>OX402049.1:20172993-21459660 GCA_947859365.1 Archips crataeganus | reverse complement strand
AGTTGGACCACTGGTGTTTATAAATACGCTGTGACGTAACGTAGGTTGCCTCAAGTAAGGTAAGTATCTGCTTAGCAAGAATAAATAAATTGGATATTATTATCAGATACTTTTTATCTCAGATTATACTATAACACAAATTGCGAACAAAATACAGTTAGGTTTCATATTTGAATTTGAATTTTTATATTTGAAATTTAATACTTAAATTAGTCAACCCTAACTGTACAATACTTAAGTACTAGCTTTTGCACGCTACTCCGTCTGGAAAGAATTCGTTTCGTTTATCGCTATTCGGAATTTCTCGCGGACAGAGTCGCGGCCAATAACTAGTAACTTCATATATTTGTTTTTTGTTTGACGACCGGATAGCCTAGTTGTTAGAGAACCTGACTACGAAGCTTGAGGTCCCGGGTTCGATTCCCGGTCGGGGCAGACAGTTGTGTGAATAATACGAATGTTTGTGCTCGAGTCTTGGGCGTTAACATACATATGTATTTAAGTATGCTATATAAGTATGTTTATTCGTTGTCTAGTACCCATTGTACAAGCTATGCTTAGTTTGGGACTAGATCAATTGGTGTGAATTGTCCCGTGATATTTATTTTTTATTTTTATTTAATGACAGTTTAATACTACGCTTCGAAAACAGTCGCTCGGCTCTAGCAATTGTTGCCAGCAATTAACTTAAAAATTGCCCGGTTAAAAACACTTTATGCATCGTAAAGGCATTCCCAGACGAGTGTGGAAGCTTTTATTGCGTACAAAATGTGCGTTTAAAAGCTTAATGATCGCGATACGCGGCTGATACGCGCGAGGACGCCTTAATGCGATGAATTAAGAGGCCCTCGACTGTATCTTAGAGGTTCTGACATTTTGGTTAGACCATTTATATTCATTTTTGGCATTCTCAATACATTGAGAAAAAAAAGTTTATCATTTCCTGTTTTTGATGAAGCAATGTTGGGTTTCCTGTTTCAAAATCACGAGTACTATTCATTTTCGTAACGAAAAAAAACCAGCCAAGTGGTTCCGTACAAATTTATATGTATTATGAACATCCAGTCTTAGCAGACCCCTGCTCCTAAGCAAAATGTGTGCAGTGTGGGATCATTGGTTACTGATATAGACAGACAGACAAACTAGGTCTCGTTCAAACCAATTTTCGGTGTAAGTTTACATGGTAATGTACATCATATATTTTTTTTAGTTTTAACATTCTCTAATTTTAGAAGGTCCAGGGGGACACACATTTTACCACTTTGGAAGTGTACCTCGCGCAAACTATTCAGTTTAGAAAAAAATGATATTAGAAACCTCAATATCATTTTTGAAGACCTACCCATAGATACCCTACACGTATGGGTTTGATGAAAAAAAATCTTCGAGTTTCAATTCTAAGTATGGGGAACCCCCAAAATTTATTGTTTTTTTTTTCTATTTTTGTGTGAAAATCTTAATGCAGTTCACTGAATACATCTACTTACCAAGTTTCAACAGCATGGTTCTTATAGTCTCGGAAAAAAAGTGGCTGTGACACACGGACGGACAGACAGACATGACGAATCTATAAGGGTTCCGTTTTTGCCATTTGGCTACGGAACCCTAAAAAGTGTCCTTATTTTTTGAGTTAGGTTGACTGGTAGAGATCCCTTAAAGGGATAACTTCGCCGTTGTACATACATGCATTTTCGAGTATGTTTAGGTACCTTACATTAAAAACCGTTTAAAAAACCGAAAAACCGAAACTGGTTATTACATCACAACCATAACCTTCTGGTAGCCCACAGCGCGACACCTGATTCCATGGATTTAATTTTTATTTCAATTATTTTTTAATTAAAAACATGAAATGCATGCGAGGTATTTTAATAAAACGAATATTGGAAACCTGTTGAAGAAGATGCGATGCCGTGACATGATGTATATGAATGATTATATATAAAAAAAAAAAAAAAATTAAGCTGTTTATTTCAAGCAAAGAACATTTATAAAACATGCAAAACGAACTAACTATAAATATAAATTAAAAAATTTAAAAAGTAAATGCCCATTATGCGTCTAAGATCACTTCCGCAGCTTACAAAAGAGCTGGAACGGCTGGACCAGTTTTGATGAAACATGTCTAAGAACCACCGCCAAGAAACCTCTTTTCAAACAAAAAAACCGCATCCAAATCGGTTCACCCGTTTAAGAGTTATGATGCCACAGACAAAAACACACACACACACACACACACACATAGCGGTCAAACTTACTATAACACCCCTCTTTTTGTGTCGGGGGTTAAAAATACTCACTTTCATAGTCAAGATAGTTCTAGCAAATCGGTAAAGCGCTTGAGTTATCATCATCATAATTTCTGCCGAAAGACGTCCACTGCTGAACATAGGCCTCCCCCAAGGTTCGCCGAACAGACCGGCCCTGCGACATCCGCATCCAACGCGTTCCCGCAACCTTAACCAGGTCGTGGCTCCATATTGTTGGAGGCCTACCAACACTGCGTCTTCCGGTCCGTGGACGCCATTTGAGAAACTTCTAAAGATATCCTTTTTAGGGTTTCGTACCCAAAGGGTGCCAATGGAACCCTATTACTGACACTCCGCTGTCTGTCTGTCCGTCTGTCACAGGGCTCTATCTCTTGAACCGTAACAGCTAAATACTTGAAATTTTCACCAATTATGTATTACTGGAGCCGCTACAACAACAAATAATAAAATATAATTAAATTAAACGAGAAGGGGGTCCCAAGCCACCAATATAAACTGATCGCACACTGCGTACACTTTACTTAAAAAAAGGGCTCTGCTAACACTGGATTATAAAAACACGGCTGTTTACAGCGTATATTATTTTGACATACCCAAAAATTGTACGGAACCCTCAGTGTGCGAGTCCGACTTGTACTCGTCCGGTTTTATTTCGAGAAGGCTAGGGTGTTATTATATATTAACTAGCTGTTAAATAGCCTACGACTTATTCTCAGACCTACGAAATATAGAGATTTTTTGTGATATAAATCGGTCAAGCCGTTTCGGAGGAGTTCGATAACAAACACCGTGACACGTGCTTTTTAGGGTTCCGTAGTCAACTAGGAACCCTTATAGTTTCGCCATGTCTGTCCGTCTGTCTGTCTGTCTGTCTGTCTGTCTGTCCGCGGCTAAGCTCATAGACTGTTAGTACTAGAAAGCTGTAATTTGGCATCAATGTATATATTAGTCACGCCGACAAAGTGATTGAATAAAAAAAAGTAAAAAAATTTTTTTTAGGGTACCTCCCATGGACGTAAAGTGGGGGTGATTTTTTTTTTCTCGGCTAACCCTATAGTGTGGGGTATCGATGGATAGGTCTTTCAAAATCATTGTGGAATTGCTAACATGATTTTTCTATTCAGTGATCTGTTTGCGAAATATTCAACTTTAAAGTGAAAATTTTCATTAAAATCGGCCGTCCCCCCCCCTCTAAAATCTAAACGGTTGGGCGGAAAAATTTGAAAAAATTCAGTAGGGTAGTAAATATATCAAATTTACTAGGAAAATTATAGCGGCTAAGATTGCTTGGAAATTATTTGTAGTTTAAGAGTAAATAGTAGCCTAAGGTATAAAAGATACCTAAACTTGGATGATTCCGTACACATACGAAATCCTTAGAAAAATATTACTTGATTTATTCGTAATGGCTACGGAACACTACCTTGGGCGTGTCCGACACGCTCTTGGCCGGTTTTTATTTATTAGAAAGATTATGTAACCTGTCACCTACTTGCCTTTTCTCGACACAAACCAATCACAAACTTTTCATTACTCATTTGTTTCGACACAACAATCGACGTCTCAATCTCTGGCAGCTAAATAAAAGTCCGCCGATAAATCACCGCCCCGTAATTAGTTGTCGGGGCTCATTAATAATGCATAACTCGATCAAACGTGTGTCGGCGTTGGGAGGCGTTCACACACGGTAATAATAATGAGCAATATTAATATTTAGTTATTCATCGTCGTCATCTCAGCCGGAAGATGCCCAGTGCTGAACATAGCCTCCCATCAAGGTTCGTCAAAGTCAAAGTGAAAGTCAATTTTTTAATTTAATTTAGGCATCACTAGATGCTCCTATGAATGTCGAAGAATCTACCGGCATGAAACTCAACAACGTATATAACATACACAAAAATTTACCATGGGCATTACAGTGAAGGGAAATATCATGAGAAAATCTACTTACACTTGAGAAGAAATTCAATGGTGTGTGTGAAGTTAAATACATTCTGAGAGAAGGCCTGTGCCCTGGGGTGGTACTGCTGGATGGCATGATGACGATGATCTCATCATATCCAGATAGTAATAGAGTCATATCTATTACTATCTCACAAGGATCTTGAAAATTCTGGAATAAAAGAGACTTAGCAATTTGAATTTTAATTAGATTTTAATTTTACTATTACATAGTTGGTTTTCCAATAGTGGTATAATAACTCTAACCTTGTTTATATGTGTTCTTGATTACACTAAATAAATAATAATAAAAAAAACATTTGAACGTGCTACCAATGTATCCGCTGCCCAATATATCGGGCCTCGTGCATTGTGATACACACATTCGTCCTGCGTCGTGTTATTCTCTAAATTAAAATCCACCTTCATACGCATAATTGACTGAATAAACGTAAGCCCCAACTCCGGCTTTTAGATCGCAACTCGATTTTTAATTGCTGTCGAGGATTGCCCCTTTCACTATACCGATATCCGATGGGGCCGCAAGGTTCTCAAACAGCGACTGTCTTCCGGTTGGACGACGAAAAAAGCCGTAATGGTTTGGTGGTATGACCTACTGCCTCTCAAGCAGAGGGTCGTGGGTTCGAACCCGAGCTCGCACATCTGAGTTTTTCGGAACCGAAATTAAACTTGAAATTTACCATGGCTTTAAACATTGTGAGGAAACCTGCACAAACCTGAGAAGAAATTCAATGGCGTGTGTGAAGTTCCCAATCCGCACTGAGCCCGCGTGGGAATTAAGGCCCAAGCCCTCTCGTTCTGAGATGAGGCCTGTGCTCTGCAGTGGGACGTATATAGATTGGGATGAGTTCCTTGGCGGATCCTTCTCAACAGGTTTTTTCCGGTGGTAGATTCTTCAACGTTCATGAGTGTTTGTTATAAAAATTGAATAAAGATACATATTTTGACTTTGACTTTGACAAATATAAACGTTTATTATTTGCTCGGGTCGATATAAGAGTCTTGGGTAAAATGAAGCGCTTTATGCACTTGTTGCAGTCAACAAAATATTTGATTCCTAAACTGCCATAGAACTTTATAAAGGCAAATTATCTTACTTGTCTACGATAATGTTATATCATTTGATGTGATGCTCATGTCAATATGACAAGATTCTATGGCGGCCTACAAAACAAATTGGTTGACTGTATAATCTAATATTTAATTACAAAAATAACACCCTTGTAGTTTAATGAACTGAAACAATTACTTTGCTCACCCGCGACCTTTCAATATTAATGAACTGCAGCAATTACTTTGCTCACCTGCGACCTTAAAAACAAAGTAACGCCTGATTCAATAAACCATTATAGTTTGATCAGTATTCTCGATCTCGAAGCATACTCACCCAATCCCCGCAGCTGATTCGACAAAACTTTATCCGGTCATCTGCCAGGACAAAGGTTCGAAAATTGATTCGCATTTAATATGTAAATTCGGTTAACTTTCGAGCACGTAGCCTTCGTGATGTTCACTCGTCCTTTTTTGTTTGCAAGGAAACAATAGAGACGCACGCTGTTGATTTTATCTAATAACTCGATTCAATGCAATTTTTTTATGCTTGTACAATTTTGTAATACGTGACTTGGAATAAATTAGCTTTTATTGTTGGTATTTAATGCTGATCTGTTTGTTTTGTTGAGTACAATTTCATTATCAACAAAACGATTTTATATCCTTCGAGATATTTTTGCCATTCAATAAAATATTGAATCGTGAAAAGATGTTTTTAAATTGAGGTGTAGTGTTCTTAAAAGTCTGGAGATCAAGTTGTTCTCTTCGTTTTAATTAGAAATCGCTTGTCTTTTCAAATATACCGATTTTAAATGTACTTTTAAATCTCTTTTGTTAAATGATTCCGAAAAAGAGGGAGGTATGGTATGTTAAGAAGGTTCTAGATTTTTTTTAAATGTTTTTGATAACCCAATGAAAATGTAATAATAAAGTAATTGATGTAAACAAATGTGTTTTAGCCTCAAACTCTCATTGTTTTCATTTAAAATAAACTGCGTTGTGTTTGAGTTACTTAGCATTTAAATTATAATATAAATGATACGCCTTTGTTTTTTTTTATTATGAGACGGAAGAAAACGAGCAAGAAGGTCATCTGATGGAAAATGATCACCACCGCTCATTAAATATCAGCAAATCAAGGAGAGTCACTGAATTGTTGCCGGCCTTTAAAGGAAGTAAAAGCCCTTTGTATAATTACACCAAACTAATAATTGTCTCAACATATTGAAATGGCAATGAACATGCTATATAACACGCAAAACAGATGACCGTTGGGGCTGAAAAGTTCTGGACTGGAGACCACGGACTGGCAAGCGCGACGTAGGACGTCCAGCAACGAGATGGGCGGACGATTTGGTAAAGACCGCAGGTCTAATGTGGATGCAAGCCGCTTCTAACCGTAATGATTGGCCATCAATGAGGGAGGCCTATGTCCAGCAGCGGACGTTCTACGGCTAAAAATGATGATGAATGTTGTCTGCAACCGTAACAAAGCGTATTTACAGCTTAATTAAAAAACTTCACAATATACTATTAACATTACACAAAGGTTCACTCCTTCAGCCTCGTATAATCCCCGAAATATTGAAGCCACTAAATCTGGAAAACTTCGCCCTCCCATACTTCCGTTTTGACTCGCCGTGGGCCTATTTACACTAAGCGATTAGATGTCATAAAAATCCCGGGACACCTTGTCTTGACACCAATTGGTTTTATCCGAAAAGTAAGAAAAGTTTGCGTAAGGATTACTAAGCAACGGGTAAACATACTTAAATACATAGATATATACTTAAATATAATATTAAACATGCAAGACTCAAGCACAAACATTCGTATTTTTCATATCTGCCTCGACTGGAAATTGAACCCGGGACCTCAGGCTTCGCAGTCAGGTTTCCTAACCACTGGGCTACCCAATCTTCTATCTCACTGCATTACATTTAAAATTTAAAATATGAGCGTACGGTGCAGGACCGGGTATTTTGGAGTTCTTTGCGGAAGACAATACGAGTATGTCCAGCAATTAGTGTCTGACTGAAAATTCGGTTCGGTTTCCTCAAGTTTCGGCGTTCAATTGTAGTTTCGATTTCGTTACAAAGTCTGCCGAAATTAGGGCCGTAGCCAAAATTTGATTGATGGGTTTTCATGCGGAGTGCGGCGTCGTGGAGTGGTTCTATGACGCGCATCTGTTAGTTTTTAGTGCCGCTGTTATTTCTCATCACAAGATAGAGATTTTAGAGCTACCAAACTATCAATTTATCGAAAAGTCGTTTCTTATAACATAAACATCTACAAAAGCTACATAAGAACACAAAACAGAACGCTACAATAGCTTTCGAATAAAGTTTCCGTTACAGTATCAGCCAAAACTGAAAAATACAAACCGAAATACAGTTTTGGTTTCGGTTTCAAATATTACTTTCGGTTGGACACCACCAGTAAAATACCAAATGCTGTCAAATTCTAGTAGTCTAACCGTATTTCCAGTTCAGTTAATATTTTTATCAACATTTCCACAGATATGGTTTAAAAATTGCTGCTTTGGGGCGCTACTACGAAAAACGAATTTCGAAGTTTCTGTCGTCTTGTCCCTTTCACTATTCTGTTTGACACTATTAGTGTAAACGGAATGGCACTATACGAAGTACGAAAATCGATTTGCGTAGTGTCGTAATCTAGTCGTACCGTATAAACCACCCATAGGTACTCACATTTGCATAAAGCCGTCCTCTCAACGCGGGCCCTCTTATTAAATTTCTCATGACCTTTCGTTGCTTCCACGGTTAAAATACGACCGCAAACTTTATTTTCATTTACTGAAGATTTTATATAGGACTCTACTTTCTAAACCTGCTTTTGAAAAGGGTGTATCATCTTCCCGTGAACGTAAAGTGACTAAGGGTCGTGATGTAGCAGCTAACTCTATTGTAATTCCAGATGCAAGCACTCCGCTGTGGAAAGCAAGAATAAACCATCACATTATTTCAGCCTTTATTTTAAGAATAGTAAAATGCCACAAATATTAAAACTGGTTAATGGAAATGCCAAAATAATATTTCAATTGAACATTTTATTGAAACTAAGAATACAAATATTAAGATAAAATAACAATTACTAAAACTTAACTATAAACTGAATATCTAACTTAAAAACTACTAAATTAAGTATATTTTTGAATTTGTTCAGATGCCCCAAACCTTAAATTTTCAGTTCAAGACCCAGAGAGAGGTATCTGCATACCATATAAGATTTTTATGTAATAAAATGCATAAATCATACAATAAATCATACAATACATTGAAAAAAAAACGAAAATTCGTGCGGTGATTACTGGTAACAGATTAGCTGAACTAAAACAATTACTTTGCTCACCCGCGACCTTACAATAGTTACGTTTTTTCATTAATATGGACCTCCGCAAAGTAACGCCTGATTCAATAAATTAGATTAGCTGACTCGAGCTCAAGCAAGACACTAGTATAAGTAAGCAATTATTATGGTCGAATGAACTGAAACAATTACTTTGCTCACCCGCGACCTTATCAAAGGCAAAGAGGGTGAGCAAAGTAATTGTTTCAGTTCATTAATATGGACCATCGCAAAGTAACGCCTGATTCAATAAATTATGATCGATATAAACTAAACAGTAGGTAAAACCACTCCATTGGTTAATTCCTCTACGCGGCAGGTAGACCCTGGATTAAGGAGCCCAGATAATGACCTAATTAACTGTAAGACCTTTTGTTCGAGGATTCATGACGACCCGGATTACGCCAGGTTTGGGAGTGACATTATTTTCTATTGAATTATTCCTGAGTCCAAGGGTTATCATCATCATCATCAACCAGAAGACGTCCACAGAACAAAGGCCTCCACTTAGAAGGCCATCCCATCCCAGCCTATGTACGTCCCACTGCAGGGCATAGCCCTCTCAGAATGAGAGGGCTTGGGCCGTAGTCCCCACGCGGGCTCAGTGCGGATTGGGAACTTCACATACGCCATAGAATTTAAACTTTGTTGAGCTTCTTGCCGGATTCTTCTGAAAAGTTTTTTTCCGAACCGGTGGTAGATTCTTCGACGTTCATAGGAGCATCAATTGATGCCTAAATTGAATAAAGAATTATGGCTTTGATGTCATCGAAGGCGATGGAAGACGTGGAATAAAAGACATTGAGAGTTGCTGACAAATGATGGATGCATGCGTGCAGGTGGTTGTTCATTGTAGCGAATTAAATAGTAGCCTGTTCAACAGAGAATGTCTTCCAGCTGATGATTATGATGACGATGTTGCTTGTTTTTTAACAGTTTCGAAAATTGAGTAAACTGCGGAACCTTTGAAATTTCACAAACTTAAGAACAACAAACCAACCTAGAATTTCAGTAGCCGTGCCTAAAACAATATTCCCGGAGACCTTGCCTTATTATTGTTTATTTTAAGTCCCAACGGAATTCCCGATATCCGAGGAACTTTAATTAGTTTGGAACGAAGCATTTGAGAAATTTTGCGACTCTTCAAATTGCGGGTTTACGTGCAATCAAAAGCTACAGATTTTCTGTTTGAGACGTAAAGATTTTTTCCAGTGCTATCTGATTCAAAAATCCTGGTAATCTAGTGGTTTGACCTATTAAATTGGTGTGAATTGACCTGTAATATTTATTTATTTAACTCTCGAATTCTGCATGTCTGTTCTTTGATCAGAATGTGTCTTAAATAATAATAGGTAGGTAAATGGGGACATAAAACCTCATATAGGGTGAAACTAATAAAATTTCGCCGCAGGCACTTCTTAGGGTTCCGTATCCAAAAGATGACCAACGGATCCATATTAATGTGATGTCGCTATAATGTCCGTCTGCCTGTACGTCTGTCTCTCTGTCTGACACAAGGCTATATCTCAAGAACTAGTTATTTTTGTTGCTACTACAACAATAATATAAATTAAATTAAATAATAATTAATGAGAGTTCCAAGTAATAACCAACCAATACGACGTTCGCGTACATTTTGCTTAGAATCAGAGCTTTGCTAACACTGGATTATTATCATTATATCACATATTTTTATCCGGAAGACGTCCACTGCTAAACATAGGCCTCCCCCAAGGCTCGCCAAACAGATATATTTGACATACCTACCTACAAAGTTTTACGAGATATTATATTCTCTTTATTTATATTTTTTTCTTAGGTTAGATTTTTACAATAATTATACAAAAAGTAAAATATAAAACTATATATACAAATCATAAAATCATTATAAAAACCTAACCTAGGGTGCCACCGGCAGCGAGGCGGGGCCTAAGCTATCGGTGGTTAGGGCGACAGAGAGAGGAACCTCCTGACTATCCGCGCAGTGTCCAGGAGTACCGCCTTCTGTATCTGACCCTTGATCCAGCCATCTAGCGAGAGTCTCTTGAGGTGTTGGTCGAGACTCTTCGCTATCAGCCCGTTCGCAGAAACGACTATCGGGACAATGATCGTCGAATCAACATCCCACATGGCGGTTATCTCGTGAGCTAGGTCAAGGTACTTGCTGGCTTTGTCCTTCTCAGCTTTCACGAGGTTCTCGTCATGGGGGATGGTGATGTCGACGAGCACTGCCTGGCGTTTCGATCGATCTGTCAGCACGATATCAGGCCTATTGGCTATAATAGTCCTGTCCGTGATAACAGACCGATCCCAATAGAGCGTGGCACGACCATTTTCGAGAACTGGCGCAGGTATATACTTATAGTAAGGCACTTCAAATTCCACAAGGCCGTATAGCAGAGCAAGTTGCTGGTGAATAATTCTGGCTACAAGGTTATGTCTGTGCAAGTACTCACCGTTAGCAAGATGACCACAACCGGAAATAATATGCCTGAGTGACTCCCCGGGACGGCGGCATGCCCGACAAATGTCGACCGTACCGTCCTTCAGGATATACTTCCGGTAGTTGTTCGCCATGATAACTTCATCCGCAATTGCACAGACAAAACCTTCGGTTTCCCCGAAGAGATCCCCGAAACGTAGCCAGTTCACCGACGCGAGCAGATCTACATCTGGCCCTGTGAGTGCCTTGTAGAACCGCCCGTGTAGCTCCTTGCTCTTCCATACCGCCTTGCGGTCCTCGATGCTCATTACTTTAAGTCGGCGCCAGTTGTCGTTTGCCAAGGAAAGCGGGGTGAAGTTTTTGTCTACTGCTACTACGTTGCGATGCACCCCACACTCGTTGTTTAGGAAATAATCCCTGAGATTATACACCTCGCGGTTGTGGAGGTCTTTGGCATTTAAAAAGCCACGACATCTATACTTCCGCGAGATGTACAGTCTCATAACAGACGAGCGCGGGTGAAGCAAACGGTGCGCAGTGAGCAGTACACGAACTCTTCGATCCAAGGTATCCAACTCAGTCTGAGTCCACCTTAGTATGCCAAAGGAGTAAGTAAGCAAGGGCATTACCCAGGCGTTGAAGGCGCGCATCTTGTTGCCGCCCGACAAAAGACTATTAAGTACTTTTGTCAGACGACAGAAGAAGCGCTCCTTCACCGTCTGCTTTACGACCTCACTCTCAATACCCAATGACTGTGACATACCAAGATACTTATAGGTTTCTGCTTCGGAAATAGATCTGAGGGACATTGTATCAGAAAGCTGCAAATTTGTTGAATTTACAACTTTCCCCCGCTGTACATGCATAACTGCACACTTATCGACACCAAATTCCATGTTGATGGCGCTACTGAAAACTTCTGTTGTTTTCAGTAGCTCCAACAGGTCATGTTTATTTGGTGCAAATAGCTTAAGGTCATCCATATAGAGCAGATGAGAAATGACCTCACCCCCTCTTCGAAGCCGGCAGCCTAGCCCTGAATCCTTCAGCAGGGTGCTGAGCGGATTCAGCGCTAGGCAGAACCACATAGGACTCAGGCTGTCACCCTGGAAGATCCCTCGCTCAATCTTGATAGAGTCCTGTGGGCCAGAGGGGCCGTCTCCTTCCCCCGGTTGACGAAGGACTGTGGTCCACTGTCCCATGCAAGCGCCTAAGAAAGATCTCAGGACTGCATCAATTTTATACAGTTCTAAGACCCTCACCAGCCATGAATGGGGCACCGAATCATAGGCCTTCTTGTAGTCAATCCAGGCGACCGAGAGAGCCCCTTTGTTCCGCCGGACTCGTTGACAAATGGTCATGTCTATGAGGAGGAGCTCTTTAGTACCACGAGACCCAACCCTACATCCATTTTGAGCAGGGGCCAAAACGTTGTTGGCAACAATGTGCGTGTTAATTTTTGCTCTCAAAATGGATGTTAGGAGCTTGTACAGCGTAGGCAAGCACGTGATGGGTCTGTAATTTTTCGCTTCTGTGGTACTACCGGACTTATAGAGCAGGGAGGTAATACCAGTTGTAAAGAAAGATGGTAGGGATCCGAGCTCAAGGGCTTGCTGGAACTGTGCTGCCAAACGCTGGTGTGAGCATCGAAACCATTTCAGCCAGAAGTTGTGCAATCCATCCGGCCCAGGACTTTTCCAGTTCGGAGCCGACCGGATGGCACAACTAACGTCATCGGGGCTAATGGTAACAGGCCCCATAGGTTCGATGGACTCGCACTCACGTTCGACAACACCTATCCATTCGCCCTCGGTGTGCTCAACAGGTACCGACCAGATATTACGCCAAAAGTCAATCATGGCAGTAGCATCCGGCCACCGTCCGTCGGGCACACGAAGATCGTCTCCCTCCCACTTTCGGTATACCTTCCTTTGGTCGCTCTGGAAAAGGCGATTCTGCTGGTATCGGTCCACACGCTTCCTGTAGCGGCGAATACGGCTTGCCCATGCATAGACTTTCTGCTTCAGAAAGTCGATACGTTCCGTTACACAGGCCATATAGTTGCAGGGCCTGATGTCAGTCCCCACAAAGGCCTGGGCCACAAAGCGCATTACTCGGGGGCGGTTGTTGCCCCCCCTGAAGCAGATCAGCTTTGCAATGAGAGTCCTGAACGTATTGATACGTCGCTCAATCCGCACTTGCCATGCAGGGACACCCCCGGTGGTCCTAGGTGCTCGGTCAGCGTCCGGAAACTTGACGCGAGCAACACGGCACACCGCGATGGCCCCACAGTACATGATTGAGTGAGTATCAACTAAGTCTTCACTAGCCCGTAAATACGGGTCTAGCAAATCATTCAGGGCTCCCACTAACGCTAGATTGCGTCTATTCAACGGCAAGCGAGGTAATCGTGGCCTAGGATTACCCGTGGAGCGATACTGCGTAATCGCCTCCTCCAAAACCCTCCTCAGTTGCTCATTGGCCTGGGTACTTACACTCTGATTCGCACAGTCCTCTTCCTCGACACTGGGATCGACCCGCGGTACCCCCGGTGCCAGATCGGGTGCGGGCACCGGAGTCGGCGACGTAGCGGGCGGATCCCGCGTCGAGAAAGAGGCCGCGTGAACAGAAAGTGCTTCCAGGCGTAGCCGATCAAGTGTGGCGTCATCCAATCGTTTGTGTCGCTGGATGACTCGCACCTGATCCGACAGACGCTGCGCAGACACGGTGATGGCGGGTTCAAGGGCCTGGAACAGAGGAAGCATCCGGACACGATACGCGGACAAATTGGTTCCCCCCTCTGTAGCCCCAAAGTACGCTCGCATGCAGTTCTCATTCATTTGTCGAGTCCATCGCATGCGGCGCACTACACCACCGACAGCGGGAGCCGTAGGCGGGGCGGAGTGCCCCGTAGGCCCCAAGCGTGCCGGCAGCGGTGGTCGTCCTCGTCGCGCAGGTGGTCGTGGCGCCGGGGACGGCGGCCCGCGCTCGTCGCTCGACTCGCTGGTGTCGGGCGCTGTGGCAAATTCGTCGCCCGACGACGATGGTGAGGAGCTGGATGGCGCGGGCGGAGATGGTGGGCGTGCGCGTTGTGCCGCTTGTGAACGTGTCCTCGTTATCATATTATTATACAAATATTTGTTTCCATTTCTTATATTTTCGCCTTTGACAGCTGGTTGTCATGCTTGTGAAAGGTATAAAATGTTTAGAAAGGCGTCGAAAACATTAAAAACAAATTTATAAAATATGATAAAAATTTGACACGTGTGTCGCGTGACAGCGGTTTTTTTTATTTATTATTGTAAAATTATTGTACTCATGTTCATGTCCCCTGCTCAACGTGTGCAATAGGGAACTATCGCTCTGAATTTAGAGGTTAATTCCTTCCCTAATGTTGCTTACCAATATCAATCCAAAAGTATCTCACTATATCGTCGCATTGAAACTGTAACACTGCCTTTAGGGTATAGAGTTGTATGAAGTTGTATGGGAGACGTAGACATCCTTGCTCCCTCTAAGGCGGATGCCGATAGAAGCTTTTGTGATAAAATTAATTGCATTTCCCCTCATGCACTGTGCATGTGCACACATTGATATCGTCTACCCGGAAAACCTACAGAAAATTAAAAAAAGTTTTTTTTTAACTTTGACATTACGCGAACACATTTTTCTAAGATGTTTGTTTTTATATACCTTTACCAAAAAAAAAAAAACACTTTTTTACAGTATTAGTTTGTTACACATGCGTGTGTAAACTTGAAATACATAAGAGAATAATTATGTAAATTATCGCATGAATTGAATGATAAAGATCATCATACATGTAATATTTATCAGTGGTAAGTTAGTACAACAAAATTTAAAAAAAAGAAAAGTTTCGGCGGGTTTATCGGGAGTGTTAGTCGGGTGCTCCGTGGTGTAGTGGTTGCACACTTGCACACTTGGCGTGTATAGCCAGGAGCGGTTCAAATGTCATCCGGCGCATCCGAAAAGCGTTTTCGTTTTAAAATTAAATCGACGGTTATGACTTGAAAAACATCAAACTGTCAAATATAATATTGAAGAAACTACGTGAAATTAAATATCCCTTCACTTTAAATAAGTTTCCGATTAAATTGCATCTCAATTCGCCGTAATGGGAAACGGAAATTAAAAAAAAATGCTAAATGCTTTTGAACGGTAAAGTTTTATAATAAGTTTTACTGGTTTAGAAAAATATAAAAAACCGGCTAAGTATGAGTCAGACTCGCGCGTTAAAGATTCCTTAGCATAGCAAGCAAAATAGGTTAATAGCGTGTTTCACAGAATTTCTATAATAATATTTTGCAGATCAGTGTTTTTGAGCTTGGCAAATTTAAAGCTCAGGCCTAGGTCATAGTTGACCAATAAATTTTATTGACACTATAAGGCACTATAATAATAATAATAAATCTTTATTTGGGACAGTAACAATTAGGTGCATTACAAAATATGAAAAACGATGTCACCCGCAGAAGTTTAAAACTGTGTCGCAGGTAGCAACGCCCCCCTTCGTAAACAAAGTGATTTAAAGAAAGTTACAATGAAGTGATTTGAAGTGAGTGAAAGTGACTATATCAATAGTACGGGTAGAAACTTCAAAGAAAGTTTTCACTTAAAAATCTGTCACAAAAAATGGTAAACTAATTGGTTGACGATACCTAATAAATGTGTATTGATAGACAATGGACCGATTTAAAATACCATTAATCTATACCTTGACAAGCTCGTGCGCGGCGCTCGGCGGAACCCTGTCGCAGGGAGCCTCTGCTAATAATAAGTAGTAATTTTAATAAGTGCGGCAAACGCTGACTGCGACAGAGTTCCGCGGAGGGACGCGCACGAGCCTGTCGGACTACAGTGAGCATTTTCCTACCTAAATAGACAATTTTTACATTTACGCTTTATGTGTCACTAATTGAAGCGAAGCGTCGCCGAATCAACTTGGACAATTTTTTTTTTCATAATATGTCTGACTGTCCTGCTCTCTGTTCTTCTCTACAGGACGCATTACCCAACTGATTCTCGTGAAATTTTGCGAGCAGGTTCGATACTACCTAAGGATTTTTTGTTGATTCAATTTCGGAAAAAAATACAAATAGCGGGGTCACCGGGATTGGAAACGTAAAAGACAGACTCGCAAGGTCAAGTTGACAGAGACATTACTATTTAATTTGTTCACTAATCAAGTAACCGATACGTACGACCACTCACAAAAGTTCTAACAACAGTATTTTTCTCAAGAATTCCGCTGTAACTTTACTTTCATTTATTTGTTGGCAGTTATCCGGTAACTACCGGTTAGGGCCGGATAGCGGGATTAGTGCTGACTGCTGAAGCTAAAAACCGGACTCGCGCACTGTGGGTTCCGTAAATCCCTGAAAAATCAGACTTCATGATTATTAGTTACTAACTGCTGCCCGCAACTATGAAATTTTTTGTGATAAAAGTATCCTATGATTATGTTAATCCAGGTTATAAGCTATCTTACGCTAAATTTCATCATGATCCGTCAAACAATTTTAGCGCGAAAGAATAAAACAATCATCCATACATCCATCAAATACATCCATACAAACTTTCGCGTTTATAATATTAAAGTAAGATTTATTTATAGTAAAGATTTTTGAGTAAAAAAAAACGGTACAAACCCAGTACTAATCTCATGATCGTTACCTCTATTTATGAATACCAAATATCTCATCTCATATAGATAAATCACGGATCAGTTTTATATTAAAAAAAACCATGAAAAACAAATTTATATTTTGCGTATCGATGATTTTCGGGCTTACTCCTGGCTTACCTTGGCGCCACCCATCTCGTGGTACGCTGCACTCCAAAACACGCATTACCGATGCGGGTACCAAGACTGACAAGCTGAAGTGGGACTGGGCAGTGGGGCTGGATCCAAATAGGTGAGGTAAGTAAATTAGGCACTTTACATAGAAGAGAAAAAATAACTTTCGAAATGCGAAATGTGAGTTGCGAAATGGGCCAAGACCAGAAAATTAGACGGCGATGTCCACTAGGGTCACCTAATTGGATCACCTTATATACAATTAACAAGTTAAGTATGAAGTATCTTTTTCTATTTATTTTTTTCAACTTCATTTTTTTTATTACTTTTACGGTCATCCCGTGAAACCATATATTTCAAACTAAATACAAACTGAAACAATACAATACACAACAACAATTACAATATACAATTTTTGTACCTGGGGGATCCAAATAGGTGATCCAAGTGGACATCGGAATTAGACCACTTTAAAATGGTTGTTAACAATACAAAACGTCTGACTGGAAATAGTTCCATTTTGCCGATAACCGTTGTTCATCATCATCATCATCATTTCAGCCGAAAGACGTCCACTGCTGAACATAAGCCTCCCCCAAGGCTCGCCAAACAGATCGGTCCTGTGTCATCTGCATCCAACGCGCTCCAGCAACCTTAATCAGGTTGTCCCTCCACCTTGTTGGAGGCCTACATCAACGTTGGTTAACCGTTGTTAATTTGTACAGAAAACTTTCATACTAATAATTTAAACTACCAGCCAAAAATTTTCTAGCCACCCAACTCTTATCAGGTGCGGTTAAACACGGCCTATATTTATCGACCCAAAATGAATGACATTAGGTAATGCACGACCTAATAATTCAACCCCTTATGGCATTAACATGAGAGTTTCAACCATCGGGCCCTACATTTTTACCACTCATACCGGGTCGACAAATAGGTCGTGTTTTAACTGCACCCCTCTTATTTATCCACCAGAACTCTTACGAACCTGTTCGACATACTCATTCATAATCCCAAACAGTAATAAAAATAAACCTATACTTATCTATATACCGGTACTTTTATCTACCAAACAAACATCGCGAAATACATATTTGATAATATTGAAGCTTTTATCACTAAACTATTTAAATACCTACGACAAAGATTATCGTATGTTCAAAACCGTTAACACATTGAATGGGTACCCAGATACCCGTATTACAAGGGAATAAAGTGGTTTTCGTTGAGACAGAGATGTAAAACGTGGTTCGGAATAGTAACAGATGTTGTAATAGACCCCTATATTTGGAGGGCACTTGAGAAATGATTACGATGTAAGCTACTAAAGCGGATTCTTTTTAATAGTTTTCCTTTTTAAGCCTGGGGGGGCTATTGAAGATTAATTTGGTGCCGTAATTTCGTGGTTCGTTTTAATGACGAAACTGTGAGCACATGACAATAATAAGACGAATAGAAAGGTTATGTATGTTTCGTCCATCATTTTGGACTGCGTTAGCGAGGGATCGTTGTGGAGAACACTTTAGGGCCACCACTTAGGGCTGGAAAGCAAGACAATAAAAAAACTGTGCCTAATATGAATTATTATTGTATACGTTTTCTTTCATAAACCAAAATTTCTTAGCTCGAAGAATTACCAGATTCAAGTGGCGGTGAGCAGAGCACATCGCTCGTAGAATTGATGGCCGTTGCTATTATACTTGCTATCCTCACAAAACTACAGCTTTTTAGTGGTGTTTAATGCATGTCTCATATATAAAAGATGCTTAAAAGTAAATACCTCTCCCCCTCCCCTATTCCCTCTCCTTTTCCCAGGGCCGACAACGCACTGGCATCGTGTAAAGCGCTGCGGGTGTCTATGGACAGTGGTGATCATTTAACATCAGGTGACCCACTAGTTCGTTTGTCTGGCCTTTCTAACATAAAAAAAAAAAAAAAAAAAAAAAAAAAAACATAAAAATTAACACCCTGAGCACTTTTTTTAAAGCAACTATCAAATTTTTAACGCCGCTATAATTTTTACGTCACTATTTAACTGATCCACTCCCGGCCGCAGCCTGTCGTCTTCAAGTGTTTCGCCGGATGTTACTCTACCAAACCACATTGTAAACACACGTTACAACATATCCGCTTAAGTGGATTTTGTTGGTTGCCATTAAGGTGTATACCGGGTGCCCAATTTAGACGGATCAGTTTGGGTGACTCTTTGGGGCGTAGCTACCGCCGTATCAACCGTATCAAAATACGATACGCCCCCGGGCTATAGAGGCCCCTAACGTGTGTAAGCAAAAATTAGTAAAATGTTATCCACAATGTCACTTAACCTCGTGCTTCCCGGGAAAGCCCTCCAACTAATTTTGATACAGGGCCCCTCCAAGGGACACTACGCCACTGGACTCTGAAACTATAAGACATGGAAAGAGCTGTTGTAAAGAACTATGTCATCGATTTGAGTGATAAGGATGCAGTTTATCGTGTGGGAGTGGGAGACTTGCCAACGCTGAACTTCCGAATCGTTATCTGTTCTTCGAGCGATATGGCCTGTGTGCTTCAACTTACTAGTCTTCGGCGAATTTCCGCCGTCCAAATTTAATCGAGCAGATAAACTCCATTCATAGCCCTCTCTATAGCTCATTGCTTGACTCAGAGCCAATGACGTAACTATCGAAGGGATAGATGGCACCGTGGATCGGGCCCTTATGCTCAGGGGGCCTCTAGATCCTTACCAGCAAAGTTGTTACCGCCTGGCCACGACTTCGCGCGTTTGGCGGCGCGGCAAGCGTTTTATCAGTTCATTGCGTGTGCCGCCAGGTAACCACTGTACGGCGAGCGTCTCGGCCGCGCAATGAACACAGAAAACGCTTGCCGCGCCGTCAAACGCACGAAGTCGTGGCCGGGCGGTTAGGCGTATGATACCAAAGGTGGGTAAAGACCAACTGCCGTCCGTTGGCCGCGGGCCCGCGTGTTAACTTAAAACTGCTGATGCACTGAATATCGTTGGGTATCGTCACAATTTTTACTGAATAGAACCTGCAAAAGTTTCGCCGATTGAACCCGGTCGTACCTATTGAAGAAAAATACTACGTTCCACTCGCGATGCTCGTCTGTCGGCAACCAAATCTAAAAAGTTAAATTTGACTCACTTTCCGTGGTCTGATTGACTTGAAATATGGTATACTGAAGTATACTGGACGACAATGCAAATATAATTAGCAAAAATTAGGTACAGTCAGCAAATAAACTTGTTTTTATAATGAAATTTTTCACAAAATCTTTAACAACTGTTTTTTTTCATAGTTACACTGACCTATCTAAATGGACCAGCTTTTTTATACACGTACAACATATTGGTATACAACACACTATGTACTATCATGTCCATGGCAGAGCAAATAGCTGATAAGGTTTTTTTCGCGCACAATTTGGTAGTAAACCAAATGCCAGAAGAAATTGTAAATGTTTTTATGGTTAACTAGCCTTAACCCGTGGCTTTGCCCGTGTTAGAAATACCTTCACGAGAAATATTTACACCTTAGAGTTTTGCCAAAAAACATTTTTAAAGAACAACGCTCGCTCAGACAACGGCATCTATCGGAAGCCGAGATACCTAGGTACTTCAACGTTCTAACGTTCTTGGACCACCACTTGGACCACATACTTATTTTCAATTAAAATATGATCTACTAGCTGACCCGGCGAACTTTGTTCCGCCTTAGAGGCAATAAATGAGCAGATTTTGGATTTTAATAAGTTCTATATTCATACTTACAAACTTTCGCGTTTATAATATTAGTAGGATATTTATATTATTTTTATATAATATTTTTTAATTTGAACCGTATTTCTTAAACAACAAAACATTGTGAAATGTTGAAAAAACTTCAGCAAAATGTCTCTTTAGCTTTAGCAAATGCGCGGGCGTCGATTCGCCACGCGTCACTAATACACTGTACTCAGCAAAACGCCCCCCCCCTGTCTATAAAACAGAATTCGCTGTTCACTGCATTGTGGAGACACCCACCAACTGAGACGCTATTAGTAACACAAGCAATGCATTAAAAAATTAATTCGCCGCGCCGCCAATCGCGCGTTGTTGGTGGTAGGGTTGTCGAGTAGGCGGTCCATATTTACTCGTTATAAAATTAAGCATTTATGGAACCTCTTTTTTATGGCTTTAAGTCTTTGTATGAACACAGCAATTCAGCTGTCATGTTTAGACATTAAATAGTTAGCACACGTTTATTTGGCATATGCGCATTTTCGCAGTCGTATAGAAGTGAGCATAATTTGCTTCTTATAAATCATCATTACTCACCATCAGGTGCCATAGGGCCAATCGCTGGTCAGTTTTAAATACTACTAGCTTAGTTTAACTTAATACTTGTCAAAAGTGCCGAAATATGATATTTTTTTCCTTATGATCCACCATGGCTCCGCCATTTTGAAGAATTTCCAAAAATTGATCAACAAAAAATTCATATACCTAACTATCGAACTGCTCACAAAATCTCACAAGAAATACAATACAATAGAAATACAATAGGTTGAAAAATACAATCTGTAGAAAAGAACCAGTTGGACATAATGAAAGCATTTTTGCTTAAAAGCTGATACGTACTTAGGTACGCTTCAAAGTCATTATACAGCGTAAAAAGCAAAAGCCTCTCCTGTGAACATAAAGTTGGGGACTCCGAGTCGTAAAACTTAAGATTAATTTAAATTGGCCGACTGTGTAAGAACCTTTACCATTGTACCTAGGAGGATTTTTGATTTCCAGCGTTCGATAGTTACGCTCCCAAATGCAGATAAAATTGTGATAATCTAAAAACGAGTGGTGTGTCCACTTGTTTCGCTATCAGCGCTAAAATGATATGTTATCTTTACTTTTGCAAACATTTCGCTACTGGTCACTTTATTTTTAACCGAATTCAAAAAAAGAAGTTATCAATTCGGTTGTATGTTATTTATTATGTTTGTTACTTCAAAATTCAGTTTTTTTATAAACTGACGTCATTTGACAGGAATATTACAAATTAGGCCCCATTTGGCCACTGTTGGCGTATGTAAGCGATTAAGAATTTCGGGGAAGTCGGTTGGGAGCGACGTGGTTCAAATGGTAGAACACCCAGGTTGGGGCGCATACCCAGGAGACGTGGGCTCGAATCTCACCGGCACACCCGAAAAACTTTTTCGCTTTTAAATAATCATAGGCCCCATTGTGACCAAAGTCAGCATCTGCTGAGGTGATTGGGGAAATCGAATGAAGCCTTTAAATGTTGTATGAATACAAATATTATTTATTTTATTAGCAGTTACGTCTGAATGAATGAATGAATGAATGAATGAGTTGTATGAATACTTCTAGTGATTTTGGTATATTTTGTAGTGATTTGTGCGTTTGCTCGTGAAAATCATAATTTCTGGTGAAGTGGAACTTATGGTGAGGCAACAGGAGGACTCCTCAAGAATTAAAGTCTCGGAATCGGAAAAAGTAATTTTTTTGTAAAAGATGACAAGTAGTTAATAGCTTAATTCTATTGTAACTTAGAACACTCCAAAAAAACTATGAAAATAACTTTCTTCCGCTTTGTTTGGAGTCTATGTCTCAGCACTTAGGTACCAGCAGGAGTGATAGAAGCCCAATTAAATAGATAGTATGTAAGTAAGGTAGATGACTAGACTAAGTCAAATCAAATCCTGCTGGATCGTACTGAAGGCACCAACTTCGAACAAATAAGAAGAAAGTTTTACGTGCACGTTTGGCAGCAGCCGCAGCGTGATCCTCCGGGAGGAGCAGCTACGAGTTGGCCCGAAAAATCTCGAGTTCAACTCGTTTTGAGACGTGAGTAATCCGTATTATTTCACTATAAGAAAGTTACGAGGGCTGTTTGATAAATACCCGTTTATGCAAAAAATAATCAGTTATTTTTGTATACATGCATTTATTTTTCTACATAGTCTCCTTTTAACTCTATACATTTGTTCCACCGATATTCCAACTTCAATAAGCCTTCCAAAAAGTATGATTTCTGAAAGTCACTAAAATAGCCCTGTGTAGCGGCAATGACTTCGTCATTTGATCCAAAACGCTTACCACCGAGCCATTTTTTCAGGTTGGGAAACAAAAAGAAATCGCATGGGGCCAAATCTGGAGAATAGGGAGGGTGAGGCAGCAGTTCGTAGCGTAACTGTGTTAATTTAGCCACCACAACTCTGGACGAATGAGCTGGTGCGTTGTCGTGAAGAAACAGTACTTTTTTCTTTTTTAAATGGGGCCGTTTGTCCTTCAATACAGCGTCAAATTTATCCAATAAATTGGCATAGTACTGTCCTGTTATCGTTTTCCCTTTTTCTAAGTAGTCGATATATATAATACCCTGGGAATCCCAAAAAATGGTCGCCATGACCTTTCCAGCCGATGGGACGGTTTTTGATTTCTTTGGAGCAGGTTCGCCCGGTAAAATCCACTGCTTCGACTGATTTTTCATTTCCGGGGTGTATTGGTGAACCCACGTTTCGTCTACAGTCACGAAACGACGCAGAAGCTCCTTCGGGTTACCTTTGAACACGGCCAAACACTGCTCCGAAGTAGTCAGTCGGTTCTGTTTTTGTTCCTCCGTGAGTAAACGCGGCACCCATCTCGCCGATACCTTCTTCATACCCAATTTTTCTTCCAATATGTTTTGTACCCGCTCGATTGAAATGTTTACAGCATCAACGATTTCTCGAACTTTAATTCGGCGGTCGGCTAAAACGATATTTAAAATTTTACTAACCATATCGTCTGTAGTCACCTCAATTGGGCGGCCTGGGCGATCCTCATCAAATACGGTTGTCCTCCCCCGCTTATATTCGTTAAACCAATATCTGATAGTTGTCATAGAAGGTGCACAGTCGCGGTAAACCGCATTCATTCTTCCTTTTATTTCATCACACGTTTTTCCTTCCAAAAACAGGAATCGAATTACAGACCGATACTGGTCTTTCTCCATTTTAACAAATTAAAGTTCTCGCTTTCACTAAATCGCTGTCAAATGAGAAAAAAACAAAAGAATGCTGTTTGTTTTTTTTTAATTTTCCGCGTCTGAAAAATGGCTTAAAAAGGTTGTATACATATTTTCGGCCAGTGATATTAATAAATTCAGAAAACGGGTACTTATCAAACAGCCTAGGTATATTCGAGAAGGGTCGTTGTGCCTTTGTGCTTCGCTTGGCTCATTTTGGAGGGAGCACTATACCGTACACCCAAATTCGTGGTTTTTTGTAGTCGATTCAATATTTATTTATATGTTTTCCTAAGAACACTCATCATCATCATCAGCCTATGTTCGTCCAGTGCCATGGCACGCCACTGAGCACGATCCTCAGCCACTCTCATCCAGCTCTTGCCAGCCGCCTTGCGAAGATCATCGCTCCACCGAGACTGAGGACGTCCCATGCTACGTTTGCGATCCGTGGTCTCCACTCAAGAACTCGTCTACCCCAACGGTTATCGGTTTTTAGGGTTATATGGCCGGCCCATTGCCACTTCAGCGTGCTAAGAACACTATTTAATAATAAATAATTAAAACACTAAACTTAATCTTGCAAAGCACTTCTCTTTGCTTCTCCCTCGCTGGATCGCCTTTGTAACAAACTTCCGCCTTTCATATACACATACAGAAAGCTAAAAATCGGTACAAAAATCAACACCACATTTAATTTAAAGTCTAAAAAGTCGTCATGTCACATGAAATCAAGATAACTGACGCATGCGCTGTATAAGCTATCCCTTTTAGAATTCGGGATTGAAAATATTTTACAAACTCCTGTCTGAACTTTGGCTGCTGAAACACCAAGATACGAACAAAACTAGCAACACTTTTACCACACTGACTTTAAAGTCAGTTTTATGTCAATAAGGTAGCACAAGAAATTTGGTTTAGCAAAGTTTTAAAACTAGTTTATCTGATGCGTATGCTGTTGAGATAGGGATTAAGTTTGTTGAATTCGAAGGTAAATATCGTTGTTAGTTTAGGGTAGTGTTTATAAATATATCCGTTATTCTCTTGTTTATATTGCGTTATTTTTACTCCTGTTTGATGTGACATGTGATTGTTTTGTTTAAATCGAAATAAAATAAAATTGTAACGTTTAAAATAGCTTTTTTTAGGGAGATGCCCCAATAGAGAGATTTTTCTTCATACAGGATGTTATGCCTGGATAAAGTCCTAAGGAAGAGAGTTGATATTACAGTCTGGATCTTTTAAACGTGACAGTTCATGACTTAAATTATCTCGACGTTTCGACCACATTCCAGCGGCCAAATAAAGTTGTGTAGAGTATCTAGTTTATTGACCTGCGCGACTTTTTACAAGCTTTTTAGTAACTTGTATGTTTGTTCGGGTAAGATCTTTCCACTCAAATTTGATGTAGATATCTTAAACCGATTGAGCTGAAATTTTGTATGCATGTATAAATCCAATGACAATGCAATAGTATTATGACATGGAGCAATATTATTATGGCCATAGGAACCTCTGTAATAAAAAGATACGACCGCATAGAGTTTTAGCCAGTAGTGTAATTACAGTATCGAAATCGATACTTTTATTACATTCAAATTTTGAACATCTTCCAAAAAAAATCATATTTGGTTTTGACTATCGAATTAGTCGATTTGTAATTTCTTTCAATTCTCGTTCTATACATTTCTTTGAATCTCGAATATTACAATAGATTTGAGAGTCGGAATAACTCAAATCTAGTTTTATGAATTTAAAAAATTTACAAGTGTCATCATTGTTTCAAATTCGAACTGTCAAAGAACAGACAGTAAAGTTAACGTATTTGGTGATATTAAATATCTGGTAAAAAAATAACGGTGACTTATGCATGTACATAAATAATGTATGCGACTGTGCATAATTAGTTATAACACTCTTGTGGTCTTATAACGAATCTCACCTTCGGTTCGTTTCATAAAACCACGCTGCTGTTTTAATACCTTTTATAATGCAGCAGTCACATAAATAACTATAAAAGTGGTGCGTATGTTAGTAAATTTACAATGAATCTACCGCGAGGATGTTTAAACGCTTGGAACGGTAGTAATCCTATACAAACAGTAAGGTTAGAGTACAATCAAACCCAACTTCCCTGCGACGAGTGAGGCATGATAACACACGGGACTTAGCTGCGCACGCGCCCGTCGAGTCGATTAACACTCCTTCCTTATCGTTACTAAATAACTTTCATTTCAATACTAGACGAAAAAAACCCAGCCTGTTCTCGTGGGAATTCCGTGAAAATAATATACCTACTCTAAGTCACTCTCGGAACTGAGACGAATCTAATGCCACCTCACACTTCAAAATCCATTGAGCCGTTTATGCTGCAGGGCGTACCAAAGAATGATACATACATACATACGCTGGAAAAACATAACCCTCCTTCGACAGTCGGGTGAAAATTCAATGGCGCAGAATGTCAATGGTGTGTGTGCAGTTCCAAAACAGCACTGGGTTCGTTGGAACTACGGCCCAAGCTGCTATTTGAGGGGGAGGGGAGGAGGGGGGGAGGAGGGAGGGGAGGAGGGGACAAGAGAAACAGATGCACAAGGGCAAATTTATCTCAATTAAATTCAATTCAATCATTTATTGCATTTCATGTTGTACATAGTTTTGTATCAGGTTTAAAATTTCGCCGTTGTGAAATCTCTTTTCAGGCACCTCTTCTCTTCTAGTTAACTTTTGATTAATCGACACGACATCAAAAACAAAAGTAGACATGAAAAAGATAGAGAATTAAGAGAATGAAAAGTGAAAAGGAGAGAGAGAGAGAGAGAGAGAGAGAGAGATATTGGTTTGAATCCTTCGAATACGGTATCCAACCTTTTAAACACCACACATCGTTATTGTTATGAACAAAAGATTCTTATGCGGATGCGGGTATGTTCATCATCATCATCCCAGCTTATATACGTCCCACTGCAGAGAACAGGCCTCCTCTCAAAAAGAGAGGGCTTGGGCCGTAGATCCCACGCGGGCCCAGTGCGAATTAGGAACTTCACATACACCATTGAATTTCTTTTCAGGTGTATACAGGTTTTCACCGTAAAACATATGGTAAATTACTAATGTAATTCTGCACATAAATTCCGAGAAACTCAGAGGTGCGAGCCCGGACTCGCACCCGCGACCCTCTGCTTGAGAGACTATAGGTCAAACCACTAGGCCACCACGGCTTTTTACGCGGCGGTTAATTTAATTGGTTTAACACCGTATTGTCACTATAGATGACGCTGGCGTTCAAAAGGATAAATAAATAAACAAATAAGTAAATATCACGGGACAATTCACACCAATTTGACCTAGTCTCAAAGTAGGCAAAGCTTGTGTTATGGGCACTAGGCAACGGATAAACATACTTGTATAGATAGATTCATACCTAAATACATATTAAACACCCAAGACCCAAGAACAAATATTCGTATTTTTCATACAAGTATCCCGATACGGGAATCGAACCCGGGACCTCAAGCTTCGTAGTCAGGTTCTTTAACCACTATATAATAGATACATTCATACCTAAATACATATTAAACACCCAAGACCCGAGAACAAATATTCGTATTTTTCATACAAGTATCCCGACATGGGAATCGAACCCGGGACCTCAAGCTTCGTAGTCAGGTTCTCTAACCACTAGGCCATCTGGTCGTCTGGTTGTTTGGTGGTGGTCTGGTTAAACTATATTTATGACAATACTGAAAACCCGCAACGTTTCACACACAATTTCACTGCCGTATATTCTACACTTTTAAGGTGTTTCCTGTAATCCAGTAGATCCCTATTAATTCGTTAAAGTGACGTTCTCTTAATCCAACCTGACGTTTTTAATGCCATCTTAATTAACTTTTATTAATGAGCTCGGCTAAGTTGAGAATTAAAGGAATTAATTCGCAACGGTAATTAAGTATAGGTTGCGGATTTATCTCGCTTGTAAAAAAATATATAATACAAAAATAAATACATTTCACTTATTTATACTATGCTATGGTTATCAGTTATCACTGAGTGTGGCGATAATTTTCTGAAAATCAAATTTTACTACAAGCGACTTTTCCATTCGCAAAATTTCCCAGTCTTATCTTTTTCTGATAGTCTTTTTTCCAAAAGTTGCCTTTTTCAGAAGCTATTTTTTTTTCCGCAAAATTTCCCAATCTAAAGAATCGGTTTCGGTCATTTTTATTATGATAAGTTTTTTCAATAAATAAATAGGTATTATAAACAAATTGTTATGTTTGATTAAAAGTAAAAGTTAGAGTTGGTATGCGGGCCTTTAGTCCATCTTGTCGTATCCCAAAAAAATTATGTCGAACTTCACAACATAGACCCCCCCCCCCCTCTTTACTCGGTCGAACTCGCGCACGAAGAGGGTTCCGTACCATTATCTATAAAAACTTCAAAAAAATCACGTTTGTTGTATAGGAGCCCCCCTTAAATATTTGTTTTATTTTAATTTAATCATTTATTTTGAAAGTGAATATATAACTAAATATTCTGTGAATATTTTAAGCGTCTAACTGTTGCCGTTATCAATATTGAGCAAAAACGCGTAAAAAAATCACGTTTGTTGTTTAGGAGCCCCTTAAATATTTATTTTATTCTGTTTTTTTTTAGTATTTGTTGTTATCAGAGGCAATCGAAATACACCATCTGTGAAAATTTCAACTGTCTAGTTATCACGGTTCGTTAGATACAGCTTGGTGACAGACGGACGGACAGACGAACAGGCGGACGGACAGCGAGGTCGCAGTAATAGGGTCCCGTTTTTACCCTTTGGGTACGGAACCCTAAAAATCATCGTGTATAAACTGTGTCACAGAAAATTTCAGGATTTCCAGCAAATGATTGAGCAAGTTAGACTAAACATTAATTGTAATTTGTATGCTTCCATACCCTATTACTGAGACTCCGCTGTCTGTCCGTCTGCCCGTCCATCTTAACGGTGGGAAAGTTAATACTTTATTGTATGGAGTATCGAACTATCGAGGCACTGAGTTAGCAGTTCTAACATCATCCTTTTTCATAAATAGGTTAAAAGGTTACTTTTATTTTTCCAACCAAACTCTGTTTTATTCACAAAGATTTTATTTCTACCCGAAAATCTTAATTCGAATGAACTCATTCAAAGGCATATTCAAAGAATGTATTTCAATGGAAAAATCTGGATTCACAATACACTGAAAGAGGAATGACGGGTACATAACATATTTATTACAATGGTATGTACTGCATAGCATGTAGGCACTGACGTAGTAAACAGAGATGTCACTTGGCAGAAAAAACGCTTTAATCTTCAACAACCAATGCTATCCTACTATTATAATTATAAATGCGAAAGTTTGGATGTTACTCCATCATATAAAAACGGATCACAGGAGTTGAATGATAATCTGATACAAATACAGTTTACTAGCTGTTGCCCGCGCCTCCGTCTGCGAAGAACAGGGGTATAAAAATTGCCTACGACCTATTCTCAGTCCTACAAAATAACTAAAGGAAAAACTTCATAAAAATCGGTCAAGCTGTTTCGAAGGAGTTCGATGGGATGAGATTTTTATATATTAGATAAACTGGGTTCACACATAAGATACTCTTTATTCCGAAAAATTTGCAAGTTCCTGTGGGATAGTGTAAAAAGAATTCCTCGCAGACGAAGTCGCGGGCAACCGTAAAATTATATTAGGTACTTATACATAAATATGACAATCTCATAACGCAATTGCAATCTATGTAATTGGGCGTAAGTTTTTACTGTATCTAAGCGAATGTTGGTTATTAAAAGGTTAAGAATATTTGATTTACTCTGACGTTTTTCTAGGTAGGTAATAAAATATTCACTTATCTACTTAATTTCGCTATTCTCCGTAACCTTTTTTGGTCTATGATTGGCGGTACCTATATTACACTTAAAATATTAGTATGTACGGTCAAGAGCAAAAATAAGTATCGATTGAATCCTCCCATCGTTATATACCTATACCTTAATTCGACGACATAAGAGCCATGGGACATTATTTATGAGCAAGTTGTGTGCACCCATATTTTTACACTTGACTGTACAAGTAAGATTTCACTTTTTAAAGTAACCAAGAACGTGCTATTTCATTATTGCAAACAATAGAAATTTAAAAAGAAAAAGCTTTATTATACTAAGTAATTATTGGTAACCCACAAAAAGATTTAATTTTTTTGCACACAAAATCACTTTGACTCTAATAAACTTGTGTGTCATTTGAACTAAACTACTTAAGCGTTTTTTCAGTTCAAGTGCCATAGCTGGTTGCCATTTGTAATCTGTATTCATACATACTGGCACGCTTTGACACTGACATGCATTGTTAGCAAAGTTGCTTCGGAATCCGCTACAAACGTCGAGTTCAGAGAAAATTCTTTGTTATTTTTACAAGCAATTTTCACGTAGGCCGGAACGTGGAAATGACAAGCGGAAATATAAATCTTCTATTTATTTATGTTAATATTCTTAGAAGTATTCTGATTTGGCGGATAGGATGATCGGCTTTAAGCTATGTTTATATTTAGTTGAAGCGGATTTTAGAGCATTACATTATGTCAGATTAAAAGAAAACGTTGGAATCGAAATCTAGTACTTCTTCATGTTATTGAAAGAATAATTAAAAGCAAAAACTAATTCCCAAGCTAATTCTCAAAAATTATCTTGTGCTCTTAATTTTCATTTAAAAAAACCATCCGCGAATTTTGGCATTTAATCCCTATCCTTGGGAATATCAGGATACAAAGTAGCTTACAATGTTATTCCAGAGGTCCGTCTATTTACATAGAATGAACAGGATGTTACTGAACCGGTGAGATATAGGTAGATGAAGCATTCATGAAGATGCGTATAGTGATTCTTATTGCAATTGTTATTAATATCTAATTTTGACAAATTCACGTGCCTTCGTGAATGGCACTAACTAAGTATACATCTTTGGCCTCATCTGCACCTCCTATCAGGTGAGATAAAAAAGAAAGAAACAAAGAAAGCTAAACATTTATTCGTGACAGAAAAAAATACAAAAAGAAAGATCGGAGTCAACGAAAGCAACATTAGAATTAAAGGAATACGAATGTTTGTGCTCGTGTTTTGGATGTTCAAAATGCATGTTTATCCGGGTGTCTAGTATCCATAGTACAAGCTTCGCTTAGTTTGGGACTAGGTCAATTCGTGTCAATCGTCCCAGGTTTTTTTTTTAATCACTGGTCAGAATTGTGTAAAAAAAAATTCTTTCCGTCCAGTCAGTTTAGCGTCAAGGAAGACCTAACACACCCACGCACATACTCACAACTTCCGCATTTGTAATAGTAGGCTAGCTCTAAGAATCGCCAGACTCAAGTGGCGACGGGCGGGGGACAAGGATCGTAGAACTGATAGCCAATTTGACCAAAAGGTTCGCGAATAGCCCCCACGGAACAAGAAGGTGCGACGACCTGGTTAAAGTTGCGGAAACGCGCTGGATGCGGATGGCGCAGGACCGATCTGTTTAGCGAACCTTGGGGAGGGCTATGTTCAGCAGAGGGCGTCTATCGGCTGAAATGATGATGATTATGAACGACCGCTTTAGCCTAGTAACGACCGCTTTAGCCTAGTTGGTAGTGACCCTGCCTACGAAGCGAGAGGTCCTGGGTTCAAATCCCGGTAAGGGCATTTATTTGTGTGATGAGCACGAATATTTGTTCCTGAGTTATGGATGTTTTCTATGTATTTAAGTATTTATTTATCTATATAAGTACGTTTACCGTCGTCTAGTACCCATAGTACAAGCTTTGCTTAGTTTGGGACTAGGTCGATTTGTGTAAGATTGTCCCCTAATATTTATTATTTATTTATTTATAATAGTAGGATGAGTCAACAAAGTACCTACATAAATATTAGAGTCAGCATGACTCACCCAGCTATATCAAAACTGTCACCAACCTGAGTCTGTGTTCATTGTTGAACTTGACCACGTATTCTATATAAAACTAGCTGTTGCCCGCGACTCCGTCTGCGAAGAATAGGGGTATGAAAAATTAGATGTTGATCGATTCTCAGACCTACCCGATATGCACACAAAATTTCATGAGAATCGGTCGAGCCATTTCGGAGGAGTTTGGTAACAAGAGAGAATTTTATATATTAGATATTATTACTAGCAGTTACCCGCGACTTCGTCTTCGAAAAATTCGTTTATCGCTATCCCGTGGGAACTAAGCAATTTTCCGGGATAAAAGCTATCCTATGTCTTTTTTCGGAACTCAAACAATCTCTATTCTAAATTCCATCTAAAGCGGTTCAGCGAGACCACGGACTACTAAGCGCAGCGTGGGACGTCCGCCAACTAGATGGACGGACGATTTTGTAAAGGCCGCAGGTTCAAGGTGGATCCAAGCCGGTTCCACTTAATGATTGGGTATCAATGTGGGAGGCCTATGTCCAGCAGTGGACGACCTACGGCTGAGATGATGATCATGATGATGAAGGCAGTGGAAACCCACACGGGTTATCTGTTCCGGTAGCCGCAGTAAACCAAAGTGTGGCGTGCGCGCGCGCTGCCCTCGTTTCAGTGATAGCGTTCACACCGCATTGGGATATAAAATGGCCTCAGATAAATATGGATAGAGTTGCCGTTCTTAACGTTACAGTGTGTGTATATATCTATATGTATACTAGCTGTTGCCCGCGACTCCGTCCGCGAAGAATGGGGAGGAGGGCGATAAAAAATAGCCTACGACCTATTCTCAGACCTACCGAGTGTAGAGAAAAAGTTTCATAAAAATCGGCCAAGCCGTTTCGGAGGAGTTCGGTAACAAACACCGTGACATGAGATTTTTATATATTAGAGATAAATCACCAGCTTTTACCCGCGACTATGTCTGCGAAGAATAGGGGTATAAAAAATAGCCTACGACCTATTCTCAGACCTACCAAATACAGAGAAAAAATTTAATAAAAATCGGTCAAGCCGTTTCTGAGGAGTTCGTTAATAAACACCGTGACATGAGATTTTTATATCTTCTATCTATACATATAATAAATCTGTAACAAGTCGGTGTCTGTACATTGAAGATATTTGAGAAAAACTGTCACTAGGGCTATTTATTAGCACAATAGAACCCAAAACAATGATTTTTAGAATAATTGTCTGTTTGTCTGTTTGTATGTGCGTTTGTGCGCGTTAATCTCAGAAACGGCTTAACCTAGAAGGATGCGGTTTTCATTGATATGTTGGTATTTTCTTGGATTAACATTTAGTGTTTGTTTCATTTGAATCGGTTCACAAATAAGAAAGATACGTCTATTTTAAGAATTTATCGAACAGGTTTTTTTGTTTGAACGCGCTAATCTCAGGAACTACTGCTCCGATTTGAAAAATTCTTTCAGTGTTAGATAGCACATTTATCGAGGAAGGCTATAGGCTATATATCATCACGCTAACACCAATAAGAGCGGAGTGGAGCGGAAGAATGTTTCAAAATCGGGGGTTTTTGAAGTAAAACTTCTATAGGCACGCTTGACTTGGGAGTACGGTGCACGGTGTTGAATGGGAACGCAGGTGTGCGGGGGGGTGCTGGGGCGGGTAATTTTTTTTATATCAAGGAACTAAGGAGAGCCATAATTGATGAAAAAGCAAATTGGATAAAAAAAAATAAGCTGCCCAAATTACTAATTCCACGCGGACGGAGTCGCGGGCAAAAGCTATATTAGAATATTTAATATATCACGAGATAATTGACACCAATTGACCTAGCTCTAAAGTAAGCAAAGTTTGTGTTATGGGTACAAGGCAACGGATAAACATACTTAAATAGATATTAAACATCCAAGACTCGAGCACAATGGGCCCAAATAAGAAACAGCGTTTTTACACTAATCGACGTTTTTTTTTGTGTACCTAATACTTTCTCCGGTGTTCTTCCATTTGGCAAATTATTTTTCTCAAACTGATGTGCTTCATTTCCGAATTATTAATTATACTGTCCGTATTAAACAAGCAATATTTTATAGCTCGGGCTGCTAGTCGTTATAGTTTTCCTTATAATTTGAGAAGTCCTCCCATCCTGATTTTTTTTTCATAATTTTTATTCCAATAGTTTAGCTTTTAGAGAGAGCGGCGCTCGATTTTAACAAAAAAAATCAGTTTAAAGTTGAATTTTCCGCAAACGAATCACTGTATCGAAAAATCGTCTTTACAACCCCTGATGATTTTAAAAGACCTATCCAACGATACCCCACAATATAAAGTAAGATGAGGAAAAAATCACCCCCACTTTAAGTCCATGGGAGGTACCCTAAAAATTTTTATTTTATCACTTTGTCCATGCAAAATTACAGCTTTCTAGCACTAATAGCCACTGCGCTAATCCGCGGACAGACAGACAGACGTACAAACAGACAGACATGACGAAACTATAAGGGTTCCGTTTTGCGATTTTAGCTCCGGAACCCTGAAAAAGAAGTTATAAAAAGTATACAAATTTAGTAACTAGTCAAAACAAAAGCATCAAATTCCTTTTCTATTTTCCACGGAAATTCCATCGTGAAAAGCCACAGTAACCTACTAGTATGTCATAAACTGGCGCGTTAGTCCTAAACTCTATTAGTTTTATCATCCACCACCTATCACGGTTCACGCTTCACTGACCACGATGTCACTCGATTTTGCCGTTAAACCGCTTGATATGAGAATAATGTCTATAAATTCTGCCAATATTATAAATGCGAAAGTGTTTCTGCCTGTCAGACTGTGTCTCTGTCTGTCTATACAACATACAGGGTGCTAACAAATTAGATACCAATATTTCTATGGCTTACCTATAATCTACTCATCAAAATTCATAACAAGTCACTTTTATACTAACCACTTTTTAAAAATTGAGATAAAAAAATTTCGATTTCCCATTACTAAAGCAGTAATACGTTTCATATATATCATCATCATCATTTCAGCCGAAAGGCGTCCACCGCTGAACATAGGCCTCCCCCAAAACTCGCCAAACAGATCGGCCCTGCGCCATCCACATCCAATGCGTTCCCGCCACCTTCACCAGGTCGTCGCTCCATCTTGTTGGAGGCCTACCTACACTGCGTCTTCCGGTCCGCGGACGTCACTCGAGAACCTTTCGGCCCCATCGCCGTCAGTTCTACGAGCGATGTGCCCTGCCCACTGCCACTTAAGCCTAGCGATTCATCGAGCTATGTCCGTGACTTTGACTCCGCCCGATATTTTAGATGCGGCGAAGGAAATTACTCATAATTTATTACTAGCAAAGTTCAGAAAATGATACGATAAATGCTATCAAGATTTTATGGCATGAAAAATGCAAAAAGGCTACTTCGTTTTTGGAAAAATGTGTGAGAGAAGATAAAATATTGTATGCAACTGTACCTAATTTGGCCATAAGGACCCCTATTACCATACAGTTGCATAAATAGCTATTATTTAACACAAATGGATTTCTATCGCCATCATTGTCCTATCGGCCAGATAAGGGAACTGTAGCAGAATCATCTGTTATTTCTATAACTAAAAAATATAATTTATTGAATCAGGCGTTACTTTGCGGAGGTCCATATTAATGAACTAAAACAATTACTTTGCTCACCCGCGACCTTACAATAGTTACGTTTATGCAAGAAATGTGCGTTCATGCAGTTCCTCCACCTCCACACTGTACGAACACACACAAATCACATAAACCCAACCATCACCACCACCAAGCTACACTGACGCGTTTCGAACTCAACCAGAGCTCATCTTCAGAGTTACCACAACCGTATGCTATGCTACCAAATGTTAAACTAACAAACCAAAACAAATGTTTTAACTTGTCACTGTAACTTCTCAAGTACCCACTTTATTTTTCTTATTCTCAAACTACCCCACAAAAATTAACTTTTATTGACATATTTAAAACTACCTTGAATTTTTTGTTTATTTATTTATAAGGCATATTTAATTAATACTAACTGTTCAAATTCGACCCAAGCCGCAGTAAAGGAGAAGATACTAAATTTACCTGTTCATTAATAATAGACCCCATAGTGTTGTACCTAATTATTTCCATGCATTCCAGAGCATCCAGACGCAACCCCTTGCCGCAATAATGTAACACTTCATAAGAATCTGAATCTAACAATGAATGTTTTGAATTTTGCAAAACATTTGTTGGAATCAAATCATTCATTGTTAGATTCAGATTCTTATGAAGTGTTACATTATTGCGGCAAGGGGTTGCGTCTGGATGCTCTGGAATGCATGGAAATAATTAGGTACAACACTATGGGGTCTATTATTAATGAACAGGTAAATTTAGTATCTTCTCCTTTACTGCGGCTTGGGTCGAATTTGAACAGTTAGTATTAATTAAATATGCCTTATAAATAAATAAACAAAAAATTCAAGGTAGTTTTAAATATGTCAATAAAAGTTAATTTTTGTGGGGTAGTTTGAGAATAAGAAAAATAAAGTGGGTACTTGAGAAGTTACAGTGACAAGTTAAAACATTTGTTTTGGTTTGTTAGTTTAACATTTGGTAGCATAGCATACGGTTGTGGTAACTCTGAAGATGAGCTCTGGTTGAGTTCGAAACGCGTCAGTGTAGCTTGGTGGTGGTGATGGTTGGGTTTATGTGATTTGTGTGTGTTCGTACAGTGTGGAGGTGGAGGAACTGCATGAACGCACATTTCTTGCATAAACGTAACTATTGTAAGGTCGCGGGTGAGCAAAGTAATTGTTTTAGTTCATTAAAAAATATAAGTATTATGAATTAATTCTGAAATCAATCTAAAACGATGAATCGGCTCTTGGCCGGTTTTTCTAATGCTAAAATAAACAAGGTATATCTTTGGAGAAAACAACGAACAACCAGTACGGTGTATCAGATCTGAACCGGATAGGTCGGACTTATAACCGGATTGAACCGGAGTCGTTAGCCGGTTAATTCGGACACGTATTGCCCATTTACGAGGACATATCCTTAATGGGGCGCATGAAATACGAACTTTTTTGCACTGAATGAGATTTCGTCGTTGATACTGCAATACCGCGTAACTAGCTTTTTCCATAAGGCTCAACTTGAAATGAAATAACAGGGAAAATTATATAAAATAGACTCTATCGGTAAAGGTAGTTACGCGGTATTGCAGTATCAACGACGATTTGGCAAATAACAGTGCCGATTCTGTGATAATGTTTCTCCTCCTTCGTATTTTCCAAGTCTAAATTATGGGTCTTTATAGTTTCACATAATTTAACAAGTCATAATCAACGTTAGTCTTAAAGTGAATTATTTCTGAAACGTTTTATTTTTGACAAACACACTTAACTTAACCTATACATGATAACATTTAAAAAGACCCTGAAAAAAATACTGTTTCAGAAATAAATCACTTTATGACTAACGTTGATTCTGAAGAATTACTTTATGACATTAGGACTTATTAAATTATGGGAAACAAAGGTGCGCCCTAAATTCTATGTGTAGCTACTATTTTAAAGTCCAGGCTATTTGGTAGTGGAACTCCCTAAGAACAGACTTAAGGAGTGCTAAATCTATGCCTATTTTTAGATCTATGTTAAAGGAGGTAGTGTTCATCTTTTGCATGAGATAGTCAATTTAAAGTATATTATTTATTAAAACCAGTCACAGGCATACCTCGATAAAAATTAAAATGAAGTATTATATTTATATGTATCTAAATAACAGTTTGTTGAATATTTAGAGGTATTTTGAGCACGGAAATATCGGTAACAGCTAGCGTGTTTCAAACACGCCACCGGAAATAAGCTGAGCAAATCCGGTCGTCACGCTGCTTTTCGCAACACACGGTCGGTACGAACAGCTAGCTTTTTATGCCCATATTTAATATCTGAAACCAACATGTTTGGTTCAACTCTCGACATTACAATCTTCTTTTTCATCTCGGCCTATATGTATACGTCCTAAAACTGGGCACAAGCCCCATCTCAGAACAAGAGGGCTTAGGCCGTATTTCTCACGCGGAATCATTGTGAATCGGGGTCTTAACACATACCATTTTCACTTTCTTGCTGTTTTTCCTTACTCATGGTATATTTCAAATGAGGTGCGAGCCTCCAACCCACGACTCTCTGCTGAGAGGCCATTGGTCAAACCACTAGGCACGGCTTCCTACTAACTTATAGAATAACACAATTCAACTATAGTGAAAATAAACGGATCACTCACGTCTTAAAACGAGTTTAATTCGACATGTTTCGGGCTAATCCAACTAGTACAATTCAACTAGTTTATCACAGCCATCGTAGCCATGGGTCTCACCCGAGGCCTATCCTAATAATAATAATTCATTTATTTAAGAACAACGTAGGTCCAAATTACATACAATAAATAAAGTCAATGAACAAAACAAAATAATAATAAGTAATAATTAAATGTCCAAAAGCAGTAAACATACGGGATTTTATTTTGTTTAACATTTGATGGTTTAGCATACGGTTGTGGTGCTCTGAGGATGAGCTCTGGTTGAGTTCGAAACGCGTGTAGTTTGGTGGTGGTGATGGTTGGGTTTGTGTGATTGGTGTGTGTTCGTACAGTGTGGAGGTGGAGGAACTGCATGAACACACATTTCTTGCATACCTAAACGTAACTATCTTAAGGTCGCGGGTGAGCAAAGTAATTGTTTTAGTTCATTAAATTGAATTGAACACAATATAAAATAGATTTTAACTGACATTTCTATTGACATGAACCAGCATGCAGTGGTTTATGTAAGGGCAATCAAACCTGTCAGCGATCATGGACAGAATGGTATTGCGACTCGCGCGCACTCTGCAGGCCAAGGACGCGCTTAGGTTGAAAAACGCAAACTATTGACGCTTGCCTCACTTCTTCTGTTTTCTCATCTCAGCTCAATTTCGGAATAAATACTAATGCTTGCTTACTTTGTTATCCTACTGTTAGGTTTAGTGTTATTAAATGCATCCATAATCCCTTAAATGTTAAAAAGTACCAAAATACGGGTTTATTATTATTAATCATTGTTTTATATGTCTGTCGTAATAAACGGTTGTTATTTTGATTTCCGAACTGCAACGGGTGCGACTAGATGATTGGAGGGGGAAGAGGATTTTAAAATAGGTGGCCGGTTGCTTAACCGGCCAATTGTCGTTTAAGTTTCAAGCTACTAACAAGTCTTAGATATAAGCGACAGTGTATTTGTTAAAATTATAAAAGTGTGAAGTACAACGGATTTTATTTTATACTACCAAATAACGAATGTTTGAATCGGTTCGTTTGAATTGCAATAAAAATAAAAAATTAATTCAAACATATCATTTATTCTGCAAGTAGGCCGCAAAGGGCTGTTTTACATGTCATTTTTTTTAAACTACCAGCGCTTTCGTAAGGACCAGCATTGCCAAGAATGCCTGATTCAATAAATTACAATTGTATTTGCTCGCCAGTCCCTACAATCCTGGGTCTCGAACAAGGCCTAGCCCAATAAGTTGGAAAACGCAAACAGCTGCGCGCGTGCCTCGTGTGAAAAACTTAGTTTCACTTCTTTTAAGTTCCCAACTCAATTTCGGGGTATCGATGCTTGCTGTGATACTTGTGTTTGTTATACGATATACTAGCGTTCACCCGTGGTTTTGCGCGTATAAACCAGTAGTACTAGAAGTCTAATTGAAATTAGCAAAAAAAACCGGTTGTCTGTAAAGTCGGTTTACGGACGATAGTTTAACGTGACAACGTCATAACAAAAAATTAAATACCGCCGCACCTCACTCCCCGCCCCCCGCATCCCCCTCGCAACCCCCAACCCCCCCCCCCACCTCCGAATTGGGCGTTCGCCGCTCTCTTGCAACTGGCCTTCGCTGCTCTGTACGTACATGTACGTACGTAACGTTACATTGAGTCATCCTTTTTCATGTATGCAACCGGCATTCATCGATTTACTAGACGTTGTCACGTCAAATAATCGGGCTAATCCGTAGCCCTTAGAGGCACACGTTGCGGCGGCTGCCAAACGTGCACTACGCGCCACCGCTCTGCTCGTGCGGCTGCTCGACAAAACTGACAGCGACACACAACTACCTCCGTTTTCATCGTCATTTTTATTATCATTGTAGCGCATCCACCATGTTCGCTGAGTCACGCACGGACGGGTTTGCAGCAATTTGGCGCAAAAAAGCAGCGTCACTGCTGAGCAGAACAAGGGGCAGCCCAAACAGTATCCTAAAAATGATAGCTGATCATGTGTGTTGTCCTGTATTCAATAAAATAATTTTACATATGAAATCAAATTTAACTTTTAAGTACTAACATTATTTGAAGGCTTATACTAACAAAAATGAGATCATTGTTTTCTTAAGGAAATAAAATAAAATAAATTGTCAAATGTAGGGTAGCACACAACACTAACACCACTAATGTAATATCACTCATAAATTCCGAAAAATTCAGAGTTGCGAGTCGGGATTTGAACCAACGCGACCCTCTGCTTGAGAGGCCAGAGGTCAAACCACTAGACCACCACGGCTTCCTATGAACATATTAAAGTGAAATTTTCATCTCCCCATCTACGTCACAATACAATACAATACAAATATTCTTTATTGATCACCAAAACAATACAGAAAAAATTAATAACAATAAAAATTGAGGCAGGCAATAGGTCACTAAAATAATATATAGCTCGTCAGATTAAGGCATACTAACCAAGGCACACATAGACGTTTTCTTCCCTCATTTCTAACATGTAGCGATACATCGTAGCCACAAAGCCACAACAATGTGTTTATGCCAGGGATCCACTCACGCTTAACCACTTCCCTGATTGCTAGACGAATATTTAAGTTGCGGTATCGTAGCTGAGTAATAGTTCTATAACGGTTCGTGGAGCTAGAGCGAGATGCTGTAAGGGTTGTATAAGCTCGAACTATACAACTAATGCTACTTTTCTCATCATCCCACTAAAGGACACGGGCGTAGTTCGCACGCGGGCCTAATGTGGATTAGTAACTTCGCACACACCATTGAATTTCTTTGCAAGTGTGTGCAGGTTCCTTCACCGTAAAGGTTATGGTAAATTTCAAATGTGATTTTGCATATACTACAATCCCAAAACAGTCAGAGGTGGGAGTCCGGGCTCGAACCCACGACCCTCTGCTTGAGAGACCATAGGTTTAACTAATAACTGCCACGACTTCTTACTACTTCACTTTTCACTACCTACTCAGCTGCTTCTTTACTTCATGTATATTAAAGCGTGTCTTTCTGTCTGTTTGTCTGTCTGTGATATTTCTTCACATTTAAACCACTGAACTGATTTAGTCAGTTTTTATTCGGGAAAATGTATAGTTCCTACGGGATCACGATAAACTAATTGTTTGCAGACGATGTCGCGTGAACTTGTCTGTTATAAATGCACAAATTTCTTATTTTTTCAAGCTAAAATGGCTTAAAATACATTCTAAGGTCAACTACTGAATGTACAATAATATAAATTATTCAGTAAATAAAGAACTTTAAATATGCTTAAATAATTAGCAATATTGCGAAACTTACCGCTCTCATCTAGGTCTTAAGCACTACATCGGATAGCAAAAGTCAGAACTCAGGGCGACATAGATATCTGAATTCTGGGAATGACACGTGGTTGTAGGTATTTATTCCGATTTTACCACAGATTTCAAAATCTTAAGCACTAAGTCCAGATACATGACATCTATATTATTATTATTATTACTAGCCTATTCTGTCCCACTGCTGAGCAAAGGCCTCCCCCCAACATTTCCACTGCTCTCTGTCCGCTGCATACGAGGGCCAGTCCTCCGTCCATGACATCTTCCATGGGTATTTTACATATTACGTAAATTAAGTCCACAATGACAGTTTTGAGAATTTCTACGATATTCTTTACAAAGAAAAAGCTACACTATACATCATTAACATAATTGTAATTTTTAATTTTTGTCGCGGAAAATGCAGTTCCCGCAGAGTACAAACCAAGTTGCAGGAAACAGCTAATGACAATTGGCATTGTCATTTCAATTTCTACGCACCACAATGCTCATTCACAACACAAAAGATTTCTTAGTATCTATAGAACGAAGGTGCTAGAATAACGAGTATAAAATACAATTTCAAATATTACCACACAGTTCATTGCCCTCAAATAATAGCAGCTGTGACACGCGTTAAATTTTTTATTATCTTTTTAAAAAACTTTATAAGGTTTCCGCAATCGATATGCCTGCCAGTGTCGAGTTACGAGTTTTTTTTTGTTACGAGTCGAAGAGAAATTATTTGACACTGGCCTAAGGTGTTGTGTGACGAATTAGAAAAAAAATAATATTGAAATGAAGGTGCGTTTGGTGCAAGCGTAAAGATTTTGGAGTTTTTTCTAATGATGGGTTTACGAGGGGCGTTCAATATAAAGTGAGAATGAGATGCAAACTCTTTTAATATTACGAAATTAAATACTGGCCGGTAAAGCTAATCTATCTAGCTGATTGCTATGAAAAAAAAACTAACTGTCTTTTGTTTAAAAAAATATACGGTAATTTCTTTGCAATGCTATTGAGTACGTTAGCGAAAATGGAGAAAATTGAACTGCGCGCCGTTATCAAATACTTGTGTTTGAAAAATTTTTCTACGGACCAAGTCAATTTGGATTTGCGGGTCACTTTAGGGTCTAATGCTCCTCCGTATTCGACAGTCGCACGTTGGTGCGCCGAATTTAGACGTGGAAGAACATCGACAATGGACGACCCCCGCTCCGGACGCCCTACTACAGTAGTAACTGAAGAAATTGTGAAAAAAGTTGAAAACTCAGTTTTGGCGGATCGTCGTGTCACGGTTCGTTTTATTGCTGAAAATGTAAAGATTTCAACGGGGAGCGTGCATAATATTTTACATGAACGCTTGGGTATGAAAAAGGTATCTGCGCGTTGGGTATATAAATAGCAACATTGTGCAATGAGATCCGCGAAAAAAGGCGAGGTAAACTCTCGAAAGTTGTGCTGTTCCACCAGGACAATGCCCCGGCACACAAGTCCGCCGTTGCAATGGCTGCAATTCGTGATGCTGGGTTCGATATCCTTAAGCATCCTCCGTATTCACCAGATCTCGCTCCCAGTGATTTCTACCTATTTCCGAGATTGAAACAATACCTGAGAGGCCAGAAATTTGAAGACGACGACGCGGTCGTCGCTGCAGTACAAGATTTTTTAAGTACTCAAGATGAGACCTTTTTTAAAAATGGAATTTTAAGTTTAGAAAAAAGATATACTAAGTGTATTATGCTAAAAGGTGACTATGTCGAAAAATAAAATGACATTTAGTAAAAGTTGTTTATAACATACTCATTCTCACTTTTTATTGAACACCCCTAGTATGTTGAAACTTTTTCATAGGTAAAATTTGAGTTTTACTATATTATTATCATTGAATATGATAAGTGAAAAAAATAATTATTCTAAGTGGAATTGAAAAGATTTGCATCAACCCCCACGCACAAGCAACGACCGCCTTAGCCTAGTTGGTAGTGACCCTGCCTACGAAACAAGAGGTCCTGGGTTCGAATCCCGGTAAGGGCATTTATTTGTTTGATGAGCACGAATATTTGTTCCTGAGTTATGGAAGTTTTCTATGTATTTAAGTATTTATTTATCTATATAAGTATGTTTATCGTCGTCTATTACCCATACTACAAGCTTTGCTTAGTTTGGGACTAGGTCGATTTGTGTAAGATTGTCCCCTAATATTTATTTTATTTTTTTATTTATAAACGCAAATGAAAGACAGCTATTTAAAATTCATAAAATAAAAAGATCATATATATTTTTTGTTAAAATGACGTACCACTGTCATGATCATCATCATCCCGGCTTCCTCTTAGATCGAGAGGACATACTATTTTAATAGAAAATAAGTCGATATAAAGCAAATCTTCACCATACAACAATTACCGATTGTATTGAACATAACATAAATACTAATCATGCGATATTGTTAGTTTTTTATGATCTGTGCAATTTTAGGGAGGCGCTTACTAAATCCTTCTTGATATTTTTATTAAGTCATTTTCTTAAAATATTATTTATAAACTACGTATATCCGCTAAACACTTCTCGCAAAGACTGAAATCTTACGTTTTTATGAGGAGATTATTACTTTTAAACCTATCGTGTTACTTTGGCGTAATTTTCTCGACTGAAATCGATATATTGTTTGTTTTTTTTATTTATGCTGATTATGTTGTTTTAGGACAAGTTGCGACGAGGCTAGCAGGGAAGTTGTAAAATGAAATGTATGTAATACTAAACAAATTTTTCACTTATCATGCTCGTAAACTTCGTATTTATGCTGGATGTGACCTGCATTAAATTATTTTTATGCTCTAATGTTTAAAGTAAAATCTTCGTCTAAGACCAAAGCAATCAGGCGTAAACAGCCACCATCCCAGCCTATACATGTCCCACTCTCCCACTGCAGGGCACAAGCCTCCTTTCCGAATGAGAGGGCTTGGGCCGTAGTTCCCACGCGGGCCCAGTGCGGATTGGGAACTTCACACACACCATTGAATTTCTTCGCAGGTGTATGCAGGTTTCCTCTAGATGTTTTCCTTCACCGTAAAGTTCATGGTAAATTACAAATTTAATTTCGATTTCGCACATAAATTACGAAAAACTCAGAGGTGCGAGCCGGGGGGGCTTTTTTAATATCCAATGTTACTGTGTAATTTCCTTGCAATCGAACTGAAAAGCAGAGTGCAAAACTCGAGCATTACACCCATTTTTAAAAAGGCTCGTTTTATGCTCTTGTTGTACAAGTAAACTATTATTTAACTAACTAGTAACTATTACTATTCTATTTTAGTAGTACTTTTAGTAACTATTCTTTAGACGTGACGAGAAAAAAAATCTTTTTTTCCTCATCACGTCTAAAGAAGTTTTTTTAATCAATCTAGCAGTAACAGGCAATTATTTGAATTTATTTTGAAGAACCAGGTTATTGCGAAGGCAAAACACTAAAAAACAGTCAATATAGGGTCAATATATAATATGTCAATACAGCCTATATAGGATGTTGAATTTAAAAAAAATTGGCAAAAACAGTGATTTTTTAAACAAAATAAATGGCTATAGTGAAAATAAACGGATCACTCACGTCTTAAAACGAGTTTAACTCGACATGTGTTGTAGAGGAAGGGCTACGGATTAGCCCGAAACATGTCGAGTTAAACTCGTTTTAAGACGTGAGTGATCCGTTTATTTTCACTATGAGTGAGTCTCACGGTAGTTTCATGTTTAAAATAAATGGCTATATCTCAAAAACTGTGCAACTTGGCATAATAGTAAATGTGGTCAAAAATGTTCAGAATGACCCTAACTATCAACCCTACACTCAACTGCCAAACACCCTGTATTATACACCGTGAAATTTTAGTGGTTGTTTTCCCGAAACGAGGTGATTTAGTTTCGATTGTACAATCGATTTATTATTACTATTTTGACTAGAGTCAAAAATCCAACTGTGAAAAACGAAAGTCGAAAATGACCGCAAACCAATAGTAACGCTTCGTTGGTACAAGTAGCGTACGATCGTACGATAGGTTAGGTACCAACGAAGCGTTACTATTGGTTTGCGGTCATTTTCAACTTTCGTTTTTCACAATTGGATTTTTTAACTCTAGTCAAAATAGTAATTATAAATCGATTGTACAATCGATACTAAATCACCTCGTTTCGGGAAAACAACCACTAAAATTTCACGGTGTATATCTAACCCAATGGTAAGTCCTAGTACTTTGCGAGCTCTTAATTTTTAGATTATAATCTCAATCTCCATAAAAGTGACTAGAAATATTACTTTGGTGGACCCTTCATTTATTGATCGACGAACAACGGTAATTTAATCCCCTTAAAGTATTTTCTTAAAATTACCAATACGTCGGCGAAAACATTTAAAACGGTTTAAATTCCACCCCTATCCTTCCCATAAATTCAGTTTATCGCAATTCCAAAGAATTTGACCATTAATAACACCCTTCTAATCAAAAGCTAGAGGAACACAAAGATTCAACCTGCAATGAATAGCGGTTAAAAGGTTAAAAGATTAAAAAGGTTTAACCGGTTTAAATCAATGATACGTAACAATGCAGCCTGACCGCGACCGTCCCTGTAACGTTTATTGGAAAAGTTAGTCTACTTTTTGCGGTCCATGTGGTAAGAGAAAGCGAGTGTCAATGTACAGTGGCCAACATAAACATCGGAGCAGCCAAGGTAATCAAAAAATCTGAACACGCACGTACAAACACTACCGACAATACGGTAGTGTTCAGATATTTTTGACCATCTTGAATGCTCCGATGTTTATGATGCCGACTGTACCATCAAGTGCTATGATTGTTGAGCATACATGGAATGTTGTCATAGTGATATTAGTGTTTGCTAACAAACATGTTGCTAGCGAACGAATTGGCAGTATTAATATGACAGCATTTCACAGAGTGGCCAATTTACGTCCGTGACCGTACCTTGTCCAAGGTTCGTCTGTCTCCTTCATACGGTGTCATCTAATAATAGAGACAAGCAAATGTTTTGGATATGCAGAACATCATTGATCTTTCTGGCGTTCCGATTGTCTATGAGCGACAGAAGTGCCATCAGATACACCAGCCTAATTTATATTTCATAGTTTTGACTTACAGGTATACAATCTAACTCCATCTGTACTTGTTTGTATTTCTTTTGTACCCACTTTATTTTTGTTAGCATGCTCGTTCGCACTTTTTGTTTAGTTATTACTTAAGTAAGAAAGATATGTTTCATCACTAAGTGATTGTAAATATATTTTGAGACATAAATAATCTTAAGCCGTGTTACGCTTCAATGATCTTAGTTAAGTTTTTTATTTTAATGCAATTACTATAGATAAAGGTGTTATACACCGTGAAATTTTAGTGGTTCTTTTCCCGAAACGAGGTGATTTAGTATCGATTGTACAATCGATTTATAATTACTATTTTGACTAGAGTCAAAAATCCAATTGTGAAAAACGAATGTCGAAAATGACCGCAAACCAATAGTAACGCTACGTTGGTACCTAACCTATTGTACGATCGTAGTACGCTACTTGTACCAACGAACCGTTACTATTGGTTTGCGGTCATTTTCGACTTTCGTTTTTCACAATTGGATTTTTGACTCTAGTCAAAATAGTAATTATAAATCGATTGTACAATCGATACTAAATCACCTCGTTTCGGGAAAACAACCACTAAAATTTCACGGTGTATATTGGTATAGGATACAACAATGAATTTCGAGCTCGTACCTCTGTCTGATTTTTGCAGAGGGATTTCTGAGTTAAATGCTGCGATGTGCAAAGTTCCCAATCCACACCGGGCTCGAGTGGGAATTTGTCCTTCTGAGAGACGGAGATGATAGATAAACTATAACTATAAAATAAAAAAATCCAACGCAATTTGATCACACATTATGTTTAAAAAAAAGTGAATGCCCATTATGCGTCAAACATCCCTTCCGCAGCTAAGAAAAGAGCTTATAACTTTGAAACGGCTGAACCAATTTTTATGAACCATGCTAGAAACTATTGCCAAGAAACCTGCTTTCGAATAAAAAAACCGCATACAAATCGATTCACCCGTTTGCAATGAAATGAAATGAAAATTAAATGAAATGAAATATATTTATTGATGCAGAAACAGTAACATAAATACATTGTCAGCGGGCCCCAAACTAGGCAGTGCCTGTATCTTGGGTACCCTGAAGAGTTGGTATTCCAAACAGAAACGAATTACAGTGCATAGTGCTTTAAAAGGTATATCAACAGTTTATATAGAGTTTAAGAGCTATGATGCCGGAGATAGACACACACACATCTTTTTGTGTCGGGGGTTAGAAATTAATACAGAATTACTTCCTCTAATATACTAAAAACAAAAATATTTTTAATAAAATCGCTCCAGTCTCTACCTTACACCAAACACAAGCACGCAAGGAACGGTCTAAACTCGCATACATTTGTACCTGCATACATTTGTGCAATTTAAACTTCATTGTTCGACCGCTAATCGTTTACATACTTTGCCTGCGACCGCTACTTTTGGTCGGCAAAGTATTTTGGGTTCCGCGGTTGACGTATATTGCGAAATAGGAACTCGGATTTTAATCGGCAAAAGTCGTAACTATGAAGTATTTGGGTGCTATCGATAGTTTTGTATATCGCGGTTGCAGTACCCGTATTTATTAATTAATTAATTTAATTATTTTCATTTGGGGCATCGACAACAAAAAAGCCGTCGTGGCCTAGTGGTTTGACCTATGGCCTCTCAAGCAGAGGGTCGTGGGTTCAAAACCCGGCTCGTACCTCTGAGTTTTTCGGAATTTATGTGCTAATTTACATTTGTAATTTACTATGAGCTTTACGGTGAAGGAAAACATCGTGAGGAAACCTGCATACACCTGCGAAGAAATTCATTGGTGTGTGTGAAGTTCCGATTCTGAGAGGAGGCCTGTGCCTTGCAGTTGGGACGTACCTATATAGGCTGGGTTGATGATGATGATGATGATCGACAGCAATACTTACAGTGGGACTTTAGTATAAAATAATTTATTGAATCAGGCGTTACTTTGCGGAGGTCCATATTAATGAACTAAAACAATTACTTTGCTCACCCGCGACCTTACAATAGTTACGTTTATGCAAGAAATGTGCGTTCATGCAGTTCCTCCACCTCCACACTGTACGAACACACACAAATCACATAAACCCAACCATCACCACCACCAAGCTACACTGACGCGTTTCGAACTCAACCAGAGCTCATCTTCAGAGTTACCACAACCGTATGCTATGCTACCAAATGTTAAACTAACAAACCAAAACAAATGTTTTAACTTGTCACTGTAACTTCTCAAGTACCCACTTTATTTTTCTTATTCTCAAACTACCCCACAAAAATTTGAGAATCAGTATATTGTGGGTAATAGTAATATTGTGTACTATTTTAGGTATGTCGATGATTTGATCCTATGCTGGAGAGGGAGTATGAGACAGCTTGACGTGTTTATTAATGGTTTGAATAACAAGCACGTAAAGATAAGGTTCAAAAAAGAATTGGAGGAAAATTGTTCGTTGAACTTTTTGGATTTAACGATTTCAAAATTAAATGGTAAACATCAATTTAAAATATACCGTAAGCCCACGTACACAGATGCTGTTATACCAGCATCTTCTAATCATCCGTGGCAGCATAAACTGGCTGCTTTCCATTGTTATGTTAATAGATTGTTGACTGTGCCTCTTTCTAAGGAACATTTTGATTTAGAGTTGAGTACTATTTATCAGATAGCGATCTCAAATGGTTATACAAAATCAATGGTAGATAGTTTAGTTCAAAAGAAGCAGGCACGGTTAGTAAATAGCATGCTTTACGCTGCGTTACCTTCTCAGTCTACTAACAAATATAGATCTAGCATCTCTTACGTTGGGGGGTTGTCTGATAAGATTTATGGCATTTTAAAATCAAACAATATTAATGTTGCCTTTAAGACTAACAACTCTTTGTACTCTAGGCTATGTAACCACAAAGAACAGGTAGATAAGGGAACTAGATCGGGGGTATACAAGCTTACTTGTAATGACTGCAATGGGATATACGTAGGACAGACAGGCCGAAGTTTTAATACTAGATTTAAAGAGCATGTTTCGGCATATAGGAATGAGCATCCAGATAGATCGAATTTTGCAAAACATTTGTTGGAATCAAATCATTCATTGTTAGATTCAGATTCTTATGAAGTGTTACATTATTGCGGCAAGGGGTTGCGTCTGGATGCTCTGGAATGCATGGAAATAATTAGGTACAACACTATGGGGTCTATTATTAATGAACAGGTAAATTTAGTATCTTCTCCTTTACTGCGGCTTGGGTCGAATTTGAACAGTTAGTATTAATTAAATATGCCTTATAAATAAATAAACAAAAAAATTCAAGGTAGTTTTATAATATGTCAATAAAAGTTAATTTTTGTGGGGTAGTTTGAGAATAAGAAAAATAAAGTGGGTACTTGAGAAGTTACAGTGACAAGTTAAAACATTTGTTTTGGTTTGTTAGTTTAACATTTGGTAGCATAGCATACGGTTGTGGTAACTCTGAAGATGAGCTCTGGTTGAGTTCGAAACGCGTCAGTGTAGCTTGGTGGTGGTGATGGTTGTGTTTATGTGATTTGTGTGTGTTCGTACAGTGTGGAGGTGGAGGAACTGCATGAACGCACATTTCTTGCATAAACGTAACTATTTAATTTATTGAATCAGGCGTTACTTTGCGGAGGTCCATATTAATGAACTAAAACAATTACTTTGCTCACCCGCGACCTTACAATAGTTACGTTTATGCAAGAAATGCATAAACGTAACTATTGTAAGGTCGCGGGTGAGCAAAGTAATTGTTTTAGTTCATTAACGTAACTATTGTAAGGTCGCGGGTGAGCAAAGTAATTGTTTTAGTTCTTTAGTATAAAACAAAAGCCGATAACAAAGGCGCACAGAAATAGAAACGCTTTGCAACATCCAATTAATATTATAAATGCGTTTATGTTATTTAACGACCGCTTTAGCCTAGTTGATAGTGACCCTGCCTACGAAGCAAGAGGTCCTGGGTTCAAATCCCGGTAAGGGCATTTATTTGTGTGATGAGCACGAATATTTGTTCCTGAGTTATGGATGTTTTCTATGTATTTAAGTATTTATTTATCTATATAAGTATGTTTATCCGTTGCTTAGTACCCATAACACAAGCTTTGCTAAGCTTACTTTGGGACTAGGTCAATTGGTGTGAATTGTCCCATGATATTTATTTATTTTTATTTTATTTTAATGCGAAAGTTTTAGTTTTTATTTCGAAGATCTTGAAAATGGCTCTAACGTTTGCAATTAAATTTGATTGAAATTTGGGGGGTTTCGGGTCTGATCTCCGGGACAACACGTGTTTTCGAGTTTACATTATGTTTATATTTCGTTTTATTTTATGCGAAATAAGGGTCTATATTGAGTTGCATAACTGTTGAAGGTCTGCCGTAATGTTTTTCATAATGTATTGTTCATAACGCTTTTTACTCTGAATCCATTTATTGTACGGAATTGTTATTAAACAAAACTAACCTAACCTATGGAGTTCACAAGAATGATCAATTAAAAAAAATGTACCGTAACGACGGAAAAAAATTAGGTATGACAAACAAAAATTATGTCAAAAATTACATTATGACTAAAAATGTTATGCCACCAGACACACTCCCCGACAATTAATATACCTAACGAATGGTTCAAATATTTTTGAAAAGTTTTTTTTATTGAAAACAAGTTATAAAACAAATTAACCTAACGTAACCGATTGCATACGAAGCAGTTTTTATAAAACTAAAGAAGTGTACGGTTTCAGAAAAAAAAAACGATTTTTAACCATTCCATAATTTTTTTCATATTTGTTATCCTCGGTTATAGTCGTCAAAATGGGTCTGATTCTTTAGCCGTAAGAGCCTCGCGATAATCCAAGCAACCTGAACGATAAGCTTAGAATTAACCCATCTCGCCATAGGAAGTGAACGCATTTAGATAAGGAAATGTTAATTTATTATTCACACACCATTAAATTTGCCGTAAACGCCATGATTCATGGGAGTGCATGGTAATGTCTTCTTAGAAGGTAGAGTTATGGTATTGAATGGGTTCGCTTAGTTGCTGAATGTTCGGGGAAACGGGAGGGAAGGGCAAAAATATCGATATATCCGTATCGTTTTTTTTTTTAAAAACAATCGATATACAGGGTGACACAAAAATGGTGATACGAAATGAGTGTGACTTATTCCGTTAATGTTAGACAACATAATGCATTAACTCAATTTTTAAAATCAGTCTGATATTTAGAATGTTTATATACTTAGTTGAAATTAAACCACGAACTTAATGTATGGACATCTCAAATTGAATATCACTAATTAAAACAAATCAGTTAGAGCATTATATTGTCCAGTTTTAACTGAGAAAGAAACACTTATTTTATATCACCATTTTTGTGTCACCTGTATAATATCGTGGATATAATAATCTTAAATAAGCGATATTCCGTATTTGTTTTCAATTACCTACCAAATTCTTCTTTTTTTCTGTGTACATCGATATTGTATAAAAATATCGATACGACATTTCATTATTCCAGGCCATATACGTCGTTTTTCAGGCCACAAGCCTTTTAGTAGGAGAGGGCTTGTGCCGTAGTTAGCAAACGGGCCCAGTGTGAATTGGTAACTTCACACATACAATTGAATTTCTTCGCAGGTTTGCGCAGGTTTCCTCACAATATTTCCTTCACCTTAAAAAAATCCAAAACAAATCGAAGGTCGAGCCCGGGCTCAAACTCACGACCCTCTCTCTGCTCGAGAGACCAAAGGTCAAACCACTAAGCCACCACGGCTTTTTATCATATCGATATATTTTTAAATTTGCCCATCGCTAGGAAACGGTTATGCGTAGAAACTGTTTGAGGAACGGTATGTGTATTTAATGCGCTTTACCAGTGTTTCCCAAAGTTACCCGAAGCGCGGCCCACTTAAAATAAGTATGTAACTAAGTTTGGGAGCTTAGTTACCTGACGTTACTACTTCGGTAACTACGAGAGAATGTCTCATTAAGAGGATCTTTATATCTACGTAATACAGAATTCTGGGGTCACCGGGAACCCACCCATAAAAATAAAAGAGTACGAGAAATAGGTACCTATTCTATATCGTCGATGAAACTGCAACCTAATGCCGCGTACCTAAATAAGAAATGTATCAAATTTAAGTTTGGGTAGAGATAAACTACGATAACATGGCCCGCCCCTCCACATTACTATTTCAATGTGTTTAGTCACATACCTATTTACGAAAGAGTTTTTATGTAGCAGTATCTGCTTTTGTTTGACGGTTGTCTCAACACGCACACATGCGTTGAAAGTTTTGGTGCGCTTTATAATTAAATACTTTCACAAATACATTGAAGACTTCTTGAATTGTGGAGGGGCGGCCATTGTTATCGTAGATTATCTCTAAGTCTGACATCAACAAACACAAAGATATTCAATTTCAATGGTCTCCTGTAAAATTTTCCACAAGTCAGTTACGCGGCATTAGCAGTTGTTGGGTACGCGGTATTGCAGTTTCATCCACGATATACCTCTGTCAAACTGTTCGTTGGCAAAAAGTGCTGATCTCTCATTTACTATTTTTATTTTTATAAACAACATAACTAGCTGTTGTCCACGATTCTATCTGCAAAGAATTCGAAAATACTCAATTTCTCGAGATAAAAACTACCCTATGTCCTAGGGTCTTCAACTATCTTCATAACAAATTTTATCTTAATCGGTATAGCGGTCATAAATAGACAGACAGACTTGTTTTCGCATTAATTATATTAGTAAAGATTATCCTTAACTTAGTACATAAAACCACTGCCTGGTCTGTTCCGATGATACTGGTAGCGTTTTCTCTCTGAATAGCTAAGCTAATTCTTTGTCCGAGGTAGCTGCCAGCTTTTCGGTCTCCTGCAACGTCGACTAGCCTCTTTGTATTGTATCGTCATCAAAGTCTAATGTATCTACTAAATTTTAGATCAATCGGTCTAATAGAGAAAGGATATCATTTCAATAACTATATAGCCCACACAAGACCCAAAAACGGCGGTATGACGAAAATTATTTTAGACAAAAAAAAATTACATTTCTATGAAGTATCCCACGCTGAGCAAGGGCCTCCTCTCATTTTTTCCAATCCATAAGGTACCCGTCTAGGTCGTCCCACCAATAATTCCTTAGCTTATCTTGTAACACGGCAAACCTCCGTGGTGCGCAACTGGCCGCTTACAGAAAAACAAAATTCTAAATTCTGAACTATTGATTTTCTTTTGTTTTTTTTCGCTCATTGGCTCTACAATTTGGCAAGGCTTATGCCGAAAATTGAATTCTTTGAATATATAATTGTAATTAATACTCGTTAAAAACACTAATTTACCGAGTTGAGTATGTTATAAAGGGCTGCCGCTATTGCAGGTACTGTAAATATTATTTTCACCTCACTAGCTCGGAAAGCCCTTTTTGTTTGTTTGACATCTATTGAGAAAATCGCTTTTTATCCACTTGTGAAGAAAGAGTTTTGACATTTGAAGGCAGCTTAAGTGATATTTGACAGCTAACAAAACGCAAAACGTTAAAAGTGCTGAATTTTGAACATCACAATTAATGAATTGCATCGAGTAAAAAACACTAAATACAGTCTTACAACTTTATTTTAATTCATAAATATCAGCATTCAACATTAACCTTCATTCTTGTTGTAAAACGGATAAAATGTTCTGACAGTCCAAGTAAGTCGATGTGCGAACAAAACGCATCCGAAATAATAAAAAAAAACTTAAGTCAATCAAAACTTTTCAATTAATTAAGCCGTCAACGTTAAATATTCGCATGTTTTTCTAGATATTTTGTTATTAAAAATGAGTGATTCGAGTGAAGAAGACGTATTAACACCTGTGGAATTACGGGAAACCGTGCAAAATGCGGAATTGAGCTTGCGGAATGTCGGTATTGGAGTAGTTCCATAAAGACTGGATATGCTTAGGCTATTTTGCATTATTTTTGATTTTGCCAATATTTCTATACTTCAAAATTAAAGTATTGACAAAGAGGTAAATAAATAATAATCATAGTAGGTACAAACCCTTTTTCTTATATTCCTCGCTGTAGTGAGGTGAAAAGTTTTGTGTTATACACGGGTGAAAAGTTATTTTACGTCTCGTGTGTTGAAACACTCGCTATCGAAAGGATTCTATTTTTGAACCACTCGCTTCGCTCGTGGTCAATCATAGAATCCTTTCGATAGCTCGTGTTTCAAATGAACACTCGCAGGTAAAATACAACTTTCCCCCCTTGTATAACAAATAACTATTGTTCCGTTTTTCCTCTCTATTTTCTTGTACATAAATTGTGAAACCTAATCCAAGTCTCGTTTAGTTTTCTTTCGCTGACCTAGGCACAAAAACGAGGCTTGGATGGGTGCTTCAAGCAAGCACTAAAGCAGGGTATTTCTTCCAGCCCTTCCTTTCCGCTTCATCCTACGATTCCACGTACCTACCTACCTACGAACGTTCTGCTGTGGTCCTGCTCTACTGCCTCGGAGCAGACAGCCGGTGAAGCTTGAATCCCCCTATTGGACGCTCCGAGGCTACGTGAATACCCTGCCCTGCCTTCTCACCTGTCCAGAAAACCTAGGCCAGTGTATTTTTTATTACTTTATTGAAGAGCAGTGCTGACTGGAACAATTTGTATATACATATTTTATACTGTATTATATTTTATTTACCTACTACATAGTCTCTTATTTCTCCGACCGGCTAGCCGGTTACAATCTCGTCGCCTCCATCCATCTTGTATTATCCAGTCCGTGGCCATTTAACCGCACCTGTTTCGATCTGTGCAGCTGGCGTGGCCTGCCCAGTCCCACTTCAGCTTGGCACTACCAGCTCACTTCGGTAATGCGTGTTGTAGAGCGCAGCGTTGTGGTTTACTGTTTCTGTCTGGGTGTTTGTCTTCTGCTTCATGTTGAATTGTAAGTGAAATGGTTCTAATAGAAGACCAGCGTCGACCGTAAGGGTGATATCATGCTGAGTTGGGATCATTTCGTGACAATTCGTCTCTTTCCGAATTTATTTATTTGTTTTTCTTTGTTTCTTTCTTTCAGCGTAATGTTTTGGATCCGGTTAACCTGACTCACCCGAAGCATACCGCACTCCATTGCTCTTTGGCAAACCTTCGATTTGAAACCTTTGATTTTGGAGCCATGGTGGCCTAGTAGTTGAGCTATTGGCGCTCAAGCAGATTGAACCTCGTGAGTTTTTTGGAATTTATGTGCGAAATTATATTTGAAATTAACCATGAGGAAAGAAAACATTGAGAGGAAACCTGCACACACCTGAGAAGAAATTCAATAGTGTGTGTGAAGTTCCCGATCCGCACTGGGCCCGCGTGGGAACTACGGTCCAAGCCCTTTCATTCTGCAGTGGGACTTATGCTGGGATGATGATGATAAAACCTTCGATTTGCTTTTCTCCGTCAACGGATAGACAGATCAAATCAGCTTTACAAACTCCAGACTCTATAGAACTTGAATCCAAGCTCGAATTACACTCTCAATCAAACTAAAAACTAATTGGGGATGTCTAAAAAAAATACCCATGGTTTTTATATTTTTTTTGTATAGAAAAGTCAATTATAAGAAACTAATTTCAATATTTTGTCATTTAGTTCTCTACTTTTTTCAAAATTAATTATTGAAACTATTTTAGTTGATGACGTCAGATTATAATTGAGGGCTCCCACAATGCCAAATTTCTAAATCTATCTAAATGCGTACGATAAGGCAACCCCTTTAATTATTTGTTGCGTAGTGGTACACTATACACTGTGCCACTTTACTGGCACTGTCAAAGTGCTAGATGTCAGACAGCGGGTCCAAATCAAACTCCGTAGTATAATCCACGCGGAAATTGTGAAGAATTCTAACCACACAGAATAAAGTACGACTTGAACCGGTCACGCAATTTACACCAATGTCAAATGAAGGTCATTGCTTATTTGTTATGTTATAAATTCATTACATAATATTAAAATTAAATAACTACAGAAAACGAGTTAAAAAGCATTTATCTCGAAATGGTTTTCGATTTACTATACATTGCAAAAAAATAGACATCCCCAATTAGAAACTTCAAAAAACTCTTCATCTGAGCTTTAAAAACTTCCAGATGAAACAATTTCTCAGTAACATCGATTCAAAACTTCTAAAGGGCTGCAAACTTCACGAGACGCTTCGCACAATACAGGGTGATTGATGTAAGGGGAACAAAGCCTTTTACAGTTCAGAATTGTTGGAAAATTTAATTTCGATCCTGAAGCGCTTGATAAGCCTGTGAAATGTCTAAATGGAGGTGAAGTTTTGAACTAGTGAGTTAAGTAGCTCTCGAACACATTAAAATGTTAGACGTTTAAATTAATTTCAACCTTACCTGCTTACCTCGTGAATTCTAGCGTACCTTATGAAGGACAAAATAATTTGTAAGAATAGCTGCTAAGTAAATGGAGGAAAGTACAAATTATTCAATGAACAAATAATTTAAACCATGCGGAATTTAATTTTTTGTGAACTAAGTTTTCCGCCGGTGTCCGTAGGTGTGTATGTTTTTGTGTTTAGTTTGTTAAATGGGTTTCACCGAAAAACAGCAGCTTGCCGCAACATTACGCTGAGTGAAACCCGATAAAATTCATCCCTTTTTGAATTTACTTGTATTTTTTCTGCGTAGGTCGCACTAGGTACGTCAGTCAGTTAGAAAAAGTCAGATCTTACGAAGTTTAAATGATCGTAGTCGTTGGGAACACAAATTAATAGCAATGGATTAATGTCAGCAAATCCTAATTATCCGCGCAAGAACTAAAGTCAGCGACGTAGCTCGAAGAATCGCCTGACTCAAGTGGCAGCGGGCAGGACACATCGCTCTTAGAACTGATGGCCGAACGGGGCTAAAGGTTCTCAAATGGCGTCCATGGACCGTAAGATGCAGAGCAGGTAGGCCTCCAATAAGATGGAGCGATCTGGTTAACTTTGCGGAAATGTGTGGTTATATGTGGACCGGTCTGTTGGGCGAATCTTAAGAGGCATAATGTTAAGCAGTGGACGTTTTTCGGATAAAATGATGATGATGATGAAATCCTATCTTAAAGCTACTTGAAATGCATAGTACCTAACGAGCTCTAACTTAGTACTTTAGTTTCATCTCAACTTTTTCTTCAGCACTTTTACTCTAAGCCTATTATGACAGATTGCATGTCATACTCCCAACATACACTTCCGGCCACGCCGAACGCAGATTATTAACTAAAAGCAAAACGTTGTTACACTCCAGGATCACGTCGTGTATAAAACAAGTATGCGTTAAGAAATTTCGAGTGTTCTCTTAACAAAATCCTTACACATTTTGCCTTTGGTTAGGAAAGTGAAATACTCTAGTTTGGTGTTTGGAATCTGCGCGTAAGAGCGCTGTTTGAAAGGGGATATTTCTAGGCTGTGTGTTTTAATCTTTTAGTGTTCTTATATGGAGGTACTGTAGCGTGCACTGAGCACATTTTGTCTCCGAGAGCTTGACGCGTTCTAGCGAAATAAAGGGCTTTTTCGTTGCGTATGGCTGCATGGCATGTCTCAAGTTTTGTTTGAATTTATTAAAATAACGCTGAAGTACGTGTTTTATAAAAGGATTATATAATATAAAATATAAAGATAGATGCTTCTATGTTTTGATTATTATGTAAGACCTTGCGAAAACCGTAGGGTTGGGTTATTTTGACTCTGAAGCGTAACTTTGGCGATTGCTATATGGTCGGTTTCAGCTCTCCACTTACGTTTCTACAAACTGCATTTGTAAAATGTGTGTTTTTCCGTGATCCATCAATGAAAAAAAGAATAAAAAAAATTGAACTAAATCAGTTTTTTTCATTTTTCTGTTTTCAAAGGTTGTGTGGAAGAGATCGCTCTGTAGCGTTCGCACATAACTTAAAGTGTAATTTTTTTAAATGTATAATTGCTCTTAACTGTTTATTACGTGGTGTACAATAAAGAGTTATTGTATTGTATATTTGCATATAATTTAGCACGAAAACTAACCGTAAAAAAATAACAACAGAACAAATTACAGGTAATGTTATCCACTAACATGGAGCAAATATTAAATATTTAGTTTATGATACTAATAGCGTAATCTCCCTCTATCTTCTCTAATATATAAAACAAGTCACAGTGTTTGCTATCGAACTCTTCCGAAACAGCTGGGCCGATTTTTATGAATTTTTTGTCTATATTTTGGTCTATTCGCAGACGGAGTCAGGGGCAATAGTAAGTCGTATTAGTAGTAAAGGGACAAAAAGAACGATCAAGAGCCACGCTCAGTATGGTGTTATGACAAGCCACAGCACAGCGCTAGTTCATATAGTTCATCATTTATTTGTTTGGCAATGCGAGAAGCGCACGGAACCATCTCCAGTTATAAGAGCTTCACGATCATCATCATCATCATTTCAGCCGAAAGACGTCCACTGCTGAACATAGGCCTCCCCCAAAGCTCGCCAAACAGATCAGCCCTGCGCCATCTGCATCCAATGCGTTCCCGCCACCTTCACCAGGTCGTCGCTCCATCTTCGAGGCCTACCTACACTGCGTCTTCTGGTCCGCGGACGCCACTCGACACGTTTTAATGGCATAGACGCATTATAAGTTAGAGCGATCTGCTTCTGAATGTGCAATAAACTGTTCCACATCCATCGGGCATGATATACGTCCGTAAAACAGCTAATAAATCACAGAAGCAAGACCCGAAAAACACATTTAAAATCTCTCCTTCATTTGTCATCGGAACTGCGAGACCGTACACTTGGGGACAACAAAACTGCTATTCTGAAGCGTAATGGCGTCGCTAGTCCGAGTAATGGAGCGGCGAGAGCGGGGCGTGTGTTTTAGAGCCGCGACGCCGTGTGTTCACACTTTTTATTGGCCCGGGGTGTACGTACATTATTTTGATGGGGTTTTGAGTGGGCGATAGTGTTTTGTTTATTTGGAATAGGGTCGCTGTTTTGATGTCAGTTACACCTTTCATAATATGACATTATCTTACATTTATTTAATTGAAAAATTTATTAGTAGGTAAAAGCTTTTTGCTCCTGTACTTTTTGATGCTATTTGGATTATCATCCAATCAACATACAAGGTGAAATTTTAAGGGTCAAACACATATTTTGATCCGGTTTGCTCCTGTGGACCCATGTCCAAAAATTAAGGGTTCATCGCCAATATTTTAATAGATTTTTGCAATATATGCAAGTATATCAAATCTTGGAAATTGAATTTGACGCACTTCTAGTGGTCGCATTTAAGTACCTACTTGAAATTTGGTATACTTATGTGAGTTGGATGACTATGCAAGTACAGTCAACAAAAAGAACAGTCAGCGAATAAGCTCGCATTTAAATTAAATTTTTAACAAAAACTTATTTTTGTCAATTCTACTTTACTACAACTTTCGGTCCATCAAATAAATCTTAAGTTTGCTGGCTCGGAGTGGCTAATTTCATGTCCACAGGAGAGACAAGCTCGATTTCTTACGGTGTATTATGACCGTTGAACGGGATGAAAAAATAGTATTTCTGGCTCAGTTAAAACTAGGGCGAAATCTCAACTTATACCTAACACAACAGATGGGATACGGCGGATGAAACGATTCGGTGCGCTCACAACAAAAAATGAGTTCGCGATTTATTTCGTCACTGTCATTATTGTAAATTTAGTATATTAGTGCGTGTATATAATCTAAATAAACACGTTTTTTTTGTTTTTCCAGAACAGGTATAGGTAACTTGATGTCTTGTCCGGTACCAGGTTATCGTTGAGTCTTCGGACACCCTGTATACCCACTCCCGTGTCACTCGGTTTTTTTAACGGGTCTAACACACTGCCGTGTCTTCATACCGTTGAATTCAACAAGGACGAAGCGTGCCAAGAATACTCGATGCACCAAACTAGGACAGTAACAAGAGCATTTAATTAATTTTTAATTGATTCTGGAAGTTGCAGCTGAAATGGGCCAATGGCGGCTGTTGAGATTAAAACCGATTTCGTATTTGTCTGATGTGTCGTGTTGTGATCCGTCAGGTTTCATAGATTTTATATCAGAGGAAGGAAGGCACAACTCATTACGAGGACAAATCTTACCATATATTAAATGTACGCAACCAATTCATTTCTGCTTTTTTGCGGCAGAACATGACGTTATACAAATACAAATCCAGCTTAAAGTATCGTGTCATGAAGCATCAGAACGGTATCAGTCTCATCCTAATACTTAATCCTTATTATAATATAAATGCCAAGGTTTGTGTCAGGGTGCCTTTCCACCAGAGATGTGCTATCTGCAGCTATGCTGCGAAGATTTGAAAGCTACGCTACGAAACTGTGTGACCGTGTCCACCAATGCTAAGCTAGGTATGCTAAGCTAGGTGGTGGTGGTGGTGTAGCTGTGCGAGGAAAATACGCTATGTAGATAAGCAGCCGCGAGGCAATTGTGTGAAGAAGATGCGCAGCTCGAGCTATGCGATGTATCGACAGGGGCGCGCGGAGCGGCAGCGCGGTGAGGGGGGAGACTCACGACCATCCATAGCCAGCATCCATATAGCACGCATCCGTAGCACGCATCCGTGGCACGCATCCAGGGCACGCATCTTTCCATATAAAAATCATAGCTTAGTTGAACCCGTTTCCACTAGTGCTATGCTATGTGGACCAATGAACATGATTGGTGGATATCAGACACATCCATAGCAAAGTAGCGTAGCACATCTCTGGTGGAAAGGCACCCTAAGGTAAACTTTTCTGTGCTCGACACTGACCTAATTACATGGCACCTTCAATCTTAGGTATGTCAATGTAAGAGAGATAACAGATGCGTGTCATCTACTTGACGTTGAGGTGTCGACCATTGGTACGTTTACCTTATACGTGTTTTTTTTTGATACTCTTTCACGCTAAAGCGGCTGGACGAGTTTGAGTAAAAACTTTATATGTAGATACTAGCTGTTGCCCGCGATTCCGTCCGCTTAGTATATGGGTATAAAAAATAGCCTACGACCTATTCTCAGACCTACCAAATATAGACAAAAAATTTCATAAAAATCGACCAAGCCGTTTCGGAGGAATTCCATAACAAACACCATGACACGAGATTTTTGTACAATACAGGCTAATTTTTAGACCGATACATGAGTATGCCGCTATCTCGTATTTGAGAGATCCTTTTATCGTGTTAATATCGTTATCAGGATAGCGCCCTCCAGAGGGTCATTTGGCAGTTTTCCAACTAAGGAACTGGTCTAACATGGTGCATTAGCATAACGCTAAATATAAAGTGGAAAGTAAAACGTTTCATTAACCAACTCCGTGAGATTTTGTAGTAACCGTTGGATAGTCGACCAAGAGATTCCTTTGTCAGTATCTAAATCATCAAAGACTATTTTCACTTACAATTCGATGTTACAATCACCCTAATTATTTTTATTCTGATATAGGAACCGTCATACAAATGGTAAATCATTTACTTGGTAGACTACACTCATAGAGTCAGAGAGTCAGAGTAGAAGCAAATCAAAATCAAAAAATTTATTCGAAGTCAACGTCCACACACATGCAATCGCACACACACACACACGCGCGCACGCACCACGCACGCACCCACATAATATAAACTATGGACAAGGAAATATTAAAAAAATTAGAACCAAATAATATTTCTCTTCGCAAAAACCTCTAGTTCCATAACAAAACCTTCTAAATTTACACCAGTATGCTCCGGCTTAGCGAAGTTATTGGAGTGTTTTCCTTAAATTTAGGGTTCCGCACGTGACCTAGCGGTTACGAGCCAAGTTCACGGAACCGTTTAAAACATGCCGAGTTGTGGACGGGTATCCATACTAACGGGGACGATTTATGCGAAGTACGCTTTATAGTTGCTCGGTACTGTGGGAAAATAAAGCAGGCCAATTAGGTACACTGTTAAAAAACAGATGAAATAAATCATCCCTGCCTATATAACGTCCCACTGCAGAGCACAGGCATCTTCTCAGAATAAGAGGGCTTGGGCAGTAATTCCCACGCGGGCCCAGTGCAGATTGGGAACTTCACACACACCATTTAATTCCTTCGCAGGCATAGATTTCCTCACGATGTCTTCCTTCACTGTAAAGCTTATTGTTAAGTTTCAAATGTGATTTCGCACATAATAGTGGGATACTTATAGCCACTCAATGTATGGGAACCAATATTTTTGACATTAAAGAATGAAACTTGGCACACTTGTTCCTTAGGTGGACCAGAGTGGAAAACGCCTGGGAGCCAGCGGGAGCCACCCTGCAGGGGGGAGGGGGAGGGGGTAAAGTTTTCTTACGCCGCGCGTACTGTTGGTCGTAATAACTGCTAATTTATAGCTAGTATGGCAAGTGGGGTATCATTTTCGGATAAATAAAAGATGGCTAATCATTTTCCGAAACAAAAAATACACTTTTACATACAAAAAAATTAAATTACCGCCGATAATCGAAAATTTTATGAGAAAATATTTTTTTCCAGTGGCGATAAATTGTGAACTAGTACCGATATCAGCAAATAAAAAATATGCTTAGAAAGCCACATTTATACAAATTCCGAAAACATTAGGTTTTTTGGAAAAAATACTTCAAAAAAATGTGTTTAAAAAATATTAAGCGCAGCGCGGCAGAGCAATGAAAAAAAATATCAAAAGATCCAATGAATAACTTACTACATTACTTCAGATTTACTTATTCGTATTTCATATTTATTGAAAGTGGTTCAGGTAATATGCCCCGACCTCATCAAATCCAGATGAGGAAGTAGAGGCTACATGTGTATGAGGACATTAGTAGGGCCATACATACTGACAAGACTCTTTTCAACGTTGTTATGGGGGATTTCAATGCGAAACTGGGCATGAGAGGCGATAATGAGTAAAGAGTAGGGAACTTCGATTATGGGCAACAGAACCGTAGGAGACAGGCTGGCCGAATGCAAGAGAAAGAAGGACTTTTTATGATGAATTATTTCTTACAGAAGTCGTCTCACAGGAAATGGACCAGGATGAGCCCCGATGGCTCCACGAGAAACGATATAGACTTCATCATGGCCGATAAGAGACGGGTATTCAATGATGGCTCTGTGATACACAGGGTGAAAACCAGCAGTGATCACTTAATAGTAAGAGGTGCATTGAATATGAACGTTAAATTTGAACGGTCCCGTCTGATGAAGTTCACGCTCCGACCTACTCTCGCTCAGATCGAAAACCCCGAAAGCTTTCAACTCGAGCTCTCAAACAGCTTTGATTGCCTGGAAGATCACGTATCAGTGGACGAAATTAACAACGGGTTCGTAGAAGCTGTCCATACTAGGGTCTCAGTTCTACAAGACCCGCCGTACCAGTAGAACTCAGAAGCTCTCTGACTATACTCCTGACCTTATGGCTAAACGATGCTCGCTGAAACTGTAATCTCAAGATGCTGAGTCACATAGACAGCTTAATAGTGTCACAATGCAATTGGGACAATATCAATTTTTGGTGTTTTGGACGTAATTACCGATATCCTTAGCGAAGTTAGTTCGATTCAATGCAACGAGCCTCACCCCGCGAGCACTAGATGGCGCTATTATCAAACTTACCGCTGCTATGATTTTTGGGCGTATCTATTTAATATAATTAAGTAAATACGGACAAAATCTGAGCTCTTGTCTTTCCTTAATATTTAATTAATTAAATAATGAGGAAAGCTAAATAAATTAAGTACATCGTTTTGTTGCGCAGTGTCTTCTCTGTGGCACGAACTGTCAAACCACATAACACAAATTACGGTTAGCGTTATCTCAAGGGGCGTGACTTAATTAAGCCTTTAAAACCCAGTGCCGCCAAAAATTCGGCACATTTTGAATCTGAACACAGCTATCTAAAAACAGTACATCTACCATATAATAATCCTGTGGATACTCTGCCCGTTTATTGGTAAGTTCTCTCCAAAAGCAAATATCAACATTTTACCTTGTCTAATTTTATTTGTTTATTTCTAGCTTTCTATCTACAAAATTATTCTATTACTATCTCCTGTTTCTTCACCTAGCTAACTCCAACGGTCTGCATTTATTGTAAATTATGTTTAAACTTCTTAGACCGTTAGGCAGTTTCAGTTAGTTCAAATTTAAATTTCAAAAAAAAGAACAGTTTTAATTTTCAATAAATCATTTTATTCTTTTGTATTACATTTAGCTTCATCTTTCTCTTTTTGTAAATTCCGTATGATTGCTCTGCCACACAGCGAGCGTTTAAATTCGGACCTATGGTCAGGGACCGTTATGGACGTTGGGCCGGTGGACAGAGCAATTGTATGGGCCCCTGCTGACATTAACCAAATTCCAGGGCAACCAAGTCGGGGTTACACCGCCGAACGGAACTGCAGTCTCCACCACTTGGCTCTACACCACCAGCACACTCTGAGCCCTGAAGCACCCTGGTCTCAGCCCTGCAAGTCAGCAGCGTCTCTGGAGATCCACCTGCAACGCCCGCAGCGCGTCCTACAGTCTCCTGAATCCAGGGCAGTGTCTGTCCGGAGAAAGCGAATCCCACTCAAGTGCTTAGAACCTACGACCCTCTAGTCTCTTGCTTGCTCACAGTTTAGCGTTCCTAATAAACGTCTGTACTTGTTGTTTATGGTTTAATTCCTCTCCGCAAGACCAATACCTATACTGTGACAATAGATGAATTCGTAAATCCTTATGACACGATATTCGTACCTTTAAGACTGTTCGTATTAAATATGCGATAGAGCGGAACAAAGGCTCCAGCCAAAGTAAGATTCGCAAGAGATAGGTCTACTGGGCAAAGCCAGATGACAAAGTTAAAGAGGATTATGGCAGTGTAGCGTTGACAAAAGCGGACATGTTAACGGAAATCGAGGAGTTCTATAGACAGCTCTACGATTCTGTCACAAAATCTGTTCATTCCATTGTGGCTGAAGACCCAAGAGCCAAACTGACCCGACACTATACCGAAGATATCCCGGAAATCAGCCTGTACGAAATTAGGATGGACTGAAACAGCTTAAGAACAACAAAGCATCAACAAGCATCAAACATAAAACATCTGAGCTTCTGAAAGCGAGTGAATCACGTACTTAAAGTCCTTCAGAGGCTCTTTAATGCCGTCTTGCTCGAAGGTACCACGCCAGAAGCATGAAACAAAAGCGTGATTTTTTAAGAACTGCATGCCCATCTCGCTTTTGAGCCATGTTTATAAGCTATTCTCCAGGGTCATTACAAAACGTCTCGAGCGCATGTTTGATGACTTATAGCCTCCCGAAGAAGCCGGGTTCCGAAAAGGCTATAGTACCATAGACCACGTACACATGCTGCGAAAAGTTATACAGAAGACCGAAGAGTATAACTTGCCGCTATGCCCACCGTTTGTGGACTACAAGAAAGCCTTTGATTCGATCGAAACATGAGCGGTGCTCGAGTCTCTCCAGCGGTGCCATTGCCAAATTGACTATCGATACATCAAAATATTGAAGTGTTTGTATAAGAGTGCCATTATGTTGGATTGAATAGGTACAGGAATAGAGTTCGAAGGCGATTCCCTTAAAAAGAGGCGTGAGATAGGGGGCTGTTTACTGCCGCTCTGGAAGACGCCTTCAAGCTCCTGGAATGGAAAAAGGACTAGGCATCATGTCAACGGCGGATACATCACTCAACTTCGGTTTACCGACGATATCGTGGTCATCGCGTAATCGATGGAGGAACTCAGCACGTTGCTCCAAAGCCTCAATCGAGTCTCCCAACGGGTAGGACTCAGGATGAACATGGACAAGACCAAAATCATATCTAATGCCCATGTTGCGCCGACCCCCGTTATGATTAAGAACTCGACTCTTGAAGTTGTTGACGCATATGTATACCTACGACAAACTGTCCAACTAGGTAGATCCAACTTTGAGAAGGAGGTGGGCAGCGTTCGGGAAGCTCCGCATTATCTTTTCGTCCGAGGTACCTCAGTACCTTGAGACAAAAGTCTTTGAGTGTGTGTTGCCAGTGGTGACGAATGGATCCGAGACGTGCTGCTTCACTAAAGGTCTGATGAACAGGCTCAGAGACACTCAACGAGCTGCGGAAAGGGCTATGCTCGGGGTTTCTCTACGGGATCGAATGAGAAATGAGGAGATCCGTTGAAGAACAAGGGCTACCAACATAACCAAACGGATTAGCTCGTTGAAATGGCAATAGGCAGGCCATATAGCACGGAGAACAGATGGCCGTTGGGGCCGAAAGATTCTCGAATGGAGACCACGGACTGGCAAGAGCAGTGTGGGACGTCCACCAACAAGATGGACGGACAATTTGGTAAAGCCCGCAGGTTCAGTCAGGGTGAATGCCAGTTGCATCTAACCGTAATGAATGAGGAAGGCCTATGTCCAGCAGTCGACGGCCTGCGGCTTAAATAATGATGCTGATATTCATCATCATCATTATTTAAGCCGCAGGCCGCAGTATATATTCATATACTTACAGTAATACTCTGCTAACCCGTAAAATCCTCAGTATAAAGTGTAGTCCAATATACAAGAAATATACAAGAATATCCGCACAGTTGCTACTGAACAAGTACCCACACATGCGGCGCGGCGGCTGGCCGCCCGCCCGCGCACTTTCCTGCGGTTCCCTCTTCACTTCTAGACTTCTTCTAGCACATCTAAAGATAAGTAGGTACATATTTTCAGCCTAATTAAAAAGAAACTTATATTTTCGGAATCTGTATAAATGTGGCTTTCTAAACATATTTTTTATTTGCTGATATCGGTACTAGTTCAGAATTTATCGACACTGGAAAAAAATATTTTCTCATAAAATTTTCAATTATCGGCGGTAATTTAATTTTTTTGTATGTAAAAGTGTATTTTTTGTTTCGGAAAATGATTGGCCATCTTTTATTTATCCGAAAATGATACCCTACTTGCCATACTAGCTATAAGTTAGCAGTTATTACGACCAACAGTACGCGCGGCGTAAGAAAACTTTACCCCCTCCCCCTCCCCCCCTGCAGGGTGGCTCCCGCTGGCTCCCGGGCGTTTTCCACTCTGATCCATCTAAGGAACAAGTGTGCCAAGTCTCATTGTTTAATGCCAAAAATATTGGTGTTGTACTATAAGTATCCCACTATAAATTCCGAAAAACGCAGAGGTGCGAGCCGGGATTTGAACCCACGATCCTCGGCTTGAGAGGCCATAGGTATAACCGCTAGGCCCCCATGGCTTTACGGTTACGGAAAATAAATATTGATAAATATTTATGCTAGTTATTGTATCTACCTGCTCCGAAGAAATTCAATGATGTGTCTAAAGTTCCCAATCCACACTGAGCTCGTGTAGGCACTACGGCCCAAGCTCTTTCGTGCTGAGAAAAGGCCGATGCCCTGCGGCAGGATAACTTTAGTAAGGATTAGTAATTCAGAATCAACAGAAAAGGCTCAAACCCAACTCAATTGACGTTCCCGGGTTGAATGTTACAATGGAGCCACGCACGGGGCCTATTCTTGTAATCATGACATAATACGCCGCGTGTAAAGTCGCCTAACTTGTGTCGTTCGTTATATGTCGCACCCTTCGACCCTTAATTGTGCGACCCTGTAGATCACAATCGGTGTGTAAGCAAATATGGAAATTCTTGGTTAAATACAAAGCTAGTTTATTCTAAGGTTATATTCATGGTTCCGTTTCTTAAAATGAATAAATTTTTATTTAAAATTTCATTTTCAATGTAAGCTTTTTCGCCGACTGTACTTTTTGTTGACTGTACTTGCATTGTCATCCAACTAACAAAAGTATACCAAATTTCAAGTAAATCCGACCACTGGAAGTAGGTCAAATTCATCTTCCAACATTTGACCCGTACATACATATACACACATTGCAAGTTAAATAAAAGATTTTTCTCAAACATCCAAGGAAATGTGGTCCTTATAGTCGTGACAATAGAACACGAAGTATGTCATTGTATAGCAGTTGAGGAAGATTCGTTCCAATTTCAAATTAGACGACAATAATGGAATTTCATACAAACATTGCTGGCCAAGGCCAGCAAAGAGATTGTCTTTTGTTTTAGTGGGCCGTATTTTCTTTTATTGACTATCAATGACATACTGCCAATTAAGAAAAATTTAGTTTGTGAATTTACTTTTTAATATCTTACTTGGCTAGATTTAATCAGGTATTCAATAAAATAAATAAGGATTGGCGTTTATTGTTAACAATTTATTATTAATAAGGTCGTAATTTTTGAACAAATATAAATCATCTCAAGATTTTGCGTCAAAAACATTAACTGGAACAGCTTACAAATAAATTGCTGGAAAATAAATATCTTGGCAGGAATCAAAAAAAAAACAATTTGAATTAAATATGAATATATAAGTTGAACATTCGTATCATTTCCTTGGATTTATTTGAGAAAAGCACTATACAAGCCTTGGCCACGAACAGGGATTGCCGGCCTCGTATCTCTAGATGGCCTCGTTAACACTCGGCCATCTATTACTACTCGGCCGGCAATCCCCTATTTCGCGGCCGCTGCAGTAATGTACTATTAAAAAGGAATCATTATAGGATCACGATCTCGTGGATATTTGAAGTTTTTTTTACAATATAGGCTTGCGTTTGACCACAATCGCGCCTGATGGAAAGCGAAGGTAAAATCTACGATGAAGCACGCTTGCCTACTTAATTAGTATTATGTTGGCGCCTCATCATCCCGTCTAAAATCAAGTAAAATAAATAAATAAATATCACGGGACAATTCACACAAATTTACCTAGTCCCAAACTAAGCAAAGCTTGTACTATGGGTACTAGACAACGGATAAACTTACTTATATAAAATAAAAATAAATATCACAGGACAATTCACACCAATTGACCTAGACCCAAAGTAAGCTAAGCAAAGCATAGCTTGTGTTATGGGTACAAGGCAACGGATAAACATACTTATATAGATAGGTACATACTTAAATACATATTAAACACCCAAGACCCGAGAACAAATATTCGTATTATTCATACAAACATCTGCCCCGACGCGGGAATCGAACCGGGGACCTCAAGCTTCGTAGGCAGGTTCTCTACCTACTAGGCCATCTGGTCTGGTAGTTATATAGATAAATGCATACTTAAATACATAATAAACATCCAAGACTCGAGCACAAACATTCGTATTTTTCACACAAATATATGCCCCGACCGGGAATCGAACCCGGGACCTCAAGCTTGTCATAAAACCATGCAAATGATCATAAAACCATAGGAAACCAAATTCCTGAAACTATTCGTGAAGCTCCAATATTGTTATAAAGAAGCTTAACTGTTTTACAAAACCACGTTAATCATCAACAAGAATCAGCACAAATTAAACCAACTTTCAATAAAGAGGCCAAAGGTTTAACAACTTATAAATTTCAAAGGGCGGCCGTCCTAAAGGAAACAGAGTGGTCCATAAATTTGGTATAATTCCACCTTTTACTGCGGGGTTTGCTAATGCTGTACCGACGCCGAAATTCTTGTTTTGGTGGTACTCAAATGTACAAAAAAAATAGTGCGTGGAGTACCTCCGCGTGGAAGAAGTGAAACGTCATAATAAAAAATAAAAAACCAGGCGGTCACCCATCCAAGTACTGACCGCGCCCGACGTTGCTTAACTTCGGTGATCGGACGAGAACCGGTGTTTTTGTCAAATATCTTGAAAACGGTGCATCCTACGGCAAAATCAATGAAAATTTCATCCCCCCTTTGAAACCCCCGCACCCCCCTCACCTCACCCCTCTCGCAAACGTCTCGTAAACGTGAACTTGCGTTGCGTTGCGTTTTTAACGCAACGCTTGTTGGAAGTCGCATTAGAAGTTTCACTTCAAAAAAATACAACCATTCTACTTTTGGGAAACATTTTATAATTCTAGAGTGTGGCCTGAAAAATGTTCCGGTAGCGTCTGCTCAAAGGGCCGTGGAGGGGTGGGGAGGGCTCGAAGTTTCTTTGTGGGATCGCATTAGAAATGATGAAATCTGCGCAAGAAATAAAGTACCGACGATTTGCAAGAATCGCTAGACTCAAGTGGCAGTGGCCAGGGCACGTTGCTCGTAGAACTGATGGCCGATGGGGCCAAAAGGTTCTCGAGTGGCATCCGCGGACCGGAAGACCAGTGTAGGTAGGCCTCCAACAAGATGGAGCGACGACCTGATTAAGGTTGCGGAAATGCGTTGGATGCGCATGGCGCAGGACCGATCTGTTTGGCGAGCCTTGTGGGAGGCCTATGTTCAGCAGTGGACGTCTTTCGGTTGAAATGATGATGATAATGATGAACTTTTTTTAAGGCACAACGTACAATTATTACGCCATCACGCACACAAACGCGTGCTGTCACGCTGACAAATGACAATTGTAGTGGTTGCTCCACCTTAACTCACGCGACCGTACCTATGGCAAGCTTGATTTAAATCCGTTCCGCCATTATTTGCGTTGTTGAGAAATAAATATCTAAACATCCAAACTCAACTCCTTACTAGCTGTCTAAAAATGCTTTGCTTGATGAGTATGAGTATTTTCTTTTCACATCACTGTTTTCAACCGCGACCGCTTGATACAAATTCAGGTCAAACGAAAATAAATTTAGTTTGTTTTGTCCATTTTAAGTACAGTTTTGTTTAGGAATTTCCTCCAAATACCTATTGTAGGTTCCGCGGTTTTGTTTGGCGGCGCTTGAACTTTCTGAGTGTGGCGGTTAGCTTTGATTTGGTTAGTAAAGGGTAGATTTAATTGCTAGCAAAGGTAACTGAACTTCGTAATTGAATTTTACTTCTCCCCGAGAGTATGTTATTTGTAACTACCGAGTAGAAGAGTGATGATATTTATTTGATTTAGGTAACAACTTGGTTCCCACGGGGTTGCCTGGGTAAGAAAATTTCTCACACGAGCTTGGTCTTGCTAGCGCCCGCGCAGCGTTGATGCAGCGTTCGCGCAACAGCGACACAAAAGCAGCGGCGTCTTTATAATATGTATCATCTGCATCTTATTAACGCCCACGAAGCGTCAACACAACGTACGCGCAACAGTAGCAACGTCTTTCAAGCGTCATCCGCGCAGCGCCGACTCAAAGTTCACGTAACAGCGGCACAACGTCAACGGCGTCTTTAAAGCGTTAGGCGTCTTATTAACGTCCTCGCAGCGTTCACTCAACTTTCGCGCAACGGCAACGCATCGCCAGCGGCATCTTTCAAGCGTCAGAGCAACGGCGACGCGACGTCAACGGGGTCTTAACAAAAAAGACGTTGACATAAATAAAGGAAACGTTATAATTTTTGCAAGTTTAGTAAAATCCCGAAATGCCAATTCAATTGCCAGATTAAACAGTCGGCAGATTTAATCTAATGTTTCTAATGGCCAGGGGCCTGTTGCATAACAAAGTACAACATATATTACAAGCGGAACTCCCTTTCTAGTTAATATACTAAATAAATATTAAATAAATAAATACTTAAATACATAGAAAACATCCATAACTCAGGAACAAATATTCGTGCTCATCACACAAATAAATGCCCTTACCGGGATTCGAACCCAGGACCTCTTGCTTCGTAGGCAGGGTCACTACCAACTAGGCTAAAGCGGTCGTAGCGAGAGTTCCGCTTGTAATATTAGTTGTACCTAATTTGTAGTAAACGCTAGTTTCACCTGTTTTACGAAGGACAGGCTAACTTCCAAGTTGCTAGTAACGGGGCATTAAGCTATAACATTTTAAGTAACATGTCAGATTTTTCCTTGACTATAAAATATCATAATTTTTCTGGTAAATCTCAACCCAGAAGGGTAAGATTTAGCTTGTCATCAAGCAACGTTGCAGTTTTCAGTCTCCCCTACCAATGCGTAGACCTCATCATCATCTCGTCTTATATACGTCCCATTGTAGTAAAGATAGGATTCTGGAGAGAGCTTGGGCCGTAGTTTCCACGCGCGCCCAGTGCCGATTGGAAACTTCACCATTCAATTTGCTTCCCAGGTGTTTTTCTTTGCCACAAAGCTCGTGGTAAATATCAAATGTAAAATAAGTTCCGAAAAACTCAGAAGTGTGATTCCGGGATTGAGCTCACGGCCCTCTGCTTGAGAGGCCATAGGGCACAAATCATGAAGCTACCACGGATTTTACCGACGTAGGAACCTTTTCTTATAAGGTTAAATAAAAAAGGAAAAAAATAAATATACCTGTGTGTTTTTCCTTCTAGCACCAACAGCCTTTAGTAAGCCGCGGACGCACAGTCAAGCAGATAGACATGACGTTATGGTAACTTATATGTATATAATTATACACTCATTCACACACACACACACACACACACACACACACACATAGATGCACACACACACACACTCACACACACTCACACACTCACTTACTCACACATTTTAAACATACATAAAATATCAGTATTTAGTTAATGTTGCATTAATTTTTGTAGGCTTTAATGTATTAAAGTAACTATTAGTCAAAGAAAGGGAAAAAAAAATATTATTAATTTTGTTTTTATTTTTATTTGATTACTTATTCTGAAGTTTTTGTCTGAGTTGAAAATATTTAAGAATTTGAATTTAAATCTAATACTTTCTTATGTTTACCTATTATATAGTTTATTGTAATTGTTGCACAGTTTTTAGAGGATCGGGGTCTCCTGTCACAAGTATCTCGCATACCTACTAGGAGGTCCCTAACCTATTGTTTTTGAATTTTTATGAGCAATAAATAAATATATTTTTGAATTTTGAATTATAAGGGACCCTAAACTAGTAAAAACTGAGCGAGTTGCGCATGAGTTTCAATATTACGAGCTTCATAATCCCCCGTCAGCGGGAGCGGCCGGGAACTCATTAACGGCTGGAAAAAAGGTTATATTACATAATATTTTTTGTTCGACGACGGTTTCGTTACAACTAGATTTTAAGTCCTTTGAGATTGGAAAGAATTTCAGATTTTGCTGTGGTTTTTGTTTTTTTTTTAAGTCGAGCCCAACTTCTAATTTAGATTTAGGGAATAAGTTGTCAACGATTGATAATCCGGAATATCCAGGAAGCGGGAGATGACAATAATACCATGTTCCTCCTGTGTCAAAAAAATTACAGTCAATAACCCACGTCTATGAGTCAGTAGGAATGTTATAAATTAAGTTTAGAATGTGTTACACTATCTCGTCCCCACGAATAGTGACAAAAGTGTAAGCAAAGATAACTATGTTTAAAGCGAGTTCCGTAATAAGGGCTTTGATAGTAAAATACGCTCCTAGCGAGCGTCTGTTATATTATTATTTTTAGTATCACAAATGTATCTTTACAGGGAATAGGATAGTGTCCTGGAGAAAAATATTCATTCAATTAGTCACACAGTTAGATTTACAAAAAATATTTGGACACGTATTTTTTATTTTATCAATTAAACTAATAATTAGAAAGATAAATCGTGTCAAAGTTCGGTAGCGGGGGGCCGTGACGTTACGTCTAAGTAAGAAGTGTATCACGTGAGTGACATCGGCATGACTTCACACTGAACTTTAACGGATTATATTATCATTTTTGTTTACAATTGACAAAACATAAAATACGTGTACAATATTTTTTGATGATCTAACTGATGAATTACACATACACATACAACAATTACATAAAATATGATAAAATTTATATATATAGTCTCTTACTCACTCTCAAGCTGGACATCTAATGTACAATCAAAGAAACTGAATAATGTACCAGGGTGAACCCTTTTCATTGCAAATGTCATGTTGACATTCCATACATCTGCTAAAGAAATCATCGTGAAATTGGTTGAGAAAAGTTTCCACCCTGGTATCCGATTCAGTTTCCTTGACTGTACCTAGAGTTGAAGGAACGGTATTGCGTGTCGGAATGAAACCATTTCGCTACAAAATGTAATATTGATATCCCATACATCCGTCAAAAAAATTATCGTGATAGTGTAAAGTTTCCACTGCTCTTCAAGAGTTCAAATTCCTCGACCGTAAAAAAAGAAATTGAAAAAATATAATAATTTAACCTGTCTTCAAAATGACGAAAAAAGGTAGCTAAGTACGGCTAACAAGAATGAGGACAACTTTCAACAAAATAAAAATGTCCTGGAATAAAAAAAATACTTTATTTTAACATTTCACTCTCAAACATCAACAGATTGTCACCATCAAAAAATAAGGATCGTAAAAAAGAAATTCGGCTTCCAAATTAGTTTAATCAAGGCAATTAAAGAACCCTTATTAAACCCTCCGTCTGCGATACGGTTTGTTTGATTAAAAATAAATCGCCTTTTGTCTATGCTCCGTGAAATTCAGGATTTAATCCGGAATCGTGATTCGAAAATATGATGGGAATATTGAAAAATCAAGATTTGTTTTTATTTGAGACGCGACTCATGATTGGGGACTTTGTTTGGAAGAGTTTGATGTTTTGTAGATGATCGTGTTGTATTCTGCTTCTTTATATTGTACTAGTTTTATCCCCCGGGCTCGCTCGTCTTAGAAATCTATGTAAAATAGTTTCGGTAACGCATCGTTCACTCGGACAACCACCATCTATGGATTGCAAACGAAATTAACACGTCTTCTCAAAAGCTGAGGTGCTTCAACGTTCTTGAATATTCAGGAGGCTATTCTTGTTTAAAGTAATAAAATTATCTCATTGGAACTCATTACCGGGATAAGAAGTATCCATGTCTCAAATAAGATCTTTGTCCACCTGTACGTCAAGTTTCTTCAGAATCCATCATCATCATAACAGGCGAAAGACGTCCACTGCTGAATATAGGCCCCCCCAAGGCTCGCCAAACAGATCGGCCTACCTACACTTTTCGGCCCCATCGGCAGTCAGTTCTACGAGCGATGTGCTCTGCCCACTGCCACGTAAGTGTAGCGATTCTTCAACTATGTCCGTGACTTTAGTTCTTGCGCGGATCATCTGAATCCGTTCAGCCGTTATTGCGTGATTGACTAACAAACAATAAAACATCCAAGCATCCAAAAATCTTCAGTAGGATTTTTTGAATGGGATCGTTTTCATCCCGAAAAATCCAGTGGGACAGCGATAAATAATTCTTCGCAAACGAAGATACTGGTAACAGCTGGCAATTTATAAGAATTTTAGCTTTGCGTGTTTTTTATAGTCTTTATATCATCCTGTAATACCAACCTAAGTCTCTTACCTGCACACAGGCTCTTTAAAGCTCTTAGCCGTGTTGGGACATAAAGTTAGCCCGTACAAAGCTAGCCGGGGTGCAACAAAACTAGGCCAGTAACTTGAAGACTTATGCACAGTACACGTTGGTTTACATGTGAGCTACTGTGTGTAGTTAACTAACTCGGTTTTGCGTAGAAGTCTCTATTCATTATGTACCTATAAATTCTGTGCCTATTTTGCATAGAATAAAGACGGTATTCATTAACTTATACCGATGATGATAAGAATGATGGATGGTTAGATGTTGGCGTTGCCGGATTTTGTTTTATTGGAATTGGAATTCTGCGCCGACGAAGTTGCGATCAGACAACAACCTTTATAAAACGCCTTTGCACTCACTTTGGTTGCATCGGCCGTTAAATTTGGTATTTGCATTTAAAAAAAATCCGTGGAAAACTTAAATATTACTTCGAGGTCTTGGTTAAAGTATCTAACTATGAAGCTTGAGGTCCCAGATGCAAAGAGCAAAAACAAAACTTTGGTCTCGAATCTTGCATATTTTTATGAATCTATTTAAAGTATGTATTTATCTTTGTTACTTACTTTGGGCTAGTCCCTATAGGTACCTAGGTACTTCTTTTCACTTTCATTCACTTGTTTGAATTTCGAGAAGAAAATAGAGACAGACTGATATGAGCACTCTATTTTGGCATTCCAAAAAGCCCTAATTTAAAATATAAATGAATAAATCGAAAAATTCAGGACATAAAAACAATTTTATGCTATTTGTGAATTACTTACTTAATATTATTCAATGCAGTATTGCTCAGAAAAATTTAAAAAATAATTAATCCTAATACTAAAGCAGTAAAGTGCGAAATTCATCAGCCAACAAGTCATTTCGAGTTTTCAACAAGCATCCTAATTAAGACAAAAGGACTAAGGTAAGAACCAACTGTTTTCCATTGTTAGCTGTAATGCTTAGTGACAGAATTTAAATTTCAGTGCATTCGGTTTTGACTTAGCGCGGTTTTCCTCGAATAACTCTGTTCTTTACAATCTGAACATCAAAATTTGATCGTAGCGTAAAACTGACATAAAAAATTGATATCTTTTTAACTTGGGGGAAGTTGCACTTCAGCGTCACTGAAGCTATATCTGCAACGATTTTAGACTAATAGATTAACGATTAAATGCTATGCTCGGAGTTTCTCTGCGGGATCACATTAGAAATGGTGAAATCCGCGCAAGAACTAAAGACACTGACATAGCTCGAATTAAGAATCGCCAGATTCAATTGGCAGTGGGCAGGGCACATCGCCCCGTAGAACTGATGGCCGATCGGACAAAAAGATTCTCGAGTGGCGTCCATGGACCGGAAGATGCAGTGTAGGTAGGCCTCCAACAAGTTGGAGTGACGACCTGGTTAAGGTTGCAGGAACGCGTAGGATGAGGATGGCACGGGACCGATCTGTTTGGCGAGCCTTGGGGAGGCCTATGTTCAGCAGTGGACGTCTTTCGGCTGAAATGATGATGATGAGACCAAACATTAGTCCAACTCGGACTTGGCGGGTTTTCTCTTCTCTCTTTTTATATTCCTTCTCCCATCATGTGGTGGGGTCGACCATCCTCGTTTTTAGGCGCCAGAACGCTCTGTCCTGGTTTGTCTGTGTGGCCAGGCTGTGCCCGTGCCACGACCCTGGGAGTGGTAGTACCTATAGAATACTTCATCATCATTATCATTTCAGTCGAAAGACGTCCACTGCTGAACATAGCCTCCCCCAAGGCTCGCCAAACAGACCGGTACCGCGCCATCCGCATCCAGCGCGATCCCGCAACCTTAACCAGGTTGTCGCTCCATCTTGTTGGAGGCCTACCTACACTGCGTCTTCCGGTCCGTGGACGCCACTCGAGAACCTTTTTGCCCCATCGGCTATCATTTCTACGAGCGATGTGCCCTGCCCACTAGTGCCCACTGCCACTTGATTCTGGCGATTCTTCGAGCTATGTCGGTGACTTTAGTATTAATATTTATTTAAATTAAATTATTTTAATATAAATTTGAATTGCCCCATTAATCCATGAAAGCGTGTCTGTCTGTTACGCTTAAATCGTTGAACTGATTTAGATTAAATTTGTTATGGAGATAGTTTGAGACCCTAAGAAGGATATAGGATAGATTTTATCCCGGAAAAATGCATATATTCTCGCGGGATAATGATAAACGAATTCTTCGCAGACGAAGTCGCGGGAAACAGCTAGATTAATTATATTATTCTAGGTATTTGTGTATCAAATTGTAAGCACTCGCTGCTTTGATGTCTGGTTAGTCCTCCATTATTCCCGGCGGAAAATCCTGGGAATCCTAATAAATTGGAAGCAATTTTAGGTAAATGAGTTTCGCCCTGGATGCGGGTTGGCTCTTGCGTCTTGGTAGGCTTGTGAAATGTAATCCAATATTACCTGGGTTCGAGAGGACATTGGGAATTCGGGAATTCTATGTATAGATATTTTTTGACAGAGGTCTTCAGGTATTTTTATTTCTAAGTTGACACAATAAAACAATGCGAAACGCGACTTTATAAGAAAAACCGGTCAGGTGCGAGGCGGACCCGTACATGAAGGGTTCTGTACAATGTTATCACATCTTAGCCTATATACGTCCCACTGCAGGGCACAGGCCTCCTCTCAGAATGAGAGGGCTTGGACCGTAGTTTCCACTCGGGTCCAGTGCGGATTGGGAACTTCACAATCAATCCTTCGCCAGAAAATGCCGAGCGCTCACGAGCGAGCGTTAAATTCAGCGAGACAGCAACCCGAACGGGTTGATTGATTGTTTGGCACCGGCTCAAAATTACTTAGGTATACTTACATCATTTTCAGAACTTAGTTATTAAGATTTAAAAGCGAAAAAGTTTCCGGGTGCGCCGGTGGGACTTGAACCCACGTCTCCTGGGTATGCGCCCCAACGGGTGTTCTACCAACTGAACCACGTCGCATCCAACCGATCTCTCCGAAATTCTTAATCGCTTGCATACGCCAACAGTGGCGTGTGGTAACATCCATCACAACTATTAGAAGCTATGACTCCTACGTTCCAAATTAGTTGGAAATGCGTAAGAAATGATGTACCACTTCTATTTAATTCAAATATTATTTATTTTAGGTTCGGTGAGCAGACGTAACTGCTAATAAAATAAAATTAGTTATTAAGGTTAAATAAAAAAGGTAATGTCTGTACCTACTCTGCTTAAGCCTCACCGCACATGCTGAGCCTGGGCGTTTTGCTACATATCAATTTATACTTAAGCCAAAGTGTACATGTATAAGTACCTGGGCGACCGAGCTCTGCTCGGGCAGAAACTCGGTACCAAGCGTTTTCCCAGAGATAAGACCAAGCTAGATCAATTTTTCATCCCCGAAAACACCCACATACCAAATTTCATCGAAATCGTTGGAGCCGTTTCCGAGATCCTGATTATATATTTGCGGGGGAGGGAGTTCGGCGGTTTCAAGGGGGGATGAAAATTTCATTGATTTTGCCGTAGGATGCACAGTTTTCAAGATATTTGACAAAAACACCGGAGGGGTTGGGGCACAGAAATAATTTATAATTTATTTATTATTATTTCTGTGGGTTGGGGTGTGAGAGGGGGGGGGGTGCGGAGGGGATGCGTGGGAGGGAGCGTGGGGGTATCAAAGGGGGGATGAAAATTTCATTGATTTTGCCGTAGGATGCACCGTTTTCAAGATATTTGACAAAAAAACCGGAGGGGGTGGGGGGGTGAGCGTTAAACTATCGTCCGTAAACCGACTTTACAGACAACCGGGTTTTCTTGTTCTTTGCTCCCAATAGGGAACGTGCACATAGACGGTGCTGCCAACTGGTGTCATAAGGGTGCCATCAATTTGAATGCTTTACCTTGATAAGTTTGTTTTACTGTCCGCATAGTGTCTCTTTTGTCGCATTAGTGCTGCCGCCTATAGTTACTGCATGTTCCCTATAATACTTTTTCTCACAAAAAAGTAACTTTTTGTCACAAAAGAAGAAACTTCGTTTTCTCATGAAAAATAAACTTAAAAAAAAAAACTAAAATCCTTAAAAAAACGTGGAATCGAACCGAGGTCGGCTGGATCCGCGACCACCCGATTTCTACTGTGCTATTATGATCTGCTCGAAGCCGGCGAAATTTAGCTTTGTATTCTAATGCAAACAAAAATAGCCGGAAAACACGAGTAAAAGCGGTTTTCTGAAAATGAAACATAGCTAGATCAGTTTTTCATCCCCGAAAACCCCCACTTACCAAATTTCATCGAAATCGTTGGAGCCGTTTCCGAGATCCTGATTATATAGGTATATTAGGTATATATATACAAGAATTGCTCGTTTAAAGGTATTAGATTTTATAAACAAAATGTTTTTCTTTTTTCTCTCAATTAGTTGGAGCGCCGATGCAATATATAAAACCTGTAAGTGCACCGCGATCTGGAAAAGATTGAGAACCCCTGCTCTAGACCATGCGCGTGGCCAAAAGCTTACAAGATGGCGGACACTTTATGTGGAATCTTGTAAACCCGAAAACTAATTTGTAAAGGCGTAGAACGAAATAAGGCTACGGCACTAAAACTCGAGAACACATGTAGCTATGAACACCTGGGCAAACATTACGTGTGCTGTTTTTAAAGTGAGTTAGTTGGTTTATGATGATAAGGTTAAAGTTCAAAGTCGAATAGTTGAGGGTGGAGGAAAACGCAAACGTATCGTGGTCGGAGACGCTACGTACGTCTTAAGGATTGGACATACTGCTGCTAAAATTGTACAATGTTTTATACAGAAATTAGGTTAGGACTTTTATATTGATAAAAAATAATTATAATAAAAACTAATTGCTTTCATCATCATTATCTCAAGCTATGTCATACTAAAAGGGACATATCTCCTCTCAGAATAACGGTGTTTTGGCCGCATTTCCTAATCGCCGAATTGTTTGAGACAAAGACTACTTAAAGCTTGGTAAATTTTAAATTTAATTTCGCATTTAAATTCCGAAAAACTGAGGTGTGAGCCCGGTCTTGTACCTACGATTCTGTGCTTAACCTTTTCAACTTCAACGACGGATATACGAGGGGCGTTCAATATAAAGTGAGAATGAGATGCAAACTCTTTCAATATTAGGAAATTAAATACTGGCCGGTAAAGCTAATCTATCTAGATGATTGCTATGAAAAAAAAAACTAACTGTCTTTTGTTTAAAAAAAAATACGGTAATTTCTTTGCAATGCTATTGAGTACGTTAGCGAAAATGGAGAAAATTGAACTGCGCGCCGTTATCAAATACTTGCGTTTGAAAAATTTTTCTACGGACCAAGTCAATTTGGATTTGCGGGACACTTTAGGGTCTAATGCTCCTCCGTATTCGACAGTCGCACGTTGGTGCGCCGAATATAGACGTGGAAGAACATCGACTATGGACGACCACCGCTCCGGACGCCCTACTACAGCAGTAACTGAAGAAATTGTGAAAAAAGTCGAAAATTCAGTTTTGGCGGATCGTCGTGTCACGGTTCGTTTTATTGCTGAAAATGTAAAGACTTCAACGGGGAGCGTGCATAATATTTTACATGAACGCTGGGGTATGAAAAAGGTATCTGCGCGTTGGGTACCAAGAATGCTTACTGACACGCAAAAACAAACTAGACTAGAGATTTGTCAAGAAGCTTTGAACCTGATGCAGCAAGACCGGGAACTTTTTTTGGCGTGATTTATAACAATGGACGAAACATGGCTCCATCATTACGACCCTGAAACGAAACTGCAGTCTATGACATGGAAAAGGCCATCATCTCCAACTCCGAAGAAATTCAAGGTGGGCCCACCTGCCGGTAAGGTCATGGGCTCTGTTTTTTGGGATGGTAAAGGGGTATTAATGATTGAGTATCTCAAACATGGAGCCACTATTACGGGCACTTTATACGCCAAACAAATAGCAACATTGCGCAATGAGATCCGCGAAAAACGGCGAGGTAAACGCTCGAAAGTTGTGCTGTTCCACCAGGACAATGCCCCGGCACACAAGTCCATCGTTGCAATGCCTGCAATTCGTGATGATGGGTTCAATATCCTTAAGCATCCTCTGTATTCACCAGATCTCGCTCCCAGTGATTTCTACCTATTTCCGAGATTGAAACAATACCCGAGAGGCCAGAAATTTGAAGACGACGACGCGGTAGTCGCTGCAGTACAAGATTTTTTAAGTACTCAAGATGAGACCTTTTTTAAAAATGAAATTTTAAGTTTAGAAAAAAGATTTAATAAGTGTATTATGCTAAAAGGTGACTATGTCGAAAAATAAAATTACATTTAGTAAAAGTTGTTTATAACATACTCATTCTCACTTTTTATTGAACGCCCCTAGTATGTGTCACAAAAAACAACGGCAAAGTGATCTCCACGCCATGATATAAGGTTCAAAGTAGCTTTACGTTTTAGCAAGGCTTGGCGTTGGAAAGATTAAAGATTCATCGCTTATTTAATCCACTAGGCTACCGCGACTTTGTGTAAAACACAGTCAAGTGATTTTTGAGATACTCGTACTAATCATAATCATCATCATTTCAACCCAAGAAAGACGTCCACTGCAGAACATTAGGCCTCCCCCAAGACTCGTCAAACAGATCAGTCCCGTGCCATCCGCGTCCAACGCCATCCCGCAACGTACCAATATGCGCCAAATACTCAATATTAAGTTTTGATCGACTACTAGGTACTCCTTTACTTGTAAAGCCTACTAGGCTGTGATAGTTATCCTTTCAAGTTCGTCAAATACACAATTTTTCAGATTTTTCAAGCTAACAGTTTAGCTAGTAATTGGGTAGGTCGCATTATGAAATTGTACACACATGCCACTGCTCAGGTTGGTGTATATTTTAAAGCACACATCACGAAATGATCATCATCATCATTTCAGCGGAAAAACGTCAACTGCTGAACATAGGCCTTCCCCAAGGCTCACCAAAACAGACCGGCCCCGCGCCATCTGCATCCAACGCGTTCCAGCAACCTTAACCAGGTCGTCGCTCCGTCTTGTTGGAGGCCTACCTACACTGCGTGTTCCGGTCCGCGGACGCCACTCGAGAATTTTTCGGCCCCATCGAACATAAATTCTACGAGCGATATGCGCTGCCCACTGCCACTAAAGTCTGGCGATTCTTCGAGCTATGTCCGTGACTTTAGTTCTTGCGCAGATTGACGTAGAACCGGTTTTTAATCCCAGCCACATACTCTTGCTATCTTTTCAAAACCGTAAAATTCCCTGCAAAAGCAGCCATGAAAATACACTCTGGTATTTAAGCACCAAATGTGACATTGGCTGCCCGTTCTTTCACCCCCTATGTCCCCCGCATTGCACGCCTAATTTGGGTTTACGAGGCCAACTAAGGCCGAACCGAGTAACGCTCCATACATACATACATACAGGACGTGCAACAGCCATGAAAAAGAAAGCAGTTCTGTTTATACCAAGACGTTCCGGAGTCTACTTTATGGAGACAGCGCAGGTGAAATAAGACTCCACACTTCTGCACTGAAAATATTAAACTTAACTACAAATAGCTTACAGTAAGTTTTTAGGGCTCCGTACCCAAAGGGTAAAAACGGGACCCTATTGCTGAGACTTCGCTTTCCGTCCGTCCGTTTGTCACCAGGCTGTATCTCATGAACCGTGATAGCTAGACGGTTGAAATTTTCACAGATGATGTATTTCGGTTGCCGCTAAGACAACAAATACTATATAAATATTTAAGGGGGCTCCCATACAACAAACGTGATTTTTTTGCTCGTTTTTGCTCGATATTGATAACGGCAACAGGAAGACGCTTGCAATATTCACAGAATATTTAGTTATATGTTTAGTTTAAAAATAAATAATTAAATTAAAATAAAACAAATATTTAAGGGAGGCTCCTATACAAAAAAACGTGATTTTTTTGCCGTTTTTATAGGTAATGGTACGGAACCCTTAAATATTTATTTTATTTTGGTTTTTAGTATTTGTTGTTATAGCGGCAACCAAAATACATCATCTGTAAAAGTTTCAACTGTCTAGCTATCACGGTTCATGAGATACAGCCTGGTGACAGACGGACGGACGGACGGACGGACAGATAGATGGACGGACGGACGGACGGACGGACAGATAGATGGACGGACAGCGGAGCTCAGTAATTGGATCCCGTTTTTACCCTTTGGGTATGGAACCCTAAAAACGGGATTTACGTAATCAATTCAATGGGACCCTATCTCCGTACCGATCGGAGATATTCCTCCATTTACTGAAATCAGATACAAACACTGATACAAACATTTTTTCTTTTCAAGCTACTCGAGACTGTTTTCACTCACCTTTACAACACAGGTTCTGAAAGATATCTTGTACTATCTCAGATAGCGCTCGCGCCAGGAAATTACGACCGCCTCGCTTCCTGCCTGTCGCTGCTAAGAAAGTATGTACTAGGGGCGTTCAATAAAAAGTGAGAATGAGTATGTTATAAACAACTTTTACTAAATGTCATTTTATTTTTCGACATAGTCACCTTTTAGCATAATACACTTATTAAATCTTTTTTCTAAACTTAAAATTTCATTTTTAAAAAAGGTCTCATCTTGAGTACTTAAAAAATCTTGTACTGCAGCGACTACCGCGTCGTCGTCTTCAAATTTCTGGCCTCTCGGGTATTGTTTCAATCTCGGAAATAGGTAGAAATCACTGGGAGCGAGATCTGGTGAATACGGAGGATGCTTAAGGATATCGAACCCAGCATCACGAATTGCAGCCATTGCAACGGCGGACTTGTGTGCCGGGGCATTGTCCTAGTGGAACAGCACAACTTTCGAAAGTTTACCTCGCCGTTTTTCGCGGATCTCATTGCGCAATGTTGCTATTTGTTTGGCGTATAAAGTGCCCGTAATAGTGGCTCCATGCTCGAGATACTCAATCATTAATACCCCTTTACCATCCCAAAAAACAGAGCCCATGACCTTACCTTGAATTTCTTCGGAGTTGGCGATGATGGCCTTTTCCATGTCATAGACTGCAGTTTCGTTTCAGAGTCGTAATGATGGAGCCATGTTTCGTCCATTGTTATAAATCGCGCCAAAAAAAGTTCCCGGTCTTGCTGCATCAGGTTCAAAGCTTCTTGACAAATCTCTAGTCTAGTTTGTTTTTGCGTGTCAGTAAGCATTCTTGGTACCCAACGCGCAGATACCTTTTTCATACCCAAGCGTTCATGTAAAATATTGTGCACGCTCCCCGTTGAAATCTTTACATTTTCAGCAATAAAACGAACTGTGACACGACGATCCGCCAAAACTGAGTTATCGACTTTTTTCACAATTTCTTCAGTTACTGCTGTAGTAGGGCGTCCGGAGCGGGGGTCGTCCATTGTCGATGTTCTTCCACGTCTAAATTCGGCGCACCAAACTGCGTGCGACTGTCGAATACGGAGGAGCATTAGACCCTAAAGTGTCCCACAAATCCAAATTGACTTGGTCCGTAGAAATTTTTTTCAAATACAAGTATTTGATAACGGCGCGCAGTTCAATTTTCTCCATTTTCGCTAACGTACTCAATAGCATTGCAAAGAAATTACCGTATATTTTTTTAAACAAAAGACAGTTAGTTTTTTTTTCATAGCAATCAGCTAGATCTTGAGCTAGATAGATTAGCTTTACCGGCCAGTATTTAATTTCGTAATATTATAAGAGTTTGCATCTCATTCTCACTTTATATTGAACGCTTTTGTAAGCCTGAAAATGAAAATCCTAAACATATTAGGTTTGTAAATTTAGATTGGGCACTTCTTTTTTTACAAGCTTTTATTTAGTTTCACCTGTCCCAATGTTAGTCTGTCTGTAATCTTGCAAGTTAAATTTGACCCACTTTCGGATTAACGATTGAGCTGAAATTTTGCATGCACGTGTGTGTAAATCAGGTGACAAAGCAATATTTCAATTTTTATGAATCTTTTTTCTCTGTGTTCGGTAGGTCTGAGAATGGGTCGTAGGCTATTTTTATACCCTTATTCTTCGCGGACGGAGTCGCGGGCAACAGATAGAAACTCTGTAATAAAACGACACAAGCCCGTCGAGTTTGGCCTCGTTTGATTTGTCTTGACGAGTGCTTTGATTCCAAATGGTAACCAGGGTCTGATGATGGAGCTGGAAGGTGACCAAAGGCACTCCATAATGAAACGGCACTACCACATCGAGTTCGGACTCATTTGATTCGTCTCAATGAGTACTTTGGTCCGAGGTGGTAATTAGGGTCAGAAGATGGGGCTGGAAGATGGACACTAAAAAGTTAGGAATATAATTAAAAGAATAAAAACTTTTTAATAAACAAGATCTTACTAAGTAGATGTAGAATTTGATAAACCAAAAAATACGTGTCCCATATTTTGCCATTATCTAACTGACGGACTAAATAGAATGACATATTTATAACCTAGTCGTCATCCCTATTCTAACTAAATACAAACGTGACAATCTAAAACAATTTTATCGCAACGAAAGTGAAACAGCATTCCGGCAAGACAGGGTGCTAACCGTTCGCGTCGCCACGTCTCGCAAAATGACAGTGACAAGCGTTGTCACCCGAGCTTGATGAATTACGGGACCCATACGGGTTACACAGAAATTGTGTCAGGCGTATTTAGGTAGGTACTAGAGGTGTACGCCGATGGCGGCGGCGCGTAATCGGCGTGATCGGCGTGAATAATACAAAATTAGTTATTAATGAAAATAACAGTTTACTTTCACTTGTAAAATTGTTATAAAACTATCTGCAGACATCTGGTGACGTAAACAGCGGTTTGCTGGCCGAACCTTAAAGTTGTTGTAAATGTGTTGCGCCGATTTCACGCCGTTGCAATGACAGTAGATTGTTTGTGGGAGTTCTAACTCAGCAGTGGGCGGTGGGGCTCAAGATAGTATGGTCACTAACAGGCTATTGCTACTCATAAGAGCTTCAGCTGCTGCTTGTAATAGGCTGCTCACTTTGACTTATAGCTGTCTCTAACAGGCTATTACAAGCAGCAGCTGAAGCTCTTATGAGTAGCAATAGCCTGTTAGTGACCATACTATCTTGAGCCCCACCGCCCATCGCTGAGTTAGAACCCCCACAAACAATCTACTAATGACCGGCGGCGGCGGCGTGCGCCACGCCGATCGGCGCACACTTTAGAGGTATAAAACACATACACACACTCGCATAAAACACTTGTGGCTGGTACTTAGTTTCCTTATTGTCACCTCACCCTATATACCTACGTCCCACTGCAGGCTACAGGCCTCCTCGCAGAATGAGAGGGCTTGGACCGTAGTTCCCAAGCGGTTCCAGTGCTGATTTCCAACTTCAAGCACAGTTGAATTTCCTTGCGGGTGTGCACACGTTTCCTCATGATGTTTTCCTTCATCGTGAAACTCATGGAAAATTTCAAATGTAATTTTGCACGTCAATTCCGAAAAACTTAGACGTGCGAGCCGAGGCTTGAATCCACGATCTTGTCGACCTTCTGCTTGAAAAGTCATAGGTCAAACCACGGCTTTTTTTCATCATCATCATCATTTTAGCCAAAAGACGTCCACTGTTGCTGAACATGGCCTCCCCAACCCAACGTTCGCCGAACAGACAGGTCCTGCGCATTCGCATCCGACGTGCTCCTGCAACCTTAACCAAGTCGTCATTCCATCTTGTTCGAGACCTACCTATACTGTGAAGTGAGGAACTTTGCAAGTCTGCACACACGTGCGAAGAAATTCAATGGCGTGCGTGAAGTTCCCAATCCACACTGAGCTTGCGTGGGACCTAACTACGAACCAAAACCTCCCATTCTGATTCCCAATAGATAAAAAGAAATTTCTTAAGATAATTAAAATAGGTATGATATTTAAAATGCATAAAAGGAAAGAAACACTGAAATATCTAGACAAGGTAAGGTTTCAGGTCTTAGCGAAACACAATCAAAATTACATAAACCAATATGCACCTTAAGTAACCGCGATAAAGTAAAAATTCCCGTAGCAAATGTTCAACAATAAAGCAGCTACAAGTTTATTCCACTTGAGTCTCGCTACTTTGTCCCTCGTCATTTCTCCGCGTCTCTTTTAAAATAAGTCCTCTGCAATTACAAGACGCTAAGTTCTCTATTAACATGCAAATTGGTTGCAACAGTGAAATTCTGGAATATTCTACGAAATAAAGTCTTAGGAGTTAATTAACAGAGCGTTGCATATCGTTATGGCATTCTGTTAAGAAAAATATAACATTACTGGCTTTATCCAGCGGATTCGCTCTAATAATTTCAAAACATCTCTTCTTTGGGCACCTTTTATCCTCAGGGAATCATGATCTCGGCCTATGTACGTTCCACTGCAGGGCACAGGCCTCCTCTCAGGATGAGAGGGCTTGGATCGTAGTTCACATGCGGGCCCAGTGTGGATCGAGAACTTCACGCAAACCATTGAATTTCTTTGCAGGTGTACAAATTACCACACGATGTTTTCATTCACCGTAAAACTCATGGTAAATGTCAAATGTAATTTCAGTTCAACTCAGCGGTCCGGACTCGAACCCACGACTATCTACTTTAAGTCCCTAATTCCAGTGGTTTAGGCTGAGCAGAGTCTGTCTGTCAGTCAGTAACGCTACTTTTACATAGATTTAGCAAACTTACTTACAACTTTACTGTTGAATGCTGATAAAGAATAACATGTAAACCCAAACAAACATCATTTAGAGAAAATGACCGCCAAACATAGGAAGTTTCAGTTCGTTCACAAAAAGAAATTGCCGCATTACGACATTTTCCTCGAACTCCTCCGAAACGGCTCGACCGATTTTTTTGAAATTTATTGTCTATATTTGGTAGGTCTGAGAAAAGGTCGTAGGCTATTTTTATACCCATATTCTTACCAGACGGAGTCGCGAGCAACAGCTACTCTCTGTTTAAAAAATAAATCCAAATGAAATAGTTTTTTATAAATTCAAAAAGCATTTGCTATCATTGTTTTATCGCCAAAACATCACCATTTAATTAACGTCTTTCTCTATAATTTAATTAAATGATAAAACTTGAACCTGCTGAATTAACACCGGCAATTTATCTCCACACTCAATGGCAAAGTCTTGGGCCAGGTGAATGATAAGACCGCTTAGCCCCGCTTTACTGTATTACATCTAATTACATCTCCATTGTCAACTTTGCGCTGCATTTAATATTATTTGTACCGTTGCGGTGGCAGGCGCGAGGCACAGGCGGAACGGTACAAAATAAATCAATAGTAAAATAATCATAAATCATTTATTTACTTACATGTATCTTTTTAGTTGTTTTAATAAAATGTCTGCTTTTTATTATTACTACTAGCTTTTGCCCGCGACTCCGTCCGCGTGGAATTAGTAATTTGTTCAGCTTATTTTTTTTATCCAATTTGCTTTTTCATCAATTATGGCTCTCCTTAGTTCCTCGATATAAAAAAAATACCCGCCCCCGCACCCCCCCGCACACCCGCGTTCACATTCAACACCGTACTCCCAAGTCAAGCCTGCCTATAGAAGTTTTACTTCAAAAACCCCCGATTTTGAAACATTCTTCCGCTCCGCTCCGCTCCTATTGGTGTTAGCGTGATGATATATAGCCAATAGCCTTCCTCGATAAATGTGCTATCTAACACTGAAAGAATTTTTCAAATCGGAGCAGTAGTTCCTGAGATTAGCGCGTTCAAACAAAAAAACATGTTCGATAAATTCTTAAAATAGACGTAGCTTTCTTATTTGTGAACCGATTCAAATGAAACAAATACTAAATGTTAATCCAAGAAAATACCAACATATCTGTGAAAACCGCATCCTTCTAGGTTAAGCCGTTTCTGAGATTAGCGCGCACAAACGCACAGACAAACAGACAATAATTCTAAAAATCATTGTTTTGGGTTCTATTGTGCTAATAAATAGCCCTAGTGACAGTTTTTATCAAATGTCTTCAATGTACAGACACCGACTTGTTACAGATTTATTATATGTATAGATTAATTTTATATCGCACCACCTGCTGAAATGCATTCCTTGCTTTCTTTATTTTTTAAAGGTTGCCTGAAAGAGATCGCTTCAAAGCGATAAGGCCGCCCATTAAAACCTAATATTTTTTTATGTACTTGTTTTTGCGTATTTTATTGTATTATATTGTATTGTATTGTATTGAAGAAAGAAAGAAAGAAAGAAAGAAGACATTTATTCACTTTTACAAGACACACAAATACAAGAAAGTTCACAGAATTTCATACAAATAAACAAAGTTCACAAAACAATGAAGTAATAAATATACATATATATTGTATTGTATTGTATTGTATCATTTCAACAGGCTTCTTTTGTTTGAAAATATTTCAACATTACGATATTTTTGCTAAATTGTTTTTTTTTTTTATGTGAATTATTATTATTATTTATATTCGTTTAAAAAACATGACACAAAAAATCGTGGTAGCCTGGTCTATGGCCTCTCAAGCAGAAGGTCGTGACTTCAAATCAAGGGCTCGCACTTCTGAGTTTTCCAGAATTCATCTGCTAAATTAATTTAAAATTTACCGCTTATGGTGAAGGCATATACGTGAAGCCCACACACCTGTTAATAATTTCAATGGTGTGAGCGAAGTTCCCGTGGAAGTTACGCCCCAAGCCCTCTCATTGTGAGAGGAGACCTGTGCTCTAAGGTGGGACGTATATAGGCCAAGAAGATGACGGAACCCTTCACTGCGCATGGCTCGACTACTTGGCAGTTATGTACAGTTCCACTTGGTCCCCTTTCCCTTGCACCAAACCCACATTTTCGTTTAATTTAACGCCGGATTCAAGAGCAGCTAATAAATCCATCGCTTTATAATATTGCTGGGTTTTATACGCAAAATTAATTCGAAATGTTTCCTGTATATGTCAGTTAATTAAGTCCCCGTACGTGTTGATTACTTGCCGTTAATGGAGTTTTAATTATTAATTTGATTTCAATTTGTTGTAAAGGTGATGAGAATTTCGTAATAAAGGAGTGATATCTACCCCGTAAGGTTTGGAGTATCGTAACATCTTTTCTAATATATAAACATCTCGTGTCACGGTGTTTGTTATCGAACTCCTCCGAAACGGCTTGACCGATTTATACTAAACTTTTTTTTCTATATTTGGTAGGTCTGACAATATAAAATATATGAAAATCTCGTCTTATATATAACTAGCTGTTGCCCGCGACTCCGTCCGCGAAGAATAGTGGTATAAAAAATAGCCTACGACCTATTCTCAGACCTACCGAATATAGAGAAAAAAGTTTCATAAAAATCAGTCAAGCCGTTTCGGAGGAGTTCGATGACAAACACCGTGACACGAGATTTTTATATAATAGAAAAATCTCGTGTCACGGTGTGTTTGCTACTTGAAATATTTCAGGATTTTCATAAAATCCCACGGCATAAGGAAAACGGGATTTACTCGTATTATATTAAATTCAATGGGATCCTATCCCTGTAACCATTCCTTAAGGGTCATAGAGGTGCAGTAAAAAGGGATTTTTGGAATTTCCCGCGGCATAGAGGTCGGGAGTTATTTTATGTGTGCGCGGACGAAGTCACGGGCAAAAGCTAGTTTATAATGCACGTTAGTTCCCAGAAACGATTTTATGGAACACAGCAGTATTTCAATGATGTGTGTGAATTTCCCAATCCGCACTGGGCCCACGTGGGAACCACAGCCCAAGCCCTATCAATCTAAGAGGCCTGTGTCTTACAATGGGATGCATATAATATAGGCCGCGATAATGATGATGACTGTAGTTAAAAGTACAACAGTATCAAAGTTCGCTGAAACTCTTAAGAGGGTACGATGCGCACCATTTCTCCATACAAACGTAATCCCCTGTTTCCTCCCTGGATAATGGCTTTAGAGCCAAATTTTTTTTACTGTGTAATCTGTATCTACCACAGCTATGCCCCTATGTTTCGTTTTTTTTCCATATTTCAATTAACATAAGAAATATGAGCTTTCAAAAACTGAAAAAATTGCCCAATTTCAACGTCATTTTCAGACACTCATCAGAAAAGAATCCCTCCTATAAACAAAAAAAGGAAAACATAGGGGCATAGCTTAATCTGTCCTCTAATTATTTATGAAAAAAATAAATTTATTGGTCCAGTTTTCGAGAAGAAAACAAGGGATTACGAAATGCTGTTTTGATCAATTTTACGCGCCTATGAACGGTCTGAGGTGCAGTTGTCCCGCTCTCGCTGTACTGACACGGGCGAGACAGCGATATTTCATTAAAATACCTATTTCTCAAAATTCTCTGAGCCATCGTACCCTCTTAACCTGAGTTAAAGGATCTTAATGTAATTGCTATAAAAGTATAGTTAGGTTGGACGGCAACAGCTCCGTCGCTAACTAACTTACGGTTCAGTTCAAGTGATCATTTAATAAGGCTGCTTAGGTGCACCGGTTGCCATAGAAACATATTTATTTTATTTTATTTCAACTTTCTTTTTCATAGAACTAACAGAATTACTTTTCTCACCCGCGACCTTATATGATAGTTACGCTTTTGCAAGAAATATGTGTGGAGTCTGACATTTGGCAGTATTGTAAACGGTTGCGTTAGGTGCTCCGAAGATGAGCTCTGGTTGAGTTCGAAAGGCGTCAAAGTGTAGTTTGGTGTGGTGACAGTTGGGTTTGTGTGATTTGTTTGTATTCGTACTACTGTACTAGAGGTAGAGGAACTGCATGAACACACATTTCTTGCATAAGCGTAACTATCATAAGGTCGCGGGTAAGCAAAGTAATTGTTTCAGTTCATTGATATGGACCTCCGCAAATTCAATAAATTATCTTCCACGGAATCTTCAGGCCGTTGGCCGTTCTTAAAAATTTGACTGTCACAAAGCAAACGAAGTGACGTGGCTCTGTATGCCTAGTCAATAAATAGGGATTTATTTCGAATTGAATGTTGGCCATTGTATCGATGACGTTGGCGTGTGAGGCTTTCCACTAGCTGTCATGTCATGACTGAATGACTGTGGCGATCAAAACTCAAGAGGTTAAATGAATTGTAGGGTAGCCGGACTGGCATCCCATCCTTCCAGACGCGCGCAAAAACAAGTGCATTCAGTACACCTGCACTGGCTGCACTGCGCGATAATGGAGCTAATTCAACCTTCTCGCAGAAACTTTGAATCGAGTCATTCTACAAAAACCTCTTCACTGTTCTCACTTTAAATTCCAGCATCCACAAAATTGGACCTTACCATTATACACATGGAGTTGAATTTTGATCAAGCTGTAAACTAAATGGTGGTCTTAAAGTAGTATAATGTCAGGGCATTCGAGTCAGAGTCAGTAGAAGAAAGAGATTAAGATAAAAATGTTACAAAATGAAAAAGATTTTCGGGTGTAAGAAAAAATAAGAATTGGCCGACCAGTGTTGGATATTTATTACGTAAGAATCTAAAGCAAAAAAATACGTTTGGTTTGTTTTGATTTTATATTTAAAAAAAAAAAGATTTTATCTGGTTCGCTTTTTGTGGGCAAACTAATTTTAATATTTTTTTATTTTTGAAATATAATCAAGTTTCGTTTTATTTTGGAGTTTGTGAATTTATGTAAGAAATATAAGCCCCTCCTACCCCCTTGTAAGAAAAATAAGACATAGTCGACCCCCCCTCCCCCTAAATCGTCTTACGTAATAAATGAATGGCGCCTATCGTTAAGCATGTTTTACCGCCATTATTTGCGCAGAATGTAATTTATAATCAGCTATGATTTTTTTAAAACTTCCCCGAGATAACGTTTCTTCAGTTAGATAATGTTTTAACGTTAAATTTGGAGTTGAAAAAGGAGGCAAATAAAGACGAATAAACATTTCGCTATCTACGCAGTAGTATAAAAGTAGACGGGGCAATTTAAAGCAAATGTAGCGTGTTGTAATGTTTTAAATGACCGATTTATTTAGGAAAATGGAGTTATAAAAGTCTCTACGTTTCCGGATATCGATTATATCTTTGGATTTTTTTTTAATGAACTGAGGTAATTACTTTGCTCAGCCGCGACCTTAAGGTCGCGGGTGAGCAAAGTAATTGTTTAAATTCATTAATATGGACCTCCGCAAAGTAACGCCTGATTCAATATTTTTTTTAATATACTGTTAGCATAGCCGTGGTGGCTTAGTTGTTTGATCTATTGTCTCTCAAGCAGAGTGTCGTAGGTTCAAATCGGGCTCGCACCTTTGAGTTTTTCGGAATTTACGTGCGAAATTATATTTGAAATTTTCCATGAGCTTAACGGTAAAGGAAAACGTCATGAAGAAACCTGCACACATCTGAGAACAAATTCAGTGGTGTGTGTGAAGTTCCCAACCTGCACTAGGCCCGCGTGGGGCCCAAGCACTTTCATTCTGAGAGGAGGCCTGTGCCCTGCAGTGAGATTTATATAGGCTGGAATGATGATGATGATGATGATGATACTGTATGTATACTGTATGTATGTGCATGAGTACATTAAGGTTTTAAAGAATATCTAATACATAAAAATCTCGTTTCATGGTGTTTGTTATCGAACTCCTACGAAACGGCCTGACCGATTTTTATCAAATTTTCTGTCTTATTTGGTAGGTTTGATAATAGGTCGTAGGCTATTTTTTATACCCCTATTCTTCACAGACGGAGTCGCGGGGAATAGCTAGCATGGTTTAAAAAAAATAGTGTCTACGATATCTGACTATTTTAACACAAAATTTATAGTTGAAGAGTTAAAAGTTCAGCCTTCATTCGGTCCGCGTAGTACGAACGGTACGCTCTCAATAATTTCACGAACGAAACGAGCACGCTCCACCTGTACCCCTAATAATTGATCAACATGAAACAAAAACGCAATTGTTAGCAGACAGCGGTTGGCTTGAACCGTTGCGGTTCGGCTCGTGAAAGTTTAACCAGCGCGGGTATATTTACACTAAGTGCATGGCCGGATGGACAGGCAGGCGGGGCGAGTGAAATGTGACTATTTTTACTTCCGTAACTCAAAAGGGAAAAAGGGAACACGATAGGAAATTGAGAAGCGCATTGTGTGTGGAAGCCTTTGGTGGCCTAGTGTTTGTATGGTCTCACAAGCAGAGGGTAGTGGGTTCAAGCGGGGACGGACTCCTGAGTTTTTCGGAATTGATGTGCGAAATCACATTTGTATCACGAGCTTACGCTGAAGGAAAATATCGCACCTGCGATTAAATTCAATGGTGTGTGTGAAGTTTCCAATCCGGACTCGGCATACGTGGGAACTAGGGTCAAAGCCCTTTCATTTTGAGAGGAGGACATTAAATTCCTGAGATGATAATGGCAATAAATATAGCCGTGGTGGCCTGTTGGTTTGACCTATGGTCTCTCAAGCAGAGGGTTGTGGGTTCAAACCCCGGCTCGCACCTCTGAGTTTTTCGGAATTTATGTGCGAAATTACATTTTTGTAATTTACCATGAGCTTTACGATGAAGGAAACATAGTGAGGAAACCTGCATACACCATCTAACAAATTCAATGGTGTGTGTTAAATTTCCAATCCGGGCTCGATATGCGTGGTAACTATGACCAAAGCCCTCTAATTTTGAGAGGAGGACATAAATAGACTGAGATGATAATGGTAGTGACTGTTTGGATTGTCATCAAATCATTTTTATTTTTAATTTTTTCAAGCTATATCCTGCAACTTTGCATCTGTGAAAAATCTATGAAGAATGGTTACTGTAACATTTTCAAAGCACGTTCACTCGGACAACGCCATCTATGGCTTGCAAACGAAGTTAACACGTCAACTTAAAATCCAAGCTTACTTACCCAGTTTACACCTGCAAGAAAATTGTGCAAGTTTCATTAAGTACATTGCGACGTTCGGTTGACCACTACAAACTCGTTCGCCTTTCGGCCTAGCAATGGAATGCAACTTGCACAATTTTTCATGCAAGTCTAAACTTGGCTTTAAACGTTCTTGGACAGCACCCTTTATTCTTGTTTGCAGTTAAAATATCATCCCACGGATACCTATTACCTGAGTCCGTATTGTCTAACGCTTCTGACGCTTGCCTTCGCTTTCACCATCTCTTTCTGTCATCATCTTATACCGTTTGACAGAAAGAAATAGTGATTGCGAAGCCAAGCGTCAGAAGCGTTAGACAATAAGCCTGCAGGAGCTTGTCTCAATCAAGGTATTTGTCTATCTATACGCCAATTACGTGATAGACCAACAGACATCCAAATAAGATCACAAACTTTTTTATTTCTAATAATATTAGGTAGTGGGTTAATGATCTGAATTGTATTAAAACAAGTTAACTCCACTAATTGACCAGCAACCGTGAGCCTCAGTTGTTTTTCCCAAACAACGAAGGTTATTTATTGATTTAAACGGCCGGCGGGTGACAGATCATTTAAATTTCGAATGCCTTTTGTTTTCGATAAAAATGGTAATGGCACTGTGAAAAATAAATGAGAAACGTCTGTTTGATTAAAATGTGAAGTGTTTTTTTGCTGCCGAATGCTGATAATACTAATGCTAAGGCTACACACATCGCGATAACGCGAATATTCGCATAATCGCGATGTATGTAGCCGAATATTCGCGAATACTTTGGCACTTCGCCCGAAGCCGCAGACCCTTCGCCCCGCTGTCGGTAAATTTGCGCACATCAAAGGCTGCCAAACTAAAGTAAACTCTGCGGCATTGCTCTCTATAGCAGTGTGGCCATGCACATTCGCCGTAGCCCGAAGACGAAGTTTTATCGCGATGTGTGTAGCCCTAGTATTAGATGAGTTTGATTGCCATAAAAAAAAACAATTAACACTTCTTACATGGTCCAATGGACACATTAATTTGTTTATTCCAAGGGAGCCCGTTGGAGTTTGGTTGTTTATAATACCATTTTATACGTCATCACCATCATCAACCCAGCCTATTTATGTTTCACTGCAGGGCACAGGACCGTAGTTCCCACACGAGCCCAGTACGGATTGGTAATTTCACACACACCATTTAACTTCTTCGCAGGCGTTTTCTCGCGATTTTTTCCTGCACCGTAATGGTAAAATTTGATGGTAAATTTCAAATGCAATTTCATACGTAAATTCCGAAAAACTCAGAGATGCGAGCCCGGGCTCGAACCCACGGCCCTCTGCTTGACAGGCCTCAGGTCGAACCACTAGGCTACCACAGTTTTATTTATTTTAACCCTTTAACTCCGGGGCCTCAAAAGCTAAGTCACCGTGCAATACGGGCTGATTTTGACGATAGGCGGCGGTGTGACATTGTTTCACTTACCTATATTTTCAAAACTATTGCAGCTACAGACTTGAAATTTCACATACACATTCATTATTCTATGCAGATTTGATAACTAGTCATATTTTTCACTCACAATCACTAATTTATCATATTTCACCCTTAATATTTCACACTAAGAAGCTGAATAATTTAGAGTTACTACCACTGTTTTTTAACTGTTTCACCTGATTAATATCTTGTTTATAGTATATTGGACATATTAAACTACCAACATCATTATTACTACTAGTAAATTACAAGAAAATCAACAATTAAAACGTGATATAAAAACACGTCTGCAGTTTGTAATTAATAGTGATGTGCGTATATCGATACGATGGTCGATATTTTGATTAAACAAGAGTAATAGAAATGTTATCTTTTAAATTTCCTTGTGCTTTCAAAAGTTTTACTAATTAGTAGACTAGAAAAAAAATCCTTTTTAGGGTTCCGTACCTCAAAAGGAAAAAACGGAACCCTTATAGGATCACTTTGTTGTCCGTCCGTCCGTCCGTCCGTCTGTCTGTCAAGACCCTTTTTCTCAGGAACGCGTGGAGGTATCAAGCTGAAATTTATATCAAATTCTCAGGTCTACTGTCCCATGGAGCTGTGAAAAAATCAAACTTCTAAGCCAACGCAATCAAAAGATACAGCCGTTTATGCCGCAAATTAAAACCCTTCAGATCAACTAAGCCCCCAAATTTCACAAATATAGGTGGAACGGTTACCTGTAGAGATAATATCGTCTAAAAATCGGCATTTTTACCACTGACTGACTGACTGACTGACTAATAATCAAAAACCTAATCCACTTCCAGGTGACCTAGAAAAGTGAAATTTTACATCCAGCTCGGTAATTGTGTGTATACAAATAAAAAAGTCAGAAAATAATGTTTTTTTTTATTAAGTTTTAATAATTATTATTATTTCTGCTTGTTACCTCAGAACTCAGTCATTTATTACTCGTTTTGGTATATTCCTTTTTTGACTGAAGGGGTAGGTATATTTCTGGAGTGGTCCCATTGTCATCAGGTTAGAATCTGATGATGGGGTCCTGGAGAAATTGAGGGAACTCTTCAAATATTTTTGGTAGATACACTTATAGCAATTTGGGTATTTTGTACTCGTGCATTTTCTCTTGAAAAACACCACTTGGTAAAATATAACTGATGATGAATGAAGATCACAGATTCACCGGAGCTACTCAATAATTATTAGTATTTCATGGGTTGCAATTCGATTATTTGATTACTTTAATAACGATTTATGCTTTTTAATTAATTTTAGTAATTATGAAAGAGTGGACCTACTTATTTGACAAAAAATAATGATATCCCATCAAAACATAAATGTGAAAATGGGAGCCAAGGTCATTATTAAGAATAAGTATGCGATGCATGGTTGTCGACTTCCCCGACAAAATAATTGACATCTAAATGGGTGACAAATTCCTGGTATTTATTTATTAAGAACATACAACATTCTAGAATAAATTTAAAATCATTTTTGTTAATTTATTTGCTAAGACAATATTTGCTATTTAAATTCGTTTCAATGTTTAGTTTTTTTTTTCGATTTCTTTCGTTGAGTTCAGTTAGCTTTTTATTGTTGTTATTGAACATTTTATCTTGTTTCCACCTTTTCAGTATTTCTGCAGGCGGGTTTTTTTGATTTTTTAATTTATTATTTTATTTACACCGTAGGCGGGTTTTTAGTTTTCTGATTATTTTTTGACAAAATAGCAACATAATTATATTGAATCATGAAATTTACACAGTAATTATAAAAATTAAAACTAAAATTAAAAACTAGACTTAAAAATAAAAATTATAAATAAAAAATTTGCCCCAGATTGCTGCCTATGGGTAGCGTGCCCAGAAGGCTGGCAGCATTGCCACGTTGGATGGCAATGCTGATCCTCTGTGCCAAGTATAACGCAGCCTTCTGGTCACGCGTCGCCTCGACCAACCGCTTGGAGCATTCCCTGTAGACTCTGTGGGCGCTTTCTCCCCAAGGCCCCAGAGTCTCAACCCCAAACGGCTCAAATAGGTAGCCACTATTAATAGTTGCGTATTTGCGCCGTTTGAGGAGCTCGGCCGAGTTTGCGGCAAAGCCAGCCTTTGATGCGGTGCCATTAAGATGGGACGGCGCCAGAGTATCGCTACACGTCGCGTCCCAAACCAGCGGCCGACCCATCCTCCATGGCACGAGGGTCATGCCGTCGGGTCTCTTGCCATCATCGCGGGCAAGGCCGGTCGGTTCTAAAATGGCCGGCGCTCCCGCGCTGACTAGGGCCCGACGGATGACGTCGTTAAGGCTGGCATGGCGAGGAGCACGCCCTGCGCTTCTGACGCAGGATAAACCATGGTGACCCAGTTTGTCAACTGAGTCACCACAGCGGCAACGATGTCGGGCAACGTAGGTCACTCCCAGGCGGAGAGCGACGCAGATGCGGAAAGATGAGTTATCTAAAAGTGTCCCGATCGGTGAAGATGGCAGAGCTTGGAGACACTGCCCGGATTCCCACTCAGCAACGGCGAGGAGCCGAGCACGCTCTGAAAGACTGGTTGACGTTTGGTACAAATTATCCCGTACCGGTCTACAGAGTGGCTCATCCCAAAGCCGCTGAGAAGTGAGGTTTTCGGGCAGATCGGTGCTTGGGCAGGCGTTGGTCCACGCATTTATTTATTTTTATTTCTTTCTTTTTAGTGTAACCTCCTGAGACCCAGATAAATGATTGAGTATTTGAATTAGGAATCAGTTGCTTTTTAGTTAAAGTTCAAAACCAATTTTGATATATGTAGGTACTTATTTTTCCAAATTTTTTTCATAGAGAAAATTACTGCTCAAAGATATCTGAGTAAGTAGGTACGTCGTCGTTTTAATGCATTGATTGCCAATTTATTATTCCAAATTAAATTTAAACACATGACTTGTATATATTTTTGTAATCTCTTTTAAAATCCTTTTATTTTGATACCCTACTCGATAGGTTTGAATAAAAAATTTTTTGAAGGCTCAGAATTTGGCGCCAATATTCCGCCATTTTAATTTTTCATAAACTTCATGTATTCAGTGTTACTCGCGTTGTCAAGACGAGTCCAATGACGTATCATTTATTAAAATCGGTTCAGCCGTTGTGTAGTTACGAGAGGACATAGGAATGGACATACATACATACATACTTACATACGGGTCAAACACATAACCCTTCCTTCTACGCAGTCGGGTAAAGGAGAACGCATCAAAGTACTCTCCGGCCTCACTGCTATGACAACTCGATAAAATGTAAGACAACACTAATCGTCGCCATCTTGTAAAAAATAATCTGCACTTATGCAGTACGGGTGTCAACCTTAGTTGTCAGTAAAAAAGCGGAAATTTCAAACCTATATTTACTACAGAGCCATCTATCAAAATATTGTGGTATTTTTTTCTTTGCATCTACACTAATCTAACTGTATAATTTAGCAGTTAATACCAAGGCATAAGGTCTAGATTAGCTAAAATATTTTTTTAAATCTACCCGTTCTCGATCAACTGGAGTTGTCACCCGTATTGCAGCGATGCGGGCCCAAAACAACTCTGGTTGTCACCCGGAGTTAAAGGGTTAATAATGCCATTTTATACCTGAAAAACTACTACTAAATAATCCCAGTCAACATCTGAAATAATTATTAGTCTCCAAAAACCGCACTATTTTAATGTAAATTCAATACCATTTAAATAGCGACATTCTTTACACAAAATATTTCACACAATGGTTTCAGGTGACATTATTAATTGAATAAATTTTGTTAAACCACGAATGCATAGCATTTATGACGGAAGCTATAGAGTATAATGTACGGCCTGGTAATTTAAACCCTAACCCTTAAGGGTTAAGTGTTAAGGAGACTAAGGGGGGTAGGGTAAGGGGGTTGGGTAACGGTTGGGTCAGGGTAAGGGTATTTTCGACACTTCCCGTGAACTCAGAATCTTGAAGTTTGGTACAAAGCAAGGTCTTATAGCACAGATAAAGGAAATATTGCGAAAAACATAAATTTTTTGTCTATCTGTCTATATCAGTAACCAATCTACAATGATCCCACACTGCGCACATTTTGCTTAGGAGCAGGGGTCTGCTAAGACTGGATGTTCATAGATACATATAAATTTGTACGGAACTCTCGGTGCGCTAGTCCGACTCGCACTTGGCCGGTTTTTTATCTACTTAAAATTACATAACTTATTTGGTAGCGTAAGCATCAATAACGGCTCATTAGACCTTAGTCTTAAAACTCTATCGAAGGATCCATGATAGAACTGACCTTGTGGATTGTGAAGGAGCTTAGGACCATCTATAAATAGACTACATAGGTACATCAGTGCAAGCTCTCGAATATTCTACGTAATACATCTACAAGAAATATCCAATCGCCGTCGTTTCGCAGGATTCGGAAGTCCCTGGATACAGTATTGCTGCCGGCTCCCGATATCCGCATATAATCTGGGATTAATATCCCTTTGAACATTTTCGAGGCACTTTATATACGTTTCCGAACGTAGTAGAGTATTGATACTATTCATGTACAAGGTATTTGTATTGACTTCGGCTTCGAGGGCAGTTCGTTTAATCCCCCTAAACCCCATTTTGTTCTGTGGATGTTAAACTTTTTCATCATCATCATCAGCAACAGCCTAGCCGCACGTCCCACTGCAGCAGGGCACATACCTGCTTTCAGAATGAGAGGGCTTTGGTCGTAGTTCCCACGCGAGCCCAGAGCGGGTTGAGAATTTATACGCACCATTGAATTTCTTCGCAAGTCTTTTGATGCAGATGTTTTTCTTCACCGTAAAGCTCGTGGTAAATTTCAGAGGGCTTGGGCCGTAATTTCCACGCGCGCCCAGTGCGGATTGGGAACTTCACACACACCATTGAATTTCTTCGCAGGTGTATGCAGATTTTCTCACGATGTTTTCCTTCACCGTAAAGCTCATTGTAAATTTCCAATGTAATTTCGCACATAAATTTCGAAAAACTCAGAGGTGTGAGCGGGGATTTGAACCCACGGCCACGACCCTCTGCTTGAGAGGCCATAGGTCAAACCACTAGGGCACCATGGCTTTATAGTAGTGTGTGCTCCCAGTGATACACGCCCCCCACTTTTAACAACCCTTAAAAGTTTCTGGAACTGCCAAGCCAACTTTCTGACTTTCAAATGGCACGCAGATACAAAACAATCCGCATAAGTAATAATTACTCACAACCACCTCAAAACTTCTGTTTTCTCGTTATTTACACGACGAACTTTCACCTAAACATAGGGGAAAAAGCAAACTGTAGAATGTTATTTTGAAATATACCGCACTTTTGGGAGAGCAGGGCCTAATTGCATAACAAAATACAAGCAAATAGTATTAGTGAATTTCAATACAAAATAGCTAATACTATTAGCTTGTAATTTGTTATGCAATTGGGCCCAGGTAGCAATTGTAGGTACACTTTTTACTTCGAGCCTTAGCAATTACAGAATTATTGTATCTGGCTTTAGTAATGTGAAGTGTAGTTTTTATTATAATGTATGTACACTAATATTATAAAGAGGAAAGATTTCAATTTTTGTATTTTTGTATGTAACGAATAAACTTAAAAACCACTGGATCGATTTCAAAAATTCTTTTGTCGTTAGAAAATTACATTATCATATCACTGAGTAACATAGGCTACTTTTTACCGCGGGAAATAGTACATTACTGCAGCGGCCGCGAAATAGGGGATTGCCGGCCGAGTAGTTATAGATGGCCGAGTGTTAACGAGGCCATCTAGAGATACGAGGCCGGCAATCCCTGTTCGTGGCCGAGGCTTGTATAAAGTTTTTCTCAAACATGCATCATCATCATCACCACCATCATCACCGCCATCATCATCACCATCACCATCACCATCACCATCACCATCACCAACAACATCATCAACATCCATCAACATCCATCAACATCCATCAACATCCGTCAACATCCATGAACAAGAACATCCATCAACATCCATCCATCCATCCATCCATCAACATCCATCAACAACCATCAACATCCATCAACATCCATCAACATCCAACAACATCCATCAACATCCATCAACATACATCAACATCCATCAACCAACATCCATCAACATCCATCAACATCCATCAACATCCATCAACATCCATCAACATCCATCAACATCCATCAACATCCATCAACATCCATTAACCAACATCCATCAACCAACATCCATCAACATCCATCAACCAACATCCATCAACATCCATTAACCAATCCATCCGTCCGTCCATCCATCCATCCACGTCGACCACATCGACCTATTAAACGTCATGGTGCTGTGTCACATAAAACAATAGACGATCACTTTGCTGGCCTTGGCCAGCAATGTTGTATGAAATTCCATTATTGACCTCTCGTCTAGCCGCACCTGCAACGTGACAGTTCGTGGCGTATTTTAAGGAACATAACGTCAATATTTCATAGCATGTTTGAGAAAAATACCTTTTCCTACGAGAAAAATTAATTTATCGCGGGAGAAGCTGCGGACGGGATCGATCTGCATCATAAAATACAGCAAGTTGTTTTTTGTCGCATTTAAAAACCAGGTTCGAGACGGACAAGCGATTTTTTAAAAATCCATAAATGCAGTATTTTTTGTTTCTAAAAACAAAGGAAAGTCTCCTTTACATCATCATCCCAGCCTATATACGTCCCACTGCAAGGCACAGGCCTCCTCTCAGAATGAGAGGGCTTGGGCCGTAGTTCCTACGCGGGCCCAGTGCGGATTGGGAACTTCACTTTGTCGCAGATTTATGCAAGTTACCTGTTAAAAAAAAAAAGTTAACTATTTAACTCACAAATTGGTAAGTAACAAAACCAAGAAAAAGTCTTATTTGACGATACCTCTTAATTTAAAAACCATTCAACAACTTTAAAACGCAGAAGGCTTCGTTTTCCCCCATTTTCTTATCGCCCCATAACTTTGTTGCTTCGTCGAGCACTCCATACCAAAACGACATAACTCTCACACAAATACCAATACTTACGTCTTTTCAGAATCAAGCACCATTTCTTCTAAAACACTAGATCTAAAAGCACTCGCCAGACGTTGCGATCATTTGTTACATTCGTATTAACGTCTGGCAGACTCTTTGAGAGAGCGCTTGTGATTTGCGAAGTACAATCTTATTTGAAGAACGGATGGTTGAATTTAGAATGATACGACGATAAAGCGTGGCTATACGAGAGGAAAATAACAAGCGTTTACATACATTTGGCTTCAAGAAAACCCAGAGGAGTTATTGGGCATTTGACTAGTTTCTTATTTTGAATTGAAGTGTAGTTTATACTAGGTTTTTTGGAAATTAATTCAATTTTACACGCACACCGAGTACAATAGTCCAAAAAGACGGAGCAATATCTTCCATGCATATAAAATGCTTTGTCCTGAATGACTGACTGACGGATCAACGCACAGCCTAAACCGCTGATCGTAGAGACCTGAAACTTGGAGAGTGTGTTCTTTGTATGACGTAGGAATCAGATAAGAAAGAATTTTCCAGAATTCTACCCCTAAGGGGGTAAAAAAGGGGGGAATAATTTGTATGAGAAAATGCGATTCCTTGGTCCAATCCACATCAAATTTTGCATAAACATTCTTTTACAAAATTGATGGAAGACGTGTTTCGTATTTTATTGAAATCCATCTCTCAACGGGGTTAAAAAGTTATTTTGTGGGTGATTTGCTTCGAAGTTGATATCCATACTCCCTAGTGCATTTGATTTAAACTACATTTTATTTTGACACACATGTTTGAATACTCAATCCGATTTTACACGAAAAAGGTTGAATTTACATAAAAGCTTGGTGCAATGCAAATACTCTTTAAAATTTTATCGTTTCAAAATTCACCGTACAAAAGTTCCTATTTTTGACTTCTCGTCATTCATCGTCATCATTTTCGTCGTCATTTATTTCATTTTTTTTTTTCTTCAAAGGTTAACTGGAAGAGATCCATTTAAGGGATAAGTTTGCCTGTGTACATCTGTTTCTCTTCTTAACTGTTAATTTTCATGTTTTTATTTACACAATAAAGAATTTTACAGACATACTTCTACGCGAATGAAGTCGCGGGCAAAAGGTTAGGTTAAGGATATAGATACTTATATCTACTTCAAATAGTTCAGTGTGTATAGGTATGTGTGCGTATGCGAGTGCGTTGTGGTTTCATGGAGTTAGTTAAAAAAAACTAACTGCCGTAGAGAATGCTACGGTGCCTACGCCGTAGCGCTTGCGCGTAGACGTCTACGATTTCAAGACTCCTTTGATTCGAAACAATCCTCTGTTCAGAGATCCGTATCCAAATGGCTTAGGCCGTAGTTCCCACGTGAGTCCAGTGCGGATTGGGAACTTCACACACACCATTGAATTTCTTCTCAGGTGTGTGTAGGTTTCCGTACGATGTTTTCCTTCACCATAAAGCTCATGGTAAATTTCAAACGTGATTTCGCTCATAAATTCCGGAAAACTTAAAAGTGCGAACCCATGCTCGAACCCACAACCCTCTGCTTCAGAGACCATAAGTCAAACCACTAGGCCCCCACGGCTTCCGAAAATGATATTAGTATAGATTACTCCGTCTGCGAAGAATAGGGGTATAAAAAATAGCCTACGACCTATTCTCAGACCTATAGAGTCTGTAGAAAAAAGTTTCATAACAATCGGTCAAGCCGTTTCGGAGGAGTTCGATAACAAACTCCATGACACGAGATTTTTATATACTAGACTAGCTGTTGCCCGCGATTCCGTCTGCGAAGAATACGGGTATAAATAATAGCTTACGACCTATTCTCAGACCTACCAAATACAGAGAAAAAAGTATCATAAAATTCGGACAAGCCGTTTCGGAGGAGTTCGATAACAAACACCGTGACACGAGATTTTTATATATTAGAAGATTTATGCCTCTCGAGACGCACCCCTTATCATCATGTCAGCAAATTATTCAAAGTTACATCAAAGAAACAATTTCATAATACACCAAACAAATCCGATCGCAACACCGGCTGCCCGACAAACGCGACGCAGCGCCCGTGAAATGGGATTAATCAATGGATACTAGTCCTGTATTAAATTTTCGATAGCGTCTTCGATACGGAATTGCATTGGGTGCATCTGGCACATGCGACGCATTTCGAGCACGCCGAATGGGTTTGTGATAAGGGATTTAGTGGGGTTGTGTGGCCGCCTGTTTGGATTTGTGAGGTTTAAAAAGTTGTAGGTAAGTTTAGTTGAGATTTAAAATTTGTTGTACTATCGCCCCAAGCGCCAGATAACCACCTTAAAGGCCCAGTTTGCGTGCAGTGGCTAGACATCTGTCCATAACAATCCATAGCAATAAACATCAACGGCTGCTAGCAAATTTGTTTTGAAAATGGGTATCTGGCGTCTGGGGCGATGGTACTTGAAGACTGTTAAATTTTTTGTACAAAATATACATAAGTACATATTTATAGAAAGTTATATAAAAAAATTTATACATTTACTTTGCTCACCCGCGACCTTACGACAGTTACCTACGTATATGTAATAAATGCGTGTTCACGCAGTTCCTCCGCCTCCACACTACGAACGCACACAAATCACACATACCCAACTATCACCACCACCAAACTACACTGACGCGTTTTCAACTCAACCAGAGCTCATCTTCAAAGTAGGTACCACGACTGTACGCTATGCTTACCTACTCTGGGCTTTTTCTGGGATTTGGGCTGACTGCATTTCCTCGTTGTATGGCAACACAAAAAAAAACAAAAACGTTCAAAGAACCTACAGCCACATTGAAAGATACTAAAATCTATTTTATTCTTTCAATATATCTCTAGATAATCTGCAGGTATTGACGCATACATTGTTATTTTATGCACCCTCGCCTTTTATTTCGCTTATAAAACAACTTGAAGTAACTGAGCTCCTGAGTAAATCTTGTGCGAGTCGCACATTGTGCTACAAAGTAGTTTAAATAGATTTTATGAGTGAAATCAATGTCAAAGTTGACTTAGTCGGTAATAAACTTAATTTCAGTAGAATCTGGCAATCCCGTAGACACTTATAGCTGACATGAAAACCGAATTGTTTAGGTCCCAAGTGAAATTATTAAAAGCTTTCTTTTATTGGTTTTGATAATTATATTTAATATGTATGTAAGTATGTATTTATCAATGTAAGAATCCCTTGCCTAGTACCCGTTGTAGACAGAGAGAGATATTTACACAATTTATTCGAAACACAAGAATAAAATAAATAAAAATAAAAAAAATATTAGGGGACAATCTTACACAAATCGACCTAGTCCCAAACTAAGCAAAGCTTGTACTATGAGTACTAGACGACGATAAACATACTTATTTATGTAGATAAATAAATACTTAAATACATAGAAAACATCCATAACTCAGGAACAAATATTCGTGCTCATCACACAAATAAATGCTCTTACCGGGATTTGAACCCAAGACCTCTTGCTTCGTAGGCAGGGTCACTACCAACGAGGCTATAGCGGTCGTTAACGTTATGGCAACATTTCATCAGTTAAATGGGTCATACACATTTTTTTGTTCGCGACTCTCCTGTGGACATTGCAAAAGTTTTTTTAGTCAAGTCTACATCGGCGTGTGGGACGCCTAGCCAACTTTTGGCCCATTTAAATAAATCTTAAGTTTGCTGACTCGGAGTCGCTAATTTTATGTCCACAGGAGAGACGACTTTTGTTTCTTTTTCTGTGTATGACCCAAATGGTATTTGAACTATTTAACTGTGAAAAATTAGGCCAAGATTTGTTATGGTTATTGCAGTGAATTTACAAGCTTTCCCTAGTTTGGGACTAGGTCGATTGGTGTCAATCGCCCCAAGATTTATTTATTTATGTACCTAATATAATTGTAAAACAAAATACTTAATTGGCCCTCTGATATTGCTGTGTCCTAACAGGGCGTCACCTGCCTATTTATAATTATTATACATCCGTGTTTGTAGCGTAATGTATGTGCCTGCAGTAATAAATTTCTTGCTATCATTCTTTTGTGAAAAGGTTGCCTGGAAGAGATCGCTCCGCGATAAGGCGATAAGGCCGCCTGTTGTTTGTACCTTATATTTTTTCCATGTACATACTTGTTTTTCTGTATTGATTTCTTTGTGGTGGACAATTATAAAGAGTCATTTTATTGCATTGTATGTGTGTGATTTATTGTAATAATGAATGAATGAATATGAATGAATGAATTAAAAAAAACCGTGGTGGCCTAGCGGTTTGACCTATAGCTTCTCAAGCAGAAGGTCGTGGGTTCAAGTCCCGGCTCGCACCTCATGAGTTTTTCGGAATTTATGCGCGAAATTACATTTGAAATTTACCATGAGCTTTACGGTGAAGGAAAACATCGAGAGGAAACCTGCATACTCCTGGGATAAATTCAATGGTGTGTGTGAAGTTCCCAATCCGCACTGGGCCCGCGTGGGAACCACGGCCCAACCCCTCTCATTCTGAGAGGAGGCCTGTGCCCAGCAGTGGGACGTATATAGGCTGGGATTATGATGATGATGAATGAATATTCGTCTTATTATCACTCTGTGGGTTTGTCCCATTTCTTCTGCTTCTATTTACTAGCCACATAAAATCAATACTGGTATTGAACGATTATGGCTCCACTGATTTGTCATTAGCTCAAACACAATAGTATAGGAATGCCAATATCTGGCCCATTGTATACGACCCTCCGGAAGTGAGGGGAGACACAAGATACATATACGTATGTTGTATATGTTGTGGGGGATGGTTGCGTTGGCTGCAAGCAGGCGGATGCGATGGCAGTTTAAAAGAGTTTCAAAAATATTTTACTACAAAGATATTATACGAGTATGTAACACTTTGGCTGACGAGTAACCCAACTGTTTTAAAGCATATGCTCAGGACATTTTTTACTTATATTATAAATGAAAAATTAACTCTGAAAAGTATTGGTATAGGAATAGTTTGAGTCCCCGGAAAGGACATAAGATAGTTTTTTTCTTCAGAAAATTGTATAGTTCCAGTGGGAAAGCGATAAACTAATTCTTTGTAGACGGAGTCGCGGAAAAAACTAGTGCTGTATAAAGTCAGTTCGATTCGACTTAATTTGGCATGCAACACATCCTAATGATAAGAAACGTTGCCACTCTTTGATATTAAAAAAATAACAGGTTAACGTCACAACAATTTACGAGTACAATGCATTGCCAGCTTATTCTTAAGGTTTTGTTATATTGAAGTTCGAAATTTATATTCTTATTTTAAAAAAAAACTTAAAATTATAGATTACACCCCATCTTCACACAACGTTTTTGCTAGACTATTTTTTTGTGAGACAACGTTAACCTCCTCATTCCCTACCTTTTCTAACCGATGTGGAACTTAAGACCTAGATAGAGGTAAACTACGATGACATGGCCCGCCCCTCTACATTACTATTTCAATGTGTTTAGTCACATATTTACGAAAGAATATTTATTTAGTAGCATCTGCTTTTGTTCGACGTATGTCTCAACACGCACACATGCGTTGAAAGTTTTGGTGTGCTTTATAAATACTTTCACAATAGATTGAAGACTTCTTGATTTGTGGAGGGGCAGGCCATGTTGTCGTAGATTATCTCTAACAGTCATATGTTTTGCAATTTTGGAACTTATTTAAGCGTCGTTTAAGTTCTTTATATAGTAAGTACATTCGACCGTTATTCTTAATGATAATTTGTTCTTTATGAAGTATGCTGGAACTCTTACGGTTAAGAGTGAAGCGTATAAAATAAGCTACGACACCATTGAAGACATAAAACACCCATAAGTTAATTTTAACTCGAACTCACCACATAAAGATACAAAACACTATACAAAAAAATTGTTACCGAAACGAGTTGAATGCTGTTTCGGAAGAAATGGTTGTAATTTCGAACAACTATAAATTGAAAATTTTAAAAACCCCCGACGGAATTTGGTCACACATATTATGAAAATAAAGTAAATGTCTATTATGCGTCTAAGATCCCTTTCGCGGCTAGCAAAAGAGCTGAATAACATTGAAACGGCTGAACCAATTTTTTATGAAACATGTCTATGAACCATCGCCAAGAAACCAGCTTTCAAATAAAAAACCTGCATCCGAATCGGTCCACCCATTTAAGAGATATGATGCCACAGACAGACAGACAGAGAGACACACACACGCACACACACACACACACACACACATAGCGGTCAAACTTATAACACCCCTCTTTTTGTGTCGCGCGGGGGTTAAAAAGTAAAATATTATATGGAATACACAGTGCTTATGACCTAAATAATCGATATCCAAATAGTAATATTGTAAGTTTTATTTTTCAACACTGCAATCTTTTCTTGTCACTAAAATCGACAACATGTTTCAGAATGTGAAAGCGAAGGCAAGCGTCAGAAGCGTTAGACAATGCGGCCTCAGATCTATACATGTATATTGTATTATAGTTTCAGACTTGCCCTTACTGACCGATCCAAATGTGCCACTCTGTATAGTAAATTTTAACCAACTTCAAAATTCTACCTAGAATATAAAGGAGAGTAACCTATATTGAACCGGCGCTTAAATTGGACCACGTCCGTATTTCTACCAAATTACACTATTTATTTACACTGGCAACAAAAAATGAAGCGATGACAGCGCCACAAACAGTCCGCCATTTTGCATCATCGCTTAATTTTTGTTGCCAGTGTAAATAAATAGTTTAATTTGGTAGAAATACGGAAGTGGTCCAATTTAAGCGCCGGTTCAATATAGGTTACTCTCCCCTAAGATACATCAATCGTCTTTGTGATACCGAATTCAATCAATTTATCACTTTGTCGACTATTTATTAATATGAATCGTACTACCGCCGGTCCCCGTTTTTTACTTAATCAATTTAATGATATCCAATTTTTATCAATTCCGTGGATCATACGGCGACAATGACAATGACTATTGATGACGATTTAATTTGATTGACTGTTTGTTGCTTTTACTGCATTTAACACTCAATATAATTGAACACTGTTTTTTTATTAATCTTTTAGGGTTCCTTAGTCAAAATAGCAAATATTTTCTCGGAGTTCCTATGGAAACGGGAACTATGCAAGCGGGTTTTTTCATCTAGTTCGAAATAAAAGTCATTTCTTATTTATTCCAGAATTTGTATACTTAGAGCTCTTGCCCGGTATCACCAGTTGCGTTAAGGACGTCCAATCGCTATTATTTTTGGATATCTATAAAGATTTTAGGGTAGATACTTAGATATGATTAACACTCGGAAGCATTTAAAGCGCGCTGCAGTAGCCGATATTAATCTGCTCCTATTTCAAAACTACAAAACCAATTTCAATTATTACCTTTTTTTGTAAAAAAAATCACTTATGTTCCAATAACATTTGAATACTACACCACGCGGTCATCACACATGTTAACTCATGTCAAACGATCAATTCTCGCTAAAACAACATATCTGGCACCTTATTTACCAATCAACATCCACTGAAGCCTGATTGAATGAACGTAAAACAAATATACGAGCGCCTGCACCAAACTACACATCAACAATCGACGTTCCTGCAACGCGTCAATCCATCGCTGCTTTTGAATGACATTTGAAGTTGACCCCTTCCTCAAAGGCCCAGTGTACGTGGAATTGATAGAGATTGTAGTGGGTTTCGTCGCTTGTTTAATATTGTAGTGTTGTTTTTGCATAGTGCCACCATTTCAGAAAGCTATTAAAGTTGCATAGCGCTGCGTTTGCATCGGATAGTAATTTAAAGTTGTGTAACTAAAAATAGTAGAAATGTCGTTGTGTTGATAGAATTGCATGGTAGTCACTCGGTTTGTTTAGATAATAGGGCTAGAAAGAAAAACCCTGACTGATTTTGTGACACGCTCACTCACTCAATGATTCACTGACTCACTGACTATAGCCTACTACCATTTAAATGAGTAATCGCCCGCGCGGTACAGCAGGGGCTGGGGGGTACGACGACAAAGGGGGCCGGGAGAGGCGCGGGCGGCGAGCCCCTTTGTCGTCGTACTCCCAGCTCCTGTAGCGTGCGCGCGAGGACTCATTTGAACGGTTTAGTTATAGTCATCAAAGTTCAGCCCAAACCCTTGGTCCAGAAGGCTGAAATTTTGCTTAGAGGTTATTTTGCGGCACTGCCCTGACCGGACCGAACCATCTGCTGCGTCCCGCGACACCGACGACACAGCTGTACGTGTCCCGCCTGCATCACTCCACGAAGGTCACGGGCATCGTGGAATATGTGCGTGTGAAGACCAAGCTCACTCTGAGGGTCGAGCGGTTGGAGTCCCGCCATGACGTGAATTTTAATTCATTTGTGGTGAGGGTTTCGACTGATCAACTGTCGACCTTCACAAGAGAACAGTTTTGGCCGAAAGGTGTCGCTTACCGGCGGTTTCTTGGCCGGTTAACTGACACCGCGAAAGTGCCCACGTCACAGACTTCACGTGCTAGTAATTAAGGTGTTAGTTGAGTATAATATAAATATGTATGTTAGTCTTTAAGATATTTTTATATGGGCCTATGCAGCCTGAAATAAAATTATTCTATTCTATTCTATTCTTCTATTTTTATAATTTAGGAAAGTGTAAGGACGAATTTGTTGAATTTCTCACGGGATATAGAATAACCGTGATTTATATAGTCGGTTCAGATTGACTATCTTCGTAACTATGATTACTTTTTGAAATTTTTCTTTGTAACACTTGTGACAGCAAATAAATGTTATTTTTTTCCTTGAAGACTCGAGAGCAAACGTTCGTATTTTTCATCCACAATCATCTCACCCCATCGGGGATCGAACCCGTGACGAGCTTTGCACTCGTAGTCAGGTTCTCTAACCACTAGGCCTGGTCCTCAAAATCAATAATAAAATAAAAATAAATGTATGAAGGCGATAAATGGTTCTTTTACATGTCTACCAGCGCTTTCGGAAAGCCCATAATTACCAAGAAGAATGCGCCGCAAGAAACTTGGCATTATCATTTTTTCTAATAACAGATTACAATTTCATCATTATACTATGTTAGCACAACGTCAACAAAACAATCCTGAATACTATCGAAACTAGACGCGAGAAAATGATTTGACATTTGATACGACATGACAGCTGCTTTAAGACTATTATTTTAGAAAGAAAGATTAAGGGAAAGAGAGAAAGATATAAGTATATATATTTGTAATGTCTTGCTTGTTGGACGCGTTGGCTAATGCTGTAAGTCTAACAAGAAAAAGTTTTTCTAAATAAATAAACAATAAAAGAGGTCGGCTTAGGCGCAGCTAAATGGATCAAAAGTAAGGAAAAAAGCCGGTGTCGTGTCGTATCAGGAGGTCACAAAGATGGCTCCTATGATCTTTCACTGACGAATAAGTGGAAGATACTCCACCGACGACAGTGCAACTCTTAAGTTTGAATGATGACTATTCATTATGAAGTAGCATTTATAAACTTAATTAGTACGTTGAGAAATGTTGCCATCGCTGCTAACCGTAAACCAAACGCACGCACAGCGCACAGCGCACAGATGGATCACTCGCTGCAAATTTATGCTAATAACCGCTGGCGGGATTCATTCTGCGGATTTATCGCCCTCCCGACACTGCTGGGATTAAAACTTGGGCCACAGAGTAGTGTATGAAGGCGTGTGTGTTGATTTAAAAGTAATCTGGGCCCTGGGTAAAAAATATCATTATAATCCGTCAATTCGATTTTCAAAAATATTGGAGATGTTTTTTTAGGATTCCGTACCCAAAGGGTTAAACGGGACCCTATTATTGACGACCGGATAGCCTAGTTGTTAGAGAATCTGACTACGAAACTTGAGTTCCCGGGTTCAATTCCCGGTCGGGGCAGATATTTGTGTGAAAAATACGAATGTTTGTGATCGAGTCTTGAATGTTTAATGTGTATTTAAGTATGTATTTATCTTTATAAGTCAAGTTTATCCGTGTCTAGTACCCATAGTACAAGCTTTGTTTAGTTTGCGACTAGGTCAATTTGTGTGAATTGTCCCGTGATATTTATTTAATACTTGCGGACCCGTCAGACATTGTCCTGCATGAACCTAGATACCGACTGCAGCGCCATCTGCCGGGCTGATTTGTGAATCTAAACCATCCAGGGCGCCACCCAAACGCATACAAAAAAATTCATTCAATACGGTCCAGCCGTTTAGGTGGAGTTCAGTGACATACACACGTACAGTAGAATAATATAAAGATTATTACTAAGTCTCCGCTGTCCGTCGGTCTGCCTGTCTGTCCGTCTGTCACCAGGCTGTATCTCACGAACCGTGATAGCTAGACAGTTTAAATTTTCACAGATGATGTATTTCGGTTGCCGCTATAACAACAAATACAAAACACATATAAAAAACAGAATAAAATAAATATTTAAGGGCATACAACAAACGTGATTTTTTGCCGTTTTTATCGATAATGGTACGGGACTCGCACTTGGCCGGTTTTTATTTTTAAATTACAAAGATAAAGCGCGTCCAAGTTCGACAGTACGGGTTTGGGGGTAGGAGTTCGTGATGTCACGTCTAAGTAAAAGTGTACGAAGGCGAGACGTGACACAAAAGTTTGACAGTCTATAACTTCATATTTTATAAGAATTTAGCCCATTCTATAGCACAATTATGATCGTCATCATCATCATCATCATTTCAGCCGAAAGACGTCCACAGCTGAACATAGGCCTCCCCCAAGGCTCGCCAAACAGATCGGTCCCGTGCCATCCGCATCCAACGCGATCCCGTAACCTGAACCAGGTCGTCGCTCCCGCTCCATCTTGTTGGAGGCCTACCTACACTGCGTCTTCCGATCCTTGGACGCCACTCGAGAACCTTTTTGCCCCATCGGCCATCAGACAATTATGATGACGATATCTAATGGCAACTAAGTTTTGAAACACGTCCTAGTCGCCCACTAATCCCTTAAACTTAATTACAACTTAAATTTAATTAAAACTAATTCAACTCGCAAAAAAAGACTTTAATGGCACGCTATTTTTCCTCAACAAGCCTTATTAAGAAACAGCTGTTCTAACAAAACGGATTAAATTAAAGGAAAATAAAAGTAAAAAAAGACCGCTGTTCAAAGGCGGGTGAAGAACGAGAAAACCTTTAATGAGGTTGCAAATTAAAAAGAAGTATCGACATGACGAATAATTTTGACAAATGTGACTAAGAAAAACAATACAAATATGACGAGACAATGGATATTAGAGAACATGAGTATAAAGCTCGAGGTTCAGGGTTCGATTCCCGTGTCGGGGCATATTTGTATGAAAAATACGAAAGAACACAAATATGCCCCGACGCGGGAATCGAACCCGGAACCTCAAGCTTTATAGTCATGTTCTCTAACCACTAGGCCACTAGGTCGTCAAATATATAAAACACCAGTTATATGAAAAAACAAGAAACTTATACATTATAAATTTCTACTGTTTGCGCCTGTTTGGTCTTAGACGAAAATTTCACTTTATGCACTAGAACACAAAAAGCCATTTATGCAGCAATCTCTCGACATAAAAAACTAACTTTACAAGCAAGAGAAGTGAATAGATTATTTTGACTCGACTTGGCCTCAAAACCCCTTTTACCAAAATTGTAGAACCGTAACTTTACCACGGCAGTGACGTCATGACCGACGAAAACTTAGAACAAAGACCCAGCGGGAGTACACGAACCAATTCTTTCAAACTCTGCCTTTACAACCAATTTTCATGGCAGTCAATTTTTCCATCGAAAATCTGAAAGGCAAGTTTTATTAGAACCCGTTCGCAGCGCCTCTGGCCGGTTGTAACCTGATAAAAGGCAATTTCGAACAGTGCTGCCATTGCTATGGCGATTGCCGTGTTACGCGAAAAATATTTACTGACTGCGGCAAATCTTGCATGCTACAACGAAAACTACGGCAATTTATTACAGTCATACTAGCTGACCCGGCAACCGTTGTTTTGTCATATATAAAAATAGCCTAAGACCGAATATGGAGAAAAAAGTGTCATAAAAATCGGTCGAGCCGTCTCGGAGGAGTTCGATAACAAACACCGTGGCAAAAGATTTTTATATACCTATTAGATCACACGGTAATTCATCTTACTTTTTGCATGGGCACAGCAATTATATACATAATAGTCATAGCAACCACTCCTATCCTCCTTCTACTAATATTTTAAACGTGAGTTTGTGTAAGGATGGATGTGTGGATGTATGTCACTCTTTCACGCTAAAACGGTCCGACGGATTCTGATGAAATTTGGTACACAAATAGTTTATAATCTGGATCAACATGAACGATACTTTTTATCTCGGAACAATGCGTAGATCCCTCGGGGTGGCGATAAACGTATTCTTTACGGACTCTGACGGAGTCGCGGGTAACGATTAGTTATAGTCACAAGGTTTAGTTATTCCTTCACGCTAAACGCTAAACAGCTGGACGGCTTAGGAATAACATAACCGGCTACTCTTTTCTCCGATATTCCTAGGGGTCCTGATAATATCAACCGTTACGTCCAGAGACATCAAATTTTGCACAAGTGTGTTTTGCGAAGAGCACGGCTTAGTTTGGGAATTTCCATGGGAATTAAATAAAATTCTGGAGCCACAAGATAGTTGCCTAACCAAATGGTTGACGCTAGCGCTAATTTGTAGTATAATTCGTACTATTGCTGTTTTTCTTGAACTATGCAATTATCCGGGACAAAAACTATCCTATGTCCTTTCTAAGGTTTCAAACTATCTGCATACAAAATTTTATGAAAATTAATCGGGTGGTTTAAGTTTGAAAAGGTAACAGACAGACAGACAGATAGACTCAAACAACATCCGCAATGTAACGCCTAATTCAATCAAATACTTTCTTTAATCACTGCTAGAAATACTCGTTTGAAAACTTCCAAAATAACTTGAAAACTACGATCAATGGTCCATTTCCCTCACAAATATGGCAATATTTTAATCGAATACGGCAATTGAGAATTTTGCGCTGACAACACCGGTTTCTAAGCGATTCTGGTCACGTGCGCGCTGCCCGCTGAATTAGGGCATGTGTACCCACTACGGAACTAAAGGGGGTAATGATTTTAAGGTACCTAGTGAGCTTATGCTGTACCTACTTGATTCACGAGTTCATGACTAAGACAGACTTTCAATAATTTTAGTAGCCGCTCGCTACTCTGTGTTTTTCGGAATTTATGTGCGAAATTAGAAATTTAAAAAATGAGCATTACGGTGAAGGAAAACATCTCGAGGAAACCTGCATACATCTGCGAAGAAATTCAATGGTGTGTTCAAATTAACAAACCAAAACAAATGTTTAAGATTTGGTAACATAGCTTACGGTTGTGGTGCGTACTCTGAAGATGAGCTCTGGTTGAGTTCGAAACGCGTCAGTGTAGTTTAGTGGTGGTGATGGTTGGGTTTATGTGATTTGTGTGTGTTCGTACAGTGTGGAGGTGGAGGAACTGCATGAACACGCATTTCTTGCATAAACTTAACTATCGTAAGGTCGCGGGTCAGCAAAGTAATTGTTTCAGTTCATTAGTATGGACCTCCGCAAAGTAACTCCTGATTCAATAAATTATTTAAAATCGTTTAGGTACCCTTAGTTATTGGATGAGAATTCCGTACATTTGATACCATTTAACTCAGAGTTACATACTCAGAATTAATTTTTAATTCTTAGGCACATTTGTAACTCGTCGTTGTTGGTTCGTATATACACTTCACTTGCGCAATCAATTATGACCTACTGTATTCCGGTTTGGGGGGGAGCTTCTAAAATTAAGTTTCTCGAGGTTGAGAGAGGGCAGAGGTGCCTACTTAAGACTATGTTTTTTAAACCTTACAGGTACCCAACAACTGAGTTATACAATTGCTGCAAGCTTCTAAGTATGCGCAAACTCTATATTATGTTAGCAATCCTTAAACTGCATGTAAACCTAACTTTTAAACCTCAGACTACCAAGCGTAGAAGAGAAGTCATTGTTGCTCCTGTCCCCTCTTTCAAATCTGTGTTTGCAAGCAGACAGTACTGTATACAATCACCGCATATGTATAATGTAATCAATAGAAGAATACCAATTTTCTCCCTGAACCTGTTTGATTGTAAAAAAGCGCTGATTGGTTATATCACGGATCTTACCTATAGTGAATGTGAAAAGATCCTTTCGTATTAATGTAGGTACCTATACTATCTTTTGCTATCTTGTATGTTGGTTTGGTGACACATGCATTCCACCAGAGCATTGCATGAGACCAGTGATGATGTAGGGGTAAGCACGCAGCACGGAACGCTGAGGACCTGGGTTCGATTCCCAGCATTGGTCTTTTTTCTGGGGTTTTTTCTGTGCATCTATGTTTCAGTTTGTATTTAGTTTGAAATACATGCATTCACTCATGTACACACACACATTCTCTCTCACACGCACACACACACATACACACACACTCACGCACTCACACTCATGCTTTAGTTTTTTAAGAAATAGATTAAGTATTTTAGTAAATATTGTACGAACGCAGACTGTAATCTGAGAAATTTTCTATTTTTTGGAAGAGCGAGGTCTTCTGCTACAGGTAATTTATTTACCTACTAGAAGGCCTCAACCTCAACGTGTAATATGATACAGTTATATCAATAAACGATTATTATTATTATCATGTTGGTACGGATTTCCGATCACGGGCCCATGGGGACCCGGTTATTTGAAAGGCATTCATGGGGCCGAAGCCAACATGAAGAGGCCTTTGGTACCATATAATATAAATGAGATGGGCGCAACTATGGAGGTCTATCCCCTAATACACCATGAGGATGTGCTAGCGGACAGTCCACCACAGTTGCCAAACTATTGCCAGGTAGGAACCGACATGGAATTGGCTATGGGGTTGGGATGTTGTGGACAGGATTACCGGGCTATGGAGTGAGATAACGGACACCTACCATTTCAATATCTCATAAACTGAACTTTTGGTAGGCGGTGACTCGCCATTCACTAAATGGGCCCCTCAAACTATTGCCCACTCTGGGCAACGAGGCGGCAACATTGGTGTGAACGGCTAAGGATGGAGAGGTGTTCCTGGACTTTAAACTTCAAAATGCCAACTCGCCACTTACGGAAACACATCCATCCTTCGAGCATTAGCTCTTGCGCTCCACTCTAGGCGACCAACAAAGGCAAACTAGAGGCGGGGTGGGTGTGTAACTGTGTGTGTATAGGCGCATGTGTGTATGTGTACCCCTGGAGGTCTCGGGTTCGTGGTGTCGCTACGCACCAACAGCTCGCCACAAGCCGCCCTGCGATGACTGACTGCACTGGTGACACGACAACACCAGCGGGCGATGAGGTCGTCATATCCCTACGCCTTTTGACTGACTGCGCTGGTGACAGACACCACAACACCATATTATTATTATTATTATTATTATTAACTCTGGGTCAACTGTTAACCCAAGGTAAAGTAGTATCAAAATGTGCCTCTACAACTTTACTGTCATCTTTAACATGGAATTAACGATTCCATTTTTTACCCTAGCTAGACAGGGCAAGCGGCCATTACACCCTGTACATCTATTTGGTAAGTTCATCCCAGCCCATATACGTCGCACTGCAGAGCACAGGCCTCCTCTCAGAATGAAAAACATTTGGACGGTAGTTTGGGGACTATGGAACGTTGGAACGCGGACCCAGTGCGAATGGCGAACTTCACACACAACATTGAATTTTTTTGCATGTCTGCACTTGCAGGTTATCTCACGATGTTTTCTCAACTTAACTTTAGCAAAAATTATTAATTTTATTAAGTCCCAAAAACATTAGTTGTTGATAATTTATTGATTTTCTTTTGTTTTATTTAGGCATTCACGACATTTCGTAATTCGCTACATGAACTAAACTACCTCGAATTGGAGCGTAGAATTTGAAACAAGAACACGTTCCAGCCAGACCTTGAGCTACGAAATTCGATTTTTGAATTCCGTATCGTGCCGTCCTGTTCACGCTGATTGTATGAAACAGAAAAGTGAGAGGGACGGAAAGATACAACTAATTTCGTAGTAGTCGCAGTTATCGGTCCAAATTGAAGCGGCTGTTTCAAAGGAGAGTACAATCATAAAAAGTTATTGTTAGGAAGTTTCAAAATGCTATAATAGTATATTCAGCTTAGCGACTATAGTTTCGGAATATTCCATTTTTGTAACGACGCCGTTACAATTGTACGTGGGAACTTGGGTATTAGAGTATTACTAAGATGAGAATTGATAATATCGACATCCGATAGCAAAAACATTGTAAGTAATTTTACAGTGTAATTTAATATTCACAGGTTGAAATAAGCAAAAGCTGACCTATCTGCGTATCTATTTGCTTTTTGCCTAAGACGAAAATTGAAAAAGTTAGTCCGTGTGATAAAATTGTAAGTAAGTGTATTTTTATCTCATTTGTCTTATTTTTTTAGTGTAACATTATTGCAAATTTAGTTACAATGTGAAAAAATCTCGGTTGGTAAACAGTATACCAGCAAAAACATTGTAAATAATATTGCTATTATATTATTTCTCATGCGATCTTGGCATCAGGAATTATAATGATCAACAATATGGTAAGAAGATTTACAAGAATATTAATAATAATAATAACCATTTGATTCAGATAATTGCATCCATAGAAATGTTAGTTATACTACGTTAGTTATTAGAAAACAAAATTCACTTTAATTAGTAGCAGTAAGTAATAGTATAATGAGCATTTCAATTAATTACTTAAATTGAATCAACTGAATTTATTTATTCAATTTAATTTGATCCAATTTAGTCTTAATAAATTGAATTTATTCTAATGTAACGCGTATGGCGCAGGGCCGATCTGTTTGGCGAGCCTTGGGGGAGGCCTATGTTCAGCAGTGGACGTCTTTCGGCTGAAATGATATAATTGTAATGGAATTGTTTTATTCAATTCAACTGAATTTAATTTAATTAATTTACCCGATCCAAAATTTGAGGATGGAACTATTGATCCTATTCGCAAATGCCATCAGAATATTGTTGCGGCTACCTCGCACCCGGCTCAGCAGGGATGGGATTCTCTTTCTGCTAACAGCATAAAAATCGTCTGTGTGTTCCTCGGCAAACATCTCCGAGGCGCTGCAGTAGCGAGGTAGCTCCAACAGCATCCTGAAGGTATTATTATTGTAATACGCTTTCTGCGTGTAATTCACCCATAGGCTGCTCGTGTAAGAGACTTGACAGAACGCCTTAAAAAGGGTAATTTTGACTTGTCTTGAACAATGAGCGAATCTATTTACGAGCTAGCGCCCTCCGTTCCCTTTCTATGTCTAGGTAATCTTTCAAGTCGTCAGACAGGATGTGTCCCAGATCTTTACAACTTAACCTAACTTAACTTTATCTTTTAAACTGAGTTACTCGATTCAATGGCTCACCATTTAATGATATGCCATAGTAAGCACTGGGATTCATCCTATGCTACTTGAAGACCATGTACTCGCTTTTGTTATAATTGTATTTAAGACCATGCTTGTCTGCATATGACTCACACACGCTCAACATTTGTCTGAGAGCACAGACTGAGGGGCACATCAGCAACATATCTTCGGCGTAGCTTAAATTGTTAACGCTGACACTATCCACATAGCATCCGACATGCATGCTGCTGAGCTCCTCGATCAGACTGTTGAAGTACAGGTTGAAGAGCTTGCGCGAGGTTAAACCCCCCTATCTCACCCCGCACTCCAACCTATAGGCCTCTGACAATGAACCATTCCATCTTACGTAGTTGAGCTGATTGCTGTACCAAAACTTAAAAACATTGACGAGCTCACGTGGTATACTTGTGCTAGCTAGCTCATCCCATGTGATACTGTAGGACACCAAATCAAAAGCCTTTGTTTTCGTTTTCTGACTATTAATAATTCATTTGAGTAATGAAGTTGTAACATTGGTAATCATCAGTAAAACTAACTGTGTTTTTTATACATTGGTGATGGCTGAACAGTAAATTTGGCCATAAATAAGTGTAAACAGAAGCACATACACAAAAATAATTACACAAATTTGAGTATAAATACTTGTTCAGCAATGGACGTCTTTCGGCTGAAATGATGATGATGATGATAATACTTGTCAATGACACTTAATTGTAAATACTAAGAAATTGTATCGCTATAGTAGTTTGGTGTTGATTATAACTCATTAAAATATAATTTCTAGTTCATATCAAGTTTCATTCTATTCATAGTACCCAGAGTTGCTTTTAAAAAGGTTTTTGTCATTAAAACTACTTAAATTGATTGAAAGATTGTAAAATATTGTACAAATATAAAAGTATATTAGATATACAATGAAATTAGACAAAATTCATCAATGCATCAATATAAATTCGATAACCGACCATGGTAAGTAGTACTTACAATCTTTTTATGTGGTTTTATTTTTATTTTTTTGCATTGTAATGGTATGTATATCAGAAACTATAATAGTTAGAATAATTCAAGATTTATGTATATAAAGGCCATAAAAAGTAACATAAAACCACATTGTCAAACTAGACAAAAATAAGAAAAATAATAAAAAACACCACTCCAAAGTATTGAAATTAGTAAAAACGTCATACTGTAAACCTGGCAAAAATACTTACAATGTTTTTACTATCGGGTGTCGATATTTGAGCCGATCTGGTCCATAACTTTTTTCTGCTAAAAAAGGTTTTTTTTTCCCATGAATAGATATCTATGCCGTAAAATATTGGATGTAGCTATGAACTGACAATGTAGTAAACTGCAATTGCATTGAATCCATTGTGGAATCACAAAATTACATTCGATCACAAAATTAAAAATTTCAACACTTCCTCCTTCAAATTTAGCGCAATTTTCCAACATTTTCAAATGTTTCTATTTCAAAAATGAATCTCTAGAATCTTATAGTTCATACTCGTAACTTCTGCGATATTTAAAACTATATAACATAGTTTTAAAAACAAAATCCCGGCAGAATATTTTCACGAGCCAACAAGTTTGTTTACCCTTCTATCCGATGCGAAACTTAATCTAGACTTCAAACGTACGTAGAATAAACATTCCGTTATTGGAAACTGGAGTGTTGCTGTAAAAATACTGGCGGTTATAGTTTTTTTAAGGAAAATACAAAATAGGTCGCAGTTCTCCGGTTTCGGTCCCCTGCGGCGGGGCCGAGAGTTCGCACCCATTTAGGTAGCTGTTGGTTCTAAAAATGGATGAGGCAGGTACACATTTTGTTTTCTTTATGTACTGATCGATTCACAAGAGCTGGCTCGAATGGATTGAATGAAAGTAATGTCACTTTGACACTTTTGTAGGGAAATGACTGATGCATGTCATTTTCATATTTGTGTGAAGTGTATTCAAATAGGTAACACATAGATACTTTAATTCGCTCATTCGAATGAATTGGCCTGTATGTACAGTTGTAACACACAACAACTGTATGTACAGTTACAATCGACGAATTATACTCGGCTGGGCAGCGTTACGGAGGCTCCGCAATATCTTGTCATCCAATATACCGCAGTATCTAAAAGTCTTTGAACAGTATTTTGCCAGTGATGACTTATGGCACTGAAACGTGGCCGCTAACGATGGGCCTCTTAAAAAAGCTCAAAGTCACCATGGAGAGGGCTATGCTTGGAGTTTCTTTGCGGGATCGCATTAGAAATGATGAAATCCGCGCAAGAACTAAAGTCACGGACATAGTTCGAAGAATCGCCAGACTTAAGTGGCAGTGGGCAGGGCACATCGCTCGTAGAATTGTTGGCCGATGTTGCTGAAAGGTTCTCGGGTGGCATCCACGGACCGGAAGACGCAGTGTAGGTAGGCCTCCAACGAGATAGAGCGACGACCTGCTTGCGGGAACGCGTTAGATGCAGATGGCGCAGGACCGATCTGTTCGGCGAGCCTTGAGGGAGGCCTATCAGTAGTGGATGTCTTCCGGCTGAAATAATGATGAAACTGACTTGCAAATACCGCCTCCAGCGATCTTGCCTCGCCGGCATCTCACGTTTCCATTCCGCTTATCTTCCTCAGATCCCGAGCACATTTCGTTCCGTTTTATTTTCATCCTAGTTTGTCCCGTGACTTTTTTAACTCCCTTTTTGTGGATTTTAATGAAGTTTATCTAGCTTCCTGCGCTGTCGATTGTTTGAAAATGCAAAGTTTCCAGAAGATTCCTTTGAAAGGTACCCCCGGGAATCGACGCCGGGTAAGCCGTTTTTTCGCTGAGAAAACGTTGATTCGTTGTAATCGGAGGAGTTTGTTATGGTTATGGACTTATTGATTGCTCAGCTTAGTTGAAAAAAGTGTGACAAAGGATTTAATTTTCTATTTTATTCGATATTGATCAGCGATTTATCCCATCTCTCCATAAAGACCTTGTGTATTATTTACGGTTCACACCCATCTTTGGGTCATCGACTAAGATAATAAGTACCAAATTTCAATTCAAATTCAAAAGAAAGTTTTGAAATCGTATAAGTCATCATCATAATTATTTCAGCCGCAGGACGTCCACTGCTGGACATAGGCCTCTCTCATTGATACCCAATTATTGCGGTTGGAAGCGGCTTGCGTCCACCTTGAACCAGCGGCCTTCTATCCGTCCGTCTATCTCGTTGGTGGACGTCCCACGCTGCGCTTGCCAGGCCGTGGTCTCCATTCGAGAACTTTTCAGTCCCAACGGCCATCTGTTCTGCGTGCTAAGTATATGGCCTGCCCATTGTCATTTCAACGAGCTAATCCGTTTGGCTATGTTGATGACCCTTCTTGTTCCTTGATTCCTGATTCGATTCCGTAGAGCCTTGTCCATAGCTCGTCGAGCGGCTCTGAGCCTATTCATCAGGCCTATAGTGAAGCACCACGTATCGTATAAGTAATATCGGAAATCCGTGTTTCCTGTGTAATTCCGGAAAAAAAAATATATATATATTTTTTTTTACATAAAACTGACCCGTGATTGACCCCTATCTCACCTGATGAAAAGTGTAGATGAGGCCAAAGGTGTACCTCACTGGTTCAGTAACAGCCTATTCACTCTAGCCTTGAAGAGACCTAGGTTGTATTTATCAGGAAATACAGACGACGGGAGCGAATTCCATTCTTTAGCAGTTCGCATATATACTCCATGTCACTTTCCCAACTGAGCTGAAACACATAACATCTCTCACAAAATCCATCGAGCCGTTTATACCGCAGATGCAAAAGAATGATACATAAATACTAACCTACTAACACGGTACTAACGGATAAAAGGCGAAAGGACATAGTTTGCTCTCAAAAAATAAGACCCAAATTTGCTTTCACGCACAGGTTTTTTGTTTTCTTAGGACCACTGCTCTATAATAGATTAAATTCAGTTTCGCATATTTATCCCCTAAATGTTAATAAATGCAAAAAAAGTCTCCTAGAGACACTGCAAAATATTTCGTACGAAGATACAGAAAAATTATTATTAGTTGTAAAGTAGGTAGTTTGTGTTTGCTACCTTTATTTTTGTTAGATTTTAATTTTTAGGTTACTATTTTGGTTATTTATATTTGTATTGTTTTTTGAGAGAAGTTTTTGATTGTGTTTTTCACTGATTGATTGTTCATTTATTTAAAACTTATATTTTAGCTCTTACAGCCCGAAACACAGGATTTCCTAGTTCGGGCCCATGAGTTGCTTACTTAGGTTTAGTATAAGGAAACTTTGTACCTATTAAGTTATTCTGTAAAAATCAAATTTTCAATAAATTTATCTTTATCTTATCTATCTCTCTTCTTAGAAAAACATAACCCTCCTTAGGCAGTCGGGTAATAAACATAAATAAAACACCTATAAAAATACTCAAACAATTTGATTTTTTTACGGCTTTACAACTCGTCCACAGTGGATCAGACAAAACCAAACATCGAATGTCAACAGAACTACTTTTTAATACTTAAATTCTTTCGAATCCCGATTCTTGATTCCGAATCCGAACGAACCAATTCCCCAACTGTCAACCAACAACGGCTCAATAAGCAAATCCCTTAACATGAAATCTAAGCAAAAACGGTAGCCATCTTGATTTATCTGACGTTAATGCTGCTTAAGCCTGTAATCCACTTAGGACGGAGGAAGAGTGACGGGGTTCATTGTCGAAATATAGGGCAGAGTAATAAACGTACTGTTTTTATACAGGTTGTAACGAAGAACTTACAATAAGAAGAATAGCAACGTCGATCTAAAAGCACGAGCCGCCTATGTGGCTGGAAAGCCATTTTTTTTAGCTCAAGCAGTGGTGTGGTTGATAGCCATTATATAAGTGAACTGTTTGTTTGTCCATAAATATAAGAGCCAGTTCACGGAAACACATGACATGAGCTCACGTAAGGTTAGGTTGCAATATAAATATAGACTATATAAACCACCTGTAAAGCGGGCATTGTCATCTAAAAGTAGCTATGTTATGTGTATTATATTTATAATAAACTGCCTGATGTTTTTAAAGATAAGAATTTAAAGTCATTTAAAAAACTGGTGATGCAATGGTTGAGTGATAAATGTTTTTTATAGTTTACGAGAGTTCTTTGATAAGTAGTTAATGTTTGTTGGTTTCTATAACACAATTAACAATATTAAAATTAAATAAATGTAATTAATTATAAATTTGTACGTCAGTTTGTTGGCATAATGTGGCGATCTTACGACTACATAATTTTACGACCTTTATGTAAACCCACCATTAACAAATAAAATATTCATTTCATTTTTCATTTCATTTAATTTCATTTCATTTCATTTCATTCATTTCATTTGAAACAATTACTTTACTCACCCGCGGCCTTACGACGACCGCAACGTTAGAGTCTAACATTTGATAGCATAGCGAACGGTTGTGGTAGGTACCTAATCTGAAGATGAGCTCTGGTTGAGTTCGAAATGCGTCAATGTAGTTTGGTGGTGGTGATAGTGTGTGTTCGTACAGTGTGGAGGCGGAGGAACTGCATGAACACGCATTTCTTACATAAACGTAACTATCGTAAGGTCGCGGGTAAGCAAAGTAATTGTTTCAGTTCCTAAGGAATCAGTTTTAAATCTGTTGGTCGGGTTACTCCTCAGCCACGGTGTACCTATATTGTATTTAAAAATTTGATTTTCGTATATAGAGATGCGGTCTTCATATCAGTCATAAACAATGTATGTTACGAACCAATCACTTTCAGTGCCAACAACAGGTAAATAATATATGTGTTCGTGTCAATCGCAGCTATCGGAACACAGCGCTCGTTTTAGTACAATCAGACACAATTGCGTTTCTGAATATCGAAAGTTGATATTGTATTAGCTGTTGCCCGCGACTCCGTTTGCAAAGAATTAGATTATTGCTATCCCGCGGGAACTATGCATTTTCCGAGATATAAACTATCCTATGTCCTTCCCAGGGTCTCAAACTATATTCAATACCTGGGCGACCGAGCTCCGCTCGGGCTGAAACTCGGTACCAAGCGTTTTCCCAGAGATAAGACCAAGCTAGATCAATTTTTCATCCCCGAAAACCCCCACATACCAAATTTCATCGAAATCGTTGGAGCCGTTTGAGCTCTGAGACTCTGATTATATATATAAGTATATACAAGAATTGATCGTTTAAAGGTATTAGATATCAAATTTTGTCTAAATCAGTTCAGTGGTTGAAGCGTGAAGAGGAAAGACAGATACACTTTCACATTTATAATTATTAAGTATGGATCAAGGATGATATAGACTGGATTGGCAGTCGCCATAGTACGGATCGGCCGCGGTTTTTGTAGTTCGATTATTAAATCTAGATGGCGCTGAAATATAGCCAGAGGCTTTGAAGGCAAAACAATAAGACTAGGTACAGATGTTTCATATTACTACAAATGTATTATTTTTCAAAAATATTGCATAATAATACATTTGCAGTGATGTGAAATATCTGTAGTCTTATTGTTTTGCCTTCAAAGCCTCTGGCTATATTTCAGCGCCATCTAGATTTAATAATCGAACTACAAAAACCGCGGCCGATCCGTACTATGGCGACTGCCAATCCAGTCTATATCATCCTTGGTATGGATGTATTAAAAAATATATACAGTCGAACATAGAACCTCCTCCTTTTTTTGAAGTCGGTTAAAAATAGCGAATCCATACATATACATATTATAATTAGGAGAGTGTGTCTCTCTGTTATCTCTTCACGCTTATGCAATTGAATGATAATATCTTACGACTTAGAAATACGCACATATTTTGTAACAGGTTTAAAATTTCGCCTTGTGTATAACATTATAATTTATCAATCCAACTGTACATACAGTTCTGATAATTAGCAAATGGATTTGCACAACGCGAACTTCACATGGAAGTACAAACTGGTTCAGGAAGTGATTTGTGATGGAGTAGGTAATTTTATTCATTTATGCCTAATGGCCGGCGCCCACTGACGGCATGGCACGGCGTGGCATTTTATTACTATCAAGTTATTTTGAATCTTATTTCAATGAGTTTAGAATTCATGTTACTTTATTTCGATACCACGATGCCGCGACGTCCTGAGGGCCGATGCCACACATAACCAATAAAGTGACATGAATTCTAAACTCATTGAAATAAGATTCAAAATAACTTGATAGTAATAAAATGCCACGCCGTGCCATGCCGTCAGTGGGCGCCGGCCCTAAGATTTTTCACTGTTAAATCACACTCATACCCCCTGTTTCACCATCCATTGATCAAATTTATTTGACGGATAAATGTGATGCCGTCTCTGTTTGTTTTGTTCGAATAGACGGAGATGGCATCACATTTATCCGTCAGTTAAAATTAATCAATGGGTGGTGAAACAGCCCCTTACACTGAATTAGAATATAAAAAAGTGGCACTTTTTTGAGAAATGGTCGCCTTAGAAGTAATTTAAGAATTTATAGGGACATTCATACAGTAAAGAATCTCTTAAATCTGTCTATTTATCTGACTGTCCGTACGTACCAGATAAATTTAGAAGTAGGTGTCTTAAAGAAGTAGGTGAAAATAGGCAACAAAAAACCTATCCCGTAACTCTCTTAATACAAGCTAAGTATTAACAAGTGCTAGCGTAAAAGCATGCAAGCTTTTATTTTCGTACATCAACGGAGCAAGGACCGTCCGTCCGTATGCTGTCGCAGATATTGTGGGAGCCCATCAATAACACATAGCATCTATATATCTTTAATGAATCTTCACGTGATTACGCTTGTGTGTAAAGTGACTTACTTGAATACAAGATAAGTATTAACAAGTGTGAGTGTGAAAGCATGCAAGCTTTTATTTTCGTACATCAACGGAGCAAGGACCCGTATGCTGTCACAGCTATTGTGTGCCCGCCAATAACACGCGGCACCTATCTATCTTTAATGAATCTGCACCAGACATGCTTGTGTAATGTGACTTAGTTGAATACTAAGTGGTTATCTATCCTTACAATACGAGTACTACAACTTACTAATAATGAACTGAAACAATTACTTTTCTTACCCGCGACCTTACGATAGTGACGATAATGTAAAAAAAATGCATGGACATGCAGTTCCTCCACCTCCACACTGTATGAACACTCAGGTTTATGCAGGTTTCCTCACGATGGTTTCCTTCACTGTAAAGCACATGGTAAATTACAAATGTAATTTCGCATATAAGTTCCGAAAAACTCAGAGCTAGAAAATCCAGTCAGCTAATTGCATACGGAATTCACCAATACATCACTTTAAAAACCGAGTAGGCATGTGTGAACAAAAAAATCCAAAATGGCGGTAGTCTGAAAATCCAGAGCTAAAATCCTAGATCGTCGCCGACCATAACTCAGGAGGCATGAATTATTGATGCCGCACGGCGTCTGGTATTAAACGACAAATAAATTCCATGCCGCAATTTATAATGCGTTTTTAAGACGGCTGAAATGACAGAGGGTCTTTATAGTTGTCATAAAAGAGTTTCGGCAGCTTTGTGATTAGTTTTTTTATACATATTCAAATCCTATAAACTTAAATTGTGCTTAAGCTTAATAAAAAATGAAGTTGTGATTACCTGTAATTAGATAAGCATCTACCAGGAATGTTCACCTACTAGTTACTTAAGTTTTTGTACGTTACACGTTTTGTGTTGGTAATAAATAATAACTCTTAGGTCCACTTGCACAGTCTAGGGTTAAAAAATTAAATCGTTAACCCCGTGTTAAGAATGACATTTCCATACATTTTGACACTTGCTAGCCCGGGGTTAGCAGTTAACTCGGAGTTAAGTAGCTAACCCAGGGCCGCGCAAGCCCACCTTAGACGGCTAAACCAAACCAAGCGTTCACAATTTGTTTATATTATGTAGTTGAAACGCGACTTTGACACAATATAATCATAGTCGGTTAATAGATACAGTTCATTCATTCAACCAAACAAATCAGAACTACAGACTACAGAGTTCGTATTTGAATAAAAGTTGGACTGTGTGTAAATAAAAAAAAAATAATGAAAAAATGTTTTATTTGTTAGGTAGGTAATAAAATAATAGTGTGGCCGGAGCCTTTCTGTTTAAGGTTGGTAAAGCGTCAGGACCACAGACTAGTGATTTGAAGAAATCGAAAGCATCTACATGACGCGTAGTTAGATCACGTCGACTAGTCAATGAATTCAACTAGTCCATGGACTAGTCGATGAACGATAAACGGTCTAGTTAAGTTAACGTTAAATTCGTGGACCCATCGCTAGTCTACTGTTACCTTAAGCGTCCTAAAGACAATAGCACATTATAGCACCAACCACTCGGCACACTGTACGTCAAGACATTAATAACCCTAATCGAAACCAATCCGACACCAAACAGAGCTATAATAAACGTTATTTGACTAGTAAATAGGATACAAAATTCAGTGAACTCCCAGCTCCTTGTGTTTAATAATGCATGCCCACCTGGAGCTTCAATACGCACGTCAATAATTGATTTGATATTGCCGTTGTGGTATGATCAATAGCTAGGAAATAATTCAATGTAGCCTCTTTAGGAGAATGGTTAGGGATTTCAAGGATCAGAACAGTTTTGAGCTTGATGCGTTAAGCTTCTGACGCTGGGTCCTGCGGTTGGATCCACAATTAACCGGCCAAATGCGAGTCGGACTCGCGCACGAAGTGTTCCGTACCATTATCTATAAAAACGGCAAAAAAACACGTTAGTTGTATGGGACCCCCTTAAATATTTGTTTTATTTTAATTTATTTTTAAAGTGAAAATATAACTAAATAATCTGTGAATATTTCAAGCGTCTACCTGTTTCCGTTATCAATATCGAGCAAAAACGAGCAATAAATCACGGTTGTTGTATGGGAGCCCCCTTCAATATTTATTATATTCTGTTTTTTAGTATTTCTTGTTATATCGGCAACCGAAATACACCATCAGTTAAAAATGCAACTGTCTAGCTATCACAGTTTGTGAGATACAGCTTGGGACAGACCACAGAAATAATAATAAAGAGGATAGAAGTGCCTTAGACGCGTGTCCTTGGCGCCGCGCTTGTGACTCGTAGGTCACAAGCGCGCGACTTGTGGCTCAGTACTATTTGAAACGTGGGTATGACAACAAGTGCATTAAAATGGTGTTTTGCAGCATTAGCAATTGCGGAAACTCGTCCACGCTGTGTAATTACACTAATAAGGGGATTACATTTCATTTGTATGTATTAATTTAATGTAATAATGCGGTTTATATCAAAATACAACTTGAGAAAATATTTAATTATGAAATATTGGTTTACACGTTATTAACATGAAACTTATACCATTGCTACTCATGCCCATAAAAACGCAGATCGTTTTGAATTATACGCAGCAATGTAAAGTAATTTTTGATAACCCTTCCGTCTTGCGCAAAAGTTCGTGGTACGGACAAAAAAACAGGTTACGACTAGTACAGACATAATGCCGACGCGGCCAATAAAGAGCGCCGTTGTGTAAATGTGGGTATGACTTACGTTGAGTGTTATTCAACGCTATCTCTAAGGTGTAAGGTTCATAATTGTTTGTAAGCAAAAATATTAGTAATTGTGTGCGTGATTGCGTAGTACGGTTCCGGTCTTTTGCATGTGTGCATTAACACAGTAAGTAGAGGGGATGAAGCAGCGACACGAGTTCCGGAAGAAAATAGGAACTAAGGCATTTCTATCCTCTTTATTATTATTTCTGTGGGACAGACGGACGGACAGCGAAGTCTCTTGGGTACGGATCCCTAAAACGAGTAACGTTACGCCTAGTGGTTTGATCTATAGGCTTTCAAGCATAGGGTCGTGGGTTCGAGCCCATGCTCGCACCTTTGAATTTTCAAATTTTATATGCGAAATTACATTTGACATTTACCGTAGGCTTTACGGTGAAGGCAAACATCGTGAGGAAACCTAGACACACCTGAGAAGCAATACCGTTTTGTGAGTTGCCCTGTAGTGGGTCGTATGTAGGCTGGGATAATGATGATGATGATGAATTAATTCCATCTGACTATCTACGAGTATTACAATAGTACACACTTTATATGGCGCATCGTGCATTTTCGGCAGCGCAGACACAAACAAATTAGCCGTTGATAGCCGGAGATACGATTTAAAGTTAAAAAAAAAACTTTTATTTGCCTACCTAAGTCCCATAATCTATCTAATCTATCTATCTATCTAATCTATCTAATCTATCTATCTATCTAATCTATCTAATCTATCTATCTATCTAATACCTTTAAACGAGCAATTCTTGTATATATATAATCAGGATCTCGGAAACGGCTCCAACGATTTCGATGAAATTTGGTATGTGGGGGTTTTCGAGGATGAAAAACTGATCTAGCTATGTTTCATTTTCAGAAAACCACTTTTACTCGTGTTTTCCGGCTATTTTTGTTTACATTAGAATACAAAGCTAAATTTCGCCGGCTTCGAGCAGATCATAATAGCACAGTAGAAATCGGGTGGTCGCGGATCCAGCCGACCTCGGTTCGATTCCACGTTTTTTTTAAGGATTTTAGTTTTTTTTTAAGTTTATTTTTCATGAGAAAACGAAGTTTCTTCTTTTGTGAGAAAAAGTTACTTTTTTGTGAGAAAAAGTATTATAGGGTACGCGCAGTAACTATAGGCGGCAGCACTAATGCGACAAAAGAGACACTATGCGGACAGTAAAACAAACTTATCAAGGTAAAGCATTCAAATTGATGGCACCCTTATGACACCAGTTGGCAGCACCGTCTATGTGCACGTTCCCTATTGGGAGCAAAGAACAAGAAAAACCGGTTGTCTGTAAAGTCGGTTTACGGACGATAGTTTAACGTGGCTCACCCCCCCACCCCCTCCGGTTTTTTGTCAAATATCTTGAAAACGGTGCATCCTACGGCAAAATCAATGAAATTTTCATCCCCCCTTTGAAAACCCCACGCTCCCTCCCCCGCAAATATATAATCAGGATCTCGAAAACGGCTCCAACGATTTCGATGAAATTTGGTATGTGGGGGTTTTCGGGGATGAAAAATTGATCTAGCTTGGTCTTATCTCTGGGAAAACGCTTGGTACCTAGTTTCTGCCCGAGCAGAGCTCGGTCGCCCAGGTACTATACCTAAAGTGTGTATATATGCATTCTTAATACCTTTGTTAGTAAAAGAGCATAAAATAAAATATGAATTAAAAATCAAAACTACAATCAAATCGTATCAAATTAAAAATGATAGTCAAAAAATTAAAATAATTTAACAAAATTAATTAAAATAAAATTATTATTTTTAAATTTTTATATCTGGCTATTGCGGTGAGAGTCTCAGTAACAGGGTCCCGTTGGCACCCTTTGGGTAAGGAACCCTAAAAATGGGTCATTGAAATGTGCTTCAAAAAGGATTACATTTTACTGAGGATTACTAAGTATAACTGTGTTTATATGCCAGCAATACTCAACTACAGCTTACCGAACAATTTTAATTACAATCTTGGAATCGATAAAAAATATCGATAACATTCAAAACGATTTTACGTCCGCAATCGAAATGATACCCGGCGCGCTGTGCTTGTTGTTCGTGAAATTAATTTTTGCTGAGAAAGATATCGTTATAAAAGTGTCCCCGGAAAAGATAATCGATACGTTTAAATCGATGATGTCGTCTAAGTATTTAAGAGAACTGGCTGATGATTTTGCGACGAAAGCAGCTAAGCATTTGTTGGAGCAGATGAAGAAAAATAATAACAGGTAAACCACTGTTATTTATACTACTACTACTACTACGGTACTCCTCTGGCGCAACGACCCAAACTGTGTCTTGGCCTCCAATACGAGTGCACGCCAAAGATCCCGGTCCTGTGCCGTCTCTCGCCAGTCACCAGCCTCAAGCTCGCGCAGATCCGCCTCCACCACATCTGCCCAACGGTATCTAGGGAAACCAACGGAACGCCGCCCTGTTGGCCTACCCTGGTAGGCCCTCTTCACTGCACGACCGTCCTCCATGCGCTCGAGGTGGCCAAGCCACCGAAGCCTGTGAGCTTTGGTCACCCTAATAGGGATGTTGACACCATTAAAAAGAATTTGAAGTCACGACTCCAGTAAAAAAACGCTTTATTTCAGCCCCGAAAGCCAGATTAATTTTCGATTAAATGCAAAATTAGAATTTTGGTTGCTTTAAAACAAATAAATAGTTAGTTGATTGAGTATGCGAACAATGACGTCATATGTCGCTATTGTCATTCAAACTCTAATGGGAGATGGTGTTTTGACAGCTCATAAAAAGAACGTCAGTTGATTGGTGGTGGCAACATCCCTATTATGTTGGGTTCAGCAACTAGCTCCTCAATTTCGGCGTTCTTCCAGATCCTCCAACTGAAGCGAACATATTATTATCATCATCATCCAAGCCTATACGTCCCACAGCAGGGCTACCAAAATCGTTATTTAGTAGCTTTGATCAATTATAACTGTAGATCCACAGTCGCGCGCTCGAAAATGTCCGAGCCAAATGAGCGCCACTTTGATAAAAGTGGCCTTCTTTTTTCTCAGTACGTTGCGTGAAATTGTCAAGTTTAGCTGTCAAGTGTCAACCGAAATTCGACTGGAATGAAGTAAAGACTAGGTTCAAATTACTGTGTAGGTGATGATTTTAATTGTTACGCAAACAAATAAAAAAGTTCGGACATTCTTTGAAGGGGTTTTTGTTCGGCAATGTGTATCTTCAGTTATAATTGATCAAAGCAAATGCTTTTTTTTCACTATAGTTTTTTATTAAAGCTTATTTCCACAGTTTTTTTCCCAATTTGAATTGACACAGAACCAGTGTCGACGGAGTTCCGCTCACGCGGAGCTCCTTCTTCTATGTGCTTTTGGCCCTTCGAGCCGATGCAAACTTAACATAACCTAAACCTACCTATGTTTCTGTGCCGATTCTTCTTTCTTCTTCTTTTTCAACCTTTCACCACCCAATGCTGAGTGTAGGTCTCTTCCAATGCACGCCATTCTTCCCGGTTTTGCGCCCTTCGCATCCAGTCCTTTCCGGCCACTCTAACAAGGTCGTCGGTCCAACGCATCAGTTGCCTGCCCACATTTCTATTCCCTACTCTAGGCCTCCACTCAAGCACCCGACTACCCCACCTGTTGTCCTGTCTACGGCATATATGGCCCGCCCACTTCCATTTTCTGCTAGCGATCACATGGGCTATGTCGACCAATTTCGTTCTCTTCCGGATCTCTGTGTTCCTGATTCGATCACGTAGAGAGATACCTAACATAGCCCGTTCCATGGCTCTTTGGGTGACTTGGAGCTTGTGTATCACCTGCTTTGTCAGCGTCCATGACTCGGCTCCGTAGACCATGACTGGTAGGACGCATTGTTCGAAGGTCCGACGCTTGAGGTTAATGGGAATGCTTGTGCTCTTGAACACTTCGGACAGTTTGCCAAAAGCACCCCAGCCTAGGCGGATGCGGCGCTCAATCTCGCTATTTTGTCTGTGCCGATTAAAGTTGGGAAAAAACGCGATTGTGAAAATAAGCTTCAGTAAAACACCATAGTGCGAAAAAAAAGCATTTCGGAGAAAATGTGAAAATAAATTTTGCTATTAGGAAATTACGATTTTGGTAAATTGCTCTAGGCCCTCCATTTGTTCTGGGATACGAAACACTAATCTGTTAATTCTATACTTACACTGATATCTATCGTAAACCAAAGAATTCACCTTAACGTGACCCCATTTCTGAATTACTGGAACTTCACCATTGCACCCACCAAAGCAAGTACCACGAACCACTTTAACATTCCACATTTTACTCTATACCGACAACCAAACGATTACATTTTAACTTTCTTAGCGCCAGTAAACTCCCTCTGCTATAACTTACTGCTATAAAAGATGGAGCACTTAGTCTGAGTTAAGGCAGCCACGTGTTAGCTGCACTGTTTCTTGTGTGGAGTTAAGTAATTACACTTTCGTCTTGGTCAGGATGTTTAACACGCTGAGAAGTGAACTAGCTTTATAAATGTAAGCTTGTAATATTTGACTCAAAAAAAATCTCTTTAATAAAATGATGTAGTACCACAGAATAAGTAATAGTACTAACGTACAGAAGGATCACTCTCGAACAAAAGTCAACTTTAGGTATAAAAATTAGCCTACTCTTACGACCGTTAACTGCTTCCACGCGAAATTGAAACTTATCGTGTGACACGAACGTTCATATTCCGTTGGGCACCGCTAATTCGAAACCATGTGCGTCTCCCGGGCCATGGTCCGGCTCGTAGAATTGACGGCCGATGGGGCCGAAAGGTTCTCGAGTGGCGTCCGCGGACCCTTAGATTACGTAAGTATAAAAACTAATTAAGCTGTTTCTTCCACAGGATATCGAGCCCCAACACATCTAGTCGTGAAAATAAAAGGCAAGATCCTACCGAACCGACATCTGAGCCCGAAGACTCATGGCCATCAGATTCCAAGGTAAACCCGTCTATCATTCTTTACAGTATTTAACAAAAACCCTCTTGAATAGGCAATCGGCAAACAACTATCCAAGCTTGATATATAGGGACCTTAACACCATCTGGCCATCAATTAGACCACTACATTCTACATCGCACTATCGTTCTAAACTCAAATGCATAAATACAACTTCCAACTTTCTTCCTTAGAACTACGGTCTCCAGGCATAAAATCTGCCTGGAGAGTGATCTCTCTATTGTAGCCTAACGTCACATAAACAACCCTTCAGCAGGGGGGTTTCACACCGCAGTTTAGGTATGTTCGGCTGGCGCTCCTCCCGGGAGGAGTATGGCAGTAGGTTGTCACGCGGCCTTCAGTTCGCACGCTAGCCACGTCGCGCGTAATTAAGCATCTTTTTTTTCTGCGATTTTTGCAACAAACAATGACTTCTAAACGATATTATAAAAAACTTACTTACATACTAAAGGTATTTTACTGAATTAATACACACTGTTATCTTTCTTGATTTATATACCTACCAAATATGGGCGAGTGGGAACCCTGTGCCCTTGGTTTCGGATCAGCGGTGCCCAACGGAATATGAACGCTCGTATCACACGATAAGTTTTAATTTCGCGTGTACGCAGCAGGAGTAGGAAAGTTTTTATACCTAAAGTTGACCTTTGTTCGAGAGTGATCCTTCTGTACGTTAGTACTATTACTTATTCTGTGCATTCAGTCGTCATTTTGGTCGCTTGATATTATTAGGCGCAAGCCACACAGAAGGGACGGGGACGTGTCGCAGTCCGCGTCGTTTGTTCGCAGGCCGCGTCTCCGCCCCGTCTCTTCTGCCTGTTTTGGATCGCGACGGTTCTATACATTTCGTATGAAAAGTGATTCAAGGGGCGCCGCGACTGTGAGGCGCCCCCGTCCCACGTCTCTTCAGAGGCCCTACCACGAAGTGCATAATTCGAACTTCGTTTCGTGCCGTCCCGCTCACGCTAATATGATTTGACACGAGAGTGAGAGGGATAATACAATACGAACTTCGATTTTCGAATTTCGTAGTAGCGCCTCAGACCGACCAACGACCGACGGACAGACGACAACACGGTCCGACTCGCACTTGGCTTTTGTTTAAGATTGCAGATCCAGTTTTCTCCGAAGCTCCAAAGCCAGCTCAGAAGTCCAACCATGATTGGTACCAGCCAAGTCCTCAACTATTGGCGCTGCTGCAGGAGCCGTCATCCGATGGAGACAACCTAGACAAAGCGATAGACTTATCAGACATCGAAGATACCAACAAAGAACCTCTAGTGAAGAGTGTACATAGAATTAACGGGAAATATTTTAGAAATCGGAAGTATCATTTGATTACTCTAGTATAGGAAATAAATAGATTTTGTATTGAATATTAACAAGTTTAAATAGGTTATGTTAAAAATTGAATTTTTAATACAAGCTTTTTTTGCTGACCATATTTTTTCTACCAGGTAATCTAGGACCAAAGTACTCGTCAAAACAAATCAAACAAGTCGTAACTCGATGTGGTTATGGAGATTTATTACTGAATTCCTATGGCCACTTTTCAGCCCCATCATCAGATCAGCTCTATGTCATAATAATATTGCATTGTCATTGGTGGCCAGTGTCTACAGTAGCAAAAACAATTGGCGATCGAAGTGCAATACTTATAAATAATGTCATACTCATAAACGAGCTACAGTGACTTCGGTATTTGATTCGCCTACGAACACTCGTAAAATGTTACGACGACGTGAATCGACGTTAGTGGATATAGTGTGTGCTAATGTAACGTTAACATTGGTAGATACGGGAATAAGCCATTTCTGGTGTTGGGAACATTGGGAACGTTTTTCGACAACTTTAGCTTGTTTCCATTAGGGTCACACGGCGTAAGAAACAAAAGTTGTCTCTCCTGTGGACATAAAATTAGCGACTCCGAGTCAGCAAACTTATGATTTATTTAAATGGGCCGAAAGTTGGCCAGGCTTCCCACACGCCGATGTAGACTTGATCAAAAAATAATGGCTATAAACAAAGGTTTATGCAATTGGACTTTTGCCATGTCCGTATTGTCCGTCCAATTGTCCACGGGAGAGACGAGAACAGAAATTGTGTATGGTCCATTACATTGTTGGCGTGCTGTATCGTTGACCGGCGGGGAGCCTATAGGCTATCACTATAGTGATTAGAAAGCTAAAGATCTCGGGTACTATTCCCAATCGGGGCAAATATTTGTATGAAAAATACGAATGTTTGTGCTCGAGCCTTGGATATTTATGATGTGGTTAAGTATGTAGAAACACCACTGCTACGACATGTAGTGCAGGTCAGCGAATATCGCAGTGCCGTTTCCCATTTTTCAATAACGAAGTTTTTTTATACCCCGACTGTATTTATCTACATAAGTACGAGTATTTTTATCCGTTGCCTAGTACCCATAGTAGCAAGGAGTTGATTTATTTGGAACAAGGTCGATTGGTAACAGTAGTCCCATGATTTACTTTATAATTATTAGTTCTGCTAAACATCTTTATTATCTTATGTCGAGCATAAAGAGCCGTCGTAGCAAACATTTACTATTTTCCACTGTACCTTCCTCCGTCATTCTCAACACCAAATCTTCAGTACCTACATTCTAGAAACCGTGTGACGTCTGACAATGAGCTCAAGCTCTATAAAGGCACATGGGCAGCGTCTATAAAACCTAATGAGTCGCACGACACGTGCCGAGTGGACGCCTATCGTATTAATGCTGACAGACGATCCGGTTCAGTGTGATTTCATCCATAGCCCTATTTAGTTACCTTCTTAAGTTGCCTTTTTTGCCATAATAATATGGTAATTTTACTGATTCATTGATATTTCTATACTGTCCACATTCCTGATGGTCCACAGTGAATATACGCAGCAGACAATTAAAAATCAAAATAAACCATGCGGTTTGAAAGAGCTTGAGTATCTGGCCAGATAGAAGAATGCCACAAAATTGAGACGTTGATTTTAGAACGCGATAACAAACAATTGAAGAATTCAAATTCCATTTTTAAACAATAGAATTCCGCAAACTCCAGTCGCTAAGCAAAACCGTTACCTTACATTTGAATCCTACTAATATTACAATGTAAATAAATGCTAAAGTTGTGTGTTCGTTATCTTTAAGACGATAAAGTGTTGGACGGTTTTGTGTGCAATTTAGTACGTAGAAGCAGGACTCTGCTAACACTGGATTATTATAATTAAGGCAGTTTACAGCATATAACCCTCGGTGCGCGAGTCCGACTCGTACCTAGGTTTTTAGAATTCCCATGAGAACAGGAAAATCTCGGTACTTCAATCGGGCTACCAAATCTAACAATTTACTTGAACGAAACCGCGGGTAAAATCTAGTTTCGAAATAAAATAAAGACGTACCTCGGTCGTTACTCCCGAGACGTTTTCTAAAACACGTCCTAGCTCCCCCGCCCGGCATGCTCAATGAATGCGTTATAAAATTAAATTTGGAATTTAATTTTGTCATTCGAACGTTTTAATATAAGTCTCGTAAAAATGTTCCTTGTTTAATTTTAAGGGCAACTTGATGTCCTCATTTGGGTGACATTCATGTATTATAAGCGTATAAAACGCGTTTAAGAGATCCAAACGCACAGACAGCGTATGCGTGGCAGTGCGGTGGCGGTGATGGTTGTAATATTCGAACTTGTATGAACAGTACCGCGAACTCGTTCATACAAGTTAGAATATTACAACCGTCACCGCCACCGCACCGCCATGCCTCCGCTGTCTGTGCGTTTGGAGCTTAAACGAGCGTCTAACTCCGATATAATGCGTACATTTTGTATGAAACCATATTGCCGTGAATTCGCTGAATAAATCAACATTTCGCTGGTGGAATGTAGCTGTATTTTAACTTCTCGTATACATGAACAGGATTAGCAATTGCCTGCAGCTTTGTCTGCCTTCCGCGTCACTTCGTATTTTTTCGGGGAAAAAATAATATGACGGCGCGCTGCCAAAATAATGCTAGCTAGACCTAAATTTACTAACACGATTTGATTATGTGTTTCACTTGGCACTTTGTTTTGATTGTTAAACGTCAATGATTGATGCAGTTAATTGTAGTAATAGTATAAGGCGGTAGTATTGAAACGACCGTTGACAGTTATAAAATTATAGAAGGTAGTGTAAAATAAAAGAGCGGGTAACCCCGAATAGGGTAGCAGGTGGCCGCCAACTGACAGTTGGTCATTCTTTTTGACAACCTCGCTCGGTGGTGCACGCGTGCTAACCTATTGGCTCTTTAATCCGGCTATATTTCATAAATCACTTGTGATTTTAATTTAAAGTGTCTTTGAATTAAATCGGTAGTGTTCGTATGTGACGTAAGTGCTTTTATTTCTGTTCTTCAATCATCTGTACGCCCCAATGGAAGGTGCCGGTAAATACTGTCCCGCCGAGCCTCCTGATGCTTCGATTTATATATATACATATATAAGAATTTTTTTTGCATAATTTCGAAAAGCTCAGAGGTGCGAGCCCGGGCTCGAAACTACGACCCTCTGCTTGAGAGACCATAGATATAGAGAAGACCACTAGGCTACCATGGTTTTTATGGTTTTTCCAAATAAAAATAAATAAGGATATGATTAGGAACTCAACTTTTGACCGTTTGTAAACTGTTAGGGTCCTCACACACCGAGAAGGCACCTAGCGTAAACTGACCCTTAGGCGCAAGTCATACAGAAGAGACGTGGGACGGGGACGCGTCGCAATCGCGGCGCCCCTTGAATCAGTTTTCGTACTAAATTTACAGTCAAGGGCAAAAATATGTATATACTTTAGTACCTTGTCACTTTAACTACGGTGAGAGTTCATATATGGCAGTTCAAATATGACGAAAATAGACAAGGTACTAAAGTGTATACATATTTTTGCCCTTGATTGTACAGAAGCGTCGCGATCCAAAGTAGACAGAAGAGACGGGGCGGAGACGCGGCCTGCGAACAAACGACGCGGACTGCGACGCGCCCTCGTCCCATGTCTCTTCAGTGTGGCATGCGCCTTGTTACATTGTGAATGCACTATCTTTTATCCTCAACCACAATTTTCACACTCTCAAATCACAGCAATTTTTTTAACGCCGCAAAGCCGAAGTGTTACTAATAGCCAATAGCCACGTACCAGTTAAAACCTTAGTGTAGCCGAATTTCAGCCAAAAATCACTGGCACACTCGCTTAGCGGTTGAAAAAATGAAAAACAATTCCAATTTAGAACGTCAACCGTTGAACCACAAATTAAATTTTACAGAAGGTTGGTTTGCTGAGGAATAATATGATCAAAAAGTCAAACGAAACGAGAGCAAGATATTATTATTAATTCTTTTGAATAAAGGTGACTGCTTTCTGATCACTTTAAAGTAAAAGTTATAAACTGTTTTTCTTTTCAAAACGTTATTTTCTATGACTTAAATTTGTCTGTCTTAATTAGTCGTACTTTGGCTACCAATGTTGCTTGATGAAAACTGTTTAGTTCGGTTATTTTTACTAATTAAAATTCGTCCCATAGGAATAACTTACCATTATTTTATGAGGTAAATAAAAATATTTTGTAACCGTAAGATAATTATTTCAGTCTAACTTAGATATCTTGTCAGATAGTTGATACACAAAAACTAAGGCAACAGAAAAACAAAATAATATTAAATGAAAAAAAAAATACCTTCTTATGTATAACTTGGCTATCAATATTCTTTTTATTTCGTACGAAGTGAACTTTCTGTAGTCAACTTTGCTGTGTGTCCACGGTTTGAATTTGGAAGCGTGCGCGTCGAGGCGTCCGCGTGGCGATGGCATCCGAGGGGACGCGCTGTAGGAATTTTGAAAATCGAATTTCAAACTCAGGACGCCGTGTTTAATATTTTTAAGCCAGTAACATATTTTTTGGATGCATTCAGCCATAGATGATTATTTCGTTGTATTGCCGTTGTTGAAATTTATTTTTCTTAATAATACTTTCCTTTTTTTCACACCGATTTATTGAAATAAACTTATAAAACGCAATATATTAACTTAATAACATGCACTAACCTAAGTATACATGAAAATTTTGTCTCTATCTTATAAAGACGTGTAAAAGCCATGGTAACCTAATGTTTTGACTTATAGCCTCTCAAGCAGAGGGTCGTGGGTTCAAACCCGGGCTTGCACCACTAAGTTCATTAGAATTTACGTGTGAAATTACATTTTAATTTTACCATGAACTTTACGATGAAGGAAAACATGCTGAGGAATCCTGCACACACCTGCGTAGAAACTCAATGATGTATCTGAAGTTGGGCTCACACAGTTACTTGGTGGGTGCCGGAAAACGGCCAGCGACGACGAGGCAGACCAAGAAGGAGATGGCGGGACGACTTGGACGTGTATGCAAAGGACTGCCCTGATATTGCGCCAGAACGGGAGTTGTGGAAGCCAAGAGGGGAGACCTTTGCCCAGCAGTGGGACACTATGCCAGGCTAATAAAAAAAATGTGAACTACGACTCAAGTCCACTCATTCTAAGAAGAGGCCTCTGCCCTGCAGTGGGTATCGTTTATAGGCTGTGATAATGATGATGATGATGATGACAATATAATCCTTCTAAAGCAAACGGGCCAAATAATATAATGTACAGCATACAAAGTAACTGATAATATTTTATTTGATCAATCTCTTAAACAAATCTTTGTAACGATCTTTGGCGGGGAATTCAATATGCCACCTGAATGGCACTTTACAAGTGCACAGTAAATAGCTTCAGAACAGTAAGGCAGGGTTACAAGTTCTTTTAAATTATTGTGGGACGAGTAACAAGTATTATTTCAAAGGTTAGATTAAAATTATATTAACTTTATTTTTTAATGAGGAAATTTTGGTGGTTTCTTATTAAAAACAAGTACTGTTTATTTTCATAAAGAAATAAAAACAAGCTTATATATGGCTCATTTTTTAATCATCAAAATCAATAACGCTCTTGATTCTGAGTAAAAAAGCCAAAGACTACTTAATTCTGAAAAAAATCAACAGAATCAGCTTGCAGCGGCAGTATTTTCAACCGACGAAAACAAAAGGAGGAGGTTCTCAAGTCGACGTGTATATATATATTTTTTTTATGTATGATCACGCATAACTTTTTACAGAGTGGTCCGATTTAATGATTCTTTTTTTATTGGAAAGCGTATGCCCTGAGGGTGGTCCCATTTAAATTTGGAAATAATATTCCTACCCTAAGGGTAGGAAAACAAGGGATGATTTATTGTTCAGTCACTGATTGTACTATATGACCACGCATAACTTATCAAAGAGTAGTCGGATTTTGATTATTCTTTTTTATTGGAAAGCGTATACCCCAAGGGTGGTCCCATTTAAGTTTGGAAATAATATTCTTACCCTAAGGGTAGGAAAACAGGGGATGATTGACTAACCTTTTACAGAGTAGTCTGATCTTCATAATTCTTTTTTATTGGATAGGGTATACATTGAACTTGGTATCATATAAATTTGGAAAAAAAAATACCCCAAGGATGGGAAAAAAGTATAAAATAAAAACTTTTTAACAAAAAAATTAAATCGCCGAAAAAACTGAAAAGCAAAAATAATACCTTTTTGTTTGACCTTAATCTAGGTACCAGTTTGAAGTCGGTGCCTCAGCACTAGCCAGGAGGAGTGGACCTATAATCGTCTACCTGATTGGCTTCTATCACTCCTCCTGGCTCGTGCTGAGGCACCGACTTCAAACTGGTACCTAGATTAAGGTCAAACAAAAAGGTATTATTTTTTGCTTTTCAGTTTTTTCGGCGGTTTAATTTTTTTGTTATAAACTTTTTTCCGGACCGGCACAACATGGGGACCTTCGAAAAACGAGCATACTTACTCTTTTCTAATAGCATAGCTATGTCAAAACTTTGGGTCTTTGGGGTTGCGTAGCGTGGGAAGGTCCCCAACAAGATGGACCGACGATCTGGTAAAGGTCACAGGAACCACTTTGATGTAGGCAGCACAGGACCGATTGTTGAGTAACATATTTTTGATGATATGATTGATTGATGACTTATGGTACTGAGACGTGGCCGCTAACGATGGGCCTCATAAGAAAGCTCAAAGTCACTCAGGGGCCGATGGAGAGAGCTATGCTCAGAGTTTCTCTGCGGGATCGCATTAGAAATGATGAAATTCCGCGCAAGAACTAAAGTCACCGACATAGCTCGAAGAATCGCCAGACTCAAGTGGCAGTAGGCAGGGCACATCGCTCGTAGAACTGATGGCCGATGGGGCAAAATGGTTCTCGAGTGGCGTCCACGGACCGGAAGACGCAGTGTATGTAGACCTCCAACAGTATGGAGCGACAACCTGTTAAGGGAACGCGTTGGATGCGGTGCAGGACCGATCTGTTTGGCGAACCGGAGTCTTATGTTCAGCAGTGGACGTCTTTTGGCTGAAATGATGATGCGGTCTGCGTTTTGAAGCAGGTGTGTCACTTGGTGTGAACTACTCAATTTAGGTTTGAGTACCTGGGCGCCCGAGGTTTGTTCGAACTAAAACTCGAAAACACGCTTTTTCTCAGAGATAAGACAAGCTAGATCGATTTATCGCCCCCGAAACCCTCGGCATACTAAATTTCATCGAGATCGTTGGAGCTATTTCCGAGATTCTGATTATAATTATACAAGAATTGCTCGTTTAAAGTTATTAAATTTTCTCCGTACTGTTTTTTACCGTGGAGCATGCGCCGGGGACGTATTACAGCGCCCGCTCGAGCGTCAAATTGCGCGCTCGTTGTTTTGTAATAAACTCGATATTTGCCTCCGAGTCATGGTGAGATTAAGCTCTCAGCCAAAATACCAACATATTTATGAACACTAGCTTCCGTGCTGGTACCTTTCTCACGTCACCGCTTTGTTTGTCGATAGAACTTTGTAAGAAAAAATATCTCCAAGACGAGCCAAGCAAAGCGCAAGGCACCACTTGACTACTACCTTAAACTTTGCCCAACAGGGTCCATGATGATCAAAATTGTATCCTATTATAACACCTGTAACATACATTGTGGAAGAGCAATAAAAATTTGAGTATTGAGTACCTACCTTTTCTCGAAGCACTTCGTTGTGTTTTTGAACCCTCATAACTTGAGTTTGGATTATACCAGACTAGCGACCCGCCCTGGCTTTGCACGGGTGCAATGCTGATATTATGCATGTATGTATTATACATATAAACCTTCCTGTTGAATCACTCTATTTATTAAAAAAAACCGCATTAAAATCCGTTACGTAGTTTGAAAGATCTAAGCATACATAGGACAGACAGCGAGTAGTGATAAACGAAATTTTCGGGATATGATGTCAATAGTAGACTCATTAAAAATATAAAGTTTCAATTGCATAGCTCGTATACTTTAAATTTTATTGATATCTAAAAAAAACTTGATTTCGTCACTGACTCACAGATGATCATCAGAATTCTTAGGGTACTTCTTGAAGTCCTAGAAAGCTCAAATTTTGTATGTAAGCTACTATAAGTACACAAACTACAAAGAAAATATAAAACTTGGAACTTTTCAAAAATAAAACTGTCTTATGTAACTTACAAAAAGAAGTGAAATCCCACCAAAAAACATTTCCATGTAAAATTTGGTCAAGACGAGACCATATTCCTTGTACGGTCAAAATGTTATTAGATCTCATAATAGAGCCAAGCTTCCTTACTCTAAACAGGTAAACAGATAAACACATAAACATAACAGATTTACAGAATCATGAAAAGACTTAACTTTATTCTTCTGTACGTGACTACATCATTAAATTCAAATAAAGTCGAAGACATTGGATCACGCGGCAAAGTGGAACCTTATTGCTCCAAACACCATGTTGACATTCCATTCATCTGCACAGAAATCATCGTAAAATTGATTGTGAAAAAGTTTCACTGTAGCACATGATTTAGTTCCCTCGACTTTACCTACGCAGTAAGCAGCTTTTTTCTTTAAACCGATTAGCATTATGATGGGGGAACATTTGTGTACTTTACGAAGTGCACTTCCCAACTGGTTAAGTATTGTGTAATCTATAAGACTAACTTTCGCTCCCGGCTTTGCTCTTTCCAAGTTAGGCGGGTATTCCGGTTCGATTCCGCCGTATTTAAGCTTCTTAACGATTTTATTACCGGCAAGCCTAAATAAGGCTTTTTGTAAATTGAGTATCATTGAAATTCATGACAAACTTAAAACGAAAACACGCAGTTCGTTCCTTAACTAACAAGGAAAGGGTTTACCAATGTTTTGGCGAAAAATTTTTCGCAAAATGATTCATTTGGCAAATGTCTAATTTGGCAACTGTTTATTTTTTCTGAAACTGTAAACTTTTCAGGATTGTTCTAAAACAAACCTAACCTAACCTAACGTACAGGATAGTCCTGAAATATATCCTGAATAGTTACAGTTTCAGAAAAAATAAACAGTTGCCAAATGAATCATTTTGCGACATAATTTTCGCCGAAACGGCAGTACCCGCAAGTATCCCAATTTGATTTATTTAGAGAGTAGTCTAAAATAACAGACACGTATTTTTTAGCTGAACAATCGCAACCTATTTGGAAAAACATGGTCCTCCAAAGTACTGAAAAGTGACTAAACCGTCTAACTTCTGTACCTAGAAATTTATTTTCAAGCAAATTGCTAGTTATTGCTGGTTTGTTGAAATAATTATGAGCATGTGTTTTGTGATATCGACTCAAATTCATATTTGCTAAAAAAAGCACCCTTCAAAGTTTTATATTTCTCATCGGCCTTACTACGAAATTCGATTTTCGAACTTTGTATCGTGCCGTTCCATTCACGCTAATTTATAGTAACAGAAGAGTGAAAGAGATGGCTCAATACATACATACTTGGACTTTTAAACTTCGTTGTAACCCACACTATGATATATCGCTGCTTAAATATAAAAGCGAATCAAATAAAAGAAATATCGTAAAAATTGTATTAAAAAAAAAAATGCAATAAAAATCCTTTTATTTTATTTAAGGTGCGATATATACTACATATGTAATAATAATAATAATAATATTTTTATTGTCAGAAAACTGTGTACAATTGTTGTTACATAAAATAATAGTTCCAACAGCTTACCCATTGCGGGCGTACAATATTTAGTTTTTATTAAAATACAATTACTCATGCGCATTAAAATATTCACTTAAATTATAAAAACATTTACATAGCAGCCACTCCTTCAACTTTCTCTTAAATTGTGGACCTTCCAAAGACTTGATGCATTCCGGTAAATAATTATAAATTTTGATTCCGCTTAGATAGGTGCTTTTTTTAAGAATATAGCTTGACGCCCGCACTGTACACATGTCATATTTATACTGTGATCGTACGTTTTTCTTTGAGTTACTTATTTTATTGAAATAATCATTACGGTCCCTAACAAATAAACTAATTTCCAGTATGTAAATACAGGTCAAGGTTAAAATTTGATTACATTTAAAAACATTTCTTAATGATTCCATATTTTTAACATTATACATAATTCGCAAACATTTCTTTTGTAGTATAAACGTAGATTGTATGTTTACAGAATTACCCCAAAAAATCAAACCGTAAGTCAATAACGGATAAACATTACCATAATATGCCTTTTTAGTAACCTCTTTGGAAGTTATATTGGTCAATATCGATAAAGCAAAACAGCATTTGGAAATGTTTTTGTTTATTTCCTCAACATGTGTCTTCCAATTTAGGTTACTATCTATGGTTATCCCTAGAAAGTTTGTGTTAGTTACTTGTTCAATAATTACACCATTGATATTTATTACGTCTATACATTCAGGCGTCTGCTTATAATTGACAAATTGTACAATTTTAGTTTTCTCCAGATTAAACTCTTAAGTTCAAGCAAGATAACCAGTCAGTAACATTATTTATTGTTTTATACAGTTCTGCCGTAATATCAGAGTCGTTTGGTTTATCATCAGATATCAACTTTGTTGCATCATCAGCAAACATAACACACAGGTGGCCAGCTATTGAAGGAAGCTCATTTACATATAATAAAAACAATAGAGGTCCAAGGACACTGCCTTGCGGCACACCTTGCAATATTATTTCATAGTTCGATTGGACCCTTGCGATGGTTTTTGTAGTTTTATCATACGTATCCAATATGGTAGCTTGAAGTCGATCAGTAAGGTAGGTTTGAATTAGTTTTAGAGCTGACCCGCGAATTCCGACATGTTCCAATTGACTCAATAATAATTTGTGAGAGACACAATCAAATGCCTTTGAAAGGTCTATAAAAAGCCCGACCGTAGTATGTTTTTTCTTTTTGTTCATGTCCGTCCAAATTTGTTTTAGTATTTCAAATATAGCCAGTGTGGTATTTTTCCCTTTTTGAAATCCAAACTGATTTTTGTTTAGTATATTATTTTTATTAAAAAACAAAATCATGCGATTTGAAATTACTTTTTCGAATATTTTTGAAAAATTTGGTAATAAAGCTATTGGTCTATGATTGCCTATTTCATATTTAGGTCCTTTTTTATGAATCGGTTTTACTAATCCCTTTTTAAGCTCTTGTGGAAAAATTCCACTTTCCAAAGTTAAATTAATAATATGTACTAATGGTTCTACGATATACTCAATACTTGCTTTTATTAATGTAATCGGAATTTTGTCGTGTCCGGAACTTTTTTTGTTCTTTAGTTCTTTAACTATATTTTTAATCTCTTGAATGGTTACCGGAGTCATAAATATACTACAAACATTGGATTTGATCACTGATTTGAAAGCCTTGTCATTTCCAGTCTTATTTTGATTTATAAAGTAGTCATTTATTGTATTTGCCATGTCAGTAGGGTTATTAATTATAACATTATCTTTCTTTATATAATCTATTGTATTTTTAATTATGTTAGTTTGCAATGTATTATTACTGCCCTGTTTAATAAAATTGGTATTTGTTATGCGTTTTGAGTGTTTTATAACTGATTTGAATACCTTGCAGAATTTTCGATATCTTCTTTTGGTACTTACATTATTTGATTTTATGGTTTGTAAATATAATGTATTTGTAATTCACCATGAGCTTTACAGTGAAGGCAAACATCGTGAGGAAACCTGTATACACCCGCAAAGAAATTCAATGGTGTGTGTGGAGTCCCCAATCCGCACTGGGCCCGCGTGGGAACTACGGCCCAAGCCCTTTCATTCTGAGAGGAGGCCTGTGCCCTGCAATGGGACGTATATAGGTTGGGATGATGATGATATGATATATTATAGGTCGAGTTGACCAACGTGGCGTTTGATTCTACACAAACAATACTGAATTCAAAATGGCGTCATTAATACATCCAACTCCATCGTTCCATCACCTAATGTCCATCTGTCCACAAACATTTACCTTCCCATTCATAAACGTTTACCAAATGCAATTAACAACCGCAGACTGATAGACTGAACTATAACTAACCATATTTAATTAATTTCGTCTAACTTAGTCAATAGCTCTGTTTGGAAATCTATCAATTACGCATTTGGTATTGGAATAGTGCAAATGACACCGTGAAACAATATTCCAAGCGCGACAACAAACAATCTTGAAACAACGCTTTATTTTAGCCCTGAAATCGAGATTAATTTTCAATTAACAGTCGATTGAGTTGGCAAAGAAGCGACGTCATACCTAACTAGTTTTCGCCATACAAAATCTATTGGAAAATCATGTTTACAAGGTCACAGGAAGGTTTTAGGTCACAAGAGGTACGTCAGTTGATTGGGGGTGTCATCATCCCCATTGCATTCATAGCAATATTACATTACATACTATGTACTACATACATTACATATTGCTTTACGTGAGCAGCAAGGAAAACAAGTTTATGTGTAAGTCATAAGTTTTAATAGTTTTTGACATAGCTGACATAGCATTCTTGGCATTCGAAAAGCTACGTAACAGGCATAGCCTAGTGTGGGGCCACTGGATATTCTGTGTATGTTATTAAGGTTTTCTTTTAATGAACTATTTTTTTTTTTTTACGTATCTAAACATAATTGACATTTTTCTTAATAATTCATATAAAAATATTAAAAAATACATTGAAATCGGACAACCAATTAAGTATTATTAATATGGTGCCCCCCAGCCCACCCTTTTAGAAACATTATGTCACCTTTTTTTTGGATTTTCAGTAGCTCATCTTCGTTTTAAGTCAATTCCTAGGGGCATTCTGCTCTGTGATGGTCAAATTCTCAGTAGATCATCATTTTTGGTCAATTTCTCGGAACGTGATATTCTGGGCTGGTCGTCTTCTCTTTTCTAAGACCTCAAACACAATAAAAAGATGCCCTTTCAGACGGTTGCAAAAATGGTCCCCACGAGCAGAGCGAGTTCGCCTATAAAAAAATTGTAACACCTTTATACCTTTGTTTTACAAACAAATAAATGATTGATTGAAATATTATAAGTACTAGCTTTTGCCCGCGACTTCGTACGCGAAGACAATAACGTTAGTTGTTTGGATGAAAATTGGCACACAGGTAGTTTATTACATGGATTAACACATAGGATAATGCCAGGAAAATTAAAAGTTCCCGTGGAATAGGAATAAGTGAATTCTATAGCCGCTAAGCCGTGGTGCCCTAGTGGTCAGACCTATGGACTCTTAAGCAAAGGGTCGTGAGTTTGAGCCCAGGCTTGCACCTCTGAGTTTTTCCGAATTCATGTGGTAAATTACGTTTGAAGTTTACCATGAGCTTTATATTGAAGGAAAACATCGCGAGGAAAGCTGCACACACCTGAGAAGAAATTCAATGGTGGGTGTGAAGTTCCCAAATCTTACTGCCCAAGTCCTCTCGTTCTGGGAGGAGGCCTGTGCCTGATTGAAACAGGCTTTTTTTTATCCCGGAAAGTGCAAAGTAAAGTTTCCGCGGGATAGAAATTCCTTTTTGGACCTTTTTTGAAAATCAGAGACATCGTAGCTTTTTATTGTTAGTAAATCATTTTAACAATCAGCCCTTGTATTCAATTCACTTATTTCTATCCCGTGGGAATTTAGTATTTTCCCGTAGAAAAGTAACCTGTGTCAATCAGGGATACTGTAGCATACTATTAGTAAAAGAATTTTTTAAATGAGCCACAAATTTAGATTGACTTACTTCTATCCTGCGGGAATTTTGCATTTTCCCGAAGAAGAGTAGTCTATACCAATCAGTAATAGTGTAGCTTTCTATTGGTGAAAGAATTTTCAAAATCAGCCCCGAAGTTGAATTCAGTTTTTTCTATCCCGTGGGAATTTTGCATTTTCCTGAAGAAAAAGTAGCCTATGTCAATTGGGGATAGTCATATCATATCATATGAAAGAATTATTAAAATCAGTGCCGATGTTGAATTTACTTATTTCTATCCCGCGGGAATATTTTATTATCCCGGAAAAAGTACCCTATGTAAATAAGGGATACTGTAGTTTACTATTGGTAAAAGAATTTTTTAAATCAACCCTGAAGTTGAATTCACTTATTTCTATCCCACGGGAATTTTCATTTTCCCGAAGAAGAGTAGTCTTTACCAATCAGGAATAGTTGTAGCTTTCTATTGTTGAAAGAATTTTCAAAATCAGCCCCGAAGTTGAATTCAGTTTTTTCTTTCCCGTGGGAATTTTATATTTACCCGAAAAAAGGTAGCTTTTGTTAATCGGGGATATTCATATCACATAATATGTAAGAATTATTAAAATCAGCTACGAAATTGAAATAATTTATTTCTATCCCGTGGGAATTTTGAATTTTCCCGCATAAAAAGTAACTTATGTCAATCAAGAACAGTGTAACTTTCTAATGGTGAAAAAAATTTAAAAATTGGCTCAATAGTTTCAGAGATTCTGGTATAAACAAAAAAACAAAGAAAGTTTAGATATTTCCCTATCCCGTGGGAATTTCGAAAGATATATACTGTGGTGGGTTTTTTTTGTAGGACTATTTAAGATAAACATTTCCATCATACATTACATATGTGTAACTCTAGCGGTTTTGGCATTCCTGCGAAGAATTCGTTTATCGCTATCCCTCGGGAACTATGCAATTTTCCGGGATAAAAAGTATTCTATATGTTAATCCGGATTATAAACTATCTGTGTGCCAAATTTCATCAGAATCCGTCAAACCGTTTTAGCGTGAAAGAGTAACAAACATCCATCCATACATACATACATTCTTACGAACTTTCGCGTTTATAATATTAGTAGGATACTATTATGTAATTTATTTCTGAACTGAAAGAATTACTTTGCTCACCCGCGACCTTAAAGGTCGAAAGGGCGAAGGTCGCGGGTGAGCAAAGTAATTGTTTCAGTTCATTAATATGGACCTCCGCAAAGTAACGCCTGATTCAATAAATTTATTTCTATCATAAAGAATTAGGAAAGTGTAATGTGAAGTACCTATGCTTTACAAAAGATGTTTGTCAAACATTTGTCGATCATAATGATAAGATACCCATTGTTTGAACCTAGAATCATTACATTAACAAACGCCAAGCATCAATGTTTAAGATTAGCGATTAAGAAAATTAATTCAGTCTTGTTACAATATAACTCTCCTAACTTAATGTGCAATTTAGATTTTTTTATTTCCCTCAGCCTTATTCTTTAAAAAGGCCTTCCTTCTAATTGCTTCACCTAGAAAATAAAAGGAAAAAGCATCTGCATTTAAGTTGGGTCCTGAGTTCTAGCGACCAGAAGCGACTTTGACTCCGAAAACTATGAGAGATAGTGATTCTTAATTAGGATAGTGGTATGATGAAAATAAAATTATTTGTTGTGAGACTTACTCAGTCGCTAAATATTTAGCCTCTTTTGACCAAGAATTATTGGCTTCATCGGCCTTTAGTTCTACTAGCGATGTGCACTGTCCACTGCCATTTGAGTCTGGCGATTCTTCAAACTATGTCGGTGACTTTAGTTCTTGCGCGGATTTCATTATTTATAAAGTGATCCCGCAGAGAAACTCCGAACGTAGCCTCTCTATCATCCGCTGACTGATCTTGAGCTTCCTTATTATGGCTCATCGATAGCAGCCACGTCACAGTGTCATAATTCACCACTGCCAACACACACTGGCACTGGTAAAAGACTTTTGACTTGAACACTGCAGCATATTGGATGGCAATAATATTTAATAGTGTGTTGATTTTAGTTATTCGTTGTGATTAAATCTTAAATCGGGTTAGTATCATTTCGCCTAAAATGCAACTAGTCCTAGCGGTAACTAATCTAAAACGCATCTCGTCTAAACTGCAACTGGTCTAAGTAGCTACTAGTCTACGTCGCTACTGGTCTAAGCAGTAAGTAGTCCAAAACACAGCTGGCCTTATAAATGGTTATGGCTAGATGCTATTTAGACCAGTAGCAACGTAGGCTGGTAGTTAATTAGACCAGTTGCAGTTTAGATGAGATGCGTTTTAAACCGGCTACCGCTAGGACTAGTTGCGTTTTAGACGAAATGATAATATCTAAATCCTGTGTGTGAATTAATAATGATTGGAAATCACGAAAGCTTAAAACAGTATTCACCTTTTCACCCGACTGTCGAAGGAGGGTTATGTTTTTCGCGCGTATGTATTTATGTATGTATCATTCTTTGGCACGCCCTGCAGCCTGAACGGCTCAATGGATTTTGAAGTGAGAGGTTTCATTAGATTTGTCTCAGTTCCGAGAGTGACATAGGGTAGGTATATATTTTCCTGGAATTCCCATGGGAACGGGAATTACACAGAAGGGTTTTTCATCTAGTATTGAATTTAAAGTTATTGGTCTACGTCTCCACCTGTGCCCAGCTTCTGGACCTGCCGCCTCGCCAGCACTGAGTCCACAAACTCGCGTCTGTACGTAATGACGCCTCGACTACACTCGCCCTAACGATCTTTATTATTATTTGGGACGAGCCCTTTCCTTGTTTAATTAATAAAAACTCCTTTTTATTCAGCATTTAATTATTTATTTTATACCCCTGGTAACCTAATGGCGTAGCCAAACTTAATGACTTTTGAATTTCAAATTGTTACAGTTTCATTTCAAATGTTCAGTTGACGACTTGTTTTGATCAAAGATTATTATTTAAGCTATTATTTAAGCTATTATTAAACTATTATTTGACTATTATTTAAGTCGTTATTTTAAGGCGCGACAGGTATCCGCTAGTGATGAGGATTATCTGTAAGTAAAAAGCCAGGACAGCTAAGTGGTTTCACCTATAAATAGTAGTAGAAAATTGGTTTTTAAAAAACCTCTATTAATATTCTAACTCCAATAAACAGCTGCCAGCGTACAGTACGCGTACCAATAAATCCCAATTGACATTAAGCGGGCACGTTCTCGCTGCGTATCTTACCCGTTCCGTCAAGGTCGAAGAAAGGTAAAAAAGCAATTTGATCTCCGAGAGCTAGACGCTCACACGGTCACTATTCTGGAGGTACAAGGAGTTAGGAAAGGAATGAAAGGGATAAAAATAGTCTATATAGTTCGGTTACCCGTAGACATTTAAATTACCAAAAAGGTTACAGTTTGCCTCTGTGAAATTGTTATAGATTTCGCCATTTTATGTGCAGTCAACTAATTAGATTCCTAGGTAACTATACAATCTTGTCGCACTACCAGATGATTAAAAAGACATGGCGAGTCAAAGGATTATCAACCTTCCGATCACAACATGCAATAAAAGTAAAAAGTTTGTAAACATTTTCGCTCTATGACAAGAGAAGATAAAGAAGTTTTGACAGACGAACAGTGACAATTCAAATTATTAATACACAAGCGAACTGCTTTCCTATTAATTATGACACAATACATGTTCGCAAAGATCGAGATATCATCATGACATACATCACCCAACAATCGCTGTCGTAGAAGATAAACAAATTGATTCATTATAAAATGATTCTATAGTGCCCCAGGAATCACATTGGTTGACTGTACTAAAAGTCTTTTAGATCCTAACCCCCATAACCACATAAGTATTATCTGTACAGTGTCTGTCTGCTACCTCTTCACATTTAAACTGCTAAACCGATTTCGACGAAATTTGGTATGGACATGGTTTGTAACCCTAGGAAGGACATAGGATAGTTTTTATCCCTGAAAATTGCGAAGTTCCCACGGGATAACAATAAACGAATACTTCGTTTATCGCTTAAGAGTCGCGGGCAACAGCTGGTTATGAATAAAGTAATACTGGTTTACTAAAGCTAAAATTGCTTTATAAATTAAAGATATCTCCGCATGATATCCGCGCAAGAACTAAAGTCACCGATATAGCTCGAAGAATCGCCAGACTCAAGTTGCAGTGGGCAGCACATCGCTCGTAGAACTGATGGCCGATGGGGCCAAAAGTATCTCGGGTGGCGTCCACGGAACGGAAGACGCAGTGTAGGTAGGTCCGACAAGATGGAGTGACGACTTGGTTAAGGTTGCGGGATCGCGCTCGATGCGAATAGCACGGGACCGATCTGTTTGCCGAGCCTTGGGGAAGGCCTATGCTCAACATTACAGTGGACGTCTTTCGCTGAAATGATGATAAAAGATATCTAAAGCTACGTTCTAGCTTCGTAGATCCCGCCGGAATGCCCCGCATGGAATCCGGCGCGCCCCGGCGTTCCCCGGATGCCGTCCCAACCCTTTAAATATAGCCGACTTGTTTAGGGAGGTTAAGGTTTTATTTACGGGTCCTGAGCGGAATGGGTTTGCTATACTTTGCGCCATCTTTGCGCACTTCGATGTGACCACTGCAGCGGTCAAGGAAATGCTCCGTCACTTCATACAATGGACTTATGGAGAGTTAAAGAGAGTAGGTACGCAAAGAACTGGCGAACTGAAGAAAAATAAGGATGGGAGGAAGAAGAGGGGAAGCCTTTGCCCAGCAGTGGGACACTACAACAGGCTAAATAAAAAAAGGAAAACAATCTCATAATTATGTGGTCTCGCCCATGTTTAGTAATCGTGTTGACTTGTTATTTTGTACGAATATACCTACGCAGGTTTTCAAGTCTAGGGTGAATGAGCATTTACTAGGCAACCATACTTCATCGTAGACCTAATCTTCTCTTTTAGATATGTGGCCATCAAATACATCGTGGAAGGCTTAAAAGATGGTGAACGGAATAAAATCATTGATATGGTGTTACAACTTGCCTGATTGTGGTCAAACGCAAGCGTATACTTATTTTTTTTTAAATAAATTCTTAATCAAAGTCAAAATTATCTTTGTTCAATTTGTCTAAATTAACTAGCACTTATGAAAGTCGAAGAACCTACCACCGGTTCGGAACAATCCTGTTGAAAAGAATCCATCAAGACAACCAGCAAAAAAAAATTCACTACACGCGACTAAATTTTTTAACACGCACGCCGTTGAGACCAGGTTTCGCCAATGTCGTTCCATTCCAAACATCCCTGTCCATGATATTATTAATTTTATTGTACGCCTAAGATAATAATGTTTTCTAAACGATAGATTGAATATTGCATCTGTTTCGTCGGTTATGGTTTTTGGATTTTTTACCTGCCAGCTAATTACATATACCAACCGTGCTCTAGCATGGATGTAACCATCATTGCCTTTCCAAAGATCAAACGTTAACCCCCTACATGCTATATCCCCTATACATCCTATATGTCATCCCTCCACTCGCCAATTTGCAATATTCCGGTATGTCCAACGGTGCATGTCTCTGGCAATTTCACTGCATGCGGTGCATCCCTGCGGACTTCCTGCGGGCGGCGGGGCGTGTGGAAGGCGGTTGAGCTCGTCATCTTCAACCATCTAGAAACTGGAACTAAAGATAAAAAGACAAAGATAAAAGACTTCTTACTACAGTTATACCCGTAGAAACTAATAACGATATATTAAAAATTTTAAAAACCCCCAACGCAGTTAAGTCTGAGATCATTTCCGCAGCATACAATGAAACATGTCTAAGAACCATCGCCAAGAAACCTGCTTTGAAATGAAAAAACCGGCCAAATGCGAGTCGGACTCGCGCACGAAGAGTTCCGTACCATTATACATATATAAAAAATTGCGGTTTACGATTTATGACGTATTAAAAACCGGTTGTCTGTAAGGTCGGTTTACGGACGATAGTTTAACGTGACAACGTCATAACAAAACATTCAAACTATTCATATAATTTTTGAAGACCTATCCATATCCCACAAGTATGGGTTCCATAAAAGAAAAATTTTTGAGTTTCAGTTTTAAGTACGGGGAACCCCCAAAATGTATTGTTTCTTTTTCTATTATGGTGTAAAAATCTTAATGCGGTTCACAAAATACATCTACTTACCAACTTTCAACAGCATAGTTCTTATAGTTTCGGAAAAAAGTGGCTGTGACATACGGACGGACAGACAGACAGACATGACAATCCATAAGTGTTCCGTTTTTTGCCATTTGGCTACGGAACCCTAAAAAGGAAGATTAGCGAGTAATATGATGGCGGCGATCCGCGAAGTTCACGAAGTCCAGCTTCCAACAGAAATACACATTAAATTCTAGTATTACGCCAGTCCCTTTGTCAGTTCAAGATACTGTAATAGCATTAGAAATTAGACATGCTTCGGTGCGTTAGCACTAATGACATCATCTAATGTTGCCAGCAATAGTGCTCAGGGCTGCCATGTTTTATCCATAGATATTAACATTATATGTGCGAACGTATATGTCTTTCTGTATGTCTGTTACCGCCGATTTAGATGGAATTAGGTATGGAGATAAAATATAATATTATTATCCTGGAAAATTACATAGTTACCGCAATATAGCGATAAGCAAATTATTCGCAGATGAGTCGCAGGAAACAGCTAATAAAGAAAACCAAATTATATTTTTTGGGAAACTGCCCATGAGAGTTTCGTCAATCTCAAAATTTCAATTCAACTGCAGGATTTAATTTTTTAGGCAAGTTAAACCGCGGGTAACAACTAATAAAGGGCAAAGCAAAGCGAAGTACTCGTAGCGCATAACACATCCAACAAAAGCTAACAGAACGTACCTTGTTAATCCATTGGCGTACATTTTACATCGCAGTAATGAAAATAAAAAGCTGCAGCGAAATAAAACTACTGCTACGAGCAATTTCATTCTGTAGAGATATAAAAAATCTGGGTCAGGTAGGACGTGCTCCTAGTGTTGCTAGAGATAACAGGGTTCTCATAAATTTACTGGAAGCGAAACATCCTAACAGTGGAAACCTAGAGGATCGGGATTCCAAACCCGGGATCGCGCATTTGAGTTTTTGAAAATTACTGAATTTACATTTGAAATTACTCAAGGCGTTTACGGTAAAGAAAAATCTCGCGAAGAAACCTACACGCTTTGCAAAGTGCTTCAATGAATGGCGTGAGGGAAGTTTCCAATCCGCACTGGGCCCGCGTGGAAACGACAGCGTACATCCTCTCATTCTTAGTGAGAAGTATAATATAAGCCAGAGATGGAGGTGATATGGTACGTTTTTGTTTTAAAGAGCTCCTCTTGCAAAATTCGTGTACGTATCATCCCATGCCAAGGGTTTTACCAGGTCTTTTTCCATCTGCGGCGGACATGCCCGAGGGCTAAAGGGTCGATGATATAGCAATAGTGCAGAACGCCTGGGAGATAAAGTCGTTGAGTGACGCAGAAAATTGATTATTATGATCATTTTAATCAGTCGAAAGACCACTGCTGGAGATAGGCTCCATCGAAGAACGCTCCAAGTACCGGTCTATCCATCGGAATCCTGTGACATTTACCACATGATCAGTTCACCTTGTCAGCCCGCGCTGCATCTTTATTTTGGCTCCAATGCGATCAGTTCCTCGAGCAACCTGGGACTGGGAGAGTCAAAAGAACAAGTTAGCTATGAAGTATCTTTTTTTTTTTTGTTTTTTTTTTTTTTTTTTTTTTTTTTTTTTTTTTTTTTTTTTAAGTTGAAAAAATAAGTACAAAAAAAAAGATACTTCATAGCTAACTTGTTTAAAGTTGCACAGTAGCGCCATCTCTTGTCCAGGTGAGCGGTTAGTTCCGAAGGAGTGTTAAAATCTCTCGATGAGGGTGTAACATAGATGTGCGCTTGTCACTGCATAAGGTGATGATTTAGCAGATTGAAATGTATGATGTATAGGAAAGATTCGTGTCTAATCTCTAGACCAGTGGTGGTGTAGGGGTATGGCACGCGGCACGGAATGCTGAGGACCTGGGTTCGATTCCCAGCATTGGTCTTTTTTCTGGGGTTTTTTCTGTGCATCTATATTTCAGTTTGTATTTAGTACGAAGTCAAAAGAACATCACAATTTAACGGTCGTACGCCGCCTGCATGCATCAGACTCCTGCGTCTTCAACTTGGTCGTAACAGCCTTCAGCTATCGAGCAATATACTGCGGCCGCTGCCAGTTAAGTTTAGCAATTTCTGCTTACGTTGGTTGTTCTGTGCAACTCCAACTCCTTCCTATATGGATTCGACCTCGCAGAGAAACCTCGAGCATAGCCTTTTTGTGTCCATAATTTTCAAACTTTATATGTTTGAGAAGTACCCAACGTTGTATTACGCTTGGTTCTTCCAGAAAATCTACATCGGAACAGGGTGTGCCGCAACTCGATGCAGCAGCACGGCGCAGTTATGATGCTCCATGCAGTAACAGACCCCTAACGCTGAGAGTTCATTATGAAATGACACTAGTGGGTATTAGTTTTGTACACCGGATTATTGCCAAATGTTTTTCGAGGATTAACTGAATTTAATTTAGGCTAATTCAAAAAATTTTTGGTGTATAATTTTGGGTTTTTAATATCGCTTTTATGCACTGACTTTTTTAGTGAATTGATGGTTAATTAGGATTTCCTTATGAGGGCAGAATATTCATAACACGCAATGCATGCAACGAACTCTAATCTGTCCTGATTACTATATAGTTTAGTCGAATTTAAAAGTTTTAAACCGCTATTTGATATCTTCTACTATTTCGTTCCAATATTTTAATGAAGAAAAAAAAGTATTAAATTATTTTGTAAGTGCATGGTAATTTTGCAATTAAAATACCTACTTAATATTGACATCGTCAAAATGTGACAATTTACTGTATTCATAATAAAATAAAATAAATGTAACAGACACCTTTGATAGTTAGCTGACCATTAGGGTAAGGTGACCATTATTTTAAATAATTAATCTTTTATCTTTTTAAAGTGAAAAAAGGTGTGGTTGTTTACCTTAAATATGACGGTGAATGATCCATTATCTATCATTTACTGTGGATATAGTATTGGTCCGGATCAAGTCTCCAAATCACCCTGTAAAGTACAGACACCTCAAGAAGTTTCGTGCCTGCCACCGCAAGCTCTCCCCACAAACACTCCATATTTCGAGCCGTCATCGTCGATTCTTTATTCAATTTTCGCCCTAAAATTCCAAATTCAAACGACACTACACCCAACAAAGGCTTGAGCCGCGCACATTCAGCCACAATTAAGAGGCTGAACAGAATAAAAGGCATTGTGGCCAGTCTGAAAGGAGTGATATACAGCCTTCATCGAACGGCGGGGTTCAACTTATAAATAAAATATGGCGGTTGGATTTGGGACGGTCTTTATATTAAATTCGCGGAAGATTTAGTGGTGACGGGGCGGTTTCCGTGTTCATGTGATCTAGGGTTATGTTTACTAGGATATATAATGGCATTGTGATATGGGATTGTCGTTATCATGAAAAGCGGTATGGATTTGGATAACCGGTCTGAGATATTTACGATGGAAAGAAGGGAATATTAAAATTGGATTTGTAGTATTAACCTCCTGGATCCCCTGGTGCTCACTTTAATCGGACCAGATTTAATCTACTTGAAAATAAATAATAATATTTTCATTCAGGAATTGAGCAAGTTCAATGGAACAAAGTTTTTGTATTGGATATTTTCATTCAAGATGGCATCACGTATTTTATATGTTAGTACACTTTAAACAATTCGTGAAAGCTTTATAAATGCTCAGGAACTGAAACACCGAATCCGTGCTTTAGCTACGAACCAAGTTTTCAAGTTCAAGTGACAGCTCAAATGACAGCTGTCTCACATTTTTTTTTACGAAGCGCGTTCCGATACACGCTTTGGGTCCGAACATACTCAGAATTCATTTTTTGAAACCCTGTTGTTCAGATACTTCAATTCTTACTGTAGAATCTATACTAATATATAAAGCTGAAGAGTTTGTTTGTTTGTTTGTGTGTTTGAACGCGCTAATCTCAGGAACTACTGCTCCGATTTGAAAAATTCTTTCAGTGGTAGATAGCCCATTTATTGAGGAAGGATATAGGCTATATATCAACACGCTAACTCCAATAGGAGCTGAGCGGAGCGGAAGAATGTTTCAAAATCGGGGGTTTTTCAAGTAAAACTTCTATAGGCGCTAATCTTAGGAACTACTGCTCCGATTTGAAAAATTCTTTCAGTGTTAGATAGCCCATTTATCGAGGAAGGCTATAGGCTATATATCATCACGCTAACACCAATAGGAGCGGAGCGGAGCGGAAGAATGTTTCAAAATCGGGGGTTTTGAAGTAAAACTTCTATATAGGCGCTAATCTCAGGAACTACTACTCTGATTTGAAAAATTCTTTCAGTGTTAACACCAGGGGGGTGAGGGTGCGGGGATGGTGTGCGGGAGTTTTAAGGGGGGGATGAACATTTCATTGATTTGCACCGTTTTCAAGATATTTGACAAAAAAAACTTTAAGTAAAACTTGAAGTAAAACTTCTATAGGGCACGCTTGACTTGGGATGGGACGGACGCGGGTGTGCGGGGGTGCTGTGTGGGAGGGCGTGCAGGGGGTGCGGAGGGGTGCGGGGGTGGGGGTTCGGGGTTGCTGTGCGGGGGGGAGTGCGGGAGGGAGCGGGTTGGAGGGTGCGGGGGGGTTGCGGGGGAGGGTAATTTTTTTATTATCGAGGAACTAAGGAGAGCCATAATTGATGAAAAAGCAAATTGGATAAAAAAAATAAGCTGCCCAAATTACTAATTCCGCGCGGACGGAGTCGCGGGCAAAAGCTAGTTATAGTATACTGGGGTGCGTCCCATGAGATATAATTACAAAATATCTAATTTAATTTTAATAACGTTCACAAGATATAAATGAACGTTAGCTATAATAGCAAAAAGTATATTTTTTTAACTTATAACGCTTAAATTATATTTAACGTTATTTTTATATGGACTCATTTCTTTTAACATAACAAACATTAGGTATAACATTCATGATATATAATAATATGTGTAAATGTCAAATTATGTGGCGGCGAGCGAGCGAAGCGAGCGAGCAAGACTTTTCGGGGCAGAAGCGACTTGGATAGGTTAGGTTCAGAAGGCTAAAGCGGGAGCGAAGCGTAGCGTAGCTCCCGCCTTAGCCTTCGATGTTAGGTTTTTTTTGTAACAGAGCGGAAAAAATGAATGGATTGCTTGATTGTTTGCATGCATCAAAGTTTTTAATGAATTTATACTTTTTAAATCTTAGGTGTTATGAACATTATACGCTTTGATCGTTATATCAATTGATATTATATATAAACAACGCTATACATTACAAAATTAGATATTTTAAAATTATACTTTTCGTTCATTATATCCAGTGAACGTTATACTAAAAGAGTTTATATAAAGTGAGCGTATATATTATGAATATTAGATAATAAGTTGTTATATTTCGTATTACTTACCCTTCACACTGACATGAAATAGCAGTTACTTACAGGTAAACCGTTAGCATTTCAAAAAAAAAAGAAAATTCTATGTAAACATCGGAGCTATCTGGGTGCTCAAAATATTTGAACACGAACGTATTTTCAATCGCGAAAATCCATATTCAGTATTTTGACCATCTTTACAGCATCAACGTGTTCAAACACGGGCTGTGACGGATATTTCAGCTATTATTTACACTTCGTTTATTTTAGCATCAGAAAAAGGGTAGGTAAACAATTTTGATGATTCTTTTTAATGAAAATCATTTTTGAAAAATAAGCCACAGCAAAATATGTAGCAATTAGCTTGTATTGTCTTTTCCATTCTTTTCGATTCATAAATAATAGTTACTACTTTTTAAGACGTTTTTAGGATTCCGTAGCTAAAGGGTAAAAACGGGACCCTATTACTAAGACTCCACTGTCCGTCTGACTGTCTGTCTGTCACCAGGCCGGTCTGTCTCATGAACCTGAAAATATTTATTTCTTTCTTTCTTTCTTAAAAATACCAAAAATAAACTTAACTAAAAAATTAAAAGGGGTCGTCATCCAAAAAAACGTGTTTTTTTTCAGCGTTTTTAACTCGATATTTATAATAGCGTTAACTATTATGGATTATGTTTATATAAATTATTGTGGTCGGTACAACAACAACTAATAAAAATATGAAACTATATTAAATATTAAGGGGGGTTCTAACTAACCAATATAAAAATGATCTGACACTGAGTACATTTTACTTAGAAGCAAGGTGCTGCTAACACTAGATTATTATAGATACGGCTGTTTACGGCGTACCTACCTATATTTTGACATACCTAAAAATTTGTACGGAACCCTCGGTGCACGAATCCGACTCGCACTTGGCTGTTTTTTTTTAAAAAGACTCGTCAAGATTGTTTACCCTCTTTCTAATGCCAAATTAAACGAGGTATACATTAGACAACGAAAGGAAAAAGCAGAATAATTTCTGTGTCCCTTTGCCATAGAGTATCTGCAGAGTCAGTCAATTATGTACGGAGCTGAGCCTCTCCACTTTACAGTGAAACCTCAAAAACAATTAACCTCCCCCCCATTACTTGCAAGTATCTGCGCATCCCGATGACAGCAGGTCATTAGTTGCAGTCACCAGTCAGTGGACGTTTGTTGCACTTGAGTGGATAGGCTAAGAGTTGGCACTCGAGGATGATCTGTTCATGGAGTTCCATAATCATCGCAGCCTATATACGTCCCACTGCAGGGCACAGGCCTCCTCTCGGATTGGGAGAAAGAGCATGTTTTCCTTCACCGTAAAAATTCATTCATTCATTTAGCTCATGGTAAACTTCAAATGCCCAAGCCCTCTCATTCTGAGACGAGAACTGTGCCCTGCAGTGGGGCGTATATAGGCTGGGATGATGAAACTTCAAATTTCCGGGATTTGAACCCACGACCCTCTGCTTGAGAGGCCATAGGTCAAACCACTAGGCCACCACGGCTTTTATGGAGTTTACTCCTTAAGAGTTGACTGTCATTATACGGCCCCAGTATGAAGCCGTGGAACACAGCTACATCTATGAACAAAATTAAACCAGCATATACTAACTTCAAACTACAATATTTTTAACTTACTTCTCGACTACCAACCAAACAATAAAAAGAAAGCAAGCAAAAATAATAATAAAAAAAAAAACAAGAAACAGATGCAAGGTAAGTATATTGTAACTCATTGATATGGACCACCTCCAAGTAAAGCCTAAATCATTCAATTGCTTAAGTCGGCAAGTTTAACGACCGAATAGCAGAGTGCTTAGAAAATCTGACTACAATACAAAGCAGCTGATTTTTGTGTGAAACATAACACAGGTTTTGCTTACTTTAGGAATAGGTGAAATTGTCCCGTGATCCCGAGAGTTAAATAAAAACTTTAAAAAATAAGGAAATGCACGGGGTTCGCCTCCTGGCCTATGTTTGCACTGACTACCCTCACCCTTGATGATTTGAGTTTAATATCCTCTTGGAATGCATTCCTTCGTGAGGGTAGCAGTCAGGGGTTCCGTACAACTGGAGGGTTCCGTGGGGTTCCATGCCGGCACCAAGATATTATGCTACAATGACGAAGTATGAAAAGAATTGAAATCGCAAGGGAATTCTAAATGGCACATACTTTGTTGTACTGATTTTTGATAGATTGAAGTTTGAATGGGTGCGGCTTGAGGTTGGTTTGGTGTTTTGTATGACTACCAAATTAAATAAGTAGTGTATTAAACGAAAGATCCATTGGTATAGGGCATGTGTTTAAAAAAATTACAATTTAATAATATTTAATAATGTTGAGTTTTCACGTAGAAGATTTTTCTCAGCTGGGGAGATTACTGCCCCCAGATCCAGCCAATATTTTCAAGCAGGTCGTGGGTTCAAATCCGGACGCCCGAATGTTCACAAAGTCTATCAAAAAATTTGGCTACACACACTCGCACACGCTCTATCGGGATACATACTATAATATATAAAACAATAAAGCCCTGTCACATCATACACGTTTTTTACTTTGCTATGTGACACTACGCCTACGCCTCTAGGCAATCTACTAAATTTCGTAATGAATGTCAGTGTGTAAATAGTCATAGGTATATTAGTCCATCAGATGGTCATAATTATAGTTTCAGACACAAGAGGACAATTATCTCACCTTGCGTTACCACCAATTCTGATATTAATGGCATCACAAAATAAGCTTAGAAATTGAGCAAATACGATACTAAGGTAGTCCCGAAGGAGGTACCAAAGTCTGGGTCCATCAGATAGTGTTGACAGAGTTAAGACAAGCTTAGACCAGCAAGAAAAAATTGTACAAATACACACATTGCAGGCCCGAAAAGCCATTCGGTCAGCCTGTAGCCTTTTGTGGTCAATTGAACACAGCAATATAATGCAGTCTGCACAACTCCCCCAACAAGTCCAAACCAGGCTCAAGATTATGAAAATGTTATCTTACACAGAATTTTACTGATGGCGGGTCAGCCTAACTCAGCTTAAGTGTAAAAATACCATCTTTCATTCTCAACCAAACTCCACTAACTGATTTTCTTGACCTGAAATAGCTCATGACAAACAATCAAACATGGATTATCGTTCATAAGCCAATAACAAGTTCATACAATCCGACATCCGCCAGGTAAACTTTAGTTATTCACATGGTACATGACGCAATTGTACTCATAGCTGGCCAGGCATTTGACTCAGGGGAGCCCTAAAATAAAACACAGTTTGGTTACAACCATTTGTCGGACCTTATAAACCCAGATAGACCGATTGTATTAATTAATTTTGTAAAATCGGAACAGTTCAGCATTACCTCATTTCTGTAACCCAATGCCGAGAGACATTACTTTAGAGAAACTACATTTACAAATTCAATGTAATTTGTATATCAATAAGAGTATTTGTGTGAGATGCATGTATGGATATGTTATAGAAAATATATAAAATTCCATATAATAAAACATGACACCAGATTATTGTCTGAATGGAACCTGTAAATGCCAGAACAGAATGATTTCTACTTAATAAAGTCTAGATTTTAGACTCAAGATTTACAGAAAATCATCACTGCACGACAATTTACTCCTCCATTCGTACAACAGCAAAAACACAAAATTTACATTCGCAATGCAATACACAAGTTATACACAACACAGTTTAAACATAAAATAAATCACACAGGTACCCTAAACATTCCTACGGACCCTACGGTTTTCCTAACACATCCTAAACATAGTATATCCAGATTAGTAGGAGATCCCGATTTTATTGTATTATTTTTCTTAAGATTACATTATCAAACAAAGTAACAAAACCGAGCCCTCTCTCAAATCTAGCATACTTCCTACGCATAAAATAAAGCGTACTTACCTGGTTATTTACCAGATAGATAAATAACATCCCACCTTATATCACAACACAAACACTTCACAAAATGCCCATTATCACTAAAACAAATAACACTCCTAGCTAAATATTTTACCCTATTTCGCACCAATTTTATAATCCGCGGAAATCTAAAATCAAACTGAAACTAATTAGAACCTACCTAGCTACACTCGCGGCTAGTTTCAAACCGTCACGAATTTGACTACGGAGTTTGAAACAGTACCACAGATAAGCCTGCCATCATATTTTCCATTTGTATCAAAAACAAACAGAAAATTCCCCAAAAGTAGCTCTCAAAGAAAATACACACAAACAGAATTTCGACCCAAAACAGAACACAATTGGTAGTTCTGCTTCAATCAACCTCCCTGATCGCGTGCAATCTCCCCAAAAGCAACCCGTAGGCGGACAAATCCATGATTTACTAGATTCCTCTAGTAAAATTTAATTATGCAAAAATTATGAGAAATAACGATGAGATTTTGTCCCGGAAACAACATCTCACCATCTACCATTGCATAACCAAGAACTGTCTAGAACCCTGGTAGTTCCCAACAGCCCCAGCTATACAATCTCGAAAAAATAGGTATATGCAACAAAAATCAAGCATAGATTTGTCACCAAGCAGGGATTTAGGCTATATCTGAAGCACATACCTGGGCACCGTCGAGCAGCATTTCTTCCAGTAAAAAAAAGCTTTTTTCGTCAAGAAAAACTTTTTTTTTTCAAGAAAAACTTTTTTTTTTTTTTTTCAAGAAAAACTTTTTTTTTTCAAGAAAAACTTTTTTTTGAAATGACGTGCGCATCCCCTTTTATACCCTTCCCTGACTATCCCCTCCTTTTCAGGCTGTATTTTCCAATTGCATCCGGGATTTCCCAAAACGCAAAAATAAAGTATATATGGAATAAACCCACTCGGTGTGGCCAGCTTCATACCCCCAATCTAAAAATTTCCACACAAATAATTGTACCTACTTGTGAATTTACGTATGTCCAATATTACTGTTTTATAGCGAAATAAACAGCCTATAGAAAAAATATTAATTAATGTTTATTATTTAAAATTATCTCATTTTTACTATGAATTCTGATTTTATTGTGAAATATATCACGCCAATTATTGTTATATTATGTTTTAGTATTATTTAATGTTCCGTTAAGTGCAAAAATAAATATCGATTCATATCGAAACCTTAATTCGAAGACACAAAAGCTATGGAACACTCCCACATTCCCATACTCTGATTGTTTATCTGATAGATATTTAAATTCATTAATTATAGCAATACTTGACAAATGGACTATTCAACACAAAACAATGTTCAGTTATGTTTCAGCAGTCTCTAAGGCCAAAATGCTCAACAATACAATCATGAAAAGTCTTCAGATTTATTACATTAGTACAGAACAGCGTTGCAGAACCATTGATAGCCTCCCCTTCGACAGTTGACCCCAAAAACCATTCAGGACATCGACATTACTATCAATGTATCATAGTATCAATATTATTGATAATATCAATAGTATCAATAATGATTTATAAGAAATACCATAAATAATGGCTATACTAGTACAAAACTAAAACAAGTACTTGATTATTTCCTCAGTTTGTACTATTTTAAGCAAATTTATTAAGTGTTTTTTAACATTAATCAAATTAAAACCGTCAGGCAAACATATAAATTCTCCCTAAAAATCGGGTATAAACACCTGTGGCCACACTAACAAACAGAAAAAAAAATGATAGATTTACTCTTATTGGTCGAAGCTCCCCCTCTAAAAATGCGATTGGCTAAGTCGGACTATTTACCAAAGTAATTGGTTAGTTTTAACAGGCTGGGAACATTTACAAACCAAACTTTCATTCACTCATTCGGTCTCTCATTCACTAACATTATTTGAATTTGAAATATTTATTATATCTTAAAAATAGTGAATTTACTAAATTAAAGACGAATATTTTTAATTGAATAAACCTCTATAGTGACAGGTGACAGCTTAAAATCAATTCACTCAAACAATTCGTACCTCAATGCGTACATAAAATGTCATCGGGATTTCAGTGACAAATTAACATCAAATACAATTTTATCACAATTAATGTGTTATTTTGACTAGTTAAGGATGTTATCTAACTAGAACAAGCATTACTTTAATGTGAAATGCTTTAATTACTTCAAAAATGATATGTCAAAGCAAGGTAAGGTTATGTCCTTTTCAGATCGTTTTTATATGATTATTTTCTAAAATAAAAGTTATTTTTCCAATAAAGCACACATTTCTAATGTAAAATGCAAGTCGTTATTAATAAATTATAACCATTTTATATTTCAGATAATACTAAGAAAATTATTAAGCAAAAGCAAATACTGCCATAGACCATTTTTACACTATGACTGGAACTCAGAATATTCTCCATGGATCGACATAATTTTACTCCTATAATTGTTCACAGCAGTCCCAGGTAAGAATTCAATAAGAATTTTGCAATTCCAATCCAAGGTAATTATATTAATTAACATAGTTAATTTAGCCTATATGGGAAATTTTCAAACGCTAATTTCAGCTTATTAAATTAATTATGAGAGGTAATCTTTATTAAACTATAGTGATTGGACTGCAAATAGATCAGATTTATAACATATTCAATTAAATAGGCTCAATCATAAAAAATATTAGCTTCGGCAAAATTTGACTATCGTTAAATTTTGACTTTGGTAACTGACTAAATTCTATGGATTATCTTAAGCTATTTATTCCAAAAATATACTAAATTAGACTAGGAGGAATAGATTCTACATAGATTTTGACTATAAACATTAAAATTTAATTATTTTAGTTGATTCAAAATTTTCAATTCCCCGCACCAAAATCTCTAAACTGAATGACTGCTTATTCTGACCTTTTGAAGTTAAAAGTCTGAACCAAACTAACTTATTCTGTATCTAAACCAATATTATGATGAGATCTAACCATATACACTTTGATCTAGGTAGTATTTTAAACAAAAAATGGAAAATTCAGAATTAATTTGACGCATACTTTTGTTTCAGAAATATTTTGACTCTATACTATGAATACTACATCAGGATCACTAACAATACCAATATCAGCCGGCAACAGAAGAAATTCAAGACTGAAGACGGATTTTAGTGAAAAATTCAAGAAAATATGGAAGTATTCAGTGTAAACCAGTTATTGAACAGCCTCCATCAATATTTCAAGTAATTTAGTTGAGTTTGTGCTAGAATATCAATGTAGAAGCTTATTAGTGATTGTGGTTGTAGTTTTTGCCTATAAAACACGAAAAGGAGAATAAATATTATATACTAAATCAAAGATTTTCATTTACTTAATTAACAGCGCCATCTATTGGTGAGTAGCGGAAGTAAACCCTATAGTCAATAAAACTTACTATCTACTCTTGCATACTAGTTCATCCGAATCTCACTAGATGTCACTAAATTGTCGCCAACAGAGTCGTCAACTTACCAATCTGAATGTTATGCAATAAGTGCTTTAGAAGGAAAAAAGCGTAGTGTCACCACTCGACCAAAGATGTCACTAAAATTGACTCATATTTTTATCGTGTTTGTAATTATTAATATTTAATTTAATTAGTTAAATATAACCGTATTTAATTGAAATGATCTATATATTTATTGAAAATGTAAACGAGAAAATTAAATGTCCTACTAACTGCGCTTAATAGAGTAGTAAAGTAATAAATATGGCAATTATATGGATCAGTCTGTTACAAGTGCCAACAAAACGTAGGGTAAGTCGCATTTGAGTAGTATGTATGAACGAGTTAAGATTAATTAAAGTAAAACAGAAAATAAAATTCATACACATTTTAATTTATTGTTACTTTTACAAGTTCCTCTTACACATAACTAATCGTAACAAATCTCCTGCGACAAGCGGCACCCTCCATACAACCATGTCATCTATATACACGACCACCCCCGTCCAAGTCATACTAAACATATTAGTGACATTCCCGGCCGGACTAATAGGCCGTGACGTCATAAATTTGGTGCAATGGGGATGCCTGCAAAGTTGTGCAGTGCTAGGCTATAAACAATCACTAAACTAGTTGTTGCCCGCGACTCCCCCTACGAAGAATTCGACATTCAGAAGTGTAAAAGTCACAGGCATATTTGGACGACCAGATGACCTAGTGGTTAGAGAACCTGACTAGGAAGCTATAGGTCCCGGGTTCGATTCCCGGTCGGGGCAGATATTTGTGTGAAAAATACGAATGTTTGTGCTCGAGTCTTAGAATGTAAGTATATATCTATTTAAGTAATGTTTATCAGTTGCCTTGTACCCGTAACACAAGCTTTACTTACTTTGGGGCTAGGTCAATTTTATTGGTGTGAATTTATCGCGTGGGTTTATTTTTTATTTATTAAATTTCAGCACTTATGAATGTCAAAGAATTTACCACCGGTTCGGAAAAACCCTGTTGAGAAGAATCCGGCAAGAAACTCAATGACGTAAAATATTTTTTTTTCGAACAGTTCTATATGTTCTTAAATTATACAGGGTTATTTGTAATTCACTGACATCCTCTTAACCCTGAATTTCTATCACTCAAACAAATGTTTTTTGTTTTACGACTTTTTAAAATGAAGCACTTTTTTCCCATACAAATACACAAGATTATCGTAAAAACAAGAGGTAATCTCAAATTTTCAAAACGTTATTACACCAAAAATATTAAGTTATGACAAAAGCCGTAAAACAAAAAACATTTGTTTAAGTGGTAGGAGTTTAGGGTTAAAAGGATGCTAGTGAATTACAAATAACCCTGTATACATCTAAAGTCTTTAATACCTCTAATTTTTTAACAGCCTGATACTTACTTATAGTGCTTGTAACAACAATACATCATCATCATCATCATCATTCCAGCCTATATACGTCTTACTGCTGGGCTCAGGCCTCCTCTCAGAATGAAAGGGTTTGGGAATTTCTTCGCTGGTGCATGCAGGTTTCCTCACGATACAATAGAATACAAATATTGAACACCAAAATCAGAATAACCTAAATTGAATAAATAAATTTTGACTTTTGACTTTGACTTATAATTCGTTTATCTCTATCCCGCGGTAATTATGTAATTTATAAAGTCTGGGATAATAATGATAGATGGTTTGTGTAGTAAAAATATCGCGTAATGTTCGTCGTCTTAAATCGTGGGATACCTACCTAGATCTCGGGAATAACACATTAGGGTTCGGTACCCTAAGGGTGAGAACGAAACACTGTTAATGTCACTACACTGTCTGTCCGCCCGTCTGTTCGTCATAAGGCTGTATCTCAAGAACCGTATCTATTGGATAGACAGCTGAACGTTTTTACGTAACTTGCTGTTGTCCGCGTCTCCGTCTGCGAAGAATTCGTTTATCGCGGGAACCATGCAGTTTTCCGGGATAAAAAGTATCCCTTATGTTAGTCCAGGTTATAAACTGCCAAATTTTATCGGAATCTGACAAACTGTTTTAGCGTGAAAGAGTAACAAACATCCACACATCCATCCATCCATACAAACTTTCACGTATAAAAAATATTGGGATTAGTAGGATTTTAAGCCGTGTTTTATAGCCGTGGTGACCTAGTGGTTTGTCCTCTGATCTCTCAAGCCCAAGCCCAAGGTCGTGGTTTCGAGTTTTTCTGAATTTATGAGCGAAGCTTTACGGTGAAGGAAAACATCGTGAGGAAACCTGCATACACCTGCGGAGAAATTCAATGGTGTATGTGAAGTTCCTAATCCGCACTGGGCCCTCATGGAAACTACGGTCCAAGCCCTCTCATTCTGAGAGGAGGCCTGTGCCCTGCAGTGGGACGTATATGGGCTGGGATGTTGATAAGTAGGATTTTAAGGCACAACGTTCAAGTCAGGTTTCAGTCAAGCTCAGTTAAGTCACTATTCATTTAGTGCATAGTGAAGGTCTGACCCCACGACCTATGGCACCCCCACAATAAAGCTATTAGCGATTCTGACTGCACTGATAGCCCGTGACGTTATAAATTAAGATAGGGTGCGTGTGACGTGGTACGATGAGCATTGTTGAAATTCTTTTGGATGAAGATAATGGGATTTGTGATAGCTATAAAAGAAAAGTAACAAATCTTAGGAGCAATAATAGTTGTTTACTTCCATTAAACATTTCCGGAAATTGAATAGTCATATATTTCTAGCATACGAGTATGTATGAAAAGAAAAGTCGTGGATGACTGATGAATTCATCGGGTGCCGATGGGACCACCTTCAAATAAAAAAATAATTTTGAGAATCGGTCCATAATTGGGGGAGAAATCGGTGAACATACATGAAAAATACATACAGTCGAACGTAGAACCTCCTCCTTTTTTGATGTCGGTTAAAAGGTAAAAATCTCGGGAAGGACAATCGTTGTTTACTTCCATTAAACATTTCCGGAAATTGAATAGTCATATATTTTTCGAACATATAAAAAAAAGCTGACTAACTGACTGACTCACTTCTTCCTTGGCTCACTAGCCCAAAGCCTGGAAAATTTAAATTTTACTTAGAGGTTTTCTTTATGATGTAGGTAGATGAGGAATACGGACGGATTTGTTGAAATCCCAACGATATTCCTTCACCATAAAGCTCATGGTAAATTTCAAATGTAATTTCGCACATAAATTCCGAAAAACTCAAAGGTGCGAGACTGTATTTGAACCCACGACCGTCTGCTTGAGAGGCCATAGGTCGAACCGCTGGGCCACCACGGCTTTTTCGTACCTACTTAATACTTAGTTACTATCGAGCTGAAATTCCACCAAAAAATCCTTCCGCAATGAAAACCACAGATAAACATAACATTTATTGCCACAAATCGTATTTTTCCTGATAAAATAAGTCTTGGAAAAGGCGTATTTTCGTAGCAAATAAACCGATACGTCAGAAAGCGTAATAGCGCGTGACGTCGTAAATATCGGACGTCGCTGTGACGTCACGCAATAAATTTGGCGGAGATTTAGTTGTTAGTCACTTGAAAAAAAATAGATGGCTTTTGATAATAATAATTGATAAAATATCACGTGATAGGGTTTGAAATTGTGTGAAGAGTAGCTCATCATTCCAGCATAGATACGTCCCACTGCAGGGTACAGGCCTCCTCTCAGAATTAGAGGGTTTAAAACGTAGTTCTTAGGCGGGCCCAGTTCGAATTGGCAGCTTAACACACACTATTGAATTTCTTCTCAGGCATGTGCAGGTTTAAAACTCAAAGGTGCGGACCCGGGCTCGAACCCACGACTCTTTACATGAGAGACCATAGATTAAAACTAGAGGTTTAGGCTATTAAACCTAAAGTTAACTATGAAGTAAAGTTAGTAACAGATCCTCGTTATAACTAGTTAGTTCTAACAAGAGCGCTTAGTTCGATGTGATTAAAGTTGACAACTTAGCGCAACTTAGCAGCAGGTGGCTTTAGCTGTTACAAGCAGGGTTGCCAACCTGAGATAGTAAGATGTAGTGACGGGGCGCGAAAATTTAGCAGATAAAACCGAAACAAAAAAAACATACCTATACCATTTCTCGTGTCAATTATTTGTCGAAATTCATCATTTCGCCGAACTCTTCAATCCATTAATTTTACAGAATTGTTACAATACAAACCTAAACTAACCTATACCTATATCAAAATACCTGAATAATTAATAGATTCTGAGAAAAAAAAGTTTGACAAATTGATGAATTCTGACGAATGATGAATGCGGACTTGTATCACAATGGAAATTGTATCTTAAGTACTAAACTAAACGGGACTTATCACGTAATAGTATTTTATGCAACTGTTGTATAAGTGAGGTCTTAAAAGGCGAGTGACGTGAGTTGCGATACGGGCGAATGCGAGTATCGCAATGGAAGACGGCACGAGCCGTTAAGACCAAATTATACACCGTTGCATATAATATTTTTCCTACGACTCGACTCTACTGTACTGTACTGTACCCTACTGTAGGGTACAGTCGGGTACAGTAGGGTAAAATGGGATACAGTAGGGTACAGTCGGGTACAGTAGGGTAAAATGGGGTACAGTAGGGTACAGTCGGGTACAGTAGGGTAAAATGGGGTAAAGTCGGGTACAGTAGGGTACAGTCGGGTACAGTAGGGTAAAATAGGGTACAGTAGGGTACAGTAGGGTACAGTAGGGTAAAATAGGGTACAGTAGGGTACATTTGGGTACAGTAGGGTAAAATAGGGTATTTTACCCTACTGTACCCGACTGTACCCGACTGTACCCTACTGGACCCTATTTTACCCCACTGTACCCTATTTCACCCTACTGTACCCGACTGTACCCTATTTTACCCTACTGTACCCAACTGTACCCTATTTTGCCCTGTTGTACCCGACTGTACCCTACTGTACCCTATTTTACCCTACTGTACCCGACTGTGCCCTATTTTACCCTAATGTACCCGACTGTGCCCGACTGTACCCGACTGTACTCTACTGTACCATATTTTACCCTACTGTACCCGACTGTACCCTATTTTACCCAACTGTACCCGACTGTACCCTATTTTACCCTACTGTACCCGACTGTACCCGATGTACCCGACTGTACCCTAGTGTACCCTATTTTACCCTACTGTACCCGACTGTACCCGACTGTACCCTATTTTACCCTACTGTGCCCGACTGTACCCAACTGTACCCTATTTCACCCTACTGTACCCGACTGTACCCTACTGTACCCTATTTTACCTTACTGTACCCGACTGGACCAGACTGTACCCTACTGTACCCTATTTTACCCTACTGTACCCGACTGTGCCCTATTTTACTCTATTGTACCCGACTGTACCCGACTGTACCCTACTGTACCCTATTTTACCCTACTGTACCCGACTGTGCCCTATTTTACCCTACTGTACCCGACTGTACCCGACTGTACTCTACTGTACCCTATTTTACCCTACTGTACCCGACTGTACTCTACTGTACCCTATTTTACCCTACTTTACCCTACTGTACCCGACTGTACTCTACTGTACCCTATTTTACCCTATTGTACCCGACTGTACCCTATTTTACCCTACTGTACCCGACTGTACCCTACTGTACCCTATTTTACCCTACTGTACCCGACTGTAACCGACTGTACCCTACTGTACCCTATTTTACCCTACTGTACCCGACTGTACCCGACTGTACCCTATTTTACCCTACTGTACCCAACTGTACCCTATTATACCCGACTGTACCCTATTTTACCCTAGTGTACCCGACTGTATCCGACTGTACCCTATTTTAACCTACTGTACCCGACTGTACCCGACTGTATCCGACTGTACCCTACTGTACCCTATTTTACCCTACTGTACCCGACTGTACCCTACTCTACTCAACTCAGCAGGTCTAAACTGGGCTTTAGTGTTGAGTGTACCCTACATTTAATATTATGTGGCAGCTAGGTGTATCGTAATAACGACATTACGACACAAGTGCTGTTATGGCGAATAGATTAAGTATAGACTTTCTGAAGTCATATTATCTGTTCTTATATATTTGTTCGCGACCATGTAAAAACCAGATAAAAGTACAGCAGTAGGAAATAGTTATTTGTGCAACAAGAGAGCAAAGTTGTTTTTTCCTGCGAGTGCTGATTTTGAATCACGAGTTAGCGAAGGATTCTATAATTGAATCACGAGCGTTAAGCGAGTGATTCTAAGTTAGAATCCTGAGTGCGCGAGTGATTCAAATACACGAGATGCAAAAAAACTTTGGTCTCGTGTGACACATACAACTTTTCACCTCAGCAGCGAGAACATAATAAATTATTAAAGGTATATGAACGTCGTCTTTTTGTCTTTGTTGTGGTTTTCAACATTGAGTAAATACTTCATATTATATATATAACAATAGGTACAGTCTCCGAAAAAGTGTTTGCATTGTTTGAAAATATCATAAGCTTTTAAATATTTTTCGCGAGACTTTTCAAGTGAGAAACTTACTTTGCATTATGTATTACTCCATTAATTCGTCTGGTGTTCAATTGTTGACTTCGTCACTGGACTCACTCAATTCACTCATATCATATTCAAAAATGTATTAAATAAGTACTTATTATTATTCTAATAATTTCCAAATTGCCTCTGATCGTGTACCAAACTCATAGATATCGAACTCTGTAGCTAGAGAAACAGAAGAAAAGAATTAAAATTTCAATCCCGCTATTTTTTTAAAGATGCGTTCCGATACTACACCCGCTGCGTTCCGATGCTGCATCCGCTGTATTTACCACGATGTTCAAGATTGTTAAAATTGTTAATAATTATATAGATACATGTTTAAACTTTGTTTTCAACAACATTTTTACTATTAATTTGATTATATAAAAATATAATCCAATTATTAAAAAAGTACCAACAATAATTTAATTTAAAACCTTAACAGACGAATTACAATTTTAAGGTTAAGAACTTATTATGAGTATCCGAACGTTCAATCGTTCGCTTATTTTTAGGTCTACTAGGATAGAATTTGAAATCGAAATTAGAATCGATTTGATCTTATCTCTCGCTCTTTTCGTATCGAAATGAAAGTGACAGATCAAACTGAAGTTCAAATCTTTCGAATTCAGTAAGCAGACCCATCATTGTCTTTGACTTTTAAAAAAATAATTAAAAAGCTACTTTGTCTCACGCAGTGAGCAAAATCGGATTTTGCTCACTGTTTTTTAGTAGCAAAACCTGCCTATTAGAGGTTCTGAGGTGAAATAAATATTTATTCATTAACCTCGACCTTTCGGCCACATTGCAGCAACCGTGGTCACGAGTTAACTAATAAAAACGAGTTAACTAGTTTAAATTGTATGCCAATAGAGCCCCCCCCCCCCCATTTCTCATCTTCTTGAAAAGCGGTACGTGCAATAATCGATGACAAACGTGCTTGCGATCCTTGCAGGTATGTAGTAAGTGTTAATTGGAGCGAGCTTGACACAGACGCATACCGAGGAACTGTCTTACGTTTCGTAGTGTCCATTAGAATAATTAGTTTACAGTAGTTAATGATAATTAAGACATTTACAGTAGCTTATAGTGTAATTAATAAGAAGCCATAGTGAAAGACAATTAAAAACTGTTATTTAAGATTACTGTGTTTGACAATATGAGTGATAACCAGCAAGAGAGACCTCCTTCTCCGTCATATGTATATAATACATGCATAATTGCACTCGTGCGAAGCCGAGGCGGGTCGCTAGTTAAAAATGAAAATATGTTAAATTTAAACCAAATAGTCAATAAAAATAATGTTATTATCATTAGAGTGCACAAGAAAAAACGAAAACATGCACAAAACCGCTGAGTCGAGCGTCATCGTCGTCGAAAACGAGAATAAGCCCACGTCCAAGCATAAATAGGGCTATGCTCGGAGTTACTCTGCGGGATCGCATTAGAAATGATGAAATCCGCGCAGGAACTAAAGTCACCGACATAGCTCGAAGAATCGCTAGACTTAAGTGGCAGTGGGCAGCACATCGCTCGTAGAACTGTTGGCCGATAGGGCCAAAAGGTTCTGGAAGCCCAAAGCTTCCACAGACAGGAAGGCGCAGTGTAGGTATAGGTAGGCCTCTATCAAAATGGAGCGACGACCTGGTAACGCGTTATATGCGGATGGTGAACCTTGGAGGAGGCCTATGTTCAGCAGTGGACGTCTTTCTCCTAAAACGATGAAACAAAACTCTTTCATAAATTTTATTACAGTCATAATAGTCCAACTATTTAACTTAAAAACCCCATTAACATTAAGTGGAAACTTTTCAAGTTGCAACCGCATCTTGCAAGTCCTCGACTAGCCCGCTATCTCCAACTCTCTTCTTCCACAGTAAAAAATGCCACACAGAGACGCAACTGAATAGAACCTGGGGCTAAATACAGGAACGGCCCAACATGGTTTGCGAGCAGTAATTCAATCGTTTGCGAGAGGATAAGAATGGGCTGAGCTTGGGATGAGACTTATTTTCCTGTTAATTCGCCTTGTAAATAAATAAATGAATAAAAATAAATAAATAAGGCTCATCCCAATCTCAACCCAAACCTCTCGCAAACCAGTGATTTTTGGGGTTCCTGAATAGCAGTTCATCTCTATCCTCTCGCAAACGATTGAATTACCGCTCTCAAACCGTGTTGGGCCGTTCCTGAATTTAATCCCTGTCTACTTTAGGTCACATTATGTTGCATTGGTGAGTGCAACGAAATAATATATGCATTAAAATACCTATGTATACCTACATTATAAGGGATATATAGTGTGTTTTCCGATGACTCGAAGATGGCAGGACTGTTATGGAAAAGTCTTTTTCAGTATAGGTACTTTTCAGGTCCCGATCTGATGATGGCATCGTAGAGAAATTGAAGGAACTTTTCAAATACATGTACACCTATGGCGACTTGGATATTTTTCTAGTAGGTAACTCCTGCATTTGCTCTCGGAAAGCACCTTTTGATGAAGTGGGTATGATGATGGAGATCAGGGATGCCAACAACAGTCTGGAACTACTACTCAATAGTAAGTATTTCATGGATCGGAATTCGATTATTTGATGCGAGAGACAATTGACTAGTTCCCCTACTCTCTGAGTAATTTCACTTAGTCAAAATTATTTGTAATAATATTTGAACTGATATGATATAGACAGGTAACACAATATGTAGGTAATATAATGACATAAATAGTTACACTATAGTTGTAGGTTCAGTCCCTTTAAAATATGGACATAAATAAAATTATGGTTGCATAAATAAAATTATGGTGAAGTGGAATTGATGGTGAAGCATGTAAAAGACTATTACAGTTGCCAATTACTCTATTATTTCTCAGAATCCTCGCCCGTAAGAAGCTATGTGTCTGTGAGGTATTCTTCAGTGTTGTCTTTGTCTAGACTCGTCCTTTTGCTCGTCCGAACTTGTTTGACAGAGTACATGACAGTAAAAGCTGAAATCTTCGGCACTCGCGAAGTTTACGCTCAAGTTTTTCGTTTGATTTTGCGGTCGTTTTTTTAAAGTCAAAGGGGATCCAAACGTGGAACTGTTTCATTGCAATGGTTTTATAGATCGTCATATTTACACAAAATATGTGCATAATATGTAAAAATAAGTTTCCCTAATTTTTGAGTAACGTAAACGTCCCTGTGCTCAACACTGACCCAATACATGGCACCTTCAATCTTATGTCATAGTAAGAGAGGTGACAGATGGGTGTCATCTACTGGGCGTTGAAGTGTCGAGCATTGGTACGTTTACCTCTATTAACTCGAAACGATTCATTACAGACTGAGGCGGGAAAATGGATGCAAGATTTTAGCCATATGGCATATTTTAGGTACTCGTAAGTGCCTCGCGTTTTTCCTCTTATTATGAAATTAGTTCTGTGCCAGTCCATTTTTTTCATGAAAGCGCTCCCTTATAGTCTAACTTATCTTGATAGGTATCGATGAGAACTGCCAGTTCCAGAAAAGTTTTTCTTAACAAAGAGGAAGGCTATTTTAAAATAAATAAAAAGACGTCACGTTTCAGTTTCGTTTTAAGAAATTGATCTAAAAGACATCGTATCGACTTTAGTTGTTCGAAATTGAACGGACGTTCTGTTCCGTCGCCGTTCGCTTCTAACTTTACTGTACATTGTAGAATTGAAGTTGAATTTAGTTCTACAATATTGTCTTCTTGGGTCGTTATTTGTTGCGAGATTTCAGAGCAGTCGTGTCATAACTGAACTCAGAAACAAGTTAGAGTAGTTGTTCCTTCTCTCTTGTACATAACAAAGCCAGGAAATTACATTTCATAGACTGAAAATAACTGAAATTACGAAAATGACTTTTCGGATGATCGCTCTCCATTCGACACGATCTTTGGTAGCGTTATAGCTTCGTGAACTTTTATTTGTGGTAACGCAGATCTGATCTGTCCAGCGCATGGGCATGCATATGGATGGTCGAAGATCCCAGAGCTGCCAGACGTTACTTATTTTCTCATGAGTAAAATATAAGGGACAAAATTCTTTAAGGGGAGGTGCATTTAATATAATTGTAGAATTAAAATTGAATATTGTACGCCTCTCCGAGGTAGGATATGACGAACTATAATTAAATTTGTAATAATATCTTTATAACTCATGACCAAGCAATAAATATATTTGAATTTGAATTTGCACTGGCGCGACGGTAAAAAAGTAAAAACTCGGAACCAAATTTACGTTAATACCGTTTATTTTTAAACTGTAACGTAGGTATAGTCGACCAAGTAAGTGCTTTACCATTTTTAATGACAGTTCCTACATCAGAATAAAGACAATAAGGCTGATTGTCACATTGACTTGTAAGTGAAAATAGCCTTTGACGTTTTAAGCCATACAATTGACATTGAACCTTAGGGTGGTTAAGGAAATTCTTGGTCGACTATACATGAGAAAACATATGAGAGAGAAGGTACGTGTGTCGCGTGCGATAGTAATGGCTGACTGACTGCGTCACCGCTCGTTTTTTGGTTTTAATAAAACGCTGTGACGTCACACGTATCTTCCCATCTGTCCTTAAATTTAAAAACACTTTACAAATGTCGGGCCGTTATACCCGTAATAACAAATATTACAAATTTTATCACGATTTTTGAGCACGTCGCTAACAGCAGGCATACCTGCTACCTTGGGCCTATGTTTGGCTGCTAGGATTAGTTTGCGGCGGTCAATTGCCCACTTCAAACTCGTTCGCCTTACAGCCTAGCAATGTAATGCAACATGCACAATTTTTCCTGCTGATCTAAACAAATGGCCGAAACCCCGTCGTCAAACGCTTGTTTAAACGTCCTTATCAAGCCAACACCCTCATTAGAACAAACCCGAGTAATTTCGACGGTTACAGTTACAAGCTTGAATTACTGTATAATTGATATCTTCTATACATATATGTGGGATCTACATTAATTATGATTTTAATCCTTTATTATAAGACAGGAATTCGGCGAGCGTTCCAACTGTCGAGATATTTAATTAATTACCTATACACATAGCAGCCATACTTTTGAGTACACTCAATAGTGCTTGTTGGTAAGTACGACATAATGCTCTAGATAGTGGTTAGAGAACCTGACTGCAAAGCAAGATCCCAGGTTCGAACCCCGGTCGGAAAAGATATTTGTACGAAAAAAAACGAAAGTTCGTTTTGAAGTGGATGTTTAATTTTTATTTAATTATATTATCCGTTGCCTAGTTCCCATATAAAAGCTTAACTTACTTTGGAACTAGGTCATTTGGTGTTCATTATCTCGTTATATACTTATTATTAAAATATCAAAAAATCTTATTTATAAGTGAGTAATAATAATGTATCGTTTGGTCGAATTATTATTTGATATAATTTTTATTCAGTTGAAAGTGATTATGTTATGAATATATGAATATGTTTTGGAAAATCATTTACATGGGTTACTTAGTAGGTTAGGTTTATTTTATTACCTACCTGAAACATCTTATAATTTAAATTATACGAAACAATAATTCTACCAAACAATACATTAGCACAAAAAATATTCTACATTCCGATGTATCTGTGTATACCCTCCCTATGACAGACAATCAGATGGATAGATAGCATAAGCTAAGTATTAGCTTTGGAAGTAGATTAGGACACTAAAAGGAAATATTTTTTTCCCAAATACCGGTACAAACCAATTTAGGCCATTTATGAAGGATCCAATAGAAAAGCCCTTAGGAACGTGATGAATGTAACTAAATATAGGGCTCTATTTGGCGAGCCGGCGGTAAACAGCGAAATGAAGACGCCTAACTGTCCCTCGGAAGGGTTTTTTTGTCCTAAATTCGTCTCGTCAAAGGGCGAGAGACAAACAAATTCCGGCCTCGGGCGAGGTCCTGATAACTTGAGGACGGACGGAAGGATTCTTTGAGAATGAGCGATCGTGTATAAAGTTAACAAATGAAACATATTTAATGCAGGGTGACGTTGGAAACGTAATCAAAAAAGTGGGATCATAATAACATAAGTACAATATAGGTGTATACTCGTATAGGTATAGGTGATCAAATGCAGTACAGTAAGATTATTTCTACTTTGGCACTCGGCAATTCTCGACATACATCGAGAGAGATTGGAAGTGCAATACTTAGGCTGAGCTTTTGTTATTAATACATTACATTAAATAGGTTTGGATATTTTATGTGATTAAATTCTAGGACCTTTACGGTTAAAACTGAAACGTCTCGAGTGTCAAAGTGGAAATAATCTTACTGTAATTATACTTAACCACAACAATGTTCAAAATTAAATAATTTAGTGCCTACAGAGTGGTCACTTTACTCACAGGAAAGAGATGCAAAGATAAACGTATCACCATTGTTGTCTTTATCATTTAAACGACCGCTTTAGCCTAGTTGGTAGTGACCCTGCCTACGAAGCAAGAGGTCCTGGGTTCAAATCCCGGTAAGGGCATTTATTTGTGTGATGAGCACGAATATTTGTTCCTGAGTTATGGATGTTTTCTCTGTATTTAAGTATTTATTTATCCATATAAGTATGTTTATCGTCGTCTAGTACCCATAGTACAAGCTTTGCTTAGTTTGGGACTAGGTCGATTTGTGTAAGATTGTCCCGTAATATTTATTTATTTTATTTATTTAAATATGTTTTCAAATGGGATACCACACTCCATCGCTAAAATAGTTAATAAAAAAAACAGTTTTCGTTTCATATAACGATGGCCCAAACGAATAAACGTGTAATCGTAAAACGACAACTTTACAGGAAAAATAAATCAATCAACTTTAACAAAGATAACTGACAGTTCTGGCAGCCGTTATAATAATATATGTGCTTATAATATATCATTAGATAGATATAAAAATTACCTACAACACTGTGTAAATATTTGACCCTTATTTTTAACCATTTTCCCGTAAATAGTGAAAACCTCTTTATTTTTTTATTCGAATCATAAATCTTCAGGTCATTTTGTGTTATGGCTCATTGCACCGTTATTCGTATTAAAAAGTGTAATTGCTTTTAGCGCAATGTACATTATCATCTATTTTTGTATTTTTTTGTATTTCGCATTCGGTGTTTGCAATTTTGTTCGTGTTAATTTATTAAAATGATTTTTATTCTATGACTCAAACGTTATGAGTAGTATGTGAAAGCTAGTATAACTAAAATTTGGCTGACAAGATTGAAGGCGATCAAAGGTTTAATGCTAGTTTACACGAATCTTGCTAACAAAGTTTAATACGAATAAACGTGCAAATTAATATTATTAAAATTGGAATAAAAAAAAGTCAATGTAGAAAACCATTGCACGTTTATTCGTGTATAATAGTAACAAAATTGTTAAAACGGCAACACTCTCTTGGAATCTTATTCGTGTTAATTTATACGGAAAATTACCAACGAATAAAAATTAAATACATATTATTCATAAACGGTAAATCGGATTGGCTTAAAAAAATTTACAACGTGCGTGCGTAATTTAACGAATCTGCTAAAGAGGTTTTTGACTCCAATTTTACCCCGTACCGATAAGATGTAGACATTATTTTGGCGCATCTAACGGCATCCAGATCGCATGTCAGTGAGAATGGGTTTAGATTATCAAATGTCTACATTCTAAATACTTGGTGAGTTCTTTATGTCGTCTAGCTTGTAAACAAAACAAATCATCAGGTTTCTCACACACATACTTAACACAACATGGTTTAACATGTTTCCTTTCTGTTGGTGGGTGGGGATATTTCTGCCCATAGTCCTTCCAGAGGTAACGTCCAGAAATTTCTTCCGTGTGCTCCCTCAAGATAAACTTTCAAATATTCCCGGAACTTTGGGCGAAGAATGTCGCCCGGGCACTTTTCTGGACACCATCTTTGCCGTCAATTATAATTCAATTCCGCGGCTCAAATAAATAGAAATCGTATTATTGCGAGCCTTTGGCCCTTCACCGGATGTCTGTGGGAGTCAACTTGTTCTATCCGGAATTATTAAGTTATATTACAAAGGTTTTGATTAAATTTTGAGTTCAGTTATGATATTAAATATTTGCTAATTTGTTTTATAAGTCTTTTAATTTTTAGGGTTACGTACACAGCGAGTACACATAGGGTGCATTTGGAACCCTGTCACCAGGTAAGTCTCTGCTGTCCGTTCGTCAGTTTCAGGGCTGTATCCTCTAAGCCGTAATGGTACTCTGGATTTTTTAAATGCCTATCTCCAACTACACATATGTGCGACATTGATGCTAATTCTTTTTTAATTAATTCACTTCACTTAATTGCTCACTTTTTCTGTTATTTTTTTCACCTAACTAGCTCGAAAAGGCTTTCTTCCTCTTTTGAAATTTGCGTGGAATAGTACATTACTGCAGCGGCCGCGAAATAGGGGATTGCCGGCCGAGTAGTTATAGATGGCCGAGTGTTAACGAGGCCATCTAGAGATACGAGGCCGGCAATCCCTGTTCGTGGCCAAGGCTTGTATAGAGTTTTTCTCAAACATGCATCATCATCATCACCACCATCATCACCGCCATCATCATCACCATCACCACCACCATCACCATCACCATCACCAACAACATCATCAACATCCATCAACATCCATCAACATCCATCAACATCCGTCAACATCCATGAACAAGAACATCCATCAACATCCATCCATCCATCCATCCATCAACATCCATCAACAACCATCAACATCCATCAACATCCATCAACATCCAACAACATCCATCAACATCCATCAACATACATCAACATCCATCAACCAACATCCATCAACATCCATCAACATCCATCAACAACCATCAACCAACATCCATCAACATCCATCAACATCCATCAACATCCATCAACATCCATCAACATCCATCAACATCCATCAACATCCATTAACCAACATCCATCAACCAACATCCATCAACATCCATCAACTAACATCCATCAACATCCATCAACATCCATCAACATCCATCAACCAACATCCATCAACATCCATCAACATCCATCAACATCCATCAACATCCATCAACATCCATCAACATCCATCCATCCATCCATCCATCAACATCCATCCATCCCTCCGTCCGTCCGTCCGTCCGTCCGTCCATCCATCCATCCACGTCGACCACGTCGACCTATTAAACGTCATGGTGCTGTGTCACATAAAACAATAGACGATCACTTTGCTGGCCTTGGCCAGCAATGTTGTATGAAATTCAATTATTGACCTCTCGTCTAGCCGCACCTGCAACGTGACAGTTCGTGGCGTATTTTAAGGAACATAACGTCAATATTTCATAGCATGTTTGAGAAAAAGCACTTTTTGCAGCTAGCGCGGAAAAGGTTTTTGAAATTCGAATGTGACTATGAACTGTGGTGTATTGCACATAACTTTTTGTTTAGATTAGAAAAAACTTTTTAACAAAACAATTAAACCGCCGAAAAAACTGAAAAGCAAAAAATAATATCTTTTTTGTTTGACCTTAATCTAGGTACCAGTTTGAAGTCGGTGCCTCAGCACTAGCCAGGAGGAGTGGACCTATAATCTTCTACCCGATTGGCTTCTATTACTCCTCCTGGCTCGTGCTGAGGCACCGACTTCAAACTGGTACCTAGATTAAGGTCAAACCAAAAAGGTATTATTTTTTTGCTTTTCAGTTTTTTCGGCGGTTTAATTTTTTTGTTAAAAAGTTTTTATTTTATACTTTTTTCCCATCCTTGGGGTAATTTTTTTTTCCAAATTTATAATACCAACTTCAAGGTATACCCTATCCAATAAAAAAGAATTATGAAAATCAGAATACTCCGTAAAAAGTTAGTCAATGATCCCCTGTTTTCCTACCCTTAGGGTAAGAATATTATTTCCAAATTTACATGGGACCACCGTTGGGGTATACGCTTTCCATTAAAAAAAGAATCAACAAAATCGGACTACTCTGTAAAAAGTTATGCGTGGTCATATAGTACAATCAGTAACTAAACAATCAATCATCCCCTGTTTTCCTACCCTTAGGGTAGGAATATTATTTCCAAATTTACATGGGACCACCGTTGGGGTATACGCTTTCCAATAAAAAAAGAATTATCAAAATCGGACTACTCTGTAAAAAGTTATGCGTGATCATAAAAAAAAAAACAAATATAAAAGTTACTTGAGAACCTCCTCCTTTTGTTTTCGTCGGTTGAAAATAAAACAGTAACATTGCTGCATGTAATTTAACTCTGTTATTAAGGTTGGTAGTAAATTAAAAAAATAATAGTACATTAAAGCAAAAATAAATATACTACTAGCTGTTGCCAACGACGGAGTCTGCGAACAATTCCTTTATTGCAATCCCTCGTGGTTTGAAACCCTCGGCTAAGCTCGGGATTCTTATTTTGAACCACTCGATTCGCTCGTGGTTCTATCCTAGAATCCTTCGCTTCCTCAATTCAATACAAGCACCAAACAATCACTTTCCAGCCTTGCATAACAAAAACTACTATTTCGAACTAGAAATCCTTACTTTTTGTAAATAAAAAGAAATAGGTATCTGAAAATAAAAACTTCCACAACTTTCAGTATTTGTCAAAACTTTTTGGATGATTTTGCGCCATGGAGAAATACGTAATCTCAAAAACATTCAACTTAAAACAGAAATAAAATATATAGACATGCGCAATCAAATACAGAGCACACGCAAAATTCGAACTCAAACATTTCGAACTCATCACGCACCGATCTCAACCCAGAAGTTCGCATCTTAGAAACTCCCTAATACATCGACGGTCCCTACGAAAATAGTCGTATCTCCAAATCAATTACTTTTGCTGCATAAAATAGGCTAGACGACTAAAAAAAACTATTTAGTTCGTCAGTTAGATTATTAAAAAATATTGTAGACGTATTTTTTCTTTTCTTTGACAAACAAAAAATGACGAAGATACAGTTAAGTATGAAGTATCTTTTTCTATTTATTTTTTTATTTTCTTCAACTTCATTTTTTTATTACTTTTACGGTCATCCCGTGAAACCATATATTTCAAACTAAATACAAACTGAAACATAGATGCACAGAAAAAACCCCAGAAAAAAGACCAATGCTGGGAATCGAACATCTCTTGGTCCAGGTGAGCGGGTAGCTCCGAAGGAGTGTTGAAGTCTCTCGGTAGAGGGCATAACATAGATGCGCTTTATCACTGCCTAAATGTGATTATAACAGACTGAAGTGTACGATGTATGGGAAAGATTCGTCGCTAACTTCTAGACCAGTGAAAACCTGGGTTCGATTCCCAGCATTGGTCTTTTTTCTGTGCATCTATGTTTCAGTTTGTATTTAGTTTGAAATATATGGTTTCACGGGATGACCGTAAAAGTAATAAAAAAATGAAGTTGAAGAAAATAAAAAAATAAATAGAAAAAGATACTTCATACTTAACTTGTAAAAGTTGGCCTAGTAGCGCCATCTCCTGGTCCAGGTGAGCGGGTAGCTCCGAAGGAGTGTTGAAGTCTCTCGGTAGAGGGCATAACATAGATGCGCTTTATCACTGCCTAAATGTGATTATAACAGACTGAAGTGTACGATGTATGGGAAAGATTCGTCGCTAACTTCTAGACCAGTGATGGTGTAGGGGTAAGCACGCAGCACGGAACGCTGAGGACCTGGGTTCGATTCCCAGCATTGGTCTTTTTTCTGGGGTTTTTTCTGTGCATCTATGTTTCAGTTTGTATTTAGTTTGGAAGATACACTGCTTAGAACTTTCGAGTGACGTCACTATATATGGTACAATTTTTACCTAAAAGTGGCGTCACAAGCCCCCACTCCGGAAGTTTGATGATCTATGCCTTTGTCGATTTTTAATAATTCGATAAACCAAAAAATACGTGTCCCATATTTTTTACAATTGGGCAGAACAATTTAGTGTTTTGTGAGAAGTGATACCTCCGACACTTTTCTTGGGAATCAGTTAGTTACCTTTTTTATACAATATAAGCTTAAACAACAAACAACAACAATAACAATATAGGTTTTTGCAATATAGGTTTGCGTTGTTGTTGTTGTGGGTTGCCTTGTAGGTACTTGTACGAGTCGTGTCTGTAAACTTCATTTGGCCAGTTGTGTCTCTTAAGATAACTTGAAACAGACAATTTGATTATTCATTATTGTTCATACCATCGTATTCTACGGAGAAAGCTCATTGTGGATATCTACTTATACGGTGTTAATTAAATGACTGAAAATCTGAAGGCAGTAATATGTACAAAATCGAGAGAAGAAGCGTTGCAGACTCGACAGTTCTTGACAACTTTAGGCGTCGCTGGCGTTCAAAAGGTTAATGCTGGCCGTTTGGTATTACAAGTCAATATAATTATTTATTACTGATTAAGCAAAACAAAGGCAAAACTCACGATTCTAGACAATTTAAATATCGGCGATCCAAGTATATTTTTACTGTACATTTATTTATTCCAGGGATCTCGGAAACGGCTCTAACGATTTCCATGAAGATTTTCTTGCTTGGTCTTATCTCTGGGAAAATTCACGTTTTAGAGCGAAGCATAGTTAGTTACTAATAGCTAGTTCATAAGTTTTATACTAACACGATGTGGATTCCTTGAGTCTGAAACAAATGATTTTTATTTTTATTGATTTTATAGTCGTCCAGGAACTAATTATTTAGAAAAAAGTATTAAAATCCTTAACTCCAAATGTCAAAATTTCAGAACCGACCATTTTCGCGGGGACCGTCGATATATGCTTCAAGCAAGGACTGATTCAAACACCTTTCCCAGTCACAGGTGTTGTCGAGTCGAACTTGCCCCAACTTCTAACTGTGCTTACAACTAAGTTCTTAGGGGCTTTGGTGGAAACTCAACTTTAGGGTAAAGGGGGATTATAGCGTTCCTGGCAAATAAAGATACCTCGCAGGTGAGTTGGATCGTTCATTAAAGCGACGTGAAGACATTACAGTAGTTGACACTATTAACAAATAATTACAAGATACAAGATGGAGCGACGACCTGGTGAAGGTGGCGGGAACGCATTGGATGCGGATGGCGCAGGGCCGATCTGTTTGGCGAGCCTTGGGAGAGGCCTATGTTCAGCAATGTACGTCTTTCGGCTGAAATGATGATGATGATGACAAGATACAACCCTGATAAAGTATAAAGTGGTGGCTGTGAGCTCTAGACCTGGCGAGTTTTTCAAAAATAGTTGTTGTTTAGTACCCATAGTACAAAGCTTTGCTTGTCTGCAAAGAATAGGGGTATATAATTTCACAAAAATCGGTCAAGCCGTTTTGGAGGAGTCCGAAACAAACACTGTAACACAAGATTTTTATACATTAGATACATACTTGATGATGATGTGATGATGTATGGGGACGCCTTGCTGAGTCAGGCGGGCTGTCGATCGTTATGCACAGTCATTCAGCCCAGTTCCCCGTGGTTGGAGCCGACAGGTTACTGTCCCAGCAGCGCTCCCGCACAGCAATTCTCCTCGAATCTTCTCGTTCTCCTGCTGAACAAAAGGACATCTTTGAGACAGACATCCTTTAGCTCCTCCTCCCTCAGCGTACATACTTAAATACATATTAAATATCCGAGACTCGAGCACAAACATTCGTATTTTTCTAACACTGCCACTGCCCCGACCGGGAATCGAACCCTGGACCTCTAGCTTCGTAGTCAGGTTATCTAACCTCTAAGCTTCCCGAACGTCTAAACACATTCGGGTCTGTTATGTATATGTGAAAGCTGTGGTAGCCCAATGCTGCCGTCGTATTTATAAAGGGCACAACTGCAAACTTGCTCAAAACAGAAACAGCATAAGTTTACAAAGAATAAGTGTGCACTTAGGCTCTTTCTGTTTCACAAAAAATACTAGTTGTGCCCCTTTTTCTTACGACGGCAGAATGGTAGACTCTCAACCAGAAGCGATATTCTCTAACGCGAGGGCGCTTGCTGTCGCACACACCAACTCTTTCTGTCACTATCTTGTACCATTTGAGAGAAAGAAATAGCTAATGCGATAGCAAGATCCCTCGTGTTAGACAATACGACCCCAGCCAAATTGTCTAACTCCCACGCAATCGCCATCGCTTTATTTTGACAGTTCTTGTATGGGCTGACAATTGGTACAGCCAAAACACACACAGCCAGCTGTCACAGCCATACAAAAACTGTCATTTCAATCCGATGCCAAGTGTCAAAAAAGTTACACAATTACCCCGTGGGTCGTGGTTTCAAACCCAGACTTGTATAGTCGGGGTAAGAAAAGGTTCGTCACTTTTCGACTCTATGTCAACGAGTTAAGGTCGAAAAGTGACGATTCTTTTCTTACCCCGACTATACCTCAGAGTTTTCCGGGATTTTATGCGCGAAATCACACTTGAAAGTAACCATGAAAAAAAAAGTTGGGCGTTTTTTAATTCAATCACGTTTTAATAACATTTGAGTACTAAAAGTATGTGTGCATTGTTTTCTTCGGAAAAGCCTGTACTTTGTATGAATCACCCCCCCTGTGGTGCAATTAGGGGTGCGTGCTTTTTAAAAGATTGGGGTTAAATGAAAATGTTTGACGAATACAAAGGGGACGTCTTGATTTTAACTGCAGCTTGGTTCGAGTAGACCAGTTTAAAATAATAAAAAAAACTTTTTTTAATTTACAACCTTTTTAATTTAGATTAGATACCTACCACGACTTTCAGGCTGAAACTGTGAACGAGGTTTATTAAGAGAATATCCCCTGACATAAAAAAACTTGTGCTAGCCAAGAAGTCGTCGTGGTTACGTGCCCGCACTCGCACCGCTCAGTTTTTCGGGATTTGTGTGAAAAATTACATTCGAAAACTGAGCTTTACTATGAGGGACTACACCGTCAAGAAACCTGAATATATCTGCAAAGAAATTGAAGGTATGTGTGTGTGAAATTCCCAATCCGCTCAAACCCGCGTGGAAACTACGCCCCAAGCCCTCGCGCTCTGAGAGTGCCTGTGCCCTGCATTGGGACGTATAAGTGCTGGGTTGATGACGTCTCCTGATATTTTTAATGTCATATAACATTTAATTTCTGGGTTATTCAAGCGTTTCAACCGTCTCACTTCCGTGGTCCGTGGTTGCGTGGTAGAGTTTGACGGCTTCTTCAGTAATTTATTAGAGGTTCTTTATTTCTACCGGATAACTGGAACTGTATCAGAATCCTCAGCCATTTCTGCAAAAATGTAATTTCAAACCAATGCTGGAATAATGAACCTGCGCTTTTCTTTTAACTTTTCGTCTACCCGAACGCGTCTAAAAGTGTAACTGAGCAATCGTCATTCCTAGTTTTTTTTTGCAAAACACGCCTTTTCGCGTCGCGTGACTTGAACGGGGTTTCCGTTTAATTAAATTTGTTGATAAGAACGTTTTTTTTTAATGGTGCTTAATAAAGCATTTATAGTAATTTATTGAATCAGGCGTTACTTTGCGGAGGTCCATATTAATGAACTAAAACAATTACTTTGCTCACCCGCGACCTTACAATAGTTACGTTTATGCAAGAAATGTGCGTTCATGCAGTTCCTCCACCTCCACACTGTACGAACACACACAAATCACATAAACCCAACCATCACCACCACCAAGCTACACTGACGCGTTTCGAACTCAACCAGAGCTCATCTTCAGAGTTACCACAACCGTATGCTATGCTACCAGCTGTTAAACTTTAACAGCTGGTAGCATAGCGGCAGTGTAGCTTGGTGGTGGTGATGGTTGGGTTTATGTGATTTGTGTGTGTTCGTACAGTGTGGAGGTGGAGGAACTGCATGAACGCACATTTCTTGCATAAACGTAACTATTGTAAGGTCGCGGGTGAGCAAAGTAATTGTTTTAGTTCATTTATAGTACACAATAACTCATTTGAATAAAAACGACAGATGCTACCAAAAAGGTTAACTATCATATGATACATTTGGTAATTAAACATGAAACTACCGCTTTAACCCTTTGAACGCCAAGAACGCCTAAAGAGGTCGTGTACTGCCGTGCCTACCACGCCACCGACGCTTATAGTGGTCATGACGCTTATTGACAAAGAGACTTTGACGCGCGACATTACGATTGAAATTTGCATTACTTTTCGTATACACTCGGCGTGTTGGTGACACATTTGTACTCGAAATGGAGCGTTCAAAGGGTTAAGGCCATACCGAGCTTTTGGCGCTAATCGATTTTAGGTATTTATGCACTCGTGTATCTAAATGTATTCTTCACAGACGGAGTTGCGGGCCACAGCTAGTAACCACTAAATCAATCACACATTGACTCGTCACATCGCAAACAGCTTTAAACCGGCGACAACAAGCGCGCATTAAACAGCAGTAAGCAGCAATACGCTGCTTTACGAGCTTTATACAACTGTTTTATGACCAACACGTGGCGACATCAGATATGAGTGTTTCGGCGCTAAACTTAATCCAACATTCCACACTAGTCAGTCGAACTGGAAGTTTTTAGCGTTAAACAACAAGCGACTGGATTTGTTTGTATGGTTTTTAGTTGTCACGTCGGGGAATAATAAACGCGTTTGCTCGCGACTATACTTTTTTTGCTTTTAAAATAATTTCAGTCTTTTTATTGATTTTTTTTTACTAAATAAATAAGTGCAAGAAATTAAATAACAACGGAATACTTAATTTACTTTTCTGCGCTTTGTGTAGTACAATTGTACACTTTTAGATGTTTTTTCTCGTTTATATATTTTTCAACTTCACACACACTATTAAATTTCGTCGCAGTTGTGTGCAGGTTTCCTCGAGATGTTTTTCCTTCACCGTAAAGCTCATGGTAAATTTCAAAAGAAATTTCGAACATAAATTTCGAAAAATTATAGGTGTGAACCCATGATCCTCAGCGTGAGAGACCATAATGTCAAACCACTAGGCTACCAATAATAATAATGAAAATTACTAATAGGTATAAATAGATAGCTCTGACGTCACTTTTTTTCCAATACAATCGATTACTATTTCAAAAGCAACGAAAAATCTAATTTTGCATTAATTCAAATTTAATCTACGTTTCAGGGCTAAAATAAACTATTTTTAAAAACAGTGACTTTTGGAATTATTCTTTTAAGGTGTCTATACATAGTTATTGTGTAAAAATGAAATAAGGTGACTTTACAAAGTTAGATAAATTATTGTGCATTTCATAATATGTATTAGACACGTCATTAATTGCTTTCCAAGTATATCTATTCTAATACTAGGGGCGTTCAATAAAAAGTGAGAATGAGTATGTTATAAACAACTTTTACTAAATGTCATTTTATTTTTCGACATAGTCACCTTTTAGCATAATACACTTAGTATATCTTTTTTCTAAACTTAAAATTCCATTTTTAAAAAAGGTCTCATCTTGAGTACTTAAAAAATCTTGTACTGCAGCGACTACCGCGTCGTCGTCTTCAAATTTCTGGCCTCTCAGGTATTGTTTCAATCTCGGAAATAGGTAGAAATCACTGGGAGCGAGATCTGATGAATACGGAGGATGCTTAAGGATATCGAACCCAGCATCACGAATTGCAGCCATTGCAACGGCGGACTTGTGTGCCGGGGCATTGTCCTGGTGGAACAGCACAACTTTCGAGAGTTTACCTCGCCGTTTTTCGCGGATCTCATTGCGCAATGTTGCTATTTGTTTGGCGTATAAAGTGCCCGTAATAGTGGCTCCATGCTCAAGATACTCAATCATTAATACCCCTTTACCATCCCAAAAAACAGAGCCCATGACCTTACCGGCAGATGGGCTCACCTTGAATTTCTTCGGAGTTGGAGATGATGGCCTTTTCCATGTCGTAGACTGCAGTTTCGTTTCAGGGTCGTAATGATGGAGCCATGTTTCGTCCATTGTTATAAATCGCGCCAAAAAAAGTTCCCGGTCTTGCTGCATCAGGTTCAAAGCTTCTTGACAAATCTCTAGTCTAGTTTGTTTTTGCGTGTCAGTAAGCATTCTTGGTACCCAACGCGCAGATACCTTTTTTATACCCAAGCGTTCATGTTAAATATTATGCACGCTCCCCGTTGAAATCTTTACATTTTCAGCAATAAAACGAACTGTGACACGACGATCCGCCAAAACTGAGTTTTCGACTTTTTCACAATTTCTTCAGTTACTGCTGTAGTAGGGCGTCCGGAGCGAGGGTCGTCCATTGTCGATGTTCTTCCACGTCTAAATTCGGCGCACCAACGTGCGACGGTCGAATACGGAGGAGCATTAGACCCTAAAGTGTCCCGCAAATCCAAATTGACTTAGTCAGTAGAAAAATTTTTCAAATACAAGTATTTGATAACGGCGCGCAGTTCAATTTTTTCCATTTTCGCTAACGTACTCAATAGCATTGCAAAGAAATTACCGTATATTTTTTTAAACAAAAGACAGTTAGTTTTTTTTTTCATAGCAATCAGCTAGATAGATTAGCTTTACCGGCTAGTATTTAATTTCGTAATATTAAAAGAGTTTGCATCTTATTCTCACTTTTTATTGAGCGCCCTAGTAGCGTATTGTGTAATCGCATTGTCATAGAGGATACTACAATTAATTGAACACAAACTGATTAGAAACATTTTCCAACGAGCAAGCTGGTCATCTGATGGAAAATGATCACCACCGCCCATAAATATCAACAACTCAAAGAGAATCACTGATCTGTTGCTGGCTTTTAAAGTAAGTAAATTTTGGAAATTCCCACTGGATAAGGAAAAACCTGCCAAGTGCGAGTCGGACTCGCGCACGAAGGGTTCCGTACAATTATCTATAAAAATCACGTTTGTTGTATACCCCCCCCCCCCCTTGAATACTTTTTATTTTAATTTAATGATTTATTCTTAAAGTCAATACATAATTAAATATTCTGTGAATATTTCAAGTGTCTACCTGTTGCCGTTATCAATATCGAGCAAAAACGAGCAAAAAAAATCATGTTTGTTGTATGGGAGCCCCTTAAATATTTATTTAATTCCATTTTTTAGTATTTGTTGTTATAGCGGCAACCGAAATACATCATCTGTGAAAATTTCAACTCTCTAGATATCACGGTTCCCGAGATACAGCCTGGTGACAGACGGACAGACGGACAGACAGACGGACGGACGGACGGACGGACGGACAGCGGAGCCTCAGTAATAGGGTTTCCGTTTTTACCTTTTGGGTACGGAACCCTAAAAACGGGATTTATACTACTTCTAACTGATGCCGATTGTGATGATGGATTTTTGAATATTGCTTTGCCGGCTTTTTGCTTTATTCAATGAAAGAGTTGAAGAAGCTTTACCTCAGCAAATTTTAATTCGGAGCGGACGAAATCGTGAGCAAAAGCTAGTACTTGTGTAACCTTATCGTTCTCACTGCCAAATCACTGCCATTTATTTCTGGTGATTGTCCGTGCTACGTCAGTAACTTCAGACCGCTTAGTATAAGTTTTACATCACCAAAATACTTCTCGATCGCGTTTACGTAAAAATTTCAGTTCTATGGAAACATGGACGCGCGGCCGCGGAGGCGCTGTCCATGTTTCCATAGAATTGAAATTTTTACGTAAACGCGATCGAGAAGTATTTTGGTGAAGCAAAACTAATACGAGGGTTGCTACGAAAGTTTTTAGCTGTATCAAAACCATTCATTTGTTTTTGTAAATTACTTTAATATTTTTCAAAATATACCTCTCCAAGGTCTACACATCGCCTCATTCTAAAAAACCAATCCTCAAAACACTTAAAAAACGCGTTCTGCGGTAGGTCGAAGAAAAGCCGCTCAAATTCTTGTACTGCCTCGTCCGAATTCATGAAAGTCCGGCCACGCATCATTTTCTTTACAGTGGGGAATAAGAAAAAGTCACACGGGGCCAGGTCAGGGCTGTAGGGTGGATGCGACACCATCTGAACACCTGTGCTGTTCAAAAAGTCCATTGTTTTTGCTGCAGTGTGTGCTGGTGCATTATCTTGGTGGAAAAAAAATCCCCGAATGCCGCTCTTTGGGCGTTCCTCACCCAGTTTTTCGAACGCTTGGGGTAGACAAACTTCGGTGTACCACTGGCTAGTAACTGTTCTTTGATCTTCAAGTGGAATTACAGCCACTAATCCACTGCGACGAAAGAAAACGGTGATCATTTTTTTGTTGACACTTCGGCCTCGAGCAATTTTTAAAGGCGGTCCGTCTTCTTCAAACACCCACTGCATAGATTGCTGCTTTGTCAGGGGGTCATAGCAGTATATCCAAGACTCATCAGTAGTTAGGATGTTAGAAACCTGCTGGGAATGGCCTCCGTCAAATTTGCTGAGCATAAACTGACACCAATCTACACGCTGGGTTTTTTGCTCTTCGGTCAGCAAATGTGGTATCCAACGGAACGCGACCTTCCTGACGCGAAGATGATCATGTAAAATGCTTAAAACTGCGGGTGATCCAATGCCTAGTTCATGTTCGATTTCCCGAAGCGTAATATTCCTTCGTTCCTTAATCAACCACTCGGCTCTGATCACGTTTTCTGGCGTTACTGCACTTGACGGCCGTCCTGGTCTCGGCTCATCTTTGATGCACTCTCGTCCCCTTTTAAACCCGCGGTACCAATACGAAACTGTGGCTAACGATGGAGCGGACGTCCCAAATGCAACGTTTAAATTTTTGTAAGATTCCTTGAATGTTAAGTTTATTTTATAGTCATAGAATATCATAGCACGAAATGCTTCTCGCGAGAGCTCCATTGCAAAAAACAAAACTGGAACGACATTGCCAACAAAAAAATTCAAAAAAGAAAATGTTACTTGCCAGTATGCAATGTCACTATACAAAGAGGTTAATAGATAAATTATCTTTAATTTATCATGCAATTTAGGAATAAAATATTTATAGTTTTCATACAGCTAAAAACTTTCGTGGCAGCCTAGGTACTAAGCATACAGTGTTCATGGTATCGAATATAAATGGTAAAGATAAAATTCCCCAGATATCTTCATCTCAAGCTATCTTTTTGTTATGATAATCTGCTATACGCTTTCCTTTCATAAATTGCGTCTAAGTAAAAGAAGAAAACCCATAAACTTTCGTCGTATAAAAACTCGTGAATATCCTTACAGTTCGTAAATTTTATGACATTTTATGTATACATTTATAAGTGCCTGTGTCACTACAGGGTATATAAAGTTTATGTCGAGGCGGTGCGTTTACGTCTGTCAACGACATGTTTTATCGTATTTGATGACATATGTTATGTCGAGAAAGAGTAAGAATGGCATTAAAACCAATTTAGAATTTTAATACCTTATAAAAATATATGTACGTATACTTATTTTTAACTACCGAAGCAAAAAAGAGGGGTATTATTAACTGAAATTTGGTTAAATCACTAAAAAATTAATAATAAATAAATAAATATTAGGAGACAACCTTACACAAATCTACCTAGTCCCAAACTAAGCAAAGCTTGTACTATGGGTACTAGACGACGATAAACATACTTATATAGATAAATAAATACTTAAATACATAGAAAACATCCATGACTCAGGAACAAATATTCGTGCTCATCACACAAATGAATGCCCTTACCGGGATTCGAACCCAGGACCTCTTGCTTCGTAGGCAGGGTCACTCCCAACTAGGCTAAAGCGGTCGTCGTAAAAGGTTGGATAGCTTAGCGGTTTGCCCTAGGGCCTCTCAAACAGAGAGTCGTAGATTCCCCAGATTCGCACCTATGCAATCAGCACTGGGCCCGCCACTCTGAGAGCCACTCTGCGCTCGTCATTCTGAGAGGAGGCATGTGCCCTGTAGTGGGGCCGAGACGATGATTTATAGGCGAGTACCTATTCAGAAATATTGCGACAAAATGTGTTTGATCCATAAAGTCATATATAAAGATCTGTATACACATTTTCATCATAAATATTGTATTTCAATAAAATAAGCTTCTTATCTATACTAATATTATAAAGCTGAAGAGTTTGTTTGTTTGTTTGTTTGAACGCGCTAATCTCAGGAACTACTGCTCCGATTAGAAAAATTCTTTCAGTGGTAGATAGCCCATTTATCGAGGAAGGCTATAGGCTATATATCATCACGCTAACTCCAATAGGAGCGGAAGAATGTTTCAAAATCAGGGGTTTTTCAAGTAACACTTCTATAGGCACGCTTGACTTGGGACGAACGCGGGTGTGCGGGGGATGCTGTGTGGGAGGGCGTGCGGGGGGTGCAGAGGGGTGCGGGGGGGGGGGGGGGGGTAAGTGCGGGGGCGGGTTGGAGGGTGCGGGGGGGGGGTATTTTTTTTAATATCGAGGAACTAAGGAGAGCCATAATTGATGAAAAAGCAAATTGGATAAAAAAATAAGCTGCCCAAATTACTAATTCCACGCGGACGGAGTCGCAGGCAAAAGCTAGTAATATACATATAACTATACTTAAATCAAATAAAATGAAAAACACCCAACTCAATAAGGTCCCAAATTTTAATGAAACTTGCCTGAAAACCATTGAAAACCATTGCTAGCCTACTTTCAAATAAAAATAATCCGAATCCAAATCGGTTCACCCGTTTAAGAGCTATGATTCCACAGATAAACACACACACATACCACATAGCGCTCAAACTTACAACACCCCTCTTTTTGTGTCGGGGGTTTAATGAAAAAAAAGTACATTCTTTTGTAATCGATTGTATTAAGGTACATGAAAGCAAATCCACAATTAGGTAACGGGTAAATGTGAGTCGCTAATCTATATTTACACAAAGAGGTATCCAGTAAATAGATGAATTTCATGTTGTAGGACACTCATACATATTTAAAGAGCTCCGAACCCGTGACCAATCTTTAATCCCATACAGACTAAGCCCAGCGCTGTAACATAATATTTTATTTACCAACCTTTCCAAAACGCGTAAACTCAAACACCCAAAACAAGGATATAGGCCGAGAGGCCGTGGAAAATCCCCTTCAATAAAAACAACGTTAAGCGACAAACGAGTAAAATAAAAATGGCCGCTTTTCACCGAATAAGCGTTACCATAAAAAAGGTTTTCAGTGAGCAAGTGAATCATAATTTATGAATTCCGGTGTCGGGTGGGGGCTGGAGATTTACGCGGGGTCATTGTGTCGGCGCTCTTGGACTAGGAAATGCGCAGAGCTATGAACGTTTCACTAGGATTTAATTCGCAAATTGATAAAATAATTAAGAGGTTAGAAAGTATAGAGGAGTGCGAGGTTTACCACTAATCTCCTCTTCGAATGACCACCTATTAAATAGAAAGCAAGTAGTTAAAAAGTTGATGAATATAATCAGCTCTGAAAAAACTTCTATTTCGGAGTGCCACAAGGCAGTGTGCTAGGCCTTACCATTTTTCTTGTATACATAAATGAGCTTTGTCTTCTAAAACTAAAGAATGCTCATATTGTAACATTTGCTGATGACACAATGGAATTCAAATTGGAAAATACCGTAAAGTCCAAGTCGGACCGGTGCACTGAGGGCTCCAAGCCAATTTAAAAGCAAGCCAAGCATTTTAAGTGGTAGAGCCATGTTATAGCTAGCCGCTGCATCACAAATGGGCCGGCTCGTCCGGGGCAGTACCAACCTCTCACAGAACACAGGCGTGAAACAGCAGTACTCCTGCTGCGTTTCGTACGGTCAGTGAGAGCGCCGGGGGCCCAATACCTCTCCCCTCCCTTACTCCCTCTCCTTTTCCCAGGGCCGACAACGCACTGGTATCGTGTAAAGCGCTGCGGGTGTCTATGGACAGTGGTGATCATTTAACATCAGGTGACCCACTAGTTCGTTTGTCTGGCCTCTTTAAAATAAAAAAAAAAGCAAAACTGTCTGCATGTCGAATTTTTTTTTTAATTAAAGCTTTTTTTTGCTCGTCAGTGTTTTTCGGCTGATACGATAGTGATGATAGATTAAGTTAAACAATGTAATAAAAACCACAGTCAGCAAAAAAAAACTTGTACTTTATTTTTCAATCATTCAATCATTTATTTATACAAGACAATACAATGACTCTTTATTGTACACCACAAATAATACAATGGTTACCTATCAAAATTTAGATTTTTTTTTCCGAATATTTAAAATCCCGAATGCTTCATTTATCCGAATGCATTTTTTTCTGAAACTGTAGATATTTCAGGATTTTTATAAAACAACCCTAACCTAACCTAAAGGGTTCTACACGATGGTCCTAAAATAAATCCTGAAATATTTACAGTTTCAGAAAAAAATGCATTCGGACAAAATTAAGTTTTCGGGATTCTAAACCTTCGGAAATAAAATTTTCTAAACATCGATAGGTTCCCAATACAATACAGAAAAAGAAGTAGATGAAAAAAAAGAAATAAGGTAAGCAATGGGCGGCCTTATCGGTTATTTATTTGTAAAACATAGGTATAAAGGTGTTACAATTTCTTTAGATCGCTATGTTTTTCCGTGAGGCGTACAAATATATTAACATAAACTTATTTCTAAGCACGATATTAATGTACGTCCCTTGGCCACTGTAGTACTATATTTTTTTAAGCCTGCTCTAGACCTTCATAGCTCTACGGCAACCGTCGTTAATGAAACATAAGGGGTGCACATCCCTCGCACGTCCCTTCCCGCTCTGTGCTGTATACAGGGTGATCGGCTATAGCCTTTTTAGAGACAAAGCTCCTACTTTCATGGTAAGATATTCCATAACATCATCATCATCATCATTTCAGCCGAAAGACATCCACTGGTGAACATAGGCTTCCCCTAAGGTTTGCTAAACAGACCTGCACCCCAGTCGTCGCTCCGTCTTGCTGCCTACACTGCGCCTTCCGATCCGTTACCGCATCGCAGCAAGGAGCAAAAATGTTTGATTCAGATATCCTGTCAATCATTCAAATCATTTACAGTTATGTAAAACAGATCCCTGTAAGAGATGAGTTTGACTTTGTACATTATTTTTCTCGTGTTAGTAGTCAATAATAGTACATTACTGCAGCGGCCGCGAAATAGGGGATTGCCGGCCGAGTAGTTATAGATGGCCGAGTGTTAACGAGGCCATCTAGAGATACGAGGCCGGCAATCCCTGTTCGTGGCCAAGGCTTGTATAGAGTTTTTCTCAAACACGCATCATCATCATCACCATTACCATCACCACCATCATCATCATCATCACCATAATCATCACCATCATCATCATCATCATCATCACCCATCATCATCATCATCATCATCATCATCATCATCATCATCATCATCATCATCATCATCATCTCATCATCACCATCATCATCATCTCGTTACCACCATCATCATCACCCATCATCACCATCATCACCACCATCACCATCATCATCACCGCCATCATCGACACCATCAACATCACCATCATCATCACCAACATCATCATCATCTTACCTTACCTTAAATAAACGTAGTGGCAGAATGTCTTAATGAACCAAAACGCAAAATATTGCTTATAGTTTTTTTTTAATGGCTAAATGCTATGATGCCATAGACCTATAAACTTCATAGTATGAAACAACAGACGATCACTTTGCTGGCCAAGGCCAGCAATGTTGTATGAAATTCCATTATTGACCTCTCGTCTAGCCCGCACCTTCAACGTGACACTTCGTGGCGTATTATAAGGAACATAACGTCAATATTTCATAGCATGTTTGAGAAAAGAGTTTTACATACTTTTAAATTGTATTGATTAATTGTAATGTAACTTGATTATTACTTTAATTATTGTTGGATTACTATACTTATTAGTTTCATTGGATTTCGGTGTTTGTCTGCTGCGATTTATTATTGAATTTTGAAAAATTCATATGTGCGAGCCCAGGCTCGAACCCACGACATGCTTGAGAGGCCTTAGATCAAAGTACTAGGCTACCTTGTTTTTTTTTTAATGTTCCCGAGTCATGGTTGTATAACGTGTATCAGTGTGTTTACCCGTTACCACATCCATAACACAAACCTTGCTTATGTCGGGACTGGATCAATTGGTGTCAAGTGTACCATGAGTATTATCATCACCATCATTCAGCCTAAACACGTCCACTCCTGAACATAGGCCTCTCCTAAGACTCGCCAAACAGAACGCGTTCCCGCAACCTTAACCAGGTCGTCCATCTTGTTGGAGGCCTACCTACACTGCGTCTTCGAGAACCTTACCCGCTGTCATGTGTCATGTGATTTTAATATTATTTACCTACTGAGTTTTCCGGAATGCCTATAACTTCAAAATATCTGAAATAAAATCTCTATAAAACTCGAGGGTTCCCTGACGCTTCCGCAGGCACTCGCTGAGTAATGTGTGCGTTCAGACAATACCCGTCTGCGATGACAGGCCATTTAGCTGCGTGACAACTCCTAGACGTTTCCGCCAAGTGATCGTACACTGTACAGGCACTGCTGCTGCTTATGGGAATGTTCTGCCAAAAAGAATTAGTAAAACACTTATGAAAGGCCCTTTTTACATTATTAAGCAAGCGGATTATCGCAACTAATTGACCTGTTTTAGTTACGTTTTTATCAAATTCCTGAATCTTTTTTTTTTTGCAACTGATCTGTTTTTATTTATGGTTATTTCTAAATATTTTAATTATGGTGAAATTAAAAACGGTTAATAAGATGATTGAAATCTATCCCGAGTTTTCTTATGGTGAAAAGACTATGAAATATTGTGTATAGTGTGTGTGTGTGTGTGTGTATTGTGTGACGTTCGCATTAAACAGAAAGTAAGGTTAGAATCAAAGCCACAAGTTCCCTGTCCGATGGCCGAAGGAGAACTAACGCAACTAACTATAAGGATAAGGGGGAAGCACGACGGCTCAAGATAGGTTCGTTAGACCGCGTGTGTATTTAGGTATTCTCATCGTATTACTAAAACAAATATATAGGTATTTTATAAATGTAGCATCACTACGCTCTAGAAAACATCTTGTTTTATTAACATTCAAAAGGTCACGACCTGCCGTGCAGTATTTACGCCGTACTAAGGATTTATTTTAGAGACGACTTTGGATTATTTTTCTATCAAGCAAACTACAAGTAATCGTGTTTCGAAAATCACTGGTCATTAGAGTGAATCCTCAAATATCTTACACATGAATTTCACAACTAAAACTTTGCTAGTAAACACAAGGAGGAAGGAAAGGGGGAAGGATTTTAGGGATCAAATTAATGCAATAAATGCGCCAAAATCTCGCTGTAGCCTTAAAAAAAGATAATACATACTTGTAAACACGTTATCTCGAAAAATTGCAAAGGGTCAGGACCGCCATAAAATAATTAAACGTAATTAAAAAATTAAATTAAATACCTACTAATTGTGCATGATACGACTCTATTAATCTTGTCCTATTACCGTGTGTCGATTGTTTACCTGACCTGTCCGAGCTATGCTCATAATTTGACGTGGGCTTTACGAGGTTAATAAAAAGTAACTCGTCAATATGTGAACATGCTTCCACACAAAGGTGGCACTTGTGAAGACATCGCCACAATGACTAGCGCCACAAAAGACGGCACTCGCCTTTTGCCGTGGATCTGCACGGCTACACATGTAGCGCACCCTTCACCGTATAGGCTAGACATGTGAGTAGAGTTCCATTGGATTCGAGCCTTTTAGCCTCAATAAAGGTGATTATGATATCCGTCCAAGTTTCACAAATACTAGAAAAACATTTCGATAATAGGGATGTTGACACCATTAAAAAATAATTCCAAGACACGACTCCAGTAAAAAAACGCTTTATTTTAGCCCTGAAACCCAGATTAAATTTCGATTAACTGCAAAATTAGATTTTTTGTTGCTTTAAAACAAATAAATAGTTAGTTAATTGAGTATGCGAACAAGTGACGTCATATGTTGCTGTTGCCATTCAAACTCTATGGGAGAAATGTGTTTTGACAGCTCATAAAAAGTACGTCAGTTGATTGGTGGTGTCAACATCCCTATTTATGCTCTACGATAATGATGATTGATGGCCGACGGGGCAAAAAAGTTCTCGAGTGGCGTCCACGGACCGGAAGACGCAGTGTAGGTAGGCATCCAACAAGATGGCGACGACCTGGTTAAGGTTGCGGGAACGCGTTGGATGCGGATGGCGCGGGACCGATCTGTTTGGCGAGCCTTGGGGGAGGCCTATGTTCAGCAGTCAGTCTTACGGCTGAAATCATGATGATGATTTCATGCTATCAAAGCGCTATCTATGTCTGAAATTAAAACCCATAATTTACTTTATGGCCGTGTAAAACAAAATAAAAACGTCTCTGATCCTCGTTTAATTGCTGAATGGGGAAAGCGGCGAAACGCTCGGGTTTCTAATTTGATCCCTCTTAAACGTGGTTAGAGCTTGATAAGATTAAGAGGGAAGGCTGGTACACAAGGAGAGGATCTGTTTGAGCTTTTTCTATGATGCCGAGTGTAGTTTAGAACAGTATTTTTACTTTTTTCAATTTGATGACTACTTTAAAGTATCAAAAATTCTTGGACCGTCACAACTCTATAGTCAAGTCAAGTCAACATAATGATATCTTTATTCAATTGAGTTGATCAATATCAAACTCCAATAAAATAATATGTCCGCAATAAATGACAGAATAAATTGAAACTTTGCTCACCCACGACAAGGTTGACCTTGGTCAAGGTCGCGGGTGAGCAAAGTAATTGTTTCAGTTCATTAATATACACCTCCGCAAAGTAACGCCTGATTCAATAAATGACATAGAGATATGATCCTTATTTTCATTAGTTTATTCTATTTTCACAAAAAAATCAAGAATAGGGTGGACATATTGGAGTTTGATAATTATTTAATAACTCAATTTAGGCTACAGCAAGCACTTATGGATGTCGAGGAATCTATTAACGGTTTGGAAAATCCCTGTTGATAAGAATCCGGCAAGAAACTCAACAAGATATATATTTTTTTCAAACAGATTTATATTTTTTTTAATTAGGTACATTCATGTACTTACAAGATTAATCAAAACCAAATTTTTTAAATACAGCGATCAGCGATTTGAAACTAGGGATGGTAGGTATAATTATGAATTTTATAGTACGCCTTAGATATTTATGTTTTATTGACGACTAGCTGTTGCCCGCGACTCCGTCTGCAAAGAATTCGTTTATCGCTATCCCGCGGGTATTATGCAATTTGCCGGAATAAAAACTATCCTTTGTCCTTCCTAGAGTCTCAGTCTATCTCCATACCAAATTTCATCTAAATCGGTTCAGCGGTTCGAGCGTAAAGAAGTAACAGACAAACAGATAGACACACTTTCGCATTTATGTATTAGTATGGGTTTGATTTTTTTTATCTGTTTGATCGGGTATAGTTTTTTTTTTCGAGTATTATAAAATAAACCTAAGAAAACCTAAACCAATTTGTAGATTTCACGATCAAAGACAATTATAAAATAAAAATTGACCCGGTTTCAAAAAGCCATGAATATAACTTTCTACTAATCTGTTTGAAATCGGTGCCTCAGCGCAAGCCAGCAGTAGTGGAACTAGTCATATCATCTATAACCTACATATTATTTTTTGGCCATCTACCAGTCCATAAAATTAAAAATAAAAGTACAACCGAACCTCCTCTTTTTAATGTCACTTAAAAAGCTCGTCTAATTAATAGTTTCACTGAAACTTATATCAAATGACCATTATATATTTCGTCCATTTTCTTTTTAAAATTCCCGTTTGATGCTGGCCGCATAACGACTTTAGCTTCTCGGCTTCCAATTTCAAACAAGCCGCGGCTTCCAGCATTTCAGCCAGGGTCCGCTGACTACTACACATCCGCGATCCACCCCATTAACCGCCATTTATCAAAACGTCATTAATCTTGGGGAAAGAAGTGCAGCGGTGATTAAGACTTCTTGCGGGACGGCTCGTTATTTGTTAATCCACTGGCGTTCATGGTAGAAGTTTTTTTGCCAAAAAAATACTTACTATAAGATTTAAAAAAAAAAACGTATATGATTGGAGTTTTAGTTGAGATTGTCATCCAATCTACAAATAAATGTCATCATCATCATCTCAGTCGAAAAACGTCCACTGATCGATCCTGCGCCATCCGCATCCAACGCGTTCCCGCAACCTTAACCACGTCGTCGCTCCATCTTCTTGGAGGCCTACCTACACTGCGTCTTCCGGTCCGCGGATGCCACTCGAAAACCTTTTTGCCCTGCCCACAGCCACTTGAGTCTGGCAATTCTTCGAGTTATGTAGCAATCATTTCAATGAAGGTAAGTAATAATAAAATCTATACAGAGTTAGTCCTAATGGCCAAAGTTACCTTTTTAGTCAAAAGTGACTCGACAATGCGGTATATTTTTCAGGATTTTTTTAGATTGAGCTGGACTAATTTTTCCATACATTAGTATATACAAATATTCAAATATTCAAATATTCAAATAGTCGGCATCAAATCTGTTCACGTTCATTCAAATTAATCCAACCATTGTCAAATAATCGAGATTGATTTAAAAACTACATATTAAAATCTGATTTATTGAATCCGGCGTTACTTTGCGGAGGTCCATAATAATGAACTGAAACAATTACTTTGCTCACCCGCGACCTTAAAAAAAGCAAAAAAAGGTTGAATGTCGCGGGTGAGCAAAGTAATTGTTTCAGTTCATTAAAAAAATCTGTTCAACTGCACTCCAGTGTACGACTGTCGTTATTTTTTTAATTTTCAGTTGAAGTCTTAGACGCGGTAAGTTAGGGTTGAGCCAAGCTTGGGGCCGCTAGGGTTGCCAATCATTAATCAATTTATTTATGCTGGTTAATTTTAAGTCGTTAGTGTATTGAGAAGTTTATAGAGGGGACTTGAAATAATTAATCTTAAAAAGTAGATACAATACTTTTGAGTTAACCGATTAGAGAGCAGAATAGATTAACCACCTAGGCTCCTTTCAGAGTCCACCAATCATTTTCTATTTTAAAAAAAACTTTGTAAAAAATTGGTATAAGTATTTTAAGGAAGTAAAGAAATATTAGGATAATCTTGATCGTATTCCTTAATTCGTGTTTGCTTCCACACGATTAAACAAATTTGGTTCAATAGATTTTAATGCCAAAGTGAGTCTTACTTTGATTTTGAATTCGAAAATACTCCGTTATTTATTATGGCACTGTAATCAAATTACTAAGTCTGATTTACAAACAAAACGTAAAGATTATACCTATTGCTTCATTTGTCAAATGCACTTCGTGATTTTTCTGTAAGAATTTTATTTGTAGTTTTTTGATGAGTAAGGGCTTGCGCGCCACGCCGAAACTATATTGCGGGGTGGCATTGGTGCCTTAAAGCTTATAGAAAATTTAAAAAAGTTTGTTCCTTTTTTTCACTCAACGGCTTAGAGGTCGAAGTTCATACTGACAGATAGCCAGGACCAAGATAGAGTAGCCATGTGCCAATACTTTTATAGACTGTCTCATCTCTCTTATGCCGTCGCATTCTTATTGTGGTATAGTCGTCTTACGTCCCGAATGGCCAAAATACTGGAAAAGTTAAAAAATTAAATCCACCTCAATGAACTGGAACAATTACTTTGCTCACCCGCGACCTTAAAATCATTAAATTAAAAATTTTAATGAAGGTCACGGGTGAGCAAAGTAATTGTTTCAGTTCATTAATATGGACCTCCGCAAAGTAACGCCTGATTCAATAAATAAATTAGAGAAATCTGCTTTTACTATCGTTGTATAGTAAGCCAGGCGTGAAAGAATTTTAATCAATGACAATAACTTAGAAAGGCACACCCGTCAATAAATAATAATAAACGGGTAATGACGGCGAATTACAATAAATCAATGCTACCGGCCGTAACTCAGCGCGTGGGAACGGGATGGCACATTTGCATAACTACCTAATACCGGTGGTAAATCATAATTTGGTGGTACAAGGTAAAGGTGTGGTTAGAGAATAGCTGAGCGATTCCGCCGTATATGACTACGAATACCGGCGTTTTGAGTCTTAGGGTCTCAATGGCGAAGGGAACAACCCGATTCCCCACGGGTTGACTAAACTTTCGAAGTTACCAAACGCTTCTCTACCATTAGTGCACTTTCAAGATGAGGATAAATTGGTATTGTACTTAGGTTTTTCTTGCCCCGGCATTACTTGCAAAAATTTTCACGCCCCGCCACTGTAGGGTATGCGCGCACGAGCTACTTAGTCGCAAGGCGATTTATTTGTGTTATGTGTATTTGTATCCCGGGAGTCGCGGCGCTACGTGTGCGCACTTCCATACTAACCCAATGACTTGATGTGAGAGACAAAATAGTCGCGGAGAGAAAAGTTGCTCGTGCGCGCATACCCTTAGAGTCTCCCCACATCTTGTCATCATCGTTATCATCATCTCCGCCTATATACGTCCCACTGCAAGTGCTGCTATTTGTCCTAGTCCTATGTTACTAGTAATTAGTAAATGAGACGTGCGAAAGCGTTAAAGACTTATTTTTGCGTAAAAACTTACATTAAATACAGTAAAAGGCTTTATTTCCAGTTTTGTCCACTGAAACTTTCATCATCATCATTAATTTAAGAGCTTAGCTTTCATATCTACAAAATAGAGATTAAAACATACACTTGATGGCTATCCATTGAATTGTGGGATGGCTGTCATAGTACAGGCAGACCGAAAATAACCTATCATACACAGTAGGAGAAGCATGCTCCCGGCAAACCCAAATGGCACAAAAAAGCAAAATAATTATCCAACAATAATACAGTTTAAAAGGCTAAATTAAAACTGATTAATTTCCACACTCGCTACCTATAAAACCCCAGCTTTATCTCGCATAATTCTCCAGTTCATACAAATTACGCATCACACGCTATTTAATCCTACATTGTCGCGACATCACAATACATTTACATTGACACACATACGTAACGGTAATCAAGCCATAATTAAGTGTAACATTAGACATGACAAATTATGAAAGCGTACATTTTGTAGGCATTACGAATTTTATGAAACAACTTTTCTCGAGTTCTCTCGCTTGCTGTATAAATTCGACAATTATCAAGTACAGTTATAGTTATTTGTGATACAAGGTTGGTAAGTATGGTGTTACAAATGAGTTGACGAGTGATAAACCCGAGCCGCACGGCGAGGGTTTTCATCGTCACGAGTTTGTAAAACCTTGCCAACCGTGTATCATACGACGTTTTACAATACATTTGTGAGAAAATAGGCAATTAATAACACAAAATTGTAAAATAAAAACAAATTTCTCGAGATACTTATTGGTAGCAAAAGATTATTTTGCGCGGTTTGCGCCTTACTTTAAATATCGGGCGGAATTAATTCCATTTTACTGTCGACTTCATCACTTGAACATCACTCATTTTGTTTGGTTTTTGTACATATACTACAATCAACAACTCAAAACAACGCAAAGTTTTACAAAAATGGCGCGTCCGTAATGCGCATGCGTAAGTTTTGTTTTTAATTAGGTTAACTAAAATTATCAGGCAAAGGTTCGACGCGTTCAGACACTGCGATTTTTTCGAATAAATAAAAGGTGGAAATCATTAAAATCTGCGGTAATTAAATTACAGTTTATAATAATAACAATCAATTTTGCAAATTCATTACTTAGTTTTGTATATTTATACATTTTTCTACGTATAAATCGATATTTTTGTCACTTAAAACTCTTTCCTTGTAAACTTTTAAACTGGAGAATTAAAAAAAACTGTAAAAAAATCGCACTAGTGCGGTAAAATGAACTTACGAGCCATGTATACATCCTTTGAAAGTGAATTTTTCGAGCAAATGTATTGTAAAGTTTATATAAATACCTAGGTACGTCACAAAGATGACAACATGTAAAACTTTATACCTTTGTGCTAACCCCGGCGCCACACATAGCACAAATGTTTCAACACATATTTGAACACATATTTGATCTATGGTTGATTGTATGGTTGTTCTATTGAACAAATAAGCAAATACCGGTGCTTCACATGTAATCAAATATGTGTTCAAATAATGTGTTGAAACATTTGTGATATGTGTGGCGCCGGGGTAAGGTCAGTGTTTACACATTTGACGTCTTCGGTCGTCAAGAAAACGAAAAAAAGCTGACTTTGGGCTTGATTTTTAACTTTTTTTTACTTATTTCTTGTTACAGCGTCTAATAGTAATTCACACTTTTAAATCTACCGGTTCGGAACAACTACAGAAATTATAATCGAGATATAAGAAAAAAGTTCAGCAATTTATAGGGAGGACCGAGCGTGTAACATTTTGGAAAACATATAAGCCGCGCGAAAACAATTCAAAAACATCGATTCACAGATCGATTAGAACACGGCACCGATCAATAGTCGGATAAGCTGTACTGATCTCGTCGGTACTTTGATGGGCCAGTAAAGGTGTCTTCGTGGAAATGTATAGAACAAATCCGGTTTTTATTTCTAGGAAACCATTTTTTACGACCAGTTGCTTCAGTCCCTTTAATTTTAAATCTAGCTGACCCAGCAAACGTTTTTTTGCCATAGTAGGGGTTTAAAAAAGGTTTCAGACCTACCGAATACAGAGAAAAAAGTTTCATAAAAATCGGTCAAGCCGTTTCGGAGGAGTTCGATAACCAAACACCGTGACACGAGATTTTTTTAATATGAGGATCATTCGGAAAACTGCAATCAAATTGCAATATAGTAGAAGTAACCATAACCTGTTTGTTAATAATATTTACCATCTCAGACGACTCACACGTCGGTGTAGACTTGGCTAAAAAATATTGACTGTAGTGTAGATCCCGGTCCCTTTCCGGTGGACAGGAAAGACATGAACAAAAAATGTGTATGGCCCATCAGCCAAACTAAACCGTACCATAAAATATACAAAGAAAGAAAGAAAGAAAGAAAGAAGAAGTAGAGGGCATAACATAGATGCGCTTTATCACTGCCTAAATGTGATTATAACAGACTGAAGTGTACGATGTATGGGAAAGATTCGTCGCTAACTTCTAGACCAGTGATGGTGTAGGGGTAAGCACGCAGCACGGAACGCTGAGGACCTGGGTTCGATTCCCAGCATTGGTCTTTTTTCTGGGGTTTTTTTCTGTGCATCTATATTTCAGTTTGTATTTAGTTTGAAATAGAAAGAAAGAAGACATTTATTCACTTTTACAAGACACACAAATACAACCCTCCCCCCCCATCCCCCCCCCTCCCCTACCCCCCTTCTACTACTTCGTTTTCGTTTCGTTTCGTTCCGTTACTAGTTCGTTTGTCTGGCCTCTCTAACATAACATAAAAAAAATACAAGAAAGTTGACACAATTTCATACAAATAAACAAAGTTCACAAAACAATGAAGTAATAAATACACAGATTGCATGTGTGTCCATGCAAGAGTGAAACGGTCGCTGACTCAGCATTATGCTGAGGCGTTAGACGCCTGCAGCGCTGATTTTCTGCCAGAACCGTCTGTGACTCACGAAACGATACACAAATATACTATATAAACTACTTAATAAAATGATAATGAATTAATAAATAATTTAGATTTATTATTGCGTAGCATAATATGTAAATAAATAAATTACAATAAAGAAAAAGGAAACAGAAAACATAAGCCTGTCCTTGCAGTCTGGTAAAAATTTGTTTAAAAACAACAGGTTGGCATATCAATAAGTGAGTGCTGGTTTTATAGGTAGGATTTTTGGAGCGTTAACAAGTGAACCTTCAGCTTGCGCTTGAAGGTGTACCCACTAGCACATACCATACCATACCACTATACCATATTCAAACCGTTTAATTAGTCGTAAGTTGAAACGTTTCCCGAAATGTAAACATATTCTTGATCGGCCGAAGTTGAACGTGCAACCCGCTCAAATTCAAAACATCCATAATAGCATCCACACAAGCGATACTAAAAACGGAGGGTTATTATCGAACTTCCTCAAGAATGTTGCCGACTCCAAAAGATCTAAATTCAACAAATGCCTGCCAAAGGAACCAACTCGCCTTATTACATCGGAAGAATTTTAACGAGATGCTAACTTGTTTATAAATTGAATTTCTGAACAGCTTGTTGCCGATATAGATTAAGTTTGAAAAAGTTCAATGATTTCGTTCGGAAATTGAGGTTATTTTGTTAGGATTAAGCACGGAATTAATTTGTTAAGTTGGTATAATTTGTTTGCGTTACACCCGGGTTTAAGCTTGTGGGTTACGTAGACGACATTATTAATTAGAATCGGAGTTGTTTATTGATACTCTTTGATATTAATTGCGTATGTTATATGAACATGTTATAATATTACATTTAGACGACCTGATAGCTTAGTGGTTAGAGAACCTAACTACGAAGCTTGAAGTCCCGAATTCGATTCCCGGGCGGGGCAGATATTTGTGTGAAAAAAACAAATGCTTGAATGAATGATTTGTGCTCGATCGAGTCTTGGATGTTTAATATGTCTTTAACTATATAAGTATGTTTATCAGTTGTCTAGTACTCGTACAAGCTTTGCTTAGTTTGGGACTAGGTCAGTGGTGTCAATGGGATCGCATTAGAAATGATGAAATCCGTGCAAGAACTACAGTCACGGACATAGCTCGAAGTGGGCGGGGCACATCGGGCCGACGGGGCCAAAGGGTTGTCGAGTGGCGTCCGCGGACCGGAAGACGCAGTGTAGGCAGGCCTCCAACAAGATGGAGCGACGACCTGGTTAAGGTTGCGGGAACGCGTCGGATGCGGATGGCACGGGATCGATCTGTTTGGCGAGCCTTGGGGGAGGCCTATGTTCAGCAGTGGATGTCTTTTGTCTGAAATGATGATGATGATGATAATACATTTTCCGCTGGCGTTCGTGTCATCACAATGTGTTGTTTTTTTTTGTGTTTAGTTTTTAAATGGGTCCCACTGAAAAACAGCGTTGTGGCTTGCCGCAACATTATGCTGAGTGGGGCCCAATTTATACTATTCGATGATTTTTATTTGTATCTTTTCCTGTCAAATGTATTTCCTGTGTATCGAATATGTGTAAATAAACATCTCTCTCTCTCTCTCTCTCTCTCTCTCTCTCTCTCTCTCTCTCTCTCTCTCTCTAACATAAACTATACTGAGGCGTAGTAAGGTACTACCTTATATGGTACAGTCACCATCATAAACATCGGAGCGGTCAAGGTGCTCAAAAATATCTGAACGTACGCGATACTTTTTTCAGATATTTTTGATCACTTTTAATGCTCCAATGTTTGTGATAGCGACTGTACTATATTAAGTAAATATGACAGCTACATCAAAAGTTTCTGTAAACCCCTTAATACCTATTGTCACTTGCGTCCACTACCTCAGTTCACTGCCACTTAAGCCTCCAAACACGTTTAACTACCAAATACTAATATCTATACTAAAACACTCAACTGCCCAGCCTTTATCATTCGTACGAAAAACTGTATCCGTACGGAGCCAACGGTTCCAAGCTTGTTCCAAGTTATCAATGTACACCGTTAGACAATAATAGATTTACGTGTCTATGAAATAGCAAACATTTGAGCAAGACGAAGTCCTAAGCCGAATATTGCCCGAACGATATTGAGATTTAGTGCGATGGTATATAGATTAGAACAGCTTGATTGTTCTGTTTTAAAAACGCTGGATATAAGTATGGGAAGATACATATAATTGAGTCAATCAACTTTTTCATGTTCATACTCGTACTATGTAGACATATTTCATATTAGGTACGTTTAAATATTTTGTGTTCATGATTGCCCAATAGACAAAGGTTGCCCCTCGATTTGCATGGAAAATAAGGGTTTATCTTCTGAACTACCATATTTTACGCTAAAACGATATTCTGATTTCCTTCCTTCCAGATCGGTCCCTCGTGTCCGAGGATCGTGGTCAGTATCACGGTTGCATCTGGATCGGATAATCTGCCTCCACCGGTTCCTGTCCAGCGCATCTCTTACCACCGTGTAGAACTTGGCGGACGACGAGTCTTTTATTTGATCGGTCCATCTCGTTGGTGAACGACCGCGCAGTCTTCTGCCTTCGGTGTTCCCAACCACAATCATTTTCTCTAGAGTTTCATCGCCTTTACGCACTGTATGTCCGAAATATGAAAGAATGCTGCTGACATATGGTCGATAAACGAGTTTTTATTTGGAGCTGGGCCAGAATCGACGCATTGTTGTTCTGATTTGGATGATTTTGCTTTTTGGCAGAGTTTAATACTTCAGTTTTATTGAGGTCATTGAGAGATTTGACTAGGTCTTTCTCGTTGATCTTGCTTACCACCTCGACCAATCAGCTTTTCCAAACGTCAGGTTTCCTGCGGGCAATGCGAAAGATACATTAAGCGTTACCAACTCATGCTTCGTTGATTAAGAAGTCAATGAAGTGTTATGAAGTGTTGCTATCCTTGTTAGTAAGCCTTGTCAAAATTTGTATAGGAAGTAAAATACACTGGACCCGCATGGGAACTACGGCCCAAGTCCTATCATTCTGTGAAGAGGCCTGTGCCCTGCAATGGGACGTATATAGGCTGGGATGAAGTAAAATCAACGTATTGATCGACTTTATCACAATTCCCTTTCAATGGTAGCAAAGTTTCAAACAGGAATGGAAGCTGCTTTATCATAAACCTACAAAAACTATTGTCTTTATCACTACAAAGTTGCCATTCACACGCCGCTGTCAACTAACAAAGATATCGTAAATAACCAAGGCAAGTTGTCAGAGTTTTTCTATTCAAGTGCACTCACTGGCATTATAACAGCTATGTGGAACACCATAAATGCTATTATTGAGTGGCTCATGAATGTTTTATTGATACTTTATCGTTATAACCGGGATTACGGAGTAGCGTCTTTCATACATCAGCAGCCTTACATAAATGTATGGGTTATTTGATTCCTGGGAGGTTATTAAACTGCATTGCTAATAAATCTATATTGAAGGGGAGTAGAAAAATATAAATAATGATAATGGAATTTAGTATGAATGTCTCTCTCTCTCTCTTCATCAGCCCATAGCCACCCAATGCTGAGTGTAGGCATCCTGCATTGCTCGCCACTCATCTCTGTTCAGTGCTCTCCTCATCCAGCACCTTCCCGCCACTTTGACCAGGTCGTCAGTCCACCTCATCTCCTGCCTGCCAACGTTTCTCCGCCCGGTTCTGGGTCTCCACTCCATCACAGCCTTCCCCCATCTTCCATCTTTCATCAGTATGAATGTATTTCCTTTTAATTTTTTTTCTTCGTAAGCCGTGTGGCCTAGCGGTTTGACCTATGGCCTCCCAAGCAGAGGGTCGTGGGTTCAAATCCCGGCTTGCACCTCTGAGTTTTTGCTCGCTGTTATGCCCTGTTTTTCCTTCTATTTTTTACCATACTCTAAAACACTCCTTTACCGTCATGACCGTTATCAAAAAATCCTAAATTGAAATAATTATATTTTCGACACGTAAGATCTAAGCATGCTATTGCCGCCTTGTGAGTACACAAAAAATGACATTCCTTTATCCAAATAGAGTATCTAGAGAGCATCCCATATTTGTAACGGTCTCGAGTAACGGTAGCGATACAAATATAGACAGTGAATTCCTTTTGGATAGTCAAATGCAGTATTAATAAAGAAAAGTATATTTTTACTTCCAAACTTTGCATTTCGCGTTGGCATTGTTCATTCACCTACCATAACTTCTCATATTTCATTTTCTAGCTTTGTTTTTACCAAGTAACTGCCAAATATACTAACTAGACACTGGCGAAATTCTTCCTTGATGGACAGAGCAACATTAAAAATAGTACCACCCACTGATTAATTTTAACTGACGGATAAATGTGATGCCGTCTCCGTCTACTCGAACAAAACAAACAGAGACGGCATCACATTTATCCGTCAAATAAATTTGATCAATGGATGGTGAAACAGGTGGTATTTTTTTTTATTTTTCCATACGGTTCTTTACTTATCTCAGCGCGTTCAGGGTTCTAGCTATAGCCAGCACAAAATTACAGGAGGTAGATAGCCTAAATGGCTTCGAGAAAAGGATGGTAGAGGTGAAAAACTTAAATAAATGATCTGCATTTAATTGATATAGAGCTTATGCAATTTTTCAAATGGAACGTCAATTTGTTCATAGCGACACGTTACTATACTACCTACGTACGATCGGCCCAAGCTTACCAGTTTCAAAAGAAATTTGCTTGCAGCCGTTGAAGTTCATTGGTATGGATTGGTATGGACAGATGTCTAGCCACTGCACGCAAACTGGGCCTTTAAGGTGTCAAGCTGGCGTCTGGGCCGATTGTACAACACGGGTCATTTAATTAAGTTTTTCAACCGACGAAAACAAAAGGAGGAGGTTCTCAATTCGACGTGTATATTTTTTTTTTGTTTTTTTTTTTTTTTTTTATGTATGATCACGCATAACTTTTTACAGAGTAGTCCGATTTTGATGATTCTTTTTTTATTGGAAAGCGTATTCCCCGAGGGTGGACCCATTTAAATTTGGAAACAATATTCCTACCCTAAGGGTAGAAAAACAGGGGATGATTGATTATTCAGTTACTGATTGCACTATATGACCACGCATAACTTATTACAGAGTAGTCGGATTTTGATGATTCTTTTTTTATTGAAAAGCGTATACCTCAAGGGTGGTCCCATTTAAATTTGGAAACAATATTCTTACCCTAAGGGTAGAAAAACAGGGGATGATTGATTATTCAGTTACTGATTGCACTATATGACCACGCATAACTTATTACAGAGTAGTCGGATTTTGATGATTCTTTTTTTATTGAAAAGCGTATACCCCAAGGGTGGTCCCATTTAAATTTGGAAACAATATTCTTACCCTAAGGGTAGAAAAACAGGGGATGATTGATTATTCAGTTACTGATTGCACTATATGACCACGCATAACTTATTACAGAGTAGTCGGATTTTGATGATTCTTTTTTATTGAAAAGCGTATACCCCAAGGGTGGTCCCATTTAAATTTGGAAATAATATTCCTACCCTAAGGGTAGGAAAACAGGGGATGATTGACTAACTTTTTAAAGAGTAGTCTGATTTTCATAATTCTTTTTTATTGGATAGATAGGGTATACCTTGAAGTTGGTATTATAAATTTGGAAAAAAATTACCCCAATAATGGAAAAAAGTATAAAATAAAAACTTTTTAACAAAAAATTAAACCGCCGAAAAAACTGAAAAGCAAAAAAATAATACTTTTTTTGTTTACCTTAATCTAGGTACCAGTTTGAAGTCGGTGCCTCAGCACGAGCCAGGAGGAGTGATAGAAGCCAATCAGGTAGACGATTATAGGTCCACTCCTCCTGGCTAAGTGCTGAGGCACCGACTTCAAACTGGTACCTAGATTAAGGTAAACAAAAAAGGTATTATTTTTTTGCTTTTCAGTTTTTTCGGCGGTTTAATTTTTTGTTAAAAAGTTTTCACTTATACGGCCGCCGTGCTTTTGTTTTGCTCGACTTGCCGGGGGCATTGCCGTGCTCCTAGACATAAAATATAGCCATGGCCATGAAGCCAGCTAAAAAGCTTGTAAAAAAACCAACGTCCGGTTGTATTAAGTGCTTAAATTTCTCTAATATACCAATCGACCAAATAAGTCCAGTGACCAATCAAGCCGCCCGATAATTTGATCCTCTTACCAAAGGCTCTCGGCTCTTTATGATCTAAATGACGACCGTGCAAGGCGAGCGCCGTATAAGGAAGCGGCTTTCTACTGCTGCTTGCGAGTAGTGAAATAGAGTGTTTTGATAATGGCTAGGTTAATCTGGCAAATGCTAAGAGAAACTTCGGAAGACCGTTGCTCAGATTTAAGGACTGTGCTAAGCGTGATAATATGGCCAACTTTAAAATAAAATTGATCGCTACAACTGGGAAAAGCTGGCGGAAAACCACGCTGTTTGGCGCGAACGTGTTTGGGAGGGTCGCAAATATTGCGATGAGGCCTGGTTCAAGGCACTTACTGACAAGAGACAGAAGCGACATCAAGGCAGCTCTGCATCAACCTCCGCAAACTTCTCTTCTCTAACATGTCGCTCTCGCATCGGGCTAATCAGCCACGAAAAGCGTTGTGCACAGGCAATACGCCAAAATTCGTCTGAAACAGACGCATAGGCTTAAATGGGGTTAATCTATACTAATACCATACGAAAGTTTATCTGTCTGTCTGTTACATCTACACGCTTAAACAGCGGTGTTGATTTGGGTGAATTTTGGTATGCAGTTCTAAACCCTGGAAAGAACTTAGGATAGTTTTTATTCTGGAAAATTGTAGTTCCTAGATAGCAATAAAAAAACTTTGCGGACGGACGGAGCCGTTGGCAACAGCTTGAAATTTTCACCGATTATATATTACGGTTACCGTTATAATTATAAAAACAAATACAAAAAATAAAATAAACTAAAAAATTAAAGAGGAACGTCATGCGAGAAAAATGTTTTTTTCAGCGTTTTTAACTCGATCTTTATTAGTTTTTTACTTAAAACATTCCACGGAGATAGGTACGGAATCCTTCATATACGTGTCCGATTTCGGTGTTCTCGATGCCTGAATAGTCGTCAAATCAGAGCGACCCCTCTGGTAATGTAACTCGGTAATGTACGACTAACAAGGGAAACATTGATAGATTTGGCTTTAAAATCTAATCGAATAAAAGAGATATTGCGGCAAAAGTAAACCAAAAAAAAATTTGGATCATCCTACTCTGCTTACTTAGGTACTAATAGATAGTTTGCTCATATAACACCGAATAAAAAAAATACTTTTCGGTCACCCAGTCATAATTCTGGACATAACCACAGACATAAGATAAAAACCGGCCAGTTGCCCAATTTCCCTATAACCCCAATGGTTCGCGACATAGATTGGTAGTCTTAATTTGGTTCCTCCGATGTTACTGTCGAATCGTTCGTGTTCAATAAGACCGTAACGAATACTTTGTACGAACCAAGTGTCCAAGGTTGCACTTTCTCTTTGAGACATGCATTTCATGTGTGTTTTGGATCATGTTTAAGCTTCAAATAGACGGTACAAAAAATTATCGTGTGAAATTCGTTACATTGCGGGGCCGCGCGGCTATGTATTTATTAGTGATCGACTATCGAAAGCAATGAAGGTACCAAGACTCTCACGATATTTATCGCATTGCCCAATGTAGCTTCATGCCTAAAGATGCTTACAGTTTGGGGCGCTAGTATCGCTAGCAGAGTGACAAGAGAACGACGGCATGGCGGCGGCAAAACAATGCTAACGCCGGTAGACAGACGGAAGAGTGAGGGCAGAACGAGAGTAGGGTGACAGCATAGTAACGGTAGAGGGACAGCGGAGTGACAACATAATGACATCAGATCGACGGTAGAACGTCGGTAGAGTGACGGAAGAGTAACGGTATAACGACGCTATAGTGACGGTAGAGCGGCGTCATAATGCCGCTAGAACGACGGTAGAAGAGAGTCAGAGCGACAGCGGTGTGACGGTAGAGCGCTGGCAGAGCAACAGGTTTTAGACCGTCTAGCTCCGCGGCTAGCAGGCAGAGGAACGGGCAACGGAGTGGTGAGCGTGTACTCTGTTCATTGTGCGGCCGAAACGCTCGCTGCATAGCTTACCCGGAAGCACACGCAATGAATACATAAAACGCTCGCCACGCTGCCCGACAGTGTCTAGTTCGCAGATTACAGCGCAAGCCACTCAGAAAAGACGAAGGACGGGGGCGTGTTGCAGTTTCAGGTCCCCTTGAATCAGCTTTCATACTAAATGTATAGAAGCGTCGCGATCCAAAGCAGACAGAAGAGACGGGCGGAGACGCGACCTGCGAACAACGACGCGGACTGCGACGCGCCCCCATCCCACGTCTCTTCTGTGTGGCTTGCGCCGAAGGCCTGTCACGCTGCTAGAGCCTTAATGTGAACGCAGCCTAACAAACTCTCCTATTCCATAATTAAAATGTTAACAACCGCGGGTAGTATTACTAATCGACGCCATAACTGCTCTTCCGTGGTTGCTAACGACGTTTATAATTATATCGTTACTGCACCGAATTCGCGAAAGCGTAAAATTAAGTGAACACTCTGTTTTGTTGCCAATAATCCCGAAAGCCCTTGTGGTGTAATAAACTTTAAGCATGCCTGAAGGTTTTCATATATTTCGTATCGTTTTGCTCTCGTATCGTGCGGATTTCACGCGAAACTACAACCCAAGCCCTCTCATTCTGAGAAAAGGTCTGTGTCCAAACCTGGGACGTATATGAAAAAATGGGAAATGATGATTATATAGTCGTGGTAAGTTCCGGTTTATGGTTTAAATATTGTTAAAATTACCTCGACGTTTCAGCGACAGACATTGCAGCATCACTAGTAACAGCACTGCCCTGCCCACTGCCGCTCGAGTCTGGCGATTCTGCGAAACCAAACCCTTCAAACCTGACCCAAAGCCAAATAACACTATAGCATTCAACGAGCAAAAATCAGTTTTCCTCCACGTAAAATCGAATGCGCTTTCATTAATTCTAAGCACTCTTGCTGCGTCTGGTAATTTATTTTTATTGCCCCGTTACTAAAACCTCCGTGGATTTATTTGTGCCGCGCTAACCTGTGGCCGGCGGTAAATAAGCGTAAGTGAATCGAGCTGTGGCACCAACCACTTACGACAGGAGATGGTCCCACACAAATGTGGCCACAATAGAGCATCTCTCTCCAGGCAAGTGTCGGTATTAAGCTGTAACTAAGGATCATTAATGTGTCAGTTGCTTGGTGATGTTGTATAGTTAATATTAATACTATTGTACTTATGTAAAGTAAAAACAATTGACAAATAATAAGATACATGTACATAGTTGAACTTATCCCTTTTAGGTATCTCTACCAGATATAACCCAGTAAATAATTAAAATAAATAATAAATTATCTGACGATTGACACCAATTGACCTAGTCCCAAACCAAACAAAGCTTGTACTATGGTCACTAGACGACGGATAAAACATCTAACCTTCTAATTCTAATATATAAAAATCTTGTGTCACGGTGTTTGTTATCGAACTCCTCCGATACTATTTTTCGCAAAAATATCTGCTCCGACCGGAAATTGAACCCAGGGCCCCAAGCTTTGTAGTCAGGATATCTAACCAAACCAGTGAGTATCTAATCAGTAGACTGTCCGGTCCTCGAATGTGGAATAATGAGGAAGTTAAATTATTATAAGTGTGTATAAAAGCGCTTGTGAACATTTCTGGCGACACTGATACAGTACAAACAGGCGTGTGCTATTTCCTTTTTTTTTCTATTCCATAGTAAACGTCAACTCCTGTCACAAGTACTTTATGGGTTGTAAGGAATACAGGTTGGCCGAAATACGATAGGAAAAGGCGGTCAGTGTAGGGAAGTTTCGTTTTTCAAGAAATAACATGTTTTAGGTGAAAATGTTCATATTGTAAATTACGTAGGTACGAATGTTTCCTACGTCGTACCTACGTCGAATGACGAAGAAATTCTTTTACCACCTAAGATTCAATGTTTGTTGTACTGTATGGCTTAGAACATTAAATTTCAATTCGACGGCTAAGTCTAATGGTTAATACGAGGGAAGTCGCGGATTAAGGCTAGTATGATCATTATTTAGCACTGAGACGTGGCCGGATCGTTAGATGGGCCTCATAAGAAAGCTCAAAATCACTCAGAGGGCGATGGAGAGGGCTATGCTTGGAGTTTCTCTGAGGGATCGTATTAGAAATGATGAAATCCGCGCAAGAACTAAAGTCACGGACATAGCTCGAAGAATCGCCAGACTTAAGTGGCAGTGGGCAGGGCACATCGCTCGTAGAATTGACGGCCGATGGGGCTGAAAGGTACTCGAGTGGCGTCCGCGGACCGGAAGACGCAGTGTAGGTAGGCTTCCAGCAATATGGAGCGACGACCTGATTAAGGTTACGGGAACGCGTTGGATGCGCGTTGTTCAGCAGTGGACGTCTTTCGGCTGAAATGATGATGATGATCATTATTTTAGTACGACATCCACTGCTGGACATAAGCCATCATTGACTTGCATCCACCTTGAACCTGCGGCCTTTACCAAATCATCCGTCCATCTCGTTGATGGTTAATATAATAATAAAGTTATTTTTACACTTATTAAAACGTTTAGTAAATCTATGTACAGTCAAGCGTAAAAATATGGGTGCCAACAACTTGCTCATAAATACGCATAGCTCTTATGTGGTCGAATTAAGGTATCGGTTTTTAATTATGAGAGCATCAAATCGCTAGGTACATATTTTTGCACTTGACCGTCCTTGTTATCTGGTGTTCAATAAAGAGTCATTGATTGTAAACGTCCCTGTGCTCGACACTGACCCAATACATAGCACCTTCAATCTTATGTCATAGAAAGAGAGGTGACAGATGGGTGTCATCTACTGGGCGTTGAGGTGTCGAGCATTGGTACGTTTACCTTAGTGCATAATGGTTTCGTATTTATCGTGCTCTCCCAATTAGCTTCAGATGCCTGACACTAAATAATAAAGTTCCATGTTAATAGATACGAAATTGTCACTCATTTAATACAACAATTGATTAACACTTCCGGTGCCGTCGTAAATATTCCGATTAAGATCCTACTTTTCCCGATTGAAATACAATATGCTATTGCAAATCCGATTATTTTTAACGGCAACACCCACCTCAACAAGCTACATTCAGCCACTGGCTGTAAAACCTTCAACTAACGCTTTTTAAACCTGGCAACTCGAAAAAAAAGTTACACTTCACAAACCCTCAATCCGGCATTTAAACTAAGCCCTTTCACGCGACAGATGTTCGAGGGTGCTCGTGTGGAGGGCGCTTAGCGGGAACACTATGAAGTTTTGTCATTATGCCGAGAGTGTGGAGGCGGCATTACTTCGGTGGGGCATGGAAATGTGCTATGTGATATCCACATATATGTACCACACGTTTGAAAGAGCATTAGGGTTGAATTTGCTGACAACTTCACTCGCTGTTTCAAATGTAGCCAGTTTAAAAAAATATACTTATCAATTTTAATTTTTTGGGTTCCGTACCCAAAGGGTAAAAAGGGACCCTATTTCTAAGACTCCACTGTCCGTCTGTCTGTCTGTCACCAGGCTGTATCTCTTAAACCGTGATAGCTAGACAGTTCAAATTATCACAGATGATGTATACCTATCTGTTGCCGCTAAACTAAAAATAAAATAAAGTTAAAAATTAAAGTGGGTCGTCATATAACAAACGTGTTTTTTTTCAGCGTTTTTAACTCGATGCTTATAATGGCGTTAACTAGAAACTTGAAATTTTCACCAATTATATATTATTGTGGCCGATACAATAATAAAAATTAAATATTAAAGGGGGGGTCCTGAATAACCAGTATTCTGCTATCATTGGATAATATTACTGTTAAAAATTTCAATAGCAATAAAAATTGTAATCAATAGTGGGGTGAATTTTTGAAACATTTTTTTTACGTAATTTCGCTGGGCAATTTTTTTTTAACTTTTGGTGTAATTGATCACTCGTTGAGATACTCCTTTGGATTAGGATTTCAATGCTACAAAAGGCCCCAATTTAAAGTCAATAATTTAGTAGTTATTCAACATTGAAAAAAAAGCACCACCGAAATTACGATAGTGACAGCGAAATTACGTCTTTATTAATTTCATGGGAAATAAGTTCAAAATTATAAACCATTACTATGATTTATGTATGTAACTTTAATTAAATTCATGTAGGTTTACTAGGGGCGTTCAATAAAAAGTGAGAATGAGTATGTTATAAACAACTTTTACTAAATGTTATTTTATTTTTCGACATAGTCACCTTTTAGCATAATACACTCAGTATATCTTTTTTCTAAACTTAAAATTCCATTTTTAAAAAAAGGTCTCATCTTGAGTACTTAAAAAATCTTGTACTGCAGCGGCTACCACGTCGTCGTCTTCAAATTTCTGGCCTCTCAGGTATTGTTTCAATCTCGGAAATAGGTAGAAATCACTGGGAGCGAGATCTGGTGAATACGGAGGATGCTTAAGGATATCGAACCCAGCATCACGAATTGCAGCCATTGCAACGGCGGACTTGTGTGCCGGGGCATTGTCCTGGTGGAACAGCACAACTTTCGAGAGTTTACCTCGCCGTTTTTCGCGGATCTCATTGCGCAATGTTGCTATTTGTTTGGCGTATAAAGTGCCCGTAATAGTGGCTCCATGCTCAAGATACTCAATCATTAATACCCCTTTACCATCCCAAAAAACAGAGCCCATGACCTTACCGGCAGATGGGCTCACCTTGAATTTCTTCGGAGTTGGAGATGATGGCCTTTTCCATGTCGTAGACTGCAGTTTCGTTTCAGGGTCGTAATGATGGAGCCATGTTTCGTCCATTGTTATAAATCGCGCCAAAAAAAGTTCCCGGTCTTGCTGCATCAGGTTCAAAGCTTCTTGACAAATCTCTAGTCTAGTTTGTTTTTGCTTGTCAGTAAGCATTCTTGGTACCCAACGCGCAGATACCTTTTTTATACCCAAGCGTTCATGTTAAATATTATGCACGCTCCCCGTTGAAATCTTTACATTTTCAGCAATAAAACGAACTGTGACACGACGATCCGCCAAAACTGAGTTTTCGACTTTTTCACAATTTCTTCAGTTACTGCTGTAGTAGGGCGTCCGGAGCGAGGGTCGTCCATTGTCGATGTTCTTCCACGTCTAAATTCGGCGCACCAACGTGCGACTGTCGAATACGGAGGAGCATTAGACCCTAAAGTGTCCCGCAAATCCAAATTGACTTAGTCAGTAGAAAAATTTTTCAAATACAAGTATTTGATAACGGCGCGCAGTTCAATTTTTTCCATTTTCGCTAACGTACTCAATAGCATTGCAAAGAAATTACCGTATATTTTTTAAACAAAAGACAGTTAGTTTTTTTTTTCATAGCAATCAGCTAGATAGATTAGCTTTACCGGCCAGTATTTAATTTCGTAATATTAAAAGAGTTTGCATCTCGTTCTCACTTTATATTGAACGCCCCTCGTACATATTCGTGTATAGTTATAAATTAAAGTTTTAAACTATTTGTTTAAGTTTTTCTTAGGAACAATAGGTACGTTGTAAAAACGTAACAAATATTATATAAAAGCATGTATTTGCCTTCACAAATAAAAATAAACTAGTAGAAAATTCTAAAGACTCATTTCGAATGTGTCATGATTAATATAAAATATCATAATCAACATCGTTGCTAGTATGCTTGCTTGCATGCTGATTGTTTGCTTACTTGATAGTATGCTTGCAGGTTTAATTGCTTCCTTAAAACGCTAAAGATACAGATAGACATGCTAGTATAAATCATCCTTAAAACGAGCATGCTATTTAGCTGAGAAACATTGGCTTGAGAAACGCATGTTCGTTTAAAGCATGTTCTTAAATTAGGTATGGTCATTTCAGGTAGCAATCGCTCATTAATAGCATGATTTTGTGCTAATAGGTAATGAGGATGTCTATCTGTAACTATATAAGTATAGGTGCATTATGCAAACGACGCAGCGGGTAACATCTAGTTATTAGTACCTATTTTTTAACATGAAACTACCGTCAGATTCAATCGTAGTGAATATATACTGTTTTAAACTTTCGTGATTTTCACTCATAGCTAAAATACCACAAACAAGACTTATCACGCAAAACACACGAACAATATTTACCTCGACGTTTCGATTACATTAAAGTGGTTGTGGTCACGAGTAGATAGACTAGAGGCCTACTCGTGACCACGGCCACTGTAATGTGGTCGAAACGTCGAGGTGTACTCGTGTGTTTTGCGAGATAAGTCATGTTTATGGTATTTTAGCTATGTATTGAATATAGTTAGTAATTTCGCTGCCATATCTGTAATTTCGCTGTACAAAAATGCCAGCGAAATTACGCCACCGAGGATTACGACAATTAGGTATTTTTGCGATTACTGCTAAACTATATACATGATTAATATAAGCTCTTTACTGTGAAATCAGGACTAAGTAAACTAGTAAATAAAAATATAACCATTTAATTAAAACCACTATACACCGTGAAATTTTAGTGGTTGTTTTCCCGAAACGAGGTGATTTAGTATCGATTGTACAATCGATTTATAATTACTATTTTGACTAGAGTCAAAAATCCAATTGTGAAAAACGAAAGTCGAAAATGACCGCAAACCAATAGTAACGCTTCGTTGGTACCTAACCTATCGTACGATCGTACGCTACTTGTACCAACGAAGCGTTACTATTGGTTTGCGGTAATTTTCGACTTTCGTTTTTCACAATTGGATTTTTGACTCTAGTCAAAATAGTAATTATAAATCGATTGTACAATCGAAACTAAATCACCTCGTTTCGGGAAAACAACCACTAAAATTTCACGGTGTATATCGCACAAGAGAAATCCACGGAAATTACTTTTAAGCGAACCAAAATACATCGCGCGAAAGAATCACCTTGGTAGGCACACAAAACTCAGTAGTAGGACGTCCTCTCCGCGTGAAAACTGGAGCACAACTAACATACTCTTCCACAAAAATGTGAACATGGCGATATGATCCTTCACCAATGAGATATTAGCAGGTATTTGCGCAAGGTAATATTGGTAGCTGAGGTAGGACAAACACAAAATGGCCAACCTATTTTTAAATAACATTGTATTTAGTATAAAAAAGTTAGAATCGAATGCGTTAAGTAATTAGCTTCATTTTGATATATATTTAGTCGAAAAATGGCTCCTAGACACAAAGTTATGCTCAATTGATTCAACAAAACCGCGTGTGGGACAGGCCTCACAGACTTACTGTAGTTAGTGTTTCTAACTTTTGGATATTTTTTATGCAGTCTTAATTGAAGTCAACAATGTTTGTTATGTTAAAACTCATTGTATTGTATTGTGTACAATGTATATAAAATTGTGTGGTAATCATTTTTTATGTGGTTTTTTTTAATTGACTTGGGACGTCCAAAAAAGTCGCTTTGAAAATTCACCCAGTAGGTAGTTAAAATAACAAATAAAAATGCAAAACATGCATATTAATAACTCGGAAAAAATGAAATGAAATTTTGCATAGTTATCTTACTAATGTCCATTTTTGTCGTTTTGCTTTTATGCTATTTGAAACTTAAAAACTGTATTTGCACTTCCCCCATTTGTCTCCTGATACAATTTATTTTATGGACAAATTTGAATTTATGACCGAAAACGTTTGGACACATTCCAATTTTGAAATGTAAAGTGTGGATACCCCCAAATTGAACGTTCCACGTTTATTGCTTCCGGTAGGTACCATTTATAACGAATTTTGTCACAATTTTTCATTCCGAATTTTGTCAGGTAGAAATCTGAAATACTTATAACATAAATTAAAATGTAAAACGAATGTAAACATATTTAACGTGTGGGTAAATTTATGTTTATTGTCAACAAAAACTTTATAAAACAAAAAGTGAACCGACTCCAAAAAAAATTTAAAAAATAATCCTAAAAGGCCGGCAACGCACTTGTAATCGATTACCATCAGGCGATCCGTTTGTTCGTTTTCCCCCTGTACCATAAAAAAAAATCCAGAATTATTTTTCTACTGATCTGTTCGAAGTCAGAAGGAATGGACCTTGTCATGTAACTAAATACTGGGATCCTACTGCAGCTGCTCCTGCTAGCTTTTGCTGATTCGAGTTACCGACTTCAAACAGATCAGTAGATTGGTTTTTCCTTTTTTCATGTACATGTTTTTCTGTATTGTATTATTTGTGGTGTACAATAAAGAGTCATTGTATTGTATTTTATTGTATAACTTTTACTTAAGTGACAGCCCACGTTTTTTTTACTAGATCACAGTACCCGGACTATACGGCAATCGATGCGGAGGTTTATGGGGAAACAATGCAGTGGACATCTTCCCATTGGCATGACGATAAATGATGAAAAAAAATTCTTATGTCTAAGCCTAAATAAACACATAACTCGCGAAGCTACTTTAAAAACGGTTCAAAAGTACTTATCACCCCTCTCATCCATCTTAATTCGGCCCCTATTCTGAGACATTCGAAACTCGCGCGAGAAACGAGCGAAATGAGACGCGTAATCGAATTAGGACCCCATGCCCTGTGATAGTTTTGAGCCAAATGGATGTTTGAATGGTTAGCACGACGTGCCATGTTCAGGCCTTTTACGGCGAAGTTCGGGATTAGAGCTTGGTGTCGTGCCGTTCGCTCATGCTGATGGTATTGTACTGTACTCGTTATATGGGTATTAATTTTTTTGAAAAAGTTTCAATAACAAACCTTGTTTAAGGAGACCTGTCAAAGGAAAGAAGAAAAAAGGGGGATTGGGGGGATTGACAGGAGAGATGTCAGGAATAAAAACGAGATAACTTAATAAGAGAATCAAAAGATATTAAAATAATCCTTAGAATTTGATCCGCGATTGTGCGAGTGAAGTGTCGTGTGGTGTGTGTGTGTATTTTCCAACGGTTATTTCCTCATACTTTCCACAAATGTGACAATTTGAAATGACTATGAATTACGACGTTGGGAGTTACAGCAACGAAAGCTTTATAAACAACAGTTGATTTTTTTACCAATCATCATATAGCGAGACCGTGTAAAGCTGAGGGAAGGCTTCGCCTAATCAAAGATAGCTATATTTGGTTTCCAAAGAAAGAAACATCGAGAAATGTCAACTTGATGTCTAACCTAAGGGACAGACGAGTGAAGTTATAATAACAACAAGCTTGTGATATTGTGTTTGGGATTAAATGACTATAACTCAGTGTCTATTGAATCGGGAGTGTTCTAATAATGAGAATCGTGTAGAGAATTAAATGGTGTATCAGTGTGAAGTACTGCCGTGAGTCCAAAATGATATTTCGCAGGATAATTTAACTATTTTCAGAAATAGCGGGAGCCTAGAGGCGCGTGACGTCAGCTGTCATGTGGAATAGAAGAATAGAAGTGAGAAGTCTACGTCAAGGGATGATGGAGCGAAGACCGAGAGGAATCATTTGACGTGTGAGTCAAAATACTGATGTTTTATTGGGGATTTATGGGGAATTTGGACAATGGAGTAGTGATGAATTACATGAAAATATGACAGGGATTAAAGTGACGACTGGAAATCTAATAATAATTTATATCTTAAACCAAAGCATAATGGACTTATTTCCAGTATATTATTATATCCATCATACGTCAGGCATTGGAACTATTGGACCAATATAATTGACATCGCAGGAATACATGATCTATGAAATCTCCTGAATCATATCAGGATTGAATAATGATTTTGATTCATTATTAATATATAATTTGTTTGACATGGATATCCATTCACTGGATATGACGGCGGGTTCCTGATCGGAGTTCTGCTGAGAGCTGCGAGATGCAGTAAGCTGTGAGGAGAGCTGCTGGAGTATGGAGATGCAGACTTCGGGGCTGTATGCTGGGAACGCGATGCGTTTGGACCATAATCTTAGCTAAGTGTCTTTATAATTTTATTTAACGTGGCAGTAGGAACTTATACGAATATTAAGAACTTCTATCAGTTATATCGGCCCTCAGTATATTTTAATCAAAAGCGATCTTAACTTAAACCTACCGGGGTTGACTCGTGCGACTAAACATTTATTGAAATTATACATATAGAACAAAACTACATAGTAAGATAGATGTTTAGGTCAACGAAATTTAAGGTTCAATTTTAAACAAAAGTTTGATGACTGACATTTAATGTCAAGATGAGTAATAGGGTTCTATTTAGCTAATACAAATAAACATGACAATAGGTTTAAATATTCAAATTTTAGAACAGGCCAATTGAATCTTTGTTTAAATAAATTAGAATGTCTATTGGCATTTGATATCGAGAAACCACCTTGGGTTGAGCTATACAATGTTTTGAATTGATTTTATTTTTATTGTCTTTTCTCTTGGAATTATTATTTAAATTTAAATCTTTTTGAAATCCCAAAGGAATTATCTTCGATAATTGACAGTGGATCTGAACATTATTCTGACTGAGAACCTTGTGCGTTTATGTTATCGTACCTTCGTCTTGAAGTAATATTTGAAGTGAATATTATCTGAGATATTGAAGACCTCGTCTTGAAGTAATATTTGAAGTGAATATTATCTAAGCTACCGGAGATCTTGTAACCTACTGGGGAACCTATCTTCGATAATAACACAGAGTATTTAAACAGTGAAACAGTTGTACCTCCTAGGCAAGAACTCCCAGTATAATTTTAATAGGGTTTATTACTATTTAACCTTGTGTTTTATAATGAATTTATTTTTGGGAAGTAATTGATCAATTACTGATAGAAATGGATAAACGGCCATATTATTACTGTTTATTACCTTTGTTGTGCTGTTATACAAGTCCATTTAGACTTATGATGTATTGTATTATCTATTTTATTTGTTCTTGTGAAAGAATATCATTTTCAAAATTCATCCCTTGATTTTGGTATAAAATTTGTTAACCTATTAGAACCTAGAATGGGGTTTTCATAATACTTGAGACTAAATTAAACCACTAATACTTACCAGTCCTCAATATTAACCTTGAATAAAATCAGACCAGTATAGAGAAAGTATTTCCCACACTTCTATCCGTACTATTACTCTGAGAGTGGGGAAGTGACAATACTGGTAGGCACAAATGCCAGTATAGTTACGACCGACCAAGTGAAATGGTCCTGATAGCACGCAGCTACACCATCACGTACCATAGTACAGACGATACAGTTGCGATGGCTAGGCTAAGCAACGGTTGATGTGAAGCTTTCATTATGCGGTCTGTAGATTATCAAAATTATTATTTTGGGTGCGAGGATTCTGCCTCTGGCGTGCTGAATGTTGCCCCCTAGTGTTCGGTCTGACCAATCGGCACGTAGTGATTATGCGTAATCCAACGGGGTGTCTACTTACTCGCTCGGCAATAGGTGTCGTTAGTGAGGTTGCGGCTAAGGATAAAACATCCCTAGAGGTGATCCGTGCAGAATTGGGTGTCTTAGGGAGGTACGTGGGGGGAGGCCAATTACTCGATCTGGGTTGTAGACCAAGTAATGGAGCGTCCTTCAGCTTACTCATACACTAATCGAAGTACCTTCTTATTATACTAGAGTCTAAGGGGGGAATAGAAGTAGTCTCAAGTGAGTAGGGTAGTTACTCCGTGTAAATTTTAGGAGTAATAAAATCCTACCACAGGGGTAACTACATTCTTGTTTGTCCTCTTACTCATTTGGTGACTGATACATATGATCTATAGACGGGCGACATAGCTTGTTATTCCCTTGCAATGATCGTGGTAGGTTCGAGGAAGAGCGACCAGTGTGGTGTCGAGCTCTACTGGATGGAGCGGGGAGAGGGCTCCTCCTATACGAGTATAAACCATATTGCTATACAATGTCTTCCAGAGCAAATAAATAATATTAATTGTTAAACCTTTGTCCATTTCTGTCTGTGGATTTATATTTAAGAATTTATACATATATTCGCTATAATCTATCTATTTACATAAGTATGTAAAGTCTAATAGTTCACCTAGTTGTGAACCCCGGTCACTATTATTTTAAAATTAAAACACAACGTATAAACGGTCCAAAGGAAGACGATCACGCCAAAACAAAGAAAATAAAATGTTATCGAAGCCCAAAGGCTTAGCACAGTATATAATAGGAGAGTGAAAGGGACAATACGAACTTACAATTTCGGAGTAGCCGCTCAGTTGTCTGCGTAGTTGAAATACTTGTCGGTTGAGACGCGTTCACATTTTATAATATAAACTAGCTTTTGCCCGCGACTCCGTCCGCGTGGAATTAGTAATTTGAGCAGCTTATTTTTTTTATCCAATTTGCTTTTTCATCAATTATGGCTCTCCTAAGTTCCTTACCTCCCCCCCCCGCTCGCCCCCCCCCCCCTCTCACCAAACCCCCGCACACCCACGTTCACCACAGTACCCCCAAATCAAGCGTGCCTATAGAAGTTTTACTTCAAAAACCCCCGATTTTGAAACATTCTTCCGCTCCGCTCCGCTCCTATTGGTGTTAGCGTGATGATATATAGCCTTCCTCGATAAATGGGCTATTTAACACTGAAAGAATTTTTCAAATCGGAGCAGTAGTTCCTGAGATTAGCGCGTTCAACCAAACAAACAAACAAACAAACTCTTCAGCTTTATCATATTAGTATAGATTAGGTACGTCTAGTGTTAGCAGTGGGCTTGAGTGTACAAAGTACTAAAAATAATAGCTTGCGGACCATGTAAAGTCAAAGGCAGAAGTATATATACAGCTATCGCGTAATATATGTAAACACCAACCTTATAAAAAGTAACAATATAAAATACAATCCATAAAATGCTGTCAGTCAAGCAAACCGCCCCGGATGGTATCGGCGGAAAGGTGCCCAATACACTTAGCTGCATCGCCTTCAACCGCGAAAGACAACCTTTGTACCAGAAAAGACCCAGAGCGAGGGTCAAGACATCTCTCACGCAGACGGCGCCCTACGTCTTTAAAGAAAACCTTGATCTCGGAACCCCAACCACCACCGCAAGTGGAACAAATAAATAATTTGCGAGAGCCGAGTACCTACTTCTCGCGCTTTTTAAAGGCTGCCGTTTCAGCAGCTGCTCCCCCCATCCTTGAAGTGCGACCAAGGTGCGAAGATGTAAAAGTGCTGACGCAAGTGGCGTCCCAAATCAGGCACTTTCCCTTTTACCAGGGCACCAAGGTCAAACAAGGTCAAGGTCGCTTTTGCCCTCTGCCCGGCTAAGACCTGTACCTCTACCATGAGTTTACACTAGTTTACAGTGACCGTACACGCTAGCGACGGCGTAAATGATTTGTATGGAGAATTGTACTTCCATAAGTGACCGCTAGAGGCGTTGTACAATTTTCCATACAAATAATTTACGCCGTCGCTAGCGAGTACGGTCACGTAAACTAGTGTTAACTCATGGTAGAGGCCGTGGAGGCTCCAACACACAATGGACGTTAGCCGAAACCAGAGCCTTGTGGATTATATCGTTCAGATAACCTTATGGGTCAATACCCATAAAATATCAATATGCCAATGCATAGGGTTACGAGATATTTTGACGCCTTGGTAACGTCCATATATTTATTACCTTGACTGTACTAGAATGAACTTTACTATTCCTTCTGCTCTGTCATTCACACACAACATTAAATTGCCTCGCAGGTGTGTGCAGGCTTACTCACGAGTTTCTCGCTCACTGTATCTAAGCTCGTATTCAATTTCAAATGTTATTTCGCACAAGAACTTCGAAAAATTCACAACGCTCTGCTTGAAAGGCAATAGGTCAAACCAATGGACTACCACGATATACCTAATTTTAAGAAATTTAATAAAATTTAATTAAGTAATTTCAAAGTCAAAAGTCAAAATGTTTTTTGTTTTACGACTTTTTAAAATGAAGCACTTTTTTTCCCATACAAATACACAGAGTATCGTAAAAATAAGAGGTAATCTTAAATTTTCAAAACGTTATTTCACCAAAAATATTAAGTTATGACAAAAGCCGTAAAACAAAAAACATTTGTTTAAGTGGTAATAGTTGAGGGTTAAAAGGATGCTAGTGAATTACAAATAACCCTGTATGTATAGATCCAGTATGTAGCATGGAAGTACGAGTAGTAGCACCAGATAGAACTGGAATGAATGAACAGTAGACATAGGCTCCTGTTATTGTCGGAGGTAGCTAGTAATAAAAAAAAAATTAAAAAAAAAGCACTTATAAATGTCATAGAATCTACCACTGATACGGATAAACCCTGTTGAAATGAATCTGGCAAGAAACTCAACAAGGTAACTTTGTTTTTTCAAACTAATTTTACAGTATTATTTAATGTGGTTTAGACGACCAGATGGCTTAGTGGTTAGAGAACCTGACTACGAAGCTTGAGGTCCCGGGTTCGATTCCCGTGTCGGGGCAGATATTTGTATGAAAAATACGAATGTTTGTTCTCGGGTCTTGGGTGTTAAATATGTATTTAAGTATGTATCTATCTATATAAGTATGTTTATCCGTTGCCTAGTACCCATAACACAAGCTTTGTCTAGCTTACTTTGGGACTAGGTCAATTGGTGTGATTGTCCCGTGATATTTATTTTATTTATTTATTTATTTTAATTGCAAAAAAGCCGTGGGGGCCTTGTGGTTTGACCTTTCGTCTCTCAAATAGAGGGTCGTGGGCTCGAGCCCGGGCTCGCACCTCTGAGTTTTTCGGAATTTATGTGCGAAATTGCATTTGTAATTTCCCATGAGCATTACAGTGAAGGAAACATCGTAAGGAAACCTGCATACAGCTGTGAAGAAATTCAATGGTGTATGTGAAGTTCCCAATCCGTAGTGGGATCGCGTGGGAACTACGGGTCAAGCCCTCTCATTCTGAGAGGAGGCCTGTGCCCTGCAGTGGGACGTATATAGGCTGGGATGATGATGGATGATTTAATCACTTATCGAACCCGTCACACGTGTCGTACTCTGTTCAGTGTTCCTCTAGTACACACAAGGTACGCCCAAAATGCGCCTCTTATACGTATCCTTAGAGATTACAACAAACGTTTCAACAATATTGACCTCTTTGATTGTAGTAAAGCGACACTAAAAAATCGTATACGCTTATTCCTAACAAAAAAAAGTTAGTTTACTTATGATGTTATTGTTGACAGGACGAACAGTTACGTAAATAAGTAATAAGGAAAAGTAAAATAATTATTTTATTATAATTTCTGGAGTAAAATAAATTTACACGCACACTCTCTACCTCTCTCTCTCTCACATACACACACACACACACACACACACACGCATGCGTGCGGACAAGCGCACTCACACTCTAACACACTTACCTTACACATATCCATACCATACTCATACTCATTAATATACTTATATATATTTTAGCTTGATAGCTTGATTTGTAAACTTGTTGTATCTGTGTTTGTATAAAGTATGTTTCGCTTAACTGTACGCCTGTGGACATCTGTTATTGGCTTTTTGTCTAGTATTTAAGTCTCATTATAATGTATTGTATTGCTGTTGATGCCCCAAATAAATAAAATAAAATAAAATAAAATAAATAAAATAAAATAATCACATAAATCTAATTAAATTACTTACTTAAAACAACTATTTTTTTTAATCACAAATACTCATATCAATTATAAAAACTTATTAACAAAAAATTAAACCGCCGAAAAAACTGAAAAGCAAAAAATAATACTGGAGGAGTGGACCTATAATCGTCTACCTGATTGGCTTCTATCACTCCTCCTGGCTCGTGCTGAGGCACCGACTTCAAACTGGTACCTAGATTAAGGTCAAACAAAAAAGGTATTTTTTGCTTTTCAGTTTTTTCGGCGGTTTAATTTTTGTTAAAAAGTTTTTATTTTATACTTTTTTCCATCCTTGGGGTAATTTTTTTTCCAAATTTATAATACCAACTTCAAGGTTATCTATCCAATAAAAAAGAATTATGAAAATCAGACTACTCTGTATAAAGTTAGTCAATCATCCCCTGTTTTCCTACCCTTAGGGTAGGATTATTATTTCCAAGTTTAAATGGGACCACCCTTGGGGTATACGCTTTCCAGTAAAAAAAGAATCATCAAAATCCGACTACTCTGTAATAAGTTATGTGTGGTCATATAGTACAATCAGTAACTGAACAATCAATCATCCCCTGTTTTTCTACCCTTAGGGAAGGACTATTGTTTCCAAATTGAAATGGGACCACCCTCGGCGTATACGCTTTCCAATAAAAAAAGAACCATCAAAATCGGACTACTTTGTAAAAAGTTATGCGTGATCATACATAAAAAAAATATATATATATACACGTAGAATTGAGAACCTCCTCCTTTTGTTTTCGTCGGTTGAAAATGCCAGTCTCACGGGTGAATGCACACTAGTACCAATAAGCAATAGAACAAAAACCAAAAAACTGCAATTCAAACCCAACAACTTTAACAGTCTGTATCTATTTTAATAAAATGTTTTAGTGCTCCTATAAAGCCCATTCCAGGACGTCATAGAAGCGCCGTAGATCACTTTATAGTGTCGTAAAAAGTGCAAGTCGACATTTCAGGCCAGTGCCTGTGACAAATGCGCACGACTCCAGATTTATCGCGCTCGAGTTTAGGCGCTGTCTGACTTTCGAGCTGTTTTGATGATAGGATCCTTGCATACACCATGTTTTTTTATTTCCGTTAATATTCCTACGACCTATTCTCAGACTTACCAAATATAGAGAAAAAATTTGATTAAAAATCGATCAAGCCGTTTCGGAGGAGTTCGATAACAAACACCGTGACACGAGATTTTTATAAATTAGAAGAAGACTAGCTGTTGCCCGCGACTCCGTCTGGAAAGAATAGGGTTACAAAATAGCCTAAGACCTTTTCTCAGACCTACCAAATACAGATAAAAAAGATTCATAAAAATCGGTCAAGCCGTTTCGGAGGAGTTCGATGACAAACACCGTGACACGAGATTTTTATTTATTAGATTTTCAGACAGATATCCATATTTAATGCAATGGTAAGATAGTACTTTACGAGCTCTACATTTTGAAATTAAAATATCATTTTTCAAAAAAGATGACTAGGCATGTTCTTTCAATGTAATACCTACTCTTCAAATAGAGTCGGCATTCATTTGTTTTTAAGCTGTGAAAGTGTTGCCAGACATGGGTTGTCATTGACATTTGTAGGCGTAACACGGTTGGGGACATAAATCAATGTTCAGATAAAAACAATGGGATGACAATGGAGCGAGTCGCTTTGTGAGAACCGGCGTACCGCTGAACTTTGACGGTGTTGCTATACGGCGAAAGAGTGTGCGATAATCTTACTTACTAATAACTCAAATGTGCCTAAGGATATTTTTTAGACAGTTTTTAACATTTCAATACAAGCATATTACTCATCATTATCATCATCATTTCAGCCGTAGGACGTCCACTGCTTGACATACATAGGCCTCCCTCATTGATACCGAATTACTACGTTTGGGAGCGGCTGGCATCCCCCTTGAACCAGCGGCCTTTACCAAATCGTCCGTCCACCTCGTTGGTGGACGTCCCACGCGGCGTTTTCTAGTCCGTGGTCTCCGTTCGAGAACTTTTTGGTCCTAACGGCCATCTATTCTGCGTGTTATGTGACCAATGTGTATGAGGCATATTACTGCTGAGTCAAAACATCAAATTTGTCTAGGGATAACAAGTTTCCCAAGACTTTTTAGATGTGTGTATTATAAACACGCAAGTTTGTATGGCTGGATGGATGGATGTGTGGATGTTTGTTACTTTTTCACTCTAAAACGGTTTGACGGATTCTGATGATATTTTTTACACAAATAGTTTATAACCTGGATAACATACATAACTTAACCTAGATTAAATAAATAAATATCAAGGAATACTTTGACATTTACTTACCTAGTCCCAAAGTAAGCCAAGCTTATGCTATGGTTACTGGGCTACAGATAAACATACTTAATAATATATTTGAAAAAAAAACTAGCTGATAGCCGCAACTCCGTCTGCAAAGATTTCATTTATCGCTATCCCGCGGGAATTATGCATTTTTCCAGGTAAAAGTATTCTGTATGTTTATTCAGGTTATATACTTTACTGTGTGTTAAATTTCATTAGAAATCGACAAACCGTTTTAGCGTGAAACAAACATCGCTATATACATCTATACAAACTCTCACGTATATAATGAAATATTAATGGGATTGTCCATGCACTCTAAACGGTCGAACGTAGAAAGAAATATGATTAACGAATCAGTGACAGCTCTAGTCCCAACGATGGTTCCGTCAGCTGTTGGCGGACAAAGGGTCTGATGGTTGCAGTCCTTTAGCTAACAGCCTCGCTTAGTCAACTTTAGAACGACATTTCAAGCTTCTTAAAAAATTGGGTAAAGGCATGTGACCCATACAACTATATTATTATTTATGCTAATTTTTACTAAATGTATAAATGGGAAAGTTTGTATTTGTTTGATACTCATTCACGCTAAAGCCCATTAGACGGACTTGGATGGTTTTTTTTAATTAGCCTCTTGACCTCCATAACTCAACGAAGGATGAAATTTAATACGTAGCTAAACTTTAGGAATAACTCAAAGCCTCCTTTTTATTCCGATCTTCCTGCGGGATCGGGATGTAACGCAAAATACGAGAAATACCTAAACAAAACCTTTAAGGTGAAGGAAGACATCTTGAGTAAAACTGCACGCTCCTGTAAAGAAGTTCAATGGTATGTGTGAAAATCCTAATCCGCACTGGGCTCGCGTGTTAACTTCGGCCTAAGCCTTCTCATTCTGCTGTGGGACGTATAATATAGGCTGGGGCTGGGATGATGATGATGGTGATGATAGTATACATGCTCGGTGGCTCCATAGCTCTAAAATTGTATGCTATTTTCACAATTTCACTTGCTATATACGCCCGACATATTCAAGTAAAAATTAATGTACTGAAACAATTAGGATGTTGACGCCATTAAAAAATAATTCGAAGGCACGACTCCAGTAAAAAAGCGCTTTATTTTAGCCCTGAAAACCAGAATAATTATCGATTAACTGCAAAATTAGATTTTTTGTTGCTTTAAAACAAATAAATAGTTAGTTGATTGAGTTGGCGAACAAGTGACGTCATAAGTTGATATTGCCATTCAAACTCTATGGGAGAATTTTATTACTATTTATTTAAAATATGGCTTCTGTCCCATTACAGGACAATTTCGCCAGTGTCAAAGTAAGCTCTCTTTGGGAGCGACGTTGTACGGTGATTGTAGTTTTTGAACTTGATAGTAAAATTCCAGAAACCACGTGGAGACAACTTGCGCATTAAAAAATGTCAGACACGAGAGCAATATAGAATTTTGTGATCACTGTTAATTAAGGTTAATCGCCGCATAAAACACTATCAAAATTACACTTCAACTAGCCAAAGAAACAGAAATACCAAAAAATTAGATACTGTCTAGGTACATCCGCCATGTTCGAATGCTACAAATCGAATCTATGGGAGAATTGTGTTTTGACAGCTCATAAAACTTACGTCAGTTGATTGGTGCCATTGGTGGTTTCAACATCCCTATTACTTTACTCAGCCGCGACCATAACCAAACCACTAAAGGTTCGGCCATACCGCTGCTTAAAATACGGAAACGTTACGGAATCGCTGTGACGCACCGTTTACCGCATGCTCTCCATAGTAAAGTTGTGACGTTTACGGTGCGTCACTGCGATTCCGTAACGTCACCGTTTTATAAGCGGCGGTTTGGTCGCACCTTAAGATGGCGGGTGAGTAAAGTACCTAATTGTTTCAGTTAATTGATATGGACCTCCGCAAAGTAACGCCTGATTCAACAAATTATTTAAAAATTAATGCTCAACAACCGGCTAAATTAATTTTAACCCGTAGATATTTCGTCTGGAAACCTCTACGGCCATCCAAAGAAATTTATACCCATATTTAAATTTCAAAACGGCTAATTTAAGCGAGCTAAATGAATAATAGCCTATATAAATCAGATACTTCACATTGTATAAGACTTAGTTTGATTTATGTGGTTGAACATGTCTTGCTAGATGGCGTTCTATGCTGTGATTCATTGCGCGGACTTGTATATAACTGGAGCACGTGTTAGTGGTCGTCTTATCTAAAAGCGAACGCCCCCTATGTTCACACGAAGTAGGTGTATGTGCACCTTTTAGACAGGGTTTTGTTTTTTAATTAAATTTTGTGTACATTTTTATTTAAGTAAAATCAAGGTTAATATAGACTGGATTGGCAGTCGCCATAGTACGGATCGGCCGCGGTTTTTGTAGTTCGATTATTAAATCTAGATGGCGCTGAAATATAGCCAGAGGCTTTGAAGGCAAAACAATAAGACTACAAGTATTTCATATCACTGCAAATGTATTATTATAGTTTGTAGTAATATGAAACATCTGTAGTCTTATTGTTTTGCCTTCAAAGCCTCTGGCTATATTTCAGTGCCATCTAGATTTAATAATCGAACTACAAAAACCGCGGCCGATCCGTACAACGGCGACTGTCAATCCAGTCTATATCATCCTTGGTAAAATAAATTGTATTGTTTTCTTTTGCTATAGCCTAAATAGGTTTTTAATAAATAAACACATAAAATAACTATCTACACACCACGGACTTATATTGAAGTGGATGACCTAAGTACGGTGGAATGTAAGAAAAGTTTGTTTAACATTTTGTGGCAAACAAGCAACAGGGTTGATGGTAAGTGAGCACCACCACCTATTGGTAGTGTTAAAGGATTGTAGATGCATTGCCAACCTAAAGAGCTAAGACAGAATGCCACTTATGCCATTAATTTCACTAGAAGTCATACTCTCCGGGCCGGAATTCAGTACACGGCACAGATTAAAACTTAATTTAGGACGTGTTTGTTTATGACACTCAGTGTAAGTCGACCTGAAAACCGAACTAGAAAAAAAACTGTTTTGTATGTTAGTGCAAATACAAAACTCTTGTAAATACCAGGAGGGTAAAAAATACAGCATTTTTCTTCAAAGTTTATAATATATTTTCTTTGTGTCAGTACTTAATAGTAAGTTATAATTATCACAATAATTCTCACTGCTTATTATCATCGTCGATTTCAGACTCCGTCACATCAACACGCCCCCTTTTCGAATCATACAAGGGATTCCTAAAAGCAGTAGCGAAGCCAACACCAGAAGCTACAGTCGCTGTAGAATCCCTTCTCGTCAACGACACTACGCTCTCAGTCCTCCTGTCAAACCTTGAGAGAAGACCAGCACTAGAACCTCGACCAAAAGCCGGTAGAGACGGCAAATAAGTCCCTGGCGATGGTATCTTGTAATAATAAGCGTAAACGCCTCCGAAAACTAGAAGAACTGCGAAGAACATTGAAATAACAATCGTGAAGCTAGACCCAGAAGAAGAAAGTGGTGATCCGCTTACACTCACAGCTTCCATTCCAAGATACCAACGCCGCAACAATTGACTATCGATGTCACTTGCTATCACTGTACTCAAACCTGTATATTCTCCTTTTTCTACAATAACCACTTGAACTGTGTTAGGAGGAATTATACCCACATGGTAAACTATGCTGCCGTCTTTGTACGAAGCGACGACTTTGTCCACAAACTCTTTAAATTCCATATAGTTGAAGCTTTGTTCCCTTTCGAAGGACACAGTACCACCACAGATTTTGCAGCAGTGGCCGATTGGTTTGATTGGTTGCGAGCATGCTGGCATCGCGCAATATTTCGACTCACAGTCTATTTGAAGAGTAAACTCTTGGCAGGGACACCCTCTATTAGCCTGTGATCTGCATTTGTTAGCTTCTACCACAACACCAGTCGTTTGATGGTCGTTCACATAAAATTGCTGAGCCGCGTTCTCTTCCAAAGCTCGCTCTGCGAAGGTTACCGTGTCGTAATATTGGTTGCCTATTTTTAGATCCTGGATGTGTTGAGTTAGTTGAGGAAGGACGAGCGAAAACTCGGATTTTCTCGGGAATTCGACTGAGTCATCAGAACAGGGTACTCTTTCTGCGTCAGGTGTAGCCTCGTTAAATCTGGGTGACGCCCACACATCTGGATGAGACCACGAAGAGAGCGTCTTATCAATGAAATATTTGTTCTCTTTCACACATTCTTTGGAATCCTCGCCTCCTAAATACAAAGCTCCTTCTAATAGCATCTCACTTGTAATAGGTAGGATAAGTTCTTTGGCAAAGTTATCAGATTGTAGGCTCACGGCACCTTGCACTGTTTCAGGGAATACGACAGTTTGCTGCGAGCAAGGTAGCTTTCCATCTTTAAAGTTCCTTGGTGAATTGAAGTTTGAGTTCGGTAGCCATGTCACTTTAGCTGATGATGTGACAGTTAACGCAATTGACAATATGAGAGCTTGCATGACCGCGTCGTGATCGGATCAATTTCGACTAACGAATGGCAATTGTGTGAGGGCCGGTAATCCGATACATCTGATTTCATGTCTGGCCGTTCATTATCGACGTCTGTTTATGATGACACAGCCAATCGAAAATGAAACGGGGATTGTAAATGTTGAATGTCTGTTCTGTTTGTTTTACATATCTGCATGGCTAGCATGATATTCTCTTTCCCACTAATATCACAGTAGTGAATGTTTCGATGGATGGATGTGCGGATGTTTGTTAGTCATCCACGCTGAAACGGTTTGACGGATTCTGATGAAAATTAAGTCGCGGGCACCAGCTAGTAGTATTGTAAATGTGAAAGTAATTCAGTTTGTTTGTTATCTCTTCACGCTTAAGCCGCTAAACCGATTTAGACGAGGTATGGGTTAGATAGGGGATAATACTAGACCTTGCGAAGGACATAGTATAGTATTATAGGATAGTATTTGAGAACGTAGTGGCTGGCAACAGCTAATATTATAAATTGGAAAGTTTTGTGTGTGCATGTTTGTTACTCCTTCACTCTAAAATGGTTGAACGGATTTAGATGAAATATTATATTTATATAGATAGCTGGATGTCTGAAATAACACATAGACTACTTATTATCTCTATATTCGCACCTGATGAAAATGGCAGATGATTCCAAAGTTCAGTAACAGTCAATTCACTCTAGCCTTGAACACACATACATACACTATTAAGACATTCATCATCATAATCATCATCATCATTTGACGACCAAATGGCCTAATGGTTAGAGAACCTGACTAAGAAGCTTGAGGTCCCGGGTTGGATTCCGGCGTCGGGGCAAGATATTTGTATGAAAAATACGAATGTTTGCTCTCGGGTCTTTCTTGGGTGTTTAATATACATTTAAGAATGTATCTATATATATAAGTATGTATGTATGTATGTAAACTCTTTATTGTACAAAAATAAGGAAAAAAAGAAATACATTATTGACAACCGTTGAAATGCATGTACAAAGGCGAACTTATCCCTTTAAGGGATCTCTACCAGTCAACCCTTGAGTGGATGAAAGGAGCATTTAGTAAGGGACCGACAAAGAGTAAGTCAAAATAATACAGTCGGACAAAGCAAAGGCTACAATACAACTTTTGGTAAATACAATACATAAACTCATAATATAAAGAAACCTAATAAAAATATACTACCATATACAACATATATATGCAAAATACATATAATAAATAAGCAGTGTTCTCAATATATTAAAGTGATGGTGTGAGCCACATCTTCTTCAAAGCTTCCCTGAACGACACCACGGAGGGAGATTGCCTAATGGAGGTGGGTAATCGATTCCACAGTCTAGCAGATTGCACAGTAAATGATTTTGAGTAAATTTTGGAAGAAGTAGAAGGACAGGCCAAAAGAAGATTGGTACTCGACCGCAAACGATGCTGGCTTCCTTCAGCCAAGTAGCTGAAACGCTCGGAAAGGTATAAAGGGGCGGAAGGATTAAAAAGAGTGTTGAAAAGCAATGACAGAACGTGGATGTTCCTACGCTCCCTGATGGGCAACCACCTCAGCTGTGCGCGAAAGTGAGAAACGTGGTCGTATTTACGGAGACCAAAGATATACCGGATACACACGTTTTGAAGGCGGTCAAGCTTGTCAAGCAACCCCTCAGCAAGGTCCAAATAACCAACATCACCATAGTCGAGCAAAGGAAGTAAAAGAGACTGAGCTAGGGTAATTTTGGTTTGGAGAGGCAGGAAATTTTGCAAGCGTCTGAGCGAGTGAAGTGAGGCAAAAAGTTTCCGACTGACCTCAGCAACCTGAGCTGACCAGGAAAATGTCTGGTCCATGATAATTCCCAGATTTCTGACGGTAGGCGAAAAAGGAATAACGGTACCATCAAAATATAGGTTAGGAACTACCATATCAGAAATCTGAGAAATGAAATATGGACTGCCAAACATGATCGCTTGTGTCTTTTTCACATAAGTATGTTTATGTTTATCCGTTGGCTAGTACCCATAACACAATGGTCTAAGAGCCGTTGAAGATCGACCTTCACCGATCTGATAACTCGATGAGACATATTGTTTATCAAATATAATTTATAAACAAATATGCCTATGATAACTAGCCTATCGAAAAGTGTTCATAGCTTTTTTTTTGTTTTATTGTGGACTGCCTTTAGCCATCTTCCAGCTCCATCATCAGACCCTGGTTACCATCTGGAATCAAAGTACTCGTCAAGACGAATCAAACGAGTCCAAACTCGAGGAAATGCCTTTGACCATACTGAATCAATGAAATTATATTTAATAAAAAATATGTCTCATCGAGTTATCAGATCGGTGAAGGTCGATCTTCCACGTCTCCTCTACTACAAGCTTTGCTTACTTTGGGACTAGGTCAATTGGTGTGAATTGTCCCGTGATATTTATTTAGGTATATAATATCATGACATGGCATGAAATTAGAAGATCACTTCAAACAGCTTACTCACATACATTGAGCTGAATTTCCATTTGAATTAGCGAAGCTGTCTATCCGAAACCCACTCCCTTCAAATGCTATCACGTAAAACATCTACAAATATGCCTTAAACATTTTACGAGAAAAAATACGTATAAACAAAAGATTACCCATAATCCAGGCACCGCTATGGGGGATTACCAGCCTCTCGAGATGGCAATAAAAGTCAGCCCCACGCGTGGGCTATGATAAATGTGGGCAACGCCGCGGCGCGGTTTTGAGCAAACCATTAATGAGTTTGGGAAGGGTGGAAATTTAATAAGACGCTGTGGAGCGTAGTTATGCAAATTTTATTGTTGAAGCCTTAGATCTACGTACGGGGAGGTTTTGTGGGAGCAACCGCCGATGGAAACTCTATGGCGTTATTGAGCGTTTGACCAGGCCTCTTGCATGCCATGTACTTAAACGCGATATTTACCTACCGCGGGGACGATCTGCTAAGATCGAAATTTCAGTAGGTTGTCACAAGCGCACGCCGACGCACGCTCATTCGTGCTCCACGGAAAAAATATGACGCCTGGACTTTTATAAGTGAATGGTGAAACAGGGGGCAAATTTTAATATGACTATGCTAAAATTAATAGCTAATATAACAATTTGGGACTTCGTATCGTGCTGTCCCTCTTACTCTTCTATAAAAAGCTATAAGCGTGAGCGGGATGGCACGATGCGAAGTTCGAAAATTGACCTTCGTATCTAGTATAACGCTAGGGTACTGTGAGCATGACAATTTATTCTGCGCATTACAATAAAATATCCTTTTTGTTAGGATTCGAGAGCTAAAATGGCAAAAAGGGAACCCTTTTAGTTTCGCCATGACCGTTGGTCCCTTTGTCCGTCCGTGGCTTAGCTTAGGGAATATTAGTGCTAGAAAGTTTGCATGGATATATGTATATAGCAATTATCCCGACAAAATGGTAAAACAACATGTAGAAAAAAAAATTATCCAAACTGCCAGCCCTTGTCACTGTCGGCACGCACACATTCTTAAGGAGACGGAGTAGTATAATCTGTGGCTATAATCGCGTTAAGTACCAAGATTTTGTACGGGATGCAGTATCTGTTACGAAGTAACTATTAAGTAATCTGTGGTTTGACGTCCAGATGGCCTAGTGGTCAGATAACCTGACTACGAAGCTTGAGGACCCAGGTTCGATTCCCGTGTCGGGGCAAATATTTGTATGAAAAATACGAATGTTCGCTCTCAGGTCTTGGGTGTTTCATATATATTTAAGTATTATCTATCTATATTAGTATGTTTATCCGTTACTAAGTACCCATAACTTACTTTGGGACTAGATCAATTGGTGTGAATTGTCCCGTAGTATTTATTATTATTTATCGAGTGACACCTCGATTGCGAGATTCTATAGAACTTAGATTCGACAGTCCGAACAAGTATGGAGTTCAAAAATGCATAGGATTTGCTTCAGAACTAAATAAACATTTTATAAATAAATTTCAGAATCATATAAAATACAAAAAAAAATCATAGTTCATAATAACTTAAGATAATATCAATATCACACTGGGGATTTGCAAATGTATTAGGTACTTAGAAGCAGCGCGAACGCGCAGCGTGTTCGCCGCGAATGTCCTAATAGGTACGTACGCAAATCTCCAGTATGATATAGCTCTTAGTGTAATCGAAAAGTCCCCCACGAGTTGTTACCGGAGCAAAAGTATCCATCTCACTGGCCGCGTTACCACGATGAATGGCGATAGACAACCTAACCTAGCCTTCATTTCATTGAATATTTTTTGTTATATTTGTGGTGAAGTAGCAAAAAAATTGTACCAAATATCTTGCGGCATATTCTTCTTGGCAATAAATAAGTAGATACTGTTATACTCAAAAGAGGCTTGTAAAAGAGCCTTTTTGCAGAATATTTGCAAAATAAACTTTCTACTTTGATCCTATTCACTCTGACGGATGCATCCGGATGGGACTGTAAGGGGGCGTTTCACCACCTTATTGTCAAACTGCTAGTTACGTAACCAATGAATAAACTAAGTACTGGACAAATCTGTCAGCTAGTGTTTTTTCAGTTTCACCACTCCGGTCCTGTGCAAACTAAGTACCACCTAACTAATCGTGGGTTTAACAAAAAGTCGGAATGGCAACGTCGCATTTCACGTCCACACGTTCCTGTTCGCACACTTTCGTTCAAAGAGTCACTCATTATTAAAGCAAAAGAAATGGTTAACTATATAATTTTTGAATACATCTATTTTTTTTGCATAAACAAATATGTAATATTATAATTGATCCAAAAACGGTATTTATTTACGATACTTTGTTAACAATAACAAAGAAAAATAAAATCACGTAAAACGAATCGAAAAGTGGCGCCAAACCATTTGACAGATAAACTTTTTTTTAATGGCGACATACAAGTTCAGGTAGAACAAACGATTGAGCCACTGAAAAAAAGTTTGTTATTAAAAAATATTACGAAATTTTGGATTTATTTTTACATACTAAAAGTGTACCTACATTTTTTTATTCAAATCTTGATATTTAAATTATTTTATGCAATTTAGCATGACCTCTTTCTTTAAAAAATAAAAAATACTTTGATTTATTTTTCTGAAACCGGCTGAAGGGCTCTCCAACCATGGCCACAAAAAAATAAACTAACTTTATGTGACGGATAAAAATGCTAAATGCCACCTGATCTGATGGTCAAATTAAGAAACAGTTTGTCCGTCACTTAGCGCTAATCGAGACTGGTGAAACAGAAATTTTAATTCCATCTGTCAAATAAGGTTATGATTAAGCTAATCCGAACTTTAAGAAAAGTGGTGAAACAGCCCCTAAGTTTTACATCATCTATGTTTTTAAACTACAAACCTTTTGTGTGTCAAACAAATCCGTAACGTTTTTAGTCACAACAGAACCCCCTGTATAGCTGTTAGGTGACTAGAAGCTGCACGCACCGTGTGCGCTCGTCGCGTAACGGTGCAGTAAGCTTCAAGGCTGTATTGCGTTATTGCTTTTACGCGCTTGCTGGTATTAGAGGCTGTATTTTGGTTTTATAACCGCCACCGCGAATTATACTGCTTAATGGATAACTTTTATATTCAAGAAGAACAATATCTATACTTATATACATATCCTGAATATTCTCGGAGGTTTTTAAAGCATTTATTTAATTTGCTTTTTATTTAGCACTATCTTTCTAAGTCATAGTAGCCTAGTAGTTATGGCGTCTCAAGCACAGGAATATGTGCGAAATTACATTTGAAATTTAACATGAGCTTAACGGTGAAGGAAAAACATCGTGAGGGAACTGGTATACAATTGCGACGAAATTCAATGGTGTGTGTGAAGATACCAAACCGCACACGGCGCGCGTGGGAACTACGGTCCAAGCCCTCTCATTCTAAAAGTGCTTGGGCCCTGCAGTGGGACGTATATAAGTCGACATGACGTAGTTTGGATACCTACAATGCAAACAAGTAGAGTCAGAAAAAATACGTTTTTTTTATACCGTCTGACAGAAAGAAATAGTGAATGGCGATAGCAAGCGCCAATACGACAATACGGCCTCAAGTCTATCGGAAGTCATAGGGCCAATCATCATCATCATTTCAGCCGAAAGACGTCCACTGCTGAACATAGGGCTCCCCCAAGGCTCGCCAAACAGATCGTTCCCGCGCCATCCGCATCCAACGCGATCCCGGAACCTTAACCAGGTCGTCGCTCCATCTTGTTGTAAGCCTACCTAAACTGCGTCTTCCGGTCCGTGGACTAGTCGAGAACCTTTTTGCCCCATCGGCCATCAGTTCTACGAGTGATGTGCTGTCCACTGCCACTTGAGTCTGGCGATTCTTCAAGCTATGTCGGTGACTTTAGTTCTTGCGCGGATTTCATCATTTCTAATGCGATCCCGCAGAGAAACTCCGAGCATAGCCCTCTCCATCGCCCTCTGAGTGACTTTGAGCTTTCCTATGAGGCCCGTCGTTAGCGTTCACGTCTCAGTGCCATAAGTCATCACTCTAGCAACACACACCAATACGGGCCGATAGATACAAATAAATACATAATAACCGCTAACATAACGACCGCTTTAGCCTAGTTGGTAGTGACCCTGCCTACGAAGCAAGAGGTCCTGGGTTCAAATCCCGGTAAGGGCATTTATTTGTGTGATGAGCACGAATATTTGTTCTTGAGTTATGGATGTTTTCTATGTATTTAAGTATTTATTTATCTATATAAGTATGTTTATCGTCGTCTAGTACCCATAGTACAAGCTTTGCTTAGTTTGGGACTAGGTCGATTTGTGTAAGATTGTCCCCTAATATTTATTTATTTTATAATACAAGCATACGTTCGTACCATAGTAATACAAAGTTTTATGTCCTCGCTAAAAGGTTTGACAATAAAACGAGGTGCTATCGCAGTAAAAGGCCTAATCCCTAGTTTATTGCTTAATTGGAAGGATTAATTTTATTAGTGTTTTGAAAGTTAGCGTTCTGGGTTACACGTGCTTTTAATGGAATGGATCGGTTTAAAGGAATTGATTGCTTTGAAGCGATAAGGCCGCCTATCGTTTGCGTTTAAATTTGTTTCTATATTTACCTGTTTACATGAAAAAGTGGTAGTCTAGTAGTTTGACCTATAAACTCATAAATCTCAGGGTCGTGAGTTCGAGACCTCTGATCTTTTCGGAATTTGTGCGAAATTATATTTGAAAATTACCATGCGGTTAACGGTGAAGGAAAACATCGTGAGGAATCCTGCACTAATACGACGAAATTCTATGGTGTGTGTGAAGTTATAAATCCGTACTGAGCCCGAATGGCAACTATGGTGCGGCCCAAGTCCTTTCATTCTGAGAGGAGGGCTGTGCCCTGGCTGGGGTGATGATGATGATCTGCAAAATTGAATTTTATTTACCATGCGCTTTACGGTGAAGGAAAATATCGTGAGGGAACCTGCACACACATACAAAGAAATTAAATGGTGTGTGTGAAGCTCTCAATCCACACTGGGCCCGCAAAGGATCTATGGCCCAAGCCCGCTCACTCCGAGGGGAAGCCTGTGCCATACCGTGGGACGTAGGTATATAGACTAGTAATGATGATGATGAATTATATTTTTTTCCCCCACCCAACAACTCACTAGGCTAGTACGGCTTAACGCGTACTAATGTCGAAAGCGATTAAGCAAAAATAAAATAACCAGAATCGGTAGGACTCTACACAAATACAAGTCCATGGTACTTTCCCAAAGACGAAGCTTGTTAATTGATAATTAATTAATGATGACGGTGACATTTCGAAAATAGAACAAACCCCTGATTGCGGCCAGTCTACACATAATATTATAGTGTATGTAATATACGAGGGGCGTTCAATATAAAGTGAGAATGAGATACAAACTCTTTCAATATTAGGAAATTAAATACTGGCCGGTAAAGCTAATCTATCTAGCTGATTGCTATGAAAAAAAAACTAACTGTCTTTTGTTTAAAAAAAAAAATACGGTAATTTCTTTGCAATGCTATTGAGTACGTTAGCAAAAATGGAGAAAATTGAACTGCGCGCCGTTATCAAATACTTTTGTTTGAAAAATTTTTCTACGGACCAAGTCAATTTGGATTTGCGGGACACTTTAGGGTCTAATGCTCCTCCGTATTCGACAGTCGCACATTGGTGCGCCGAATTTAGACGTGGAAGAACATCGACAATGGACGACCCCCGCTCCGGACGCCCTACTACAGCAGTAACTGAAGAAATTGTGAAAAAAGTCGAAAACTCAGTTTTGGCGGATCGTCGTGTCACGGTTCGTTTTATTGCTGAAAATGTAAAGATTTCAACGAGGAGCGTGCATAATATTTTACATGAACGCTTGGGTATGAAAAAGGTATCTGCGCGTTGGGTATCAAGAATGCTTACTGACACGCAAAAACAAACTAGACTAGAGATTTGTCAAGAAGCTTTGAACCTGATGCAGCAAGACCGGGAACTTTTATTGGCGCGATTTATAACAATGGACAAAACATGGCTCCATCATTACGACCCAGAAACGAAACTGCAGTCTATGACATGGAAAAGGCCATCATCTCCAACTCCGAAGAAATTCAAGGTGAGCCCATCTGCCGGTAAGGTCATGGGCTCTGTTTTTTGGGATGGTAAAGGGGTATTAACGATTGAGTATCTCGAGCAAGGAGCCACTATTACGGGCACATTATACGCCAAACAAATAGCAACATTGCGCAATGAGATCCGCGAAAAACGGCGAGGTAAACTCTCGAAAGTTGTGCTGTTCCACCAGGACAATGCCCCGGCACACAAGTCCGCCGTTGCAATGGCTGCAATTCGTGATGCTGGGTTCGATATTCTTAAGCATCCTCCGTATTCACCAGATCTCGCTCCCAGTGATTTCTACCTATTTCCGAGATTGAAACAATACCTGAGAGGCCAGAAATTTGAAGACGACGACGCGGTAGTCGCTGCAGTACAAGATTTTTTAAGTACTCAAGATGAGACCTTTTTTAAAAATGGAATTTTAAGTTTAGAAAAAAGATATACTAAGTGTATTATGCTAAAAGGTGACTATGTCGAAAAATAAAATTACATTTAGTAAAAGTTGTTTATAACATACTCATTCTCACTTTTTATTGAACACCCCTAGTAGTCTTACACGACACGACTATCGATTTCCAATACTAACATACTTACTGTATAGAAATGTCAGCCGAGCCATGCTAATGAATTTCTAATAGCTGCCTCGTAAACCGCTGCTCCTACTTCAATAAGTAATGTCTGGTTTATTCACAGAATAACAACACTTGCCTCTATGCTGTGATGTCAATATCTACTGACTTTTGGTATCTCCTAGCCTACCTATCTACCAATACCAACATGACCTATTCTGCCTATTTTGGAAGCTTTCAAAATGGTATCTCTTCAATTCCCATAATTTCATTTGGCATAATGATCACCGGCTATAACCTTCACTTGCTCTAATATCTCGTGACATAATTGCCATTGTTCAATATCCCTAATATTAGATACCATAATAATCCTTTCCATAATATAAATAAAATAAATAAATAAATAAATATTAGGGGACAATCTTACACAAATCGACCTAGTCCCAAACTAAGCAAAGCTTGTACTATGGGTACTAGACGACGATAAACATACTTATATAGATAAATAAATACTTCAATACATAGAAAACATCCATAACTCAGGAACAAATATTCGTGCTCATCACACAAATAAATGCCCTTACCGGGATTTGAACCCAGCACCTCTTGCTTCGTAGGCAGGGTCACTACCAACTAGGCTAAAGCGGTCGTTAAATAACATGCCATAACAATCATTTGCAATAATTAACAGAATGAACAGCCTTCATTAATTTTACTAATTGATACGTAGAGCAGAAGCAACTCGGATAGTTTAGGTTTAGAAAGCTAAGGTGGAAGCGAAGCGTAGCGTAGGTAAAATGTTGTAGTTCATACATATACATACAGGTACCTAACTAAATTTTTTTGCCTGTGGAATTTTTCACACCACACGATACTGGTATTCCCTTTCAAAACTTTTTTACTATATCATAACCAAGTGCACTTAAATGATTTAACAACTAGAAAAACAAGCGAACATCGCCGTTAAAATAGAATAAATTATTAATACTTGTCTTGCCTTTGAAAATATGAGCGAACAGAGTCGTTACTAGAAAACATTTAATTCGAGACCAGACAGTACAGACAAAAACCGACTACAAAACAATGGAACACGGTTTATTTAAGAACGCGCCATTGAAATAATTATTTTCTCCTTAATTATTACGGCTTGTAACGTTTCATTTGTTTTGCGATTTTGGCGAGCACTTAGCATGTTTATTTTGAATCTTGTGATAAAGTGGTTAAGTTTCGTTTAGCTTTGTGACGTGGGGGTAAAGTTAAATGCAGTTTTTGGCCGCCCGCTGAGCGCAGTCGAGGTGATCATAACAAATCATCAAGTTGTTCGCAAGGGGGGTGCACACAGGCTCGATACGACATGTTTGGGTAAAGAAGGAGGCACACTGTTGTGGTACTGCATTTTCAAAGGCCCCTTCCTCACTAGGCGGTGCGGTATCTGTATGCGATATTTAAAAAAATTGCATTTATTTCATACCGCGAGCTTACTAATGTCGGCCACATCTCCTCACTAGGCGGTATACTGTCGGTATGCTTTAAAAAAACATTTAAGTGACTCCGTAGGCTTCAATCGGTACATTATTCTGAGACATTTTTTGTATCGTTGTGAAGAGTTAGTCCCGATTATGTCTTAGAATCACTTTGTATGTTAGTGTAAAGAAGCCTTTACCACCCGAAGCCCTGACGGATGCTCCTGCGCATAAATCGCGCGGCGGGGCGTTATTTAATAGTCGGCATTAGCGAACTTTATGCTAGCCGACGTCGTTAGAGTAATTTGATTGCAGACTGGCCAGAGGGATAGGTTATGTCGTAAAGTTGCTTCGTGTGAGTAATGAAAAGTGGAAGCTTTCACTTTTCGACGACCGGATAGCCTAGTGGTTAAAGAACCTGACTGCGAAGCTTGAGCTCCCGGGTTCGATTCCCGGTCGGGGCAGATATTTGTATGAAAAAGCACAAAGCTCGAGTCTTGGATGTTTATCCGTTGTCTAGTACCCATAGTACAAGCTTTGCTTGGTTTGGAAGTAGGTCAACTGGTGTTAATTTTCCTATGACTTATTTATTTTTTATTTATTAATTTTAAGAAGTTTTAATAGCGGCATCAACCCTGTACGAGTATGAAGAATCGGCTATCCCGTGGGAATTTAAAAAAAAACGTTTTTCAGTACACCTCTATGGTCTCAAAGTCTCAATGAATTGGTAATTGTTTGTCAAATTTCATGATCTCGTTTGCCCGAATTTCACTTAGCGTATCGCATAAACTTTTTAGCAAAATACCTAACTATACTTCGCATAAAGTGTACTTGCCATTATAATAATTTCGCAGAAGATTTTCCCCGAATAAGATTTTACGTAACCTTATTTCCCATAATACCCTTTGGAAAAAGACTCGAAACGGTTAAATGCAAAGGCAAAAGGAGTTAGTTTTTTTTTATGGAAAATGTTGCTATTTATAAACAATTACGATATTTAATCGTATTAAATGCCTATCTAAGATATTATTAGGCCAAACAGGATTATGCGATATGACTTTCGATGGTATGATGATTATGCCAAACAATACTTATGCGACATGAGATACCAAAAAAATATGGCAAAAAAAGTTATTACTGGTTATTGCACGCGAGTGTCGGATCTGTTACTTATTGTTAGTAACTACTATGCAGTCTGTGCCCACACTCAATCAAATCACATAACAATTAGAGTTCGATCGTCCCAGCAGGATATAGCATAAACAAAACCATTCATAAACATGACAAGAACCTCACTTTAGTCAAAGGTATCATTATGTTTATTTAGTACTAGCTTTTTCCCGCGACTTCGTCTGCGCACAAAATGATCAATTCCCAATATCTTTCCCGCGGGAATATCCAAAAATCCAATTGTACTGCACCTGCAACATCCTAAAGGAATGGTTACTGACATAGGGTCCCATTGAATCGAATATATAAATACCGTTATTTCCTTATCCCGTGAAATTTAGACGAGTTCTTGAGTGGAGACCACGGATCGGCAAACGTAGCGTAGGACGTCCTCAGACTCGGTGGAGCGATGATCTTCGCAAGGCGGCAAGCAAGAGCTGAATGAGAATGCCCGGGGATCGTGCTCAGTGGCGAGCCACGGGAGAAGCCTATGTCCAGCAGTGGACGAGCATAGGCTAATGATGATGATGATCTAATTATACAGATATCCCCTTCCAATTTAATACGAAAGCGTCTGAAGATCTCGAGCGGTTATCAAAAATAAAATATGAAATTTAATGAAATTTCAAATTATGAGGCGAAATCCAACAACAATAGGAAAAGCGGCCATTATCCCCTATTAATCTGAGACCCTCAGGAATTAAATTAATTTTCACGTTTTCACTCTTGTGAGAGTGCTTGAAAGAGTAAACCGTTTGAGTTCTGTATGAAAAGCAATTAGAATAATGATCTTTTTTTTTTTTTTTTTTTTTATGTTAGAAAGGCCTGACAAACGAACTAGTGGGTCACCTGATGTTAAATGATCACCACTGTCCATAGACACCCGCAGCGCTTTACGCGATGCCAGTGCGTTGTCGGCCCTAAAGGAAAGGGAACAGGGGAAGAGGGTGAGGGAGGGGAAGAGGGAAGGGGTGAGGTATTGGGCCCCCGGCACTCTTACTGACCGTACGAAACGCAAGCAGGATTACTGCTGCTTCACGCCGGTGTTCTGTGAGAGGGTGGTACTGCCCCGGACGAGCCGGCTCATTCGTGGTGCAGCGGCTAGCTACAACATGGCTCTACCACTACTAAAACCATACCAGGACCAGGTTCAAGGACCTTCTAGGGTGGACCCCCATTTTGTCGTGATCTTGTTCGAGACACCTATGAGTACAAAAGTCAGGTCTTTTTACATTGGTTTTTGATGAGAAGGTCCCGTTTTTTGTGAAGAGCTTCCCTTTAGTGAGTGTTAAGATTTTCACGGCGGCAATCGTTTCAGCGGGCTGAAGGGCTCTTTGTAGTTATCTGTTAGGGAATACGTTTTTCGGGCAGGTGGCATTGTTCGTCGGACAATGGTTGCAGGTGGGACAAGGAGTCAGGAACAGAGTTTGGGGAAATGTTTGCGGCAAGCGTAGGGGCTTTTAATGAATCAATTTTACCTTTTCGATTTTTTTTTTGGCTAACGCGTCGCTGCCGGTTGTCAAACGCAAGGCATGAACTATTGGGAAACTTGTACTATAGGTACTAAGGTAACGGATAAACATCCTTTTATGTAGATAAATAAATACATACTTCAATACACATCAACACTCAAGGACGATCATTCGTATTTTTCATACAAATATCTGCCCCGATCGGGTATCGAACCCGGGACCTCAAGCTTCATAGTCAGGTTCTCTTACCATTTAGAAACCGGTTGTCATCATTTTTACTTTACCCTTATTTCTATACCAATTACAATGAAGAAAAAAATAATGAGGAAACCAGCACAACTCTGCGAATTGTATGTATGTAAATACTTTATTGTGCATAAAACACAAAAATAATACAAAACAACAAAACAAAATGAAAAAAAAAACCGGCCAAGAGCATGTCGGACACGCACAAGGAAGGGTTCCGTAGCCATTACAAAAAAATCAAGTAATATTTTTCTAAGGATTTCGTATGTGTACGGAATCATCCAAGTTTAGGTATGTTTTCTACCTTAGGAGGCTACTATTTACTCTTAAACTACAAATAATTTCCAAGCTATCTTAGCCGCTATAATTTTCCTAGTAAATTTGATATATTTACTACCATTCTGAATTTTTTCAAATTTTTCACCTAACAGTTAGATTTTAGAGGGGGGGGACGCTCGATTATTTCGCAAACAGATCACTGAATAGAAAAATCATGTTAGCAACCCCGCAATGGTTTTAAAAGACCTATCCAACGATATCCCACACTATAGGATTAGTTGAGAAAAAAAAATCACCCTCCCTTTACGTCTATGGGAGGTATCCTAAAAAAAATTATTTTTTTGTTTTTTATTTTACAACTTTGTTGGCGTGACTGATATGTATATTCATGCCAAATTACAGCTTTCTAGTACCAACGATCTCTGAGCTTAGCCGCGGACAGACAGACAGACAGACAGACGGACAGACATGGCGAAACTATAAGGGTTCCTAGTTGACTACGGAACCCTAAAAATGAATGAAGATGATGAATATGTGTGGTGTGACGTTCCCTATCGGCACGGAGCTGCGTGAGAACTGCGACCCAAACTCTATCATTTTTATTCTACCAAGTTTGAATTTAAAATTTAGTAAGTCGCACATTGATGTAATCAAGCACAAAATAAAGAAAAGGCTATATGCTCGCTTATCTTCTTATTTAGACCAGGTTCGATTCCCGGTTATGTATGATAGTTAAAAAAATGTTTGAATGCCATTTTTGTTAAATCTAAAATCGAAGCCATGGTTCCTAAGAGCACATTTCGCTATCTCTCATAGTTTCTGATTTCTCCATACTGACCCATTTGGATTGATCACCCTGTATATCCATCCAACTTATATCGACAGATCAACCAGTTCAAACACAATATCATCAATATAGAGTTTCACAGAAATATAACCAAAAACTAAAAGCATGTTTACGAAATTATCTTTTCCACTTCTCTAATTGCCTCCAGGCAATCATTAGTATTCTTTCAGTGCTTAGCATTTTAAACTTCAAACTTCGAATCACGTCTAAGCGTGGTGTTTTCCCAATTAAGACCGTGAATTGCACTCCCGAGCGAACCAATTAGGCGAAGGTGACGGCCAATATACCTCGAGTGGTACCGCTCGGAATACCCCAATAGCCAATTAAATGCTACGTTGTTTTGTTTTAGTTCCTAGCTTGGCTGTCAGAACGGTAAGGAATGGAATATTCCAGAATATTCTGGAAGCTTCGAGAGTGAAATGTAGTCGGATGTTTTAACTGTACTATGTGTTATGTTCAGCATGGTATCGAAGGTTTGGAATTGGACGGATTGGAATTTTCTACATTACGTGTAAGAAGCCGTGGTGGCCTAGTGCCTCTGAAGCAGAGTATCCTGGGTTCGAATCCGGGCTCGCACTTCTGAGTTTTTCGGAATTTATGTGTGTGATGTAATTCAATGGTGTGTGTGTGTGGAGTTCCCAAGCCGCACTGGGCCCGCGTGGGAACTATGACCCAAGCCCTCTCGTTATAAGAGATCTGTGCCCTGCTGTGGAATAATGATGGCAATGATGATCATGATGTCTTAAATTTAGGACGTTGGGCCTTACGATGTTAACGCTACGGTATTATCATGAAATGTTACGGCTTTTCGTTTGTATAGCTGTTCATATTGCAGTTCCCCAATCCCCCTAAAAACAAATTAAACATTTTTTCGCCGTCTACCCCCAGAAACTGCTTAGAAAAAGCCTCGTTACGCTAAGCGGAGGACATGGCATGCGTTCGGCTTAGTAACTACTTATTTATGCTAATGGGGGGAGGTTGGGATCAATTGTATCAATTTATAGGGGGGGTGCTGAGATTTCGGATCGAACGGGGTCTGGTTAAGAGTTTGGCAATGGCTAGCGGTTTTTTTATTGGAGTTTGAAGTGTTTGAATTAATGGATTGGTAATTAAAGAGCACAGTGAAATATTTGAATATCCGAAGTTATGTCGCATGTATTCAAATATCGAATGGGTGAAATATCGTCAAGTTTTTTTTTCTGTAACCTTTTTAAGATTGTTGTCCAGGTCACCTGGTGAAGGTCGCAGGAGTGCGATGGATACCGGCGGTGCAGGAATGACTGATAGATGTCCCTTAAACGGACAAGTTTGCCTTTGTAAATAAATATTAGGGGACAATCTTACACAAATCGACCTAGTCCCAAACTAAGCAAAGCTTGTACTATGGGTACTAGACGACGATAAACATACTTATATAGAAAAATAAATACTTAAATACATAGAAAACATCCATAACTCAGGAACAAATATTCGTGCTCATCACACAAATAAATGTCCTTACCGGGATTCGAACCCAGGACCTCTTGCTTCGTAGGCAGGGTCACTACCAACTAGGCTAAAGCGGTCGTTAAATTGTATCTCATCGGTTGTCAATAGTGTGTGCGCGTTTGGCTACGGATTAGCCCGAAACATGTCAAGGTATACTCGATCATAGACCTGAGTTATCCGTCTTATTTCACTATAAAAATGTTTTGTCTATTTTTATACAATAAGAGCGCACTCAGACAGAGAGCAGTCTGGAGTTTCAAGTTCCGCTTTCCGTGTTCTGCGTTCTTTCGAATGTACTGAGTCTCTTACGATAACGCACACAGCAGGCGACTGGAACCCTCGAGCGGTCAAAAAACATAACTTTGAACGCCGAACTCGGAACTCCAGACCGCTCGCTGTCTGAGTGCGCCCTAAAGAGTTTACATGTATACGTACAGTATAGCGTTCTTTGAGAGAGCTATGTCCAGCAGTGGTCATCTTTTCGCTGACTATTTTCGATATATTTTCGCTTACCATTATCTAATCTATACATATAATAAATCTGTAACAAGTCGGTGTCTGTACATTGAAGATATTTGAGAAAAACTGTCACTAGGGCTATTTATTAGCGCAATAGAACCCGGAACAATGATTTTTAGAATTATTGTCTGTTTGTCTGTTTGTCTGTTTGTCTGTGCGTTTATGCACGCTAATCTCAGAAACGGCTTAACCTAGAAGGATGCGGTTTTCACTGATATGTTGGTATTTTTTTGGATTAACATTTAGTGTTTGTTTCATTTCAATCGGTTCATAAATAAGAAAGATACGTCTATTTTAAGAATTTATCGAACCGTTTTTAGAAGAATTACTAAGTTGAAGAGTTTGTTTGTTGTTTGAACTACTGCTCCGATTTGAAAAATTCTTTCAGTGTTAGATAGCCCATTTATCGAGGAAGGCAATAGGCTATATATCATCACGCTAACACCAATAGGAGCGGAGCGGAGCGGAAGAATGTTTCAAAATCAGGGGTTTTTGAAGGAAAACTTCTATAGGCACGCTTGACTTGGGAGTACGGTGGTGAATGTGAACGCGGGTGTGCGGGAAAGTTCGGTGGGGGGTGGGGTAAGGGGGGGTTTGCGGGGGCGGGTAATTTTTTTATATCGAGGAACTAAGGAGAGCCTAATTGATGAAAAAGCAAATTTGATAAAAAAAATAAGCTGCCCAAATTACTAATTCCACGCGGACGGAGTCGCGGGCAAAAGCTAGTCTAATATATAAAAATCTCGTGTCACTGTGTTTGCTACCGAACTCCTCCGAAACGGCTTGACCAATTTTTATCAAATTATTCCTCTATATTACGAGAATAGGTCGTAGGCTATTTTTTATACCTACCCCTATTCTTCGCAGACGGAGTTGCGGGCAGTAGCTAGTCTAATATATAAAAATCTCGTGTCACGGTGTTTGTTATCGAACTCCTCCGAAACGGCTTGACTGATTTTTATCAAGTTATTCCTCTAGATTTGGTAGATCTGAGAATAAGTCGTATAGGCTATTTTTTTATACCTACCCTTCGCAGACGGCCGCGCCGGCAACAGCTAGTTATTGTATAAAAAAACAAGCGAACCACAGATCTCAAGCACTGACTGTCCGTCGGCATTTAAAATGGCGCCTCTAACTTTTTAACCCGCACATCGACGTAATCCGCGGGGCCTAATTCATTTGTAATTTATTTGTATCTAATTCATTTGTAATCTGCTGCTCGGTTGTAACACGGGCTAAGCCGGGGCAATCTCTCCCAAAAACACATTCATCATGGACTCCGTAAAAGTTCCATCATCGTAATGTTTACGGCGCACGTTTTATTATTTCATCTCGGCATTGGTCCGGTTTGGGGTTGCCAGGCTGACGCTCAAAACCCCAGCAAGTTTTTCATAAATAAATAAAAGAGTAAAAATAAATAAATAAATGAAATAATATCACGGGACAATTCACACCAATTGACCTAGTCCCAAAGTAAGCTAAGTATAGCTTGTGTTATGGGTCTAGGCAACGGATAAACATACTTAGGATAGATACATACTTAAATACAAATTAAACACCCAAGACCCGAGAACAAACATTCGTATTTTTCATACAAATATCTGCCCCGACACGGGAATCGAACCCGGGACCTCAAGCTTCGTAGTCAGGTTCTCTAACCACTAGGCCATCTGGTCGTCTTAAATAATAAAGCATTGTGGCCTAGTGGTTTGACCTATGGCCTCTCAAGCAGAGTTGTCGTGGGTTCAAATCCCGGCTCGCACCTCTGAGTTTTTAGGAATTTCTGTGCTTCGCGTCAACCTTCCTAATGCGAACTGCTAAAGAATGGAATTCGCTCCCGTCGTCTGTATTTCCTGATAAATACAACCTAGGTCTCTTCAAGGCTAGAGTGAATAGGCTGTTACTGAACCAGTGAGGTACACCTTTGGCCTCATCTACACTTTTCATCAGGTGAGATAGTGATCAATCACGGGTCAGTTTTATTTAAAAAAAAAAAAAAAATTATGTACATTAATAATTTACCATGAGCTTTACGGTGAAGGAAACTATCGTGAGGAAACCTACACCTGTGAAGAAATTCAATGATGTGTGTGAAGTTCCCAATCCGCATTTTGAGAGGAGGCCTGTGCGCTGCAATGGGTCGTATATAGGGTGGGATGATGATAATGATGATAAAATAATTCTGCGCTACCAAAATTTGACGAATATACAAAAACTTAAACCAATTCCCTTACTACAAGAATATAAAAATAATCAATAAAATGTTAGTCGCAGTAAGCGACACTTTTTGTCAAAATGAGCTATATACATATTTGAAATCAGCGAATTTTTCTCCGTCGTTTGAGCCGGGTTTCATGTAAAGTTCAAAAATGTCGCTTCATGCGTTTTGCCTTTTAACCGTCGATATTATTTTCATCATCATCACCCCTGCCTATATACGCCCCAATGCAGCACTCTCCTCTTAAAATAAGAGAGCTTGGGCCGTAGCTCTTACACGGATCTCGTGCTCAAAGCTAAAGCTCATGGTAAAATTGAAATATGATTTCGCATGTAAATTCCGAAAATCTCAGAGGTGCCAGCCGGGCTCGAACCCACGACCCTCCGCTTGAGAAGCCTTAGGCCAAACCACCAGGCTATCGCGGCTAAGAAGCCCCTTCTTCTGCTTCTTTCATGATAAGCTGAGTTATGACCATTGCCTCTTTCCCTTTTTTCTAAGATTTTATAATCAAAATTTCAATCAAATTCCGATTTTATAATCAAATTCCGTAACTCCAACTGCCCCGTGCTCTACAAAATCCCCCTAATTTCCGGGTATTGCGGCATCCGGGCAACCCGGACCGGGCACCGGTAAGCCTGATCACTCGGCAATATAAGCTGATTTGATTGCTTAAAGCCGCGCCGAAACGCTGTCGGCATATTGCTTCCAACTTCACATGACATACATTCGTATGCAGTCTTTCGTTTTCCACATGTTACTCGTATTAAAGATATAGTATTTTATACTATCGATACATAATAGGGCTTCATAAAGCCGAGCACTGACTAGGCTACGAGGCTTTGTCGAGTTGACTAAATAAGGCACGAGATTTCAAGACCTAAGTACTTAATTATGTAATGCTAATACAAGTGTAGTATATCAAAATAAAATATCGGCTACCTTACTATTTATCTGCTACCATGTCTAATTCCTGACAATTCGAGATGTCAATTGGCATATAATTATATTGTTAGAAAAATCTTATAATATAATTGGCTAAGGGCCACTTGCACAGTCCAGGGTTAAAAAATTAAATCGTTAACCCCGTGTTAAGAATGACATTTCCATACATTTTGACACTTGTTAGCCCGGGGTTAGCAGTTAACTCGGAGTTAAGTAGCTAACCCAGGTCCGCGCAAGCCCGCCTAAGTAAAGTTTTTTGAAGAGGTGCTAATTATATTTTTTTCGACAGTAGTCGTCTACAAGACCGAGAAACTGCAGCTGTTTTTTTTTATCTCCTACTAAGTATTTATTGGAAATATTTTTTCAAGTGTTCGAGATGCCATTTGTGAGATTTAATGGCTGACAAGCCGTTCGTGCTCAGTACTTAGTAGAAAAAGAAAAAAAACGAAGTCAATTGTCACTGTCGAATGAAATCTAACCGTTTGCGTTTCGTTTACTTTGTGTTGTCCAAGAAGCAGTTCCAAAATAGTGATCGAAAATATTCAATCGTGATTCAATTATCGTGCATAGGTCGTGGAGAAATGCGGTAAAATTGAAAAACCGGATTTTGTGCGGAGGTCATTAAAAATAGTCCAAAAATAACACTGATCACACCAAAACGCAAACGGTTTGACATGGACAAAAGTGACAGATGACTTCGTTTTTTTTCTGTTTCTACTAAGCTACCTCAGATCAAATAAAAAGTAAAGATAGAGCGCTGCGAACAGCCGAGTGAGGCCGGTTTTATAAACATGTGTGCGTAGGCCGGTGTTGCCATAATAATTCTTAATACCCCGATACTACGTTGCGTGTCGCGTTGATACCGTTACTACAGTAAAAAACGTTGATAAACTTTTACAAGAAACAAACAACTTTACGTTGCGTATCACGTTCTCACGTTTTAAGCCGTGCTAATAAAGAATAGAATTTAAAATAAAAAAACCGGCCAAGAGCGTGTCGGACACGCTCAAGGTAGGGTTCCGTAGCCATTACGAAAAAATCAAGTAATATTTTTCTAAGGATTTCGTATGTGTACGGAATCATCCAAGTTTAGGTATGTTTTATACCTCAGGCTACTATTTACTCTTAAACTACAAATAATTTCCAAGCAATCTTAGCCGCTATAATTTTCCTAGTAAATTTGATATATTTACTACCATTCTGAATTTTCTCAAATTTTTCCACCCAACAGTTTAGATTTTAGAGGGGGGGGGACGGCCGATTTTAATGAAAATTTTCACTTTAAAGTTGAATATTTCACAAACAGATCACTGAATAGAAAAATCATGTTAGGAACCCCACAATGGTTTTAAAAGACCTATCCAACGATACCCCACACTATAGGGTTAGCCGAGAAAAAAAAATCACCCCCACTTTACGTCTATGGGAGGTACCCTAAAAAAATTTTTTCACTTTTTTTATTCAATCACTTTGTCGGCGTGAGTGATATATATATTCATGCCAAATTACAGTTTTCTAGTACTAACAGTCTCTGAGCTTAGCCGCGGACAGACAGACAGACAGACAGACGGACAGACATGGCGAAACTATAAGGGTTCCTAGTTGACTACGGAACCCTAAAAAGAAAAGGTTGCAATAACAGGGTAACTACAATATTATAATGGCAACACTAGAGTTGACGTTTTGGGTTCTAAGCAAAATTTGGTGCAGTTTGGATGCAAGTGTGTGCGTGCCATTGTGTAAGCACACGGTTTGGTGTAGTTTGACCAGCCTCACTTCGTTGTTTGCAGCGCTCTATCTTTACTTTTTATTTGATCTGAGTAAGCTACTAAGTAATGAGCACGAACGGCTTGTCAGCCATTAAAATAAATCTCACAAGTGTCATCTCGAACACTTAAAAAAATATTTCCAGTAAACAATAGGAGATAAAAATTTAAAACAGCTGCAGTTTCTCGATCTTCAGAACGCCAACTGTCAAAAAATATATAATTAGCACCTCTTAAAAAAACTTTAATTAGCCAATTGTACAAAATGCAAAATTTTAATCAGAAGAGAAACTATTTTGTAAAATTGCCTTAAAAATCCTAATTAGAATTTTGTAAAAAATAGTGAAAGCCGTGCTGTGTGCTACTTTAGCCGCCAAACTTTAAGCAACCACTGGTACGAATCGAAAAATTATTTATGTGTTGCATAGTCCATTTATCGAGAAGGCTATAGGCGTAACATTACGCTACGACCAATAGGAGCGAAGCATCAATGATTGACGCGGACGAAGTCGCGGGCACCACCTATCATGTGGTTAATTTCGGTGTCACAAGGAAAAACTTTAATACAAATTTTAACCACCACCGTCGTTAAGATGTCCAACTATTTGAACTCCAACCGCTTAGTTCAAAAACATAAACACAGCGCGGCCGTTGATCGTCAACCTTTTTTTCGGGGTTCCGAAAAGCGTGCGAAATATCCATTATCGCACGGAACCGTCACGATCGCCGGCCCATTTCCTCCCTATCTCGCACCTGGCCTGTTTACATGCGAAACACCGATATTTTCATATCAAACCTTTTTTTTCCACGACACCACTGCCAACCTAAAAACAACCTAAACGTGTAAGTCTTTGCATTTATTTTGTAACGGCAATATTCGTGTAAAATATTTAACATTCGCTTGAAAACCAGTAGGTTGCGTAGAAAGCAATCAGAAAAATAAGTTGGGAAATAAATTGATCCGATCGGGTAAAAATGAGCTTAAAACAACGTTAGGGTATTGCTTTGTTTTCGAATGGTCGGGCGTCTTGAGAATATTAAATAATCTTCATCATCATATCAGCTAAAAAACGATCACTGCTGGACAAAATCTTCCCCAAAAAGTTCTACAACATCGGTCGAAGGGGTCCCGCGGCCTTAACAAGCTCATCCATCTTGTTGAGGGCCATCCCACATGTCTCTAGAACCTTACTGCCGTACCTACCTAAATCAGGATGCCTTTCATCAAATTGGGGTAACTTTAGTCGTTTTAAAATAGCTATAAAGTCGACATTGTCCATATGAGGTACTTTGCTCACCTGCGACCTAATTACTAATTTGGTCGCGAGTGAGCAAAGTAATTGTTTTAGTTCATCAATATGGACCTCCGCAAAGTAACGCCTGATTCAATAAATTATTTAAAAACCGGTTGTCTGTAAAGTCGGTTTACGGACGATGGTTTAACGTGACAACGTCATAACAAAACATTCAACCCCCCCCCCCCCCCGCACCCCGCATTGTACATCCTGGCGTGTTCACCGCTCTCTTGCAACTGTCCTGCTTCGCTGCTCTGTAGAATGTAACGTTACGTAACGTTACATGTACGTTACAATGAGTCATGTTTTTTCGTGTATGCAGCCGGCGTTCATCGATTAATTAGACGTTGTCACGTAAAAAGAAGATCGATGAAGACATCGGCAAGGAATACTAACTACTAGAACTAGAACTACTTTTTAAAGTCACCCCGGTTTACGGTGCCGCAACGGCAATCGGTTCAACGAGCAATGTACCCTGCCCACTGCGACTTAAGTCTGCCAACTCTTCGAGCTATATCCGTTACTTTGATTCTCCTGTGCATCTCCTCATTTCTGATCGATCACGTAGGAAAACTCCAAGCATAGCTCGCTCCATCGCTCTTAATACTTAACTTACTAAAGAAATATTTAGGTTAATTAAATAAATAAATATCATAGGACGATTGACACGAATAAAATTTTATTGATCTAGTCCCGATCTAAGCAAAGCTTGTACTATGGGCACTGAGCAACGGATAAACATACTTATATAGATAAATACATAGGTACTTAAAAATTACAAATATTAAGAAAAAATAACATCAGCATTCCCTCGTTGAATGGCGATGGCGATTCGTTGAGAGATATAGCTGCCAGGCCTTTAGTCTCCAGTGGTGTCGACCAAACGCATTTGCACTTCTTTGATCAAACACATATTAAATATCCAAGACTCGGGCACACACATTCGTATCTTTCATTCAAATTTCTGGATGTCTTTCGGCTGAAATAATGATCTGCCCCGACTGGGGATTGAACTCGGGACTTCGAGCTTCGTAGTCAGCTACTCTAACCACTTGGCTATCCGGTCGTATAAAGGTAAAATAAGGTAGATATTAGTATTCTCTATTACACATTAAGCTCACACAGTAGATGAATAAACTTTAATCATTAACTTTATAAACCGTATCTATCCGACAAACGGCACTAATAAATTAAACACAGCACTCGTAACAAGGTCCGTAGCGGTCATAATCGCCTATCAATATGTCACCGTCCGCGATACAAAGTGAATGCGTTAACCTGCCGAGTTGTCACGCTATACTCGATCTAAAGTATCGAGCATTAAAGTGATGCATAGAGTCCATCTACGTCCGCTGTGAATTGTGCTGGCTGCACTAACTGGAGGGATAGACAACATTTGGCGATATTTTTATATATTTTTTTTTTATTGAAACAAGAAATATTTATTGAAACTAAGAATACAAATATTAAGAAAAAATAACAATGAGTAAAACTTAACTATAAACTAAATATCTAACTTAAAAACTACTAGATTAAGTCTAAAACTATTTTTTATATTTATATTATGTTTATCACATTTTCTTTCGAACTAAATTAATTCTGAAATGCAGCGATGAAAACTGGTTTACATTACATTCACAAAAATTTGATCTAATGCTCCAACCCTTTAATTGGAGTTGAAAGTTTGATTGTCTCCTTATACTGATACAAATAATAATTTTCACATAACAGCCCATTTTTTTCGCTGTCATGCGTAAGTGCTATACCAAATTATAACGCGATAATAATGAAAGCTTCTATCTGACTAAAGCAAGACATAATGAGGAGGGTGGGTCTTAGTGAAAACACATATTCGTAGAGTAGCGGGAAATCAGAGTAAAAAGTTGCAGTTTCTTATGGACCTAAGCAGAGTAACGCCATTTATTAATTTGGACCTCAGAGTAACGTTTTGAAGTAAATATTTAATGGTATTTTGCTTTGAATACTTAACATTAAGCGAAGACAAATTTACTCGCACAAATGTTTTTATATTTCACTTTTAAGTTCGTAGTCTCTAAAGTAAATATTACGAATAGTTTCACGTCAAGATAAAGACACTCAAACTCTTTATCTTCTACGTTAAACCTGTATTTCTTATAAAAGTTGCCGCTGCAACTCGGTTGGTGACCCCTGGCGTTCAGTATGCAGCTCAGTAATTCGCGCCATCACTTACCCGCATTGCACGTCTTAACAGCTTAATAAAGCCCAACTTATTAGCTTTACTTGCTCATTTGAATATATTTCGAGGAGGTTGCATAAATCCTTGGTATTTTACTAACTAAAATTTATCAACATCATCAAAACGTCCAATGCTGAACAAAGGTCTCCCACTTGGGACAACACATTGAACGTCAACTTGCCACCTGCGTCCACTCATCATCATCATCATTTCAGCCGAAAGACGTCCACTGCTGAACGTAGGCTTCGCCCCAAGGCTTGCCAACCAGATCGGTCCCGTGCCATCCGGCATCCAACGCGTTGGAGGCCTACCTACACTGCGTCTTCTGGTCCGTGGACGCCACTCAAGAACCTTTTTCCCCATCGGCCATCAGTTCTACGAGCGATGTGCCCTGCCCACTGCCACTTGAGTCTGGTGATTCTTCGAGCTATGTCGGTGACTCTAGTTCTTGCGCGGATTTCATCATTTCTAATGCGATCCCGAAGAGAAACTCCGAGCGTAGCTCTCTCCATTGCCCTCTGAGTGACTTTGAGCTTCCTTATGAGGCCCATCGTTAGCGGCCACGTCGCAGTGCCATAAGTCATCTCATCACTGGCAACACACACTGGTCAAAGACTTTTGACGTGAGACATTGCGGTAAGTATGTTGGATGACAAGATATTACGGAGCTTCCCGAAAGCTGCCCAGCCGAGTCGAATTTGTCGATCCACTGCATCCACTGGTTGCCCGCAATTCCACTTGTCCTCCTATAGGGAGACCTGCAAAAGCCGCGTCTTCCACTAACCTGTTTGGTTTGTCTAACATTTGGTAGCACAATGAACGGATGCGGTACTCTGAAGATGAGCTGGTTGAGTTCGAAACGCGTCAGTGTAGTTTGGTGGTGGTGATAGTTGGTTTTGTGTGATTTGTGTGTGTTCATACAGTGTGGAAGTGGAGAAACTGCATGAACACGCATTTTTTACATAAACGTAGCTATCGTTAGGTCGCGGGTGAGCAAAGTAATTGTTTCAGTTCATTAATATAGACCTCCGCAAAGTAACACCCGATTCAATTAATTATTCATAATGTGATGTTTGTCATAATATAGTGTTATTCATAGCTTTTTTTACTCCATCCATTAATTGTACAGAATTTTTATAAAACAAACTTAACCTTAATAGAGCTCAACAGGATGACCATTTAAAATTTTCTGTTAAATTTGCAGTTTGGACGGGAAAAAAATTATGTCAAACAAAAATTATGACAAACATTACATTATGACTAAAAATTTAATGCCACCAGACTCGCTCCCTATGGCACCTATGATTCTAATTTGTTGACTGTACGTGTGTCCATCTTTGTTTATATTTCGTAACGTAACGTATCTAAAAACGTAGTAGGTATAACGCCGCATCCCATCTCCGCTTCGATAAGGCCACGTCGCGTCACGAGATGACGTCATCAGTCACCCCTCCTCAACCTTCGAGGGGGTAATTTGTTCCCTTTCACACGATGACTCCATTTTTAAGCGTTTTGGTTTGGAGATATTGGAAGATACTATTTCATATGAAACTACGACCTCAAAGGTACCGGCTGTGGTGAACCACATATTAAAAACCTTAGTACCTAGGTGGTTCGGTCAAGCTAACCAAACCTGCTAAAATATTCTAGACTAGCTGATGCCCGCGATTCCGTCTCCAAAGTAAAAACCCGTTTACAAAATATCAAAACCGGGTATTTCGATCCTTTTGGTTCTTTTGAAAAATTGGTTAAAAAGTACGTCACGCGCGTATACGCGTAACAATATCTAACGTTTCCTCATTCTCAAAAGTTCTCTTACATAAAGAGTCACGGAAGGATGAGGGTCCGGGCTACCTATAGCTCATCTTTTCGTTTTTTTTCCATTTGTTCTAGTTTCAGTCTAATTTTTAGTATCGCGGGACAATTCACACCAATTGACCTAGTCCCAAAGTAAACTAATCAAAGCTTGTGTTATGGGTACTGAGCAACGGATAAACATACTTATACAGATACTTACTTAAATACATATTAAACACCCAAGACCCAAGAACAAACATTAGTATTTTTCATACAAATATCTGCCCCGACACAGGAATCGAGCCCTGGACCTCAAGCTTCGTAGTTAGGTTCTCTAACCACTAGGCCATCTGGTCGTCGCATTAAAAAGGAAAATGTATTTCACGAAAACTTATCTCTTGAGCCCATTATACTTAACACCAATTGAAATAAATCTCTGATAGTGGTAGCCGAGGCATCGTCATGTCCAATTAAGGAGATCGTTTTCGATAGCAAAAGGGTCACGCGAAGTGTACCGTCTGTGGCGTGTAGTAGTTCAGTTCCAGAGTAAACAGCGCCTGCTGTGGTAGCAGTTGCCAGCTGGCCAAAAAACAGCTACCTACCCTGATAAGCTACTGCACACTTCTACCGTGTGGTCAAAGGCACGTTAGCAGAATAACAATACCTTCATAGCCAGTCATGATGCTTTAAGACGTTTCTAAATGACCACTGACCGTGTGACCAAGCATGGGGAGCGACTCTTGCAGACTACAGGTGCCCTCTTAGACTGAAAGAGCTTGGGTCGTAGTTCTCACGCGGACCCAGCGTGAATTGGGAAAGTCAGTATAGCGCTTTATATTATATAGCGTTTCGTGTCTGTTCAAGCAACGTTTGGTCAACCCGTTTCGCTCCATTGCTCTGTGGTAAACCTTTTATTAGGTCTTCTGTAACATAGTCGTTAGATTTTTTTACCCGGTCTGTGGCTAATCTAATAGGCCTGAATATGCCCTGAATGCCCATCGACCTCTAATTGACGTCTCCTGCTGTTGGTCATTTACCTAAGTTTCTGGTCGGTTAAGTTTCAGACGAATTTGACACACCTAGTTAACCAAAAATGCGAAAATAGATCCAATACGTTGAAAAACCGGTGGACACGTAAACTGTGGCTTTTAAAGTTTACCGATCACCGGAATCCTCCAAAAACAAATGCAATCAAACAATGTCAAATTATTGGCACAAAGTAGCCAAAAACAGGCAATTCCTCAGTTTAATGCGCAAACCGAAATTGATTGCGGCAAAACATCTGTTGTAGGAAGTTGCTAATTGCCTAACTTGCCGACGCTACCGATTGGTTCGCCGATAAATGGTTCAGTGTTAGGCTGACTGTACACAAAAGAGCTCACGTTCGTCCAATCCAAACTTATAAAATTAAATAAAAAACCGGTCAAGAGCGTGTCGGACACGCACAAGATAGGGTTCCGTAGCCATTACAAAAAAATCAAGTAATATTTTTCTAAGGATTTCGTATGTGTACGGAATCATCCAAGTTTAGGTATGTTTTATACCTTAGGCTACTATTTACTCTTAAACTACAAATAATTTCGAAGCAATCTTAGCCGCTATAATTTTCCTAGTAAATTTGATATATTTACTACCATTCTGAATTTTTTCAAATTTTTCCACCCTACAGTTTAGATTTTAGAGGGGGGGGACGCTCGATTTTAATGAAAATTTTCACTTTAAAGTTGAATATTTCGCAAACAGATCACTGAATAGAAAAATCATGCTAGCAACCCCACAATGGTTTTAAAAGACCTATCCAACGATATCCCACACTATAGGATTAGTCGAGAAAAAAAAAATCACCCCCCCCTTTACGTCTATGGGAGGTACCCTAAAAAAAAATATTTTTTTATTTTTTATTTTACCACTTTGTTGACGTGACTGATATGTATATTCATGCCAAATTACAGCTTTCTAGTACTAACGATCTCTGAGCTTAGCCGCGGACAGACAGACAGACAGACAGACGGACAGACATGGCGAAACTATAAGGGTTCCTAGTTGACTAAGGAACCCTAAAAATGGCCGACTCACTGATTTAAACTACAAAATTACAATTTTTTTTTTTTATATATATAAGAGGTGGCAAACGAGCAGACGGGTCACCTGATGGAAAGCGATCACCGTCGCCCATGGACGCCCGTAACACGGGGGGGCATCACAGGTGCGTTGCCGACCCTTTTAGGAATTACATTACTTTTACAAAATTTCTACCTTGCTTCTCAGCTACCACCACAACTACGTCTATGCAAGACATATAACTATGTTAACGTGCAGAAACTCTTCCTCTTTCATATCAAACAATACACACAGGTCCAACTATCACAAACACAACACAAAATGCTAACGAGTTTCAAGCTCTATTATTTCATTTTCAAAGCTCCAAACACCCGAGCACACGTCTGTTGCCAAACAAAACGAAGGTCATAGAGAGTTTGGCACCTTTAGATATACATGACGCACAGATTTAGCTGTGGCGCACGCGGTTGATAACGGAGAAGAATGGTAAAACATGGTGGTGTCGTTGCACAAAGTAACGCCTGAATCAATCAGTCACTGATTCAATAACCAACTTACTCATTGACTAATTGACTCATTTGTCGACTGTTTCATTGATTGACTGACTCATACATAGGGGAGACCGGGGACAAAACTAACATTTTGCACTTTTACCTCATTATCTGGTTAAGCGTAATATTTTTGATGAAATTAATATAGCTATCTATAAATTTCGTTCATGCTCTTCAAATTGATGTCTTTATTTACCTAATTATTACTTATTTTGTGTGAAAAATAGGGACTTAAAAAAAATTCGCCTGTTGTTACTTTCGACCCCGATACGTTGCCGAAAGTAACAGGATAAAGAAGTATTTTTAAATATGAGATGAAGTATTAAATTAATAAGTTATGTATCAGAAAACATTGAATGAGCAAAAAAAAAAATATTGGCACTTTATAAGTATATGAAAATATTGAAAAAGTATTTTTTTATGAAAATATTCAAAAAAATAACATTTTGTTAGCATTTATTGGCAGTCTAGGAAATGCCATGTTTTTTTGGCGTGACAATTATTTTTTCTATTCAAACTAAGTATTTGGTAACAGTGTTTGTTTCGGACACACACAGTTTTCATCATCATGTCTGTCTATGTTACTTTTGTAACCTGCCACATTTTTGTCAAAAAATTAAAGCTAGCCTTGAAGTGGAACGTGATTGACACAAACGAACTCAAACACCGTGTAATCCATTTAATCAAGAATGACTATACAAATATTCATATAAAAATCATTCTTTTAATAATATGAAAACGTGTCATGAATGAAAGTCAAGAAAGTTATTTTTAGTTCGTGAAATCACGTTTTGTCCTCTAGCTCAAAGTAGCAGCGCAGAGCACCGACAGCGGCTGGATGCAAGTAAGAGGGGTGGAATCGACTGTCATATAACTGTAGCGAAGAGGTGTTTCGACTATTGGATAAAACTACAGAGCCTTTGCTACTTTCGACCCGCTGTTACTTTTGTACCCGGTCTCCCCTAATAATACTTACTTTGAATGGACAATAAATCCGCCTTCTGACCATTTGTTTTTGACCATTTGTTTCATTACAGATTAAATAATTAAATAAAATGGAAAACTAACCTGTTCTTTGTTCTGAGCAGCATTTTCAACCAACTCAATGACTAAGTCCAATCCCTGACCAAGAATAATAAAAACATCTGCAATGTTGTCTAATTGAAACTCCAAGTTATAGCACAATAAGTACATTGAGCCTCAATTTTAAAACTGAAATCCCATCTTACAAGTGTCTGTTACGTAACAATGGTGTGGACGACAGCCCTAACCGCAGCCACGATGAAGAGCGGCGCGGCGAGCGATTTTAATAAGCTCTTATTATCGCGCGTGGGAACTGCGGTCAAATCCCTCTCATTTTGAGAGGAGGACTGTAACCTGCAGTGGGACTTATATAGGCTGGATGATGATGATTTATGATGTCAAATTTTGACCAGACCTGCAGACCAGTCACTCCTTGAGTTGCTGGTATTCATGGGTGGTGATTATCATTTCCCATCAGATGACCCACCTGCTCGTTTTCCTCAATCTAATAATAAAAAATGTAAGGGTGGAATATTGCTAGATAGCGTTTTAGTATCGTACCGTTTGACGTTCTCAAGCGCTCGTGCCTAAAATACCGCGTTCCCAAAATACCACATTTTTCAAAATACTATACATTACCTATAGCGATTTAACTATGTTACTTCTGTTCGATGCTCTCAGAACTTTCTTCTTACTGTCCCTCTTTCCAATTCTAAATTCTATGTGTACTCTTTTACTGTCCAGGCTGTTCGGTTATTGGAACTCCCTACCAATAGACCTACGGCGTGCTAAATCTTTGCCCATTTTTAGGGTTCCGTAGTCAACTAGGAACCCTTATAGTTTCGCCATGTCTGTCCGTCTGTCTGTCTGTCTGTCTGTCCGCGGCTAAGCTCAGAGACTGTTAGTACTAGAAAGCTGTAATTTGGCATCAATATATATATCAGTCACGCCGACAAAGTGATTGAATAAAAAAAAGTAAAGAAAATTTTTTTAGGGTACCTCCCATAGACGTAAAGTGGTGGTGATTTTTTTTTCTCGGCTAACCCTATATTGTGGGTTATCGTTGGATAGGTCTTTTAAAACCATTGCGGGGTTGCTAACATGACTTTTCTATTCAGTGATCTGTTTGCGAAATATTCAACTTTAAAGTGAAAATTTTCATTAAAATCGGCCGTCCCCCCCCCCTCTAAAATCTAAATTGTTGGGTGGAAAAATTTGAAAAAATTCAGAAGGGTAGTAAATATATCAAATTTACTAGGAAAATTATAGCGGCTAAGATTGCTTGGAAATTATTTGTAGTTTAAGAGTAAATAGTAGCCTAAGGTATAAAACATACCTAAACTTGGATGATTCCGTACACATACGAAATCCTTAGAAAAATATTACTTGATTTTTTCGTAATGGCTACGGAACCCTACCTTGGGCGTGTCGGACACATCTTGGCCCGTTTTTTTTTTTAAATCTATGCTTAAGCAACATTATCTATTATCCTGTGCTTGAGATTTGTATTGTATGTAGTCCATTTATTTACAAGTATATTGTGTATCACTTATCTATGTAGGTACGAGGGGCGTTCAATATAAAGTGAGAATGAGATGCAAACTCTTTTAATATTACGAAATTAAATACTGGCCGGTAAAGCTAATCTATCTAGCTGATTGCTATGAAAAAAAAAACTAACTGTCTTTTGTTTAAAAAAATATACGGTAATTCCTTTGCAATGCTATTGAGTACGTTAGCGAAAATGGAGATAATTTAACTGCGCGCCGTTATCAAATACTTGTGTTTGAAAAATTTTTCTACGGACCAAGTCAATTTGGATTTGCGGGACACTTTAGGGTCTAATGCTCCTCCGTATTCGACAGTCGCACGTTGGTGCGCCGAATTTAGACGTGGAAGGAAGAACATCGACAATGGACGACCCCCGCTCCGGACGCCCTACTACAGCAGTAACTGAAGAAATTGTGAAAAAAGTCGAAAACTCAGTTTTGGCGGATCGTCGTGTCACGGTTCGTTTTATTGCTGAAAATGTAAAGATTTCAACGGGGAGCGTGCATAATATTTTACATGAACGCTTGGGTATGAAAAAAGTATCTGCGCGTTGGGTACCAAGAATGCTTACTGACACGCAAAAACAAACTAGACTAGAGATTTGTCAAGAAGCTTTGAACCTGATGCAGCAAGACCGGGAACTTTTTTTGGCGCGATTTATAACAATGGACGAAACATGGCTCCATCATTACGACCCAGAAACGAAACTGCAGTCTATGACATGGAAAAGGCCATCATCTCCAACTCCGAAGAAATTCAAGGTGAGCCCATCTGCCGGTAAGGTCATGGGCTCTGTTTTTTGGGATGGTAAAGGGGTATTAATGATTGAGTATCTCGAGCATGGAGCCACTATTACGGGCACATTATACGCCAAACAAATAGCAACATTGCGCAATGAGATCCGCGAAAAACGGCGAGGTAAACTCTCGAAAGTTGTGCTGTTCCACCAGGACAATGCCCCGGCACACAAGTCCGCCGTTGCAATGGCTGCAATTCGTGATGCTGGGTTCGATATCCTTAAGCATCCTCCGTATTCACCAGATCTCGCTCCCAGTGATTTCTACCTATTTCCGAGATTGAAACAATACCTGAGAGGCCAGAAATTTGAAGACGACGACGCGGTAGTCGCTGCAGTACAAGATTTTTTAAGTACTCAAGATGAGACCTTTTTTAAAAATGGAATTTTAAGTTTAGAAAAAAGATATACTAAGGGCCACTTGCACAGTTCAGGGTTAAAAAATTAAATCGGTAACCCTGGGTTAAGAATGACAGTTCCATACATTTCGACACTTTTTAACCCCGGGTCAGCAGTTAACTCGGAGTTAAGTAGCTAACCCAGGTCCGCGCAAGCCCGCCTAAGTGTATTATGCTAAAAGGTGACTATGTCGAAAAATAAAATGACATTTAGTAAAAGTTGTTTATAACATACTCATTCTCACTTTTTATTGAACGCCCCTAGTATGTTTTATGATGTGTATTATTAGATGTTTTCAGTTGTTTTAATATAATGTTTGTTTTTAATTATTATTTATTAAATTTTATATTGCACCACCTGCTGAAATGCATTCCTTGCTTTCATTCTTTTTTTTAAAGGTTTGCTGGAAGAGATCGCTTCGAAGCGATAAGGCCGCCCATTGCTTACCTTATTTCTTTTTTTTTCATGTACTTGTGTTTCTGTATTGTATTATTTGTGGTGTACAATAAAGAGTCATTGTATTGTATTGTATTGTACTGTATAGGTATTTACCACATTTCTAGCTTACCATATTCTCGTTGCACCACGTTACAAAATCAAAGATTAGTAAATGACCGCTTTAGCCTAGTTGGTAGTGACCCTGCCTACGAAGCAAGAGGTCTTGGATTCAAATCCCGGTAAGGGCATTTATTTGTGTGATGAGCACGAATATTTGTTCCTGAGTTATGGATGTTTTCTATGTATTTAAGTATTTATTTATCTATATAAGTATGTTTATCGTCGTCTAGTACCCATAGTACAAGCTTTGCTTAGTTTGGGACTAGGTCGATTTGTGTAAGATTGTCCCCTAATATTTATTTATTTTATTATTTTATGAATTATTTTTTTTGATGGAATGTCTTATTTTGGAGGTCAGGTAAGTATAATGGGAATGTAATAAATTATGATGTACTTATGTAGTATTTTGAAAATCTGGTGTTATGGGAACGTGGTAGTTTAGGCCCAACTTCAATAGCGCCATCTAGCGATATTTTGTTTGAGGGAAAACCCTCATTGGCAACCCACAATATAAATATAAATAAATAAATAATAAATATTAGGGGACAATCTTACACAAATCGACCTAGTCCCAAACTAAGCAAAGCTTGTACTATGGGTACTAGACGACGATAAACATACTTATATAGATAAAAAAATACTTAAATACATAGAAAACGTCCATAACTCAGGAACAAATATTCGTGATCATCACACAAATAAATGCCCTTACCGGGATTTGAACCCAGGACCTCTTGCTTCGTAGGCAGGGTCACTACCAACTAGGCTAAAGCGGTCGTTATATGTATTCATAGATACTTATTTGAGCCGCTTGAGCCGTGGTGGCCTAGTGGTTCGACCTATGGACTCTCAAGCAGAGGGTCGTGGGTTCGAGTCCGGGCTCGCACCTCTGAGTTTTTCGGAATTTATGAAAGAAAGAAAGAATAGAGAAAGAAAAAACATTTATTCGTGACAGTTAACAACAGGCATACGAGATAACAATGTAAGGCAACTACAACTATCACAAAACGGACCCACCTCAGCATGATGCCGGCTCGAGAGCCAGCGCTGGTCTTCCGGTGGGACCGTGTGCGAAATTACATTTGTAATTTACCATGAGCTTTACGTTGAAGGGAAACATAGTGAGGAAGAAATTCAATGGTGTATGTGAAGTTCCCAATCCGCACTGGGCCCGCGTGGGAACTACGGCCCAAGCCCTCTTATTCTGAGAGGAGGCCTGTGCCCTGCAGTGGGACGTATATACTCGTAGGCTGGGATGAATGAGTGAGGTATACTTATTATAAAACCGCTCGCCGCGTCGCCGTTCACCATCTCCATATCCGAACCGTAACGGAGTGCCGCAGGAATTTTCATATCTTTATTCGTATTGTTGAATAAATCGCTTTTGTTGAGGATCCGAGATCGTATTGAGTTACAACTTTGCGTATTTGAAATTCGTTCGTCGTTATAATGAAGACATTATTCGTTTCCTGGAGGAATACATGGCGTTCCAAAATTGATCCGAAATATTTTATCAGGTTGGGTTGGGTAAACGTCCTTCACGATTTTTTGTGGATGACAAATGTTTTAATACATAGGATCTATGTTCAAAGTCTGCCTGTGTACTTTTTGCGGACTGTACTTTCATTGTCATTACACATCCGTACTTTTCAAGTCAATCCGATTACTAGAAATGGATGAATTTCGACTTATAAGATTTGAAGACAACTTACATGTTACATACCTACCTATTACATTACTTTGTAATTGTTATTTTTATCTTTTCTAAACCATGTCTTTGCTATTGTAATTTCTGACAATTGATTGTACGTTATTAATCCTTCGAAGATCCTTTTGTGAACTACATGTAATTTTCCTGGCGTTTTAAATATGTTTATTTTCACGGGGATTTTCTGTATGAAGTTCCACTGAACATAGATATAGTCAAGATGTAGGTATAGTTTTAGTTTTTTTTTTTAACTAAGGGACCCAATACATCCCTGTATTGTTTTATTTTTTATATAATTATTTTTTTTTTTTTTTATTTAATTCTATATTAGTATGGTTTTTTAGTTTGTAATTTATTATATTTTAATTTGAAAAGATGGCTTCCTGCCAAGTTTATTGCGGCGCATTCTTCTTGGCAATGATGGTCCTTACGAAAGCGCTGGTAGTTTAAAAAAGTGACATGTAAAAGAGCCCTTTACGGCCTATTTGCAGAATAAACGTTTTGATTTTTTGATTTTGATTTTGAAGTAAAAATCAATGTCTTTGTCACGCGTTTTAAATTGTTTATGTGGTAACCCTGATAAGTATTTTCCTCGACCTTTTTTTTGCCAAAACAAAACAAGGGCAGCCCCCAATTCTAATCAAAAGTTAGGGCACTAAATGGGGCAACAGAAATTACTATTAGAGACGGCGATGGCGAACTAGTCGTTAGGTACTAGTAACGACCGATTTCATGGGCCAAGTTTGTTACGGGCTATTCTTACGTTTTTGTTTGATGTAATATCTTTATACTTAGGAGTTTAGTATATAAAAAACTACTTAAGAGATACGATATAGTCCGACAAGCTCGTGCGCGGCGCTCGGCGGAACCCTGTCCTTAACAAGATTGTTTTTAATAAGTGCGGCAAATGCTGACTGCGACAGGGTTCCGCGGAGAGCCGCGCACGAGCTGGTCGGACTATAGTAAATATAGGTATTTTAATTAAATGTCGTTCTCTTACGAGTACTCTAGACAACAGATAAACATACTTACATAGATAAATACATACTTAAACACACTCGACTCGAGCACAAACATTCGTATTTTTCACACAGATATCTAGGTATGCCCCGACCGGGAATCGAACCCGGGACCTCAAGCTTCATAGTCAGGTTCACTCCACAGGTCACAGGTAAAATAGCAAAGAAACCTAGATATATTAACTGAGCCTTTACGAAGACAGTCTGAGCCACACGTCCTTTATAAAGGCAGTCAGGTATATAACACTGCGATATTGATCACAATCGAAATGTTCGCGACAAAGACAGCCGGTTCACTGGTCACGTTCCTTTGTGGCAGTACGGTAAACTAAACTGACGGACACTAGGTACTGGGGGTCTACTACGAATTCGTATCATGCCACGTCTAATAAATCGATGAACGCCGGCTACATACACGAAAAAACATTACTACGTACTACGAACGTACATGTAACGTTACGTAACGTTACATTCTACAGAGCAGAACAGCGAAGCAGGCCAGTTGCAAGAGAGCGGCGAGGGCCAGTGGCAAGAGAGCGGCGAGGGCCAGTTGCAAGAGAGCGGCGAACGCCAGGATGTACAATGCGGGGGGGGGGGGGTTTGAATGTTTTGTTATGACGTTGTCACGTTATACCATCGTCCGTAAACCGACTTTACAGACAACCAGTTTTTTGTCACATACACCAACATTCAAACTACCCGCAACGAACAAAAACATGAAACAAACGGCAAAGTCATTTTCCACGCGGCGCGCGTCCGAGATCTTGAAATATTGTTTTTCCCGTGAAACTTCTTTTATTCCTTCAAAGAATAATTATGTCGCTTAATTTCATTAATGAGCCCATTGTGGCGGTTTAACTTCGCCTTATTTGATTTCAAACGAATATAATTCATTTAGGACGCGCTGCGGCGGAAAATGGAAGATTTACGTCGAATTTTTACAGGTTCTGATTGGTTCGGTCAATATCTTGGTTTTCGTGAATGAATACTGACATTTTGCGACAGTACCTACTGATCATGAGGAATTTATTTGATCTTAAATACATAGGTCTAAATAATTAACTCTTGAACTGAATAATCTTCCCTTAAGCCCAATTTAGACTTGCAAGAAAAATCGTGCAGCATTACATAGCGGCGCTAGATTGACCACTTGAATCGTGTTCGCTTTACTGCCTCGCGATGTAATGCAACTTGCATGTTTTTTCGTGCAGGTTTAAACTCGGCTTTAATTAAAGTAACGTTAACGGCAATCAAAAAAAACCGGCCAAGAGCGTGTCGGACACGCACAAGGTAGGGCTCCGTAGCCATTACAAATAAATCAAGTAATATTTTTCTAAGGATTTCGTATGTGTACGGAATCATCCAAGTTTAGTTATGTTTTATACCTTAGGCTACTATTTACTCTTAAACTACAAATAATTTCCAAGCAATGTTAGCCGCTATAATTTTCCTAGTAAATTTGATATATTTACTACCATTCTGAATTTTTTCAAATTTTTCCACCTAACAGTTTAGATTTTAAAGGGGGGGGACGCTCGATTTTAATGAAATTTTTCACTTTAAAGTTGAATATTTCGCAAACAGATCACTGAATAGAAAAATTATGTTAGCAACCCCGCAATGGTTTTAAAAGACCTATCCAACGATACCCCACACTATAGGATTAGTCGAGAAAAAAAAATCACCCCCCCTTTACGTCTATGGGAGGTACCCCAAAAAAAAATTTTTTTTTATTTTTTATTTTACCACTTTGTTGGCGTGACTGATATGTATATTCATGCCAAATTACAGCTTTCTAGTACTAACGATCTCTGAGCTTAGCCGCGGACAGACAGACAGACAGACGGACAGACATGGCGAAACTATAAGGGTTCCTAGTTGACTACGGAACCCTAAAAAACACGGTGCATAGGCTAGGATGATGATGATGATGACGAGCCTGACACATTAAAACCTTACACACTCAAGCAAATAAATATAAAAAGTATCCCCGGCAGTCTCCAGTCCCCAATTCCAAAGAAACACAATAAGGTAAACGCTCCCACTCGCCCGCATATTGACCCAGTTGCAAGTTCCGCCATTTTTAAAAATAAACTTTTTTGTCTATGGTTCCGTGCGTTAGAAGGAAACCTTTTTGGTGAGGGTGGCGTTTTAGTAACATGAAGGTTCCACGGAAAGAACGTGTCTAGTCACCTTTTTTGAAAATGCGATTTTAATCTCATAATGTGTGTAGAACTCGCAAAGTACTATGACTATGACTTACCATTGAATTAAATATGATTATCTGGATATCTGAATACAATAAAAAAAAATAAAAAATAAAAAATATTAGGGGACAATCTTACACAAATCGACCTAGTCCCAAACTAAGCAAAGCTTGTACTAGACGACGATAAACATACTTATATAGATAAATAAATACTTAAATACATAGAAAACATCCATAACTCAGGAACAAATATTCGTGCTCATCACACAAATAAATGCCCTTACCGGGATTCGAACCCAGGACCTCTTGCTTCGTAGGCAGGGTCACTACCAACTAGGCTAAAGCGGTCGTTAAACAATACCTTTACCTTTACCTTTACTTATTTGATATGGAAGAGCGGAGTCTGCTGACACAGGTATTTTATACTTACTAGCAGATTCCAACCTTTGCACTGTAAACCTTGTACTTTTAACATAATAAAATATTATTATTATATTGTTATTATTATATATTTTTTGAACTATTAAAGAAATGGTTACCATAGTAATTGTCCGTGATGAATAGCTTTCAAAATACAAAAAAAAATACAAAATAATTTATTTGACAAAAAAACAACATTTAAAATAACATAGATATCCATCAGACACCAAACTAGGCTAAGCCTTTATTTTGGTCATCTGCGAGTGCGGTTAACAAAACAAACCGCTATAACTCAAAAAGTCGCTTATGTGTGACATGAGGACCAGAGGCCGTATTGTCTAACGCTTTTGGCGCTTGCCTTCGCTTTCACCGTCTCTTTCTGTCATCCTTTTATACCGTTTGACAGAAAGAGATAGTGATTGCGAAGGCAAGCGTCAGAAACGTTAGAGAATAAGCCTGCTGCAATGGGTGGAAAAAAGTTGAAAAAGAGAGAGACTGTCATTCTTAATAGCTGATCCTGCAGCTACTTTAACAACTGCATTCCAGATTGGAAATGATAGCACATGAGGTGTTCAATCTTGGCTTAGAGAGGCTGGTAACGCATCTGCAATCAGTGCGTCTCTGGACGGTGAAGGTTGATATACTTACTTTCTCTTCCATTCGCGTATTTAGATTAATTTAAAACTGCAGCTAATTGACGCAATCTCATGGTTTCAACGAAAGACGAGCTAAGACGGCTGATATTATGCTAAGCTGATTGTATGACTGGGTTTTTTATCGGCGCTTTTATTAGTATGTAATGTCACGAATCAATACTATCTTTTGCCATGTTCTACGGAACCTAAAGCTAGCTCTCCACTCACGCCTACCCGACTGAAGATGAAGGAAGTTATGGTTTTATCGAGGCGCGTAATGGCCGCGCCCGTAAAGAGGCTAATTTGCGCGTCTCCGCTGATTCGCAGGAATATCTAAATAAGGGATAAACGAGAGTTCTTTTGAAGAAGGCTTTTGTCTTAGATCATAATTTGGGATCTATTTGTAAATCCTACTAATATGTGTTATATAAAATCATGAGTCTATTGACACGAATTTTGACCTTGTCCCAAACTAAGCAAAGCTTGTACTAAAAGGTACTCGACAACGGATAAACATACACTTACATAGATAAATAAATACACGCTTAAATACATCCAAGTCTTAAGCACAAAATATTAGTATTTGTCACACAAATATCTGCCCCGACTGGATCGAACCCGAGACCTCAAGCTTCGTAGTCAGTTTCTCTAACCACTAGGCTATCCGGTCGTTGTAAATGCGAAATTTATTATGCGCGTGTAAAAGCGGTACCTAATTTACTTTTAGATTTCATTTTCATTTTTAAACCCCCGACACAAAAAGAAGGGTGTTTTATAGTTATTATTAAACCTTTTTTATTAATTTGTGTAAATAACTTAGTACACGTGACATTTCTCTGATCAGAGATACCAAACACTATCATATGCAGTCTTTTTGTCCCAACAAAGCTTTGTAGCTCGACAGTGTACGAGAATCCTTTCACACGGCTACACTTGAGGACATCATCAAATATACATTTCGGGATATTAAGTCGGTACGCACGACACTGTACGCCGTACGGGAAGGACTTGTCCTTGAATATGTATGAAAATACTGATGCAAGAAGATATAGAAGTGGCCCTGTTTATCACGTTTCAAGTGTCTTTCTAACCCCCGACACAAAAAGAGGGGTGTTATAAGTTTGACCGCTATGTGTGTGTGTGTGTCTGTCTGTCTGTCTGTCTGTGGCATCATAGCTTTTAAACGGGTGAACCGATTTGGATGCGGTTTTTTTTATTTGAAAGCATAGCTGTTTCAAAGTTATCAACTCTTTTGTATGCTGCGAAAGGGATCTTAGATTTAATTGCGTTGAGGGTTCTTAAAATTTGTAATTTATAGTTATTGTACTTATTATCGATACCTTAGAAGTAGAACACAATAAAACTAATTACAACAAACTGCACAATCAAGTAGTACTTTTGTACACTAGGACATACAGTGCTAATTTGTATGTGCAGTTCATTGTAATTAGTATGAGTGTGAACTATAAGGTATCGGTATGTTCAAAATTCTGATTAATAAAATTACTCGGGTCTCAGGTGGTTAGACCTATATATAACGTAGTTATGTAGTAGGTAGTTGAGTAATAGACACAAAACGTAGATGTCGAGAAGGAAGGCCGTGGTCGCTTTCACCCGCCGCACGCGGCCGACAGCGGCCCGCCGCCCGCGGCGTCTGAATGGTGTGTTCGGGAATGCTCGGGAGTGGTCGTTTTCGCCCGCCGCGTTCGGGACGTCGCACGCGGCGGGCGAAAACGACCACTCCCGAGCATTCCCGAACACACCATTCAGACGCCGCGGGCGGCGGGCCGCTGTCGGCCGCGTGCGGCGGGTGAAAGCGACCACGGCCGAAGAGGAGAGGTGCCCCCTGACACAGGCTTTTTCAAGCTTAAAAGGAGGTTCCGACCACAATCATGTACAGTCTCATTTTCCAAAAAACATTTTCTTTAGATCAATCACGTAGGTATACATCTTTGATTCCTTGTTTAATATTAATAATGCGAAAGTAACACTGTCTGTCTGTTACCTCTTCACACTTAAACAGCTAAACTAATTTAAATAAAATTTGGTATGCAGATAGTTTGAGACCCTGCGAAAATTGCATAGTTACCGTTAGATAGCAATAAATTAATTCTCCGCAGACGGAGTCGCGGGCATCAGCTACTTCAGCTAGTATTTAGTAGATACTTTATATCTGTAACGATTTCTTTTATTGTTATATCCTTTTTGATTTTTGTGAAAAGCACTATGTTGACCTTTTTATAATGTGGCGAAAAAATATTGGATGAACAAAATGGCGAAACTCAAGAATCTTTGCAGCTTCGCACCTAAATCTCAATTTACAAGTTGTACGACTAACTTTTCGTTGAAAGAAACTACCATTAAGAATCATTACTAACTGGCAAGTGGAGGGTGTAATAGATTTTCCAGAACTTAAAGAATTTTCTCGCCCGGTGGTCTCATGTAGACTTTGTCGAAGATGGATTTGGGGTACGCATCAGAATATCGAAAATTCATAATCTAGATTATCGACGCTTCATCATTATCATCATCCCGCCTACACAAACATCCCACTGCAGGGCACAGGCCTCCCTAGAATAAGATGGTTTGAGCCGTAGTTCCCACGCGGGCCTAGCGGTTATTGGGAACTTCAAACACAATAACTACAAATATATTATGAATTCAAACACAATAACTACAAATATATTATGAACAAATAACCATTTGAAAATATTAATTTCAAGTTTCGGTAGGTAGGTATATCGGCTTGTCATTTCGTTCTTTAGGTTTTTGATTTTCAGTAAGATGATAAGCGTCGTAATTAGGTACTGATTATTTACCTATATACCATCTTCCGTGTCACAAGCTCCGTTGGACCCTTTACAGACACCCAAACACAGGTGATACCGTTTCATTTCTCTATCCCGGAGCATCAGGCCCTAAGATTTAGGTTTTATCTTATATTTTTTTTAACTACACATTCGTCGTCCCTGTTCGAAGGTAGTTTAATTTTTTTACTCAGCCTAAGACCTAGGTCAATTTTAATTGGTGTTCTTTTTATTGCAAATTTAGTATAATTTTAATTTCAAACATTGTTCCCGAACCCAATATCCTCGAATCCTGTATATATATTTTTTTAAATAAAACTTGTTTGAGTGCAACAATATTTTAATTTGTCTCTTTAGAAGTAACTACCTTTTCCTGCTTTAGGTTTACAAAAGCACGGTGGCGCCCCCAGAGCATTTCTTTTAATTTTTTTTTGTGATTTTATTTTTTTTTTTCCTGTTCCTTTCTAATTTTTCCAAATTGCTATTTGTCAAACCGAGCCCCAGCTGAACCTCCACCCTGAGCAGCTGGCCCCGCATATCATCTCGTGTGGAAACCTCTATAGCCACCTCACACCTTTACATTTAGCCCCAAATCCCAATCCAAATCCCAATTGGCATCCCAATAATCTAATAAAACAATCCGAATTAATTTTGTGTTGCTAACTTGCCACATCTAGCCTTCAGTTCAAACTGTAAGGTTGGCAAGACGCTCCTCTTTCCGGAAAACCGGCATCAATGATGCAGATGAGAGTTGGCAACCCTAATCTAATCGTAATTTTATACGGTCGGTAATCAACGCAAATAGTTTGAGATATAAATAAAGTAGAACGATTTCTTATTTGGGTAAATCTATAAGGTTTTCAACCGCTAGCAGAAATTATCTAATTTCTACAGCTGCATAAAAAAAGCAGAAATGATGATGATGACAATGATACGTGTGCATTAATGCGTGCTCTAGTAGCATAAAAAACTCGACACTTAAGGTAAATTTCCCTGTGCTCGACACTGACCATTGGGTCACCTTCAATCTTATGTCATAGTAAGAGAGGTGACAGATGGGTGTCATCTACTTGGCGTTAAGATGTCGAACATTGGTACGTTAGCTTTACATACAGTACGCTTAGAATAAGTTTTCCTTCACTTCAATACTTCTCGATCGCGTTTACGTAAAAATTTCAATTCTATGGAAACATGGAAGCGCGCGCGCGGAGACGCTGTCCATGTTTCCCTAGTAATTGAATTTTTTACGTAAACGCGATCGAGAAGTATTTTGGTGAAGTAAAACTTATACTAAGCGTACAGCTTAGCTTTTTAAAAAAATTCAAAACAAAAATACTCTTCGAATAAAAGTGGGATCAAATTTCCTCTCAAACGCTTCTATCTTCATAGTTTATATTGGCCAGCTAAAATACATCTAAACAACACCGTCGGTAATTGGAGCCGTGAAGCCTTAGCTAGAAGAACAATTGAATGAGTGAATGAACGAACGTGTTCATTCATACGTCCATCTACGTCAATACAAAGTGCAAAGCCATTCACTCACGTTTTCGCTCACGCTGGTTATGTATTGTTCTACTTTTAAAAAGCTGCAGTTAAAAGATGAACGTTTAAAAGCTTAAAAACGGATACAGTATTATATTGTCTGTGGTTTAGGTCCCGTAATAAATGAAGAGACACCTTGCTTGGGGCATGCTGGGGCGCCGTCAGAAAGTATTGAAGTGGTGATTGATAACAAAAACTCGGGAGCTTACGGTAATTTTGTTAGCAATAGAAGTTACAGATAAAATGTACAAAGATTTAAATAGTAAAATACACGCGAAATCATTTATGTTGCATTTTAATTAAGTTCTCAAAAGCTTCACGGAAACATCCGCAATGTCGTACCAGACAGAACGAGTCCAGCTGATTTCCGTTTAACTCGAATCCTTAAAATAAACAATTTTATTATTACAACGGACGTAAAGAAATCTACTTTTCCCGACATAGCGACCATTCGAATGCCCAAGACACCGATCGGAGACTTAATGACTATTAAAGGGGCCATTCTACTTTTAAGTAACCATTAATCTTTTGTGAAATATAAGGCATACCTGGTGATTTTTTTCAAGTGTAAATAACTTATATACAAACTGAAACACCTAAATTTAATGTTTTAAAGCAATAAAACTTTAAATTCAAAGAAATTTTGTGGAAAAAATTGGTAACTCAGCGGAAAATACATCAATTTCCATACAAATGGCGGGGACATGCATGTCCACTGCGTTACCTACTTTATAGATAATAATGATCACTTTTTATACGTAGTGATAATTTTAAATGTAAGCTTAATTATGTGCCTATTTAAATCTTAAATGATTGAAACCGAGCACTTTACCGTTTTTGTAAAAAAAAAATTTGAAGAGCACAGTACAAAAAATTACTGGTCAACGAAAAGTAGAATGGCCCAAAGAAACGAACTTGGGCTCTCGTCTCGTGGGACTGTTCGGGGGAGATACGTTAATCGTAAAAGTTTTGAGTTGTGAATTGTAACAATACATTCGGAGGAACATTGTTATGAGTTTTCGGATTTTCACACAAATCACTGGGACAGTGTTATTTATGTGTCTAAGTACTTGTCGGTAAAAGAAAACGACAACTGGGCCCAAATGCATAACAAAGTACAACTAATATTTTACAAGCGGAACTCTCGCTTCAGTTATATTAACTAGTTCCGCTTGTGTAATATAAGTTGTACTTTGTTATGCAATCGTAAAAAAACACTTGGGAAATAACCGTCTTGTAATTTTTTGAGAGCATTAATCAATTTCAAAAGGGGGATGAAACTTTCATTGATTTTGCCGTAGGATGCACCGTTTTCAAGATATTTGACAAAAACACCGGTTCTCGTCCGATCACCGAAGATAAGCAACGTCGAGCGCGGTCAGTACTTGGATGGGTTGCCGCCTGGTTTTTTTATTTTTATTATGAAGTTTCACTTCTTCCGGCGGAGGGACTCCACGCACTATTTTTTTTTATTTTAACCCCTCTTATGCGGGAAGTGAAACAAATCGTGCATTCTAGTCTTGAATGAATGAATGACTGTTTCATATCCAATTATGCAATTTAAAAAAAATACAAAAAAAATGGCGTAAATTGGGCACGGGTCCGTGTCTTAAGCATAGGAGGATTTAATAATACTGTAACTCTAACAGAATTATTATGTTCAAGAAATTTTGATATTATTATTTGCTTTTACAATTTACAAATTATTTATTTACGCATGTAGTCTTATGTATGTAGCTATTAGTGTGCAGTTTATTTATTTATCTATCTAAACAGCGATCTGGGTGTCACCAACGGTACTGGCTGAAAATCAGCGCTGGGGTGCTTTAAACGCCTCAGCATTATGCTGAGCCAGTGTCCGATTTGCAACCGCAATGACACATTCTATCTTTAGCTTTAGTGTTGCCTTTTGTTTTGTAAAATATTGATGATGTGTCTTGTGATGTTGTAAATAAATGTATTTTCTTTCTTTCTTTCTAGATTGAATAAACTAGAAAATAAAAATTGGAAAAAAGATGCGTGGAAACCCCTTTGCGACATTTCTTTATCTGTGTCTATGGGCCTCAGAGGTTCCTAAAGTCTAAACCAGAGGGCGTGCCCGTCCCTAATCTAGCGAACCCTGTGAAGGTCCCTCGTGAAAAATTATAACGCGAATTCGCTTCCCTCCAAAAAATACGTTTCCCTTTGTTTGAGTCGCCATATTTCAGAGGCTTTTGGGCGGGAAATGTTTTTTTTTAATATTACAGTCTAATTGATGTGTTGTGATTTACGTTTATTTGACAGAAGGGTGACATGGAGAATGCAATTTGTTTTGTCAGTGTCACTTTTGCTGCGGAGCTTGAAATTGCTTGAACATGGAATAGCAACATGCTGTTTTTCCGTGGGTTTTAAGCTGTGTTTTGCGTGCATGCGTGTGTGCGAACTTGCGCATGTCTGTGTGTTTTTTTTTCAATAAATCATCATCATCATGCAATGAAAGAGGTTGGGCCGTACTTCACAAGCGGGCCCACTGCGGATTGGGAACTTGACATGCACCATTGAATTTCTTCGCAGATGTATGCAGGTTTCCTTGCGATGTTTTCCTTCACCGGCTCATGGTAAATTTCAAATGTTTTTTTCCTATTGCGTTGCTGTAATTAGAAAACATGGATTGATGGTTTTTTCTTCACAATTCGTTAAGTTACTCCATAAACCATAAATGATTTATACTTCTTTTTCTATACGCCTAGGTCATATTTTGCAATTAGAACTACTATTATAGTACGACGACTTATATTAGTACTTCTATTTATTATTATAATGATGCAATGCTTCAGTACAACACTCGCATTGTTACTTAAAATAAACCGCATTTACACCTTCACATTAAATATATTATCACATTCGTAGCATGTTGAATAATGTATCTAATTTCAAAGAATTCCATGTAGATAAGGGCGCTGTAAAATCTAGTAAACTTAAGCACCTATACTAACATGCATACAGTTCCCATTTTTAGGGTTCCGTAGGTAACTAGGAACCCTTATAGTTTCGCCATGTCTGTCCGTCTGTCTGTCTGTCCGCGGCTAAGCTCAGAGATCGTTAGTACTAGAAAGCTGTAATTTGGCATGAATATACACATCAGTCACGCCAACAAAGTGGTAAAATAAAAAATAAAAATAAATTTTTTTAGGGTACCTCCCATAGACGTAAAGGGGGGTGATTTTTTTTTTCTCGACTAATCCTATAGTGCGGGGTATCGTTGGATAGGTCTTTTAAAACCATTGCGGGGTTGCTAACATGATTTTTCTATTCAGCGATCTGTTTGCGAAATATTCAACTTTAAAGTGAAAATTTTCATTAAAATCGAGCGTCCCCCCCCCCCCCTCTAAAATCTAAACTGTTAGGTGGAAAAATTAGAAAAAAATCTCAATGGTAGTAAATATATCAAATTTACTAGGAAAATTATAGCGGCTAAGATTGCTTGGAAATTATTTGTAGTTTAAGAGTAAATAGTAGCCTAAGGTATAAAACATACCTAAACTTGGATGATTCCGTACACATACGAAATCCTTAGAAAAATATTACTTGATTTTTTTTTTAATGGCTACGGAACCCTACCTTGTGCGTGTCCGACACGCTCTTGGCCGGTTTTTAATCATATTTCAGCAGTCCCTCCAAACCTCGGGCTTTTTAATTTTCAATTAATTTCCCCGTCCAATCAAGGGACAGCTTAAAAAGATTGACAATGGGCACTTTAAACATCATTTAAGCAGTTACAACGAATTCAATTAGCTGTGCAAACAGGGGACCCCAGTATTGTTTACGAAACGAGATGTGCCGCGATTCACGCATTCCTACTTTTGAACGTTTAATTTTGTAGCTTGCTTTTAGCTAGACAAGATATATGTAAATCTAAATAAATAGATAGTAATGATGGTCATTGACGGAGTTACAGAAGACCAAATTGAAGGTTTGCCAAAGAGCAATGGAGCGCAGTATGCTCGGGGTGAAGCGGATTGATCGGATCCGAAACACCTCACTGCGCTCCCAAACACGCATTACCGATGTGGGTGCCAAGGCTGCCAAGCTTAAGTGGGACTGGGCAGGCCACGCCAGCCGCATGGATCCAAATCGGTGGGCTAGGTTAGCCACGGATTGGATACCACAGGATGGATGGCGGCGACGAGGTAGGCCCAGGAGGCGTTGGCGGGACGACCTAGACGTGTACCTCAAAGACTGGAAGGATACCGCTCAATATCGGGATGAATGTCGAAAATGGGGGGAGGCCTTTGCCCAGCAGTGGGACACTTCTCCAGGCTAATTAATATAAATAATATATATAATAATATGATATAGTTATGATGAAGGACAGGGCACATGACAAGAGACAGTAGAATAAAATGGACAACACTAACAGAATGGCACACCCTTTCGCTTATTTCATTTCAAGAGTCTATAATTATTTCAGTTTGTATTTAGTTTGAAATATATGGTTTCACGGGATGACCGTAAAAGTAATAAAAAATGAAGTTGAAAAATAAATACAAAAAGATACTTCATACCTAACTTGTTATTTCAAGAGTCTTTTACGACGGCGTCACTGCGCGTGGCTCTGGACACTCAGGACTACCTAATTCGATTTTTAACCCCCGACACAAAAAGAGGGGTGTTATAAGTTTGACCGCTATCTATGTGTGTGTGTCTGTCTGTCTGTATGTGGCATCATAGCTCTTAAACGGATGAACCGATTTGGATACGGTTTGTTTTTATTTGAAAGCAGGTTCCTTGGTGATGGTTCTTAGACATGTTTCATCAAAATTGGTTTACCCGTTTCAAATTTATCAGGTCTTTTGTTAGCTGCAGAAGGGATCTACACACATAATGGGCATTTACTTTATTTTCAAACATATATGTGACCTGATTGAGTTGGGGGTTTTTAAAATTTTTAATTTATATTTATTTGTCGACTGTACATATTTTATTTTTACACTCAGGGCGTGGCTCTGACTTGCACTTGGCGGGTTTTTTAATCTGGTTAGAGATCTCAAGAGTTGCCCAAAGAGACCTTTTCGCTTATTTTAAGAGTCTTTTACCACGGCGTCCCTGCGCCTGTCTTAGGACTACGAAATACGATTTACGAACTTCGTATCATACCATTTCATTCACGCTAATAGCATTAAATAGAAGATTGAAAGGGACAGCCCGATATGAACTTCGAATTTCGTTGTAGGTCTACGGCGCAGTTTGAGAGTTGGCAGAACTTTAATGTTGTGGGGACTCTCACTTGGCTGTTTACCGCGAGTTCCCAACTTTTAAGGAAGCAATAAATCTTCCCAATCGTTTATTTTAACGTCAATTTTATTACGGTGAAGTAGAAAGGAGGGTAGGTAATGTTGTTGCGAGTGGTATTTGCCAATCATAATCTAGGCAATATCCTACTTCCTACTTATAAAATATCTTCGAATGAAATGACTCTTATAATATTGATCGAACTTCGCTTCAAAAAGTTCGCTTGATCATCTCATGTCACAGTGTTTGCTATCGAACTCCTCCGAAACGGCTTGACCGATTTTTGTGAATTTTACTGTCTATATTTTGGTCTGAGAATAGGTCGTAGGGTACTCTTTATACCCCTATTCTTCGCAGACGAAGTCGCGGGCACCAGCTAGTCTTCTTTCTAATATATAAAAATCTCGTGTCACGGTGTTTGCTATCGAACTCCTCCGAAACGGCTTGATCAATTATTGAGAATTTTTTTGTCTGTATTCAGTAGGTCTGAGAATAAGTCGTAGGCTATTTTTAGGGTTCCGTGCCCAAAAGGTTAAAACGGGACCCTATTACTGAGACTTCGCTGTCTGTCCGTCTGTCCGTCTGTCACCAGGCTGTATCTCATGAACCATGATAGCTAGACAGTTGAAATTTTCACAGATGATGTATTTTGGTGGCCGCTATAACAACAAATACTAAAAAACAGAATAAAATAAGTAAACATTTAAGGGGGCTCCCATACAACAAACGTGATTTTTTGCTCGTTTTTGTTCGATATTGATAACGGCATCAGGTAGACGCTTGTGTTGGCAATCTTCTAACTAGCGCCATCTGCGAGTGTTTTGGTGCTTCCGGGACGACATCTGTCAAACGCAACGTCACAAAGAACGGCCGCGCCACCAGCTACCAACCTCTCGGACTAAATAATCCTACCAATCAGCGTCGAGCCCGTCCCGCCTTTTTGGTGTGTTTAAAACTGACAGTTAACGGCGGGGCGCGCCCATTCTAATGATTTTTCTTGTGACGTAAGGTAGTTCTCGCATTGTAAGTGAATCTAGATTGTTTCTTATATATTATTGAAGTTATCCTTATAGATTAAGAAAAAAAACGGTTTGTGCTAAATATTTAAAAGGTATGTTAACACTTGAAATATTTACAGAATATTTAGTTATATATTGACTTAAAAATAATTAAATTAAAATAAAACAAATCGCGTCGCGCGCAGGTCAGACGACTTCCAGCTTCCCGAACAAGCCGGATTCCGAAAAGGCTTTAGCACCGTAGACCACATACATGCGTTGCGGCAGGTTATATGTACAGAAAACCGAGGAGTATAACCGCCTCCTTTGCCTGGCCGAATAGCCTGGACAGTTAAAGAGTAATTTAGAGTTGCAATTTAGATCGTACAAATTCAAACATGAACAATTGCACAACCTGTAAATTGGCCTCCCCAACCGTATTCCAAGCTTTGTCTTCGAAAAACAGATTCGCAATAATCTCAAACGATCAATGAATTCGAAATGTCAAATACCTTATTCATAGCATATCACACCGTACGAATAACTCGTAAAATTTCATTGTTTATTTATACCCGCCCGAAAACTTCAGGATTCTTTCAACATCTTTCGGAGGATAACATCGAGGCAGGCTGCGTAGGATATGTTAACGCTCACACAAGTTTAGTAGGAAAATGCGTGTATATTAAAGGCAACCGTTACTGACTGACTGATCTATCAACACAGCTCAAATTTGGCACACAGATAGATGGCCGATCGGTAGGACAAAGGCATAGGACCACGTGGCCAGAGGGGCTATATCCCTCTGGCGTAGGCACCCGCTACGAAGGGATTTTTCTAAATTCCGACGGGATAGAGAATAATCATCTGCGTTACAAAGACGTGCTTCAGAGACACCTTAAAACAATGTAGTGTCATTGTGAAATGGTCTATCCATTTGAGAATATTATGACACTTTTCAGAATCTTCTTCCCAGCCTATATACGTCCCACTGCAGGGCACAAACCTACTCTCACAATGAGAGGGCTTGGGCCGTAGCTCCTACGCGGGCCCAGTGGGGATTGGCAACTTCACACACACGAACTTTTTCTCATGTGTGTGCAGGTTCCTCAAGATTGTTTCCTTCACCGTATATGCTAATGCAAATGTAATCTCACACATAAATTCCGATAACTCAGAGATGCGAGCTCGAACTCGATCTCACGAACCTCTGCTTGAGAGACTATTGGTCAAACCACTAGGCCACCAGGTCTATCGACTTTTCAGCACCTTAATCGCTCCGATAAATTTTACGTTGCCTGTACACATCGAATGGCTCCAACATTTAGTCCCTGCAAAGGGCATATCCTAAACAAAACAAATAGCTGAACGTTCGTCGCTCGTTATTTGTTTGTTTGCTCACACAGGTGCTCAGAAGTTAGAAGGGGTCGTGAGGTACGATACGTCCTCCTGTGGTAACCATGCACACTTTTTGTTGGCGTTAGTTTAGTTCAAAACATTTAATTAGGCAAAATGATGTCGCAGCAGCGGTTTTTTTGGTACTGCATTCTAGTTATTTCTATTTTACATTTTTTTAACGTGCGTTATCTTCATTATGTTGTTTGCTACACTTACTCTCTTCAAGTTGAATCAAAAGGCCTCTTTTACATAACCATAATCGCCAAGAATAATGCGCCGCAAGAAACTTGGCACAAAGATTTTATTAAAACAAATACAATAGTATACAGATTGCCTCTTTGCACTAGGTGATATAGAATATGGTGGCACCTCGCAGCCCCGGGCTCGCGTGCCTCGTTAGCTACTTGTTGACAGCTCGCACTCCCCATATTTATGGGCATAGCGCGCGCCCGCAGCTACGCATCGCGTGTAGTCCTACCACTTCTTTATACTATATTTATGGCTATAAATTGCGGAAAATGACATAGTGTGGCTACAAACGCATAATCTTAGCCCTAATTGGTTTTGAATACGTTATAACGTGTGAAGTTTCATGTGAAGTCAAACAACTTTTTCTTGTTCGTGCAAGAATTATTTCTATTTAATTCATTACATTTCACAGCATAACAGATCAACCAAAGCACTTTGAAATTCAAATACATTTCTTTACAAAGTATAGATACAATAAACTTTAAATTTGAACAGAAGAAGGCCGTAGGTATATCCAACTTCCCTTAAACATTCCTCACACTTGCTTGCTTGCAAACAAATCACAGCTTGGGGTCGATTCGAGGAGTGAGTTCATCTGGTGCAAAGCTCGAACTAGCGGAGATTTTCTGCGGTACACCGTTCGTGCTACTGGCGCCGCCAATAAATGGCGACAGCGTGGCTGAAAGAGAAATTTAGTAGTATGTTATGTAGTGTCTATGGTATTGTTTAATCAAGCCAGGTATAAAGGATTATTACTCGATTGTTGTTTCAAGTGCAATTTAAATCATCCGAATCGGAATAACGTTGAAGCGTGAAATACGGTGGTTCAGGAGAGAATTTGCCGTATAAATCAAGATACAACCTTGGTCCATTGGGCAACTATAAATAGGTACACACACAATAATTTAAACATAATATTTGTGTCTGGGCAATACAGGGTGACCCATTTAGATCGGTCAGGATGGGAAAGTCTCAAACTATAAGACATAAGAAGATCTGTTCTTAGGAACCATGCCATCGATTTTAAGAACAAGAAAAACTGCATTCATGTACATTTAAAAATCTCAATCTCACCAATCTCACGTGGAGGATCTCGGCTAATATGTATAATGTGATAATTTTTCCGCAAAAAACAATGTGAAATTGCAATGAGACTGGATGAAACCACGAAAAAATTCTCGAAGCAGCTCTAAAAAACCAAAGCATAAGCACAATTAGCATTAAAACATGCAGATTGCAAAACCTCACGTGAAATTTGCGGGGAGGAGAGGCAGTCAAGCCAAATCTCACGACATCCAAGGGGGAGAGTAGGTCGAAAAATCGCAACAATGGCGCAGTTTAAACCTTCATACGTAGGATCCTATTCTTCCGAAGCTCCGTATGCGTCGCGTGCCCCGCCCGTATAAAGCAGCTCCCGGATGTTTTCCTGCAGCCGGAAGTGTAATAGATAAATGCGAGCGTTTCCGGCTGCCGGCTCTGAAGCAAATCATTGGTTGCCGAGCTCTACGTATAGAGCTGTTCGGGTTATAGACGAAAATGCACCGGGATATTCGGCTAAGGGGCCAATTTTTGATAACAAACCCATGATACTTGGAACGTGTTTTACATTAAGTTTCATCATCATCATTTCAGCCGAAGGACGTCCACTGCTGAACATAGGCCTCCCCCAAGGTTCACCAAACAGACCGACCCTGCGCCATTCCCGCAACCTTAACCAGGTCGTAGCACCATCTTGTTGGGAGGCTACCTACACTGCGTCTTTCGGTCCGTGGACCTTTTCCCAACGACTGCCACTTGAATCTGACGATTCCTCGAGCTATATCAGTGGCTTTAGTCTTGCGCTTTGCAATTTGCTTTGGAATTTGTTTTGTCTTAGATGTTGTTCTGTATTAAATTTTTAAACAATTGATATAACATAAACAACACAAAAAATTAAAAATATCTTTCTAAATTGGAATTTGTCACATATGCGAATTTTCCAAATGACAATTAAGCTGATTTGCACTATATCTCCGACATCATGTACCTATACAGCCGGGACCTCTAAATGGACTTGTAGCGATGTTATTTGAAACGCTTACTACAGTCGCCATCATAAACATCAGAGCCGTCAAGGTGCTCAAAATATCTGAACATGACCGTATCAATAAGGTCGTGTTCAGATATTTTTAAAACATTTTCAGGTATGTTAAATATTTTTGACCTCCTCAAAGAGGTTCTCTCCTCAAGGGGATGTTCCGATGTTTATGATGGCGACTGTACACGTTCCCGTAAACCAGTGAGACCCAAAGTGGTCTATATCAACCCCCAGGGGTCGACGAAGATCCTCACGAACCGCTCCGTGACCTATGTACTAGTACGTACGCGAAAAAACCACGGATCTACGAGACACAAATTTGGGGATCTATGCCGTAAAGTATGGCTCTAAGCCCTTTCCTATTTTCAGCCAAACCGAGCAACACACCCAATCCAGGATAGAAAATAAATTCTTACGCCGAAACCACGTGACCGCAAACGCCGTGAAACTGGATCTACGGGCTTGGCACTTGTCCCTATTACTGCGACAGTAGCACTCAGCAACACACAGTACTGAACTGTAACTCGAGAGGAGTACGGCCAAACTAAAGGCAGCACGAAGTTGGTTATACCGAACTGAAATCTTTAAGGCTTTAAGTTGTACGGAAGAATGAATCTTAATGTGACGGTATAAGATCGGATTGATGTGCGATATGTGGCTTAGAATTTGAGGTTTTTTAAAAATTCAGGAGGTCGAAAGTATTTCACGGTTGAAAATCTTGCTAATAGCTATTTTCAGTTTTTGAATCAGAGCTTTTCAGAGCCAGTAGTGCTAGTATTTTTACAAGCTTCTTTTTAACTTGCAACGTTGGTGTGTGTTTATATCGACGGTTAAAAGGCAAAACGCATGAAGCGACATTTTTTGAACTTTACATGAAACCCGGCTCAAACGATGGAGAAAAATTCGCTGATTTCAAATATGTATACACCGTGAAATTTTAGTGGTTGTTTTCCCGAAACGAGGTGATTTGGTTTCGATTGTACAATCGATTTATAATTACTATTTTGACTAGAGTCAAAAATCCAATTGTGAAAAACGAAAGTCGAAAATGACCGCAAACCAATAGTAACGCGTCGTTGGTACCTAAACTATCGTACGATCGTACGCTACTTGTACCAACGAAGCGTTACTATTGGTTTGCGGTCATTTTCGACTTTCGTTTTTCACAATTGGTTTTTTGACTCTAGTCAAAATTGTAATTATAAATCGATTGTACAATCGAAACTAAATCACCTCGTTTCGGGAAAACAACCACTAAAATTTCACGGTGTATAGCTCCTTTTGACAAAATGTGTCGCTTCATGCGTTTTGCCTTTTAACCGTCGATATGTATGTATGTATGTATGTAAACACTTTATTGTACATAAAACACAAAAATAATACAAAACAACACAACAAAAATAGTACAAAGGCGAACTTATCCCTAAAAGGGATCTTTTCAAGCTAACCTGGAATGAAAGGAAAAACTTAAAAAAATTAAATATGTAGGTACAGGCGAGGATTTTTTTTTATTATGAGAGGGAAGCAATCGAGCAAGCGGGTCATCTGATGGAAAATTATCACCACCGCCCATAAATATCAGCAACTCAAAGAGAGTCATCCGTTACCGGCCTTTAAAGTACTTACATAAATCCTTTTCTTGAATGCCCCGATCTCATAGTTGTCTGGAAACACTGCTGCCGGAAGCTGGTTCCACAGTTTCACCGCACGTGGCGGGAAGTGCCGAAGAAAACGTACAGTGGTAGACTGCCATTCTTCGAGATGGTGACGATGGAACTTAGACGTTCTGTTTCTGAAATTCAATCGCGCACCAGGGTGGAAACTCTTCACAGGCAATTTCCCGATGACTTCTTTGGCAGATGTAGAGAATGTTAACATGACATTTGCAACAAACAGGTCCCTGGTACGTAATTCATTTTGTTCGACTGTACATTCCAGCGTGGTTTTACAAATTTGCAAATCGGTTTGCACTACTTTCTGGTATCTGACTGAGCTGATGGTACTAGAACTGATGGCCGCAGGGGCCAAAAGGTTGCCGAAAGGCGTCCACGCATTGGATGCAGTGTGGGTAGACCTCCAACAAGATGGAGCGTCGACCTTGTTAAGGTTCCAGGGACACGTTGGATGCGGATGGCGCAGGACCAGTCTTTTCGACCAACCTTGGAGTAGGCCTATGTTCAGCAGTGGACTTCTTCGGCTGAAATGATGATGATGAAAGTCTGGGCATCATACATAATTATGGTCTCGTAAAATATATCTTTCCCGCACAAATTTTAGGTCCTACGCCTAAAATTTGTATTTTGCCACTGCACTTACCTGTGCTAAGTACTTCAATGATTAATTTTGATTCTAACCGCAACACCTCAAATGCTTCAGACAGCAAATAGACCACAAAAATTCCATCAGTTTGAAGTGTACCGGCGTCAGGGGGGTTAGAAAAATATCGGCTGCAGCGGGCGGTGTCACGTCCAGTACGTGTTCCGGCGTTACGGCTGCACCGAATGGCCAACATTTGAATATTTAGAGTAAACTAAATTTCTCAAAAACTTGCTGTAATAACTAAAAAGCCATTTATTTAATTTTATCAGCTCAATGTGGAACGAAGTTAATTGTTCAACAAATGGGTTAGGATTGCAGAAGTTATGATTCAAAAAGGGTTACATTTTGCTGGTAATACGTATCTACTATATTCAAATAATAACTTTATCCCCCGGCTCTGTCCGTGTTAGAAATCTATGAAAAAACCGGCCAAAAGCGAGTCGGACTCGCGCACGAAGAGTTCTATAAAATCATTGCGGTTTACGATTTATGACGTATTAAAAAAAACTTCTTAGGTACTAGATCTCGTTCAAACCAATTTTCAGTTGAAGTTTTTTTAGTTTTATCATTCTCTTATTTTAGAAGTTACAGGGAGGGGGACACACATTTTACCACTTTCGAAGTGTCTCTCGCGCAAAACAATTCAGTTTAGAAAAAAATCATATCAGAAACCTCAGTATCATTTTTGAAGACCTATCCATTGATCCCCACACGTATGGGTTTGATGAAAAAAAAATTTTTGAGTTTCAGTTCTAAGTATGGAGAACCCCCGAAATTTATTGTTTTTTTCTATTTTTGTGTGAAAATCCTAATGCGGTTCACAGAATACATCTACTTATCAAGTTTCAACAGCATAAATGGGATTGTTATGACGATCTAGGAAGTTGACATTTTGTCATTTTGGGAATGTGACGAAGTGAACCTAAACTCTCACTCATCATCACTTTGGTAAGTCGCTCGACGGTGTTGACAGTGTGTCCCCTGATTGGTTGGACAGTTTGACAAGCGCGCCGCTCACAGCACGCGGTGCACTTTGTTACATATTTCAAGCCCCCACCTGCCGGCTACGGTTAGTTGCTGTCGGGCGTCAAAACAATGTTTTAGAAAAAAGGAACTTTGGTGAGGAAAAAGGTTGTTTTAGTGAGAGAAGAATGATTTTAAGTTCAAACTTGCTTGGCAGGACCAAAGTCCTTGGCAAGTTTGAAGAAACTGCACTATCTTACTTATAAACGAAACGAAAATTTGTATTATTTGATAACATGGATGCTTGTTATTCTTTCACGCTAAAACGGTTTATAGGCCACCACATACAGCAGCGCAGAGCGTGCCCAGCGCGTTCATAACACTGAAACATATATACGGTGACACACACCGGCAGCGCGGCAGGCGTACATGATTCAGTATGATGATTTATAGTTGATCGCTGGCTGTTCACACAGCCGGTGAGGACTCTTTTCACTAGTTGAACGCAGCGATAAAAGCCATCGACGATAAAACTCGCTCAGCGCTACTCAGTCAGCGATGCTCGCTTGGCGGTCAGATCTCACGCTGAGAGACCAACCAGCGATCATTCTACAGTACAGCGTGAGCCCCGCCCGAGCGAGTGGTGCAAGTAATCGCCCATCGCACTCGAATACTCGATTATAGCCGAGCGACAAAAGTATCGGAACTACACACTCGCTTCTCGCTTCTCGCTAATTCGTTTCTAGTTTCTAGCTCTAATCGCTTCTCGCTCATCGTCGGCGGTGGGACCAGGGGCTAAATTCAGGAGCGGCCCAACACGGTTTGCGAGTGATAATTCAATCGTTTGGGAGAATATAGGAATGGGTTGAGCTTGGGAGGGATGAGCCTTATTTTCCTGTTAATTCGCATTGTAAATAAATAAATACCTAATTAAATAAATAAACAAATAAATAAGGCTCATCCCAAACTCAGCCCAAACGATAGAATTACCGCTACCAAACCCGTGAAGGCCCGTTCCTGAATTTAGCCCCAGTGCCTAATGGTTCTAATGAAACTTAGCAGACAGATAGCCATAACTGGATTATTGCTATCCCGGAAAAATGCATAGTTCCCGCGGGATAGCGATAATCGAATTCTTTCGTTTCTTTGAAGAAAAACAGGTAGTTTGTATTTATTTGAATAAACAGATATTGCCTAACGAGCGGGCGCTTGCTATCGCTTTCACCGTTTGTTTCTGTCACCGTCTTATACCGTTTGACAAAAAGAGATAGTAAATAATACCAAGCACCCGTGCGTTCGACAATAACAAAAAGATTTTGTTTTTTTCTACAGACGTTCGTTTGATGCTGGCACTCTAGTGCTATATTTGAATTTAAAATAAGAACGGATCGAATGTCTGTATTGGAAATTCTAGGAGATGTGCTTTAGCCCTCGAGTTTATCTGAAAATATAGTGAAGCTACACTCTAAGCAGGGTCTAACAATACCCATAAAATAAGCTTTGTTTACTTTGAAACTGGGTCAATTGGTGTAAATTATCCCGTGAAAGTTATTTAGTGATCAATATCGATCCCAATACCTACTAATAGAAAATTAGGAAGAAAGGTAAATCATGACAGCAAAAACTATTATTTGCAACAGCATATAAATGAAAGCTGTCGGCACTGATTGGTCACAATCAATCCCCGAGGGGAAGCCGGGGCAAAAAAATAATGATGGGAAATCGGGGAGATAAGGGCAAGTGATCAGTCTCGGACGGGGAGGCTCGGGTAATATTGATACTAAATTCAGTGGGCAAGGGAGGAATGGGTGAACGCTTTTTTGGGTTCGAAAGTACACTAAATTAGAACTTTCCTTTGTTCGGAAGGGAATTTTTCAATGTACCTATGGGTAATTGGGTAGGTATATGAAGAATGTATGAAGTAGGTTTGCTCGTTTCACGACTTTTGTATGACGGAGTTATAAAAAGTATGTTTCTGAAAACGTACATGTTTCTTGTGATTTTGCGAGATTTATCGGTCTATTCCCACTAGTTCCATTATTTAAAGGACTTAAGATAATAGAACTAGTGGCAATGAATTTTTCCGAGTAGTTCTTTTTTATTAAAAATCATTTAGTCTCACTGTTCATGAACATTATGGTATTCACACAATAAAACGATTTTACTTTTATTAATAACACATTGTTAATGAATAGTTTTCGTGATACTAAATTATTTTTTAATAAAATAGAACTACTGGGAAAAAAACATTCCCACTAGAATAAAAATTCCCACTAGTTCCATCAATAGAACTGTCAATGGAACTAGTGGGAATAGACCGATTTCTCGGTACCAAAATGTTGATATAGTTTATGTTTTCCGGAAATACATATTATGTAGAAGGATTAACTACGGATTAACTCCGTCTGCGAAGAATTTATTTATTGCCATCCCGCGGGAACTATGCAATTTTCCCGGATAAAAACTGTCCTGTGTCCTTCTCAGGGTTCAAACTCTTTCCATGATTTAAGGCCCTACCGAGCTTTTGGCGCATTTATTTCATATATTTAATCTCGTACTGTATCATTTTCATTACTAGCAAAGCTATAGTCCTGAAATTCATGTGTAAGATATTTGAGGACTCACTCTAATGACCAGTATTTATCGAAACACGATGACTTGTAGTTCGCTTGATAGAAAAAAATACAAAGTTGTCCCTAAAAAATAATATAAATACTTAGTACGACGTAAATACTGCACGGCAGGTCATGACTCTTTCAATGTTAATAAAACAAGACTTTTCTAGGGCCTAGTGTTGCTACATTTTTAAAATATGTATTTGTTTTAGTAATACGATGAAAATAACTAAATACACGCGCAGTCTAACCAACCTATCTTGAGCCATCGTGCTTCCCCCTTATCCGATGGTTAGTTGCGTTAGTTCTCCTTCGGCCATCGGACGGGGAACCTCGTGTCGCTTACGCTTACGCACGGCTTTGATTCTAGCCGCTCTCAAGCACACATAAAAGAGTGCATAGAATACCTAAAATCCTTCCAGCCTTAAGCGTGAAGAGGTACAAGACAGACAGAGTTATTTTCGCATTTAAAATACTATGTAGTTTGATAACTATGGATTAGATTTACATTTAAAATCCATCGCGTCGCATTTGAACTCACGAGTGCACCTCAGTATATGTGGACAAAGTTGGCGAATGTGATAATGGTTCCATAACTCATAGATTACAAAGTTAGCGCAGTGTACCGGCTAACTTAGCGAATGTAATCTAAAGTTATCGAGGGGAAACTAATAAATAACCTGAGACTTATTTGACACAAGGGAATGTACAGTAGGACGACAGGTGTAATTTTTAAGTAAGTACAAACTGGTTTTCAGGGCTATTGATTAATTTTAACTGACGGATAAATGTGATGCCGTCTCCGTCTATTCGAACAAAACAAACAGAGACAGGTGGACAGGTGGTGAAACAGGGGATTATAGTATCAAGTGCCCTGTTATGCATATAACCACTGTCAGGGTAGAGCAGTGAGACCCTAGGGTTTAGTTTTGAGTGAAACAAATGAAATGAAATGTTTACTGGTCAATATACATATGTTTATTTGGTATTGGATGGAGTTTGATATTATGGATATGATATTAGAATATGGATATTTGGGATGACGGCAGTACTATACCAACTTCAGTTCTCGCAAACGAACAAAGGCGAAAAAGTAAACGTAGTTATTCCTTCACATTTTGTGAAAGAATTAGTACGAATAAATAAACGCAAGTTCCCTCGAAGGAATAGCCAAAGGAACTAAATACCGCGAATAATCCATTCCAGGAAACCCTTAAATTCAACACACCCATTGCTCTAATACACGTGATATAACGCGCGGTGTGCACATATCTAAATCACCCAACTTTACGTGAGAACTACAAAATGCTGGCTCGTGGATGTATGTAGATGGAAGTGCCATTTTATGAAGTCTATTTGCAAGTCTATTTTCATTATAGGTAATCGCTATCTACACCCTACAGTGCAAATTTTAATGTGCTCACACCAACTCTTTTAAATATTTGAAACACTGTTTATTTCTTGTATGTATTATCAAGGATGATATTAGACTGGATTAGCAATCGCCATAGTACAGATCGTCCGCAGAAAAATAGTTTGATTATTAAATCTAGATGGCGCTGAAATATAGCCCGAGGCTTTGAAAGCAAAACAATAAGACTACAGATGTTTCATATTACTACAATTGTATTATTTTTCAAAAATATTGCATAATAAATAATACATTTGCAGTAATATGAAATATCTGTAGTCTTATTGTTTTGCTTTCAAACCCTCGGGCTATATTATGTCAGCGCCATCTAGATTTAATAATCGAACTATTTTTCTGCGAACGATCTGTACTATGGCGATTGCTAATCCAGTCTATATCATCCTTGATACTATACATAGTATTTAAGAGGTATGTACATGTAACATGTACCTACTTTTAGGGGGTGTTTCACCACCTTATTGTCAAACTACTGGTTACGTAACCAATGAATAAACTAAGTACTGGAAAAATCTGTCGGCTAGTTTTTTTTTAGTTTCACCACTCTGGTCCTGTGCAAACTAAGTACCACTTAACTAATCGTCGGTTTAACAAAAAGTCGGAATGGCAACGTCGCATTTCACGATCACGCGTTCCTGTTCGCACACTTTCGTTCAAAGAGTCGCTCATTATTAAAGCAAAAGAAATCGTAAACTATGTATTTCTCAAAAACATCTATTTTTTTGCATAAACAAATGTGTAACATTATAATTAATCCAAAAACGGTATTTATTTACGATACTTTGTTAACAATAACAAAGAAAAATAAAATCACGTAAAACGAATCGAAAAGTGGCGCCAAACCATTTGACATATTAACTTTTTTTTAATGGCGATGTACAAGTTCACGTAGAACAAACGATTGTGCCACTGAATAAAAGTCTGTACTTAAAAAATATTACGAAATTTTGGATTTATTTTTACATACTAAAAGCGTACCTATATTTTTTTATTCAAATCTTGATTTTTAAATCCTCGTTTGCAATTTAGCATGACTTCTTCCTTTAAAAAATAAAAAATACTTTGATTTATTTTTCTGAAACCGGCTGAAGGGCTCTCCAACCATGACCACAAAAAAATTAACTGACTAATTAAAAAGTTATGTGACGGATAAAAATGCTAAATGCCACCAGATCTGATGGTCAAATTAAAAAACAGTTTGTCCGTCACGGTTATGATTAAGCTAATCCGAACTTTAAAAAAGTGGTGAAACAGCCCCTTAGTGTAAAATAAAATGGTGTGTGTATATACTTCATCATCATCATCGTTTTAGCCGAAAGACGTCACGTCCACTGCTGAACATAGGCCTCCTCCAAGGCTCGGTCGGTACCGTGCCATCCGCATCCAACGCGGTCCCGCAACCTTAACCAGGTCGTCGCTCCATCTTGTTGGAGGCCTACCTACACTGCGTTTTCCAGTCCGTGGACGCCACTCGAGAACCTTTTTGCCCCACGATGTATATACCTACGTAATTTTAATTATTTTAGGCTTTCACATCTAAAATCAATAATCTCCTGAACTAGGATAGACAAACAAGTCATCAAACGAAACCAGTTGTCAAGGGGTGCGCTGATAAGCACAGGGTGATAACAGTTGGGGCTTCCTTAATTAACATTGGACGTTAGCTCAGTGGCTCAGAAGAGATTGCGGCGAGCCGCTAATGTGGGTTCGAATCCCAAATTGCTTTTATATTAATTTTATTACAGAGTTGGTGCTTAAAAATAGCTTTGTTGCTGTGATGAATACTATTACTACTCTTCTTGCGTGCAAGTAGATAATTATGAATTTATGACAGCAAATTGATTTCAGGCTTTTGGAAATTCCCACGGTATAAGGAAAAAACCGGCCAAGAGCGTGTCGGACACGCCCAAGGTAGGGTTCCGTAGCCATTACGAAAAAATCAAGTAATATTTTTCTAAGGATTTCGTATGTGTACGGAATCATCCAAGTTTAGGTATGTTTTATACCTTAGGCTACTATTTACTCTTAAACTACAAATAATTTCCAAGCAATCTTAGCCGCTATAACTTTCCTAGTAAATTTGATATATTTACTACCATCCTGAATTTTTTCAAATTTTTCCACCCAACAGTTTAGATTTTAGAGGGGGGGGGGACGGCCGATTTTAATGAAAATTTTCACTTTAAAGTTGAATATTTCGCAAACAGATCACTGAATAGAAAAATCATGTTATAAGCAACACCGCAATGGTTTTAAAAGACCTATCCAACGATACCCCACACTATAGGGTTAGCGGTGAAAAAAAAAATCACCCCCACTTTAAGTCTATGGGAGGTACCGTAAAAATTTTTTTTTACTTTTTTTTATTCAATCACTTTGTCGGCGTGACTGATATATATATATATTCATGCCAAATTACAGCTTTCTAGTACTAACAGTCTCTGAGCTTAGCCGCGGACAGACAGACAGACAGACAGACAGACAGACGGACAGACATGGCGAAACTATAAGGGTTCCTAGTTGACTACGGAACCCTAAAAACAGGATTTACGTTCGCAAGACCCACTGTGTGCTGATTTGGGACCATTTCGTGATACGCGCATTTTTTATTTTATACTAGTAGGTATTGTTGTACTTTCTCATGTTATAACGAATAAATGCTAAAGTCACGGGCATAGCTAGAAGAATCGCTAGACTTAGGGGCTGTTTCACCACTTTTCTTAAAGTTCGGATTAGCTTAAACATAACCTTATTTGACAGATGGAATTAAAATTTCTGTTTCACCAGTCTCGATTAGCGCTAAGTGACGGACAAACTGTTTCTTAATTTGACCATCAGATCAGGAGGCATTTAGCATTTTTATCCGTCACATAAAGTTAGTTTATTTTTTTGTGGCCATGGTTGGAAAGCCCTTCAGCCGGTTTCATAAACATAAATCAAAGTATTTTTTATTTTTTAAAGAAAGAGGTCATGCTAAATTGCATAAAATAATTTAAATATAAAGATTCTAATAAAAAAAAATGTAGGTACACTTTTAGTATGTAAAAATAAATCCAAAATTTCGTAATATTTTCTAATTACAGACTTTTTTCAGTGGCTCATTCGTTTGTTCTACCTGAACTTGTATATCGCCATTAAAAAAAATGTTTATCTGTCAAATGGTTTGGCGCCACTTTTCGATTCGTTTTACGTGATTTTATTTTTCTTTGTTATTTTTAACAAAGTATCGTAAATAAATACCGTTTTTGGATCAATAGATGTATTTGAAAATTATATAGTTAACGATTTCTTTTGCTTTAATAATGAGTGACTCTTTGAACGAAAGTGTGCGAACAGGAACGCGTGGTCGTGAAATGCGACGTTGCCATTCCGACTTTTTGTTAAACCGACGGTTAGTTAAGTGGTACTTAGTTTGCACAGGACCGGAGTGGTGAAACTGAAAAAACACTAGCCGACAGATTTGTCTAGTACTTAGTTTATTCATTGGTTACGTAACCAGTAGTTTGACAATAAGGTGGTGAAACACCCCCTTATAATCCATTTAATTTAGAATTATAAACCACAACAACATTATATTGCGGCTCGTGAACTGTAATCTCTTTACAATTTGTACTAGAGTAACAATTGACGACACGCAAATAAAGTGACATTAAAACAATTTTATTTTGCGGCTCCCAGACTATTGTACCGTTAAACCACATAACTATAGTCCTAGCCTGCAACAATACTCCAATTTTCGTCCTTATATTATCCTTAAAATATTATATGTAGCTTACTGCTATTATTTCTGGGTATATAAGTTTGTTAGGCCTAAAGTAATTTGCTTTAGTCTAGCCATGTAGCTATCATATTTTAAGGATAATGTAAGGATGAAAATTGGACTATTATTGCAGGTTAGGACTATAGTTATGTGGTTTTACGGTACTGTACTATTTGCTAGGTAAGAAATAGTTGACGAGCCGCAATCATGTTGATGTTGCTGTTGATGTTGTGGTTTTCAATTCTAAATTAAATGAAGTATAAGTGGCAGTAGGCAGGGCACATTGCTCGTACCGCCGACCGGAAGACACAGTGTAGGTACGCCTCCAACAAGATGGAGCGACGACCTGGTGAAGGCAGCGGGAACGCATTAGTTGCGGATGGCGCAGGGCCGATCTGTTTGACGAGCCTTGGGGGAGGCCTATGTTCAGCAGTGGACGTCTTTCAGCTGAAATGATGAAGTTCATTTTTGCTAATTTTCTGTCCACAGGGAAGGTAACATTTGTTTCTTACGCATATAACCCATCAGGTTTAAATTCGTCTATTCCCACTAGTTCCACTGACAGTTCTATTGATGGAACTAGTGGGATTTTTATTCCCACTAGTTCCATTATTTAAAGGACTTAAGATAATAGAACTAGCGGGATTGATTTTTTCCGAGTAGTTCTATTTTATTATAAATCGTTTAGTCTCACTTGAACTGTTCATGAACACAATACTCAGAATAAGACGATTTTACTTTTATTATACCTAACACATTGTTTATGAACAGGTTTCGTGAAACTAAATTATTATTTAATAAAATAGAACTACCTTAAGTGAAGTTCAATCATAATTTTACGAAGCTCGTTGTCAGAGACCAATCTCCCAACCCTCCCACTAATGAGTTTTCCCCAGATTTAGGGTTGCTCATGAGGAGCTTCAAACCTAATGAAGAACAAGCAGTGTTGCCACCATGACGCCGGAATACTGCGTTTCGTTTTTTCTTGGAGCTTCAAAAATGTGATGACGTTTGTTGCAAGCAACGTAAACTACTGGGAAAAAAATCATTCCCACTACTTCTGTTATCTGAAGTCCTTTAAATAATGGAACTAGTGGAAATAGACCTCCACCTTATATAAACGTGACTAGGTTCATATGTCTCTTCAAGCAACAGTTCTACATCTTCGACGCACACGCAGTACAGGGATGAGTTTTGTAAAACTTTGCCGACTGTTTGTGGGGGTAGTTCTAAAGTAGAGTTGCAGTCATACAAGTCCACAACGAGGCATCGCGATGGATTAAAAAAAAAGTGAAGTGAGAGTCGGACTCCTCATCATTATCCCAGCCTATATATGTCTCACGTACAGGCCTCCTCTCAGAATGAGATGGATTAGGCCATAGTTCCCACGCGGGGCCAGGGTGGATTGGAAACTTCACACACACCATTGAATTCTCCGCAGGTGTGTGCAGGTTCTCATACGATGTTTTTCTTTATTGTAAAGCTCTTAAGTAAAATTCGGACGTAAATCCCAAAACACTCAGAAATTAAAAATTAAAAAATAAATTTTAATAAATTTCAATTCACTATTCTTATAGTGCAGTAAAAAATCTTAATAAGCAATTATTATATTGTTATATCCAGATCAAAATTTGTAAACAATTCTAAATATTGATAAAATAAATAATAATAGTTTAAAATATTTTATTGTAAAAAAAGCGTGGGGTGCATGGTGTCAATTGTCAAGGATTATCATTTTGATAACATCTTAAAAAGCACCCCGCGCTTTTTTTACAATAAAATATTTTAAACTATTATTATTTATTTTATCAATATTTAGAATTGTTTACAAATTTTGATCTGTATATAACAATATAATAATTGCTTATTAAGATTTTTTACTGCACTATAAGAATAGTGAATTGAAATTTATTAAAATTTATTTTTAATTTTTAAAGAGTGTTTTTTAGTTTTTTTAAACTATTATTTATTTTCTATTTTTTAGTTGCATTTTTTTTCTTTCTAACTTTACCCCCCTCACCTACAACCCCCAAACCCCCTAAACCCAACCCCCAAACATCCCCCACCCCATTTCCCCAAACGCCCCCCCCCCAAACCCCACACCCTTACCCCCAATCCCCTAAACCCCCCTTACCCCCCCTCCTCATTTTACAAACCCCCGAACCACCTAAACCCAACCCCCCTAACACGGAACCCCCCAAACCCCCGTAACCCCCCCCCTCCCCCACCCCACCACCTGCCCCCCCAACCCCACCCCCCACCCGGCCACCTACCGCCCCCCCTTCCAGTTCCATCATCAAACCCTTGTTACCATCTAGGCCTCTTACCCCCTCCCCATTTCCCACAACCCCCCAAAATCACTTACCCCCGAACCCCCCAACACCCCCACCCTATTCCCCGTAAAGCCCCCCCCCCATCTCCTAACCCCAACCGCCACACCCTAACCCCCAACCCTCTAAACCCCCGACCCCCTTACCCCATACCCCATTCCCCCCCCACCCCGCCATCTACCCCCCTTCCAGCTCCATCATCAGACCCTTGTTACCATCTGGGACCAAAGTACGCGTCAAAACGGATCAAACGAGCCCAAACTCGATGGGGTTGTTTCGTTTTATTGTGGAGTGCCTTTGGCCATCTTCCAGCTCCATCATCAGACCCTGGTTACCATCTAGGATGAAAGTGCTCGTCAAGACGAATCAAACGAGCCCAAACTCGACGGGGTTGTGTAGTTTTATTGTGGAGTGCCTTTGGCCATCTTCCAGCTCCATCATCAGACCCTGGTTACCATCTGAGATCAAAGTGCTCGTCAAGACGAATGAAACGAGCCCAAACTCGACGGGATTGTGTTGTTTTATTACATAGTTCCTATGGCCACCATCCAGCTCCATCATCAGATCAGCTCCATGTTACAATAATATTGCATTGTCATCCAATTTACACATATGTGCAAAATTTCAGCTCAATCGGAAACCGGGAAGTGGGTCAAAATCGCGCCCTAAGGAGTCGGTTACAAACATACAAACACACATACAAACATACAGGTGAAGCTAATATAAAGCGTGTAAAAATAACTACGATATCTGATTTTTGTCTTGCATGCGGTGGAAGACCTTGCTTCCAGCAAGATTTCCCGATTCTAGGTCAATGGGAAATAAACGCTTTTATTATTATTATTATTAGTGGACCTCATAAAAAAAAGCTCAAAGTCACTTGAGGCCAATGGAGAGGGCTATGCTCGGAGTATCTCTGCGGGATCGCATTAGAAATGATGAAATCCGCGCAAGAACTAAAGTCACCGACATAGCTCGAAGAATCGCCAGACTCAAGTGGCAGTGGGCAGGGCACATCGCTCGTAGAACTGATGGCCGATGGGGCAAAAAGGTTCTCGAGTGGCGTCCACGGACCGGAAGACGTAGTGCAGGTAGGCCTGCAACAAGATGGAGCGACGACCTGGTTAAGGTTGCGGTATCGCGTTGGATGCGGATGGCAAGGGACCGATCTGTTTGACGAGCCTTGGGGGAGGCCTATATGTTCAGCAGTGGACGTCTTTCGGCTGATGATGATGCTGATGATGATTAGTGGTTTAATAGTGAAGAGGTAACAGAACGAAGTAGCTTTCGCATTAATAATAATAGTAAGAATAGGAAAGATTATGTTTTAATTTACTTGGTATAATTTAACATACAAATAGAAAGAAGTGAAAAAAGAATGACAGTTATGAAAGTTGACATATTTTAAGCCGCCCTTCTGAATAACAGAAATTTAAATTACAAAAAATTACAAAGAAATAAGTACCTAACAATAGTTAAAATTGAAACTAAAAAACCGCCGCCGGAAGATGTGCGCAAGATTAATTGTGATGTCACCGGCGGAAACGCCGGATGCGCCGTGGAGGGGACACGCCGGAAGTCCGGCCCGCGCGCCGTGATAAACTGACATACGGTCCGGTCCGCTTTGCATGAGGAGTTAGGCTCTCGGGGGTGTTGAGAGCATCCTGAAGTGGATAAGTATATACAAGCTACCAGCCTTTTCTTAACTGACTTCAAAAAAAGGTTCTTGATGCCTTTGTAATTCATTTTTGCCAACTAAGAATTGCAGTGCAGTCACAAAATAAAAAGGTACAGAAGTCAATCAAGTGTATGTACTTCATTTTTCATACCTACGCTCGGCGGTCGCTCTAGGGTTGTCAATTATGGCATATGCACATAAAACTTATCGTGATAGTGGCACTCGTATCTAGTTGTTTGATTTATTGTTGATATTCAAACGGGAAGAATGGTAATATAAAATAATAATAATAATAATAATTAAAATACCTACCTACAAAATTTAGCGTCAATTTTCACTATCGAAAATCCCTAATAACTTCTGAACGGATTATCCTAGTTACACAATTTCCATTGGCCTATCGGTTTTAGACCTAAACCTATCTAATGATACTAAAAACAACACAATATCTATACAAACAAAAAAACATGTTTTCAACTTACGAGGGGCGTTCAATATAAAGTGAGAATGAGATGCAAACTCTTTTAATATTACGAAATTAAATACTGGCCGGTAAAGCTAATCTATCTAGCTGATTGCTATGAAAAAAAAAACTAACTGTCTTTTGTTTAAAAAAATATACGGTAATTTCTTTGCAATGCTATTGAGTACGTTAGCGAAAATGGAGAAAATTGAACTGCGCGCCGTTATCAAATACTTGTATTTGAAAAATTTTTCTACGGACCAAGTCAATTTGGATGTGCGGGACACTTTAGGGTCTAATGCTCCTCCGTATTCGACAGTCGCACGTTGGTGCGCCGAATTTAGACGTGGAAGAACATCGACAATGGACGACCCCCGCTCCGGACGCCCCACTACAGCAGTAACTGAAGAAATTGTGAAAAAAGTCGAAAACTCAGTTTTGGCGGATCGTCGTGTCACAGTCCGTTTTATTGCTGAAAATGTAAAGATTTCAACGGGGAGCGTGCACAATATTTTACATGAACGCTTGGGTATGAAAAAGGTATCTGCGCTTTGGGTACCAAGAATGCTTACTGACACGCAAAAACAAACTAGACTAGAGAATTGTCAAGAAGCTTTGAACCTGATGCAGCAAGACCGGGAACTTTTTTTGGCGCGATTTATAACAATGGACGAAACATGGCTCCATCATTACGACCCTAAAACGAAACTGCAGTCTATGACATGGAAAAGGCCATCATCTCCAACTCCGAAGAAATTCAAGGTGAGCCCATCTGCCGGTAAGGTCATGGGCTCTGTTTTTTGGGATGGTAAAGGGGTATTAATGATTGAGTATCTCGAGCATGGAGCCACTATTACGGGCACTTTATACGCCAAACAAATAGCAACATTGCGCAATGAGATCCGCGAAAAACGGCGAGGTAAACTCTCGAAAGTTGTGCTGTTCCACCAGGACAATGCCCCGGCACACAAGTCCGCCGTTGCAATGGCTGCAATTCGTGATGCTGGGTTCGATATCCTTAAGCATCCTCCGTTTTCACCAGATCTCGCTCCCAGTGATTTCTACCTATTTCCGAGATTGAAACAATACCTGAGAGGCCAGAAATTTGAAGACGACGACGCGGTAGTCGCTGCAGTACAAGATTTTTTAAGTACTCAAGATGAGACCTTTTTTAAAAATGGAATTTTAAGTTTAGAAAAAAGATATACTAAGTGTATTATGCTAAAAGGTGACTATGTCGAAAAATAAAATTACATTTAGTAAAAGTTGTTTATAACATACTCATTCTCACTTTTTATTGAACGCCCCTAGTACGTAATATTAGTGGCGTGAATTTACCTTACAAAAATGTAGTTAGTTAGTTTAGGTACTTACTTCGTTTATACTGATTCAAAATAGGAAACTATTATTACTTTGGGAATCGGGGCGAGGTGCTTACCTATCTACCTAACTATTCTATGTAACGTTAAAATGAACCATCGAAATACAAGCAGATACCTACTAAACTTACCTCTCTGAAACCACTGGTAGCTTAATAAACGACCATTCACCGTTTAGGGTTAAATTTAAACAACCGTCCACTGAACAGTTATAATAACCTTTTTTTTGTTGCTCCATTATTGCACTCGAAAAATTCCACAGACGCGCGACACAAAATAAATAGGTACGCGCGACCACAGCGCGCGCCTCGAAATATTCCACAGACGCGCGACTACAGCGCGCGCCTCACGCGGATGGCAATCGCGCTCGGACTGATCCGAACTGATCCGAGATATCGTGTCTGTGAACAGTGTCTATGTGTGCGTTGCTCGAGCGCACTTTGTATGTAGATTTACTTCTGTACCTTTTTATTTTGTGGTGCAGTGGCGAATGCAACGTCAACGAACGACGACGCTGACGAGGAACGTCGGGTGACCGTTTGCTCAGATTTGAATAAAATAAATATAAATTATTTATTTCAGGGCTGGTATCCCATGTGCCATGTGTTAGTTACATTCTTAATAACTATGTCGTCGAGATCCAAATTAATATTAAAATTAAAATCAACATTAAAATTAAAATCAAAATTAGCATAGGTACCTACACATAAGCGAGATACGGCTACCTTCAAAATTGACCACTACGACTGGGAAAAGCTGGCGGAAAATCGCGCTGATTGGCGCAAATTTGTATTGGAGGGTCGCAAGTCGCAAGTATTACGATGAAGCCTGGTTCAAGACACTTGCGGTCAAGAAACAGAAACGACATCAAGGTGGTTCTGCACCAACCTCCGCGAACATTTCTTGTCAGACCTGTGGGTAGACGAATATGTCACTCTCGCATCGGTCTAGTCTAGTCGGTCTGGTCAGCCTGGAAAGATAATGCTCAGGATTAACTTAAAAAAAAACCGGCCAAGAGCGTGTCGGACACGCCCAAGATAGGGTTCCGTAGCAGGTACGAAAAAATCTTTGCATACTTTATTAATGTGGCTGTTTTGCTCCCAACGTCGGCGGTACAGCGCCATCTATCGGCGAATTGGGTAACTAATATGCAGTCTACTTGAACTAGTATGTATGTTGATTGTTTTTCAGATGTAATATTTTTTTTTATTTGAAAGAAGATACTGTTAGCGTGATCTTATAGGTACTTAAAGAAAAAAAATGCTTGCAATGGCGGTTAAATTGTAATCTTAGTTTAGAAATATTTTTTTATAAAAACTTAAAAACTGCTCAACCGTTAAGTTGAAAATAATTTTCCTAGAAAGTTTTTATTAAGTTTAACTTACGTGATTTTTTTCATATTTTTTAGACGTGCGGTTCAAAAGTTAGAGGGGGGGACACATTATTTTGAACTTTCGGAGTGAATATCTCCGAAAATATGAACTTTATCAAAAAATGGTTTTAGCAAACCCCTATTTATTTTTGAATACCTATCCAATGATACTCCACACTATAGGGTTAGTCGAGAAAAAAAAATCACCCCCACTTTACGTCTATGGGAGGTACCCTAAAAAAATTTTTTTTAGTTTTTTTTATTGAACCACTTTGTCGGCGTGACTGATATATATATTCTTGCCAAATTACAGCTTTCTAGTACTAACAGTCTCTGAGCTTAGCCGCGGACAGACAGACAGACGGACAGACATGGCGAAACTATAAGGGTTCCTAGCTGACTACGGAACCCTAAAAACAGTACCGATAAATATCGTTCGGTCGGTTTCTTATTCAAATCACATCTTAGTGAAACTAGAAAATTTCCTCCCCCAAAATTTCCTCATTAAAAAAAAATAAAGGGTATTAGGGAAAATTCCCCCAGCTATCTGCAGTCCGCATTATAAAACAAAACAATGTCGTCAACATACAACACTATTGAAAAATGCACTCCGACCACAGGAAAAGACCAATGCATTTCCAACTAGAACTTATCTTAACGAGCAAACTTCTCCACAATCAAGCGGGCAGATTGAAAAAAACACGCGATAAAAACGAAATTCCACCTCATTACCATTTATATGGGAAAACTTGCGATCTCCAACAACTTAGCCTCTAAATAGTTGGCAAAGGATTGAGAACTTTATACAATTTACATAGAGAATTATGTGCATAGCTTACTGAGGCGGAATGCTCCGCAAACAGGGGTTGCAGTTTTTCAAACAATTTCTCTGTCGAGCTTAGCCTGTATACCGATTTGTTTCTGTTTAAAATGGAGGCTGAGTTTTGTGAAGGTTTTGTTTACGTAAAAGCCTATAAGGCTTCCTTTCAACCGACGAAATCAAAAGGAGGAGGTTCTCAATTCGACGTGTACCTATATTTTTTTTGTTTTTTTTTTTTATGTATGATCACGCATAACTTTTAACAGAGTAGTCCGATTTTGATGATTCTTTTTTTATTGGAAAGCGTATACCCCGAGGGTGGTCCCATTTAAATTTGGAAACAATATTCCTACCCTAAGGGTAGAAAAACAGGGGATGATTGATTGTTCAGTTACTGATTGTACTATATGACCACGCATAACTTATTACAGAGTAGTCGAATTTTGATGATTCTTTTTTTTTTGGAAAGCGTATACCCCAAGGGTGGTCCCATTTAAATTTGGAAATAATAACCCTACCCTAAGGGTAGGAAAACAGGGGATGATTGACTAACTTTTTACAGAGTAGTCTGATTTTCATAATTCTTTTTTATTGGATAGATAGGGTATACCTTGAAGTTGGTATTATAAATTTGGAAAAAAAATTACCCCAAGGATGGAAAAAAGTATAAAATAAAAACTTTTTCACAAAAATTAAACCGCCGAAAAAACTGAAAAGCAAAAAATAATACCTTTTTTGTTTGACCTTAATCTAGGTACCAGTTTGAAGTCGGTGCCTCAGCACGAGCCAGGAGGAGTGATAGAAGCCAATCAGGTAGACGATTATAGGTCCACTCCTCTGGCTAAGTGCTGAGGCACCGACTTCAAACTGGTACCTAGATTAAGGTCAAACAAAAAAGGTATTATTTTTTGCTTTTCAGTTTTTTCGGCGGTTTAATTTTTTGTTAATGTCTAAAATTCTTTAGCTGCTCTTCAATCATCATCACCTTTTCAACGAAATACTTCGAAAGGTTCGCTAAATTAATAGACGGATCCTGCAGCCATTGCATCCAAAGCGTTCCCGCAACCTTAACCGGTCGTGGATTCATCTTGTTGGAGGCTTGCGTTTAACCACAATCACGCCTGATGGAAAGCGAAGATGAGGCCTACGATGGAGCTTGCTTTTTGATGGTAAAAAAGTGCGCTTAATTTTCCATGCAATTTTTGAAGTAACTAGGTGCCTTCCTATCAACCTTTAAACGGTATGTTTTAAAAAAACCGAGTGTGCTTTAGACCACACGACTGATGTAAAACCTCTTCAGCTCCATCTACATGATGTATATACTACATAACCTTTTTATTACCTATGTACCAGTGGCGAGGCGTGAATTTTTTTCCAGGTAAAGCCGGACGAAAAAATGCAAACAAAAATCATATCCCATTTCTTAGTAGTTATACTAGGTTATATTCTTGAAAACTAGTACTTACGTGCAGTAATTCGGTCCATAAGACTGCAGCATATTTATCCTTGCACTGATATCAGTATCAAAACAATATGTTACTTATACATGAATTAGACACTGAATTATAATCAGATTTACAACCTGACAGACGATAATATGTACGATTAAATTTCACCGATATTGCGTATCAACACTGATCTAATATTGTGTTTTTATTAAAATTATTTCACATAATTTTATTATAATATAAATAAACAAACTACAAAACACTGAGCGATTGACATGACATTACCTAATGTTGTCATTTCAATAAATACCACACCACAAACAAATCGACCGCGCTAGCGGATCACGTCCGGCACGTTCTATGGCTCCGAATCGTACATACAGTGACACATTCCGGCAGCGCGGCACAGCGTATACGATTTGGTGTTGTGCAGCGCGCTGAGCACAGCCCGTGGCGGTTTAACTGTGTCTGTTTATAAATCTTATTATAAAAATAGATAAAATATCGTACTTTCTGTTTTACACTAAAACTCGATATTTTAAAATTAAATTTCGCTCCAGTAATTTTAAATAAGTCTACGAATGGCTGCATGAATGTCAATTCCGTCGGCTATTCCAAGTGGGATAAATTAATTAAAAAAAAAGCTTCTGTCAAAGTGAAATTAAACCTTATGCACAATGTAGAAAGTCTTTTTTAAAATGTGCTAAGCCGATAGAGACCGGGTTATCTTCAGCCTATTCCATGCCTATTCTTACGGTAGACGCTTGTAGTGAATCTATGGTTTTATGAATGAATATTTACATGTGTGAGTGTACAATTCCTGCCGGAATACTGAATTTATGAATGACTGATTGGTCTTGTGGATATTTTGATGCGTTTTGTTACTGCACCATTTTGAAAAATACTTAAAAGTTTATTATGGAAGAGTAAGTCTCTATACAAACAATCGGTTACTAAGAGAAGCGTTTGGTTACTTCAAAATTTTAGGCAACCCGCTGGGAATCGAGTTGTTAGCACCCTTCGCCACTGCTATGTACCTACATTCCCATTATACCAGATATCCGAAATGAGACATTCCACCAAAAAAAAAACACTTCCTTGAGTAGTTGTTTTTATAATGTAACATGCAACGGAATCTGATAAGCTAGAAATGTGGTAAATAGGTAATGTACCTAGTATTTTGAAAAATCTGGTATTTTGGGAACGTGGTATTTTAGGCACGAGCGAATTAAACTATACGAAGATAGTCAATTAGGACGGCGTCATAAGTTTAATTATCTTCGACTATCAATGGCTGCGAAAGCCTTCAGTCTATTAATCTGACTCAAAGACTATTATTCCACTCAACAGTCTGAAGCAAGCCACATAAATCAAAGGCTTATCAAACGTCCGTTCAGCGCGGTTATTAAACAACATCTTGCTCTTTCCCTCACAAGGGCGTGTGGGACGTTAGAAAGAGACGCTGGTCATCGTGACGGAAGCATATGAATTATGAGGTGGTGGGTTCACGGCGCTGTGTGCTTTGAGGTCTCAGTTACATGCAGGTTACATGCATGGTAACCACTTCATCACTATGTAAATGCCCTGCGTTAGTTATTAGCTATTTGTACGATAATCGTAAGAAAATCAAAATTTAGGCAAGGTTCCGAAGATACTGGCAGCGTTTCCTCTTTGAATAGCTAAACTAATTCTTTGTCCGAGGTAGCTGCCAGCTCTTCGGTCTCCTGTGTGTGTGTTGTGTGATGTATGTGTTTTTGCTATTTCCTTAAATAGCCTCATAGCGCTAGGACCCTACGGACGGTGTCTCGACACCGAATGTGACAAAGTAGTATAAGTACGGAGCCTAGACCCCTGTATTTGCTTGCTTTCGCTTTTCCAGCCGTTTCAGAAGCTGCACGTGTCTGAACAAGTTGCATCAAGTAGGTATGCCATTGTATAACATGGTCAATCATTAGTCATTATCAAATTTGAGCATTTGTTCCGAATCTCTTTCGTGGACACATTTTTGTAGAAATACCAGAAGATTGTGATACAGTTCAAGTCCTCTAATAAATAACCGAAAACTCCATCCGACCAATTCATAGGATTTCTGACCACACTAGTGAGGCGGTTGAAACGCTCGAATAATGACCCTAGTTTCAACGCCTAAAAGGAAACTTATCTCTGAAACTAAACATCAACGCTTGACCAGCTAAAATCACTAATCCCCGCATTCCCCCAGATCCCCATCTAACCCGAAGACAGCTCCGATACCATCACGCCCCCATTTTTCATGCGGCATGGCGTGCGGCTCGCGTGCCGCACGCAAGGTGATACAGGAATCTTCAGGATGTGCCAATGTGCCATTATGAAGTTGTGAAGCGAGAACAACTTAGGCAAAAAAGGGTGATCCATTTTATTATACTTTAACAGCTCTTCTTTTTGTTTTTGTACGCATACTACTTATAATGTTTCTTCGATTAAGTCCGAAGCTTACTTAAATGTAATGTCCTTAGTTTAAGTTGTTATCATCAAACATCATTCATCTCTCATTTCTGTCAAATGAGCAACAGAGATGCAATGATCTAATGAATGATCAATATTAATTATCTAACGCTAACACAAATTATTATTTCATCAACCTCTCAAAGGTTAACGGGAAGATTCCTTTAAGGGATAAGTTCGCCAACTGACGAATTAATGAAAATGGCGAATCAGGGAAAATTACCAGTGGTGCACTAACTGAATGAAGTACATACCTAACCTACTTATATACATTTATCATATAATTATTTTTTTTATAAACAAGCATAAATGAGCGATGCGGCGATAGTTACTTAGTCATCTCCCTGGAGTGGCGTCCATGGACCGGAAGAAGCAGTGTAGGTAGGCGACCAACAAGATGGAGCGACGATCTGATTAAGGTTGCGGGATCGCGTTGGATGCGGACGGTGCGGAACCGATCTGTTTGGCAAGCTTTGAGGGAGGCCTATGTTCAGCAGTGGACGTCTTTCGGCTGAAATGATGATGATGATGACCGTCATCTCCAGCTTTCATAAAAATTGATTAAAACGCCATCTATGGAAACTTTGCGTAACTACATTCAATCTCGCATTTGTATGGAACTTCTGCTCTACAACTAGCTACAATTCGCTTTAATTCCCAGAATTTTACATAGATGGCATTGTTCACAACTTAAAGGACTTAATGAGTGCCCCATTGAGGGGCTACTTTAATTCAATTTTAGGTAAGCAGCGTGACAAATCACTATGAATTTAATTAAGATGGCCTAATAGATAATGATCGTGTCCCGCATAACGAAACAAATGAGGTGTTTCCGTTAATAACTTTTTTAATATGGAACGAGTGGGTAATTGACAACATTTCATATTTCTAAGACTATAATTTGATTCGTTCTCTGTATTCTGTTTGGAAAGAGAAAGCCGCTGATAGTTTTAAATTTTCACTAGGATTATTAATTAATTTGTATTTTTTAAAGAAGTGCGTATTCTAAAAGAGCGTAACGATTGAATAGATCCATTACTTTTGTCTAGTCTCTATTAAAAAAAAGTGATGGCGTAAATTTGACGTTAAGGTTGTTATCAAATTGTTATCAAATTTAAAATTATGACAGCTCTTTTTTCTAGTGAAAAGGGTAAAGGAAACATATCTATTCTGTGGAAGTATTTGTAAGTACATATATGTTTTTAAATTTGTTGTATTTTTTTAAATATGGAGAAATAAATTATAATAAATATTTTTCCGTGTTCAGGAGGCAAAACTCTTTCGATTCCTGCAGTAATTTTCAGGTGTTAAAAAACTGAAAGGTTGTCAATTGGCTAAGTAAAGTTTTTTGAAGAGGTGCTAATTATATTTTTTTTCGACAGTCGGCGTTCTGGAGCTCGAGAAACTGCAGCTGTTTTATTTTTATCTCCTATTGTTTACTGGAAATATTTTTTTGAGTATTTGAGATGACATTTGTGAGATTTTATGGTTGACAAGCCGTTCGTGCTCAGAACTTAGTAGAAACAGAAAAAAAACCGAAGTGAACTGTCACTGCTCGTAATGTCAAATCGTTTGCGTTTCGTTTGCTTTGCGTTTTGGTGTGCTCAGTGTGATTTTTTGGCTATTTTTATCGACCTCCACATAAAATCCGGACTTTCAATTTTACCGCATTTTTCCACGACCTATGCACAATAATTGGATCACGATTGAATACTTTCGATCACTATTTTGGAACTGCTTCTTGGACAACGCAAAGCAAACGTAACGCAAACGGTTAGATTTCATTTGACATTGACAGAAGCGACAGTCGAATTCGTTTTTTTTTCTATTTCTTCTTAGTACTGAGCACGAACCGCTTGTCAGCCATAAAATCTCACAAATGTCATCTCGAACACTTAAAAAATATTTCCAATAAATAAAAGGAGATAAAAATAAAACACTGCAGTTTCTTGGTGTTGAAGTCGACCACTGTCGAAAAAAATATAATTAGCATCTCTTCAAAAAACTTTACTTAGCCAATTTTCATTAAATTTAAATCTGATTTGAATTAATTAGTTGCACGTTGTACTAACCGCAGCGCAATGTTACATTGATTGCAGTCTTGTTGTAGTACCACAATTAATGAAATGACATAAGAAAAGAATACAACAAAGGCAGCAAACAAAAACCCACAGATTACTAATATGTAGCTAAAAACGAAAACGAGAACGAAAACCCCACAAACTAGAATAAATTTAATAGTGTTGTGAAAACTTTTCGATTGACAGTGACAATCGAAATCCAAAATTAAATAAAATCGTATTCTAATCGTATTCGTACTATTCATAAGTGGCCAGATAAATCGATTCTGTAAAGTAATAATACAATTTTATTGTAAGCAATCATAACCAATTTGTCATCTTGATTCGAGGACTTATTCAATCGAATGGTTAAGGCTCGGAATAAGTGATCTCTTTATTAAGACAAAGTGTTCGTACACTGTTAGTAAATATCTTCACTACAGATTTTATACATTACGTAGGTATTTTTTCCTTTACACTTTAGTAAATGGATCGTTTTCAAAAAATTTGTACATAGTTATCGGCTTAATCAAAACAAAACTCACGATCGCTATTTTTGTGTAACGACAGTAAGTCATACCTTGGTCATACAAAGTATATGGGTAACTCCGTTACACAAAAATAACTGATTAAATTTTGTTTTTAATTAATCCCTTAATTGTGTACAAATTTTTTGAAAACGACTCAAATAACGTATTTTTTTTCTTATCGTTTTAGTACAATAACTGTAAAATGAATAATATGTTCTTCTGTAAATGACGATAAATTCTTTCGTTTACAGTATACAAACTCTAAAATAAAATTACAAAAAATAAACGTCATGCTAATATTATTAGGTAGGTAGTCGAATATTAGAACTATTACCGACAGAAATATTAGAACCAGCAAAATATTATTGTTGCACTGGCTCAGGGGTCGGCAACCTTTAGAGATGGAAGAGCCAAAAGTGACATTTACATTAAGTATATACAATTTCCCGGCCTTTAAAAGGCCGAAAAAAAAAGTTTTAGTGTTCATTCACATTTATTTGCTTACATAAACTCGACTTTTTTGCTCAAAATAAATGGCTGAAAACAGATATGTTTCTCACTAATGGATCGATCGATTGCAAGATTTTTGTGAATTTTAATAGTAAAATAATTTAATTCATAATGTTTGCGCATGGAACTTGAGAGCCGTACTTAGTTTTACTCTGAAAGAGCCGCATGAGGCTCGCGGCCCGCAGTTTGCTTACGGTAACTTGTAAAAGGTAAAAGTGACAGTGGTTATCACAGTGAAGAAAAAAATGTCTTTAAACAATAAGTACTGTAAATTCACTATCAGTAAGATAACGTGCACTATATACATCTAACCCCTGTTACTACGCCGATGCATTATTCAATTAGGCTGATAGCACTTAAGAAGATTACTTTAATATTGTAATGCCTGGTTTCCGAGACGCGTGGGCCACTCGAGAAATGACCGGTATGACTCCTAATATGAGGTCAATCTTCTCTGATGTATTGTTTTTGCTCAAACTAAGTCATTACCAAGTATTTATATCTTTAGTAAACAGACTTCTAACTCTATCAGTTTGTGGGTGCTCTCTAACATTGTCTATAAAAATTGTCGTAATAAAAGCCAAATTTTATTGATTTTAATACTGAAATAAGAGACGAGCGGTGTCTTAGGGCATCCGAGGCCGTCTTGTATAATGCACGAGCGTTCACATTCGCATTCTCCATCTCTTTCTATACTCATCCTATACAATAAAATAGAAAGAAATGGTGAAAACGATCGTTATGCCGGGTGTGCTAGACAATAAGGACTCCGATCACAACACAATTGGGATGCACCAAAAAAAATAACCTATAGTTTTTATATTTTTTTTGGAAAGAATAGAATATTTTAGGAAACCATTTTCATTGATTTTGAATTTGGTTGAGCAGTGGCGAAGGGTGCTAACAACTCGATTCCCAGCGGGTTGCCTAAAATTTTGAAGTAACCAAACGCTTCTCTTAGTAACCGATTGTTTGTATAGAGACTTACTCTTCCATAATAAACTTTTAAGTATTTTTCAAAATGGTGCAGTAACAAAACGCATCAAAATATCCACAAGACCAATCAGTCATTCATAAATTCAGTATTCCGGCAGGAATTGTACACTCACACATGTAAATATTCATTCATAAAACCATAGATTCACTACAAGCGTCTACCGTAAGAATAGGCATGGAATAGGCTGAAGATAACCCGGTCTCTATCGGCTTAGCACATTTTAAAAAAGACTTTCTACATTGTGCATAAGGTTTAATTTCACTTTGACAGAAGCTTTTTTTTTAATTAATTTATCCCACTTGGAATAGCCGACGGAATTGACATTCATGCAGCCATTCGTAGACTTATTTAAAATTACTGGAGCGAAATTTAATTTTAAAATATCGAGTTTTAGTGTAAAACAGAAAGTACGATATTTTATCTATTTTTATAATAAGATTTATAAACAGACACAGTTAAACCGCCACGGGCTGTGCTCAGCGCGCTGCACAACACCAAATCGTATACGCTGTGCCGCGCTGCCGGAATGTGTCACTGTATGTACGATTCGGAGCCATAGAACGTGCCGGACGTGATCCGCTAGCGCGGTCGATTTGTTTGTGGTGTGGTATTTATTGAAATGACAACATTAGGTAATGTCATGTCAATCGCTCAGTGTTTTGTAGTTTGTTTATTTATATTATAATAAAATTATGTGAAATAATTTTAATAAAAACACAATATTAGATCAGTGTTGATACGCAATATCGGTGAAATTTAATCGTACATATTATCGTCTGTCAGGTTGTAAATCTGATTATAATTCAGTGTCTAATTCATGTATAAGTAACATATTGTTTTGATACTGATATCAGTGCAAGGATAAATATGCTGCAGTCTTATGGACCGAATTACTGCACGTAAGTACTAGTTTTCAAGAATATAACCTAGTATAACTACTAAGAAATGGGATATGATTTTTGTTTGCATTTTTTCGTCCGGCTTTACCTGGAAAAAAATTCACGCCTCGCCACTGTGGTTGAGTATTTAATTTTTTATATTTTTTTTAAGAAATACGTTGGATGACGTCACAGTGAGAGAGCCACGTTCCATTGCCTAGAAAAATTCAAGTCGTACATAACATAATCTGTAGCACTACTGATTTGTCTTGTCACTGTCAATAATACAAGCACGGCTTAGGGTCCTAAATGAACCATGACAAAATAGTTTTATTTATTTCTCTTTTTTAGCTTCGATTATTCGTGTTTGTTTAATGATGTGATAGTAAATAGATATTTTTTTATTAAAATCTGATATTTAAATTCTTTTATATTTACTTGTAACGTAGTAATTTAATAATTAAATTTGTAAAATTACATTGGAAATACTCTTATACATTTCGGACTTTACGATAAATGACAACTGTTTAAATAAAGCCAGGTGCGCATCATGTGATTAAAGTTCTGTCTTTGTCACTCTTTGCTATTATAAGCAGGACAGCAACATTTCAAACTGTCAATTTGCTTTAGAGTGTAGACCTGCTTTACATCTGCCTTTGTGACGATTCACTGCAGGGGTCAAATGAAGGTCATTACTTAAATTTTCTTTATTTAATTCAGTTAATCATATTTTTGGAATCTGATTTCTGAAAACGCTTCACAAAGCCTATTTCTCCAAACGGTTTTCGATTTATCATACGTTGTCAAAAATTGGGACATCCCAATTATTTTTGCTATAAATCAACTATGCACCAAGGTACTAGGTTTTACCAACGGCAGGAGTTGTTCAGGGTTTGTAGGAAATGTTGAAATTTCGTGTAGGACATGGATTCTTATTTAGCTTAATAGCTCTGATTTGGAAGAATATTTTAGCAGGTCTTGGGTTGTTGAATGAAGACCCCTGTAGTTTTTTTTTCAGGATTTTAGGATTGTGGTTGATAAATTTTTCCATAAATTGGCACTGGTAAGTATCTGTATCGCGAGAAATTCGTCGTGAATATATTTAAAAAAAAATCCTATGCAAATTCTTCACAAATGTGTTTAATTAATCAAATCAATCCTCTGCTGAAATTTTCAGATTATTTTTAAAATATTTCGTATAAAATGGGCAAAATCGTTGCGAATGATTCATAGTTTACTGAGTAATCCGTACGCGGCCTACAAATAGATAAACACCGCCCCGTTTTTTTGGATCAAACAACGACGTCAAAGTTAATGCTGTATCAGCAACATATAAACAATAGGTAAGTACATTAAAAATAGCCGGTTTTTATACACGACAATATCACTTCAAATTCAAATTCAAATTCTTTATTGCATTTCATGTTATTCAATGAGGTCTAAGAGGTCTTCTGTAGACGACTTCCAGTAAAATTCACTTGCAACGGTCTTAATACCGAAAAGTAATAAATCTGTGTTGCAGTACGCACTAATTGGTCATCAAATGAGGGATCTTCAGTTTTAAAAGTTTCAACCGCTTGAATGGAGTAGGTGTAGCTGGCAATAAGCCGTCTTAGTTGGATGACACATTGGCGTTAGCCGGGCGATCTGTACCTACCTTTAAACCCGTTAATGCTGAGATGCTATAAGCCCTCGCAAAGTCTTTAATTTTATCATCGTGCTCTATTCTCTTCTAAAATATCTATTCTCACTTTATTTTCAAATACAATATCTAACAAAAAATCTAAATGCGAAATGTAAACTGTCTGCCTGTTAAATACCTTGTCACATCTGGTACGAAGATGGTTTGAGAACCTGAAAAGGACATAGGATAGTTTTTAACCCCGAATATCGCTTAGCACCTGCGGGATAGTGGCAAACGAATTCAACAACAATTCGAGAGCAACAGCTAGTGCTATATAAGTATCAGGATTACTAGTTTTATTATTTTACCAAATTTCAAAATTCCAACATTAAATTTGTACCCCAAACCATTAGATTAATAGACAAACAACATGAATTATCGCCACATGCCACTTATTAATAACCACCCCAGCTATTTCAAATAAGTAACCAATTAACAAATTTGTCTATCCATTGTGGACGACAAAAAATATCCTGTCGTTCCAGAGGGATAGCGCAGTTAAGTGTTAGCTTAATCAGCGGTTTAATTAAGAGAGCGTTTGGACTGGCGAGGGCGCAGTGTGATGTTCGCGCGCGTCCAGGCACCATGCTGTCACTCGCGCTGGCCGTACTCGCGTTCCTCGGCCTCGCTGTCGCGCGAACCCACCACCCTTTCAACATCACGCACTTCATAGTCCCTCATGAAGTCCCTCCAGGACAAGATGAAGTGGTCATCGAATGCCGATACGACGCCAACTTTACGCTCCTCAACTGGTTCAAAGGCCCCTCCGAATTCTTCCGATACAAACCCGGCACGACGCCTAGCACCAAATCATTCCCAATTCTTGGAGTCGGAAAAGTGGATATGATCTCTTGTGGCCCTACCGCTTGCAGTCTCCGACTTGGCGCTCTCACTGAAGATGCGTCAGGATTATACAGATGTGATATTGAAAGAAGCTCGCCGCCGTACATGTTTGATACCCGGTCTACGTACATGGAAGTTCACGGTCATAAACACAGAAAGCCCTTGCTCGAAGGCTTGGCTGATGAATTCGGGGAAGGAGACGAAATCCAAGCCTACTGCCGTGGGCTACCGGATTCAGAGATTCGATGGTACTTCAACGGACGTGAAATGGAAGACATGAGAGGATCCCCTAACTTGAAGGAGAAAAGTTCTAGGATGATATTTTCTGGTGTGCCACCGACTGTGACAGTGCAGTGTGCAGAATTCCGATACGGCCGACTCCTAGGCTCTAAGGAAGTTAAAGCCCGATGGAGAGAGTCAGTTGCTCATAACATAGAGGATCATCCAACTAACAGATCAACTAACTTAGAGTATACAATACTAGTGGCATTCCTTTCAATAATTTTAAAATCGATTTAGTATTGTTTCTTATAGTTTTACGAAGAGGACCTAATTTTATTTATGCCAAAGAATGTTCCTTACTTCCTTTTATTATAATTAAATGAGAAAAATCTATTAATTTATTATTATTTTAAATCTTTATTTAAGTATGCTTAGTTAGGTACATAGAATTATGCTAGCATCAGTTCATATTGAGTGTCTGGTGTCTGTTATCTTATCTAAAATTGCATTGACCATACGCAGGCACTGGATCGCATGTTACAAATAGATCACATGGAGGCTATTATTTTTTTTTTCATTACATAAATACTTACAAAATAATTTAAATCACCTTATACTCTTTACCGTGTCATATTATTTTAACTGGCAAAAATTTATAAACTTTGGATGCATTTTATTTCGTAAATACTTACTTGGGAAAATTCAAGCTCAGGTTTCAGTCAAGTTTCATTTGGGTGTGAGCTTTTACCAAATCCAATTTCATAAAGTTGATAGTAGAAGTCATCCAGGGCTTAATGATAACACTTAGGAACTTGAACTTACCAGCAATCGCGGAAATCTTACGGATTATTTTAATCAGATGTCTTGCAGTTGACTTAAGACGTAACGTACTGTCTTGGATAAGTATGTTGATCTAGTCTAGTAAATATCCACTAATCCTTGATTTCTAAATTGCCAGACTATATCATTCTGAATAAATCACCACCATCATCATCCCACATTATATGTCCCACTCTAAGGCATAAGCCTCCTATCACAAAATATAAATTAATACAGTATAACAACTCTATCCCCGTGCGCTCCGTTAATCCGGTAGCTTCCAATCTGTGAAGGATTATTTAAATCGGTTACGTATTTTCAGATATAATACAATACAATGACTCTTTATTGTCCACCACAAGAAAATAATACAGAAAAACAAGTACATGGAAAAAATATATAAGGTATCAAGCAATAGGCAGCCTTCTCGCTTCGGAGCAACCTCTTTCACAGTTTTCACACACTACTCAGTCTGACACACTTTTCAGATACTACTCCTTACTACAAAGAAAAAAAAAACCTCTTTATTATAATATTACTAGCTGGCCCCGCAAAAGTTATTTTGCCATAATATCACCTAGTGGATTAAAAAATAGGTTACCTACGTACGACCTGTTCTCAGACTATCAGATGTAAAGATAAAATTTTGAAAAAAATCGGTTAAGCCGTTTCGAAGGAGTTCGATAACAAACACCGTGACACGAGATTTTTATATATTACAATTTTTTTAGTAAAAAATCACAGCATTACAATACCAATGCACTGTAAAATTAAAAAAAAAAAAAGAATCATGAATAATAATAAAAGATTTATATCTATTACAATATGTATTGCTATAGAAGTATGTATAACTATATTTGCTGTTTTCTATGCGTTTTCACCCGACTGTCGAAGGAGGGTTATTGTAACAGTAAAGATTTTAATAACAATTTCCGTTAAAATTACATGAAAATCGCAAATGAAATAAATTTCCGATGTTCATCGTAACAGCGCCATCTTTCCTTCTTTTGGCAACTGAACGAGTACTCAAGAGGATTGTGACTACTTCGCGTACTACAATATTCACACTATTTCACACAGATGGCGCTTGCGACCAAATTCACAAATCAACAAGTCAAATGACTGAAACTTGATACGAACATATTACATCATCACATCACATAATACGTAAATCATTATCATTCCATTCATTAATTTTGTTCATTCATTGAACGTGTGTATATGTATGTTTATTGTAAAGCGAGCCACTGTCCCTGAAGTATCTTCCTATTATTTTTAACGAGTCTCACTCAGTAGCCATTAAAAAAAATGCAACACCGTTACGTGCAAGCAAGGATAGCTTGAGAGGAAAAAAACGTTGGAAAGCCTTTTATGAATTGAACTGATAACTTAGTCAAACAATTTTTTAATTGTATTTGAGTCTTGGTTGTCAGTGAAGTTTTTAGAGAAGCTCTTGAAGAGATTAACCGAAACAATCACTTTGCTCACCCGCGACCTTACGATAGTTACGTTTATGCAAGAAATGTGTGTTCATGCAGTTCCTCCACCTCCACACTGTACGAACACACACAAATCACACAAACCCAACCATCACCACCACCAAACTACACTGACGCGTTTCGATCTCAACCAGAGCTCATCCTCAGAGCACCACAACCGTAAGCTAAACCACCAATTGGTCGAGTTACTATGAAAAACAAAAAAATACGTGATTAATATTATAACGGAAAATACTGAAATTTGTTATTTTAAGGACATTGAATCCCATATTAAAATTTGTGCACTTAATAAAAAATTACCTTGTATACTGAAGTTTTAAATCAATAATATTGTGCAATATATATTATGGCGGGGAATGCACGAACTTACTCAACTAAGGATAATGAACCATACACTTTCTGATATCGTTGCGCAATCTTTAATATCTATAATGTTATTAAGGCAGCGATTTTCGTTTAGCTATAAATAGTTGTCTAATAAATGTTAGTTTACCAATAACTAGCATACTACGCTCGGAATATTAGAGAAGGTAGTAGAATTTAAATTTCGCAAAAAAATCCATTGGGATGGAAATTCTCAACAATCTCATAGCTTTGATGTTATAGTATATTATATCGACTCAGGTCTCGTGGGAATATCAACAGGCTATGTTTTATTCTAGAGATTCAACTATGTATCTGCATACCTTTCATCCAAATCGTCCAAACTGTTTTAGGGTGAAACAGTAAACATACACACACACTCACGAACATTCACATTTATATTTGTAAGACTTCCTACCTTATGCCCGCGGCTTCCACATCGTTAAATAATAAAAAATTACAAATTCCTTGTAATTTACTGAATTATGTTCGTCAATGAAGCATCGAAAAGGATACGGTACCTGTTTTATGATATATCTATCGGCCACCTTAGCATTTTGCTCTTAATTCACCATTAGAATAGGCCACAATATGTACAGTCAGCAACAAAAATATGTACCCACGACCCTATTACCAGGGCATAAAGGCGTGTATACATATTTTTGGTACTATAAGTGTATTCATATTTTTGTTGCTGACTGTACACATATTCGTCACTTCTATCTATCTATAGCAAAGTCACGAATCTACATAAAATATTTTTTAGATTATCTATCTATCTATCTATCTAATCTATCTATCTAATACCTTTAAACGAGCAATTCTTGTATATATATAATCAGGATCTCGGAAACGGCTCCAACGATTTCGATGAAATTCGGTATGTGGGGGTTTTCGGGGATGAAAAACTGATCTAGCTATGTTTCATTTTCAGAAAATCGCTTTTACTCGTGTTTTCCGGCTATTTTTGTTTGTATTAGAATACAAAGCTAAATTTCGCCGGCTTCGAGCAAACCAAAATAGCACAGTAGAAATCGGGTTTTAGTTTTAGTTTTTTTTTTAAGTTTATTTTTCATGAGAAAACGTCAAGTTTCTTCTTTTGTGAGAAAAAAATACTTTTTGTGAGAATGGTATTATAGGGAACGTGCAGTAACTATAGGCGGCAGCACTAATGCGACAGAAGAGACACTATGCGGACAGTAAAACAAACCTATCAAGGTAAAACATTCAAATTGATGGCACCCTTATGGCACCAGTTGGCAGCACCGTCTATGTGCACGTTCCCTATTGGGAGCACAGAACAGGAAAAACCGGTTGTCTGTAAAGTCGGTTTACGGACGATAGTTTAACGTGACTCACCCCTCCACCCACTCTGGTGTTTTTGTCAAATATCTTGAAAACGGTGCATCCTACGGCAAAATCAATGAAATTTTCATCCCTCCTTTGGAACCCCCGTACCCCCTCCCCCGCCCCCCTCCCTCGCACATATATAATCAGGATCTCGGAATCGGCTCCAACGATTTCGATGAAATTTGGTATGTGGGGGTTTTCGGGGATGAAAAATTGATCTAGCTTGGTCTTATCTCTGGGAAACCGGAAAACGCTTGGTACCGAGTTTCAGCCCGAGCAGAGCTCGGTCGCCCAGGTACTATTTATTATTAGTAATAGATTGACTTCAAAATCCCTTTTGCCAAAATTTCAAAATTCGCGACTTTACCATGGATGAAAGTGACGATTTGCAACAATAAAAATAAGATTATCTTGAAAAGCTTCAAAGTTTTTTCTTATATACGCCACAATTATGCATATACATACGATAGCCATAATGTTTTCGGCTCCTTAATTCCCGCCCACCACAGTCTCGCTAGACTTCTTATCATTGCAAAATATAGCTTCTCGGTGACTAATATCTAATACTGGGAAAATACCTACCTACACCTAACGGAATTAAAGTATTGCTTTCATTTGACAAATTGGACTTTATCCACTGCTTGTGTCAAAGTTTTCTATATTGAAAATTATGTTCCATTATTATGTCATCGTTCTATTCTTAACGAAACAATAGTAAATTACACGACTATCAACACTATCACAGTAAAACAAAATTTACTAGCTCTATAGGTAGGTACTCATCCTTTCTGGGATTCCCAAAGTCAGTTTACACAACAATCAATCGTCCGAGTGACTCATCTGGTAAACAAGAGTTGTATTAAAATTTTCTGAATTGTGTTACTTTATAAAGACTTAATCAGTATTAAAATAATAATAATAATTCATTCTATTTCACTACTTTTTTTACAATAAATCAAATGCTGCACTTTTGTAACATGTTTCGCAATAAATACCGCTAACATATTTCACTCTTAGAATTTATGAAAAGTGAGAAGTGTTTTCACGTAAGGTCGAAGAAACTGAATCGCGTATCAGGGTTGGACCTTCTCGTTAGAAATGTTTACATTCCATACATCTGCCAAAGAAATTATTTTGAAATTGATTGTGAAAAGGTTCTACTCTGGTACGTAATTCAGTTTCCTCGACTGTACCTTTAGATTTGGTATCTATAGATTGGCCGTCGGCCCAAAGTAAGAGGTGTGCCTACCCTTAAAGTACATACTAACACTATTTTATCCCGTATATTTTACTCATGAGAAAATAAAAATAAGTAACGTCTGGCAGCGCTGTGATCTTGGACCATATCCATATGCACAATGTTGTCCGATAATTTAAAAATATTTTTTTTAACCCGTATCTTTCTATTTCACCACGTTAATTAAACTGTTGAAATCGAATAGTATGTATGTATAGCTTGATTAGTCGATTCCGATTTCAGCAAAGCGCGTCACTGGCTGACGTCAAATTTCGAAGAAAATGTGGCCAACAACTGTGAAATGTCCATCAAATGGGACTTTATGTTAATTGCCCGTGATTTATTTTTCCCATTTTATTTGGTTATGAGAACAAAATTCAGTGGAAACAAAAAAATATTTATTACTTGAAGCTATGTATCAAACATACCTTCTATTGAAGTAATATATTTATTCATAAAACTAAAAACTATTATACATGAAAAAATAACAAAGAATAAAACTTAATTATAAACTAAATATTACAAACTAAATTTAAAACTAAACTAGATCTAAAAAAGGTCCCTGAATAGAAATAATAACTTAATTTCATATTTAAATCACACGTTGGGTAAAAACGCTTAATACAATGGCAACACTGCATTTCAAAATGGTGGCTTTAAATGACAGCTAGCCAACCAGCCAGACAGCGCATTGCGCATAGCAGTGGAGTTGAGTGTGCATGATACACGGTTAAACATGTTAAAAAGTTTTTCTGAAATTTTAGTTTTATGTTGCATTCGGTGCCCCAATCTCTCTATAAGAACTGATATATTGAACTTTTCTCCGTCTTGATTAAGTGGAATAGTTAGTAAATTATTTAGTGAATATTATTTAGTATTATTTTAAATCTGACAACAGCTTTGTGTAACTACCACACCATGCCGAAAGGAAAGAAGAAAGGAAAATACGGTAAGTTTTTGGCTTTATGTTTCTCGTGTGGCGAAGCTTTTGGCTAATGGCTTCAGAAAGTATAATATGTAGGAATTTCCTCGAGAATGAGATCACGCGGTGACCTTGTGGGCGCGTAGTTTCCGCGCGACATTTACGTCCACGTACTTCACCTCGCCGTAAACGAACACCTCGGGCTTTCCGCAAGCCCAGGTAACATATGTCGGGCTGTATGGGGCTTGGTGCCAGCAACTGTCAATTATTTCGCAAGCCAACTAGCCGAGCTTGGCGCTAGAACTACTTTCACGATTTCATAACATGAGCAAATCTTCCACTGTTTTTGTTGCACATTCATTGTGATCAAACAATACTATACTACATACTTACACTCGCGAGAAAATACATTGCATTTGTCCAGTTTCGCTTTTCCTCGAATATGTTTGACCTTGTGATCTAAAAACATAAATTATGTAATTTGACGAGTGCTGGTAAAACGCAACGATCTTTCCCGTGCCAAATCACAGTTTATGTTCTTGGAACTGAGATAAGATCCATGCCAGTATCTGAAACATTAACCTAGAAGCATTGAGTAATATTACAACATGTCTGTCACAACACATTCTTTTAATTGGCCTTTAATGGCCATAACATATAATATCCAGCCAACACTTAGTTTGGCTAATCATTTTGGGTTTTTTAGGTTTGGTAAATAAGCACAAATAATAATAATTAACATTCTACCCAAAAAAAGGGGCCTGTATGCTTTTGATAACAAAATGTCTGATGTTATTGTCCCTGCTTAGAAAGCAAGACAGGTGTTCTTTTGTTACCCTGGAATCAAACAACAGGGACTCTAGGTGTCTAGACATGACTCCAGACTATGAATCTGTATCTGTAACAGTTATCTCCATACCTCGGGGTTTTCTGTGTGGGAATGTTTGACATTAGCCAAAGAGTAGGTATTGACTTAAAACAGAATGTACTTTAACAGGTTTCTACCTAATGAATAATTAATTGAAAATAATTACAATATAATAGGTCAGTCATTATCAACCTTTTCAGTTAAATCCCTACTCATTTAATTCAATAATAGTACACATAGGTATGTAGGTATATCAGATGTCAAGATTGATATTTCACATTTATTGACATACTGTGTCTTTGCCTTATGTAATCTAATCATTTATTAAGTGTAATAGATATTTATAGCAAGGCACCACAGCTTAACTGTTCCGAATATAGAAAAAATAATTTATTGAATCAGGCGTTACTTTGCGGAGGTCCATATTAATGAACTAAAACAATTACTTTGCTCACCCGCGACCTTACAATAGTTACGTTTATGCAAGAAATGTGCGTTCATGCAGTTCCTCCACCTCCACACTGTACGAACACACACAAATCACATAAACCCAACCATCACCACCACCAAGCTACACTGACGCGTTTCGAACTCAACCAGAGCTCATCTTCAGAGTTACCACAACCGTATGCTATGCTACCAACTGTTAAACTCAGTGTAGCTTGGTGGTGGTGATGGTTGGGTTTATGTGATTTGTGTGTGTTCGTACAGTGTGGAGGTGGAGGAACTGCATGAACGCACATTTCTTGCATAAACGTAACTATTGTAAGGTTGCGGGTGAGCAAAGTAATTGTTTTAGTTCATTATAGAAAAAATATTAATTTTATTCTGAAAATGGTGTAAAGTGCTAAATTTACTGTAGGTAATTAATTAAAGTTATTTTTACTATCATCATGAGTTCAAATAAAATTAAGTATATCGTAGTGTGTAGACATTTTGCAGAGAGGTAGCAACTCATTAGGCATAATACAATATTTCTCAGACTAACCTTGTTTATCTCTACTCTACTCTTCCTCAAACAATTCTCGCTCAGACAACAAACCCAGAAGTATGGTTATTTCCATGATGTTGGTAACAAAAGGAGGAAATAGTTATTTGTGTCACAAGGGTACAAAATTATGTATTTACGGCGCGGGCGGTGCATTGAATCCAGAGTAAAACAAAGGATTCTAATAATAATATAAAAAATATCAATATTCATTACATTAAATTAGTTTTGACATGTTTTAACTATTCTGCAAAATTAATCTATTTTCATATTTATAACGTTGTTAAAGTTAAAACTTGAAATATGTTTGTTTTTAATTGATTGTGATGAAATTACAATTGATTATTTTACTAAGATCTGTTTTCAATCGGCACATTGTGTAAATGACACATATATGCCAATGAATAAATTAAAAAAGTAGCTTGAACGGAAAGTAGCATTATGATCACTTTTCCAAATGAAAGGTGTGAAAAGCATTTTGTTAGGCATCACACAAGACAAAATAAATATTGCACAACATAATGTAACAACAAATAAATATTTGTTCACTCTACATACAACCATATTGAGTGTATTGTATTGTTGAAAAAGTTGACTATGCTAGCCATATGAGGGTGCACGAGCGGAGATGAAGCTTTCGCTTTAGCCAAAATTGGCAAGGACAATTACTATTATTATTATGATTTCATTGCAATTAGCTTTGCTTAGTTTGGGACTAGGTCAATTGGTGTCAATTACAATACAATACAATACAAATATTCTTTATTGATCACCAAAACCAGTACAGTAAAATTACAAAAATAAAAATTCGGGTAGACAATAGGCGGTCTTATCGCTAATAAGCGATCTCTTCCAGACAACCAATTGTCACACTATTTAAAAAAAGTTCATTTCAGTAATTTTGTATGCTTAACTATAATTTAACATGTTTCAATTTCTTGGACTCCACCCATGTTTTTTTGTAATATAAAATGGATTACTAAGATTATGCAGCAATAATGGAGAGCTATTACTGCAATGTAGCAGAGCCAACTTCAGCAAGGCCATTTTGTATTGATTTTTCTGCCCTCAACTTTAATTCTTGGCTAGTTGATAGTGTTTTCCTGTGATTTTATGAGAGTTATTAACAGAACATGTTTACTCAAATTTAATTATTGTTGATTATTATCAGTTTAATATAATAGGGTGGATCAACTATTTCTTGTTGTTATTCTGACCCGTCAGCGAGGGGACAAAAGTAGTACAGTTCAATTAGAAGAAATGTTTTGTCATAACATGCTTATTAGATGACCAATTGTAGAAGGGGTTTAAAACTACCACAAAAATGCATGTTTGGCAAATTTTAATCAGATAAACTTACGGTTTAAAGAGTTACCCAGGAGACCATTCAGTGCACAAATTTTGATATTTGATTCAGTATCGTTGATAGATCACGATTATCTGTTAGAGAATTTATTTTTTTACATTTTGAATTTTTTTTTGGATCTTTGGATATAGTAATTCATCCAATAATTGCTCGAGTTACTATAAAAAACAAAAAAAATAAGTAATAAATATTATAATGAAAAATTCTGAAATTTGTTATTTTAATGATACTGAATGACATATTAAAATTTGTGCACTTATTAAAAAAATGACCTTGTATATCATAAATATCCGATATTTTGATATTTATAATAAATATCGGATATTTTCGAACCCCGAACAAGCTACTCTGTTCACATGCCACAAACATCCTCATGGACTTTAATCAAATGCTGTAATAAAATAAATAAATAAATAAATAAATATTAGGGGACAATCTTACACAAATCGACCTAGTCCCAAACTAAGCAAAGCTTGTACTATGGGTACTAGACGACGATAAACATACTTATATAGATAAATAAATACTTAAATACATAGAAAACATCCATAACTTTCCAACCATTCGTGCTCATCACACAAATAAATGCCCTTACCGGGATATCCTATCCTATCCTTCCATTAACAAAAGTTCTAACCAAACATTGAGCTATAGCAATCAAAGAAGAATAATTATCAAGCCGCCATTTTGTTTCCAGAGCACAAGAGGACAGAGGCGGGCTACTCCTCAGACGAGGACGCCGGAATCGACATGACCATCGATAATATGTCTGAGACTTCAGGACTGTCGGACCTCAAAAGCATCCCTGATGAAGCAGGTGAGACATTCAAAACTATTTATTTCAAGCGATCAAAAGATACATTTAAAAAAATATTTGTCATACATAAACTGTGTACATGAAATACATGGACTAAAAATCCAAAAAATAACAAATTATTAGTTATGAATGAGAATCGCGTAAGTTTAAAACGTTACATACATGAAATTATGAGTTTTGGCAATATCTCGCAACATATTTAAGTAAAGAATAGTAATTTAATTGTTAATTCCTTAGTTTCTTTTTATCAACGGACATTCAGGCGGGGCGAGTGTGAGTTCACCCTTATGTGATTAGTATTCCATTGGGCCGCACGTAGAAGTTCGTCTCATCTTTCCTAATACGAACTGCTAAAGAATGAAATTCGCTTCCATCGTCTGTATTTCCAGATCCTAGGCGTTTGCTAGTTATGTACCGTGGCGTGCTTTAATTTGGGACCAATTTCGAAAAAATATCCATAAATAAAAACAATATAACAGGTCTGTCAAGTGGGTTCCAAATTAAAGCTTGTGACTGCACCTCGAAATCATTAGCCATTTCGGCGCGTATGATGCCCATGTGCTTCATGGGATTGCAGGTTCTTGTGCGCGCATGATGCGCATGTGCTTCATTACAAATGTTGATGTAAGCATACTATTTTGTCCAATATTCATGTAGTGTGTATCTACTGAGAAAAAATACTTTGAAATTCGACTCTCTCATTATTGTCTGTTTTTAACCGACTTCAAAAAAAGGAGGAGGTTCTCAATTCGGTTGTATGTTCTTTTTTTTTTTTTTTTAACGTGTGTTACCTCAGAACTCCGTCATTTATGAACCGATTTGGAAAATTCTTTCGTTGTTTGAAAGCATATGCTTCAAGGTTGGTCCCGTTGTTACCGGAATCCAGTTCTGATGATGGGATCCATGAGGAATTGAAGGAACTCTTCAAAAGTTCAAGGGAAATGTAAAGCGATTTTAGTATTTTCAGTGACAAATCGAGCATTTGCATTCATAAAGTGTCATTTGGTAAACTAGATCTGATGAAGAAGACCGCAGATGGCCAACGGAACTCCTCAACGGGTCAAATCTTGCAAGTTGAATTTGACTCACTTCCCGGTTTCTGATTGATTTCATATTTTACATGCATGTGTAAATCAGGTGACAATGCAATATTATTGTGACATGGAGCTAATCTGATGATGGAGTTGGAAGGTGGCCATAGAAACTCTGTAATAAAACAACACAACCCCGTCGAGTTTGGGTTCATTTGAAACGTCTTGACGAGCACTTTGATCCCAGATGGTAACCAGGGTCTGATGATGGAGCTGGAAGGTGGTCAAAGTTACTCCATAAAGTAACGGCACTTACCCCATCGAGTACGGACTCATTTGACTCGTCTCAACGAGTACTTTGGTCCTAGATGGTAACCAGGGTCTGACAATGAAGTTGGATGGTGACCATAAGAACTCCGTAGTAAAACGACATAACCCCATCAAGTTTGGTCTCGTTTGATTCGTCTTGATAAGTACTTTGGTAACCAGAGGCAAAAAGTACAGTCAGTAAAGAGTGCCAGTCCAGGCCATTAGCAACAACTAAAAAGAAAAAAATAAAAAATTTTAAATAAAAAATAAAACCGCCTTCAAAAAACACCCAAAAAAAACTTGCAAATAAAAAAAATTTAAATAAAAAATAAAACCTCCTTCAAAAAACCCCCAAAAAAACATAAAATAATAATTGATTGAACCGACCACAATAAGCATGAAAATATCTTTCTACTAATCTGTTTGAAGTTGGTGCCTCAGCACGAGCCAGCAGGAGTGGACCTAGTAATCTAACTTACCTACATACCTATTATAGGGCTTCTACACTCCTGCTGGCTCGTGCTGAGGCACCAACTTCAAACAGATTAGTAGAAAGATATTTTCATGCTTATTGTGGTCGGTTCAATCAATTATTATTTTATGTTTTTTTGGGGGTTTTTTGAAGGAGGTTTTATTTTTTATTTAAATTTTTTGGTAATATAGTTATCATCTTTATTTGATAAACCAGAAATTTGGACTTTGATGTCTGGTTTCAGTTCAATAAGTCAACTTTATATTCATACTAGCTGTTGCCCGCGACTCCGTCCGCGAAGAATAAGGATGTAAAAAATAGCCTACGACCTATTCTCAGACCTACCAAATATTGAGAAAAAATTACATAATAATCGGTCCAGCCGTTTCGGAGGAGTTCAATAACAAACACCGTGACACGAGATTTTTATATATTAGAAGATTTCACTTTAAAATGCCATGATAACCACGGTGCATCATTGCGCCGTAGCGTACTGCCAACCACAGTGGATTGTATTCTACAGCATTGAACTATTTGTTTTTATATTTTAAAATAATTCATAGGATTCAGACGTATTGAATTCTTGGCATTGAATAATGTATTTTGGCGAAAAGTGTAGATAAGGCACGAAATATTAATCGCTAACTTGTTACAGTAAAATTACATAAAATTTACCACTGACAGATGGTTTGCCTTCATTTCATATTCAACTTTAACGACCTACAAATAAAGCCAATTTTAGAATACTGTTACCCACGTTTGCAGATTTTGTAATAACTAATTTATTTGTATGGTGTTAAAGTTGGAAATTAAATGAAGGCAAGCAATCTGTCAGTGGTAAGCTAAAAGTAAATGTATTGTATCTACTTACTTTGCGATCTTTTGCTCTTCGACCGGCCATAATTTTTTTATGACCGGTCGCAGAGCAAAAGATCTTTAAACATGAAACTACCGTGAGACTCTCATAGTGAAAATAAACGTTTATTTTCACTACGAGCAAAAGATCGTAGAGCAAAAAAATTAAATTCCATTACCAAACCCGTAACTAAGCAGGATAAATTAACACAAAAGCAAATAAAACAACATAATACACCGGGAAATTTTAGTGGTTGTTTTCCCGAAACGAGGTGATTTAGTATCGATTGTACAATCGTTTTATAATTACTAGCGTCAAAAATCCAACGAAGCGTTACTATTGGTTTGAGGTCATTTTCGACTTTCGTTTTTCACAATTGGATTTTTGAGTCTAGTCAAAATAGTAATTATAAATCGGTTGTACAATCGAAACTAAATCACCTCGTTTCGGGAAAACAACCACTAAAATTTCACGGTGTATATTGATTCAGCTGTTCCTATTCTGCTGCAATTTAATGAATGTTAAGTCATGTCATGACTTCACCGTGTCATTAAACCCGTAACGTTTTGATCAGACAATTAAATTATTCCGTCAAGTTTTAGTATTGCACATCCTGTGCTGATTGTATAAAACTTGACATTATGTTGGATTCGTCATCATCGCAGCCTGTATACATCCCACTGTGGGGCACAGCCCTCTCAGAATGAGAGGGCTTGCGCTGTAGTTCCCTCGCGGGACCAGTGCGGATTGGGAACTTCACAAACATAATGGAATTTCTTCAGCTCCTCACGATATTTTTTTCACCATGAAGCTCATGGTAAATTTCAAATTTAATTTCGCACTTAAATTTCGAAAAACTCAGAAGGTGCGAGCGCGGATTTGAACCTACGATCCTCTGTTTGAGAGGCCATAGGTTACCACGGCTTTTTATGTTGGACTAGCGACCCGCCCCGGCTTCGCACGGGTGCAATTATACATGTATTATACATATAAACCTTCCTCTTGAATCACTATATCTAAAAAAAACGCATCAAAATCCGTTGCGTAGTTTTAAAGATCTAAGCATACATAGGGACAGACAGACAGCGGGAAGCGACTTTGTTTTATACTATGTAGTGATTTTATGTTAGATTGTACTAGTGAAATCTGTTTTTTTTTTTACAAAACTAACTCAAAATTGGTACATTTTTGTTGCCATTCGATTTAAACGCATGCATATTTATTTTAAAACAATGATTAAGTAAAGGTATGGTTTGTAAATAGCAGCGGGTGTAACAATGGAACAAACAAAATTAGCTGGTATCATTAACCCTAGTAAAAAACGTAATTGAGGAAGTAGAATCACAATGTTTTGTGGGAGTTAAAAACAACTTTGATATGTATGGACATCTATACTAATCTATACTAATATTATAAAGAGGAAAGATTTGATTGTTTGTTTGCATTGAATAGGCTCCTAAACTACTGGACCGATTTAAAAAAAATATTTTGCCGTTAGAAAGCTACATTATCACTGAGTGACATAGGCTAGTTTTTACCGCGGGAAAATACCTTTTGCTACGGGAAAATTAATTTATCGCGGGCGCAGCTGCGGACGGAAGGCTAGTACTTTATAAACGGATATACATCTATCTATATGTATACCTGTAGAAGAGTAACTTGATTGGCTGACTGACAGACACCTCTACAGACTCAGACTCTATCTAGAGACCTTAAATTATTAGTAAGGATATATAAAAAATAATTCCTGTTTCCTTTGGTCACGGTATTACTTGAGAACAACTTTACCGATTTGGATGATTCTTTTTTAGGGTTCCGTACCTACCCTATTACTGAGACTTTGCTGTCCGTCCGTCTATCCGTCAGTCCGTCCGTCCTTCCGTCAGTCTGTCACCAGGCTGTATCTCACGAACCGTAATAGCTAGACAGTTGAAATTTTCACAGATGATGTATTTTGGTTGCCGCTATAACAACAAATACTAAAAAACAGAATAAAATAAATATTTAAGGGGGCTCCCATACAACAAACGTGTTTTTTTTGCCGATTTTATAGATAATGGTACGGAAGCCTTCGTGCACGAGTCCGACTCGCACTTGGCCGGTTTTTGTTGTGTTCGTAATTGTCAGGGCAAGGTTTGTATTACTGACAATCTTGAAAAATAAAAGACGGGCGAAGCCGCAGAAAACGGCTACATAGTTTAATAATAAAAAATAGGTGCAAAAGCAATAAAAACACTAGGTTACGCTTTTGTCTCATCCTAATTTAAATTCTATTACTTAGGCATAGGTGATAAAATTGTTGATTATATCTCCACCTCCTTTATAGTCATCGCGCTATTACGGCCAAGTTTATAATCTTCTCATAATTCATGAGCGAATACCTATCAGGAAGATAGCGGCCAGATAAGCTGCGTCAGCGCAAGGTCAATCAAATGATAAGTTAGGTAATTCATAAGGTTAAGGTTGGCACGGCCTTGTAGACTATTACAGATGTAGTGCAAAATGACTTCGCATCGGGAAAACTCCGATCTCAATCGGAATACGATAGAACCCGAACTGTCAATGATTGTAGTATTTAGGAAATGAAATGAAATGAAATATATATTTATTTGCGTAACATTATGTCATTATAGATGGTGATCAATTTAAAATTTCAAAAAGTATCAATAATGTCAATTACCTTATAAAAGTAGGCATGCAAACATTTTCTTAGTCTAAATAAAGCTACAAATGGAATAAAGTTCTCTCAAAGTTCGTTCAAAGGAAACGATATATATAAATAATACACGCTTGTTGGCTTGTCAAGAGTAACTGATTTATTTTAACTTGTTAGGCCTACCCACATATTACAATCTCTCAAGTACTCTACGACAATGATTGTATTAAATGAGTGACGTTCTCATGTCCATTAATATGGAACTTGTTTTTTTTTTATTATTATTATTATGAGCGGGAGGCAAACGAGCAAGCATGTCATCCGATAGAAAATGATCACCACCGCCCATAAATATCAACAAATCAAAGAGAGTCACTGATCTGTTGCTGGCTTTTAAAAAGTTAAAGTTTAGTTTGTTTAGTGTCAAATGTCAAAGTATAGAATAAGATGGGTACCTACTGAAGCTAATTGAGAGAGCACGATAAATACGAACTTTTCCGATAAACTACGAAGGAAAATCATTTTGCACTACATCTGTACACTTTTTGCACTTAAAATACTACTCCGTCTGCGATGAATTCGTTTATCGCTATCCCGCGGGAGCTATGCAATTTTCCGGGATGAAAACTATACTATGTCCTTCACAGGGTCTAAAACTATCTCCATACAAAGTTTCATCTAAATCGCATTTATGTTATTATAGTAAGGATAAAGATGGGTGGTTTGACCTATGGGCTCTCAAGCCGATGGTCGTGGGTTCGCACCTTGTGAGTTATTTCTGAATTTATGTTCGATGTTACATTCGAAATTTACCATGAGCTTTACGGTGAAGGAGAACTTGAGTTAACCTGCAGGCACCTGCGATGATTCAATGGCGTGTGTGAAGTTCCGAGTCTGCGCTATGCCTGCGTGGAAACTAGGACCCAAGCCCTTTTATTCTGGGATGATGATGATGATTGAAACGCTTGACAGCACCATCGAGATGTCATACATTTGGCATTCAATCAATTCATTATCTAACTAACTCAGAATGCAATTTGCCAGTAGGTACCTAATTGACAAAGAACTGGAATCAAAAAGCATTATTCAAGAATGACTCGTGATATACCCAAGCCTATTGCTTACATAAGTGTTTAGAGCATTAAAGTTGTAAATGACTCTAAACAGATCGTTTAACATTAAAGCTCTATGTATTGAAGATATGGTGTACTTTCGTTTGGCAAATTACGTTTCCCAAACTGATTCATTTGGCAAATGTTTAATTTCCCAAATGTTTATTTTTTCTGAAACTGTTAACTATTCAGGATATATTTCAGGACTATTTTGTAGGTTAGGTTAGGTTAGGGTTGTTTTATAACAATCCTGAAAAGTTTACAGTTTCAGAAAAAATAAACATTTGGGAAATTAAACATTTGCCAAGTGAATCAGTTTGGGAAACGTAATTTGCAAAACGTTAGTAAACCTCAATAATGTAGTTCTTGTTTTTTAAAAGTAAATGTAGAAATAGACCCGTAAATCACATTCACACTGGGCCCGCGTAGGAATTACGACCCAAGCCCTCTCTTTCTGAGAGGAGACCTATCGATAATCTATAGAAACTATCCATAGTTATACAACACTACTTCACCTAACCTTCTTATCCACAGACGCCGAAATCCAAGAGAAGTTCGAAGAGAAAGTTATGGAGACGATCGACGCTTTAGGAGCCCGGGCTAACGCGGCCCGCGCCGCCGCCCTCGTGTCTCTCCGCGCGGCGCTCCAGAGGCGGTACTTGGCGCCCCTGCTGGCCAACCACCGCGCGACCCTGGCCGATCACGTCACCAAGGCGCTCAGGCGAGGCCGCGATGCCGAGAAGAAAGCCGCCGCCGCTTTGGCACCTTTGCTCGCGCTACAGGTTGGTGGCACTATGATGTTAGAGGAGGAAAGTGGTGGAGACGGACGGATGACTTCGTCACTAAGGCGCTCAGGTCAGGCTGCGTTGGCCCCTTCGCTCGCTCTACAGGTTCGTGGCTATGGTATTAACCCGTCGAGCGTCCTGTGCGCACGGGTGTGCGCACAAAAAAAGTGATGGAGACGATCGACGGTTTAGGAGCCCTCGCGGCTGCCCTCGTGTCTCTCCTCGCGGCGCTCCAGAGGCGGTACTTGGCGCCCCTGCTGGCCAACCACCGCGCGACCCTGGCCGACCACGTCACCAAGGCGCTCAGGCGAGGCCGCGATGCCGAGAGGAAAGCCGCCGCCGCTTTGGCACCTTTGCTCGCGCTACAGGTTGGTTATGGTATTAGAGGAGGAATGTGATGGAGACGATCAACGGTTTTCCTAAACCTTTCGGCCGACTCTGACCACGTTACTAGGCCGTTGGTTCCTTTACTCGCTCTACAGGTGTGTGGTTCTATGGAATTAAAGGAGGAAAGTCTTGTAAAGCAAAGAAGTCTGCTACGACTTGTCCGGATATACTGGTCAGTATTTAGGTGTATCAACTTCGTGTTGTTTACTCTGTCCCCGGTTGTCCAAGTGACATCTTCATACTGTTTCATAGAAAAATGCTTAGGTTGTCCAGGAGACAAAATTTGTGTAACCATAGCAACGGGTGGCAAGAAAAAGTTGATTCACCCATTTGCTTATTGTCTAAATTCTTCTTCGGATTCTTCTCAGCGGGATATTTCCGAAGCGGTGGTAGATTAAGAGCTTGTTATAGTCTAAACTGAATAAAGATATTTTGTCTTGGACATCAGGAATTTCACTACGATTAGTCTGTGTTTATGTATTCTTGAGAGAGAAAGAGAGACAGATATTTATTATTCGGCGTATTGTAACACGTAATATTTATAAGTGTGATTTGCAATGAAATAAAAGAAAAGAAATACACATATAATATTCGATACACAGGAAAAAAATACATTTAGCAGGTAAAGATACAAATAAAAAAAACATCGAATAGTATAAGTTCTTGAAGAAATCTTGGGAATGATGACCAGTAAAGAACAAAACTTATTCTTAAATATCACTAGCGACCCGCCCCGGTTTCGCACGGGTGCAATGAGGGTTTTCTGGCAGGTGGAATATCGCTAGATGGCGTTAGTATCGTAAGGTCTATTTGACGTTACACCCATACAACAAATGTCAAAGTTGACAAACGGACCTGACGATACTAGCGCCAAATAGCCTCTCATAGAAAACCCTCATTATGCATGTATTATACATATAAATAAACCTTCCTCTTCAATCACTCTATCTATTAAAAAGATCGCATCAAAATCCGTTGCGTAGTTTTAAAGATCTAAGCATACATAGGGACAGCGGGAAGCAACTTTGTTTTATACTATGTAGTGATAAAATCATCTCTTAACGAGCGACGCTGCATAATTGGTTGCTGGCACACTACTGTTCGATCGTGCTCCTTTCATCATTTTCCTGTCATATGAATAAATTATACCCTAAATAAAAAAATAAAAAAAAATATATCTGTTTATTTCATAACAATTATACAATAATGACATACCTAGCCAATCTTTATTTTTAAAGATTTCTAATTGCTAGGCTATGAGTTGCCCTTAATAAATAAATTCTTAATTATGTTTTTAATGTTCTTAGGATTACTAGTTATTTTATCAATTGTAGTCCTGGGAAAATTATTTTTCTCAAACATGCTATGAAATATTGACGTTATGTTCCTTAAAATACGCCACGAACTGTCACGTTGCAGGTGCGGCTAGACGAGAGGTCAATAATGGAATTTCATACAACATTGCTGGCCAAGGCCAGCAAAGTGATCGTCTATTGTTTTATGTGACACAGCACCATGACGTTTAATAGGTCGACGTGGTCGACGTGGATGGATGGATGGACGGACGGACGGACGGACGGACGGAGGGATGGATGGATGGATGGATGTTGATGGATGGATGGATGGATGGATGTTGATGGATGTTGATGTATGTTGATGGATGTTAATGGATGTTGATGGATGTTGGTTGATGGATGTTGATGGATGTTGGTTGATGGATGTTGATGGATGTTGATGGATGTTGATAGATGTTGGTTGATGGATGTTGATGGATGTTGGTTAATGGATGTTGATGGATGTTGATGGATGTTGATGGATGTTGGTTGATGGTTGTTGATGGATGTTGATGGATGTTGATGGATGTTGGTTGATGGATGTTGATGTATGTTGATGGATGTTGATTGATGTTGTTGGATGTTGATGGATGTTGATGGATGTTGATGGTTGTTGATGGATTTTGATGGATGGATGGATGGATGGATGTTGATGGATGTTCTTGTTCATGGATGTTGACGGATGTTGATGGATGTTGATGGATGTTGATGGATGTTGATGGACGTTGATGATGTTGTTGGTGATGGTGATGGTGATGGTGATGATGATGGCGGTGATGATGGTGGTGATGATGATGATGCATGTTTGAGAAAAACTCTATACAAGCCTTGGCCACGAACAGGGATTGCCGGCCTCGTATCTCTAGATGGCCTCGTTAACACTCGGCCATCTATAACTACTCGGCCGGCAATCCCCTATTTCGCGGCCGCTGCAGTAATGTACTATAGTATTTGAGGAAGGTAGTTGGACCAGATCCTTTTACCATAAATATTTTGACATTTTGGAACAAAGAAATGATTAATATTATCTAGGCTTCGGAGTCTTTTTGATCTGTGATATCTAACTAATTCTCCCTGCCTATCCTTATATTCTAAAGCCATGGCTAATTTGACTTTATCAAATACATTCAAAATTCTGCAGTGCTGAAACAATTTATCATAATTATTTCTATACTTAAGTTTAATTTTAAGTGGTACAATAGTTTTCAGTATTCTTACTTAATGTATACACAACTTGACTATCCTGTGGAAGATTACTTAACATGTTGTTAAATCTTTGCAGATCGGCGAGGACGGCACAGAAGAATTCGTCCGCGAAGTCCGCCCCGCGCTCGCCGCCGCCTGCGTCGATAAAACCGCATCGCTCGAGGCACGTACAGAGGTAAATGCTTTCCATATGTCCTTACTTTTAAAGCCCAGTTTACACACGCGAGAAAAATCGTGCAAATTGCAATACATTTAAAAATATATATATATTAGGGGACAATGTTACACAAATCGACCTAGTCCCAAACTAAGCAAAGCTTGTACTATGGGTACTAGACGACGATAAACATACTTATATAGATAAATAAATACTTAAATACATAGAAAACATCCATAACTCAGGAACAAATATTCGTGCTCATCACACAAATAAATGCCCTTACCGGGATTCGAACCCAGGACCTCTTGCTTCGTAGGCAGGGTCACTACCAACTAGGCTAAAGCGGTCGTTTCGGCGTGCGACTGACGAAAGTAAACTCGTTCGCATTACAACCCCGCGATGTAATGGAAATTGCACAATTTTTCTTGCTGGTCTAAACTTGGCTTGATTATTTTAGAGTTACCTATTAATCTGGTTTTCGGGACAAATTTTTTTTTACTACAATTTCTTGGTATTATGTGGTTAACTGCCCAATTTAAACCAAGTTTAAACATTGTTTCAGTGTTGCCTGTCGCTATCCGTCATATGCTACCTGTTGGAGGATGATCTGTCCGAAATCCTGGAAATCATGAAGATGTACGAAACCATCTTCAGTGGGGCCTATCTCAAGGTACCTATGCTCAAAAATCTAAGCATGTTAGATGCCGAAAATCAAGTTCCTTGTACCGCGGAGGAGACTATATCCAGCTTTATTTTTATGACATGAGGTGGGAAAGAAGTAACTGGGTCACTTGTTATCACCTAAGGACAATCAGCATCAGAGGATTGTAGATGCATTGCCGCAGAGCTAAATAAATAAATAAATACGACCAGATGGCCTAGTGGTTAGGGAACCTGACTACGCAGCTTGAGGTCCCGGGTTTGATTCCCGTGTCAGGGTAGATATTTGTATGAAAAATACAAATGTTTGCTCTCGGGTCTTTGGTGTTTAATATATTATGTATTGAAGTATGTATTATCTATCTATAGTATCTATCACCATCATCATCCTAGCCGATACATATACGTCCACTGCAGTACACAGGCCTCCTCTCAGAATGCGAGGGCTTGGGCCGTAGTACCCACGCGGGCCCAGTGCGGATTGGGAACTTCACACACACCATTGAATTTCTTCGCAGGTGTATGCCGGTTTCCTCACGATGTTTTCCTTCACCGTAAAGTTCATGGTAAATTACAAATGTAATTTCGCGCGTAAATTCCGAAAAACTCAGAGGTGCGAGCCGGGATGTCAAACCACTAGGCCACCATGGCTTTTAATTATATCGGTATCTATCTTATAAAAGTTATAAAGTATGTTTAATTAATTATACGTTGCTTAGTACCCATAACATTAAAATAAAAAAAATGAACTCGTGAATCAGGAATTTTACCGTTTGTCTTACTCCCTACGCGTTAAGCATTGGTACTTCGCAGCAGGATATAGCATCATCCGTAAATTACGTCACACCAACTTCAATCATTTTTAGACCCTTGTCACACTTACACGTATTACTATGAAAATCGCAATTATTTTGCTCTCGTGTCACAAACCGCTTGTGATTCAGAGTGCGTTTGACAATACGGCCGTTGTGACATTTTTTGAGTGAGGCCTATGTCCAGCAGGATGTCTCTCTTGACGATTATGAAAAATGCAATGGCCGTGTAGTCGTGTACCCGCCTGATGTCGACTGTACTTGAGTGAATCAACTTCACGGGTGGCAACCCGTTGCTATGGTTACACAAATTTTGTCCCTTTGACAACCTAAGCATTTTTTAACCCCCAACACAACAAGAGGGGTGTTATAAGTTTGACCGCTATGTGTGTGTGTCTGTCTGTCTGTGGCATCATAGCTCTTAAGCGGTGCACCGATTTGGATGCGGTTTTTTTTTAATAGAAAGCAGGTTTCTTGGCGATGGTTCTTAGATATGTTTCATCAAAATCGGTGCAGCCGTTTCGAAGTTATCAGCTCTTTTGTTGGCTGCGGAAGAGATCTTAGACGCATAACGGGCATTGACAGTGACATAATTGCGTTGGGGGTTTTTAAAATTTTTAATTTATCTGTGGAACAGTATGAAGTGTCACTTGGACTACCGGAGACGGAGTAAACAACACAATAAAATTGATTCACCCACTTTAATCTCGATTTTTAGGGTTCCGTAGTCAACTAGGAACCCTTATAGTTTCGCCATGTCTGTCCGTCTGTCTGTCTATCCGCGGCTAAGCTCAGAGATCGTTAGTACTAGAAAGCTGTAATTTGGCATGAATATACATATCAGTCACGCCAACAAAGTGGTAAAATAAAAAATAAAAAAAAAATTTTTTTTAGGGTACCTCCCATAGACGTAAAGGGTGGGGGATTTTTTTTTCTCGACTAATCCTATAGTGTGGGGTATCGTTGGATAGGTCTTTTAAAACCATTGTGGGGTTGCTAACATGATTTTTCTATTTAGTGATCTGTTTGCGAAATATTCAACTTTAAAGTGAAAATTTTTATTAAAATCGAGCGTCCCCCCCCCCCCCCTCTAAAATCTAAACTGTTAGGTGGAAAAATTTGAAAAAATTCAGAATGGTAGTAAATATATCAAATTTACTAGGAAAATTATAGCGGCTAAGATTGCTTGGAAATTATTTGTAGTTTAAGAGTAAATAGTAGCCTAAGGTATAAAACATACCTAAACTTGGATGATTCCGTACACATACGAAATCCTTAGAAAAATATTACTTGATTTTTTCGTAATGGCTACGGAACCGTACCTTGTGCGTGTCCGACACGCTCTTGGCCGGTTTTTATATATTTTTATAAGGTGTCATTTTCAGCAGATAAATTGTACATGCACGATTATAATGAAAAACTTGATATTCATATATTTTGATGACGTGCGGTTCCTACAGTTGCCTTTAGCCGAGTCCGCCTTATTTGCGCGGGCGACGATCTCCGAGGGCTGCCGGTAATGCCCGAGTGTAAGCGGAATCACTCGTTACTTTTATTTTTTTCTCTAATGAACAATACATTTTTGATTTGTTATCTGCCAAATGGCATGACAGTTTGTTGGCAGAAAAATTTCGCTCTCTGACACTCTGCTTTTAATCTAAATCCTTTACAAAAAGAAAGAAGGAGAAATAAAAATAAAAAAACTACATACTAAGCTATAATACTTTAACTCGCTTTATACACCGTGAAATTTTAGTGGTTGTTTTCCCGAAACGAGGTGATTTAGTATCGATTGTACAATCGATTTATAATTACTATTTTGACTAGAGTCAAAAATCCAATTGTGAAAAACGAAAGTCGAAAATGACCGCAAACCAATAGTAACGCTTCGTTGGTACCTAACCTATTGTACGATCGTACGCTACTTGTACCAACGAAGCGTTACTGTTGGTTTGCGGTCATTTTCGACTTTCGTTTTTCACAATTGGATTTTTGACTCTAGTCAAAATAGTAATTATAAATCGATTGTACAATCGAAACTAAATCACCTCGTTTCGGGAAAACAACCACTAAAACTTCACGGTGTATAGTGATCACGGGCTTGTTCTAATTAGTTTTGCTTCCAGGGCGACGGTACAGTGAAGGTGTCGGGAGTGGCGGTGGAGGAAGGCATCTTACACGCGGCGGCACTGGACGGCTGGTCGCTACTTCTGTCGCTACTGGCGGGAGAGCACGCCGCACAACTGTTGCGCTCGCAGCCGCCCAGCGCACAGCGGCTTTCTGACTTGCTGTGCTCCTGCAGCCTGGAGGTAACACCGCTAGAAGTATGGAGGCTAGGGGTAACGAGGCTAGAGGTAGGGACACCAGGGAATAGGAGACTGGGGCGTGGAGACACTAGGGGTAAGGAGGCTAGAGATAGGTACTGTGGTGGGGGACCCTACTCTCTGAAATAGAAAATACTGCCTCAGCTAATTAAACTCATTGAAAAGAAAACTTGGATTTCTAACTATAACTGTACATTAATCATACATTATAATATTATTTAAACACTCCCGAGGCACGGCCTAATCAAGAATGGCTCCCAAGACCGTAAGGGTAAGAATACTACAGGTAGGGTCACTAGTGCGAAGGGATACCAGACAACAAATACTAAAAAACAGAATAAAATAAATATTTAAGGGGGCTCCCATACAACAATAGTACATTATTGTCGTGGCCTGGAAGTAGGCAATTGCTGGTTGAGTATGAGTGTTCCAGCCGAGACTAATATAAAGCTTTTCTCAAAAATGGTGAAGGATAAAAATAGAATAAACTTTTATTAACTTAAATAGGTACAAAGAATTGCAAATCACTTAAAATTAAATGTCATTAACCCTCTCCCGCCTTTTTTCATTAAAAAAAACTGCAGGTGTATTTTTCTACCGAAAACACTTAAGCTGTTTCAAACACAATAAAAAGTCTGGAGTTCCAACAAAATAATTGATACCGGTCATTTGAATTGGCTGTATACGAATAGTGCCAACTTATTACCATGGCCGTTTCAGCTTTTTAAAAAGTTTGAGACTCGACAATAATGGAATTTGTATGCGACATTGTTGTCGAGTTCATCGAGCCTGCAATGTTTTTAACTTTTTAATTTTTTTACTGACCATAAACTATGCACTTCACGTTCTGATATGTAAAGAATAATGCCAACATTTACGGATATTTTTGAGAAAACGTGATTTTTTGCTCGTTTTTATAGACAATGATACGCAACCCTTCGTGCGCGTGTCCGACTCGCACTCGTTTACACTGAAATGCTTGTCCAGGTCCGTCTGGCGACCGGCACGGCGCTGGCGATCGCGTTCGAGAGTATATCGGAGACGGACGGCGACGAGTCCGCCTTCGTCGAGGAGCTGCTGCCGCGCCTGGAGGAGCTCACGCGGGACTCGAACAAGTTCCGCGCCAAGAAGGAGCGGAAGGTCCAGCGGGCCACCTTCCGGGACATACTCAGATACTTCGAGGTCAGTCGCTGCACTTTAGCCCTCAAGTCATCCGGCTTGAGGTCCCGGGTTCGATTCCCGTGTCGCGGCAGACATTTGTATGAAAAATACGAATGTTTGTTCTCGCTCGGGTATTGGGTGATTTAAGATAAAGTATGTTTTTCCGTTGCTTTGTACCCATAACACAAGCTTTTTTAGCTTGCTTTGGGACTAGGTCAATTGTTGTGAATTGTCCAGTGATATTTATTTATTACTACTAGCTTTTTTGCCCGCGACTCCGTCCGCGTGGAATTAGTAATTTGGGCAGCTTATTTTTTTTTATTCAATTTGCTTTTTCATCAATTATGGCTCTCCTTAGTTCCTCGATATAAAAACCCCCCCGCCCGCACACCCGCGATCACATTCACCACGTCACATTCACGTACTCCCAAGTCAAGCGTGCCTATAGAAGTTTTACTTCAAAAACCCTCGATTTTGAAACATTCTTCCGCTCCGCTCCGCTCCTATTGGTGTTAGCGTGATGATATAGCCTATGTCCTTTCTCAGGCTCTATCTAGACTATCTGTGTACCAAATTTCATTTAAATCGGTTCAGTAGTTTTAGCGTGAAAGCGAGACGGACAGACAGAAAGAGTTACTTTCGCATTTATAATATTAGTTAGGATTCTTCGCGGACGGAGTCGCGGGCATCAGCTAATACGCATAAGAAGCAGTTTCATTCGTAACAAAAACGATGTGTGGCGTTCAAAAAGCAATAATAACGACCGCTTTAGCCTAGGGTTCGAATCCCGGTAAGGGCATTTATTTGTGTGATGAGCACGAATATTTGTTCCTGAGTTATGGATGTTTTCTATGTATTTAAGTATTTATTTATCTACATAAGTATGTTTATCGTCGTCTAGTACCCATAGTACAAGCTTTGCTTAGTTTGGGACTAGGTCGATTTGTGTAACATTGTCCCTCCTAATATTTATTTTATCTGCGTGGGTACCTATTCTAGGAAGACGCAGTCCCGTCCCTCCGCGTGCGTGTCGGCACCGAGTCTGTGGAGTGCAACATGTGGTGGTCGCGCGCCGCCTACGGAGCCCTGGCCGCCACGCTGGGCGCCGGCCTGCAGGCGCTGGCGCCGCACTGCGCCGCCCTGCGCGCCGCCCTGGGGCTGCCCGACTCGCCCGCCGTGCCCATGCCCAAGAAGAAGCTGAATAAGCTGCACAGGGTGAGTACAAGATACCATCACTACGATCTAGGTATCATGTGATCACGCGTCTACGAAGCCCGGGCAGCGACCCTAGGGCTCCTAGACAAGCCCATACCCAAGAAGCTGAATAAGCTGCATAGGGTGAGTACGGTCGGTTCCCTAACTTAAGTATCCACTTTTTCATACAAATTGTATAGAATTTAGCTTATGCGCCAAGAGCGCAAAGCTATGTGCTATGTGGTCGTACGGAGCCTTAGCGGTGACCCTGGGGCTCCCCGTCACGTACTCCGTGCTTGTGCCCAAGAAAAAACTGAATAAGTTGCATAGAATGAGAATAAGTTACCATCAGTGCGCACTAGGCACCATGTGGTAGCCTGGCAGCGACCCTGGGGCTCCTAGACGTGCCCGCGGTGCTCACGCCCAAGAAGAAACTGAATAAGCTGCACAGGGTGAGTACAAGCTACCGTCACTCGCATTAGGCACCATGTGATAGCCTGGCAGCGACCCTGGGGCTCCTAGACGTGCCCGCGGTGCTCACGCCCAAGAAGAAACTAAATAAGCTGCACAGGGTGAGTACAAGCTACCGTCACTCGCATTAGGCACCATGTAATAGCCTGGCAGCGACCCTGGGGCTCCTAGACGTGCCCGCGGTGCTCACGCCCAAGAAGAAACTAAATAAGCTGCACAGGGTGAGTACAAGCTACCGTCACTCGCATTAGGCACCATGTAATAGCCTGGCAGCGACCCTGGGGCTCCTAGACGTGCCCGCGGTGCTCACGCCCAAGAAGAAACTGAATAAGCTGCACAGGGTGAGTACAAGCTACCATCACTGCGGGCACGCGTCGGCACTGAGTCAGTGTATTGGTCGCGCCCCGCCTATGTCGCCCTAGCGGCGCCCCTGGGGCTCCTAGACGTGACCTCGGTGCTCATGCCCAAGAAGAAGCTGAATAAGCTGCACTGGGTAAGTTGCTGTCATCTTTAATACTCTACATCGGGTCGTGATGCCTCTATATGTCGCTAAAAATCAGTGGAGCGTGGTATGTGGTGATCACGCAGCGTACGGAGCCCTAGCGGAGCCCCTAGGCCTCCCCGACGTGCCCACGGGGCTCGTACCCAGGAAGACGCTGAATGCTGCATCGGGTAAGCGCGAGGAGTCAAATTTAATATTCTTTCAAGTGTCGTCCGCGACCTCGTCTGGGGCCGTAAAGCCTAAGGGCATGAAAGTTCGCAAAGCCACAATAATAAAATTGGCACATAGCCTATTGTAATTGGGTGAATCAACTTTTTCTGGCCACCCGTTGCTATGGTTACACAAATTTTGTCTTGTGGGCAACCTATGCATTATTCTATGAAACAGTATGAAGATGTCACTTGGACAACCGGGGACAGAGTAAGGCTGCGTTCAAACCAAACCGACTGTCGGCCGCCGAATGTGAGCAGGCTCACTGTGAGCCCCAGTGTGAACGTTATTTTGTACGGTATTTTATGTCGGCGACTACGCATAGCGTAATGGCGTATTGTCGGTTTGGTGTGAACGAAAAACTGAATATGTATTGAAATACAATAAACTGCGTAACGCGCGCTCACATTCGGCGGCCGACAGTCGGTTTGGTTTGAACGCAGCCTAAACAACACGAAAATGTTGATTCACCCAAAGACGCTGTCTTAGAGAAATTGACTTCATTTGACCTGTTGTGTTGAATGTTCCCTTATAAGAAACCAAAAATAACGCAGTGTATATCCGTTTATCTTTCCAGTATCCGTAGTAGAAACCTTAGTTTAAGACTAGGCGAATTATTGTGAATCTTTCCGTAATATTCATTTTAATTATTATCGTTTTTTTTTTCAGCATCTGGCCAACAACGCGGCAGATAAGGCGCGCACCGTCGCACGCGGGAAGAACCGCGACAAGCGATCCGCCGCGCTCGCCCTCTAAACTATACACCGACCACAATGGCCGCTAAACGGAGCGAGGGGGGGTGCCACAGGACACCACTTAATAGTGGTGGTGCTATAAGAAGCATAGTTAGTTCTGGCAAGTTACGACCAAGATTAAACATGCGGCGTGGACGATGACCGCCGTAAGCTAACCTACAATCGCAGTAAATAAAAATAAAAAATATAAAAAAAAACATTTATTACGTGACGTGTCCATAGGAACACAATAGGTATGATGAAAATAAAAAAAGAAAAAAAAATAACAGGGAGTAAAGCCCTTCAAGTCTACGCAGATTTGGATACCGAGAGATTTCCGTCTCCAAGCGACTTGTAAAATTGAGAGAGGTTCACAGGCATGTCGCCGAGACGCTTACAAAGGGCCTAAATGACCTAATGATTTCAATGACGGCTTGCTCCCTTTCCACTGCAAGCGGAGCGATCTCCGTGTGGACTCTGCTTAACCTTTTCGACGCCAACAACATATATCAGCACTGCAGGTTCAACGCCAACGACTGATATATCAGTTAGGGCGTGCAGAGCGATATCTACCTACATGCATTTCTGTAGGGTTGAAAGCTGTTGTATATGACAAAGCGTTGAAAAGTTTAATATCCAACGTTAAACTTCATAGAATTTCATTAGAAGCTCCTTTGAAGTTGACCGTTGCGAGTTAAATGGACGGTCCTTTCGCAGTGGAGAATAGGTATTTGATAAAGTCAGCTTACGGCGGACGTAGGTAGAACTTATACACCGAAAATCATCTTGAATCATTACTTTTATAATTCAATTGAGAAAATCTTGGATTTCTGGAATTACGTCGAAACATCTTACACAAGTATGGTGCATCTTGTACTCATATAGTGAAATTGACCTATGATACTCGTTGCCTATTTAGTGGTTACTACGCACCCCCCCCCTCAAACATTATAAAATTGTCTCGTGTAAAAATTGGCGTGTAGATCGAATTTTTGTTACTCAATTACTGTTGTAAGTTATTTCTATAATTATTTAATTGTAACCCCTGGGATTAAATCTCCTTTAGTCTACGATTTGTGTAAATAGGTATACTATAAAAAAAAAATTGATGCCGGTCATTTTTGTATATGTCGTAGAGTACGACAGCAATTAGGTGAAACTAAAATTTTAATTTAGAATATAGAACAAACCGGAATCCGTGTACAGTCTACTTACAAAGGTACGGCTGAAGTTACAAAAATATTAAACAACCTTAATGCTAACTCAATAAAATCTCATATACAAGTCTATATCTATATTTTGTTTATTATTGTAAATGTAATTAAATTATTCAAATTAAATTTTACTATCTTAATGTACTTACACTACACTTTCAACGCCAACAACACATATAGGTGTCACAAAGTACAGTGTCAAACTGATCTTGACACAATGACATAAGATTCAAAGCAGGTTTACGTTTTGTTGAGGCGTGGCGTTGAAAGGGTTAATCATCTATGGGCATGTGTTCGAAATAAATTATTATTATTATATCGGGTTGCATACAATTTTCAGTCATAATTCGTCATCATGCATAATTCATCATTAGGCGTAACTTTTTTTTCTCAGAAACCATTCAGAATTTTTATAAAATAAACCTAACTTATAAAGTTTTGTCGAATGTACGTGTAAGTTATTGGAGCCTGTTATTGACAGTCGATTTTTCAAACGACAATTTTTCCAAATCATACAAGTTTTGGTGGTGTTGCTACTTTCAACGACCGAAATCGCGCGTAGACCAAAACGGAGGGTAACTTGCGCACATTTTTCGCTTTGAATCTAAACCCATTTGTCACAATACGGGGAGGGGATATTTTAACACTTTTCTGGTTTTTTCTATATTCTAACAATTTTACGAGTACATTGTGAATTTTACGTCAAAAATGTTACTAAGAAAGTGGCGTCTTTTTTAATTTCTACTCTTTACTGTCGTGTTCTAAATATGTTGTTGGATCTACACGCCCTGGGTTTTTAGAACTGATTTGGAGACCCAAGTTACATTATAGGTCTGAGTTTAGGTCGGATTGCTTTAGGTTTAATTTGTTTAGATTCTAAAATGCTGTGATTGAATTGTTGATCCGCGCGGTTTGTTGCTCGGCAACTTGAGCGAGTTCTGTTTTTATTTGTGAAACGGCCGTGTTGGTTTTAAAGTTAATGTATTTGTTAATTTGACTATTTTGTCGCGGTGCGAGTGAGTGAATGCGTGGCTCATTCACAGTAAATCGGGAGTGGTATTTTGTCCACTTGCAAATTACAAAACTACTTGTCCACAAATTTTCAGTCATCCTTTGAACCTTAGATTATTTATACACTAGATAGAGCTTAGGCGGCATGAAAACGTCCCGAAAAATATAAGCCAACTGTTGGCTTATATGTCATTTGCCCCTTCAGTTTGAATGACGCAACGCGATCGTAAGATGAAGCTGTCAAATGGGATTTTGGACGTTTTGTATCGCAGTGTTTGCTACTGACACTATCTAGTGTATAAATAATCTAAGATTTGAACTTAGCAAATGGTAGCTGCTAATTCGGAAAGTCTGTAAAAGTTTGCAAGTGTTAAGGTGTTCCCAAAAGACAACTTACTTCTCTGAGATTTACCGTGCTTCTACCTAGCAGAAGCGCACTGCTAATAATAATAAAATATGTTGCGTTACGAATTTACGGTAAGTAAATTGTAATTGGCAGTAATATATTTTGTGTCGCAGTATTTGAGAGATTAGAATGTCCGAGGTTAAAAATGGTTTGTTGTTTGTTGCTTTTTTGGTTCCAACTGAAAAAAAAATTGTTTCGGTCACTTTCCTGGGGGTAGGACCCACGATCCCGCTCGGCACTTGCTTATTGTTTGCTAACAATAAGCAAGTACAATAGATAAAGACTTAGATTATTCCTAAACTAGGTCATGAAAACGTCCCGAAAAATATAAGCCAGCTGTTGGCTTATATGTCGTTTGCCCCCTTCAGTCTGAATGACGTGACGCGTTCGTAAGTTGATGCTGTCAAATGAGTTTTTGGACGTTTTAAATCGCAGTTTTTGCTACTGACCAGAGGGTTAGTAGATAGAGATCTAGTGTATAAATAATCTAAGGATAAAGTCTCACAAAAGTAAAAGAATGTTGCTCACAAAGTAAAGCGAGGCAAGCAGGATGTGGCCATTTGTGTACGTAACGCATTCAAGTGACGTGTCATTACACTATCCTACCTGTTATAAACGGGGATTTTAATTTTTAACTCAATGAGCACGAGTCTCTGCGTTGAACCAAAGAATTTTTAATTTCGAAGTTATATATAAAAATTGTAAATCGTTGGAACCTACATAAAATATGTGCTCGGAATCTATCGTCATATCACATTTATACCAGCATTTTACTACCACGTTGACATATTATTTATTATTATATTAAGATTTTTATTGTCTATCTGTGGGCACGGAGTGCCCCCGCCAAGTCGATTGTATATTTTTCTCTTGATCATATTATGTTACATTTAGAAAATTTCAATGAAATTAAAAAAAAATGTTTTTTAACATAATTTCACATTAGGTGAAACTTTTTCGTATTTCTTGTCATTTTGTAATATAGTTGCATTGCTTACTCCTTGACTTGAGTGCTATAATGAAACAGATCTACTGCCAATAAACGTAAGAAATTGAATTGTTTAGCGGTATACGTTGATTACTTATACTTTCATTTTACACTATATTTTTATATTAATATTTGTTAGGATTATAATTTGTAGTGTAACATAGCCCAATTTTAACTTTGCGTCGGTTATTGCTTTGGATCAGGGAATCAAGTTGCGGAGTAAGGTACACTTATTTTAATGGTTGATAATGTAATTCATATTTACGACTTAAACTGCGCATCTACAGATGTTCAGAGTGAGACTAAATATTGCATAGTGCAAGTAAAAAGCGTCTTTGTAAATGTTATTTTATTCGGGTAGCGATTGGTGAAATAATATTTATACAGATCCAAACATGATTTTTATTGAGCTCTTCCCATCCCCTATTTCCTATTTACCCCTGCAATAAGCAGGCTACACGACAGGCTAGTGTAAGGCCCGGCGCCCATTATCGGCATCGGCAAGGAAAAGGCTCCTTCGGCATCTCCATGCAAGCGCACACTGTCGGAAACTATGCTTTGGCATGCTGCAACGTCCTTAGGTCCGGCGCCTATTATCGGCACCGACACGGCTGAGGATTTTAGGCGGCTAATAGCAATATACTTTTTTTTTTTTTTTTTATATACTATATAGGCTTGCGTTTGGCCACAATCACGCCTGATGGAAAGCGAAGATGAGGCCTACGATGGAGCACGCTTGCCTAGTAAATGCTCATTCACCCTAGACTTGAAAGCGGCCAAATTGTAGTGTTCAGGGAACAGCACAGTACACACAGCACACAGCACAGCGCAGTGTTCAGGAATACGTTAACATCATGGCAATAAAGTTGAAATTTCGCTTGCATCTAGGGATGCCGATAATGGGTGGCGGCGTAACGATGGCTACCGAAGTATCCCGAAGCAGCCTCGAGCATACCGACGCGGTATTATTGTTACTACGACCATATATCATGGAAATTTCTACTTCATTGCCATTATGTTAATGTATATTGCTATTTGCCACCTAAAATCCTTTTCCCTGCCGATGCCGATAGTGGGTGCCGGGCCTATCCTGTTATCGTTTTTTTTTTATTGATTTTATGCCGTCTTGTCATAGGAATAAGGTTGAATCTTTGTGTGGATGATCGACATACGCGCTATGCCGAAGGATGCCTTTCCACCAGCTATGCTATGAGGATGTTAAAACTACACTACGAAACTACGTGATCGTTTCTACTAATGCTAAGCTATATAGCCGTGCAAGATGTGCAGCTCGAGCGGGTGTACCCCACTATTTCCATAGAAATACAAAATAGAAAAAGTGGGACAAGCGTTTTTTCCAAATTATATCCATTATTTCTACTGCGGCAAAAAAACCGCCGTCATAAGAGGTGATGCGGGGTTTTTTTGTGGCCGCCGCCAGCAATAGAAATAATGGGATCCATCCGCTCCAGCTAAATAAAAAAGAATAAAAAATATTAGGGGACAATCTTACACAAATCGACCTAGTCCCAAACTAAGCAAAGCTTGTACTATGGGTACTAGACGACGATAAACATACTTATATAGATAAATAAATACTTAAATACATAGAAAACATCCATAACTCAGGAACAAATATTCGTGCTCATCACACAAATAAATGCCCTTACCGGGATTTGAACCCAGAACCTCTTGCTTCGTAGGCAGGGTCACTACCAACTAGGCTAAGGCGGTCGTTTAGCTATGCGATTTATCGACAGTAGGGACCATCTATAACCCGCATCGACAGCACGCATCTTTCCATATAAAACACAGCTTAGTTAAACCCGTTTCCACGAGTGCTATACTATGTGGACCAATGAACATGACTGGTGAATATCAAACGCATTCATAGCAACAGCACATCCAGGGAAAGGCACCCTTCAAAAAGGTACGACAGTAATCAGGAGTAGGTGAAAGAAAACGCCATCGTAAACACATGACTAGCTTTATTATCAGACATAGTACATCGTCTCCCTGCATACAAAACATAGTTCTCGCTCATATCATTATACAACAGATAAACATCGCTTACCCTAACCGTCCAACGACACGAGATAAAACGACTATTCTAAGTGCAACTACGCCATTCACGTGAGCGACGTTTGACTTCGTCTTGTTGGACGCCATTTTACACGCTTATCGCGATTGTGGACTACATTCCTGTGAGTAATGACTAGAATTAATATGGGATAGACCAAACATATCCGCTTACTTAGCAATAAATTCTCAATCCACACTACCTTCACGAAATTCCGTTCGTACGCTAGTTACTAACCTGCTGTTTTATTTTGAAGAACAAGCGTCGTCTTTACCAGGTACTACAACATATTTCTATACAAATAATATCCTGAAAACAACCAGAGAATAAAGCAACTTATTCTTAGCGCCCTGCGTAGGGTCAACACCATAAGCAAAGTAATAAATAATTCACACCAGACCAGTGTTATTTTATGTGGAAAATTAGGAATTAATGTTCTCTGACCAGCGTTGTCTTATGTCAAAATTGATAAATAAAAGGGTTGCCTGGTCAAACCAGATAAGTCGTTCGGAATTTTGAATTTAGATGTTATATATAGTGTTCTGTTTTCAACAGTCAATTATTTCGATTTATCGGGCTTGACCAGGCAACCCGCGATACACTATAATAAATTGATTTTATAACACATGAATATACAGGAATGCAGTCCAATTCGTTGCTCAATTAAACATCTGATATTGGAACAAATAAATACACTTATCTACTTGGTACAAAAGTTAAGCTCATGTATCAGACCTAGTGCTGTAGCTAAATCGAGCGAGGTTGTCGGACCTGGCATTAATGGTACACTAATAACGAAATTGTATATCCATAGAGCCATCTTGCTATTTGCACAACAAAGTTGTCTAGAAGCAGAATGGCTTGTTCGCTTTTTCCCTGTGACGTAGACCTTACCATACCATTAATATTAAACGAAAGATCTGTCATTTGAAAAAAAAAATAACGTCGGTAAAATTTCAAGCTTCCTGGTGGCTAGTGACAGCAATTTATTTTGCGGTATCTAAATGACTACACAATACGAATGGAATTTAAAAAAGCTGAACCAGGTTAATCGGTAGTAACAATACAAAACGAGTGACTGGATTAAAATCCGATGTAACAGGACAATTATGACAACTATGTGATTAATTCTCTGACTCACAGCGGAATGTTTCATACTTTTTTTGACTACTGCAGTTGAATGTCCAACTTTTTAACTCCACCCACACAAAACAATAGATCAGCAACTCCTTCACAAATTTGGAGGTTATGTCTAACGCACTCGCAATCACAATCGTTTTCACCACTTCTTACTGTCATATGGTATAGAATGAAGGTAGAAAGAGATAGTGAATGGCATCGTGAGCGCCCGCGCGCTAGACTATACGGCCTCAGGTTTACTGCCAGATAATTTAAATTACGAAGCTTTCACAGGGCATATGAAATACAAAGGTCCGAGTTAGGGACAGGCAAATGACCAATCAAAATGTCAAACACGAAATAATTACTGTCAAGTTTCACTCAAACCATCTCGCCGGTCGAAGTAGCGTTATGTTAAGAGTTAGAAGAGCGTTGCCCCGATCAATAGCTGCGTCCTGCTCGAAAGGCAAAATGGATTATGACAACGGAATATGAAATTATAATAAGTTTAGCTACAGCCCGTCTAAAAGAATAAGACACCAATACAATATCTTATAAGCTATCTTAGAATTAACTTATATTACCAATGGTCTCAAGAATATGAAAAACATTGAAGTCTCAGATTACAGAACATTCAAGATTATAGAAATATGTATAAATATGACATATATTACCCCCTATTATACACTTTATGCTAGCTGGTGAATTTATGTACATGAAAAATATGTTTATATTATTAAATAGACATACATTTAGTGCATTATCTAATACGTAAAGGCTTTCGCGTTTGTTTTAAGAATATCTTTAATTTCTAGGCACTGGCATGCCCACTCTAGGAGATACTTTCGATCCCAGAGCGCGCATAGCTATTGTCAATAATCGTTAAATATAGATTTCAACTATATGTTATTATATTACTAATTTAACATACAAATGGACCATATTAGAATGATCCTTGCAAAAAGTACAAGCTAACGGCATTTTCTTTAATATATATAGGGCTTTAGACTTTTTATTGTTAAAATCACCTCAACGTGTCATCACGAATCTATCATTAAAGACTACTCGTGACCACGGCCGCTGCAATGTGGTCGAAACGTCGAGATAATTTTAGGAATTGTCGCGTTTAATAATATGTACCTTATTATGTGTGAAAATCGCGATATTTTAATACAATAAAATAAGACTATCGTCACAACAATAAGACAGTTAAAAAGTCGCTCAACTTGTACTTTTATTCAAAGACTCGAACTATTGTTTAACAATGGAAAGAATTCACAACTTTCGGATAAGTATATGCTTTCAACGCACAACCTATGGCGGCAACGTGGCAATCTGAGGTACCGTGTATAAAGGCATCTGCGAAGGCGACCACGCTATATCGTACCAGAATTATAAAAATATGCGAAATGCAATTGCGTTCGGGGGGTATCCTATTATCTCGCCTCATTCGTTTTTCGTTTCATTCACTATCCGTCACTATCTTTTTTGATCAAATTCTGCAACTTGACTATCACACGTCTATTCGTTTTTCGTCACCTTCCTTGGACTCATTCGTCGTTCTACCATTTGGTTTTTTTATCTCATTTACTCATTTGCTGGTAAATAAATTTTCTTAGGTAGATGAGACAAAAAAGGAAAGGGTAGCACGACGAATAAGTCTAAGGAAGACCGTGACGAAAAACGAATAAGCCTTATTAAATAAATAAAATAAATAAATAAGAAATCTTTATTTCGCATAAGTAACAGGTACATGTTTTTTTTTTTATTTTTTTTTTAATAGCCTATACAGTGTCCCACTGCTGGGCAAAGGCCTCCCCTTTCTCCTTCCACTCGTCCCTGGCTTCGGCAAAGTGTTGCCAGTCCGGCTGGAATCGCTCCAAATCGTCCCGCCACCTTCTTTTAGGCCTACCTCTGGTCCGGTGCCCGTCGCTTGGAACCCAATCAGTAGTGATTTTGGCCCAGCGATCCGGGTGCATCCGGCAGACATGACCTGCCCAGTCCCACTTGAGTTTGGCGGTCTTTGTCCCAACATCAACAATTCGGGTTTTGGAGCGCAGTTCAGTGTTTCTGATTCTATCAGCTCTTCGAACACCTAGGATACTAGGTACATGTTAAAAAGAAAAATAAAAACAATAATTGAAAATAGAGATAAGCTACATATACGAAAAAGGAGTCCACTCAGCACTCGTCGGGTCACTAAAGGTGGCTCGACGCTGATATTATGTGGATCCTGGTTAGCATCCGATACAGAGCCGCACGGCACACATGCTCCCACAAACTCTCCCAATATGATTATAAATATAAATAAATATATCTGTCTCTCTTATTAAACACCTCTCTCCTCTCTCTTATTAAATAAATATATCTGTCTCTCTTATTAAGAGAGACAAAAAAATAATGACGGATAGCGAACAAGACGAATAAAGAATGAATGAAATAAGAATTAAACGAAAAACGAATGAGGCGAGATATGTAATAGGATACCGTTCGGGGCTATCTTTTCTATTGTGCACTAGCTTAGGCAGCATTTATACATAGTCATAAGTAGAGGCCGGAATTCTTGTGGCAATTTTGAAGCTGTAATAGAGGCTTTTCATTTATCGACTACATCTGTAGATGTAGCATGCGTATGCGGGACTGACAAGGAATAACTATAATTTCAATACTAGATGAAAAAAAACCTGCCTGTATAATTCCCATTCCCATGGGAATTCCGGGAAAATTTATAACCTATGTCACTCTCGGAACTGAGAGGAATCTAATGACACCTCAAACTTCAAAATCCATTGAGCCGTTTAGGCTGCAGGGCGTGCCAAAGAATGATACACTCATACATAAATACATACGCTCGAAAAACATAACCCTCCTTGGACAGTCGGGTGAAAAACATTTCTGGGCCACCCCGTTTAGGTATTATTGATTGGCACAAATGCTGCCTAGGCAAGTTTCCAAGACCCCGATATCAATAAATATATTTATTTGCAGAAAATAAAATCACAACTATAATTTTCGAGTTTTTTTTTTAAATAGGCCGCGTTGCTCGTAACCTGTCATATACATTCTCTATCCACGGCAATTTTTAGCAGTGCAGTGTACATTAAGTCAAAATGGAAGCTGCATTATTTTAAATTTATAAATTGTAACGTCCTTTGGCATTGACTTTTTACTACATAAACTACTTACATAATAACAATCATGGTGTGTACTATCGAACCAATCGAATCGTGACCCATTGTCGAAACTTGTCACAGAAAATGTCAGTGACATCGCACTGCTAAGAGAACATTCCAAGGTTGGACAGAAATCAAGTGGTTCGACTGTACGCATTTCTAGAACTGACCAAAAGATAACATCAATTTAATCTAGCACTTCACCAATTTTGTTTTTAAAAGAGTACAATAATAATTCCCATTAATTTCCCAGAACTATTGTACACTTAACAAACAACTATAATTTTGATCGCACAGCGATTTCCGAAAAGCTTTCCTACTACTAGTAAATATGAATGCCCCCAGATTATGTTCAAGAATAACCGATTATTCTTATAATACATATGAATTTGCTTATTGGGACAGGAGATATGTATGAGTACTGCATTTTATATTACACTAATTCCAAATATAAAACTATACATACGCATTTCATTTGAAACCTCATTTAGTTTGATGGGTTAGTGACAAAATGTGTATGAACATTATTTTGTATCCAGCAAGCTGTAGAGCATAGCAGCAGTATTAAAAACATTGTCAATTTAATCTACTGTCGAGTTTAAATTCGGTTGTCAATAAGTCAGTCAAGTTGCTCGACACAACATTAGCTGCAGTCAAACAATAAAAACACCTACATACAAATTGCAAATGATCCCATGAAAGCGAATAAAAAGGCTCGTCCATAGTCCGACAAGCTCGTGCGCGTCCCTCCGCGGAACTCTGTCGCAATCAGCGTTTGCCGCACTTATTAAAATTACTACTTATTATTAGCAGAGGCTCCCTGCGACAGGGTTCCGCCGAGCGCCCCGCACGAGCTTGTCGGACTGTAATCTCATTTGCACCATTGACTATAGCTAAACCGTTTAACTGAGTACTCGCCCGCGCGGCTGACAGGGGGGCCGAGAGGTGCGGGCGGCAGGCACACGAGGCGCGCTCGCCGCCCGCACCTCTCCCGGCCCCCTTTGTCGTCTTACCCCCCAGCCCCTGTACCGCGCGGGCGAGGGCTCATTAAACGGTCTAGCTATAGCACCATTACGGTACTGCTATGTATGGTAATGGTGCAAATGAGACTATATTTCGTTTTTTTAGCATTACAAATAGGGTAAACAATCTTGACGAGTCTTTTTATCGAAAAACGCTTTTAAAAAAATACTAACTATTACTTATTTTATTAAACCAAAATAATGTAAATTACCATAATATGTCCTTTCTAATTTTGACGACCTTTAATTTTTTTAACACCTGATAATTACTACAGGAATCGAAAGAGTTTCGCCTCCTGAACACGGAAAAATATTTATTATAATTTATTTCTCCATATTTAAAAAAATACAACAAATTTAAAAACACATATGTAAAATCGCTGTCAATTGAAATTGCGAACAATGTAAATAAACCATTTAATGAAATATCCATATTCTAGCACTTGTTTATTGTATTAATGGTTTAGGATAGTGTTGTGGTAAGTATTGATTAACACACGGATTTAGCAGTATTTGATGAGGGAAAATGGAAATTAAAGACATTTTAAATACAAGGTTTGTTTGTTTGCAATTTCAATTGACTGACAGTTTACTTACAAATACTTCCACAGAATAGATATGTTTCCTTTACCCTTTTCACTAGAAAAAAGAGCTGTCATAATTTTAAATTTGATAACAACCTTAACGTCAAATTTACGTCATCACTTTTTTTTAATAGAGACTAGACAAAAGTAATGGATCTATTCTATGGTTACGCTCTTTTAGAATAAGCACATCTTTAAAAAATTGTAACAAATTAATTAATAATCCTAGTGAAAATTTAAAACTATCAGCGTCTTTCTCTTTCCAAACAGAATACAGAGAACGAATCGAATTATAGTCTTAGAAATATGAAATGTTGTCAATTGTTACATATTCGCAGGGATTTATTTTTCAAAAGTGTTTTTCAATAAAAAGACACGTCAAGATAGCTTACCTTCTATCAAATGCTAAAAAAATGAAGTATAGGGCGGTTACGAGCCAGCCACTGGCACTAACAGATAGAAATGCAGTATACTAGATGTTGCCCGCCAATGCCCGCGTCCGTCTGCGAATAATTCGTTTATCGCTATCCCGCGAGAACTATACTACTTTCTAAGATAAAACCTATCCTACGCCCCTCTCAGGGTCTCAAACTATATCCATACCAAATTTCATCTAAATCAGTTCAGCGGTTTAAGAGCTCGTTCCCACGTTTTAGGCTTAAAACAACTAAATTTCATAATACCTTATTCACTAATACCCCTAATTTTCAAATTACCATGGGCTCATAATACAATACAATACAATACAATACAATGACTCTTTATTGTACACCAGGAATACCACCTAAAAATACGTAAAATTTCAAATTGTCTCCTCTTAAAACCTGTATGTTTGTATGTTTGTAACCGACTCCTTAGGGCGCGATTTTGACCCACTTCCCGGTTTCCGATTGAGCTGAAATTTTGCACATATGTGTAAATTGGATGGCAATGCAATATTATTGTAACATGGAGCTGATCTGATAATGGAGCTGGATGGTGGCCATAGGAACTATGTAATAAAACAACACAATCCCGTCGAGTTTGGGCTCGTTTGATTCGTCTTGACGAGCACTTTGATCTCAGATGGTAACCAGGGTCTGATGATGGAGCTGGAAGATGGCCAAAGGCACTCCACAATAAAACTACACAACCCCGTCGAGTTTGGGCTCGTTTGATTCGTCTTGACGAGCACTTTGATCAAAGATGGTAACCAGGGTCTGATGATGGAGCTGGAAGATGGCCAAAGGCACTCCACAATAAAACGAAACAACCCCATCGAGTTTGGGCTCGTTTGATTCGTTTTGACGAGTACTTTGGTCCTAGATGGTAACAAGGGTCTGATGATGGAGCTGGAAGGGGGGTAGGTGGCGGGGTGGGGGGGGAATGGGGTATGGGGTAAGGGGGTCGGGGGTTTAGAGGGTTGGGGGTTAGGGTGTGGCGGTTGGGGTTAGGTTAGGGGGGGTTTACGGGGAATAGGGTGGGGGTGTTGGGGGGTAAGTGATTTTGGGGGGTTGTGGGAAATGGGGAGGGGGTAAGAGGACTAGATGGTAACAAGGGTTTGATGATGGAACTGGAAGGGGGGGCGGTAGGTGGCGGGGGTGGAGGGGGGGGGCAGGTGGGGGGGGGTTCGGTGTTAGGAGGGTTGGGTTTAGGTGGTTCGGGGGTTATAAAATGAGGAGGGGGGTAAAGGGGGTTTAGGGGATTGGGGGTAAGGGTGTGGGGTTTGGGGGGGGTTTGGGGAAATGGGGTGGGGGATGTTGGGGGGTTGGGTTTTGGGGGTTTGGGGGTTGTAGGTGAGGGGGGTAAAGTTAGAAAGAAAAAAAATGCAACTAAAAAATAGAAAATAAATAATAGTTTAAAAAAACTAAAAAACACGCTTTAAAAAATAAAAAATAAATTTTAATAAATTTCAATTCACTATTCTTATAGTGCAGTAAAAAATCTTAATAAGCAATTATTATATTGTTATATCCAGATCAAAATTTGTAAATAATTCTAAATATTGATAAAATAAATAATAATAGTTTAAAATATTTTATTGTAAAAAAAGCGTGGGGTGCTTTTTAAGATGTTATCAAAATGATAATCCTTGACAATTGACACCATGCACCCCACGCTTTTTTTACAATAAAATATTTTAAACTATTATTATTTATTTTATCAATATTTAGAATTGTTTACAAATTTTGATCTGGATTTAACAACATAATAATTGCTTATTAAGATTTTTTACTGCACTATAAGAATAGTGAATTGAAATTTATTAAAATTTATTTTTTATTTTTTAAAGCGTGTTTCTTAGTTTTTTTATTAAGTATTATGAGCCCATGGTAATTTGAAAATTAGGGGTATTAGTGAATAAGGTATTATGAAATTTAGTTGTTTTAAGCCTAAAACGTTCCCACTATGTCGTGTGTCGTTCCGTTTTTTAATCGTGCGTTCGAATGGCAGAACATTTTGTATGAAGCTGTTCACACTTGTCGGACACGATTTCGATACAAACTGGAACGCACGATTAAAAAACGGAACGACACATGACATAGTGGGAACGGGGGCTATGCGTGAAGCGACTTTATGTAATCGTAGTAAAGTGCAGCGCCTCTTGACTAAAGACTACCCAATTTCCTGTAGTTTAATTGAGCTTACAGAACATTCTATAAGTCGGACTTGCACGGACCTGGGTTTAGAGAAATAACCCCAGTTAACTCAGGGTTAAGTAGTGCCAAAATAATAACAAGGAATTGTCATCCATACCATAACCTAGGGTTAACGATTTAATTATTTAACCCTAGACTGTGCACGCGGCCCTAAACAATGTAATTTATCACAACAAATGGCGTCCATTTATCTCAATGTATAACTGCATCCCTCTCTGCTATCCTGATGCCACTAACAACACTAAAAACATATATTATTTAGATTTAAGAGTAATGAGCAAGGGGCACGATGGAAAATAACTCTTTGGTAATAAAAATAAATTCTATTTCACCTCGTGCGTACTAAACAGTTAAACACTAAGCGGTTATGTACAAAATTAAATCTTAACTATATACAATAAAGCAGACTTTGCTCTGGCAAGTTCTGCTAATGAAATTTGTACAATTTGGTCAAACATTAGTTGTCAATGTTGGACCTCTAATTTATGCTTGATATTCTAGTTAAGTATATTAACATATTCCGTGCCAGCAACGCGTATATGCGTTTTCGTGACTTTCGCCCAGTGCCGCATAAATATGCAGGTATTTGAACGCACATGAGCGTTTGCAGCACCTGACCAACCAAATCTCGGGTCTGACAGCCGGCAGCGAAAGTTTTACTTACTAGACGAACCGGAATAAACCTTTTTTTCTTAGGCAGCGAGAACAAACTAGTTTATCTCTGTGAGTTCTTTAATTTAACCCTATAATAATTTGATGAATGCAAGCATTTTTTTAAATTACTGCCACAACCTTTGGTGCATATGCACTTATACGTATTCAGATTGTTTAAATTATTTTTAATTAAGTTTTCAGTGCTCTATCTAACTAAAGCATATTTTATTCTGATGGAAACGTATGTAAACGGGTATGTATTACAATACCGAAGTACGAAAGACCGAATGTATTAAAACATCGAATGGGTCAAAAGACCGACACGATTTTTTTCTGAAACCGTTAACTTTTAAAGATTGTTATAAAACAAACCTAACCTAACCTAACCCAATGGGTTCTGTATGATGCCGTTTTAATAAATTCTGAAAAGTTTACGGTTTCAGAAAAAAATCGTGTCGGTCTTTTGACCCATTCGATGTTTTAATACATTCGGTCTTTCGTACTTCGGTGTTGTAATACATACCCATGTTAACCTGCTATTTCGTCACGTCATATTAAAAATTGGGTTTTTATTAAAAATTGCAACCGGTACAAATTTTGAAATTTTTCATAACAAGTGTCTTATCTAGGATAAGGTCATAGGTTACATAGAGCCAGAACCCCAAAATTGTGTGTGTTCGTACAGTGTGGAGGTGGAGGAACTGCATGAACACACATATTTTGCATAAACGTAGCTCTCATAAAGTCGCGGGTGAGCAAAGTAATTGTTTCAGTTCATTGATATGGCCCTCCGCAAAGTAACGCCTGATTCGATAAAATATTTAACGATCTTACTGTTAATTTTAACCATAGACACGCACAGTTGCATACTACATAGTAACATTAACACATCAAGTCTGTACGCTAGTATATTATGTACAACGAATAGACGACTCGAGAGGGCACAAAGTTCTTTACAAACTTACTTAATTAACATAGTATACACCACGTTTTTTTTATTTCTGTTAAATTCGACACGTTGCTTGAACATTAACAGAAACTACCTGGTATATTTATTTTTGTTAAAATCGAAAAAAAAAGTTAAATCTCAAAATTTTTCGTTGAAATAAACACGACTATTGATACAATACCAATGTTTACGATTATGATTATGTATGACATTGATGTGACACATAATAAAAGTATGTAATGTCGAATGAACTCGCCTCAATAGTCTCCTCGTAGCGAATAGCTATGAATGGTAAGCTCTTTATATTTGACGAAATTTAAAAGATAAATAATAATAGGACGTAATGAAGGACCTTTTACACTGGTTCAGGCATTAAATTTAACTATTGAATATCTCAAAAATAGTAAGAGCTGAGACACTAGATTTTTCGAGAAATTAACTCTATTTGACCTGAATAATCTTCCCTTAAAGTTAACGGAAATAAAAAAAAAACACGGTGTATTTACTCCAATTAACTGTCATACTCAAAATAAATGTTAAGACACCTAAGTTAATCTTTAAACATGTTTTTTAAATAAAGATCTTCATCAATTTATGAAAAACTTCAGTGTGTAATACGAATACTGAGACACTCGTCTCTTTACGTCTGAGCTGTCTAATAGTCCGAGTTCTTTAAGCTTGAGCTCATACAGCTCGAGTTATAAAGGCTTGCTCTTAAGAACTCAAAAAGAGCTCGAGTCTTTAAACCTCTTAGCTTTGTTTGGGCTCAAATCTTGAACGCTCGAGTCTTGAACACTCAACCCTTGACGGTTTGCAAGTCTATTAGGTTCGAAAGTCTTCTCACAACACTACTCACGCTTAAAATGAAACTGACCCAATCCGAAATATTCTCATTTCAAAACCAAACCTAATTGATTTGACACAAAGTTTATTTTTGAAATGAGGTTATTTCGAATTTAAGGGGTTAATTTTGACCGCGCGGTTAAACGTCATTACCATTCGACGATTATTACCACAACCGAAGGACGAATCGCGCGAAATTTCATCAAACTAGATTCAGCATCGGTACTGTCTTAAGTTTTCAGAAAAAGTTAACCCTAAGCATCATCCTTTTTAATAATTTCTGCTTAAATGGTAAAGTAGTGACAAAAAAACCGCCGTAAAAACGCTGAATATTTACCCTAAGTCTGTTTCATTTAAAGCGTACGACTAGTCCAATTAGGCCGGCTTGCGCTGACCTGGGTTAGCCACTTAACTCCGAGTTAACTGCTAACCCAGGGTTAACAAGTGTCAAAATGTATGGAACTGTCATTCTTAACCCAGGGTTACCGATTTAATTTTTTAACCCTGAACTGTGCAAGTGGCCCTTAGAGTGCATTAATCGCCGCTAACTTTTCCACTGTGTTGGCCAATCTGTGGAAGCGACTCACTCGGGGCCGGGCGGGGTGTTCGGTGCTATTCGTCCTTAGGCTTCTTGCAGGGCGGCTCTTCCTCGTCGTCGTCGTCGTCGCCCCAGTCCCAATCGGGCTCGTCCTCGTCGTCACGCGGCGGCTCCTCGGGGGCGTCGTCTTCTTCCTCCTGCAAGTTGACTCGATACATTAGGTACTATCAAGGATGATATAGACTGGATTGGCAGTCGCCATAGTACGGATCGGCCGCGGTTTCTGTAGTTCGATTATTAAATCTAGATGGCGCTGAAATATAGCCAGAGGCTTTGAAGGCAAAACAATAAGACTACAGATATTTCATATCACTGCAAATAAAATAAAATAAAATAAAATAAATATTATAAAATAAATATTAGGGGACAATCTTACACAAATCGACCTAGTCCCAAACTAAGCAAAGCTTGTACTATGGGTACTAGACGACGATAAACATACTTATATAGATAAATAAATACTTAAATACATAGAAAACATACATAACTCAGGAACAAATATTCGTGCTCATCACACAAATAAATGCCCTTACCGGGATTTGAACCCAGGACCTCTTGCTTCGTAGGCAGGGTCACTACCAACTAGGCTAAAGCGGTCGTTAAATGTATCATTATTTTTGAAAAATAATACCTATTTGTTTTGCCTTCAAAGCCTCTGGCTATATTTCAGCGCCATCTAGATTTAATAATCGCACTACAGAAACCGCGGCCGATCCAGTCCATATCAGTCCAGTCTATATATCATCCTTGGTACTATCAAATCGTTTGATTCCTGATCGACCGTAAACCACATACCACAAACGTTACAACTGTACATAATTGTCACTTTTTTGTATGAGAAAGTTAACATTTAAGTATGTCCATTTGTAGCATTTGTAATTTTTGTGGTACAGGGGGCAGATGCGTGCGCGTTTCACGTCACGCACACGAACTAGTTGTAATAAACGAAACTGTAAGAAAGATGGCGCACTATACTTCGTTTTTAGGGTTCCGTAGTCAACTAGGAACCCTTATAGTTTCGCCATGTCTGTCCGTCTGTCTGTCTGTCTGTCTGTCCGCGGCTAAGCTCAGAGATCGTTAGTACTAGAAAGCTGTAATTTGGCATGAATATACATATCAGTCACGCCAACAAAGTGGTAAAATAAAAAAAAATAAAAAATTTTTTTCAGGGTACCTCCCATAGACGTAAAGGGGGGGTGATTTTTTTTCTCGAGTAATCCTTTAGTGTGGGGTATCGTTGGATAGGTCTTTTAAAACCATTGCGGGGTTGCTAACATGATTTTTCTATTCAGTGATCTGTTTGCGAAATATTCAACTTTAAAGTGAAAATTTTCATTAAAATCGAGCGTCCCCCCCCCTCTAAAATCTAAACTGTTAGGTGGAAAAATTTGAAAAAATTCAGAATGGTAGTAAATATATCAAATTTACTAGGAAAATTATAGCGGCTAAGATTGCTTGGAAATTATTTGTAGATTAAAAGTAAATAGTAGCCTAAGGTATAAAACATACCTAAACTTGGATGATTCCGTACCCATACGAAATCCTTAGAAAAATATTACTTGATTTTTTTGCAATGGCTACGGAACCCTACCTTGTGCGTGTCCGACACGCTCTTGGCCGGTTTTTTTAGCATTAGATCTTGACGTGACTTTTTATTGAAAAACACTTTTGAAAGATAATTCATAGCTAATTCATAGCTGAAAGGAAATAAGGTCATTTAGACTCTTTTGGTTTCATAAGTAATAGATAGTATTTATTTAACACTTAATAAGGCTCCATTTACTGGAGCATACTACCACAGAATCAAAAGCAGCTATCGAAGCATACCCGATAAAGTATATTTTTAAAGCTAGTACCTACTGTACGCTTAAACCGCTGAACCGATTTTAATTAAATTTGCTATAGAGATAGTTGGAGACCCGGGAAAGGACAGAATAGTTTTTACCCCGAAAAATTGCATAGTTCCCGCGGGTTAGCCATTAATGAATTCTTCGCAGACGGAGTCGCGAGCATCAGCAAGTCTAAATTTTTTTTTTTTTTTTAATAAAGTCGTAAAGGGTCTCTATTCTTACCGGAGGTCGTTGCATGACAGCGATGGGCGGCGCGCGGTGGTGCGCGGCGACACGCCGTTCGATCAGGTACGACACGTACTCGTCGTACAACAGGCGGATCAGGTGGAACGACCCGAACGATGCCGCCGACCTGCCAAGTAAGACAATCTTCTTTTAACCGTATTTTTATTTACAAAATGAATGATTTTCGTGTACAAAAAGACGTAATTTTACCTCGCCCGCACTAAAAGTCGAGTCCTGGTAATGGGACTGCCGGCAGACACACTGCCACACACACACACTAACCGCCAGCGCGCCTCCACACACTCGCACGCGCGCACACTCACCGCAGCGTCAGCTCGCGTATCACGAGCGAGGAGTAGAAGGACCAGTCCAGCAGCAGGCGGCGCGCCTCCACACACTCGCACGCGCGCACACTCACCGCAGCGTCAGCTCGCGTATCACGAGCGAGGAGTAGAAGGACCAGTCCAGCAGCAGGCGGCGCGCCTCCACACACTCGCACGCGCGCACACTCACCGCAGCGTCAGCTCGCGTATCACGAGCGAGGAGTAGAAGGACCAGTCCAGCAGCAGGCGGCGCGCCTCCACACACTCGCACGCGCGCACACTCACCGCAGCGTCAGCTCGCGTATCACGAGCGAGGAGTAGAAGGACCAGTCCAGCAGCAGGCGGCGCGCCTCCACACACTCGCACGCGCGCACACTCACCGCAGCGTCAGCTCGCGTATCACGAGCGAGGAGTAGAAGGACCAGTCCAGCAGCAGGCGGCGCGCCTCCACACACTCGCACGCGCGCACACTCACCGCAGCGTCAGCTCGCGTATCACGAGCGAGGAGTAGAAGGACCAGTCCAGCAGCAGGCGGCGCGCCTCCACACACTCGCACGCGCGCACACTCACCGCAGCGTCAGCTCGCGTATCACGAGCGAGGAGTAGAAGGACCAGTCCAGCAGCAGGCGGCGCGCCTCCACACACTCGCACGCGCGCACACTCACCGCAGCGTCAGCTCGCGTATCACGAGCGAGGAGTAGAAGGACCAGTCCAGCAGCAGGCGGCGCGCCTCCACACACTCGCACGCGCGCACACTCACCGCAGCGTCAGCTCGCGTATCACGAGCGAGGAGTAGAAGGACCAGTCCAGCAGCAGGCGGCGCGCCTCCACACACTCGCACGCGCGCACACTCACCGCAGCGTCAGCTCGCGTATCACGAGCGAGGAGTAGAAGGACCAGTCCAGCAGCAGGCGGCGCGCTCGCGCCGTGTAGTCGGCGCGCCGCTCGTGCGCCGCCAGCGCGCCGCGCACGCAGCCCTCCAGCCACGCCGCCCACTGCTCCAGCGACGCGCCGCGCCCCAGCGTCGCCTGGACACACGCGCACGTTACAAGCGTCGCTGACGTCGCAATAAACGAAACGCATCTCGAATTTGGACGATTTGCGAACGGGACCAGTCGCCCCTGGCCAACTTTAGACCCATTCAAATAAATCGTAAGTTTGCTGACTCCGGGTCGCTAATTTGATGTCGACAGGACGTAATACTTTTTCTCAAACATCCAAGGAAATGTGGTCCTTATAGTCGTGACAATAGAACACGAAGTATGCCATTGTATAGCAGTTGAGGAAGATTCGTTCTAATTTCAAATTAGACGACAATAATGGAATTTCATACAAACATTGCTGGCCAAGGCCAGCAAAGAGATTGTCTTTTGTTTTAGTGGGTCGTATTTTCTTTTATTGACTATCAATGACATACTGCCAATTAAGAAAAATTTAGTTTGTGAATTTACTTTTTAATATCTTACTTGGCTAGATTTAATAAAATAAATAAGGATTGGCGTTTATTGTTAACAATTTATTAAAATAACCAATTAATAAGGTCGTAATTTTTTAATAAATATAAATCATCTCAAGATTTTGCGTCAAAAACATTAACTGGAACAGCTTACAAATAAATTGCTGGAAAAAAAATATTTTGGCGGGAATTAAAAAAAAAACAATTTGAATTAAATATGAATATATAAGTTGAACATTCGTGTCATTTCCTTGGATTTATTTGAGAAAAGCACTATACAAGCCTTGGCCACGAACAGGGATTGCCGGCCTCGTATCTCTAGATGGCCTCGTTAACACTCGGCCATCTATTACTGCTCGGCCGGCAATCCCCTATTTCGCGGCCGCTGCAGTAATGTACTATTATTTGTTACGATGTGTGTGACCCATTGGGTGTACCTTGAAGTCGGCCTCGAGGCGGTGCGCGGTGGCGGCGCTGCCGCACGAGCACGCCCAGGCGGCCTGCTCGCGCACCACGCGGAAGTCCACGCGGTTCAGGTCCGACAGCATCTGCAACGAACCAAGCTATCAGCTCGCTGAAGAGTAGGGCACGAGCCTCCCTCGTTTACACAGACAAACTAAAATGTTTGTTTTGGTTTGTTAGTTTAATATCTGGAGCACGGCGCGCGCGGCCTGCGCCAGGTGGTTGAGGCTGGTGTAGCGGCGCCTCCCCCCGCCCGCCCCGTACCTGCTGTATCTGGTGCTGGTTGGCGAGCACGGCGCGCGCGGCCTGCGCCAGGTGGTTGAGGCTGGTGTAGCGGCGCCTCCCCCCGCCCGCCCCGTACCTGCTGTATCTGGTGCTGGTTGGCGAGCACGGCGCGCGCGGCCTGCGCCAGGTGGTTGAGGCTGGTGTAGCGGCGCCTCCCCCCGCCCGCCCCGTACCTGCTGTATCTGGTGCTGGTTGGCGAGCACGGCGCGCGCGGCCTGCGCCAGGTGGTTGAGGCTGGTGTAGCGGCGCCTCCCCCCGCCCGCCCCGTACCTGCTGTATCTGGTGCTGGTTGGCGAGCACGGCGCGCGCGGCCTGCGCCAGGTGGTTGAGGCTGGTGTAGCGGCGCCTCCCCCCGCCCGCCCCGTACCTGCTGTATCTGGTGCTGGTTGGCGAGCACGGCGCGCGCGGCCTGCGCCAGGTGGTTGAGGCTGGTGTAGCGGCGCCTCCCCCCGCCCGCCCCGTACCTGCTGTATCTGGTGCTGGTTGGCGAGCACGGCGCGCGCGGCCTGCGCCAGGTGGTTGAGGCTGGTGTAGCGGCGCCTCCCCCCGCCCGCCCCGTACCTGCTGTATCTGGTGCTGGTTGGCGAGCACGGCGCGCGCGGCCTGCGCCAGGTGGTTGAGGCTGGTGTAGCGGCGCCTCCCCCCGCCCGCCCCGTACCTGCTGTATCTGGTGCTGGTTGGCGAGCACGGCGCGCGCGGCCTGCGCCAGGTGGTTGAGGCTGGTGTAGCGGCGCAGCGCGGCGGCGAGCGCGGCGGCGGCGGAGGCCTGCGCGCGCGCCGCGGCCGCGGGGGCGCAGCCCGACCCCGACGCCAGGGCTGACTCCAGGCTCTTGGCGAAGTTGCGGATCGCCTGGCGAACAAAACGAGGCTTTAAGATGAGAAGCTTAGAGTTGATGTCGACTAAATTTTGTCGTAGTCGGCCTCCCTAAAAAATTCTTGAATCCTAACACACAATGAGAAATTATTATCACATCAACAGTGCACAAATATGAGACAGTACCTGCGTAAGTTATGATGAGATAGCCCTCAGTAGGTATATCAGGCAGCAGCTGCAAGACTCTCTGATACAGTTTCAAATGTGACCATTAAAGAAAAGCTATCCACCCACATCCATCCAGACAGCAAACCAAAGGAACCTACGTAAATTGTGGTGGGATGGGCCTCAGCACATCAGGCAGCAGCAACTCCACAGCTTCTTGATAAATTTCAAAGTTAGCCCGTCATAGAAGAACCGTCATATCCATCCGGATACCAAGACTCATCAACATAGCGACAGTAATAGATGAGTCTATACCTGCGTAAGTTAATAATAATAATAATAATAATAATAAATCTTTATTTGGAACAGTAACAATTAGGTGCATTACAAAATATGAAAAACGATGTCACCCGCAGAAGTTAAAAACTGTGTCGCAGGTAGCAACGCCCCCCTCCGTAAACAAAGTGATTTAGTTCCAAAATTAATATAAAAGTTTAACTAAAATTTAAGTAAATACAAAAAAGAAAAGAAATATAAATATTATGGTCATTAAACTGGTTGTGGAAGTGTGTGTGTGTGTGTGTGTGTGTGTGTGTGTGTGTGTGTGTGTGTGTGTGTGTGTGTGTGAGCATATGTCTGTATGTGTGCACTTACAAGCGTGTGGGCGTGTTATTGTTATGTATGATAGGTATATAAATGCAAGTAAAGTAACGAAATAGGACATGGGTCAAATGTTAACTCACGAAGCGACCACAAGAAGTTCCTCCGTGTTTTCATATGATAATGAAAGCAACCAATCCGTACATTTTAACTTGCATGAGTGAAGTGTAAGTGGGTAAATATCTAGCTGCTTTTGGAGGCGATTGTAAAGAGTTGAGCTGATGTAACTAAAATGTCGTCTAGCAGCTGCTGAACGACGGGGTTCAATCTTACAGACTAAATCATACCTACGTTTTGTGGTTTTAAGTAAAGGGTTGTAATGAAGTTGAGAATGTCTGCGCAGGACGGAGTGAAAGACAAATAGTTGTCTAACTGAAAGGACTTGGCATATATTAAAAAGTTCTGTAGTAGGGAAATAGTACGGTTTATGGGTAATTACTTTTAGTACGGCCCTCTGTGCTCTTTCAATTTTTAACATGTGGGTTTTAAAAGTACCACCCCAGGAGGTAATGCAATAAGATAGGATTGATTGTGCTAATGCATAATAGACAGACTTTAAACATTCAAAATCTACGACTGCTCTCAAATTCTTAAACACGTAAATCAGTTTTCTTATTCGGGAAACAGTGGTTTCAATATGAGGTATCCAAGATAAAGCGCTGTCAATCATAACTCCGAGGTATTTCAGGCAAGAGGTACGTTCGATACTGGTGCAACTACAGGCGATCTGATGCCGGTCAAAAACCCCAGAACAGGTATGAGCACGGATAGAGAAGTCATAGGGGTGAAATGCAGTAAGAGTAAGACCGGGAGAAAAAGTGACACATTTAGTTTTTGAGACGTTAAGTGAGAGTATATTAGTGCGTAACCAGTTCATGACTTTCCCAAGAGCGTCCTCAGAAAAAGCACGAGCTTCTTCCCAACTAGGACCGTGGACAAGCAATGCTGTATCATCTGCGTAGGTAATAATTTTGCAATTAGGTAGGGAAAGATTACAGAGATCGTTGATAAAAATTAAAAAGAGGGTAGGTCCGAGGACGCTCCCCTGTGGGACGCCAAAAGTTACACTTACATCTACACTTTGAATACCATCTATTACGACATACTGCGTACGATTTGTGAGATAAGTTCGAAACACATCCAAAGCAACACCTCTCACACCAATGTGTTCCAATTTACGCAGTAAGATAGGGATAGAGACAGTGTCAAAAGCCTTGGCCAGATCCAAGAAAATGCCAACAGTCTTTTGCTTCCTTTCGAAATTTCTAATCACCGTATCAGTCAAATCCAAAACAGCATCCTCCGTGGATTTCCCGCTTCTAAAACCGTACTGGTGCTCAGAGAGGATACTGTTTTGGTTAACAAACGTCAACAATCTACTGTTAAGAATCTTTTCAAAAATTTTTGACAAGACTGTTAGCACCGAAATAGGTCTGTAGTTTGAGACACTGTCCCTATCACCACCCTTATAAATGGGGTGCACAACAGCCCTTTTAAAGATAAGTGGAAAAACACCTTTGGACATACAGATATTAAATAAGTGTTTAAAAACGGGAATGAGCACATGCCTAGCAGATTTAATAATAGATGTAGGAATACCATCCCAACCCAGCGCACATCTATCCTTTAGGTTTAAGATGATGTTTTCTATTTCTATTTCGTCTACACTAAAAAGCACCATGGAATTCAAAGCAGGTCGCGAGAGGTCAAATACTTGTTGAGATGAATCAACATCAAGAGAACAGGTGGAATTGGCTTGGAGCTCAATTTCCATAGCAAGGTTCCTTCCCACGTTAGCAAAGTAATTGTTAACAGCATTAACTGAAGTCTCCGGGTCAACACCCGACCGCAACAATGGCGAAGCATTCGAATTAATTTTTTGTATATTGGCGATTTTTTTAATGACAGTCCATGTAGCTTTAGGATTTTTTCGGGCCTTCATAAACTCACCTTTCTCGAATTCACATTTAACTTTCTTTAAAAGGTTATTGCAGTAACAGCGATAGCGATTATATATAATTTTATTCATCTGATTATCAGGATCGCGCTTACTTATGAGAAAGAGCTTGTCTCTGTGACGTATGCATTTCAGAAGGCCCGGTGTTATCCAGGGCTTCAAAATACGCTTACGGCTAGGAATGGGAATGTATAAACTATTTTGTTTAATTAATGAGGAAATCCGGCCTACTAAAGCATTTGCCGCTGATTCAGGATCAGAAGAATTTAATATAAATGAAAAATCTGTGTTTTCTAATTCTTTGATAACGCTGGAAACATCGAGTCGTTGCGAAAAGCTTTTAGTCTTGTTCTCTTTAACTTTTGAATAAATAAAGACCAATGCGGGAGCGTGATCCGTTATTAAGGAGTCAAGAACAATAGCTGTGGTGGGGGCTGGTGCCCGAAGAATAACATGATCAAGACAGTGATCTTCTCTTGTAGGAAGAAGGTGAGCTGGAAGCATGGCGTGAGAAGCAACAAGATCAAGATATTCATCGACGATATGATCAGGGTTAGAAGGACGTAGGTTAATGTTTATGTCGCCTACAAGAACAGTGGTGGCAAAAGCTTTCAGCGTATTCAACGTTTCATCCAGGCAGGTTAGAAAAGGAGTTACATTTTTATAAGACGGCGATCGGTACAAAGCCATAACTGAAACTTTATTGGAAAATTTTATTATAATGCAATTTGCGTCAAGAAAGGAAGGCATTGCAGTTGTGGTGGGATGGGCCTCAGCACATCAGACAGCAGCCACTCCACAGCTTTTTGATAAATTTCAAAGTCAGCCCGTCATAGAAGAACCGTCATATCCATCCGGATACCAAGACACATCAACATAGCGACAGTTATAGTAAAGTCTATACCTGCGTAAGTTGTGGTGGGATGGGCCTCAGCACATCAGACAGCAGCCACTCCACAGCTTTTTGATAAATTTCAAAGTCAGCCCGTCATAGAAGAACCGTCATATCCATCCGGATACCAAGACACATCAACATAGCGACAGTTATAGTAAAGTCTATACCTGCGTAAGTTGTGGTGGGATGGGCCTCAGCACGTCAGGCAGCAGCAACTCCACGGCCCTCTGGTAGAGCTCCAAGTCAGCGCGCCTCAGCCAGGCCGCGACGTCCTTCCTGGCCGCCAGCCGGGCCAGCACGCGGCGGCAGAGCGCGGGCGGCAGACAGCACCAAAAGTTGTCGTAGAAAAGCTGGTCACATCGACGTGGATAAATCTGAGGCAATACTTGCGTAAGTTGTAGTGAGACAGGTCTCGGTACATCAGACAGCTGCTGCAAGGCTCTCTGATACAGTTCCAAGTGTGCCCGTTGAAGAAAAGCTGTCACATTCATCCAGACAGCAAGCCAGAGCGACCGTATTTAATAGATACGAGTCGATACCTGCGTAAGTTGTGGTTGGATGGGTCTCAGCAGTCAGCACATCAGACAGCAGCCACTCCACAGCTTTTTGATAAATTTCAAGGTCAGCCCGTCATAGAAGAACCGTCATATCCATCCGGATACCAAGACACATCAACATAGCGACAGTTATAGTAAAGTCTATACCTGCGTAAGTTGTGGTGGGATGGGCCTCAGCACGTCAGGCAGCAGCAACTCCACGGCCCTCTGGTAGAGCTCCAAGTCAGCGCGCCTCAGCCAGGCGGCGACGTCCTTCCTGGCCGCCAGCCGGGCCAGCACGCGGCGGCAGAGCGCGGGCGGCGGCCGGCGCCAGAAGTTGCGGCGGGCCCGTTCCACCGCGCCGATGTCCAGAGCCGCTACGGCTTCGAGGAACTCTACGCCGTGGGATCTGTCCAGAGAATGTCGTAAAATAAGTCTCTCCACATCTCTCGACGCGGAAATACAATATATCTCTGCTACATATTTTTTTTTATACAAACCTTACGTAAAATTTTGTATTAAATATGTATTCTTTTCATTAGGTGATCCGTTTTTAGGGTTCCGTACCCAACGGGTAAAAACGGGACCCTATTACTGAGGCTCCGCCGTCCGTCCGTCCGTCCGTCTGTCCGTCTGTCACCAGGCTGTATCTCGGGAACCGCGATAGCTAGAGAGTTGAAATTTTCACAGATGATGTATTTCGGTTGCCGCTATAACAACAAATACTAAAAAATGGAATAAAATAAATATTTAAGGGGGCTCCCATACAACAAACGTGATTTTTTTGCTCGTCTTTGCTCGACATTGATAACGGCAACAGGTAGAAGCTTGAAATATTCACAGAATATTTAATTATGTATTGACTTTAAAAATAAATCATTAAATTGAAATAAAAAATTATATTTAAGGGGGGGCTCCCATACAACAAACGTGATTTTTATAGATAATTGTACGAAACCCTTCGTGCGCGAGTCCGTCTCGCACTTGGCCGGCTTTTTCTTCTATTACACAACTATCGACATCGATAAAAAATGTTTCTAAGACTAGTCTGATGGGGACAGTCTTTTGTTTTGCTGTGAAGATTCCGACCTCCGCTTTGAGAGATACTCTGACTGACCTGTGGTGATCCTGCAGCGCGGTGAGCGCGGCGGGCGGCAAGTCGTGGGCGGCGGCGGGCGGCAGCGCGGGCGGCGCGGGCGCAGACCCTGACAACACTCGCCGGTTACCAACGGACCCAACGGTAAACTACCGCCGTCATTTTATGCCAATTTATGAAGTTAAGTATGAAGTAGCTTTTTCTATTTTTTTTTGTTTTTTTTTTTTATTACTTTTACGGTCATCCCGTGAAACCATATATTTCAAACTAAATACAAACTGAAAAAAACCCCAGAAAAAAGACCAATGCTGGGAATCGAACCCAGGTCCTCAGCGTTCCGTGCTGCGTGGGTCATTCTAAAATTTTAGGCAGAACACTCTGTTACTATTTGTATGGAGCTACCACTCTGTTACCACGCATTATTTCATATATTACAGAATTACTAAGAATCTTTTTTTGACTGCGATAGTCAATAATTATCTGTGATATATTGCTGATTGCAATCATCAATCATTTCACTTAAATAACCGCAGAAAATAGACAGTGTAACCGGAAACAACTTTTTTTAGGGTGGGACAAGTTTACCTGCGCAAAATTTTAGAATGACCCGCGTGCTTACCCCTACACCATCACTGGTCTAGAAGTTAGCGACGAATTTTTCCCATACATCGTACACTTCAGTCTGTTATAATCACATTATGCAGTGATAAAGCGCGCATCTATGTTATGCCCTCTACCGAGAGACTTAACACTCCTTCACAATTTATGACACACTAGCGACCCGACCCGACTTCGCACGGGTACAATACTGATACCAAGGATGATATAGACTGGATTGGCAGTCGCCATAGTACGGATCGGCCGCGGTTTTTGTAGTTCGATTATTAAATCTAGATGGCGCTGAAATATAGCCAGCGGCTTTGAAGGCAAAACAATAAGACTACAGATGTTACATATTACTACAAATGTATTATTTTTTTAAAATATTGCGTAAACATTTGTAGTAATATGAAACATCTGTAGGTAGACTTACTGTTTTGCCTTCAAAGCCTCTGGCTATATTTCAGCGCCATCTAGATTTAATAATCGAAACTACAAAAACCGCGGCCGATCCGTACTATGGCGACTGCCAATCCAGTCTATATCATCCTTGCTGATACTAAATAATACTACAGAATGTCTTTATTACAACGTTCACAGCTTTTTTGTCATTATACCTTATAGGCACGCGCTTATTGTGGGTTATCCCTAAGAGATAGACATATACCATCGCGGACTTTTTTGTAGACCATTTTAAGGTGTACAATACTGTAGTACATTATTTTGATCTATCTCGTAGGGTTCAGCCAGCGTTTGCAATGTAAGCGCAAAAAATGTGTTTATTTACGACATCACATTAGAAACCTCTAAAATTATCAGTGTTTCCCTACTATATTATGCATGTATTATACATATAAACCTTCCTCTTGAATCACTCTATCTATTAAAAAAAACCGCATCAAAATCCGTTACGTAGTTTTAAAGATCTAAGCATACATAGGGACACACAGACAGCGGGAAGCTACTTTGTTTTATACTATGTAGTGAAGAACAATATAATTGCAATGTTCTTAGTAACATAAGTGTGACAACAGGGGGGGGGGGTCCGCAAATGATCAAGATTAAAAAAAAAAAAATATCACGGGACAATTCACACCAATTGACCTAGTCCCAAAGTAAGCTAAGCATAGCTTGTGTTATGGGTACAAGGCAACGGATAAACATACTTATATAGATAGATACATACTTAAATACATATTAAACACCCAAGAACCGAGAACAAATATTCGTATTATTCATACAAATATCTGCCCCGACGCGGCAATCGAACCCGGGACCTCAAGCTTCGTAGTCAGGTGCTCTGCCTACTAGGCCATCTGTTCGTCTAAAAGATTGATGTGACGCAATCCACGCACCCTTTTCCTTGCTTACCAGTGCCCAGATACTGCCTGTGAGCCAGGCCGGGCACGCCGCCCGCCGGCGTCGTCGCCTCCGACTCACGGTCACGCGGCTCCTGTTTTAAGAAAGTTTTCTCAAAAATATCCGTAAAAGTTGACATTATTCTTTACATATCAGAACGTGAAGTGCATAGTTTATGGTCAGTAAAAAAAATAAAAAGTTAAAAACATTGCAGGCTCGATAAACTCGACAACAATGTCGCATACAAATTCCATTATTGTCGAGTCTCAAACCTTTTAAAAAGTTAAAACGGCCATGGTGTTAATTTGGCACTATTCGTAAACAGCCAAATCAAATGACCGGTATCAGTTGTTTTGTTGGAACTCCAGACTTTTTTATTGTTTTTTTACAGCTTGTGGTGTTTTCGGTAGAAAAATACACCTGCAGTTTTTTTTTAATGGAAAAAGGCGGGAAAGGGTTTAATGACATTTAATTTCAAGTGATTTGCAATTCTTTGTACCTATTTAAGTTAATAAAAGTTTATTCTATTTTTTTTCCTTCACCATTTTTGAGAAAAGCTTTGTATTAGTCTCGGCTGGAATAGCAATTGCTGGCTTCGTATTAGTTAAACGGACTCGCAAGCTCGTCCGTTTAATACTCATACTCAGCCAGCAATTGCCTGCTTCCAGGCCACGACAATAATGTACTATTATCATCAGACATCGGGGTTTTCGGTGCGAAAATTATTTGAGAAAGAGTAGAAATAAACAGATACAGATAGTTTAGTCTAAGAAAATATCATATTATGCCTTATGAATGAATAACTACTGCTCTGCGAATTTGATTTTAATTCATGTAGTACTTTAGCTTTACTACCAAGCCTTATGAGATAATAATAAAAACAAGTTTAATTAATTACAGCAGTAAATTTAGTAGTTGACACGATTTTCAAAATAAATTATTAATATTTTTTCTATATTTGGAACAGTTAATCTGCGGCGTCTTGCTATAAATATCCATTTCAACGAACTGAACGATCTCTCCACGTCGGCAGATGTAATAGGTGCATCTTTAATTTTTTTGTTTGCGATCGCAGTTCTATTTCTTTGCTTTGTAACAATTCGTTCATAGTTTTTAGTGTGCTATAGCCAGGATATTCTTTAAAACCTTCTTTAAAACCAACTTTAGTTCATTGGGAAAAAACCGGCTAGAGTACATTCTGTTTTTAAGTCAATATCTATTACTCTTTGGCTAATGTCAAACATCCCCGCACCGAAAACCCCGATGTATGTTTATCATTTATAATAATTCCATAAGTATCTAAAGGTTCCGCCAAGCCCCCTAACCCGAGTTCACTGACCTGCATATCGTCATGCTGCACATCAGCCTTCTCGTCCATATGCTCATTGTCGGGGTCCGGTTGGGTGGCCTTGGCGCGTATCCCGTAGTAGTGGTACTTGGAGTTGCCGCGCGTGCCGAGCCGGCGCGTGCGCAGCCCCACGAACACCGAGCGGATCAGTTTGCCGAACGACGCGGCGTTCACTGGGTCCAGGCGGTGCGCTGCGCAGTGCCGGAGGTAGTGCGCGTACAGAGTTGAACGCGGGAGCGAGACGCCTGCGGAGGATAGGGGCCATTCATTTATTACGTAAGACGATTTTTGCCAATTTTTGACCCCCTCCCTCCCCTACGTAAGAAAAAATAAGAATCGGCCGACCCCCTCCCTCTCTGTGTAATATTTATTACGTAAGAATCTCAAGGAAAAAATGAATACACGTTCGGATTGCTTTAATTTTTATTTTTCAAAGAAACAATTTTTAGGAACGTCTCTTTTATTGTAGTTACTAATATTTTTTATTTTTTGGTAATAATCAACTTTGGTTTTATTTTCTAAATTTTCTTGCCATGGAAATCGTTTACCTATGATACGCATATTATCCGAGCGCGCGCTTTTTCAAAGTTTAATCTTAACTTTGCGCTTTTTTGTGATCTTACGTAAGAACTATCAAGACCCCCCGTCCCACCCCCTTGTAAGAAAAAATAAGACATGGTCGACCCCCCTCCCCCCCTAAATCGTCTTACGTAATAAATGAATGGCCCCATAATGGTTAAGTGGTTAGGGCGACTGCTGTAAACTTACAAATATGCGTGTCCCAAAATTCAAAGATACCCTGGTACTGGGTGAGAGGTCAATTTGAAACAGTTCTCGAAAAAATAAGGAAAAAAAATCTACTGTCATTAAGTACAAATGGAAAATCGTCCACTTGAAATTCTGGGGCTCTAGTGAAAAAGGGGTTAAGTCTGCAGTAATTAAACAGCTATTTTCTATTTTATATGTAAATGGGGTTAAGTCAAAATCAGCTGTTCAACTTCTGCAGAATTAACCCCTTTTACACTAGAGCCCCAGAATTATACTTAGGTCAAATCAGAAGTTTTAAATACACCAAAGTTGCTCCTATATAATTTTGGTCCTTCGAACCAGAAACGACAATTTGGACAAGGAGCTCTACGCAGTACCATAGCATAGTAGCAGTAGGTATTCGAGGAAGATCCAGAGCACGTATCCGCAGCACGCATCTTTCCATATAAACTTAGCACTTAGCCAGGAGGAGTGGACCTATAATCGTCTACCTGATTGGTTTCTATCACTCCTCCTGGCTCGTGCTGAGGCACCGACTTCAAACTGGTACCTAGATTAAGGTCAAACAAAAAAGGTAAGTATTATTTTTTGCTTTTCAGTTTTTTCGGCGGTTTAATTTTTTGTTAAAAAGTTTTTATTTTATACTTTTTTTCCATCCTTGGGGTAATTTTTTTTCCAAATTTATAATACCAACTTCAAGGTATACCCTATCTATCCAATAAAAAAGAATTTTGAAAATCAGACTACTGTGTAAAAAGTTAGTCAATCATCCCCTGTTTTCCAACCCTTAGGGTAGGAATATTATTTCCAAATTTAAATGGGACCACCCTTGGAGTATACGCTTTCCAATAAAAAAAGAATCATCAAAATCCGACTACTCTGTAATAAGTTATGCGTGGTCATATAGTACAATCAGTAACTGAACAATCAATCATCCCCTGTTTTTCTACCCTTAGGGTAGGAATATTGTTTCCAAATTTAAATGGGACCACCCTCGCGGAATACGCTTTCCAATAAAAAAAGAATCATCAAAATCGGACTACTCTGTAAAAAGTTATGCGTGATCATACATAAAAAAAAAATATATATACACGTCGAATTGAGAACCTCCTCCTTTTGTTTTCGTCGGTTGATAAAAAACAAAGCTTAGTCGAACCCGTTTCGACCAGTGCAACGAATACGATTGGTGGATACCAAACACATGCATAGCAACGTAGCATAGCGCATCCCTGGTGGAAGAGTACCCTAAGGGCCTCCATAAACGGATTGCACACCAACGGCACGAGATCAGTTGGAGTCGACTTTAACCCCAACGGTCTGAATTTTGTATTGAAACTGCAGATCACCCAAACAGTTGCTGTTGCTGTTGGCACTGACTGCTCTAAGCAGTCCGTCTATGGCAGGGGTCACCAAATGGCGGACCGCGGTCCGCATCCGGACCGCCAGCCCATTTTGTGCGGACCGCGAGAACACAGCAACTTGCACTACAGAGTACATACGTAATTTAATAAAAATGTACCCCCCGCATTAACTTTGTTGACGTCAATTCGAAAACGGCCGGGCGAAGTAACGAGCTTACAAGCCGTCCGAGCTAACAAGTCCGCAAGAAAAAAAATATTTTTTTCAATGTCAAGTAAAAAAATACATTTATTATTTCCGTAATTAAATTTTTTTAATAAATATTTTGCTGTATAAAATGTTGTGCGGACCGCAATGGTCATTTAATTTCTTAAGACGGACCCCGAGCAAAACTAATTGGTGACCCCTGGTCTATGGAGTCCGGCTGCTAGGGGTCTGGGCTGGGCTGGGCGTGACGTCACTCACCGTCGGCCGTCTCGTAGTGGTCCAGCAGCCACTGCACGGTGGCGGGCGGCATGCGCGGCTGCGGGGGCGTGGCGGGCGCGGGCGCGGGGGAGGCGGCCGCCTCGTCGCCGCCGACCACCACGCTGTACGAGAACTCGTCCGCGCTCCACGACTCGGCCGGCGGCTCGCCCGCGTTGACCGTCGCCACGCCGTACACGGGGTACGAGCGGAGGGTTTCCCTATACAATAGTAGGTACAGTTAGAACCTCTCCAGATGAGGCGTTCTGCGTGCGAATCCAATCGCGCGTAGACCCTCGCGCGTTCCCGAGATACTAATAAGTAAATAAATAAATAAATAAATATCACGGGACAATTCACACCAATTGACCTAGTCCCAAAGTAAGCTAGGCAAAGCTTGTGTTTTGAGTACTAGACAACGGATAAACATACTTATATAGATAGATACATAAATACATATTAAACACCCGAGACCCGAGAACAAACATTCGTATTTTCATACAAATGTCTGCCCCGACACTGGAGCTACATATAATATATCCCGTCCAGATGTTGCCGCGCGTTCCCTAACTCGCGCGTAAAACATGTTCGACCTTCCGAGGGATGATTTAGAAAATAACACTTGGATTAGAAAAACTCGTATAATCAATAAAAAAAATAAACTACGGATACAGTGTTATTTACTTATGAGAAAGGTACGACGACAACTGATTTGCGTATTACAGCACCATCTAGTGACGGTTTTAGGAGTTAGAAATAAAAACAGCCAAGTGCGAGTCGGACTCGCGCACGAAAGGTTCCTTACAATCTAATATATAAAAATCTCGTGTCACGGTGTTTGTTACCGAACTCCTCCGAAACGGCTCGACCGATTTGTATAAAACTTTTTTCTCCCTATTCGGTAGGTCTGAGAATAGGTCGTAGGCTATTTTTTATCCCCCCCTCCCCCCATTCTTCGCAGAAGGAGTCGCGGGCAACAGCTAGTTATCTATAAAAATCACGTTTGTTGTATGGGAGCTCCCTGAAATATTTTTTTTATTTTAATTTAATGATTTATTTTTAAAGTCAATACATAATTAAATATTCCGTGAATATTTCAAGCTTCTACCTGTTGCCGTTATCAATATCGAGCAAAAACGAGCAAAAAAATCATGTTTGTTGTATGGGAGCCCCCTTAAATATTTATTTTATTAATATTTTTTTTTATATTCCATTTTTTAGTATTTGCTGTTATAGCGGCAACCGAAATACATCATCTGTGAAAATTTCAACTCTCTAGCTATCACGGTTCCCGAGATACAGCCTGGTGACAGACGGACAGACGAACGGACGGACGGACGAACGGACGGACAGCGGAGCCTAAGTAATAGGGTCCCGTTTTTACCCTTTGGGGTACGGAACCCTAAAAAGCGTCAATCATGTGACAATCATTCTCCCTGTGCCCTGCAGTGAGATGATGATGATTGATGAATCTAGTATAAAATGCAAAATCACTTACATATGATTCTCATGGCCTTGGGTATAGATCTCTTGAGGCTCCACATATTGCACGTGATAGTTGACGCCATTGCTGCCCTCGCCTGTGGAAAAAATATAGAAAAAAGATTAGAGTTTGCGGCGAATGCGTGAGCTAGCAGAGCATTTTCAACAAAAAGCGTACTTTATTTTTTTTAATAAGGAAATTTTAGGGTTTTTTTCCAAAATCCATAAAGAAATAAATATGTCCCTATTTTAGACATTGTTTCATACAGTTTATATTGGTCACAAAAAATTGTAAGGAAAATTAGGAAATTTTTTTTCATCATGAAAATCAACGGCGGTATTGATTCTGAGTAAAAAAAACCCCAATTGTTTACTTTTTATTGAAAATGCGCAGCAACACTTCACCGTGGCCAATAAGATGCCCCCAAACCCTCGTTTAGATGATGCGGAAATATCGAGTGGGTTTTATTACATTGCTGGTCCGCGCAGCTATGGATTTATAAGTGATTAATCTTTTACAGCAATGTAATGCAACTCGCATGATATTTCTCGTTTTGTCTAAGTAAGTGGGATAGAAGTAGCGTTAATAGGCGTCTTGACTCTTGAACATTTGAGTCCTTTCTCACAATTTCAATAAAGTTCACGAATGGCCAGAGTCTGTATACTCAAGTTAACGAGCTAGTACTAAGGGAACACAGCGGCACGTGATTGGTCCGAGATATACAGCTAAAGCTGCTGATTGGTTTACGCGACTTAGGCAACGTATTTCAAACCAATCAGTGTTCTCTTAGTACTAACTCGTTAACCTGAATAGGGTATAGGTAAGCTTTTTGACACAAAAAACATCTCGGACGCGTTGGCGTATCATATCAATTACATATACTACAGGCAAATTGGCAGCGCCTCTAGCGGCACGTATAGGCGTTAAACTGTACTGAGACGTTTGTTGAGACGAACAACTTACGGAAATAGTCAAATTAGTTACTGTCGATATCGTTCCCTCTTGCTCTAACTAGTAAAGTATAAGAGAGAGGTAACCACAAAGATCAACAAGCATTCGCTGCGAGTTTTAACCGCTATCAGATAAATGATAACCCGATGATGCGTTTGTTTAATAATTAGACGAGTTAATGCAAAGCAGTTGATATTGTGACAGTGAAATTAGAAGTTAAATATAGCTCCAATCTGTTTTGCAATGGTTTAGTAGCCTGTTATATAAGCCAAAAGGGGTCTTCACGAGTTTCACGACAAACAGGGCGATGCAAATTGTTTTTTTTTTAATTTACTCCTAGCCTGGCCTTTTTGATACACATGTGTGCGAGACAAACTAATTAGACAAAGAACTGGCACGATAAAATCCCGCCGTCAGAAAAAAAGTTAACCCTGGCAGCCAACAAACCCGCGACCATTCAAAATGCGATTCGAAAATGGAACCGAGCCGCGGACCGGTCCAAATAACACTGAAACCGTAAACCGCAGTCGGGTGGCACTCACAAGGGTAGTAGGACCGGTATCGAGGCACCTCCATACCGCGAGAGGTCTCCAGGGCAACTCGGCCCGAACCCGTCTTCCCAGAACAATATCCGACCTTGTGTCTCGCTCTAGGTCGCGCCATCTCGCTCTAGCGCGCTCAGAGACGACCGTGGAGGCGCCTCACCCCACCTGTTTCGGCTATATGATTGCGAAACTTCCCCCTTTCGCGGAGGCGTATGGTTACAGGTTGATCTGATGGTGGCACGTGCGATTTTGCAATCTGAACTTTTAAATGACTAGAAGCCATTTCAATTCTTGCTTGGGAAACACGAAGTGGAATTGTATTTGAAAATGCTAAATACCGTCTTGGATTAAGAGGAAATATAAATAAAAATATACGCCGTATACATGTATAAGAAGCTAAGACGTGTATAATTTTAGAAACTAGTCCGTGACATGAAAAACGGCGTTGTTTCACGATTTGCTTTATATTACTTTAAATCCGTAATAATAATAAAGAATTACGAAAGACCCATACGTGGACAAAAAATACACCCTATAATAATTTCAAATAAAAAAAACAACCAATAACAAAAATCGCAAAAATAAAATACGACATCAAATGTTCTCTAAGCGCGTTGCTTTGTGAAGAGGCACGCGTCACACCAAAGGTAACCAGCAGGTGTATCGCATGACAACAGGATGGACCCCTCGCTAAACGCATTCACGATCATCGCCCAGGTAGATAATCCGAAGGGGCATTCGACAATTATCTACCATTATTACTTCTTTGAATACACCCCTAATAATCCCTGCTGAGTAATTTGAACTTTACGTAAAGTAGTTTTCGGGTGATTATTCCGAAACGGTAGCATTTAATATGGTATCTGTTTGACAGGTTGATATAATCAGATTGAGATCTGTGAGGTCAGTGCATCAAAGGCTTCCTGAGAAGTAGAATGTGTTTTGGATTATTTATTGCAAATCCGTGCCAGTAAAGAAAATAAAAAGATCGACAACAGAAGATACTGCAGCTTAACAAGGTACATACTTAAAATCATTCAGTAGTATTTAGCAGTTATTTAAAATCTTTTATTAATTGGAGGCGTCATCTGACGTGACAAATTTGTCAATGACGTCGGAGATAAAACTTCTACATAATTACTTTATCGTTATCAATGGAGATTCGTCTGTAAAAAGTGGGTATAACCTTTTCTTAGGACCGATCTGTTTGACGAACCTTGAGGCCTATGCCCAACTATTAGTGATTTTTAACCCCCAACACAAAAAGAGGGTGTTATATGTTTGACCACTATGTGTGTGTGTGGCATCATAGCTCTTAAACAGGTGAGCCGATTTGGATGATTTGAAAGCGGGTTTATTGGCGATGGTTGTTTCATCAAAATTGGTTCAGTCGTTTCAATGTTATCAGCTCTTTTGTTAGCTGCGGAAGGGATCTTTGACGCATAATGGGCATGTACTTTATTTTTTTGGGGGTTTTCTTTTTTTTTATTTAATAGTTATTTCTAGTATTAACCAACTTTTTATAGACGACATGTACTCCATTGATAACGATAAAATAATTATGCAGAAATATTACTTACGACGACACATCAATATTTGTCGACGTCGTAAAAAATTTAACACAGATGTCTACTCCATCACTCCTGTTCCTTATGTCATTTGCGTTGGATCGTCCGATCCCTATATCATAAATGTTAGTAAAATCAAGTAAAATCTAATTTAGTTAGATTTCGATACAAATTCCACTACAGCACTTGATTGCGGCACCGTGTGCAGTTGTCAAATGTTTTAGCAAATTAGTCGCAGAGTCTAGGTTAGGTTAAATAGGTTACGATAGGTACCGTATTGTTAATACTACTCCACTCCAATATTATCAATTAACAGTTATCATTCAACAAGCATGAGTGAAAATGTAACAAAAACTGGATGGAATTAAAGTGCCAGTTGTAGGATAATTAACCATACTTTCATACAACAAAATTAAAAATTAATGTCTTGCTGGATGATAAGATTAGTAATATCGAATTAACGACGTTTTTATTACAACAAACAATCAAATATATGTAATTGAAAACCTTAAACTTGAACCTGGTTTAAGTTTGTCAGTTCCATACATTTTGCCATTGGTAACCAAAATTTCGTAACCAGCTTCGACCGTCCCCATTCCGTAGCCAGTTACGAAATTATGGTTACCAAACTGTCCTAAAGGACATTTTAAAAAGTAAACCGAACTTAAAACTAAGAATAGATTGTTTTGCTGTAAGATGACCTTAAATTGTAAAGTTATCTATCGTTTGCCCAAATTTCACATGCCATAATGTACCAGTTCTCATAATTTTCATTAGTCAACTTAATTTCTTTCTGAAATAGTATTTTCTTCAGAATTATTGTTAAACTAACCTAACCTATTGCATTCTATAAGATGACATTAAAAAAAACCTGAAAACTGGTACGGTCCTGTATATTATATGGCAAACGTTAACTTGGCAAGTGAAATTATGACAAATGAAATTATGGGAAACGAAGTGACACCAGTTGTGATACGTAAATTACAATATCATAAAATTTATGAGTTTTCAACCCAGATGGCCGAGCAGGCAGTGGTACCCGAACATAAGTGATCCAATGAGCATAGGTTAGCCAATGACATTAATGAACAAGCGTTATGACCAAAAAAAAACCCTTAAAAGCCTCTGTTAATGACGTCTCAAGCTAAAGCCCGTCGTTCGTTCTTGATCTAAAACCACCAATCAGAAAACAGTCTGCAAAAGTCATGTTGACATTCCATACATCTTATCTCATCTCATTCTACCTACACAAAGATTCGACCTTACCCACTTTATAATACGGTAAAAAATCAATCGAATTTGTTTAAAATATGCATTGCTTTTAAATTAATCCTGCATAGGTAAACAATATAACACAATGATTCATTTTGTTGCAGCATATCTAAATAGCCGGGGCCTGGAACTCACTCACTCTGGACTCATTTAAACGGTCTAGCTATAGTTCCCATCTTCCCATATAGTTTTTACCCTCTCAAAGTAAGTAACAGTTCGATAACTCAGGCACGAGATTCTCAAGAACGACGGGCCTTATCATCCAAGCACAGGCCATACACCAAAAACAAAACAGCAACTTGCTTTCGTCACTCTGGATCTCAGCTTTCACGGGCAAACCGTCGGTCCGCCATTCGTCCGGCACTGCGTCGAACACGAAAATAAATAAAGTGCAAAAACGCATGCAGGCTGGATAACAAAATAAATAAGTGTTGTCAACATAAAAATACTAGAGATGCAACGGATATCTGGGCAGTATTCGGTATCTGCCCCATCCGGCCACAATTTTACTATACAGGCGGATACCAGACAGTGCCCGCAGCGCCATGTAAGGTGCTTATTAATAAAAAGCAGACATCTTGAGAACTCTCTTTATTCATAGTTTAGTTTAGTTTAGTTTATTTATTCACTCAGACATAATAATTACATTATATAATACATTAAAGTCAGTATATAAGAATTTATGCTGAGATCGTCAAAAATTTATAAAAAACAAAACATAATAATATAATAATAAAAATAACCAAAGATGAAAAAACAAGTTAAGTATGAAGTATCTTTTTCTATTTATTTTTTTATTACTTTTACGGTCATCCCGTGAAACCATATATTTCAAACTAAATACAAACTGAAATATAGATGCACAGAAAAAAACCCCAGAAAAAAGACCAATGCTGGGAATCGAACCCAGGTCCTCAGCGTTCCGTGCTGCGTGCTTACCCCTACACCATCACTGGTCTAGAAGTTAGCGACGAATCTTTCCCATACATCGTACACTTCAGTCTGTTATAATCACATTTAGGCAGTGATAAAGCGCATCTATGTTATGCCCTCTACCGAGAGACTTCAACACTCCTTCGGAGCTACCCGCTCACCTGGACCAAGAGATGGCGCTACTAGGCCAACTTTTACAAGTTAAGTATGAAGTATCTTTTAATCTTTCCCATACATCGTACACTTCAGTCTGTTATAATCACATTAGGCAGTGATAAAGCGCATCTATAAAATAAAAAATAAATAGAAAAAGATACTTCATACTTAACTTGTAAAAGTTGGCCTAGTAGCGCCATCTCTTGGTCCAGGTGAGCGGGTAGCTCCGAAGGAGTGTTGAAGTCTCTCGGTAGAGGGCATAACATAGATGCGCTTTATCACTGCCTAAATGTGATTATAACAGACTGAAGTGTACGATGTATGGGAAAGATTCGTCGCTAACTTCTAGACCAGTGATGGTGTAGGGGTAAACACGCAGCACGGAACGCTGAGGACCTGGGTTCGATTCCCAGCATTGGTCTTTTTTCTGGGGTTTTTTCTGTGCATCTATATTTCAGTTTGTATTTAGTTTGAAATATATGAAAAAACAATCAATAAAATGGAAATGTCAAAATAAATTCGTCCTCAAGTGGGAGTTGTCAAAATCAAATAATTAATTATGTCAATGAAAGTACAAAAATAACTACAAATAAATGGTATTTCCAATAGGGATCGTCATAACATAATAAATTTAATTAAAACATAATTACCAATATTAAAATTATGTCAAGAAAAAATTGTATCCAAAAACTCACTTAAAGAATACAGAGGGTTATCCATCAAAAGGCTTTTCACCCGGCGACCGAATGCCTCTTCGCTCGGGTCTTTTATTTCGGCGGGCAGACGTTCATAATAGGTAGGCCCCACAACTATCCCGTCTTACTCTAACACAGTCATTTATAACTTGCTATCTCTCTCTTGCCCTTAGGGCCCTTACAAAATAAGTTATAAGGTAGTTATCATTAAAAACGGGTATTTATTTACATATTTGTCAATAATTAATATCAGTTTACTAATACACATACCTATAGCTACACCTATGTGTCCTCGCCGGCGCGGTACAGGGTTTGGGGGTACGGCGACAAAGGAGACCGGGAGAGGTGCGGGCGGCAGCCACACCACAGATTACTTAATAGTTACTTCGTAACAGATACTACATCCCGTACAAAATCTTGGTACTTACAGATTATACTACTCCGTCTCCTTAAGAATGTGTGCGTGCCGACAGTGACAAGGGCTGGCAGTTTGGATAATTTTTTTTTTCTACATGTTGATTTACCATTTTGTCGGGATAATTGCTATATTATATTATATCCATGCAAACTTTCTAGCACTAATATTCCCTAAGCTAAGCCACAGATGGACAAAGGGACAAACGGTCACGCCGAAACTAAAAGGGTTCCGTTTTTGCCATTTTAGCTCTGGAATCCTAACAAAAAGGATATTTTATTGTTATGCGCAGAACACATTGTCATGCTCACAGTACCCTAGCGTTATACTAGATACGAAGGTCAATTTTCGAACTTCGCATCGTGCCATCCCGCTCCCGCTTATAGCTTTTTATAGAAGAGTAAGAGGGACAGCACGATACGAACTCCCAAATTGTTATATTAGCTATTAATTTTAGCATAGTCATATAAAAATTTGCCCCCTGTTTCACCATTCACTTATCAAAGTCCAGGCGGCATATTTTTCCGTGGAACACGAATGAACGTGCGTCGGCGCGCGCTTGTGACAACCTACTGGAAATTCGATCGCAGCAGATCGTCCCCGCGGTAGATAAATATCGCGCGTAAGTACATGGCATGCAGGAGGCCTGGCCACACGAAGTCATACCCCCCAGTAAGCTGTACCACGCGGGCGAGGACTCATGTAAACGGTTTAGCTATAGGTAGTCCGTATAATTCATAAGAGGACAAACTAGTATAATCATTTTTTTTTTAGTAGACTGGCTTTCTATGTTAGATAGCCTACAATACCATCTTCTATCCGTTGCATCTCTAAAAAATACACGTATTTGAAAATAAAAATATGTAAATAATCGTGATGCGTGTCACATTCAATAAAACAACCAAAGAACTGTTCTTAGCACGTCTAGAAAGCCTGACATTTGAAAAACATATCCTAACTACACAGGCAACGCGCCTTAGGTCGATAGTTTCCAGATGCTTCTGAACACTCAAGCTGTAAGTCTGCCTCAAGTACAACCAATTTGATTCCTGGGCTACCATAGAACCTCGTATAGAAATTGGTTGATTGTAGGTAGCCGTAGGTATATTATTACTGCCACCATATATCTCAGGACTCAGAAGGAATATTGATGTATTGTGGCTCATACGAACAAATTAAACCTAGACTTAACGGACAAGTGCCGCTGCCTTTCTCTTCTCTTAAAACCTAAGGCGAGGCCATTAACTCTAGCTAGCTTTCCATAGAAGTTATACCATACTCACTCGCCACAGTGATATAGGTGTGTTGACCCTCAGTTGTGGGGCTGGAGTGTCCGGAACTGTCCCCGTTCACTTCCACCACAGTGCTCGATACCTGAGGATTGGTTAAGAAAAAACGTCACTGTCGATCAAATAGTCTATCGTTAGTAGTAGTAGTTAGTTGGTTTTTAGTGTCAGCCTACGAGACAGTCCCAGCCTAGTGTAGGTGATACGGGAAATAAAGGCATCGTAGTGTTTTATCGTATCAAATTGTGAAAACTTTATCTATGCTAATGGGTGAACTGTTAAATAAATAAAGATTTATTATTATTTATTTATTATTATTAAGATAAAGTCCCGGGTTCAGTTTGAAGTGTGTCTGAGTATTCTGGAAAAGTATAATCGACCAAGAAATCCCTTTACCGCCCTAAGGTTCAATGTCAGTTGTACGGCTTAAAACGTTAAAGGTTATTTTCACTTACAAGCCAATGTGACAATCAGCCTTATTGTTTATATTCTGATGTATGAAACTGCCATTAAAAAAAAAGTTAAGGCGACAGCAGCGCGGCACGTCACAGACGGACGATCCTGCGTACGCATTTCAGCCGCTCAGCTCGAGGCAGTCTCACCACGCATTCCGAAGCTGCTCGCAACTCGCAAGCATGCCCAGTGCGCCGAGGCAACGGCGCGCCGCCCTTGTGGGTCGAACAGCTGACTGCTGGAAGCTGAATGTCAGCTGCTGTTGCTATTGTTAATTCGCCGTATAATTAAGAAAAACAAGAAAGTCACCTCGGTGGTGGAATAGGGATGTTTCCTAGGTAAAAAAATAATAATTCTTATTAGTCCGTATTTTACATTATCAAAAAATATTAGACACGTAAATTTTCTTTTGACAATTAAACAAAAAATGACGAAGATATGGCGCGTTGAAGTTCCGCGAGACGAGGCGTGACGTCACTTGTTCCTAAAACGCTCATACAAAGTGTAGGAACAAGTGACGTCACGCGAAACTTCAACGCGCCATATCTTCGTAATTTTTTGTTTAATTGACAAAATAAAAAATACGTGTCCAATATTTTTTGATAATCTAAAAGACTGACTAGTTAGGAAAGTAGCCTATTCATACAGAGTAACGTCACATAATTGTACATCGTGAATAAGAACCCTTTCGGTGTACTTCCGTTTGGCAAATTATTTTTCCCAAACTGATTCATTTGGCAAATGTTTAATTTCCCAAATGTTTGTTTTTTCTGAAACTGTAAACTATTCAGGATATATTTCAGGACTATTCTGTAGGTTAGGTTAGGTTTGTTTTATTTATAACAATCCTGAAAAGTTTACAGTTTCAGAAAAAATAAACAGTTGGGAAATGAAACATTTGGCAAATTAATCAGTTTGGGAAAAATAATTTGCGAAACATTAGTAAACCGTTCATAGCAATAAAACGCTTTGACGTGCGCCAGTTTCCAACATCGTGGAACGAAGTGTTCGCGGCTTTCCTCGAAGTGCCGAAGTATTCACGATATAGACGCGCTTATTGCCATGTATGTATCCGCAGCAAAAAGCGCGTCATCGCGATGAGGGCTCAGGTGACTTAGCCCAGTCCCAATTCGCCGCCTTCTTAAATCGTCCTCATTGTCATATGGTCTACTGTTCTGATTCGCCAACATTCCTATATCGTCCGCTTTCCTACGCGGGCTACAGTAGGTACCAACTCGTTAACATTTTTTTTCAACCACAGTGCCAACTGGTTAACAGTCTTATTTCGACTACAGTGCTAACTCGTCAACATTCCTATTTATACCAAGCAGCACTGTGGTCGATAAAGGAATGTGGACGAGTTGGCACTGATGACTAATTACTAATTAGCCATGTGGTCGATAAATGAAAATGGACGAGTTGGCTCTGTACATATAATCGAAATAGGAATGTAGACTAAATGGGATATTACCGATATCAGAAAGTGGCACTGTGGACGATTTAAGAAGGCGCTGAAATGGGACTGTGGACGATGTCATCCCAAGCCGCGATCAGTGTGGCCGTACCACAATGGGAAGGCACTTACCTGATGTATCGCGTGCTGCAAGCTGATGGTGTTGGTTATCTCCGGGATCACGATCAGTTCCCGCACGGCGGCCGGCGACGCGCCGCCGCCCGCGCCCGCTCCCTGCGACACCAGTGACCATCAACCATCAAACTAAACTTGAACTTGTTCCTACTCCTCAAAGACCCCCGTAAAACCCACTGTCCCAAAATGTGAACTTAAGGGGATACCGCGTTTTTCGCGCTAATCGATTTTGGGTGGGCGATTTCGGGCGTGGAGCCGCTTGGGGGAGGCACGATGGCTCAAGATAGGTTGGTTGGACTGCGCGTGTTTTTGGGTATTTTCATCATATTACTAAAACAAATACATATTTTAAAAATGTAGCCAGACTACGCCCTAGAAAACATCTTGTTTAATTAACATTCAAAAAGTCATGACCTTCCGTGCAGTACGTATTGGCGTGGTACTACGAGTTTAATTTATATTTTAGAGACGACTTTGGATTTTTTTTCTATTGAACTACAAGTAATCGTGTTTCGAAAAAGACTTGTCGCTAAAGTGAATCCTCAAATATCTTACATATGAATTTCAGGACTATAGCATTGCTAGTAATGATACAACACGAGTTCAAATGAATGCAATAAATGCGCCAAAATCACGGTACCCCCTTAATAGAAATAATAATAAATCGTGGAACGATTGACACCAATTGACCAGAGGCCGAATTGTCTAACGCGCGGGCGCTTGCTTCACGTTCAACATCTCTTTCTGTCACCATCTCATACCGTTTGACAGAAAGAAATAGTCAGCGGTTAAAGCGTGAAGTGGTAACGAACAGAGTTACTTTCGACCTTCAACCCTGGACTGTGCAAGTGGCCCTTAGGAGTCCAAAGATGGCAAGGATACGCCAGGGGGTCCGCTCTTGAAAAAAGGCTGAGAAACGCGGTTTTTTTTCGAATGGACTGTTGCTGTTAGCCTCTGATGGCTTTTACAGCTTACCGGAGGGGTATGTATTACAATACCGAAGTACGAAAGACCGAATGTATTAAAACATCGAATGGGTCAAAAGACCGACACGATTTTTTTCTGAAACCGTTAACTTTTTAAGATTGTTATAAAACAAACCTAACCTAACCTAATGGGTTCTGTATGATGCCGTTTTAATAAATTCTGAAAAGTTTACGGTTTCAGAAAAAAATCGTGTCGGTCTTTTGACCCATTCGATGTTTTAATACATTCGGTCATTCGTACTTCGGTATTGTAATACATACCCTACCGGAGAGAGGGCGAGCTGCCAGACGGGCCGCTCAAAGTTAAAACATATGCCAAAAGGTGCATGCCAAAGGGTGCTTCTATTGAACCGACCTCGGACTTTGGACGCTAAGTAGAGTTCGGATTTTTTATGCTACATCGTTTCGGAAAGACTACGTTAGTCCCGACTGAGAGGAAACAACTGAAAAGCTGCTCTAATCTAAAGTGTACGGTAAAATTACATAAAGTTTACCACTGACAGATGGTTGCCTTCATTTCATATTCAACTTTAATGACCTACAAATAAAGCCAATTTTAGAATACTGTTACCCACGTTTGCAGATTTTGTAATAGCTACTTTATTTGTATGGTTTTAAAGTTGGAAATGAAATGAAGGCAAGCCATCTGTCAGTGATAAACTAAAAGTAAACGTATGGTACGTACCTGAGCGGGTTGGGCGAGCCGCGCCGCCATGACAGGCGAGGCGGGCGGCGACGACTCCACTAGCACCTCGTCGCCGCAGTTCTCAAAGTCTGAAACACGCGTCCCTCGACGTTAAACCTCGTAAGACCCAGCGTATGGTCACGGACTTTCATAGATAAGCCACTTGCTTGTTCGTATTTTAGTCCTGTAATATATACTACATCGGGTGCCGGTTATAACTATAACCGACTACTACTAGCCAAAGTCAAAGTGATTTATTATAATGTATCTTATGATTTTAACTAAGCTTATAATGTTAGTTGTTGCCCGCGACTCTGCGAAAAATCCGCGCCCGCGGGAACTATGCATTTTTCCGGAAAAAACTATCCTATGTCCTCCCCAAGGTCTAGCTATCTACAGACCAAAATTCATCGGAATCGTCAGTAATTTAAGCGTGAAGAGTTAACAGACAGACATGTTTAGGCATTTGTAATATTAGTATGGATATCCTGATTTGCATGACACGGCTAAAATACGAACAGTGTTAAGTTCATCAATTAAAGTCCATGACCGCCCTAACGTTTGTTACATATGTCAAAGCAAATGTCAACTTTACTTGATTAACAATACGTTTCAAATTCCTTCAGAGTAAAATATAAAGTATACTAAATGTACACTAAACTACACGAAAAATGTAGCAGCCGGTAAAATGTACAATACGCTTTAATTTGCACAACACATAAGGTAAAATAATTGGAATGTGCAAAAAGCACAATGTGCATTCCCAAAAAGTACAAATCGAAAAATGTCCACCACACGCAAAACGATTTGTACTTTTAGCAAATACACTTTTTGCACGTATCGCTTGTTTAACTTTATGGGTTGCGCACATTCAGCTCATTATACATTTTACCGATTGTTACATTTTGCGCGTAGTCTACATTTTGCGTATTGTATATTTTGCTCTGAAGGGTTTCTAATTATGATAGTCAAAATTTGACATGGGTTTTAAAGAGGTTAATACTCAAATGCTACTTAACAGAAAGCTCTTATTAAAATGCTAGCCTTTAGTTTTGACAGTTGAATTGAAATTCTGGGATTTAACAAAATCGATTTTTTGTTCTGAAGTAAATTGTTCACTTTATGTAGGTATTATTATTTAATTGGCTCTATTGTTATTTATTTCGTTTTATTATGTAATAGTAATTTTAAGCTGTTGGTTTTCCAAATAAAATAAAATAAAATAAATAGATAAATAAATAGTCGTTAGAATATTAAATGGCAAGTTTGCCAATGATGAGTGCATTTCCAAATACAATTATATTTTCTCTAAAAAAAACTTAATAAACCAGAATGAACAATATAATAACAAAAAAAATGTACAACTTAAATAGGGACTGTAATAATTGAACTACCAGTAATTGGGCTTAACTTAATACCCTTTTTCAAACATTTCCATTTAATTGGTCTGAGGGCATCACCCCCTCAATGCTACCTGCATTGAGAGATTAGATATTGTGATTAGGGAAAAAGCATGCAGGTAGTTTAGTAAGCAATGAACAAAACATTCCTCTTAAAATGATTAGGTATATTTTTTATTCCTGTCAAAGTGGTGAGAATAAAAAAATACATATAATAGAAAGTTAATAAAATCCTCCTAGGTCCGAATATCATGTATTAGTGTTAAAAAATTAAATGGGATTTATAAAAAACAAAATTTACTCCATAATTATGGTTAAAGTGTCAATGCAAAAATCTAATTTGGTATAGGTCATTTCATTTTTATTAACCTACATGAATTTGCAATGAGCATCGAATGTGTAAGAAATTTTGCATATCTAGTAACTGATTAGGTGAATAAAAATTCTTAATAACAAATTATCAAGTGTAACAAAACATACACAAATGTTAAGTTGCTAACTATGAGCAGAAAATATAAAACAGCATTTTACTATTATTTGGAATGATAAGTAAGTAGTTAGCACAATGTTCAGCTTGTATATGGACTCTATAAAAATATTAAACAAGAAAGCTAAAATAAAGGTAAATTAGAATGTAAATACAGGGCCTGCTTCACAAAACAATTGCATAACACCGTTCAGGGTGATAGAGATGTTATTGATCTGGCGGGTACGGGTGGCGGAGATCCAAAGAGTGTTACCAAGCAACACCTCTCTGTCCCTCCAAGCCCTCTTAACAAAAACAACTGACAAAACACTCACTCTCCAGGTAAAACACATGCTCGAAGCCCATCTCAGTCATTTTGAAAATAAAATCCTAATTTAAATTAGGAAAACAACATTCACAGAACACAAACACATTTTTAAGACATGACACTGGCCGCTAGAGTATCTTGTATTGATCAAACAAGCGTTGCTAGGTTGTGCTTGATAAAAGAACTTGCTTCTCTTGTGTTTTTAGGTGTTTTTCAGTGCAAGCTTTAGAACAGTGTGTGAAAGAGATAATGTGGGGAGCAGAGGGGGAGTGCAGGTGCCTTATGGTCACGGTCGGGTGAACCCACCTGCCCTGTAATGCATGGGTGGACAATATTACCCCATTTATTGGTGATAATGTAACGGTGCATTGTTTATGTGCATATTGACTTCAACTTAACAAATAAGTGTGCATTACTGTAAATGTACTTTTAACAAGTGACTTATACCTTTGTGCTCAAACTGAATTAATGGTGTTATAGATGTGTGCATGACATGTTACATACTTGTGCTGGAATAATAATTATGTTAAAATGTTGCATATTTTCAAACAATACGGGACTCGCGTCTAAAGTTCAAAGTTGCTGATTAAGTAGCAGGACTTGTGCTTTTGTTGATGGATCTTGATTTTGATGTCATTAATATTATTAGAGCAGGTAAGCGGCAGGCGCGTGCCGTGCCTGGCGACGCCGCGGCCGACCCTCCCGCCGCACTCCGCCGTGTTATAGATACGTAATCGCACACGGGAGCGGGAACAAGGGGCCTTCATTCCGGACGTCTCCCGCCTCCCGACACCACGCATACCGCTCCAACATCACATTTAAACGTCGGACAGACTTTCAACATACAAAATATCTCATAATAATCCTTGATAATCACACAAATATACTTTACCCACCTGCCAGCCATACATTGAACTGTCAAAATCCTCATAGCTCGAGTCGGGTCTTTCGTTTTAATATCCTTATATAAAATCTTTTTTATATATAATAACTGTCTCGGCGTGATTGCCACTGGTATTATGTGGACCTTTTTTATGTAACACGTATTAAAATCACTCGTCAAAGTTGTTGTATTGTAGCTACACCCGTTTCCTAGGCTACGGGCTCGAGGCAAACGTGACGTCGGGTCGGTCGGGTGACAAGTAAAGATGGCGCTAGCGTAGCTCGGCGCACAGATGATCCCGGCGCAGAAAATCGGTTCCAAATCGAACGGAGTCTAATTTTTGTCTAAAATTATAGTATAATTTAGGTTTTTGTTTCGATTATGAGCATTTATGACTATAATACATGATGTTTTCGACACGCACACATTAATCAGAATAATATGCAGTCTAAATTTGTGAATAGATATAAAACAATTGTGATACTTGACGGCAAAACCTTGGCAAAACTTAAAACTCTAAGATGAACGAAATTTATGTAAGTAGGTATACAAAATGTAAGGCTCCAATATCATTAATAATTCTGATAATTTCATAAAAAATGACAGAGGATTAAGCAATGGCGTACTAAAAAGTCAATATATTTATGACGCTAACTGTACAATGAAGTAGGTACAGGTAAGTAAATCAATTTTGTGTGTTGCTCTTCCTCAGGTATATTTATAGCTACGGATCAAAATCCCCAGACGACAAAGACCCGGAAAACAAGTCTTACGCATGCGTACAAACAGTTTCCCTGTTTCCCTGCAAAAACCTTCCAGGCCCTTTGAAAATTTCCTTGAAAGTATATTTAGTTTATTAACAATATAATTCCCAAAACATTTGACTGTAGTAATCCAATTGCCTCACTATTTTTATAACTAGGTGCCTGCTCAATTTTATTTCATCGTCATCATCATCCCAGCCTATATACATCCCACTGTAGGGCACAGGCCTCCTCTCAGAATGAGAGGGCATGGGCCGTAGTTCCCACGCGGTCCCGTGCCATCCGCATCCAACGCGATCCCGCAACCTTAACCAGGCCCTATACTACGAAGCGCGAAATTCGAACTTCGTTTCATGCCGTTCCGCTCACGCTAATGGTATTTATTACCAGAGTGAGAGGGACCACACGATCCGAACTTCGAACTTCGAATTTCGTAGTAACCCCCCTGGTCGTCGCTCCACCTTATTTCAGGCCTACCTACACTACCTACGTCTTTCGGGCCGTGGACGCCACTCGACAACCTTTTTGCTTTTTGCCCCATCGGTCATCAGTTCTACGAGCGATGTGCCCTGCCCACTGCCACTTGAGTCTGGCGATTCTTCGAGCTATGTCGGTGACTTTAGTTCTGTCGTGGATTTCATCATTTCTAATACGATCCCGCAGAGAAACGCCGAGCATTATAGCCCTCTCTATCGCCATCTGAGTGCATTTGAGCTTTCTTATGAGGCCCATCGTTAGCGGCCACGCACGTCTCAGTGCCATATTAAAAGCCCTTCTACACGGTCGGGACCAACCGCTGACCGTCGTGTCGCTCGCGTCGGCCGACGTGTTCCATACGGTTGGAGCCGACCACGGACAATGCGCTCGCGACCAAGGCCGTTGACATCAACCAAATATCGGTCGGGTCAACCGATTTCTACACTGTCCATTTTTAAATCAACCCGACCAAGGACACGATGGTTGGCTGTTGGTCCCGACCGTGTAGAAGGGGTTATAGTGGTTTAGGCTGTGTTGCCTGTCAGACAGTCAACCAGTCAGCCCTGTTACTATTTTATAGTTAAGTGTAGATAGATGGTAGAATAAAACTGAATCGAGCAAGGGCGGATAATTTTCATAATTAATATGTCAAGATTATTTTCTTTGGCAAAGTATGGAATGTTAACATTACATTTGAAAAGAAACGGTTTCAATCTAGTATCTTCGGGCTTCGGCTGTACAGTCAACCAATTTGATTCCTAAGCCACTATAGAACCATATCGTAATTCATCAATTTGTTTATCTTCTACGACAGTGATTATTGCGTGATGTACAGTTACTTTGCGGCGGTCCATATTAATTAATGAACTGAAACAATTACCTTGCTCACCCGCGCGACTTTACGATACTTGTTACGTCTGTCTATGTAAGAACTGTGTGTTCATGCAGTTCCTCCACCTCCACACTGTATGAACACACACTAATCAAATCACACAAACCCAACTATCACCACCGCCAAACTACACAGACGCGTTTCGAATTCAACCAGAGCTCATCTTCAGAGTAGGTACCGCAACCGTTCACTATGCTACCAAACCAAATGTTAGAAATGTTAATGCGAAATGGTAGTTGTGTTGTGATGTGTGAAATGATGTGTTAAATACATAGGTACTTATCAATAAATAACTACCTGCTCTTAAAAAAGCTCTTGTACCTAGCAACTTACATACTAATATCATAATTTTAAAATGCATCGCAACAATATTTTCATTTATTTTTCGTATATAATTTCTAACTTCTTAAAAAATGAATACATTAAGTACAGCTAGGTACCTACTTACACAAAAGGCGCTATTATGAGATTGCGCTCCACAGCTGCGCTCTGACGTCGATTTCTTTTAACAACTTGTATTGCAGTGGCTTCTTGTGAAAGAAGCCTGACAAAGTTAAAATTAATAAAATCGTGCTTAAGTCCACAATGAGCCAAGCAACGCTAACAAATCTTTCGAAAGAGAGTGAAAGTCAATTTCACAAGCTTTTATTTAACCTGCAATGTATGTACGGGTCAAATCTTGGAAGTTGAATTTGACCCACTTCCAGTGGTCGGATTCACAAGAAATTTGGTATAAGTACTTAAGTACTTATGTAAGTTCGATGACAATGTAAGTACAGTCAACAAAAAGTACAGTCAGCTAAAAAGCTTGCTCTTAAATTAAAATTTTAACAAAAACTTTTGAGAATGTTTTTGAATATTTTAGCAGAATAAAGTCTCGTAAGCATGTTTAGTATTTGGTTTTTTATTTTAAGTAAGGGTTAGTACGGAACCCTACACTGCACGTGGCTCAACACGCACTTCTCCAGTTTATTTTTACTGAAATGCGTCATATTTATGTAAGTAGCTTTAAGCTTGTTGGATTTCCAAAGGCAATTCAATATAATTTTTAACAAAATTGCAGGTACTTAGTTATTTTTTTTAAAGCAGGTAGTTCACAAAATCAGACATACCTTCATAATCGGTTTCTTCAAAGATGTATACAGAACAGTCATCTTGTTGGTTTCCATAAACGACGTCATCACCCGTATCATCCATGCCCTTCAAATTAATTTTTTTGAACTTTGCAAAAGTTTTTTGATCCATCACGAAAGAAGTAGCGGCAAAGTATTCAAATATCTCCTTGGTAATTGTTTATATCCTCTCCTTGGTAATAATTGTTTATTAACAACGGCAAAGCTTGATGTAATACGATATTATGACATTTTGATGTAATTTTTTCTGGACCTTCTAAACTTTTTTGAAAATCATCTAGATGGCCAAGTATGTAATCAACAGATGTTCAATCTTATTTTTCTTAAAATATGCCAAGTATGTAGTTAGCAAGTAGTAATAAAAAATTAAAAGATTTCCTCAGATGATATTAGCTAATGACAGTCAATTTATGTGTTGTACCTTTCTCAAAGAATTAAAAGCATTTTTTTTATTTCACATGATTTCTTTTAGAATTCCTGTTTTCCATTTTAATCAATGGTATACTCAATAATCAAATCAGTACATTTCGGACAGTAACTTCACTACAACTGTCACTGTCACTTGTTTCGCGACAGTCACTCAGTTGGTATTCCGAATTCCGATCAATAATTTCAGTGATAAAAATAAATTCTGTTTCTTATTACCGTACCTATGGTGTAAAATCGGTTTAGATTCTCAAACAAAACAGACATGACAATGAAATTAATAGTGAAAAAGTTACAAGGCGGCGAATGTTGCGTGGAGGTAGGTCGTAGTAAAACAAAATTAGCTCATGTAAAGTTGCATACGTATCCAGGTGCTTTTTATTTGACTTTGGTTGCGCAGGGCTTATTTTAGCTTTCTGTTGTTGGCCATAAGATACTACGTTTTAAGAATTTATTCTGATTTAATTAACTTAAGGGTTTTTTTACGTTGTCCTCTACAAGGATTAAGTCTGTCTGAATCATGCTTATTTGGAATGCTCGAATAGGCGGGTGCAATGTAATGTAATGAGTGAAGATTAGATATAGATTTTCCTGACTGATTGATTTGTTAAAGCACACCAATTTCTAACATTTTAAATGTGTAATTTATACCCAATCATAACGTAACTCAATCCTTATTATACTTCAATGTCTAGGATTGAAGGTAATTAAAAACATTTCTGATTTCAGGTGCTACCAACTACATCCATATCTGAAATCAAACGTGAAGTAGCAGGGAAATTGAGTATACCAGTGGAAGAGCAGAAGCTTCTTCTCCTCGGCCGCACCCTTGCTGATGAGCAGACTGTTGAATCATACCCAACAATCAAAGACGGCACCAAACTAAACCTCATCGTCAAAAAACCTGATGGTCTTCATGAAGCTTCTCTGAAATACTTCAAAAAATTAGGAATGACTGATAAAGAAGCGACAAATGCAGCAAACAGACTGCTGAAAATTGTTCAAGATAAGTTTAACAAGCTCTCGTGGGACGACATTGACCGATTATCTATGGACTGCCTTCTGGACGAGTGTGGTCAAAGTCGCCCGGTGGTCGAGACTGAGCCTGAAAATGAGGATATGTATGGTTTGTGACCCTTCCGGAGTCAGTTGATTTACATTCTGAATCAGATGTTGTAATGTTTGCGGCTTTAAAGTACACATAGTTAAATCTGATATTACTCCTACTTATGGATATCTTTGTTATTTTTTAGAACCAATGCTAGGAAGGGTTTACATAATTTGTCTGGCTGTATCTTTTTCTAACTAGTCCATCCAATATAGTAATAGATACTCATTAGGGGTCATTCATACAATTTTCAGAACGGAAGGGTATAAAGAAAATAAATGCGATAAAGAAATGTATTTGAGTAAAATATGTAAGTAACTATTTAAAAGGTCAAAACATGTATGACCTTGTATGGATCCGGGATGGTAGTTTTATAATTATAGCCCATGTCATAATGAAGTTATGAGAAAACCCTGAATCACGTGACTATAGCTAGACCGTTTAAATGAGTCATGATTTAGCTATTAACAAGAGTAACCAAAATCTTTGTGTTTGTATCTTGCACAATATTTTGTTTCTATGACAGCATACTCCTAACTTTTTTTATAATGGAATGTTAAATGTTTCGCTCAAGATGCTACATAATTCAGCGGATTATAAATTACAAAAATACTCCATTACAAATTCACTTGTAAAATGAATTTTGATGATTGATAGATACATGTAATTGAGAAAATATGACAAAAAAAGTACTGAAAAAAATCAATCTCAAGTTTTACATAGATTGTGTTAGTATCTGGTACTCAAAATATCAAAATGTAATCTACCATAAGTTCCAAATCATCATATTGTACATAGTGAACAGGAATGACTGTGTTTTTCCGTTCAGCCACTGGACACTAAGGTGGCGTGCAATTTCATCTGTAACTGACTCTCCACTCTTTTGTTACTTTACCGTCAAGATTTCAGTGTGTATTAATACATCAGTTCTGTTAGTAATTTGGTTGAGACTTTGCAATTTCACTTGTTTTTCTTTTTTGTGGCACTCTCCATGTAATCATCACAGGTCGAATTGTCTAACGCGCGAGTGTTCACCATCTCTTTCTGTCTTCATCTTACTGCATAGTTTCCCAACTTACATACTATCAGGGGGGTTTCACTCCGCAGTTTAGGTATGTTCGGCCGGCGCTCCTGCCGGGAGGAGTATGGCATGGCAATGGCAGGCAGTAGGTTGTCGGTCGGCCTTCGGTTCGCACGCTAGCCGCAACGCGCGTTATTAAGCATTTTTTTCTGTGATTTTTGCAACAAACAACGACTTCTAAACAATCTTATAAATAACTTACTTACTTACTAAAGGTAGTTTACTGAATTAATACGCACTGTTATCTTTCTTGATTTATATACCTACCAAATATCGGCGAGTGGAAACCCCGTGCCCTTGGTTTCGGATCAGCGGTGCCCAACCGAATATGAGCGCTCGTATCACACGATAAGTTTCAATTTCGCGTACAAACAGTAAGAGTAGCCAAGTTTTTATACCTAAAGTTGACTTTTGTTCGAGAGTGATCCTTCTGTACGTTAGTACTATTACTTATTCTGTGATACTATGTGACTCCCCTGTCTGTTTTCCAAAAGCGCCGTCTGTTTACCTGTTAGAGTAAAACTATATGCTGTTGTATACATGAGATACCAGCGCTCATTTGAGTTGTATGGCAAAATTCGTTAAAGTCCTTTTTATTTCACGCTCCACGCCCTCTTGAGAACCCATGTCCTAAACTTTGCAGTTGACGAAAAAAGTGGTAAAACTGATGTTGACACTTGGCGCGTTGGACAATGTGGCTATTGCCGACTTTATATTTGTATACAAAACTTGATGCCATGTTGAAAATTAACACAATTTCTATATTAATGTGACAAGCTGTGACACAGTTTCAAATTATGTAACATAGTGTTGTGATATATTTTTACCTTGAATGTTTGTATGGATTGTAAATATTTTAATTTTAATGGAATAAGCATTTTAACATTCAATTACGTAGTGTGTAAGGTAGGGGAGGAAAATAGTTTTAATTCGGGAATTTGTTTTTAGACCAAAAGTCTGTTCAATCTTATACTTGTCATAAGAAATAAGTAAGTGAATAAATAAATCATGGGACAAATGACAAGACAACAATTGACCTAGTTCTAAACTAAGCAAAGCTTGTACTATTAAAAAATACATATTAAATTATAAAGACTCAACCACAAACATTTGTATTTTTCATACATAACTCTGCCCCGCCGGTGAACCAAACCCGGGACCTCAGGCTTCGTAGCCAGGTTCTTTAACCACTAGGCTATCAGGTTGTCAAGTGTTTATAGCTTAAGACAAGTATGGATAGACAGCTTCTCTTAGGGGGCATGTCTCAACATAAAATGTATACGTAGAGTAGAGAAAATGTATTTCTAAATGGTGTTTATTAAAATTACGGCCCAAATTTGGTCCAAAATCGAAATAAAATTTCACCATCAAAATTTGCTGTGCCTGCTCAACTTCCCCTTTAGTACCGATTGACAACCAAAATTTCGTAACCAGCCTGTACGCCAGCTGTGGCTGTAGCCAGTTACGAAATCTTAGTTACCAAACGGTACTAAAGGCCACTTCCGATGCTGCTCAACTGTCAGAGAGGGACGCAGCTCTATGTAAGAGTAAGACTTTACACGTTCGCCACCGTAACTCTTTGCTCTCAATTTTGGCAGCAAGCAAGTTTCATGGCTGCATGCACTACACGCAGCAGTCGTTATTGCAATGCCTAAATAAATCGCTTAACTTCAAAATCGGATAAATTGACTTAACCCGTCGAGCGTCCTGTGCGCACGGGTGTGCACACAACAGGTTAGGATTTTTAGAGCGGGATTTATTTACGGATTTATCAGAGTTTGAAGTTTCGCGACTCAAATACGATCGATACTTGATCAATTACTCGAAACGAGACTATTGACAGTGCGATACTATTGCTTCTATCGATAGTGTTGCAGTGCTGAAAAACAATAGTATCGAATCGATACTATTGCAGCCGTAATACTTGTGAATACTATCGAGTGTTGTACTCCGTCAATAGTATGCCTTATTTTAGTAAGTAAACTATCGACAGTATGGCAACACTATTTTATGTTTCCCCCATTTTGGTTTAACTCTAAAGATAATTCTCATCGAGACAAAGTCAGTAGAGACAGTTTCTTTATACTGTTAAGGGGCATCTGTCTAAAAGTGCTTGCTTTACTTTATAGATGTTACAAATTAATTACAGTTCAAGTTGAAAAACTTCATGAGAACCAAAATAAGCACTTTTAAAAAGACTGCTCAAGGCTCATTCTCTTAAATGTTAGCAATAATATTGAAAGGATGTAATTAGAATAAGCAATTAAAACTGTTTTCGTTCGATTAATTTATTTTTCATTTTTATACTTTTTAAAGTACATTTCCATGGCAAGTAAATTACAGTAAACCATCGATTCCGTCGCTTACTCAGTGCCTTGTTTAATTTCAGACTATTTACATAAAAAAACTGGTCAGTTTACGCAATGATTCCTTGACATAAAAGTATTGAAAACTAAAAAAAAATTAGAGCTCCAATATTCAGGGTGTGGTTAATTATACGCCTGAGTATCTACTCTTAAGGCCACCGCAGACCGCAGCGCGTGGCGTACGGGCGACGCCGACGGGGCGGGCCCAGCGCATAACACTTAATCATATACGCTGAGCTGCGCTGCCGGAATGTCACCGTACGTATGATTCAGTATTATGCAACGCGCTAGGCACGCTCCGTCGGCGTCGCGCGCACGCCCCGCGCTGAGGTCTGTGGTGGCCTTTAATTAACGACAATAATGCACGACTAGATAATAGGCTACTTTCCTAACTAGTCAGTCTTTTAGATTATCAAAAAATATTGGACACGTATTTTTTATTTTGTCAATTAAACAAAAAATTACGAAGATATGGCGCGTTGAAGTTTCGCGTGACGTCACTTGTTCCTACACTTTGTATGAGCGTTTTAGGAACAAGTGACGTCACGCCTCGTCACGCGGTACTTCAACGCGCCATATCTTCGTCATTTTTTGTTTAATTGTCAAAAGAAAAATTACGTGTCTAATATTTTTTGATAATGTAAAATACGGACTAATAAGAATTATTATTTTTTTACCTAGGAAACATCCCTATTCGTGCCGTTATGTAACTTGTATACAGTACCGTAATTAACCACACCCATTCCAAACGTATTGTGTCTACACTTTTCAAAGCGCAAAGAATAAAACACACGGAAAAAAAGTTTGAAATCAGGGCTTATACCACTCCAGGAAATTCGAAGTTCGTATCGTGCTGTCCTTTACACTCTTGTGTTTAATACTATTAGCATGAACAGAACGGCACGATATAAAGTTCGAAAATTGAATTCCGTAGTATCAGTCTATGAATGACCTGAATCCTGAGACCTGTCTATGAATGTTTTTTTTTTTTACCGGCTACCTATGTGTATTAGGAGTTACCGCGCAAACTTCCTGTTCCCATTCTCACGTTTCCTTCATTATTATGACATGTTGCCTACAAAAACCTAACCACCTAAGACCTAAGCTTACAGACTGGGACCCAGGATTGGCAAAGGTACAATTAAAAATGACAGATCATCAATAATTAAACCATCTGGCATTTTTAAAGAGTACCTTAAAAAAACCTGCATTTAATGTGGCCTTTTAAGAGATCAGTTTACAAAAAGTACAGAAAACAGAAAATATACAATAGGATTTTAATAGGGATAATTACTAGCGCCAAGTCAACACTTACAAATCAATCAGAAATTACAAAAATAAAACTTGCTGAAAAAAAAATATCCAGATTTTGTCGCTAAATCTGATTCCAGCTTGACTGTTGCACTGTTCCATACATTTTGGCACTACAGAGCTTAACACTGAATCGAGATTTTTCCAGCAAGTGATTAACGATTTAACTGTAAGTAAATCCCTATTATAATCAATTAAACACAAGACAAGGACATTCAATAAAATTATAACATGCAAAACATAGACTATAGAATAAACCAGAATCCGCGTTACAATGTCTGCGTAACAAGTGTCTAAAATCAAAGCGAAAAACGCTCGGAACATCTTTCAATAACTAATGTTAATTTCCTATTAACCCCGGTTTTCTCTCCGTTTTGTATGATACTAGACTCATTTTTATCCAAAAATAACATCAGATTATAATACAGTTGAAAACTCCCATAAATAGTTCCTTTCCGAACGGTATGTTATCTAGTGTGTTGTATCTATACAGGTGGCAGTTTTTAACTTTATTGTTCTAGATTGGTTGTGGCTGGTATTCTACCGAACACAGACAGCTAGATAATATTCTCTTTGAGAGTAATATTGGTTTCAACACGCGGTTTCTGATTTATTCGATATTGTAAAATAAAATAAATAAATACAACACTTGTGCGTTTTGAGTACGATTAGCAAGTAGATTGTTTAATTATACAATAAACTATTTACGTATCATAGATATAAGGTAAATGATGGTTTGAGAAGTAAATACAGTTATATTTTTCATAATTATTGACAATAAAATAATCGGTGGTTGTAAGTATCAAGAACTTTAATTGTTGAGCATACATGGAACATTGTAAAAATGAGAAAATTTGCTTTATATGGTCAATCCTAAAATTATAGTTTTTTTATGAACTAACAAGTGTTCAATGATTAACTAATACTAGACTAGACAACTGTTGAACATGTCGTGACATGTCGTTTTATGAATATCTAAGAAGTTTTTAAGTTTTCTATGGTAAGGCTTTTTAGTGTTCATGAACACGTTGCTAGATTCCTATCAGATCTAGATCTGACGTGAGTTTCATGTCAGTCAGGATTACCTTGGAGTTTCCGAAACAGGTAGCATAAGACCCGAATGCTTTCATAAATATTCCCTAACATCCAAAGCCCAACGTTGGCTCAATAAGAGCACACTTTGGCATGCTAAGTTAACTCCAAAAAAAATAGAGTTAAATATTTTGAATTTAATTAAAACAAACAAAATAGTAGATCGGTTTTGAAAAAAAAAATACTTTGTTGAGTTTGTTGCCGGATTCTTCTCGACATATTTTTTGCAAACTGGTAGATTCTACGACATTCATAATTGCTTTTTATAGCCTACATTGAATAGATATATTATTGCCTTTGACTCGTATTGCTGAGCGGATCGTCTGGTAGCTGGCAGTCTCTCCGGTAAACAAAAGCCAGAGGCTAACAGCAACAGTCCGTTCGACACCTTGCTAGGGATTGGCAATGTAAATATAATACGACTGTGTTCCACAGCTCAACAATTAATGTCCTTTTATCCTTTTAGAACGCGACTCATGCTGAAAAGTCTTTATAATCAGTCACTACAGATACTGGAGGTTAACAAAAATCAAATTGCACTACGCATTTGTTGAAGAAGTTAGAAAATATTAGACGAAACGGCAGTAGTGGTGGAAAGAGTTTAACAATATATTGTTTTAAACGTTCGCGTTTTTCACTCCTAACTACTACCATTTACGGGTTTGATCAGGCATCAATTATGTTTAAAATCACCTCGACGTTTCAGCCACAAAGCTGCGGCCGAGGATGTGGATGTCGAGTCAATTTAACCCTTAATAGAGGCGATTTGGCGACCACATGCATTGAGTTGGAAAATCAACCTTATTAATTTCAGTATACGTCACAATTTCCATTGTAATTATTGAAAATACGACTAGCTTTGAAAATATCCTTTGTCAGGTATGTATTCCATTGCTGCTTTTGATTGGTAGTATGCTCCAGTAAATGGGGCCTAATTAAGGGTTAAACAGTCGAGCTTCGTTTGGGCTAAAATTCGAAAACACGCGTTTTCTCAGAAATAAGACCAAGCTAGATCGATTTAACCACACAAAAGCAAATTTCATAAAGCTCCAATAATAATGCTCTACGTCAGAATCTTCATACTTGACACTAGCATTTGCTAACTATAAAGTGCCTTTTACATTGACCACCAGTTGAGTACATGATAATTAATTATTATGCATTAAAAGTGAAAAAAAAAATCAGTTCAAACAAAAAAACGATTTCCCTGGTAGCTTCTGTAAGCTCTGTAAGGGTAGCAAGTAATATATCGAAGGTAAAAGAAATTAAAAAAAAAGGCATCATTAATTGAGATACTCACTATCCCTATACTGATATTATATGCCTAAATACATTGAAATTTTCAAAACTGTCTAAACTAAAAAAGATAAAAAAACCCTGGACACTTTTGACGAGTGCACATTTTGGTGAGTGATTTTATGATCATATCCCGTGAATGGTAAGTAGTTGTGAGTGCAGTAAGGGGTTAAGTCCGAAATACATGGAGGCACTTAATTTAAACAAACCTACAGTCAAACGATCACAACCTTACAATGAGCTTAAATTCACATCCAAACAGTACCTATTTACATTAATATGGATTTCAAGACTGAACTTGCTCTTTGTCAAGTTAGTACATGAGCTTTAGAGCGGGTTCAGTCTTAGAGTGCGCTCCCATTGAAATGGTGGGAGACATGCAGAATCCGACAAATCCATACCCTTTGTCACGAATAAATGTTTTCTCTCCTTCTTCTTTCTGTGGATTTCAATCAACTAGGTTGGTGGATTCCACACGTTTCCTCTTCTATGGAAGTGCACTCTTAAGCGCGGACTATTAATAAGGAGTGACAAACCACTCAAATCACTGTTATTGTGACCCGCAAATAGACTATCACAATAAGGGCTCGCTTCACCACACTCTACCGACCAAGTATTTTAAGGGTGAACCAACATTTTTGTGTTGTTTACTCAGTCCCCAGTTGTCCAAGTCATACTGTGTCATAGAAAAACGCTGAGACAAAATTTGACCATAGCAACATTAGCAACGGATGGCAAGAAAAAGTTAATTGGGAATGTCTAAAAAAAAATAACAGTGATTTTTATATTTTTTTTTTGTATAGAAAAGTCAATTATAAGAAACTAATTTCAATATTTTGTCATTTAGTTCACTACTTTTTTCAAAATTAATTATTGAAACTATTTTGGTTGATGACGTCAGATTATAATTAAGGGCTCCCACACTGTCAAATTTCCAAATCTATCTAAATGCGTACGATAAGGCAACCCCTTTAATTATTGTCAGACAGCGGGTCCAAATCAAACTTCGTAGTATAATCCACGCGTAAATTGTGAGTAATTCTAACAACACAGATTAAAGTAAGACTTGGACCGGTCACGCAATTTACACCAATGTCAAATGAAGGTCATTGCTTATTTATTATGTTATAAATTCATTACATAATATTAAAATTAAATACTTAGTTACAGAAAACGTTTATCTCGAAATGGTTTTCGATTTACTATACATTGCAAAAAAATAGACATCCCCAATTCACCCTTGAACGACAGATATCTACATACTATACTAGAGCCATTACAAATGTGCGAACGAAGTCATAAATCAGTTTCATCGGACCTCTCGCTCGCACTTATTAGGCCTAATAGAACTGCCACGTTGTTCTGTTGTGTGTAACAGTAAAAAAGGCTTTATCGACCGTCGATAACAAGGAATGAAGGATAGGTGAAGGAAATAAATAAATAATAAATATCCTGGGACAATTCACACCAATTGACCTAGTTCCAAAGTAAGCATACCTAGTGTTATGGGTACTGGGTAACGGATAAACATACTTCTATAGATAGGTACATATTTAAATACATACTAAACACCCAAGACTCGAGAACAAACATTCCTATTTTTTTATACAAATATCTGCCCCGACGCGGGAATCGTAACCGTGACCTCAAAGCTTCATAGTCAGGTTCTCAAACCACTAGGCCATTTGGTCGTCAAAAATAAAGCTAAATACTGTTTATGTCAGTTCGCACGTCTGTAATCTCAAGTATAGATCGACATCTGTATTACATACCAGACACATGAGATACCAGAAACCTATTCGAATGTGCTGAAACATACAATACATGACACAAAGATTTCCTTGGCAAGTACAGCAATGGCTTAATGCGACATAGTTCTAAGCGGGTCAAAGACAATTCAGATTGCACAATAGAAACTACAAAATCGAGCGCTGAAAGCTTTTTAAGACGTCGTTTCATTTCGTACTATTTACCACGAGGGAAGTTACCACGGATGTATAAGAACCGAGCGTATACATCTTTTGACAAGGTTATTTTTTTTGCACATTTTTGTCGAAAATCCGTACGGTCGGCCGTACGAGTATTCGTGCCAGCTTTTGTGGATCCTATACATGTAGAAGAGTTTCATTTATAATGAATATGAAAAGGTAACCACAACGCGCCCGATCTTATCATATTAGTTTTTTTCTTAGGAGTGATTATTTACTACATTAATCGTTGCAAATTACACGTATCTACTTTTTATTGCGATTTATACGTTCATACTTAGACATCAAGTTACATTAAAAGTTTACATTAAAAATAAATGCATCTGACAGCGTATTTGTAACAAAATTTGTCATAAAACACCTTTATGACAAGACGAAACCTGTTCACAGGATTCACTAAAACTTTGTTTCGAGTTCTTGTTCAGAAATCATTATAATTTTCGCTAAAATACTAACATTCGTAATTTTAGACTTACTGGTTTTTGCCTGCGACTACGTCTGCACAGAATTCGTAGTAACAACACGGAAGTAACCCACACTCAGAGACCTCTATTAACATACGAACGAATGTGACCAAAGTGTCAACAAAACCGTTACTTTTTTTTCATGAACAACGATTGCTAGTAAACGATTTAAAACTTGTTTACTTTTAAATTGATTAGGATATAAAGTATTCCATGCCCATTCCCGGATCATGGTCTATGTATATGCAGAATTTCATCCAAATCCGTGCAGCCGTTTACGCATAACTGAACCACAAATCACCCAACCAACTTTTACATTTACAAGTAGCATTATACCAAAGAAATTAGTGTAAGCACTACTATAGCCAGAAAATAAGTAAATTCTCGTGAGATATGGTTTATAATAACTATAAATCTTCACCCAGAAGGTCTTCCGAAGAAACCGAAACAAGACGGATCATTCCCAACTTAAAATTAGTGATGTTAAAGACAAGAGTTCTTTGAGACCTATTTTATAGACTCAACTTGATTATGCAGAGCTATGTGAGCTTTAAAGGCTCTTAAGTCCCGAGTCGAGCCGAGCGCGAGCTCTCTGAGCAACGGCTCAAGCCTTCGAAAGCACTTGAGCTTTGAACTGAACGTGAGTCTGAAACAAATCCTCGTGTTTGAAATGTGACTCGAAGACTTAACAAAATATGAGTCTGTTAAGCCTTCGAGTCTTTCAGATTTTTGAACACTTTTGCTTTGCATTATGTAAGATTGATATTCAAGGTTATGAAATGCAGTGTCCAAATAAATTAATAAATATACAAGCTATTCTTAGACCACCATTTTACCTTCTCCGTTCCGTTATGTTATGAGTAAAAAAAGGCTCACCGCATATAAATACTCAAACACGACTCACCGCGGTAAAAGGACTCAAGCGCAGAAAAAAGACTCTAGCTCTATTGTCACACTCGGAGACTCAACCTTTTGAACGCCAGTGTCGGCTATAGACAATACGGTAATAGAAAAATTAACCTACCTGCATCCGCATAAGAATCAATTTTGTTCGTAACAAAAACGATGCGTGGCGTTCAAAAGGGGCTCCAAGTGTTCGAGCAATGGAGTTCTAGTTATTGTGAGTCGAGCCTCGTGATATGACTATCGAGTCCTATTGAGAAGACTCATAGACTAGAGTCTTTAACATCAATACTAAGAATCGCGACTTAGCCGTTAAATTTAAATTTTTAGTTACTATAGTTATATGTGGTTAATTTACCCACCATTCTAGCCAGTTAGCTTGTAACATACTGTAGTGTAGACTATCTCAGTCCGAGTCGCTGTCATCCGGTTCAGATTCGGACTCCGAACTATCCGGATGGTTCTTCGTTATCTCGATGCAGTTGTCCACATCTGTCAGTCTTTTCAAAGATCGCCCTAAAAAAATGAAGATTAGTTGGACGAGTTGAGTATACAGTATGTAGTTACATACTGAGCGAAGAGCAAAGCTGATACCTAGTTCATTGCCATACTTTTTATTAACGTTTATTACTTTTTTTGGTTTGGTTAATCGAAAGTTATTTAAGTACTACAAGTTAATAACAAGTAATGGCATACTCCATGGCCATTCCATCATACTCCACTTTGCCGTCAACCAGGTATATTACATCCATTCATACTTGTCTTATTTAGTAAACAAGTTTATAACCTCAAATTGCACTTTATTTTTAGCTGAAATAGCTATTTTATCATAAATAAAGCAATTCCAGACTTAAAATGTTGACTCTGGTAGCTTTATTTACGAGAAAGTAGCTGTCTGAGCTAAAAAATATGCTTTTTGAGGTTAGACAGTTGCTACATAAGACAAGTATGGATGAACCGGCTATATCAGCTTTGCTCTTTCAGTTACAAACTGTATTTTTTTTTTTATTGTTTCACCAACAGAAACGTAAACGTAGACGTGAAGATCAAATTTCGCTGACGCGATCGTAGCCCCAGGATTGACAGGGGGGGGGGGACAAGTCACTGTCACTTTTTTAAAACAAAACTTCAATTGGCAAGAACAGTAAAAACTTAACTGTCACCATACAATGTTTTTGAATTACCCCCTTTATGTTAGGTAAGGATTTTTCTACACGTTCATGCTGCTAATAAAACCTGGGCATTTCTAAAATAAGTCACATTTATAAGAATCTTGAGCATATCCCAAAATACTTGAAGGATGTCTAGTCACTTAAAATAGATTTCAATCCCAAAATGTAGACCTCGCAAAGTAATTTAACTTTTACCATTGGATTACATATGAAAATCTGAAAACATGTTTTTTTTCACGTTTTTAATAAATGGTTACCATAGAAATTCTCTGTGACGACTAACTTACAAACCTTATGTTTTTCCCGTGTACAGGGCGATTAACAAGAGCTAGCTTAGCACAAAGTTTTTGTTCTTTTTTTTTTTATTGGACATAATAATTTCATTTGTATTTTGTGGCATGCATGACATGATATTGGTTTATTTTCTATTTTCTATTGTAATGTAATCTTGACATTTGTTTTAAGTTACTTATATTACTATTGATATTACATCTTGTCAAATGTTTAGGCTTAAGACCATTTAATTTTGTTCTCCTTTTTTTTTTTAATTAATGTGTGAGTGTTTTGGTTCTGTACTGTAAGCTTGCATGTGATTAATTCAATAAATAAATAAATAAATAAATGGATTGAACGTACCTAAGTAATTGCACTTTGACATTTTTGTAGGAAAATGACTGGCGCATGTCTGTGTGAAGTGTATTCAAGTAGGTAACACACAGAAACTTTCATTCGCTCATTCAATCCATTCGTGCCAGCAATCCCTTCACTTATACGAATCATATGTGACTCCCTGGACAGGGAAGTTGTTAAGGGTAATGCGTCACCTGTCAAAGTGCTGAGCAGTCGTGTTTCGCAGCCAGAGGGCATGTTGATGGGCCCCAGTCGTTTGGCCAGCTCGCGGGCACGATCCGCGCCGGCCACTAAAAAAATACACTCTCATCATTTTAATAGAAAACAAAACCGGCCAAGAGCGTGTCGGACACGCACAAGGTAGGGTTCCGTAGCCATTACGAAAAAATCAAGTAATATTTTTCTAAGGATTTCGTATGTGTACGGAATCATCCAAGTTTAGGTATGTTTTATACCTTAGGCTACTATTTACTCTTAAACTACAAATAATTTCCAAGCAATCTTAGCCGCTATAATTTTCCTAGTAAATTTGATATTTTTACTACCATTCTGAATTTTTTCAAATTTTTCCACTTAACAGTTTAGATTTTAGAGGGGGGGGGGGACGCTCTATTTTAATGAAAATTTTCACTTTAAAGTTGTTTATTTCGCAAACAGATCGCTGAATAGAAAAATCATGTTAGCAACCCCGCAATAGTTTTAAAAGACCTATCCAACGATACCCCACACTATAGGATTAGTCGAGAAAAAAAAATCACCCCCCCCTTTACGTCTATGGGAGGTACCCTAAAAAAAATTTATTTTTTATTTTTAATTTTACCACTTTGTTGGCGTGACTGATATGTATATTCATGCCAAATTACAGCTTTCTAGTACTAACGATCTCTGAGCTTAGCCGCGGACAGATAGACGGACAGACATGGCGAAACTATAAGGGTTCCTAGTTGACTACGGAACCCTAACAAGAGTGAATGTCATAAGTCAAGAGTCGCGAGGAAGCATTGTCTATCACTGTCACCATCTCTTTCTGTTACCATCTTACACCGTTTGACACAAAGAAAAAGTGACTGATAGCAAGCGTGTGGGCGTTAGATAATACGGCCTCAGCAGGGTAATTGTGTAACTTTTTTGACGCTCTGCATCGGATTGACATGACAGTTTTTGTATGGCTGTGACAGCTGGCTGTAAGTAAGCCCATACAAGAACTGCCAAAATGAACGCGATGGCGGTTGCGAGAGAGTTAGGCAATTAGCCTGCTGGTCTGTAACTTATTTTTCTCAAACATCCAAGGAAATGTGGTCCTTATAGTCGTGACAATAGAACACGAAGTATGTCATTGTATAGCAGTTGAGGAAGATTCGTTCCAATTTCAAATTAGACGACAATAATGGAATTTCATACAAACATTGCTGGCCAAGGCCAGCAAAGAGATTGTCTTTTGTTTTAGTGGGTCGTATTTTCTTTTACTGACTATCAATGACATACTGCCAATTAAGAAAAATTTAGTTTGTGAATTTACTTTTTAATATCTTACTTGGCTATATTTAATCAGGTATTCAATAAAATAAATAAGGATTGGCGTTTATTGTTAACAATTTATTATTAATAAGGTCGTAATTTTTGAACAAATATAAATCATCTCAAGATTTTGCGTCAAAAACATTAACTGGAACAGCTTACAAATAAATTGCTGGAAAATAAATATTTTGGCAGGAATCAAAAAAAAAAAACAATTTGAATTAAATATGAATATATAAGTTGAACATTCGTATCATTTCCTTGGATTTATTTGAGAAAAGCACTATACAAGCCTTGGCCACGAACAGGGATTGCCGGCCTCGTATCTCTAGATGGCCTCGTTAACACTCGGCCATCTATAACTACTCGGCCGGCAATCCCCTATTTCGCGGCCGCTGCAGTAATGTACTATTATGATCAGGGTGTCCCATTGACATAGAAAGAAAGAAAGGCGAAAAAAATAGGGTCTAAGAGCGCGCGCACACAGACAGCGGCCTGGAGTTCCGCGTTCTTTCAAATGTACTGAGTCCCTTACGATAACGCACACAGCAATCGTAAGCGACTCAGTACATTTGAAAGAACGCGGCACTCCAGACCGCTCTCTGTGTGCGCGCGCTCTTAAGGTTGCACTTCAAAGATATTTCTATTATTTTTCTATTTGTTCGTACCTCTCGATCCTTCCTGGCTGGAATCTTCTGTCATTGTGACCTTTTCAGTTCTGTAAACGCCGCTCACCAAGTCCCAAACGAACAGGCACTGAAAAAAAAACCGGTTGTCTGTAAAGTCGGTTTACGGACGATAGTTTAACGTGACAACGTCATAACAATACATTCACAAAATAAAAACCGGCCAAGTGTGAGTCAGACACGCGCACGAAGGGTTCCGTACAATAATCTATAAAAATCACGTCTGTTGTATGGGAGCCCTCCTTAAATATTTTTTTTTATTTTAATTTAATGATTTATTTTTAAAGTCAATATACAGGGTGTCCCAGAAACCGACGATAATCCGTTAAGGGCTGATAGACCTACTAATTACCTACCAGAATATCACATTTTAGGTTTAGTAAAAATCTCTTAGTTTTCGAGATATTGGCATTTTTGCAAAAATCTCGATTTTTCTCCCTCAGTTGAGTTTTTCGTCTGCCACAGCCTCAAATGACCGAATTTAGTAAATCTGATTACTGATAAATATTGCAGAAAAGATGGGCTTTTAAACGTGATATTATTTTATTTTAATATTTAATCAAAATTGGATGAAAAATGACTTAAGAGACAGTTTTCAGATATTTTACTGTTTCATCCCGTAACTTTGGTCCTCCATGGTTTAAAAAAAAATAACTACGCTAAAGTGGCACTGGATATTAAAAATATGCCTCGCTAATGCAGTTTACAAAATGGTATAACCACAGAAATAATAATAAAGAGGATAGAAGTGCCTTAGACGCGTGACCTTGGCGCCGCGCTTGTGACTCGTAGGTCACAAGCGCGCGACTTGTGGCTCAGTGCTATTTGAAACGTGGGTATGACAACAAGTGCTTTAAAATGGTGTTTTGCAGCATTAGCAATTGCGGAAACTCGTCCACACTGTGTAATTACACTAATAAGGGGATTACATTTCATTGGTATGTATTAATTTAATGTAATAATGCGGTTTATATCAAAATACAACTTGAGAAAATATTTCATTATGAAATATTGGTTTACACGTTATTAACACGAAACTTCATATACCATTGCTACTCATGCCCATAAAAACGCAGATCGTTTTGAATTATACGCAGCAATGTAAAGTAATTTTTGATAACCCTTCCGTCTTGCACAAAAGTTCGTGGTACGGACAAAAAAACAGGTTACGACTAGTACAGACATAATGCCGACGCGGCCAATAAAGAGCGCCGTTGTGTAAGTGTGGGTATGACTTACGTTGAGTGTTATTCAACGCTATATCTAAGGTGTAAGGTTCATAATTGTTTGTAAGCAAAAATATTAGTAATTGTGTGCGTGATTGCGTAGTACGGTTCCGGTCTTTTGCATGTGTGCATTAACACAGTAAGTAGAGGGGATGAAGCAGCGACACGAGTTCCGGAAGAAAATAGGAACTAAGGCATTTCTATCCTCTTTATTATTATTTCTGTGGGTATAACACTTAAATATTTGTACAACAATTACAAATTTATTGCTATTTAATTACAGAAGAAGCTAATAAACACTTTTTAGTATTTAATAATAATAATAATAATAACTTTATTTCACCAACAACAACAAACATTTTACAAATTACAGTAAGTACATTTGAAGTGGGTAAGTTGAAGGTTTATACTTCTAGTAATTAATGATGAATTTTACTCCCCATACATACTAGTATAAACTGTATCACGGTGAAGTAAGATCAGTCATTCATAATCGTGAAGTTTATTAAGTATCAATGTGTGTGTTTGTTGTTATAGCAGCAACCGAAATACATGATCTGTGAAAATTTCAACTCTCTAGCTATTACAGTTCCCGAGATACAGCCTGGTGACAGGCGGACGGACAGCGGAGCCTCAGTAATAGGGTTCCGTTTTTACCCTTTGGGCACGGAACCCTAAAAATGAAACCAGGCGGTCACCCATCCAAGTACTGACCGCGCCCGACGTTGCTTAACCTCGGTGAACGGACGAGAACCGTTGTTTTGTCAAACATCTTGAAAACGGTGCATTCTACGGCAATATCAATGAAATTTTTATCCCCACGCAAACCCTCAACCCCCCCCCCCCCCCTCTCGCACCCCCCTATATATCTGGTAACTTGTTTGCGCTTTACGGTAAAGAAAAAATCACGAGCAATCCTAAAATGAAGAACCCCGTGAAGAAGACCCGCGTGGGAACTACAGCTCAAGCCCTGTCATTCTAAGAGGAGGCCTGTGCTGTGCCCTGCAGTGGGACATATATAGTGTGTCCCAGAAGTCAACGTCAAGCCGAAATCAGATGATTTTTAAATACATACATAATTTAGTTATTTTATTTTTATTTTCTGATAACCAATATAAGTTGGCCTATCATCTGATTTCGGCTTGACGTCGACTCCTGGGCCACCCCGTATAGGCTGGCATGATGATGATGGCTCAGGCCTGAAATGTCCGTTTTCCTAAAATGTCTGCTTTTCCATAATGTCACGTCTTTTTCTATACAAAAGAGGTGACACTATGGAAAAAGCAGACATTTTGGGAAAGCTACATTTTAGGAAAACCAACATTTCAGGCCTGAGCCACAGAATAAATAAAATTGTAACCAGTAACCCAACTTCATACTAGAGCGCCCGAATCGACGCACGCACACAGCCAAGCGTCTTACACGGCCGCTAACCAATCTTCGCCAGACAAAACAATGCAGTTCCCACGCTCCCGCCGTGTAAGACGCTTGACTGTGTGAGTGCGTCGATACGGGCGCTCTACAGGGTTATTTGTAATTCACTAGCATCCTTTTAACCCTAAACTCCTACCACTGAAACAAATGTTTTTTGTTTTACGGCTTTTGTCATAACTTAATATTTTTGGTGTAATAACGTTTTGAAAATTTGAGATTACCTCTTATTTTTACGATACTCTGTGTATTTGTATGGGGAAAAAAGTGCTTCATTTTAAAAAGTAGTAAAACAAAAAACATTTGTTTGAGTAATAGGAATTCAGGGTTAAGAGGATATCAGTGAATTACAAATAACCATGTATTATGAAGTTGGGTTACTGGTTACATTTTATTTATTCTGTGCCTGAGCCATGATGATTGCTGGCCAGTTATGATAGTCACCTCTGCGGCGTACTGCAGCCGGTGCGCGGGGCAGCCGGCGCTGATGGCGCGGCAGGCGTCGCACGCGCCGGTGTCCTCGCTGGCCCAGAGCCACATCGCGCACAGCTGCACGCAAACAATAACAATGATTACAACTTCTTATGGGATAACTTATTTTCATCACTCAAGCTCTGAAAGTAGGTTGCATTCAACTTGAAATCCGGGTTGTAAATTCGATTTACGTCCTTAGGGATGTAAGTAAATTTGAAAATCGAATGGTGCTCCTTTGTATTGACGAACTGGTAGACAAGGAGAGGGCGCGCCCACCGCCTGCGCACCGAGCTCAAGGTGTGGTGGCGGCTGTTGCGAACGCATCCATAACGCCACCAACGGGCGAATATTCAAACTGCGGCGGCGGTTAGAGTTTCCCGCGCCTTTCAAAATCTAAGCGCGGCGGTCGCCGCGCCAACCGATTCAATTCAAATAAGACCACCGGAACGAACGCACCTCGAACTGTTTACTTTTAAGTCATAATTTTACTGTGAATTATATATATTGAGTTTCAATATTATTTTTATTAAAGAAGAACCCTAGAAATTCACCATCAAGAACCTAGGGCTCAATCAGCGGCCGCGGCGACGTGACGCCGGTGCCGGGCGCAAGGGCGGCGCGACGCGCTCTCTTACTAATTGCGTATATATTTTTAACATAACGGATTTTCTTTATTTCCTCGCATTTGTGATGAAAAGTAGAGTGTTCAACTCGAGTGTAAATGATCAATTACACCCGCGAACTATAGGCGCCCTCGCTCGCTTTGCTCGCTCGTGCGCCTAAATATCTTGGATGCAATTGATCACTTACGACCTTGTTTATCAATCTACTATTACGTGGCAGGTGGCAGTTGCGGATTCTAACACCACTATAGTGCATATAGGGGAGGGGATTACTAACGAGAGTCTATTAGAAGCCCGACGCCGAAGGCGGAGGGCTTTTAATGACTCGAGTTTGTAATCCCCTTACTGCCCGATACAATGATTTTCATCACATTACGAGGAAATCAGAAAGAAAGAAAGAAAGAAAAACATTTATTCGTGACAACAATAGCATAAAGGCATAAAGATTACAAAATAAAGAAACTAGGTATCAGGAAACGGACCCACCTCAGCGTAATGCCGGCTCGAGAGCCAGCGCTGGTCTTCCGGTGGGACCGTGAGGCCGTCATCAAATCAAATCAAATCCAAAAATAAAATTATTTTGTCTCTAAACATTTAAATTGAATAAAATAATGGCTACCCGCCAATACAGATTGTCACTTTTTTCGAGTCATACCATAGATAATGTAACTGTGTTTAATTTACAATTCGAATGGTCATACGGCCAGATTCTGCAAACATGTTAAAAAAAAATATGTACCTACTAACTAAAATTTTTGCAAAACTATTTGATATACATTTAAAATATAAAAATAACGAAGTTTCATTAAGCGTAGATAAGTTTTGGGTGGTAAAATTCGGTTATAGTTATAACTAAGTTTTAAAGATATAAATAAAACATTGGCTGACTTGAAACTTCCTTAGTCTGAAATGTCATACCTACTTGTTTACAAATTTTAAAACTAAAGTTAGAACTCCCTTGGGAGGAAAAACTGTACGTAAATCCATAACACCCTTAAAAATAATTTAGGTCATTGTAATTTAAAAATAATAAGTTAAGATAATGATTATTTTTACTCACCCCGGACAAACAGCCGCTGCTCTGACACACGTCGATAACATGGCAACCCCAATCAAAACAATATATAAACTTCTTCCCGTTCAGCTTGCACAGTCTACCGCACACCTCGTTGCACAACAGTTCCGTGTCGAGCGACCGTTGCTGGGCTCTCAGCGTGAGGGGGGGGAGCGGCGCGGAACTCTGTATGCGGGCCCACGCGCCCGCCCCCACCCCCTGGAGGGGGGCGTAGCCCGCCCCGTGGGCGGTCAAGTGGAGGGCCACATGGTAGCCTGATATACAGTCATCTGTAAATGGATTGATATGATCAGACATCGAAAAGGGGGCACAATTTAATGACAGGTTCCCGTTCCTTTATCGATAAATTCAACTATCGATGGTTTTCTCATATACTAGCAATCGCCCCCAGCTTTTGTAAGTGTGTATTTTTTTTAAGTATTATTCTGGAGATGATTATAAAGTTTACACAGAGCATATTTTAATTGGTGGGCATTTCTATTTTTCGTTGTACCCAATTAAGAAATTGTTAACAGGGAATTATAATTAGTCCCTTTGGTTACGCACTTTTTCAAGCCTTTGGAATAAAAAAAAGTAACAAATCGGACAAGTTCAACAATGTTTAACAAGAAGTGAAGAATTGTCTAGTTTGTTACGTTTTTTTTATTGTAGACTTGAAAAAGTGCGAAACCAAACGGACTAATGTTAACTCCCTGTTAACTATTTCTTAATTGGGTTCAACGAAAAATAGAAATGCCCTGATAGCTGGGTGGTGAATGTAATGAGTAGCATTGCACTATAACACAGTAGCAATAATTAATATTCTGCACGGGTGTTCATCATACAACACAAATGAAGACCACTATGAAATCTTTGGGTAGTCCCATGGGAATTTAGTAAAATCCCGGAATTGCAATTCAAATGCCAGATGTAATACTTAAATTTCAGAAACAAATCGAAACTTACCTTCAGAATCTGTGGCGATAGAGGTGATCTCATCATCACTTTCCACAAAGTACCTCGTGAAGAATTTACTGCATTGTGAATTCTCCGAATGCACCAGGTATGGGTCTTGGGCGTTCACCGGACAGTCCGACAGCGTCTTTGAAGTGTTATCGTGCACCGCCACCGTTTTAAGAGAGCCATCGTCCAACATCTCCATCACCCTGTACTCAGATTCGCTTTTGTCATCAGATTCTAAAGAAGACAAACCCTGGTCCTTCATATCCTCACTCGTGGTCGGCGACGGAGGTCTACTTATCTGGTTATGCGCTCTCAATACCACGCTTTCAACCGGCGGCGACTTCGGCCGCTTTACCTTGCTCGTACATCCAGTAAAATACTTCCTGTTACTCCTTAACACTCTAAAAGGAACTATATTTTCGTTGTTGTCCTCTGAGAATTCATATTTCTTATCAGCTAAACGTCTTTTTCTAAAGATACTCAGTTTTTCACATTTGGTTTCTGTCTCTTCGACGAATTCGTAAGCTTTGTCCGCTATGATTCTGTGCGTTTCGTTGAATCTAGACATGCTTTCAGCAGGCCTCCGTCGAGGGGACCTGAGAGGGGGGCTTATTAACGTCCTAATAGATGGCGAAGGGCCCTCCCACTCTTCCACCAAATTGTAAGATATTGAAGCTGCTTGGATACATAATTCTTGGCCCATCACGTCGGGTAGCTGCACTGGTTTGGACATCTGATATGGCTCTTCTAAATCCGAGAAGTCTTCTAGAATATTCTGCACAACTTTGTTCTGGTATTTAGGTGATTGGAAAACAGCTGACACGTCCGAAGCGGGCGTGCTAGGGTTTGTGTAGATGGAATTTGCTTCTTCTCTATCTAAGAATTTGTTGTCGTCTATGTCCATAGGTTTGTCCTGGTCCGGCTGGACGAAGTCTATTTCTAGTATGTGTATGAAGTCTGTGTAGATGATGATTTGGTTGGAGTAAGCCAGTTGGACGACGGGCTCGTACACTGCCGAGTCGGACGTGCAGAAGAACTTTGTGTGTATTGCGAAGTTGTGCTCTAGACATCTCTGGCCCCAGTTTTGACAGTCTGAAAATAAAAAGGGTTATTTGATATCTCTATCAAGCAATAATTTCAAGATATGGCTCTAATATTAAAAAAATGTAACACGAAAAACCAAATTTTCAATTAAATTACTGTAAGATTAGATTTTTAGTAGCACTGAAATGTAATGAAGACACTTCACTATCCGGTATTACCCCACAAATCTTTGGAGGAGTCGTGTTTTGACAGCTCATAATTATATTCTATGTCAAATAGCCCATTATTTTGTAACATTTTATAACACTATGCTGAATAGGCATGTTGACACCATTCAAAAAAAAATTTAAGACACGACAACAGTAAAAAAACGCTTTATTTCAGCCCTGAAAGTCAGATTAATTTTCGATTAAATGCAAATTTAGATTTTTTGTGGCTTTAAAACAAATAAATAGTTAGTTGATTGAGTATGCGAACAATGATGTCATATGTCGCTATTTGCCATTCAAACTCTATGGGAGATTGTGTTTTGACAGCTCATAAAAAGAACGTCAGTTGATTGGTGGTGTCAACATTCCCATTCGCGCTGTTATCATTCTTCCATCATTACTTCTCATAGGTATTTCGTTTTCCAGAATATGTTTACTGATTAACGGAAAATTACACTGGACAGTGGCAAAACTTTTTTAAAAAACAAATTTCAGGCAATTAGCTAGACATGCCAGACTGGCAACACTTTGCCGAAGCCAGGGACGAGTGGAAGGAGAAAGGGGGAGGCCTTTGCCCAGCAGTTGGACACTGTATAGGCTATTTAAAAAAAAAAAGCTAGACATATTTACCTTCTTCCTTCATCATAGCTGCGCATTTCCTACAACCTAGCCGAGGGACGCCAATGACGCTGAGGTGAGACCTCTCGGTGCAAGAGTCACTGCAACAAAATGATTGATTCTTGACCCATCATAGAACATTTTTACATTAAGCTGAATCATTTTCCTTGTTAGTCAATGGGATGACACTCTGGCACATTTTGTGACGTCATCGTTTGTTTAGAAACTATACCAATACTAAGTTCCTAAACGAGTGGACGACGAGCGGACGTCCTACGGCTGAAATGATGACAATGTTGATGATGATTTAAAATAAATATACCTTATAGTGTTTCTTGTCGGATTCTTCTCAACGGGTTTTACCGAACCGATGGTAGATTCTTCGACTTTCATAAGTGCTTGTTATAGTTTTAATTGAACACAGATATTTTGACTTTTAACTTTATAAGTGGCTAAGCTTACGGTATGCCGTATACGACGAGCACGCCGGGGTTATGTTTCCACTGCGCCATGGAGATGGTGAGGCGGCTGTCCACTGCGTCGCCGCCGAACAATGGAGCTCGATGCACCGAACGCACCACCTTGCCTGGCACCCACGACAGAAAGTGGAGTCTGGAACCAAAATTTGCACTTTCAAGTTTTTTGCAAAGAATTCCTCAATAGAAAACTAGTGGCAAATTTCTGCAGATACTATGCTACTTATGAAAGACCTACCAAAAGACACCTTATAGGTGTCATGCGGCAGACGACATGCAGCAGAAGATAATTTTTTTATTTTCGGACGGAGTGTTGATGTTAGCCTCAACGGCTTTTACAGCTTACCGGGTCGGGCGAGCTGCCAGAGAAACCGCTCCCACCACCTTACGTGTATTCCAGTGGCGAAGGGTACTAACAACCCAATTCCCCCGGGTTGATTAAATTTTCGAAGATACCAAACGCTTCTCTTCCATTACTGCACTTTCAAGAAGAGGATAAATGGGGTTTTTAGGTTTTTCTTCTGCTCTGGCTTTACTTGCTAAAATTTTCACGCCCCGCCACTGGTGTATCCTACTATTTTGTCGCCGTGATACCCATGCCCAATAGGGATGTTGACACCACCAATCAACTGACATACTTTTTATGAGCTGTCAAAACACATTTCTCCCATAGAGTTTGAATGGCAATAGCAACATATGAAGTCACTTGTTCGCATACTCAATTAACTAACTATTTATTTCTTTTAAAGCAACAAAAAATGTAATTTTGCAGTTAATCGAAAATTAATCAGGGTTTCAGGGCTAAAATAAAGCGTTTTTTTACTGGAGTCGTGTCTTCGAATTATTTTTTAATGGTGTCAACATCCCTATTAAGAGTACTGCTTTGTACGGTCGCGTTATTTAATTTGGGTCACATTTCGAAAAAAATCCTTTGAATTCCTATACAATACGACAGGACTGGAGTGTCAACCTTAAGTGGGTCCCAAATTAAAGCTTGTGACTGTACTAAACGTCTCTAGTCTTGTTAGGACTATGAAACTCTAAAAGCAAATATCCATATTTAATACTTTAAATGCGAAAGTGCGTCTGTCTGTCTGTTCATCAAGTGACACTTGAGTCAGTCATGGGTCAGTTTTATGTACAAAAAAAAATGTATAACTCACGTGAACTTGGCATTCTCTCTGAAGTACACCTGCGACCCGTTGCTGTAAGTAAAGCTGAGCAGGTACTGTCCGCACTGCGAGAAGCCCATGAACACGTGGTGGCTGAAATACGCCATCGGCACTATGTCCATGAGGCAGAAGCGCAGCCGCGGTGGGATGCGCTCGAACACGCGCCGCCCCCGCTCCGGGCGGCGCGACGTGCGGCCTAGGATCTGGAACATTATAACGCTACTTTACCCAAGGCTTGACATTTGCATTGAAACTCCAGGATTTTAGAGCCATATGTATGTTTTCTATGTATTTAAGTATTTATTTATCTATATAAGTATGTTTATCGTCGTCTAGTACTCATAGTACAAGCTTTGCTTAGTTTGGGACTAGGTCGATTTGTGTAAGATTGTCCCCTAATATTTATTTATTTATTTATTATATCACACTATTAAAAGTGAAGCGAGCGTTCAGCGTGTTTGCCGCGAGGGGGGGGGGGGGGGGTTTCACTCCGCAGTTTAGGTATGGGTTTAGGTTTAGGTATGTTATGTTAGGTATGTTTAGGTGTGACAGTAGGTTGTCGCTCGGCTTTCGGCTAGCCGCGTCGCGTGACATTAAGCAGTCCACTAGGAACCCTTATAGTTTCGCCATGTCTGTCCGTCTGTCTGTCTGTCTATCTGTCCGCGGCTAAGCTCAGAGATCGTTAGTACTAGAAAGCTGTAATTTGGCATGAATATATATATATCAGTCACGCCAACAAAGTGGTAAAATAAAAAAATAAAAAAATAATTTTTTTTAGGGTACCTCCCATAGACGTAAAGGGGGGTGATTTTATTGTTCTCGACTAATCCTATAGAGTGGGGTACCGTTTGATAGGACTTTTAAAACCATTGCGGGGTTGCTAACATGATTTTGCTATTCAGTGATCTGTTTGCGAAATATTCAACTTTAAAGTGAACATTTTCATTAAAATCGAGCGTCCCCCCCCCCTCTAAAATCTACTGTTAGGTGGAAAAATTTGAAAAAATTCAGAATGGTAGTAAATATATCAAATTTACTAGGAAAATTATAGCGGCTAAGATTGCTTGGAAATTCTTTGTAGTTTAAGAGTAAATAGTAGCCTAAGGTATAAAACATACCTAATTTTTCTGTGATTTTTGCAACAAACAATGACTTCTAAACAATCTTATAATCCGTATAAAAGATACTGTTGCGTTTAAAGGTAGTTTACTGAATTAATACACACTGTTATCTTTCTTGATTTATACAGGGTAATTTTTTAATCAGTGCACAAATTTTGATATGTGATTCAGTATTGTTGATAGATCACGATTATCGGTTCAAGATTTTTTTTTACATTTTGAAATTTGGGTTGTTCATAGTAATTCATCCCATAAATTGGTCGAGTTACTATGACAAAATAAAAAAATAAGTGATAAATATTACAAGTTAAGTATGAAGTATCTTTTTCTATTTATTTTTTATTTTCCTCAACTTCATTTTTTTATTACTTTTACGGTCATCCCGTGAAACCATATATTTCAAACTAAATACAAACTGAAATATAGATGCACAGAAAAAACCCTAGAAAAAAGACCAATGCTGGGAATCGAACCCAGGTCCTCAGCGTTCCGTGCTGCGTGCTTACCCCTACACCACCACTGGTCTAGAAGTTAGCGACGAATTTTTCCCATACATCGTACACTTCAGTCTGTTATAATCACATTAGGCAGTGATAAAGCGCGCATCTATGTTATCTAACATATGTTATGTTAACTTCTAGACCAGTGGTGGTGTAGGGGTAAGCACGCAGCACGGAACGCTGAGGACCTGGGTTTGATTGGTCTTTTTTCTGGGGTTTTTTCTGTGCATCTATATTTCAGTTTGTATTTAGTTTGAGATAAATATTACAACGAAAAATACTGAAATTTGAAGGAAATTTATTATTTTAACGACACTGAATCACTTATTAAAATTTGTGCACTTATTAAAAAATTACCCTGTATACCTACCTAAATATCGGCGAGTAGGAACCCTGTGCTCTCGGTTTTGGGTCAGCGGTGCCCAACGGAATATGAACGCTCGTGTCGCACGACAAGTTTAAATTTTGCGTGCAAGCAGTTCACGGTCAACCAACCATTTTCGGACAAATTAAATTAAATTAAATTAAATTCGAGTAAAAGAGTTTTACGTTGATAGGTTACCCTCCCTAACTGTCATTAAATTTTGCCATCTAAACTCCAATGTCAGGCTATAAAGACAAAATATGAAGAACAATAAACCAATAAGTACCTAATTAAAATAATAGTAAAAGTTTGTTAGGATGTATGGATGTTTGTTTCTCTTTCATGCAAAATCTACTGATTAAAGTACAGATACTACATTAATTCATAACACATCAGTCCTTATACTATACATTAGATTTTCAAACTTTGTATCATGCCATTCTATTCACGCTAATATTTTTTTTTTTTTTTTTTTTTATGATATAGGGGGCAAACGAGCAGACGGATCGCCTGATGGTAAACGATTACCGTCGCCCATGGACACCTGCGACACCAAAAGAGTCACAAGTGCGTTGCCGGCCTTTTAGGTAGGAGTACGCTCTTTTTTTGAAAGCTTGAAGGTCATATCGGTCCGGGAATACCATTATAATAATAATAGCATTAAAACAGCAAAGTAAAAGGGATGGTACAATACAAAGTCCAAATTTCGAATTTTGTAGTAGCCCCCCAGATACTCTTTACCCTGGAAAATTACATAGATCCCAAAGAATAGCCAATACTTCACAGAAGTCATGAGCAACAGCTAGTGTATAATAAACTCTAATGAATATGAGATTGGGAGCATAATGCTATGTAAGTAATTATTTTTGCACTTAGCAGAGTTAATAGCATTTCCATCAAGTAACCAAACCAAAATGATGTACTGTATTTCATTTCCGTAACCCCTCATATGCTTAAGACACAGATTTGTGCCCAATTTAAGGCATTTATTTTGTATTTTTTCTTAAATCTGTATAACTGGATTTATATGTAACAGCACAATTTTTTTCACTTCCCACATACAAGGGGTTATGGCCAGCTTTTAAGACCCCTACTCAGGGTCAGATTAAGGGGTCTGTAGCCCTTGGGACAAAGGAGCCCTGAGCAGGAAGCCCCTGAGGCCACAAAAAGACAATAAATCTCTATTGTATTGGCTCTTGGTTATTTTCATTTTAGTGTGCAATTTACCTTTTTTGTGACAAGCCATATTTATAAACTATACAAAAAAGTTACAAAATCAAATAAGCACACTTGTTTTCTTCATGAAAATGAATAGAGCTCATGATTTTGAATTTCATTTTTTTTTAAAAGTAAAGGGTAAACTGAAAATAAAATGCCCTCTTCCCTTGTGAAGGCCGTGGGGCTGTAGCACCTCAATCCAGCCCTGACTACTGATCAAATCCTTATCCAGTGGGTTACTTTCTCTACAGCATACAGTAATTAATTAATATACAATTAAGACTTAAGACACAAATAGTTTGCTATTATATAAACAATCAATCTTAAATTTCAATAAAAGAGCCAGTTTATTTCAAATATCACTTGAAATAGATAGCTTATGTTGTTCCCAGTACCTAGAGCACTTATTTTTCACGAGTGTGACCTCCACCTTAGACTCTTTAGAGTTATTCACTTGATAATAATAAACACACAGGTCTTAGATCAATCAAAAAATATGATAACAGAAACATACACTGGTCGATGCTTTGCCAGAATATCACACAACACCCTTTATTCGCCAATGGTAGATTCAATACATTCATACACTAGTACATCGACAGGTAAAATTGAATCTCAAAAGCTATGCAAAAAAAATAAAGCGTTCAATCGTGTAAACAACCCTAGATTAATCTTGCTTAGACTTACCTCCCTATGAAATAACTTATGAACGATATTGTAACTATTTCCTGACATAGTTCTCGAAGCACTAACACATGTTTTCTTCATATCATTTTCACTACTATAAAAAGGTTTTTCTGATTTCTCACTCGGAGAAGAATCCATGTTTGTTTGATTGACTGAAATTTGACATTTCGTATATAACAAAAAAAAAATGTTGCCAAGAATTTTCCAAGAATACAAATTATAGACCAAAGAAGAACTAGAAGGAAGAAAAATAATATAAAAAAATATTATTATTATAATTTCAGCATCGATGAAATCAGATTCAACTGTAATAAAATAATAATTCATGAAATACAACAATGACGATATTACACGACAGATGATTGAATAACACTCTTCGTAAACTAACGCCATGATTCGAAATTTAACTGCTAATATAATGTTGCTACTATCGTTTAAAAATACAACTAAAATTAATCCACTGGGTCTTTAATACAAAAAGGTTTTACTGAGATCATTGCGTATACCTACATTTTATTAAAGCCCTGTTATTACTTCATTGGAATGCATTGTAAAGAATATTTTATAAACGGAGATAGTGATATAAAACGTTGGTGGGATGCCTAGCAAAATCATACGAGATTCGGAAAAATACCTTTGTCTTTTTAATTTAGAGTATGGCCAGCGTAAGTTGCCTGGAAGAGATCGCTCCGAAGTGATAAGGCCGCCTATTGCTTACCTTATATATTTTTTTCCATCTACTTGTTTTTCTGTATTGATTTCTTTGTGATGGACAATAAAGAGTCATTGTATTGTATTGTATTCTTGGCAATGGAAAAACGCGGCAAATTTAAAAAAATTGGGATTGGCAACCCACATTTTAACGAAAATAAAATCCGTCACAATTAATTTTAACACTGGTAATCCTGTGAATGAATGGAATAAATTGGTACTTGTTGTAATTTTTTTTTCTGATTTAAATAATAATTATTTTTCTAATAATTATTTTCATCATCATTATCATCATCATTTCAGCCGAAAGACGTCCACTGCTGAACCTGGCTCTGCGCCATCCGCATCCAACGCGTTCCAGCAACCTTAACCAGGTCGTCGCTCCATCTTGTTGGAGGCCTACTACACTGCGTCTTCTGGTCCGCGGATGCGGAACCTTTCGGCCCCATCGGCCGTCAATTCTACGAGCGATGTGCCCTGCCCACTTCCACATAAGTCTGGCGATTCTTCGAGCTATGTCCGTGATTTTCTTCGATCAACAATGTTGATCAAAGGTGACTTTATTAGTTCTTGCGTGGGTTTCGTCATTTCTAATGCGATCCTGTAGAGAAACTCAAATCACAGCCTTCTCCATCGCCCTCTGAGTGACTTTGAGCTTTCTTATGAGGCCCATCGTTAGCGACCGCTATTATTTTATCATGTCCTAATGTTATTTTTTATTTCAGGAAAATGCAAAGATTCCTGTGGGTCACGAAGTGGGTTTTGATAGATTGTACCTACACACACATTGTTGTTTGATTCACAAGGTTTTAAACTACCGTGATTTTGTTCTGAATTTCACTTTGCTCTTCACCTCAGTAGTCCCCATACGAATTTGTCTTCTTTTCATTGTGAAATGGTTTAATTTTAGTACCATTTTAGATAAAAACCATAATAATGGCAACATATTTTTAAAACGTCAACCCGTACCGCCGACACCGCTGTTGCGCTGTTCTTCGATCTGTCAAAATCGTATTGAACGATATTGTCACGGTCCTCGTTTCTAGCAAAAAATATAAAGTAAATAAAGATATATTCATTTTAATATTTTTAGTACTAATCAAAGTCTAGTGATTTAGTTTATAGTATAAAATGGAGCCCATGACGCTTGGGAGCCCCACACATTCTCCTTCAGGGAGCCCGAATGTCGGGTACTTGCCGCCTTTCCTTTTGGGAGAAATAAATCCTCCTGCAACACCAAGGACCAACAGTTTGTCGCCTACGAAGGGGCGTAATCTAGCTTTCGGTAAGGAATGCATTATATACAATCTATCATCTTAATTTTCATGTAAATGGTGCCTCAGTAAACTTACGTTCAACGTTTGATGAAGTCATCTTAGTAATCTCTAATAAAGTTTACCTGGGACATAGATCTTGAGAAGAACCTTGTGGGTATCAAATGTATTGAGCGCCGCTATACTGCCGAGTCTTTCTTGAAGCTATACCAGATACGGCACTTCTAAATGAACGCATTTTGACAGTTAAAAGGCTCACGTTTTAATATTTTCAGCTCTGCATTGCCCCTCTTCATTATTACAATAGTATTTTGGTTTTATAATGATTATTACTACCAATTTCACATGAGGCTGTAGCCATATGGGCAACAATCTATCTTCTATCTATACAATGTGGCTCTACCCTCTGGACGTAGACAAATAGGATGTGTTGATTGGGGTATTTCTAAGCTATGTACCAAACGCCACCATATTAACGGAAAAATGACTGATTTACGATTTAATACATTGGAACAACTTGTATGGAGATACATGGTAATTAAAGAGTATTTCAACTTGATTAACCTCTGAATCACAAAACTCATTGCAAACAACACTGATACAGTATGTTCCTACTTATTGTTGATTTGTTTGTGGGTATTAATTGTATTTTGTTTTCTTTTTGTCTAATCTAATAATTTTACAAAAGTAGAACATTCCTGAGAAGGAACTCTACTCGGAATTTTGGTCTGTGTTTTGTCCTATCCAATATTGCTAATGACTACTTAGACTTGTAATAAATTTACAGGATCACCCACACACCCCACAAGTCCAACGCAAACTTCCACCCCGGACCAAAAGCAATATCGCCAGAACCTCTCAATGCACCAACAAGCAATCTACAACCAGCAAAACATGTTTGCGAACATCCCAGCATCACCAAACCTATCATACACTAGTAAGGCCACTGGCCCACCCATCGAAGACTTATTTGACACCATAAAAAGCAACGAACCATCAGTGAACAAGTCTTTATTCCAAGAGTCAAGTTTCTACAATAATTCTATGATGCAGAACTCTTATGTGAATAATATGAATGGATCAGTGAATAATATGAACCAGTCAGTAGCAACGGCGTGGGATGGGTGCCCAGAGCAAGAGGAGTACTGGGTTACGGTGTTTGGGTTTCCACCGAATGCTGCCAATACAGTTTTGGCACGGTTTAGCAACTGTGGAGCAATTTTAGGTAAGTAATGTGAATAAGATTCAATTATAAAATTCATCTACCTATCTGTTCATCGTCATCATCTTGGCCTATACACAGCCCTCTGCACGGCACAGGTCTCCTCTCAGGGTTAGGGGTTTGCTTGTTTGCCTCCTTTTCATAATAAAAAACAGAGCGTTATAATATAACAGTTCTGGAAAAAAAATCCATGTTACTTAGTTAAGCAATAGTAGTTTTTTTTTCGAAAATATGAATAAATATAATTAATATGTTATGCAACTTTATTCTTCCATAACTAAGTGACAGGTTACAGGTTATAGCGGGCTGTTTTCCGCTGCTCAATGTCCATGTGCTCCTATTTTGTGTAATTAGCTGTTGGCACTATTTGTGCCAGCCTAGCTCCTGGAGGAAGCCCAGCAGACCTTCCGACGTGGTGGACGACTTCCTGGAGCGACTCCGGTGTACCGTGGTATAGCGCCTTGTAGTTCGCACATTAGTGCATTGCAGCAGAATATGTGTAACCATATGTAACATCTTGGTTATGTAAATATTTGTTGAGCAAAGTTTGAGCTGAGGTGAGGTCTCCCTTATCCGCGAGTTTGAGAGACATTCCGGTGAACAGAGTGACATGGATTTTTCTTCTTATTTTTTCATAATTTGACCTCTCATTCAGCTCGTTGAGTTTTGGGACACCTGTATAGTATTTTGGGGGTAGTTGCAATAGAAATCTCTCTCCAGGCGGATGTTATGCCTGGGGACCGAAGTCCGATGGATGAAAGTTGGAAGTTGTATTTATGCAGCCGAGTTGGGAAACTTTGATAGTGTGATGCGGGATGTAGTGATTAGTTTGTTATGTGATGACTAGATGGCGTTAGTAGTCGCTACAGTATCAACGATCGTTTCAGATAAGCAATACCCGACGCAAGGCAACTGGGCGCACGTGCGGTACGCGACGCGCGCCGAGCGGGAGCGCGCGCTGGCGCTGTCCGGGCGCCAGGTGCTGCCCGGGGTCATGGTGGGCGTGGCGGCGTGCCGCGAGCCTCCGCGCGCCGCGCCCGCCGCCAGCGCAGCCCCCGCCAGGTGAGACACCGCCCAACCGACATGCTTAGGGCCTAAGCACACGGCGTATTTTTAACGCGCCGTCGACGCGCGTTTGTATCGATACAAACGCGATACGCACGCGGGTTGCCTGTTCTATGTTCTATGTCCATGTAATATGGCTGTTGGGAACCTATCAATGTTTAGAAAATTTTATTTCCGAAGGTTTAGAATCCCGAAAACTTCATATGTCCAAATGCATTTTTTTCTGAAACTGTAAATATTTCAGAATTTATTTCAGGACCATCGTGTGTCCCTTTAGGTTAGGTTAGGGTTGTTTTATAAAAATCCTGAAATATTTACAGTTTCAGAAAAAAAGGCATTTGGATAAATGAAAGCATTTGGGATTTTAAATATTCGGAAAAAAATCTAAATTTTGATATGTAACCCTTAGAGTTACGTTTAAGAAGCACCTAAGAGCCCTTATGGGCAGCTCACCAAATTCTCAATTCACCATGTTCTCAGTTAACCTAAATCTCATATCACCACACTCTCAGCTGACCACGTTCTCATCTTGTTAAATGCTCAAGTCACCAAGTTCTAATCTGACAATGTTCTCAGCTCACCATATTGTTATTATCATCTCACCATGCTTGCAGCTCATCATATTCGCTTCTCGCCACTTTCTCAGCTCACCTAATTGTCATTTTACTATGTTCTCAACTCGCCTATTTCTCAAGAACTAAACCGTGGTCCTCGCTTTACGAAATCGTCATGTCCTATAAATAGCCAATCATTTTCTCTGTTATTGACATTGTATGTATGTATGTATGTATGTAAAACTCTTTATTGTACGTAAAACATGAAAATTAACAGTTAACAAGAGAAACAGATGTACAAAGGCGAACTTATCCCTTAAAGGGATCTCTTCCAGTTAACCTTTGAACGATTGACAGGACACCAGAGACAAGAGTAGGCATACAATGCAGAGTAAAAAGAGTCGAAATCAAAAGTAAACCCAAACCAATAAACTTAACATAATCAATACATAAACATACAAAGAATACACGCAAGTACACACTAATATAATATATCATGAATACAGAAGACTAATACATATCATATCCACATAAATAGACTAACTACATAAAAATTACATAAATACATTAATATACGCATATACACTAAACAGAGAATACAATAGAGGTTGTCTCTATTTAAGAGGAACTGTCAAGCCAGCCAGCCCCCAAGCGACTCCGGAAGATGGCTACCGACTGCGACTGCCTGATTTCACTCGGCAACCGATTCCGCAGACTAACAGCGTTAATTTAATTAATTAATTAGCAACATTAATTGTCTTTCCTTTTCTACTTTTTGTCAAAACTTCATTTATAACCCTTCTCCATTTCAAATGCTTCCAAGCTACTACTTAAACTTAAAACTCTTACTAGCTTTACTATTTTTTAATAGTGCCCCGGCAATTAAACAATTTTTTCTCATTTCCAGACAAACCCAAGGCGCCCGTTCCCTCTGCCCAACGCCGGTGCCATCAGCGCCGGTGCCGCAGCGCTCCACGGGGCTCATCTCCAAAGCCCTGGACTACGTGCTGGGCTGGTGACACGCGTTACACCTGGCCATAGTACATCAGCTCTCGCTCATGGTCGAATATGAGGTGTGGACGCAGAACTAACAAGGGCGCGCGGACCAGAGCCCGGATTTTCTAAGGCTCTAGAACATTGGATCCCAAACTTTTTTTTTTCATAGACCACTTTCAAAATTTAGCTGGTTCCGGTGGACCCCTTGCAGCTACATTTGTACAGTCAGCAACAAAAATATGAATACACTTAAAGTATCAAAAATATGTATACACGCCTTTATGCCCTGGTAATAGAGTCGTGGATGCATATTTTTGGTACTTTGAGTGTATTCATATTTTTGTTGCTGACTGTACCATATTCCCAAAACTCGACAAAAATGTGAAGATTGGATCTAAATTTGAATCCCGTCGAGTCTCCCGTGGACCACTTTGGGAATCAATGCTCTAGACAGATTGACTGCAACTACAATGTTGCTGGGCAGTGTGCAGTCATTCTGCACGACGACTCCACACCGGCTGCAATCAAATCATACTGCATCTGAACTCTAATTTGGCAGTCGGATAGGAGTTGAATTGCACTCCGCCTATCTAGAGCCTAACGCGCCAACACTCGCGCTGCTCTGTGTGATATAATCTATAATGCCGTTATCTACCAAAACCATGTTTTAACCCTTCTGTTCCGACAAAGTCGTACACAAATCTACCCGGTATGCCATGTTCAGTGAAATATCTACTCAGTTACTCAGTCCTGTAGGCGTGTTAACTCGTTAACACATTCAGTGCCGATGACACGTTTGCGTGTGAACAGAATTCATACTCCTATGGCAACACTCATTCGTCACCACGATCATTCCGGCCGGCACAGCGTAAGGGCTTGGCTGAACGTTGCTGGAGCCTAATTAACAGAAATGATGCTCTTACGACCGAAAGACTTAATTCGGCTAGGTAAATAGCTTTTCAGAGCTGATACACGAGATAACGCGTTAGCTAATATTGTCAAAAGGATGGGTAAATCCAGTGTATAAAAATCTTGTTGCACAATATTTATGGTTGCACTCCTTCGAAACGGCTCCACTGATTTTCAAGATTTTTTTAACTACATGACGTACGGTCGGCCATGAAAGTATGTATGTATGTATGTAAACTCTTTATTGCACATAAAAATAAAAAATACAAATACACAGAGAGGAGAACAAAGGCGAACTTATCCCTAAAAAGGGATCTCTTCCAGCTAACCTAGTTAAGAGAAATAAATTTATTATATAGTGGAAAAGCAGACAGTAACAATTACGTGCGGTAAAGAAAAAAAAACAGAAATACTCAAAAGAGAAAGAAAATGAATAGGTACTTACAAAATAAAATAAATACAAAATTTTACATTAAATGCAACATAAAACAGTTATTACACAACCGAACACAGTCTCACCTCAGATGTCAGTGTCAAGCCATAATTTCTTTAACCTCTCCCTGAACGAGGCCACAGACGGAGACGGAGACGGAAAGTGGTTTACCAGTTATGACAAAAGTTTCTGTGAGATCTAAATATCGCTATGGTTGACTTTTCTGAGTGAAGTCTTTAGTCATCGTCATAATATTGTTACAATGGAAAATCGACCTTGTTGTATTATGACGTGCAAATGAACTTAACCGTAGGGTGGTAGACCATATTTTTGGCCGATGGTACATAATTATTAATTACATTTACATTACGTTTGACTACTGTGACCGGCTGTGGAAGCGTTTGCCGATTGCCCTAATCCAGGCTGTAGTGACAAGCAAATGAAAACTAGTATACTCGTCTACTGGACCCGAGAGCTCATCGCACAAAACGAGTTTTATCTCCTTATAGTATACGAACGCCAACGACGGATATTATGAGTCACGACGAGCTGAGCGATATCTACCTACATGCATTTCTGTAGGTTTCAACTTCGCGTTTGACATTCCGATGTCATGGCGAATGAGTGACAGCTGTTGTATTTGACAAAGCATTGAAAAGGTTGACGGCAATCTAGAGAAGCAACTATGAAAAATTTGTAACAATAACTATAAATTAAAATTTAAAAACTCCCAACGTAATTAGGTATGTCACTCGTATGTTTGGACATTAAGTCAATGCCCGTTATGCGTCTAAGATCCCTTCCGCAGCTAACAAAACAGCTGATAACTTTGAAACGGCTGAACCGATTTTGATGAAACATATCTAAGAACCATCGCCAAGAAACCTGCTTTCTATAAAAAAAACCGCATCCAAATCGGTGCACCAGTTTAAGAGCTATGATGCCACAGACACACACACATAGCGGTAAAACTTATAACACCCCTCTTTTTGTGCCGGGGGTTAAAAACATGAGCTTACCTTAGCAACTGTACAGATTCAAAAAATTACTTAATAGAATTTTTGCTTATTTCACACGAAAAATGAATTGACTTTATGATTATTCCTGGAACTACTCAAGGTATCTAAAAATGATACATACAGTTCGATAGATATTTTTTTTCTCATTAAGCTTTTCAACACTCTCGAATACAGAAATGACAAACGCGAAGTTGAACCCTAAAGAAATGCATGTAGGTAGATATCGCTCTGCACGCCGTGACTGATATATCAGACGTTGGCGTTGAACCTGCGGTGCTGATATATGTCGCTGGCGTCGAAAAGGTTAATATAGAATCAAAAGTCAATATCAATCAGATGTCGGATAACGGCATATTAGTTATACCACGCAATCGACTAGAGTATTTGCATCATTTTCTTATCATGAGAGTACAGTAAAAAACATTATTAAGAAATGTGTGTATCTGAATTTAGCACAGTTCAGTTTCAAAGGTCATAAAAATCATGTCAATGACCTTACTGTTAAAAACAAGATAAATTGATGTGAATATAAATAGGAGTATGTAAAATATTAGCATGAAGATTGAATTTAAACCTCATTATGAATTGATTATCGTCGGTGATACTTCAATACCGCGTAACTAGCTTTACCCATAAGGTCTATTTTATCTAATTTTCCCTGTTAATTCATTTCAAGTTGAGCCTTATGGAAAAAGCTAGTTACTCGCGGTATTGCAGTATAACTGACGATATGTGAATTTCAAACTTCGTTGAGTTTTAGTGATAGTTTTTGAAACAAGTTTTTATTTTTAATTTGTTTTTTTTTGTAAATAATTTCAACTTTGTACCTAATGCTAGTTGAAATAGAACTTAACTGTAAGTAAAAAAATGTAATCAATTGTTTAAAATAAAATAAAACAATACATTTCTCAAAGTATTTATACTTTATTTCTAAACATTAAATACAAAACCTTATCAATAAATACATTTTAACTGGCGATTAATTATTAACAGATTTTCTTAATTTCTAATTAAATAGATTATTTTTGTTGAATTTTCAAGAAGAAGATTTCATTTTATTCTTCTAAAGAACCAGAAAAGCTACAAAATGTTTTTTTCAAGAACAAAGAAAAAGAGTAAAGTTAGCAAGAGGAGTCTATAGTTTTTCTACATGTGTTATAATATAATAAAATTAATTTTAGTACTAAAAAGATCGAAGCCAAAATGATATTATCTAGCAATGTCTAGTTTTTGTAGTCTATGATCCCTGGAAGTATCTTTACTCTTAGATTTCTAAATCCATGTTTTTAATAAGTTGCTTTATAAAATATTTCATAGTTTTTTTTTTCATGTTATTGGTGTGAAAGTAATAAGTAGATTAGCAATTAAAATAGTTTATTTTCTAAATAATCACATTTATTAATTCAAGATAATTTCTATCGAAGACAATTAAAAACAACATTTTTGTAAAGCATGACATATTTTGGGATGTTTGCATTGCAGCAAATGACATAAAATAAAAAAAATAAAAAAACATAATGACATAAAATGTAAGGCGACAATATTTCTTATCACATGATAAGATAGGTATAGTATAGTACCTAGATTATCTTTTGGGACCTAGATCTACCTGTATCCCCCTCGCCATAAAAACTCAAGAAGATTTTGAGTACGTCAGAAATTATATTTTACTACAATATGTAGTTACTATCAAATATTTCAGTGTGGTGTAGCCACTCCGTTATATGTAATGCCAAGTATATAATGCCTCACAAGCTATAAACTATATAGATGGTGTTACAAGAATACCCCTGAAACGGAAAGGGAGTTAAAGAACCCCTTATAAAGAGGCCATTGACAAGTGAAAACCATAAAAAAAAGCCCTAAGAAAATTATCATTGAACTTTTTGAGAAAGGGAGAAAGGATGTTTGGGTCCTTATTTTTTACTGAGAAAACAGATATAATCTGTGTCTTAAATTGAGGCTCTGGTAAGTATAACATTCATAGCTTGCAGTGTCAGAGGGTTTCATCAAGTAAGTTTTATGACTTCTCACCACTGGCTGACATATTTTTTAGTAAAATATGTCTGTCATTCATCAGTATTAGGGTGAAGCCAGACGAGCGTAATTTTGTGAGTCGTGAGCGGCAGAATTTCGGTTGCGCCATACATTGTGTCACGTGATGATCTGCATATTGTATGGCGCGACCGAAATTCTGCCGCTCACGATTCGCAAAATTACGCTCGTCTGGCTTCACGTCTGGCTTCACCCTTAAGTAGTAGTTTCAATTGCTTCAATAAAGGTAGATTAATAGACTAAAATGCTCTTCATGTGGCTTCTGCTTAAAAATTCCTCCATACTCCTTCCATAGATTTCTTTATTAAAATAACATACCATTCAATTACATCTTTGGCTGTTCTATAGTGGCGTTAGCTAGGTCGGTCATCTTTGGATATTTGATGTTGTGTTTGTCTAACTCGTTTTGGGACCACAGGATCATTCGAAGGAGGCTGCAGAGTTTCGGGTTGGTGTACTCTTGATTTTCCATTTTGAGTATGGCTGCGTTGAGTTCACTGGCGATCTGGAAGAAAACATGACCCTATTGAATGTTTGGCTTGGAGGTGGTTAACCTCTGGAGTATTATAATCGGCAATCTCGGCGTGCACTACAGTGGCAAAGGGTACTAACACTAACAACCCGATTGCCCCTGGGTTGACTAAACTTTCAAAGTAACCAAACACTTAAAAATAAATAAATAAATAAATATCACGGGACAAATCACACCAATTGACCTGGTCCCAAAGTAAGCAAGGTAAAGCTTGTGTTATGGGTACTAGGCAACGGATAAACATACTTATACACCGTGAAATTTTAGTGGTTGTTTTCCCGAAACGAGGTGATTTAGTATCGATTGTACAATCGATTTATAATTACTATTTTGACTAGAGTCAAAAATCCAATTGTGAAAAACGAAAGTCGAAAATGACCGCAAACCAATAGTAACGCTTCGTTGGTACAAGTAGCGTACGATCGTTCGATAGGTTAGGTACCATCGAAGCGTTACTATTGGTTTGCGGTCATTTTCGACTTTCGTTTTTCACAATTGGATTTTTGACTCTAATCAAAATAGTAATTATAAATCGATTGTACAATCGATACTAAATCACCTTGTTTCGGGAAAACAACTACTAAAATTTCACGGTGTATAGATAGATACATACTTAAATACATATTAAACACCCAAGACCCGAGAACAAACATTCGTATTTTTCATACAAATATCTGGCCCGACACGGGAATCGAACCCGGGACCTCAAGCTTCATAGTCAGGTTCTCTAACCACTAGGCCATCTGGTCGTCTAAAACCAACTTCTTTTCCATTACTGCACTGCATTTCAAGAAGACGATAAATAGGTATGTTTTTAGGTTTTTATGCTCTGGCTTTACTTACAAAAACTTTCATGTCCCGCAACTTTCATCTCAAAAAAAGGTTTTGCTAAAACAAGAAAGTGGTATGGGTGGGTTCTGGCTGGAGCCGACGACGTCACACGGCCGTGGGGGTTGTGGTACGGAGCGACTCATACCTTCTGGCTGTGGCCTACGCTACACGGCCGCGTTGGCTGTGGTGGGTTAGGCTGGTAAAACACACTTTCCCGAAATGTGCACTTTCTCTAATGGTGCACTTTCCGCAAAATGTACACTTTGCCAATTTGGAAACTTTCCCCGTAAGGGCATTTTCCCAAAAAGTACATTTTCTCAAAACGCACACTTTCCCAAAATGTACACTAGCCAAAAATGTCATCTTCACCACAAAGTTTTCCATAGATGGAGAAGGAGCTATGATGGCGATGTTAACATTTTTACCTTCGTCCTTCGTGTTCGTGCATTTTAATTACAGTTTATCGAATAGTCTATCTATATATAGGTATATAGTACGTACTTTCCCAAATCTAGTGCTCTATTTGAGAAAGTGCACTTTTTGGGAAAGTGCACCTTCTGAGAAAGTGCACCAATTGGGATCCATCTAAACAAGTGCACCTTTAGAGAAAGTGCACATTTCGGGAAAGTGTGTTTCACGCGCCTAACCCGCTGTGGCGTGGTGCGGGTGCCTCATACCTTTTGGCTGTGGCTGGGCAGCAGCAGGTCGGCGAAGGGCGAGGCGTGCGGGTCGGGGAAGGCCAGCAGCGCCAGCGAGCGCTCCAGCTCGGTGAGCGCGGCGCGGTCGGCGGCGCCCGCCTCCGCCAGCGCTGCCGACGCGAACGACAGCGCCTCCTCGGCGCGCCCGCCGCGGATCAGCTCCAACAATTGCAGTTGCTGCACGAACAATACGCATGTCTATATACAACTGTATTTTCATACTGACAAATACTAATACTACTGGTTTAGCAAGATATTTAAAACCAAACTGTCCTTGTTTTTTGGTTGCTCTTCTCTACCACTCAAAGGTTGACTGGCAGAGATCCCTTCAGGGATAAGCCCGCCTTTGTACTTATAATTTTTTTTTCTATAACCTTTTTGTTTTCCTTTTGTACAATAAAGAGTATAAACAAACAAACAAACAAACTGCAAAGTATCATAACAATCAGTCCAATATTTACCGAAAAACTAACGGTTTTCAATGTATCACTTTGGAGGAGCCTGTTTATTTGGATGATATGATTTCATAGAATTTTTTTTTGTTTTCTTGTCTAATTAAGCAAATAACTATTTTACGATATTGCTAAGTATCAGTCTTATCCACGGTTTCATTATTTGTCCAGAGGCTAAGGTCACTTTGTATAAGATCAGATACTATACCCTGTCCAAGTTAACAAGCTAGTACTACAAAAACACAGACGTATATGATTAGTTGAAAAAAAAAACCCACTTGCGAAAATACTGAAAAGATTGGAACAAGATAAAATATTCAATAACAAGAAAAAGCTAACTGAATCCAAGAAAAGAAGTAAAAAAATACGAAATCTTTAAAGCAAACTTAAAACAAGTTGATGATAAGTGTGTAAGTGTGGGTGGGTTGGTGGTAAGTGGATGGTACAGTACCCAGCCATAAAGATTGCACACGGTCTTTGAAAAGACTGCAAATGTCGGACATTTGCAGTCTTTTTCCACAGGTAGTGTACAGGTAGAATCACAATGAGTGAATGAAAGTGTCCATGTGTTACATATTTGAATACACAAATATGAAAATGTCATGTATCTGTCATTGTCCTACAAAAGTGTCAAAGTGACATTACTTTAGTTCAATCCATTTGTGCCAGCTCTTGTGACTCAACATGTAGTGGTAGTTGATATTTAATGCAACAATGAAATAAATTTGGAGGCATACACAAAGTGATAATAAATCCCATGCAGCCACTGACACCCATGCCTCTGACTGCATTTTATCATTGGATTAAATTTTGAAGCACTACCATCAACATGTTACCAACAAAAGTTACTGACATCAATACTTCAATATTAAATTATCTTTATCTTTATGACATAGCTCTTAGAGTTGCCAAACTTAAATGGCAGCGGGCAGGGCAGATTGCTCATAGAACCGCCGGCTTCAAGGCGTAGAAAGGTTCAGTGGCGACCGCAAACCGGATGACGTGATGTAGGAAGGAACCACTTGGATGCGGACAGGGCAGGAGCAATAGGGATGTTTCCTAGGTAAAAAAATAATAATTCTTATTAGTCCGTATTTTACATTATCAAAAAATATTAGACACGTAATTTTTCTTTTGTCAATTAAACAAAAAATGACGAAGATATGGCGCATTGAACTTCCGTGTGACGAGGCGTGACGTCACTTGTTCCTAAAACGCTCATACAAAGTGTAGGAACAAGTGACGTCACGCGAAACTTCAACGCGCCATATCTTCGTCATTTTTTGTTTAATTGACAAAATAAAAAATACGTGTCCAATATTTTTTGATAGTCTAAAAGACTGACTAGTTAGGAAAGTAGCCTATTGTTGGGAGAGGCCTTTGTCCAGCATTGGAAGTTTTTATCTGATATGATGATGCTCAAGTGATACAAACATCTCGAAGAGTAGTTTTACTACTAACTGACCTGCAAATGGAAGTACAAGTATCTATCGTTGTCCAACAACTCGGGATGCAGTGCGTTGACCATGGCAATGGCGTCAGGTATGCGTCCGTTCTGCACAGCTTCGCGGATCATGATGCGCTCGTCTAGTGAACTGCACAGTGCGGGCTCCTGGAGCCCTGCCTCTTGTTGGAACTTTAGTGCTGCTTCTTTGAAGCCCTCTGCAATAATTAATTAGTTACAGCTTTCATGGGATTAGTTGAAACAGTAGTTCTGGTGTAACTATTGAAGATATTGTGTAGGTCTTAACCTTAAGAGGATACAATGGCTGAGAGACTTTTGAGAAATAGGTATTTTAATGAAATGTTGCTGTCTCGCCCGAACCCCTTCATGTCAGTACAGCGAGAGTGGGACAACTGCAGCTCAGACCGTTAATAGACGCGTAAAATTGATCAAAACAGCATTTCGTAGTCCCCTGTTTTCTTCTCGAAAACTGGACCAATAAAATTATTTTTTTCAAAAATAATTAGAGGACAGATTTACAATACAATACAATACAATGACTCTTTATTGTACACCAGGAATAGTAAGCAATACAGAAAACAGGTACACAGATTTAGCTATGCCCCTATGTTTTCCTTTTTTTGTTTATATGCGGGATTCTTTTCTGATGAGTGTCTGAAAATGACGTTGAAATTGGGCAATTTTTTCAGTTTTTGAAAGCTCATATTTCTTGTTAATTGAAATATGGAAAAAAACGAAACATACCCTCTTAAAATGCAACAATTTACACAGTACACTACAATTTGGCCATTTTCAAGTCTAGGGTGAATTAGCCTTTACTAGGCAAGTGTGCTCCATCATAGGCCTCATCTTCGCTTTCCATCAGGTGTGATTGTGCTCAAACGCAAGCCTATATTGTATAAATAAAAAGAATTTTTATAGCTGCAAATGTGGATGTAAGTGTTCTCAATTTATGTTGCTTTCTAAATAATCTAATATTAAAAAAATGTACTTGTAGATATTATTATTTATATTATACCTACAAACTTGTAACCATCATTTCTCTTTGTTTCTTGATTCTTGTTAAAAAAAAAACCCTAAATCATTGTTAAGTTAGAACTTATATGTTCTAAAACAAACAAAATCAGGTCAGTTGCTTGTTTATCAACGCAAATGGAAATATGAGAATTAGTAAGGTCAATGCAAAATATTTTTAACGATTTTATGTTGACCTACAGTTTCAATATTTTTTTGAAGATCACTGTGTTATGGATTGGCATTGTACCCTCGAAATATGTCCGCGAATGTATTAAAGGGATAAGTTACAGAAAAATGCTTACCTGTAACTAAATAATTCATAATTAGCATGTTCATATCTGTCCTCGAAATCTGCAAGTCGTCGCCTTTGCTGCGGTCTGGCAGCTTTCGATCAGACTTGTCGCTCGAGCTGTTACTGTTCGTGGAAGGATCAAAACTCATCTTTGATTTATTATTTATTAAACAATCGAAAAAAAATGGACAAAGGTAATTTAGTTGACTGAGAAAATATTTACTGTATTGACGAGTGAATGAATGCAAAATTTACCTCACTCGTTTGACAGTGACAGTTATAAACCACAGAGTATAAATTTGCACATTGTGTTATAGAAAGCGTTTTATTTGAAGGCTAGAATAGCGTAGTGTATAATCAACCACATCCCAATAAAATTTAGAATTCAATCAAGTAGTTTATATGACTAGTGTATTCTATTGTAAAGCTTCCTTGGGGGCTACTCCGAAATTCGAAAATCGAAGTTCTTATCGCATCGTCTTGCTCGCTCTTGTATTAAATACTATTGCGTGAGAGGAATGGCACGATACGAAGTTCGAATTCTGCACTTCGTAGTATAAGGCCTTATCCTTGATTAGCTACTTTTAAATCACGGGAAAGGGCATAGTTCCCCCGGGACGCAGAAAAAATTGCGGGCAAAACATAGAAAATAAAAAAAACTATTGATACGGGTATAATTGCACGAATAAAAATTTGTCGTTTAAAAAAAATATGTACCTAGGTACGTTAAAAGGCTTGATAATTTGATAAAAACAAACTCATGATCGCGTCCTTTGTGTAACAAAAGTTAGGCCCTTCGCACATGGAGCTTATACTCAAAGAAAACTAATTACGAACTTAAATTACTAACGAGTATCGATAACTTTCGTTACACAAAGAAATTAATTAAGTTTTGTTAAAATTAAAGCACTTAATTATTCATTTTGTAAAAGAACTTTCAATATTTGGTACGAACTAACAATAATATTAAGTATTTATTGAATTTACTTGGATGAAATTAACCAAGATTGTGTGCATTTTGAAATTACGTGGTTATGGGGGGGGATTTAAACCATAATCGCTGCAGAGATACATGGGTATTGGGATACTGTTGTTGTTCTTCAATTGATTTTTTGATAAACTGTCAGTCAATTGAAATTGCAAACGATGTAAACAAACCTTGTATTTAAAATGTCTTTAGTTTCCATTTTCTCTCATCAAATACTGCTAAATCCATGTTTTATTTAATCAATACTTACCACAACACTATCCTAAACCATTAAAACAACAAGTGCTAGAATATGGATATTTCATTAAATGGTTTATTTACATTGTTCGCAATTTCAATTGACAGCGATTTTAGTTTATACTTTAGTAAGAAAAGAAAAGCAGTTATGATTTAATTTTTGACAAAAACTCTCAGTCAAACATACATCTTTACCACTCTGATATGAGGCTAAAAAGAGGTTCGAAACGGTTTGAGACAAATAACAGACAATTTACGGGTAATTAGCTAATTTATTTTCAGTTCTTAAACGCCGACTTACTAATAATGAGCTGATAATACAATTTAAAAAAGACCTATCCTAAATTTTTATTGAATAATGCTTGGTAACAAATTATATCCTTTTTGTATTCAATAAAAAGTTACTAACTAAATAATAATATAAAACAAATTCCCAATAATGCTTACCTGCACGTTCGTGCTTCCGAACACGGAGCTGCATTGGAGAGACTCGCTACATTATTGAGAAATAACTTAAATGAATTTAAATAAAGCTAATTTATCATTGCAATGATAAGCCGTGCATGTATCAGCGAAGAGTTAATTTTGAGGAATAGTACTAGTACTATAGTTACACTTGACTAAATATCATCACCATAAATACAAGTTTAGATTGCTAAATTAAATATATGCCAAAGTCTGGTACACGAGGCCTTCGCACTAATCAACCGGCGCGAGACGGCCTTATCAAGTACAAAATTATAATTTAAACTACAACTATAATTCGACAAAAGTACAATCAAAAATACCAATCAAAATTATGGCTAACAAAACTGAGGACAAAGTTTTCTTAACAGGCACTCTGCGTGAATTTATTACTCGTGTCATTAGTACTAAGTTCCTAAAGCCCGGAGCCCGCACACTTGTCTCGACGCCACTACTGCCCATTCACTTTCATTAGCTGGATGTAAACGCCTTTAGCTTGCATGCTGTGCTAGCAGCTGTCTCACGAAGTCTAGACCAAATCGTTTATTATTATTTATTTAACCTTTTGACCGCCAGCGTCGGCTATAGACGACAGTACGGTAATACAAAATTAAACCTACCCGCATCCGCATAAGAATCAATTTTGTTCCAAACAAAAACGATGCGTGGCGGTCAAAAGGTTAAAAATATGGCTTCTGTCCTATTTTAGGACAATTTCGCCAGTGTCAAAGTAAGCTCTCTTTGGGAGCGACGTTGTACGGTGATTGTAGTTTTTGCAACTTGATAGTAAAATTCCAGAAACCACGTGGAGACAACTTGCGCATTAAAAAATGTCAGATGCAAGAGCAATATAGAATTTTGTGATCACTGTTAATTAAGGTTAATCGCCGTATAAAACACTATCAAAATTATACTTCAACTATCCAAAGAAACAGAAATACCAAAATTATATACTGTCTACATCCGCCATGTTCGAATGCCACAAATCAAACACCAAATCGTTTAATTCAAAAACATTTATAGTTCGTGAAATCTTGTAAACTTGATGAAGTATTTAGAAAAGTGAAGATGTAGATTAGATGAGCACGCAATAACCAATTACCGTCAAAAAAAGGCTACAGCAAATGTTGACAAATCAGCCTTTATGAAATGAGAAGTGTGGTCGCTCTGGTGCAGAGGCTCGCAAGCAAGCAAAAGGAGTGGGTATATCCAGCATTAGGCTAAAACGCGTGTCAAACACGCGTGGAGCAGCCGTGACTAGCGCACGGGCCCGGGAAGTTGTTACACAATTAGAAAATATACAAAACACCATCGTCGGCTGTCGCCGAGCGCGAGCGGACAGGGCCGCGGCCCCGACCCGCCCGGCTCCATCCTCAGTCTATGAACACAATTATCCAGCGAACCTTACCTAAAGCATTACAAGCTAATGTGTATGTGGCATGAACAAAGCCGTGGAATCCAACCCTGTCAATATTGTGAAACATGTATATACAATTACAATCAGTTAAAACGGAGGTGGGGCAGCGACTTTGTATATATTCCTTAATACTGTATACCTATAGTTGGCCAGCAAAATGCATTTCACAATATTAATGGCAGTAAAATTCCACCAGCGATCACAATGTCTTGTTTAAATTAGGATATACTCCTTATTTTTGCATATAATTTTCACATATACCAAAATATGTTTGTCTTGATATATCTTGCAGCTAACACCGCTCGGCCGACACCATTGTTATTAGGACAAATCTGTAAAAAAAAATATTTCAATAAAAGCGTTGATTTAAGAAATCGTTTTTTTTTAAATGTATTTTTACTCTAACCAATTGATTTAAATCATCTCAATTAAACACTGTATCTCATATAGCATAGATTCCCCATCAAGGCGTTAACGTCCCCTTATTGGACGCTGGATTTTTTTGTGGTGGGCGGGTCCAACTAGTTCATTTGATTTTCTACCATATTGTGAAGGGAGCAAGATCGAATCTTTGTGTCTATTTTTGTGGTCACTATATTATGTACAATCAGCTGCCGAGAAACGTGACCCCCCACTGCATACAAACTTTGGATGCAAGGGGGGGGGGTCACGCTTCTCTGCAGCTGACTACTATGGCTGGAAAAGGGTTAATAGATGGATATATAAAATTGGTATAGTTTACTATTATGATTGTAATTTATGTGAAGGGATTTGGTTTTTTCCCTTGTAAAGGTGGCGGTCGTCCATAAAAGGTTAGCTGTGTCTAAGCGATCTGCCTCGCGAGGCTAGCGCGTGAGGTATAATTTTGTTCGACACAAGATCCAAAATCGCGCCGAAAATGGCTGCCTTGCGAGGCAGTTCGTTCAGTGGAGACCGGGCTGTAAGTAGAGCATTTTCAAAAAAAATTTACCACTTACTTTTTTCTTTCAAATGAGTGTAATTTTGTGGTTTTCTTACTCAGAAATAAGAGCACTATTGATTTTCATGATAAAATTTTGTCAGTTTCGTGACTTTTTTTCATACAGTTTACATAGCTTGTCAAAATTTTTTTATGGCAAATCAGGAATATTTTAAAACTTTTTTTTAAATGCCTGGGAACCTATGGTATAGATAAATTCAACATGGGTGAATCAAAATTGTTTTTTATGTAGTATAGTCGTATACTCACAGCTAGGCACTAAATCCTGATGCATGTAATGCTCGGCGTCCATCCCGTGGGGCATGCAAGTGGGCGGCGGGGGTCGGCGCTGAACCTGCGATCATATCAGTAATTAACTATCGAGAACGACGACCGGATAGCCTACTGGTTACAGAACCAGACTACGAAGCTTGAGGTCCCAGGTTCGATTTGGTTGGGGCAGATATTTGTATGGAAAATACGAATGAACTGCAACAATTACTTTGCTCGCCCGCGACCTTATAATAACAACCAGAGATAAACAAATTGATGGTTGTGTTGCTCTGAAGATGAGCTCTGGTGTGATGGTGGTGATAGATGGGTTTGTGTGTGTTGTACAGTGCTGGAGGTGGAGGAACTGCATGAACACACATTTCTTGGATAAACATAGCTATCACAAGGTCGCGGGTGAGCGGGTTGTTTCAGTTCATTGATATGGACAACGCCTCATTCAATAAATTATTAAAAACACGAATGTTTGTGGTACCCTTTGTTCACACTTGTCCGACACGAATTGTGTCGGACAAATGTGACATACAAATGGGACACGAATCGTGTCAGACAAATGTGAACTGAACAGCTTCATATAAAATATTCTGCCACTGGAACGCCGGATTAAAAAACGGAACGACACACGACATAGTGGGAATGGGGGGGTAGTTGCTGGCCTTATACTACGAAGTGCAAAATTCGAACTTCGTATCGTGCCATTCCTCTCACGCTAATAGTATTTAATACAAGAGCGAGCAAGACGATGCGATACGAACTTCGATTTTCGAATTTCGGAGTAGACCCTCAGAGCCTTGGATGTTTAATATGTATTTATCACAATATTATATTAGTATGTTTATCCCTTGTCCAGTACCCATAGTAACAAGCTTTGCTTAGTTTGGGACTAGGTCAATTGGTGTCAATCATCTCATAATTTGTTATTGTTGTTGTATTGTATGTAGGTCAATCAACTTTTTCGTGTTGTTTACTCAGCCACTTGAAATCTTTCCACAAGTTCTAACAGTCACTTGAAATTCTTCAGGTACTTTAGGCAAGTGCTTTGATGAACAATGCTGCCTCTTATACTATGAAATTAGAAATTCATATTGTACCTACTGTCTTGGTCACTCTTGTATTAAATACTATTAGCGTGAGCGGGATAGCATGATACAAACAAAGTATTATGAACTTTGCAGTGTAAGGCCAGTCATTGGAAGCACACTTGAAACAAAGACTACAATATAGCAGTGTCCAGCTCTTTTTGTTATAGTTCCTTCTTAAAGAAATTATACATTCTGTAATTAGTGAATCACAACTGTTAAGGATTTGCCACACTGACCGTGACGGTCAGATCGCACGCACGCGCAATATATGTATAGAGACCGACATGTTGTCCATACATAATATGGGCTGCGTTCAATTTGACCTGACCGCGACCGCAGAACGCATCCAGTGTGACAAATCCTTTAACATTTTTTTTACCCTGTCTACTATGGCGTTGTAAATGTCAAGGCATTATTGCCTAAGACATAGACCATGAAATTGATTACAAAATTGCTAGTGACACTGAGTGAATAAAAGAAGAAAAAAACGAAGAAAGTAATGCTTGTGTTAACTGCTTTCAGATAAGTGACCTTTTGTGTCCTGATATTGCAGCACATTTATCGGTGTAATAATAACGTCGCTTAGCTAATAATAGCGGGCTAGTCTAGGCTAGGCTAGGCTAGGCTGATTGGGTTGGACCCTAGGGCAGCAAATTAGGCTTCAATTTTTTTTCATCAATTTTATCTTAAAGAAAAAAAAACATACATGGAGAAAAGACGTTTACATCATCATCATCATCAAAACCAAAAGTCTCAAAAACTTTTACAAAAATTGCAGTATTCAAACGTATTTACAGTGGGTAAAATATATGATATATGGCGCTTTTAAATTACTGAGCTCTTTGTAAAGTATACAAACATTAATTTTTTAAATGTTCCAATAGTGTTTCAATATTACAATTCAATATTCTTCCAACGGCACCTCGCACTGAAGTGTGTAGAACCATCACTGACGTCATTCATGTAAAAAACCCAAGTTGTTTGGTGTTTGGCGCCATGCCATTATAGTACTGACCTGGTCCAAGTTGAAGCGCACGAAGGCTTCATATTGCTCGGCGAGTTTGCTGCTCAACGCGGTCTCGTACTCGGCGCGGAGAGCCGCCTCTTGTTCGCGGAGCATGCGCTCGCATATCATGCGCACCTGCGTACAATATGTTTACTTTTAGTTTACCACTGACAGATGGCTTGCCTTCATTTCATTTCCAACTTTAACACCATACAAATAAAGTAGCTATTACAAAATCTGCAAACGTGGGTAACAGTATTCTAAAGTTGGCTTTATTTGTAGGTCGTTAAAGTTGAATATGAAATGAAGGCAAACCATCTGTCAGTGGTAAACTTGATGTAATTTTACTGTAAGGAAATAGGGATGTTTCCTAGGTAAAAAAATAATAATTCTTATTAGTCCGTATTTTACATTATCAAAAAATATTAGACACGTAATTTATCTTTTGACAATTAAACAAAAAATTACGAAGATATGGCGCGTTGAAGTTCCGCGTGACGAGGCGTGACGTCACTTGTTCCTAAAACGCTCATACAAAGTGTAGGAACAAGTGACGTCACGCGAAACTTCAACGCGCCATATCTTCGTAATTTTTTGTTTAATTGACAAAATAAAAAATACGTGTCCAATATTTTTTGATAATCTAAAAGACTGACTAGTTAGGAAAGTAGCCTATTGTGGTTAAACATCATCATCATCATCATACGAGCTGGAATTTACAACTGCTGGACAGCTATCAATAAATTACGTCACATTAATGTTCATCATTTCTAAACATGTTTGTATTCTTAGTTTTATAAGTCAGTGATACGCTAAGTAATCATCTATGGACAACAGGGGTTGACGAAGACCTACATGAAAAAGTCTCAGTTGAAGTCGATTACTTTGCAATACCTAAATCAATATTAAGTAAGCAGTTCTGCGATAATTGCGATAAATCAATATTAAGTAAGTAGCTCTGTTCTAAAGTGATAGCGATTGTCTTTACAAGTATCATTCTCATTTATTCCCCAATGTTCACTAGACCTAACAGTTTTGAGGACCTACTAACACTTATGTATTATACCAAAACGGTTGCGGTTAGTTTACAACCCCATATTTGTCACTTCTGGCTACCCACTGCCACTCAATTTGCTGATTGTGGTTAGTAAGATAACAACTATCAGGTTGGAAAGTCCCATTTACAATGCTTTTATTTGTTTATGCAACATGAATGTAGAAGAGTTCTATAAGGTTACAATGTCTGTAGTGGCTGAATATTGCACAAACTCCAGACGAAAGATGACAGATCCATACCTGTAATTAGGATTTTGATATAGATCCAAATTTTGCCACCATTATGCTTTTCAAATCGCTAATATATGCATTATCATGACATCATGATTTAGCAATTTTGATGTACATAGAGAAACATCCGCTGACAAGGTGAAAACCTACATAAATTTGCAACAAGTGGTTAAATATGCATGACAATATACAATGCATAATAAATACTTATTGTGCAATCCACACTGAGAATCTAAACATCTCTACAAGATATAATAATGAATTTTATTTTAGATAATATAGGTTTCAATATTTTCCAATTTAAGTCAAAGAACTCCAAACCCTTTCATAGTAAGCGTTGCTCAGTAGTTGTATAGTCAACCAAGAAATTCCTTTACCACATCATTTTCACATACAAGTCAATGTGACAATCAGCCATATTGCTTTTATTTTGATGTAGCCGTCACAAAAATGGTAAAGGGTGAATCAGATTTTTAGTGCCAACCGTTGCTATGGTTACACAAATTTTGTCCCTTGGACAACCTAAGCATTTTTCTATGAAACGCTATGAAATGACACTTAGACAACTGGGGACAGAGTAAAAAATACAAAAAAGTTGGTTTGGTATCCTATTATCTCGCCTCATTCGTTTTTCGTTTAATTCTTATTTTAGTCTCATTCTGTATTAGTCTATTTATTTTAGTCTCATTCTGTATTGTTGTTCACTATCCATCACTATCTTTTTTGATCAAATTCTGCAACTTGTCAAATTCAAATTTATTTATTTCGTCAACATAGGTACATTTTGGTGATATTGATAACCATGCAAGAGAACAAGCTATGATGTGCCTGCCGGCGTCGAAATATAGAGGATAGGTAAACACAATGTCAGTTTACAGTGCAGTACAGTGTCTATCTCTTAATACGTCTTATTAGTTTTTCGTCACGTCTTCCCTGGACTTTGATCGTCGTTCTTCCCTTATGTCAGGGGTTCCCAAAGTGTGCGCCGCGGCGCCCTGGTGCGCCGTAGAAAGTAATGAGGGGCGCCGCCGTGAGTCGATTTTCTATTATTATCATTTCATTTTACTAGTTTTTTTCAAATATAGGTAGGTAGGGCGCCGTGACAAGATTCTAAAATTGTGAGTGCGCCGTGGACTGAAAAAGATTGGGAACCCCTGCCTTATGTTTTTGTCACATTTACTTATTAGCCAAATGCTGGTAAACAAATGTTCGTAAGTAAATTGAGACAAAAAACGAAAGGGAAGAACGACAAGTGAGTGTAAGGAAGACCGTGACGAAAAACAAATAGACTTATTAAGAGAGACAAGTTACAGAATTTGACAAAATAAGATAATGACGGATAGCAAACATGACAAATAAACGAGTACAGAATGTGACAAAATAAGAATTAAACGAAAAACAAATAATACGAGATAACAGGATACCATTGATTCCCTAAAGCACTTCCAAGACTACTCAACTGTAATAGGCCAGATAATCATTTACCTGTTTGAAAGTGAACAGCGCACGGTTATGCACTTTCTGTTGGTGTGTGTGCGAGGCGCGCGGCGGGGACGCGTCGCCCTCCGAGCCGCTGGACGAGGAGGCAGCCGCGCCGGTCGACACGCGGAGCTGCCGGCGTCGCTGGAGGCGCTTGATCTCGTCGCAAATCTCCTGTGCCATGCGCTCTGGATCAACAGACACACAAATGTTACTAAGCAGTAAGCGTTGGAACTGGATTGATGGTGGGCTTGGGTCAATTCAAGAACATCCATGTGCCCATAGACACAATACTTACATGGGTGGATCAACTATTTCTTGTTGTTATTCTGTCCTGTCAGCGAGGGGACAAAAGTAGTAGTTTTAATTAGAAGAAATGTTGTGTCACCTTAACAACATGCTTATTAGATGACCAATCATAGTAGGAGTTTAAAACTACCACAAAAATGCATGTTTGGCAAATTTTAACTTACGGTAAGTCCCAGGAGACCGTCACTATAGCAACGAGTGACAAAAAAAAGTTGATTGACCCACGTAATTAATAACAATGCATGTGTGTTGAACCTTAAAAGTCCTAGTTTAAGGTAATTTCATCAGATCAAAAATCACCAGCAATCTCTAAAATGTGGTCCACCAAACCCATGGGTTCCGAGGTCTATCTGATAGCTTAAATAAAACATTTGTGGAATAGAAGGCTAGCCTGCTAGGTTCTGCCAAAAAAGTAGGAATAATTGGAGTACTATGGACTAGACTCTGCAATCTACCAGTTATATAATCAGTATTTTTCAATTCTGGTTAAAACATTTTTTATCAGTATTTTCTATCAGATCCAAAGGACCCATAGCCAAGATCACCTTGTTGGCCAATCCTCATTGGGCTCACGGAAGTTATGAGCTATTTCCTGTTTTATTTTGGATTTAGTGGCAACATGTCTCAGTGAGGCTGCTCAGAGTTGATGTGGCTAATGGGGAAGCAGACAACCATGAAAGACTTTAGTGTTGACTTTGGTGGAGGTATCACTACAACAGTTACCATGAATTACGAAGCATTAGCAAAGAACACCAATAAATTTATCAGATAGGTACTTGACAAAATCCAAAACAACAATTTGAATAAAAAATTACCTAACTGAAACAATTACTTTGCTTTTGTTTTATAATTATTTTTCAGGTGAGGAAAGTAATTGTTTCAGTTCATTGATATGGACCTCCGCATAGTAATGCCTGATTCAATAAATTAATTTGAATAATGCCAGACTTCAGAGCTCTAGGTAAAGTTTTCTACCAGTTGTGTGAGAAAGTAGAAAAAAAAAACTGTGTTGCTAACACTTTAATTGTTGTACTTAGGCACAATATGGGGTCTTGACCTGATAAAAATGTATTGATCCCCCCTTAGAGGTGATCCTATAACTAAGTGCGCTAAGCTCAGTAGCTATAATCAAACTCAAAATTTTGTAAATAACCATGCAACAGACCCTAAAAAAACCGCTTTTACAGAGTGACTAGCTCAGGCATAACTCCCTAAAGCAGTCCAATTCCATACTAATATTATAAATGCAAAAGTAACCCATGTCTGTTATCTATTCACCCTTAAACCGCTGAACTGATTTAATTCTTCATATGACTTAGCACTGATCAGTGACCAAATCACTTAATACATCAAATTAAATGAGTGAATTTAATAAATAAAAATTCAAAAATGTAGCTTTAGTGATTTTGGAAATGTTCAGTGCTTGGCACACAACAGGAGCAGCGTTGAACAGCACCAATACATACTAAGGGTTTATTTGGTATGGAGATAGTTGGAGACTCTGGGAAGGACATTATAGGACAGTTTTTATCCCACAAAATTGCAGTTCCCTAAGGTGGGATAGACTCTTTGCCAACGGAATCACAGGCAACAGCTAGTACCCTATAAAACTATTTATTTGTTGCACTAAATGATGCTCAAGCCTCCTTATCATCCTACCAAAGAAATTAAAAAATGTCATTATCTACTTAAGATATGAAGAGATGCTAGTTTTTGATTATAATTATGTATAGAAACAATACTATTTATCAAGTGTGTCTATTAAAAGCCACAATCTCAATTACTTAACATTATTTCATGATAAAAGGCAGTAATAGGCTACTTTCCTAACTAGTCAGTCTTTTAGATTATCAAAAAATATTGGACACGTATTTTTATTTTGACAATTAAACAAAAAATTACGAAGATATGGCGCGTTGAAGTTTCGCGTGACGTCACTTGTTCCTACACTTTGTATGAGCGTTTTAGGAACAAGTGACGTCACGCCTCGTCACACGGAACTTCAACGCGCCATATCTTCGTCATTTTTTGTTTAATTGTCAAAAGAAAAATTACGTGTCTAATATTTTTTGATAATGTAAAATACGGACTAATAAGAATTATTATTTTTTTACCTAGGAAACATCCCTATTAACATAATGACATTTCCTTTATTAACAACCTCAACAATTCATAATTGAATGTAACATTAATATCTAATAAAATCATTAAAGCTGGCAACAAGAATGATTTCAATTTGGAATTTGGAAAGAGTATTTAAGAATTAGTTACAGCTTTTTTATGTTTTATGTACACAAACATACTGCTCTACCTTATGTAGGTATTATATTTTTGTTTTAGAACAAAAATGATTACTAAAAAACATCACTATTCCTGGAAGAATGAAGCTTTTAAGGTTTGACTTTATAACTTTTACTAGTCCATATAAATTTAAAAAAAAACCTATTTGCAATGATTTGATGAGTAATGTGAGGTTACCATCATGAGTATATCAAACTTAATTGTACTAATTAGCATAGGTATCATATCATGCCAGTTGCAACCTTTGTTGAAACGAACGTTAATTGTTTAATGATAATAACAATAGAGGCATAGGCCTTGTGATATTGTCGACTGCTATCAAAAATTTCCATTCAAGGAATCCAGAATAACGAAATTGGTCTAGTTTGGCGCATTATACGATCAATAAAAACTCCATTCTAATAAAAACTTAGTAAGAAAAAAAAACCGACGCGAAAGGTTCGGTTTACAAATCAAGCAGGTATAGGCAACAAAGACATTTTTTGTAATACTATTTTTCGAGAGAGAGCGTGCAATTTGATTCGAGATAACCCAGCCATTGCCACAATTGCCACAAAACGAAAACGAAAAGTACTTTTAAATAGTTATGCATTCACTGTGGAAATAAAACCCACACGTAGAATAAGTCATCATTTGTAATAGTAGTCGAGAGATTCACTTTGGCCACGAAAAAACAAAAGGATGTAATCCACCCAACGGTTTTAACGCGTCCTCTATCTCGTTCTAACACTATAAAAATATTCATGATAGCGCAAAAACAATGGCGATAAAAAATACAGCTGATTATATATTGCGCTGCGCAAGTATACATAACATACCATGTACAGTAAATTACACAATATTAAACCCGAAATTGGTGATTCATTACAAGAATCGAGACGAAACTGGTCTTTTTGTGATGCGGAACAAACCTGGGGTCAATTTTGCAGGTGCACTGACAGAATCACCAAATGCGGAGAGTTTGTTTTCAGACACTCTAATCCCAGGACTTGAGCTGGAACTTGTGGCAAACGGAGCACATCTTCTTCTTTTTGCTGGCAGTTGAGCCATGGACTCCCAATCCAAATTTCTTTTCAGGGTAGCACACGCCATTTTCTTTTTACGCCCAACGAATGTCCTCTACACAATACAACTGGTTTAGGATTTCAACCAATAATCACAAAGCGACCAAAAAAACAAAATACAATAAAAACTCAACGTAAACTAACACTATGATTTAAATTTAGTTACTTCTAATAAATAATCTTTAAGGATTTTTACGAATATTTAGGATTATGCGAAGCGTTCAGCCCAGTCGGTCGGTTCGTCTCACTTGCAATTCCGAAACGAAAATCTGGCAGCGATACTTCATTCAATTTTGTTATTAAAATTTCCAGAAGTACCAACTGTTCGACACAAATAACCATAGACTATACCGTCTATGGCATAGAGAAAGGTTCTTAATAGTCGAAGTACGGATGCACGTCTTTTTTGAGAGTGAAGCACGGAACGAAGCAATTACTTGAAAATATGAAGATAATAAGTAATGACAGCGTTTTACCTACCAATAAAACGCTTATTAAATACCGTATTCCAAACCTTACAATAAAATGAGAGCAGCGCTCGTTTTCGTGCCGGAGGCGGTCATACTCGTATCTATTTCCTTTACATCAACGTACTTTTTATTTCCTAGCAACACCAGGCAGCGTAGATATCCAGTTACCAGGCCATAAAATTCCAAAAAAAAAAAACAAGTTTATATATACATGTTCTACCTTCGTTCCCTCATTGCGTCTCATACAAGCTATGATTTTTATAAACAAAATTATAACCAGGCAGAGCTTGTATGTAAGGTTTCGAATAAGGTAAGTATTTAATAAGCGTTTTATTGGTAGGTAAAACGCTGTCGTTAAATTCTGTACCGTTATTCGAAACCTTACAATAAAATGAGACCTGTTCGTTATCGCCTGTGTATTTAGATGCCAATGTGATTCCAGGTCAGGGGGGGCACACTTACATATATCACACTTTTCATGCGACTACAGCGATCTCTGGTTGTTTGGTGGAGAACTAAATTAGCGGCCATCTTGGTTGACTTGTCAAACTTGTCAGTTGTCATTCATCGGCCATGGCCATGGCGTACCAAATTGTACGGTCAAGGACTTTAATTGATAGGCCACTTGCCAATGTTCGTATTTTAGCCGTATAGTGCAAATCGGGTTTAGCCGCTTATACTTCGTATTTGCTGATTTGAATTAGACGGCTAAAATACGAATAGTGGCAATTAGCCTATCAATTAAAATTACGCGTAATTATAGCTGTACATCACTACCAACATATACATATAGATAGGTATACATCTATAGATACGTCACATTAGTTCTTCACCAGGGCGTAGGGCAGCAGCACCTTCCATACATGCATATTTGACCATAGAGTTGCCACTCTTGTTCATATAATATTACAATACTCTTTGTTCCAGGTATTATCATGATAAATTTAAATAACTCTATAACTTAGGTATACAATAAATTAATATGTGTTAAGGAGTTTCTCATTAAAAAAATAATAATGTTTATAATACAGTATAATTTATTTAACACATAGTACATAGTTACCACATTTATTGTGGCCTTATGATAGTTATGATTATATGTAGTTTTTAAGTTTTACATTTAATTTAGGTAGTACATATATGTAATGAGATAGAATGAAGTGATTAACAAGTAGAAAATAATTTAGTCACGGAATTTTCTTGCATTGGATTTCCACTAATAATTCTCTTATAATATTTTGTAAATGTGTTTGAAGATCGCCAGTTACCGTTTCTTAAAATTTCATCCAGTGGGCAGTTTAGTACCCACTTTTTTGATGCCACTGCTGATTAGATGCTCCCTGGACTAGCAGTAATCCCAGCTTCTTGTAACAAGGACTTAATCCAGTTTGCGATTGTAGTCTTCGATGCCGGTTTTGGCTCTCCACACACGCTGATGAAAAGATTTTTAATCAATTTCTCTTCTCTTCGTTGTTTGGATAATTCAATTAACTGCTTTACCCAATGAACAGGGTCTAAAGCTTGTGATTCTTAATTACTTATAAAACACCAGCCTTGTTGGCGATAGTCTGGCCCGTCGGTTTTTGAACCATATTCGGGCCAAAAAATGACCGAATTATCTTTAATTTCACAGTTCTCTTTTCCTATTGTGAGTAATGTTAAGTCGTGTACCCTCCTACCTGAGCATAGTAGGAATAAACAGGCTGTTCTTCTGGAGCACTCATAAAGGCTTTTGTTTATATTAGCAATTGTAGTCTTGCTTAGCCAGTTTGATAAGATGTCAATGTCCCAGATCGGAGACATTCATGACTTGCCGAACAAGTGGGTGAGAACTCAGCTGTCTAGATTTATTTGGGTCGCACAAAGTTGACACAACGGATTTATGCAAAGCCATTGTACTGTATGAAAAATCGTGTTTTTGAAAAATATCTGTTAAGAATCTAGCTAGGTCTGTGCCGTGTGGGTTGTTGGAATTAACACTGATATCTTGGGACCATTGACACCAACGTCGCCAAACGGGTTTATATGTTTTCATAGTAGATTCTCGCCAACTAGACTTCAAAAATGTCTTCTGTTCCGGGGTCCAGTTTTTTAATGCTGAATCCCACCCCCACATTTCCAAATCTCCATGGACATGTTCCGAACTTTGGATGGGGGATGCCCTGTCGCTGTGTCGATTAGAACTTCGTTCAAATTTTGAATGGTAAATGGGGGTGCTATTGCCCGTTGTTTGAGGTCCGGGCGCCAAAAAGCTTTTTCCCACTTGGGTACTACTATTATGTAACGACCCCTTGCGTGATTCAAGTGATTTAGAACCCGTGGTATTAAGAAGGGGGGTGGAAACACCCATGCCAGAGGATAATTCCATGTTCGACTCAGAGCATCGTGAAACTCTGCGTTGTGGTCTCTTGCGTTCAAGCTCACGTAACGTGGGACCACGTGAGCCTGATAAGAGGCAAATAAATCTATCACCGGAGTTCCGAATTTTTTGAAAAACAGAGTAAACTGGGGGAGTAGATGCCACTCTGGCATCTTCTTTTGGCGTAATAGATGATCTGCTTCTACATTGTATAGACCGGGTAGGTGATGTAATGACAGTATAATGTCCAGTGTCGTTAAAATTTTGTAAAGTTTGGCCGTCAGATCGGAAAGTTGTCGAGATTTCGTTCCCCCTTGATTCTTGAGATATGCTAACACAGTTCGGTTGTCTGACCGTACTGATACTGTCGTACGAGAAAAGTCTGTTTGTGTTTGAAAAACCTTGTAAATCGCAAGCATTTCCTTTACATTCGAATGTAGTAACATTTCTCGCGGCGACCAATATCGCCAGGTTGTTGAGTTGGGCGCCCCAACCCAGAGCGGACGCGTCTGTGGTCAGATGATGTGACACCGGATATTGGTGAATGATTGATGCGTTCATATGATTTTGCAACCACCACTGAGCTTGGAGGGGTATTAGGAATTGCTTTTTGTGATCGGTTTTGAGAAGATGTAGGCAGAAACGTTGTAAAGACCGGTGATTTAGGCGTCCGTTCGGAACGCAGAAGCTTGCGAAATTTAGAGATCCTACTAGACTCTGCATTTGATTCAAATTTGCTGTCTTTCTTATTATTAAATATTCTAATTTCTTTCGGAGGGTCTGACATTTGTCTGACGGTAACCACTTTTAAGTTCGTAAGGGGGCTCCACATTATGCCCAAAAATTAAAGGGTTCTTTGCGGTGTTAGAATGGATTTTTCGGTGTTTATGTGCCACCCGAGAGAAGTCAGTATATTTAATGCCAAATTTATATGGGATTCTAATTCTTTTCTGTCCTGGGACACTATCAGATAATCGTCCAGGTAGACAATTACTCTGACGTTTTTCTCGCGTAATAACTGAGCTATCCAGTTGCTGAGTATGGCAAAGACTTTGGGAGCTGACGAGAGGCCGAAAGGCAAACCGGTCATTTGCCACAATGTTCCCCTGTAAATTAGCCTTAAGAAGCACCGGTGGGCCTGGGCTATCGGGAGATGGAAGTAAGCGTTTGACAGATCGATTTTGACCATCCAATCTGAAGTCTGAATAAAGCTTGGAATTGTTTGTAAATTTATTAGTTTGAATTTTCCTACGTATACGAATTGGTTTAGTTTTCTTAGGTTGAATATCGGACGGTGTGTGCCGTCTGGTTTCTTGACGAGAAACATTCGAGAAATAAAACTGGGGGCCAATGGGATTAGTTCTAAGACCCCCATTTTTATCAACCGATCCATTACTAGGTCCATTTCGTCCGATGGCAGTGTAGTCTGAGGATGGTTGGACAAGCACGGCATTCGAAGTATCGGTTTTGTATAAAAGGGGATGCGGTACCCTTGTATTATTTTTAATAGTACTGGACTTACTCCGTATGCTTGCCATATATTTAAGCGTCGCGATATTTGACCCGCTTGGAAGATCGAGTCAGAATTTTTTCTTTCCTCGAGAGTCTTTCCTGGAGTCATTGTATGATTGCTTAGTTGAAGCACTGAAAAATCCTGATTTATGACCCCTTGAGCCTCGCTGTGAGCGAAAATTACGATTTCCCTGCGCGGGTGGTTTTTTAAGAGATTGTTCATATCCGTATCCAACTTGCGCAGTGGGTACAGGTGGACCAGGAGGTACAGGTACGGTGTGATAGTATGGAACCTGCGCGGTTCCTGCATGTGGGGGGTAAAAATAATTATTTAAGGCCGGTTGTGTAGGCGTGGAAAAGGTTAGTTGATTGCCCTGCGCGGGCAATAAGTACCAGGATCTTATACCCTGATTTGAAATAGTCTGCGTGACTTTCTTATTAAATCGTGATTCGCTTTTTAACGGCCAAAAGACCTTGCTCATACCGCCTTTCTTTTCCAATGTGGTCGAGAACGTGTCAGCTTGAAAAAGACTGTCGCATGACGGTGGTATTTTTTGGAGAGTTTCTTTTATGAATTTATCTTTTACTGACCGTAAAATACTATCACGCCTTTGTTGTACTAAATCAGCTCGGTGGCCGCAAGCCATTTGTAATAAATCTGACGAGATTTTCTTGTAATCGCCCTCTAAGAAAATGTCGTTTATTTTATTTTGTATTGTTAGGGTATCTACAACCTCGGCTGAGCCTATCCAAGACATAAAGATACGAATGCCTTGTTCCATAGCATCGCGTTGTTTTAACAAACCTGAGAAGATAGCTGCGAATCCCCGTTCGGTGTGACTAAGGTTGTTAAAAACGTCATAAGGTTGTATTTCTTCGTTAGACTCTAATTCTATGAAACCGGGGGTAGACACATAATTCTTTTGAACCTCGGAATACCGAATTTCCGCCCAATCTGACGATTCAAATCGTTGAAATTGTTTTAAGGAAGCTAAATGATTTAGTGCTGACTTTGGAACGGATGGTTCTTTGGCAATTGTTTCTAATGTCATTGAAAAAGGTTGTTCAGGAATTTTCGCAACATTATTTATTTCTTCCTGTTTGCGCGGGCCTGACTCAAGATCTGAAAATAATTCCCCGCTTACATTTAGATCTACACCGTCGTCCCCATGGATTTCTACAGTTTCACTTGGTGATGGCGGGTTTTCTGTTGATGGAAAGCGACTCGACAGGAAATTTTGTATATTTGTGACCTGTAGTGCTAAGTTACTTAAAGCATCTTCGTAACGCCTGCGCTTATTACTTTCAACAGAATTATCGAATTGTGCTTTCCGTTTATTTGAAGGTAGTTCTGCATTACGATCTTGATCTCCCATTTTAATGCTATAATGGAAGAAATAAATTCGGAAAGCATTTAAGAAAGTCAATCAAGAAACAGAAAGTGATATTCTATCTATAATTATTGTAAAAATAACTCACCAGTTAGTATGACCGCTCCTAGCGAAAATCAAGACGCCAATGAGGGAACGAAGGTAGAACATGTATATATAAACTTGTCTACGCTGCCTGGTGTTGCTAGGAAATAAAAAGTACGTTGATTTAAAGGAAATAGATACGAGTATGACCGCCTCCGGCACGAAAACGAGCGCTGCTCTCATTTTATTGTAAAGTTTCAAATAACGGTACAGAATTTAATAACAAATCTTGCTTCTTATTTGAAAATTATAGCTATGATTTAATACCGAAATAGTAAAATTACAATTGAATGTTTCTTCTCATTCAATTGTGAGTATTCGATCGCAAAAATGGTATGTTCAGTGACGTCAAACATCTTTTCTTTGACATATAAATGTGACACTTGACAGTTCTCTAAATTGTTGTGACTTCTCCTTGTGTGAGTCATCCGTAAATCCTTTTTCTAAGGAAATCATCTTAAAAACTTCGTCATTCAGCTAATTTCTTACTAATTGAGAGAAATAATAAGGCACAAATCGCCTTCACCATACGATTTTTTGGGATAACAGTTTTATAATGGGTAACGAAATGTCTTCATCAGCAATGGAAAGTATCCTTTTGAAAAAAGTGTTTTCGTCTAAGGTTGTATATTTTTCTTGCTTATTTATTTTAAAATTATCTTTTTGATCTAACTTTATGCTCTTTGCGTATTTGTAGCTGTTGAATAGGTAAGCATAAGTGTAGGCACGTAGGAAACAAAGGTGAAGCAACTTGGTATTTGATTTGGCAATAATAGTTTCCTTTTGCCATTTAATAATATAATTTTCTACTTTGTGCAGTCACTTCTTACATTGTACTTTTATTTATAAGCAGATCAGCTTCTTTTGCATCTAAAAAATATCTTTTTAGTACAACTAGGTGTCTCAAAAGACCGTAATCCTTGTAGGTTCATATTTTATGTTAGTTATGTTACGACTAATCCAAACACATTCAATTACATACTACTAAACTGGTTCCATTCTATTTCAACATTGGTTTTATTATTTATTTCTTTATCCATCTATAGCTGTAAGAAAATTGATAATTTGAAACCTTAATGCATTATCTCAGAACACCTATTTAATCTTAAATTTGCTGTAAAAGAGTTAGAAAGAAATTCAAAGAAATGCGAAAAGGAAGAGAAGCTAGAAAAAGAGAAGGCAAAGAAGGCAATCCAGAAGGGCAATATGGAGGGGGCGCGGATACACGCAGAGAATGCGATACGGCAGAAAAATCAAGCGTTGAACTATCTCAGGATGTCGGCGCGGGTTGATGCGGTGTCTAGTAGAGTGCAGACTGCACTTACCACAAGAAAGGTATGATTAACTTTTTATGACCTGCTTCCTAGGTTAACCGTTTGCTGCGGAAATTAGTTTAACTTGTCATTAACCATAAATGTATCAGGTCACATTGACCCCATACCGCAGCAAGTGTTAATGCTTTGTTCCTATTGAAAAATAAATAATTGGTAAGCTCATCCCATGGGAATTAAGGAAAACCTTTCTTAGTGTAGAGTATAAATCTTCCCAGGTGAATTTTTCGCTTCGAGCCATTACATTAAATTTGAACCTTAATACTATGACAATACCGTTTGTTTTGAAAGATAAGGGCTCGAAGCGAAAAATTCACATTTTTTCCATTTTTATTTGCATCTTTAAAATGGGCTTTATATGAAACAGTTGAGACTAGAATGCACGTTTTTTTGCACTTCCCGCTTCCTACTGGTTAATATTTACTTATTTTAATTTTTTTTTTTTTCTGATTTTTGTCGAGGCTTTGAACACTCCAGGTGGTCATGTCAGCCTCATGGGTGCTTACACAATTCCCTATTCAAGGAACCTATCAATAAAATGGTAAATGCCGATTGCTTTGTCTGACAACGGCTCAGATAGCCAACAATTCACCTGGCCATTGTGCATGGAACCCAAATCCCCAAGAACTCTTCTCCTCAAGTCCGAATTCCGGACACACTCCAACAACACATGGGTCAAGTCATCACACTTCTGACAATCATCACATAGTGGTGATGATTTAATTTTCATCATATATAGAAACTTATTTGTAGGGATGTGTCCGGAACAAACTCTAAAAGCAGACACCAATATTCTTCTAGCAAGGCCGGCTGAGTCAAACCAAGGCGTCCACCGGGGGCTATCATGGATAGTTCTGTACCAGATTCCTACACCCCTAGATATACCCTGCTCACCAAAATGGTATTCCCATTTCTGTAGGCTCCTTCTTTTAATTCTGGGAACCAATTCACTAGAAAGGGGTTCAGAATCTGTTACAGAACCATCCACTACAGCCGCCTTGGCAAGCTTGTCCACTACTTCATTCCCAGCCAACCCTACATGAGAAGGAATCCACTGTAATTTGACGACCCTGCCTCTAGAATTCATCTCGTGCATCACCTGAAGAGCTTCATAGGCAACAGGCATCCCTCTTTGTCCAGACACACACCGACTAAGGTGCTGGAGCGCGCTCTTTGAGTCCGACAATATTACGACTACTAAACTATCAGCTAGATTATTTGCGCAAATTAAAGCTTCTTTAATAGCAACGAGTTCAGTTCGCATAACACACGCGTCATTATGCAGCTTCCACATGAGAGAAACTCCAGTCTGAGGATCAAACAAGGCCGCTTCAGCACCCTGTACAGACTTAGAACCATCCGTAAATATTTGGTATGAATGGTGATATTGCTCACTAAGCATATTTAATGTATAATTTTTTAATGCTTCGTTCAGTAGATGCCTCTTGGGGACATCAATGTGATCAATATTGTCAATTATACATGCCCTGGCGTCAACAGATGATACCCAAGTATCCAAAGAATACATTTCTAATTTGTCACTGCGATACACAGCTAAATCTTTCCATTCATCATAAATTTCCGCCAGCAGCGGGAAATTTTTAGCAGTAAATTGATTACGTCCGGCCAAAATGCTGTGTATCGCAGCGACAATAGGGCAATTAGATTTTGAACTGATTCTTAATAAAAATCTACAACCTAACCAATAGCGGCGCACGGCCAGAGGCGGAATGGAGAGTTCACTTTCCATTGCTAAAACAGGGGTACTGCGTATGAAACCACCACACACTCTTAAAGCTCTATTTTGTAATACATCTAATTTCTTCAAGTGAGAGATAGCACAGCTTCCATAAATGAAGCTGCCGTAGTCCAAGCGACTTCTCACAAGCGAGATATAAAGACGTCGAAGGTGTTTAGGGTGAACTCCCCACGACCGTCCTGCTAAAACTTTTAAAATAACTACTTATTTTTAATATATCCTATTGGACATCCTGGGCAAAGGATATTAATATTCACTTACTTTACTACTATTAAATTTTTCTTATGTCTGGTAACAAATTTGCAGAGTGGTGATGGTGACCATTGTGAAACTCCCTATTTTGTGGATGATCTTACAAATTTGTTTGTTCCTTTTCTGTATATAATTCTATGTTAGAAGGAAATCTCTATAAAAAAATTTCTGCTCTGTAAGTTTACCTACCTCTGAGTTCTAAGGTTTACTTACACTGGGTGTTGAAGAGTCAGGACAATCATTGTATACCTACCTGCTATTTGTTTCAGGTCACAAATTCCATGGCAGGAGTGGTGAAAGCAATGGATGCTGCCATGAAATCCATGAATCTGGAGAAGATATCCACCCTCATGGACAAGTTTGAGAGCCAATTCGAGGACCTGGATGTACAGTCTTCATACATGGAGAATGCGATGTCACAAACTACCACAACTACGGTGCCGCAGGGCGATGTTGACAATCTGTTGCAACAAGTCGCTGATGAAGCCGGGTATGTTTTTAAAAAAAATCTTTCAAGGACACTTTCCATACTTAAAGTTCGTATTTACTCTGAATGTGGGCTGCGTCTTCAAATGTATATTAACCATGAAATACTACAATTGTAACAAGCCTGAGACAGTTTTATTGTCATGTCACAATCTACCAACAAATCTAAATATGTCGACTAAGAAAAATAATTCTTGTTTCATTTAATTTAGATAAAAACAATTGTAACAAAATGCCTGTCATTTTTATATCCACAGTAGAAAGGTAAAATCGTTAAAGCGCTACATATCATATATGGCGCTAAACACATTCACAGTTCCATACAAATTTCAAATTCCTGGTAAGTCCAGCAAATTAATTTAATCATTGTACCGTCTTGCTCAGTGTGTAAACAAGATATTGTACTAATTTGGATGCAAGTCTGTTTGATTCTTAGTGCCCCATATGTGGACACAGACCTGTGAAGCTAAGTTGCTGTGACCCTTATATGGGACACTGGACTATGAAAGTGTTAAACGATTTTAACTTGTTTTGTAAAGGTAAAGTCGCAATAATTGCGACTTTTACCTTTCCACTGCTGATATGCATTTCTATAGAAAACAATTTTCGAATTCTCTCGTGTCGCTCAACAATTGTCATTCTACATTTGTCACACTGAAGTAGGGGCCAGGCCCCAACATTGACAAACACTAGAACTGTAGAATAAAGAATTTTTATTATTTTTTACATGCACTGACAACACATTTTTTTTTCCAGGTTGGAACTAAACATGGAGCTGCCTTCTGGAGTCCCGAGCTCATCAGTCGGGACTGCGACGGTGGTTTCCCAGGAACAAGACGAGCTTACGCAGAGATTAGCGCGACTTCGGCAAGCCGAGTAACAGTGTTCAGGTGGATGACCCTTTAGCTAGCTAGTTTTTGTCGCAGTTATAATATAGCACAGTCCTTACACTACCCATATTAAGTTAGACTCAAACTTGTTCAGCTAAGCTCTATTTATTTCGTACTAAATACAAACTGAAATATAGATGCACAGAAAAAAGACCAATGCTGGGAATCAAACCCAGGTCCTCAGCATTCCGTGCCGTGTGCCATACCCCTACACCACCACTGGTCTAGAGATTAGACACGAATCTTTCCTATACATTATACATTTCAGTCTGCTAAATCATCACCGTATGCAGTGACAAGCGCACATCTATGTTACACCCTCTATCGAGAGATTTTAACACTCCTTCGGAACTAACCGCTCACCAGGACAAGAGACTGCACTGCACTGCATAAGGTGATGATTTAGCAGACTGAAATGTATGATGTATAGGAAAGATTCGTGTCTAATCTCTAGACCAGTGGTGGTGTAGGGGTATGGCCCACGGCACGGAATGCTGAGGACCTGGGTTCGATTCCCAGCATTGGTCTTTTTTCTGGGGTTTTTTCTGTGCATCTATCTATATTTCAGTTTGTATTTAGTACGAAATATATGATTTCACGGGATGACCGTAAAAGTAATAAAAAAAAAAGAAGTTGAAAAAATAAATACAAAAAGATACTTCATAGCTAACTCAGCTAAGCTCTAACTGTTATAGCTAAACCGTTTAACGGAGTCCTCGCCCCCGCGGTACAGGGGCTGGGGGGTATGACGACAAAGGGGACTGGGCCTCGTGTGCCTGCCGCTCGCACTTCTCTCGGACCCCTTTGTCGTCTACCCGCGCCTCTGAACCCCGAGGGCGAGGAGTCATTTAAACGGTTTAGCTATAGATCATAAATTAGCTCAAGAGTATTTTTTTTACAGTAGGTAAGTCCAGTAAAGGACAATAATGTAAACACTTGACAAATGAACAAAATACAGGGTTATTTGTAATTCACTAGCATCCTTTTATTTTAACCCTAAACTCCTACCACTTAAACAAATGTTTTTTGTTTTACGGCTTTTGTCATAACTTAATATTTTTGGTGAAATAACGTTTTGAAAATTTGAGATTACCTCTTATTTTTGATACTCTGTGTATTTGTATGGGAAAAAAAGTGCTTCATTTAAAAAAAGTCGTAAAACAAAAATCATTTGTTTGAGTGATAGGAATTCAGGGTTAAGAGGATGTCAGTGAATTACAAATAACCCTGTATGTTTAGTTAACAAAAATTACTGGGCAGTAAGTGTTCAGGCTATGGCTACTAATTATTTTTATCAAATACAAATGAAAATAGCCGAAATATTTTAGATTTTTTAATAAAAGTAATTAATTAATAATAAGCCCACTTACGTCCCACTACTGGGCTGAGAATTAAAGGACTTGAGTTGTAGCTACGCAGGCCAAATGCAGGTTGAGAATTTCACACACCATTTTAACTATTTCCGATATGTGCTAGATTCCTGGCGAGGTTTTCTTCGCCAAAAAACTAATGGTAGTTATATTAAAAAAAAAGATGTGCGAGCCAGGTCACAAATCCTCACCCATCTGCTTGAGGGTGTAGCTACTCCTAGCGCCATCTAGTCATCAAATGAGGAACTAACTACTGCATTCTACATCGCGCTATCGAAATTTCTCAACTCCGCTACATAAATACAACTTCAAGTTTCATCCATCAGACTTCAGTCCTCAGGCAAAACATCTGCCAGGAGAGAGATCTCTCTAATGCATCCTACCCCCAAAAGGGGTTCGAATCAAACCACTATACTACCAGGCTTTGGTTTTGAATACACAAAAGTATTTAATGATATTGTAATAAAATAACACAATTCATTCGCACCCATAAATTAGTTTCAAACTACAAAAACGCTACAGTATTACTACATATAAAAACTCAAACCAGTGTCCCGCCAAGGGTGTGCCGCGGCACACTGGTGTACCGCGGTCATTAGTTGGTGTGCCTCAGAAAAATAATACCTAGACAGACGGAAGAAAAATACTTAAACAGATGTAAATCACGCTGATTCACATTATTTTTCATTTATGGTATATATATATATGTACCTCCAAAAAATTTCGTTTGACTAGGTGTACCTAACACAAAAAGTTAGCGGAACACTGACTTAAACAACCCTTAAACTTGTGGTTAACCTGTGCCTGTTTATACAAAACTGTCATTTTGTGCATGTCTGAGCTTTTTGTGGCAAGGCCGCTAATAAATTATATCTGTCACAAAACACTAGCTTGTTAAAGCCGAGTCTTTGCCTGATACATAATATAATATATCAGGGATGCAATCCAAACTGTAGTTAAGCATTTTACTGTAAGTCCTGTATAAAGTTTATTGTATTGTACATGAAATTTATCATTTAATTAAACAAATTGTTTGTTTAGCTTTGTTACTTTAACCCTTAATCCATTTGACAAACCTATCAAGACATTCGATTTTGGACCGTAAATGTTGATAATTGTAATCGGCTTTGATTTCTGTTTGACGGCAAATATTGCCGGTAGCGATTATGCCAAAATAAATGATAAATATTCACTTTGTTTCTAGTTTCGGTCAATACAGTTCCTTCATGCCACTGACATATACAATTCTGCGATACGGGTGAAATTCAAAAAGCTTGACAGTTAAAAATAGTATGTAACATTCCGTTTGTGACAGGCAGTTAATAGTTGGATTGGTAATTTTCGCAAACCGGATCTAATTCAACTCTGTTGCTTTGGTATAACTACCGGATATTATAGTTATATGTATGCGCTTCACCGTATTCGCCGGGGGCGAGTATGCAGCGGCCCCACCCCCCAATATTGAGCTGCGCCCGCACCTGATGTGCTGATACAAACTTGAAACAAATGATAATTGTGATAAATTGCTTCTTAGAATTGCATGTACATAGTTTCCTAAGCAGTTTCTGTGATTGAAAAAAGTGAAAACATTTCCCTTATAAACATACGAACATAATACTGTCTGTTGTAAAACTGCATTATAATGTTCAATGCCGTTTTTTTCTGTGGTAACAAATGTGTTGCCAGCAGATATTATGTATTTCCACTTTTTTTATAAACTATTTTATTTACATTTGTGCGAATTCGCAAAATGCTATTCTTACAAACAAATTGTACTTTTTAGTTTTTACCAGTTATCTGATTTTAAATGTAAAGGTAAGATTAATAATGATTGTTTCTTTATTTTTTTTTAACATAGCTTTTATAATATTATATTGTAATGAGGTAGTAATGCGTTTAATTTTTCACCACATACCTAAATCAAATTACGTAAGTAATGTGTTCTAATAGGGATGTTGACACCACCAATCAACTGACGTACAGGTCGATTCACAAGAGTTGGCACGAATGGTCGAATGAGTGAATGACAGTATCTATGTGTTACCTATTTGAATACACTTCACACAAATATGAAAATGTCATGCATCAGTCATTTTCCTACAAAAATATCAAAGTGACATTGCTTTCGTTCATTCCATTCGTTTCGTGCCAACTCTTGTGAATCGACCTGTACTTTTTATGAGCTGTCAAATCACAATTCTCCCATAGAGTTTGAATGGCAATAGCAACTTATGACGTCACTTGTTCGCCAATTCAATCAACTATTTATTTGTTTTAAAGCAACAAAAAATCTAATTTTGCAGTTAATCGAAAATTAATCTGGTTTTCAGGGCTAAAATGAAGCGTTTTTTACTGGAGCCGTGTCTACGAATTATTTTATAATGGCGCCAACATCCCTATTCAAAGGCCTCTGCATCGCCGACCGATGTGTACTATTTTGGTGTAAAAAACTAAAAAATAAAATCGTGTTAAAATACTTTTATTTATCACAAAACAATTAAAACAAGCACTAATAGTAATCAATACTAACAATGAATTCTCGCGTCGCGATCGTTTACTCTTACAAACTAAACAATTGAAAATGCAAAAATCGTCAAATACTGCACCAAATACTTGAATCAATTTATAATTAAGTGTATTAACTACAATAACTAAATATATGGCATTAATGTGACTTAGGGAGGTGTCTTTGGTTTGTTAGGCTTCCCCATTTTTGGAGTTGAAGGCTATTTGGTAGAAGATCCAGTCTTCGAGGAAGGAGGGCACGAAGGCCCGGCTTTTGGTGAACGTCACTGCTGGCTTCAGTTTCGCAAGCTCTTGCTCGTACAGCTCTAGAGATTCTTGGCTTGTGGCACCGTTGCCCTGGAAGGTTGATCAAAGATAACTTGTTAGCACATTTTAAGGTTTTCTCTCATTCAATAGTATCGTCCTTCTGTTCTTATTATTATTATTAATAATATTATAGAGCATTTTCGGGCATTTATTCGAGCGTTTCAACCGCCTTATTAATATGGTCACATTTTTTAAGAAATGGCTGTAGATTTTGAAGGGGCTTCATAATTTATTAGTAGTAATGTGAAAGTAAAAATGTGACCAGATAAATGAGGCTTCAACCTCTACTTACATGTGTCATAAACTGGCCATCAGGCTTGAGGATCTTAAACGACGAGTTGAGTATCGTAATCATGAACTCCCACAGCTCGCCGCAGGCCGACTCCGAAATGGGAATGTCAGTCAGGTCGCCGAATATAAAGTCCACTTTTTTGCCCTCCTTGATAAATTTGTTCACCGTCAGCATACAGTCTTCTACAATTATCTGAAAATAATGTAATAAAGGCTAAGTCTGGGAATTGCAGAGATTTCATTTTTTTATCACCTGAAAATTACTACAACAGGAATCGAAAGAGTTTTGCCTCCTAAACACGTAAAAATATGTATTATAATTTATTTCTCCATATTTAAAAAAATACAAGAAATTAAAAAATATTGCATCTGAATTTACCAATACTAACACAGAATAGATATGTTCCCTTTGCCCTTTTCACCAGAAAAAAGAACTGTAATAATTTTAAGTTTGATAACAACCTCAACGTCAGATTTACGTCATCACTTTTTTTAATAGAGACTAGACAAAAGTAATGGATCTATTGGGTGGTAGTTTCGGAGTTATGCCCATTTAGAATAAGCACATCTTAAAAAAATGTTACAAATTAATTAATAATCCTAGTGAAAATTTAAAACTATCAGCGTCTTTCTCTTTCCAAGCACAATACAGAGAACGAATCAAATTATAGCCTTAGAAATATGAAATCTTGTCAATTGGGCCGTAGGTTGCGGGACAGGGGCGGCGACCCCCGCTCCGGGTCGTAGGTACTTGGTTCAGCAGAGTGCGCTGGCCATACAGCGGGGCAATGCTGCCAGTGTTATGGGCACCTTTGAGCCGGTTACGACGCGGGGTGGTGGTACTTAGTTTTAGTTTTTTGTGACTTCGATTTATTTTAATTACTAGCGACCCGCCCCGGCTTCGCACGGGTGCAAATCTATTCTATTCTATTAAAAAAAACCGCATTAAAATCCGTTGCGTAGTTTTAAAGATCTAAGCATACATAGGGACAGACAGCGGGATGCGACTTTGTTTTTTACTATGTAGTGATAAATTGTTATTTTTTGTTTAATTATTACTTACTGTTATTTAATTTTAAATTGTAGTTTTAATTTAGTTTAAGTTAATATGTTATACTGTATTGATTTTAATTTTAATTTTGATGTAATAAACTGATAAACTATGTTAGCTCTCGACGCTGCGATGGTCAGACGAAGAAATGGAGTTTCTTGAACCTGTCCACTTGGTCGTCGGATATCGATGTATAGAGAAAGCGGCTGGGTATCTTTTGCGCTACCAAATCGACGAACATAATTATATACATCCCACTGCAGGGCACAGGCCTCCTCTCATAATGATTGTACGATAAATACAGGGTTATTTGTAATTCACTGACATCCTCTTAACCCTGAATTCCTATCACTTAAACAAATGTTTTTCGATTTACGACTTTTTAAAATGGAGCACTTTTTTCCATACAAATAAATAATAATAAATAAATACTTCTGACACAACTTCGAACTCTATGAAATTCGAGGGCGGGGCCACGCGCCGCGGTCGTGGCGGGCAATGAATGAATGAATGACTTACACGGCACAGAGTATCGTAAAAGTAAGAGTTAGTCTCAAATTTTCAAAACGTTATTACACCAAAAATATTAAGTTATGACAAAAGACGTAAAACAAAAAACATTTGTTTAAGTGGTAGGAGTTTAGGGTTAAAAGGATGCTAGTGAATTACAAAATTTACAAATAACCCTGTATAATTGGTTGACCCCGGTAAGTGTATATATTACTGCACTGCTTGTCAAGATGAGTTTTTAGGTTTTTTTTTAGCTCCAGCTTTACTTACAAAAATTTTCATGCCCCGCCACTGCAAGAGATGCCGATTCGATTTTTTTTTTCGTAAACTGCTACTATAAATAATACCCACTTCATAGTTAGGCCCCTTTCTCCTCTCGAGCACGTCTCCGCAGATGGGCCGCAGATGTTTGTCGCACGCGCTCATCACCACCTCGTCTATCTCCAGCATCCACACAAACTTGGGCTTCTCCTTCAGAAGTTCGTAGAGTAAAGCACCATCCCCGCCCCCTGTGAAAGATTTTATTATTTACTACCTTTTACACAAGGCAGCCAAATTTAAATTTCTGAAATTTTACTAATTTACCACGGGAATTCCGTGCTGTTCTCGTGATTCTCGATTCTCGTGAAATTTTGGGAGCAGGTTTGCTATTTATGGGTGCCTATGGATTGTTTGTCGATTCAGTTTTTGGAAAAAATGGCGGGAGTCATGCATGGGGGTTGAAAATGTAAAATACCTAATTCATACTAGCTGTCTACTAGGTACGGTCGCGTGCATTAATTTGGGACCCATTTCAAAAAATATCCTTTGAATTCCTATACAATATGACAGGACTGTCAACCTTAAGTGGGACCCAAATTAAAGCTCGTGACTGTACTACTACGTCTGCGAACAATTTGTTTATCATTATCTCGCGGGAACTGTCCAGTTTTCCGGGATAAAAAACTATCCTATGCCCTTTTCCGGGACTCAAACTATGTCTATCTATACCAAATCTATCTTGGTAAATCCGTTTAAGCGTGAAGAGGTAACAGACATACAGACATACACATTTTCGCATTTATAATATTAGTATGGATTCTTTGTACAATCAGTTTTGGACAGAATGGTGGAGCGATGGGTGTTGAAAACGTAAAGTGTATCATATTTCAGCCATTTCGTAAAACTCGCGAGATCTACAGCCCACAGAGCTACTAGTTAGTTCTGTGCATTTATCGGACCTACTTAAGTTACATATAATATGTATATCGCTAAGCCTTGACACGGATCCGTGATAAGCTTAATGGTGCATAGAACGCAACACCACGTAAAATAGCCCGTACACGAGAAAAACATAACGAATCCATTCGTTTCCAATAATTTCATTTCGTTAGGCATAGTGCAAATCCGCTTATCTTCTACTAGCTGGTGCCCGCGACTTCGTTCCATTAATCATTGATGCTCCGCTCCTATTGGTCGTAGCGTGATGTTATATAGCCTTCCTCGATAAATGAACAATTCAACACAAAAACATTTTTTCAATTCGATCGAACCATTGCAGTAGTCCTTGAGATTAGCGCGATCAACCAAACAAACAAACAAACTCTTCAGCTTTATAACATTAGTATAGATACCTAAATACCGCTTCGAAGCAAAATGTACACTACACGCAAAACAACGCATATTGTGAAACACTGCGAACGTACAAAAAGTACATTCGCAAAATGTACAAATCGGATTTTTTTTTTTCAGATTTGTACATTTTGCGAATATACTTTTTGTTTTTTACGTTTTCGGCGTGTTTTACAATATGCGTTGTATAGGTACAGTCGACTACAAAAAGATCGATGCAGCCAAAGTTACAAAAATATGTATACGCGACTTTATTAACTTACCATTAAGGTCGTGTATACATATTTTTGTAACTTTGGCTGCATCGATCTTTTTGTAGTCGACTGTACATTATGCGTGTAGAGTACATTTTGTGTTTTGTGCATTTGCTCCGACGCTCTAAAACCGATTAGGTATCTGGTCCACATGTACCTAGTTTTACAGGGGATGGTTTTAACTTCTTTTTATTTTATTTTAACGAATTTGGCATATTATGAAATTCGGACAAACGATAAGAGAATCAATTCAATACATAAAATTTCTTTCATGTATTGAAACCCGAGAACTCTTACCTAAAATAACAATTTCTTTCCCTTCGTAATTGACTTTGCCTCGCTGCATTAAAGTTTCTGTGTATACGAGATCAGCCTCTGAAATATCTGTAACAAGCAAAAAAATAATTATTTTATTATATTAATTTGAGCTAAACACACAACTTTATTATACGTACCTAATTACAACATTTCAATAATTAGATGACGATTCAACATTGTCAACTTTAAATATTTTGTCGCCAATTATATTAATTAGCGCAATTTCATTTCAAAAAGAAAAAAAGTAAGAAAAAAAGAAAAAATTTCATTTGTGATCAAAAATTATAAATTTAGGACACCAGTGGCCCGTGAGGCCGGAGATTTTTGTCTGTCTGTATCGTCTAAATAGACGATACAGACAGACAAAAATCTGTCCAAATGGACTGAGTTACAAAATGGCTGGACCAGCCTTGGTTAACGGTATACTTTGGCTTACCTACCCACATTTGCATATTAACGAAGGCAAGTTTTCGATATCGTAGTTGTATAAAATCAAGCAATAAAGATGAATTGTGATATGCATAACTGAATTAATGGGTTCAGATCAGACCCAAAAAACTACCTACTGTATCATTGAACAAACGATTATTGAGTGTATTTTCAGTCGCATTCACACTGCGGTACACGCACACAGGCACAGGCTCCATTCATCCATGTAGTAGTTCCAGCGCGTATTTGGAATATCGGCCTATTGACCCAGGTCACGAGGTCAAAAACCCTGCATCCACAACAGCCTACAACAGTCAAGTCACTTACTCTGCAAGTCGTCTAGCACCAACATGTTCCCGAGGGACTTGGAGTGCACTATCTGCACCCGCTGGAACGGCGATTGCTCGTCGAACACCACATTGTCAATGTCATATTCTAGGAGGCGTTCATCTGTGAATGGAGTGTAAGTGTTACAGAATTGTGGGTCGACCAAAGTAATGTAAACATTCACGGAATTAAGTAAGTTTAGCGTGTTTTAGCTGCGTATCGACTTCGCGCGGGAAACCATCGAACATTGGCTCGCGGGGCAGTCGCGTACTATGGATACCGTGCCGCCGCGCGAGGCAATTCGAATATTGACGCGCTGGAACGTGCCAAAACACACGTTTGCCGCAAACAATGCTCGCACGGCGGCCGCGCAAATCGGTACACGGCTTATAAGCAACACCAATAACACCTTAGCGCTCTCTGGTATTAATATCATTTAAAGCCTTCCTGGGCACTATATCCAATGGTCAAAACATCCATGGAGTCAACATGTCCTAGGTCTCAATATGTCCAAGGGCTCAAAATTACCAAGCGTTAAAATGTCCAAGGAGTCAAAATGTTTAAGAGTCAAAATGTCCAAGGGTCAAAATGTCCAAGGTCTCAATATGTTCAAAAGCTCAAAATGACCAAGCGGTAAAATATCACCACCAATAATACCTTTGCGCTCTCCCTAGTATCCCAGTATCAATATCGTTTAGTTATTATTTAAAGCAGGGGTCGGTAACCTTTTAGCAGGTGGGGGCCAGATACCTAATGCACTATTACTCCATACAATAGAGTAACAGTTACTACTTACTTCGCTATATTACAAAATTCAAAGTTCGTGTCCCTTTCACTCTTCTGTTAGCGCGAACGGAACGGCACGATACGAAGTTCGAAAATCTAATTTCGTAGTAAGCAGGTATATGGCCTGTCAGAGAAACCCTCATTGTTTGTTTTATGTACAAATTGCAATTTTTTAATGGAATTGTTCAACTGTAATACTTCTGTAGCTATTTATCGCTGCTGCCACGTGCCACGAACGTTCACATAGACTATAGGTATAGACTCTCTGTACAGTCAAGGGCAAAAATATGTACCTATTCACTTTAGTACCTTGTCTATTTTCGTCATATTTTAACTGCCATATATGAACTGTCACAGTGGTTAAAGTGACAAGGTAATAAAGTGTATACATATTTTTGCCCTTGACTGTACAGAGAGTCTATAGTCTATGTGAACGTTCGTGGCACGTGGCAGCAGCGATAAATAGCTACAGAAGTATTACAGTTGAACAATTCCATTAAAAAATTGCCTATTCAATGGAGAGGTTTTACTGCAAGATTATCTTATAACATTTAAGAGGGTTTATACCTGCTGAGCTGGCAACGTTGCATTTTTGTTAGTTTTTCTCGATTATTCCATAAAAATTGAATGAAAATTAAAAATGTTTTGTATACAAATTGTTCTAATATATAAGATAATGTGTCTACTGTAATAATAATTCGTGATAAGACTTTTATTTTCTTTAAAAACCGTTAGGTAATAATATGTTCGTTTTTAAAGAAAATAAAAGTCTATCACGAATTATTATTACAGTAGACACATTATCTTATATATTAGAACAATTTGTATACAAGACATTTTTAATTTTCATTCAATTTTTATGTAATAATCGAGAAAAACTAACAAAAATGCAACGTTGCCAGCTCAGCAGGTATAAACCCTCTTAACTACAAATTAAGCTAAATTTTAAAATAATAGCGGCAACTTTTTTGCGGCATTGCTCTGTGATATGATTTTTGAGATTCACCTTTCTAAAGTTGCGATCAAAAATGCCAAACGTGACAGTTTGAACTGCGTTATAAGTTGCTTAGCGTCAAACTGGAGAGTATCTACCCCCAAAGTAACTTAAATTAAATAGGAACTTAAGAGTTTCATACTAGGGCTACACACATCGCGATAGAATTATCGCGATAAAACTTCGACTTCGGGCTACGGCGAATGTGCATGGCCACACTGCTATAGAGAGCAATGCCGCAGAGTTTACTTTAGTTTGGCAGCCTTTGATGTGCGCAAATTTACCGACAGCGGGGCGAAGGGTCTGCGGCTTCGGGCGAAGTGCCAAAGTATTCGCGAATATTCGGCTACATACATCGCGATTATGCGAATATTCGCGTTATCGCGATGTGTGTAGCCTTAGCATCAGACACAGAAAACAGAAGCCATGTTTTACGGGTTCATCTTACAATACCTACGTTCAACTACCTTGACGTCAAGGTTTAAAACGTACGCGACCTTACAAACACGCAACCTCCAACGTTTAGGGAGGGTAGGTCGTCTCTACACGTTTGCCTAACCCAACTGCGAGACGCGGTCAATACGTTAGAGCACGCTTTCCCAACTTTTTTTTCTTCGAGACTCCCCAGGATATTAATATTTTCATTTCACTCTCATTTTTTGGACTACAAATATACTAAATTAGATCACTAAATTCAAAAATTTCACTTCCCGATTTTTGTATTTAATTTTACTGTTGAAATACACTCACGAGCAGAATAATTGCATCGCTTTGCTTATTCATGTGCACCCAATAACCGGCTTTCCTTGACTTTCTGAAATTATTTTTATGTGATGCTGTTCCTTGAAATTTAAGATATATGAAATTTTAAAATTTTACAAAGTTATTAGGTGTACATGTATGCAAAGTGATGCAATTATTCTGCTCGTGAGTATACTGGCCACGGCCCGTATTTGTCAAGCCAGAATGATTCTGATTCTAAGTGCGTTAGGTTCTGTTTACATTATTCCAGTGCAACGCTCGATTGATCTCTGTAAAGCGGGGTTTACACGGGCGACTAAAGCCGCACGATTTTTGCCGCGCGGCTAAAATCGACCGTCTTAATAGCAATTCGGCTAGACTAATGCCGCAAGCCCCAAAGTTGGGTAGCATCCGACTTTGGCCGCGCGACTAGCCGCACGGCGAAAATCAACCCGTGTAAACCCCTCATAGCTCGCTAGCATCGCGGCCCCGCAATGTCATACTACTGGGATGATTTTGCTGGAATAAGGGCCTTAGACAATAAGGCCTCAGTGCGTGGTAGCAGATAACTGAGTTATAGTTAGACATCGGTAACTCGTGGCATTTAGGTAGCATTTGACGTTTCTGACAGACTAGTGAAGTGACTATGTTTCTCTGTACGAATCGAGCAAATAAACCAATTACAAGAAATCTTTTCAACCATTTAATATTTAGACTTTCGTGATAGACAATAAATATTTTTTCAAAATTTTTAGAAGTTATCCTACGTCTCCTATTAGTGTGATGGTTAAAAAAAAGTTTTTGTTAAATTTTTAATTTTTATTGCAAGCTTTTTTGTTGACTGTACTTGCATTGTCATCCAACCTACATAAGTATACCAAATTTCAAGCCAATCCAACCACTGGAAGTGGGTCAAAATCGACTTCCAAAATTTGACCCGTACATACATAGGTACATTGCAAGTTAAATAAAAGCTTGTAAAAAAAGCATTCTTGCGTAAATTTGTTGGTGTTCTCTTTGATTTCAACTCTTTATTTTGTAATAAGCTATTAAAAATTACTATTGTAAGATATCCTGGATTTTTTGATAATGCTATTTTTAGCTTTTGATAAACAAGTTTACCTTATGGATGTAGTCTCGGTAATAAATGTGACCTTTCAATTTTGAAGCATTAATTTTTATCTTATCTGAAAAGGCACTTGAAAAACGTGTCTCATCACTAGTGCTAACTTATTGCCACGAGTTACCGATGTCTAGTTATAGTCGCTAAACTTTCGAAAGGTGAACCTTAGAAACCATTCTCTTTTTGAAGCCTTCCACTCACCTGAAGTCGGGTAATACCTGCCAAACAGGCCGCGCTTAATCGGGGCGTAAGCTTGGGACTTTGTCACACTGATGTATTTTTTCACTTGGCTCTCCAGCACTCTTGCGGACTATTAAAAACAATAATAAGAAAAGGAAACAAACAAAATATTAATGCGGGTTAACTAGCATGCAGTTTTGCGTTATAAAATAATAAGGTTGAGCGTCCCTTTACTGGAATTTGATCTGTTAATATCATTGGATCGTAAAATGGCGGGAAAGGGTCAAGGGTTCAGGCCAACCCTGGTATGGGTGCGTTTCATGCAACATTTAATGAAGAGGACGTCATTTTTAGGAATGAGTATTTGGGAAATCTCTGAATTCCAATTCAAACGCAGATTTAACTGTTCACGCGATCGACGCTGCGGGCAATGGTTTGTGTAAAGGTGGATTTCAACTGACGCGATTGGTCAACGATTAAATCGCTTCTCCGCTGGTCCGAGCTAGTTTGAAGCTCCAAACGCACAGACAGTGGAGGCGTTGCGGTGCGGTGGCGGTGGTGGTTGTAATATTCTAACTTATATGAACGAGTTCGCGATACGGTGCTGCACAACCGTTCATTCAAGTTAGAATATTACAACCGTCACCGGCGCCGTGCCGCCCCGCAATCGCTTTCAGTGAGTTTGGTGCTTTAGGATGGAGCGATTTCGTGCCAAAATCTGCGCTTGAACCTACCAATAATACGGATATTACGGCGGTATATTCCGGTATGTAGGGCTTGAAGCTGGTAGCAATAATACGGATATTTAAGCGGTATATTGTCGATGAAACTGCAAAACCGCGTAACCAACAATTGGGGATGTCTATTTTTTTGCAATGTATAGTAAATCGAAAACCATTTCGAGATAAATGCTTTCTAACTCGCTTTCTGTACCTAGTTATTATTTTTTTATATAACGTAATGAATTTATTAAATAAGAAATAAGCAATGACTTTCATTTGACATTGGTGTATTTTGCGTGACCGGTCGTACTTTATTGTGTGTGGTTAGATTATTCACAATTTACGCGTGGATTATACTACGGAGTTTGATTTGGACCCGCTGTCTGACATCTAGCACTTTGACAGTGCCAGTAAAGTGACACAGTGTATAGTGTACCACTACGCAAAAAATAATTAAAGGGGTTGCCTTATCGTACGCATTTAGATAGATTTAGAAATTTGGCATTGTGGGAGCCCTCAATTATAATCTGACGTCATCAACTAAAATAGTTTCAATAATTAATTTTGAAAAAAGTAGAGAACTAAATGACAAAATATTGAAATTAGTTTCTTATAATTGACTTTTCTATACAAAAAAATATAAAAACCACTGGTAATTTTTTTTAGACATTCCCAATTGCTAATATCGCGTAACTAACTGACCAGTGGCAATTTTTACAGGAGAGCATTGAATTTGAACATATGTAACATGTTTTTTGATGCCAGATTTAATCAAACTTAATTTTGACACATTTTGTTAGTTACGTGGCATTAGCCATTGTTGGTTACGCGGTATTGCTGTTTCATAGACGATATACAGGATTTTTTTTACCGGTTTCAAGTCATGGCCAAAGTAATTAAAGACGTTGCTGGTGCCTTAAAACCATAAATACATATATTGGATAACAAAAACAAAAAAAAATAATAAAGAGCGCCTTTGATTTACTCCACCCTAGGGCTACTAAAATTACAGATATCATACATGCTGATTCAAGTTTACGTGCTAGGTCTACATATGTGCAGTTCTAATCTAAAAAGATTATCTTACACATATAAGATACCTAAATAAAATACTATTCTGACAGGTAAAACAATGAAACAACTCATTGATTCACCATCAGCCTGAAAAAAATATAAAATATAATAATAAATATCAATGCTAAAAAGATAGCAGGCATAAAAAAATAGCCAGTTGTAAAATACAACAGAAGTGTTAGAAAATAAGATAATACTGGTGATAGCATTCTGAGGTAAAAAAAAATGGGGTAAATAACAAACTATACCTTGTCAAGGTCGTGCGCAGCGCTCGGCGGAACCCTGTCGCAGGGAGCCTCTGCTGTCCTTAACAAGATTGTTTTTAATAAGTGCGGCAAATACTGACTGCGACAGGGTTCCGCGGAGGGTCGCGCACGTGCTTGTCGAACTATAGGTAGCCATCTAACCTGAGCTAGTAAGGTACACATCAAATTTATAGCCCCTTTTTATTGTTGGCAACAATTTAATTCTTTCGCACTCCAATGACATTCTGACAGAAACTTCCAGTAGCTTAGTGTGCTAGAAACAAAACACGCTCAACCTTATCTCTACGGAGTTAATAGGATTACTCTGAAATCACATGACACAGTTTTCTTTAACAAACAGCTATGCTGTAATGGGTTATAAAACTGTAGTTTTAAGCGCAAGTATGTTGTAAAAGAACAAGTAACCCTATTCCAGTTTACTGGTCTCTTTATAATTTGGTAACAAAATCATGGCTGTGTGTCTAAATTGTGTTGCTTAAGTTTAAATTCTGATAAATTTACTCTACCCTCTTAGGAGATTATCTAACTTATTTACCTTTTCTTTTTAAGTTTGAATGGCAATAGCAACATATGACGTCACTTGTTCGCATACTCAATCAACTAACTATTTATTTGTTTTAAAGCAATAAAAAATCTAATTTTGCAGTTAATAGAAAATGTTTTTTTTTTCAAATCATGTTTTAATGGCGTCAACATCCCTATGAAGCTCGAATAGGTTTTGTACAAGGTTAAATGCCACATCAAGGATTTTAGCAAAATTAATGAAAACTGCAGTCATGGATTTGTGAAAATGTACCTGCTCTAAGCAGGAATATACAGGGTAATTTTTTAATCAGTGCACAAATTTTGATATGTGATTCAGTATTGTTGATAGATCACGATTATCTGTTCAAGATTTTTTTTTTTACATTTTGCAATTTGGGTTGTTCATAGTTATTCATCCAATAATTGGTAGAGTTACTATGAAAAACAAAAAAAATAAGTGATTAAGAGGGTATGATGCGCACCATTTCTCCATACAAACATAGTCCCCTGTTTCCACCCTGGATAATGGCTTAAGAGCCAAATTTTTTTTACTGTGTAATCTGTATCTACCACAGCTATGTATGTTTCGTTTTTTTCCATATTTCAAATAACATAAGAAATATGAGCTTTCAAAAACTGAAATAATTGCCCAATTTCAACGTCATTTTCAGACACTCATCAGAAAAGAATCCCTCATATAAACAAAAAAAGGAAAACATAGGGGCATAGCTAAATCTGTCTTCTAATTATTTTTGAACAAAATAATTTTATTGGTCCAGTTTTTGAGAGGAAAACAAGGGACTACGAAATGCTGTTTTGATCAATTTTACGCGCCTATTCGCGTCTGAGCTGCAGTTGTCCCGCTCTCGCTGTACTGACACAGAGGGGTTTGGGCTGGGGGGTTTCACTCTGCAGTTTAGGTATGTTCGGCCGGCGCTCCTCCCGGGAGGAGTATGGCAGTAGGTTGTCGCGCGGCCTTCAGTTCGCACGTTACCTTGACTTCTAAACAATATTATAAATAACTTACTTACATACTAAAGGTAGTTTACTGAATTAATACACACTGTTATCTTTCTTGATTTATATATCTACCAAATATGGGCGAGTGGGAACCCTGTGCCCTTGGTTTCGGATCAGCGGTGCCCAACGGAATATGAACGCTCATATCACACGATAAGTTTTAATTTCGCGTGCACGCAGTAGGAGTAGGAAAGTTTTTATACCTAAAGTTGACCTTTGTTCGAGAGTGATCCTTCTGTACGTTAGTACTATTACTTATTCTGTGGTTTGGGCGAGACAGCAACATTTCATTAAAATACCTATTTCTCAAAAGTCTCTCAGCCATTGTACCCTCTTAATATTATAACGAAAAATACTGAAATTTGTTATTTTAATGACACTGAATCACATATTAAAATTTGTGCACCTAATAAAAAATTACCCTGTATAGCTAACCACTGTTAAAAGTATACACTTACGTTGTGTTCTGGCAATATTATGATCTCTTTGCCTATATTTTATTTTAAATTTAATTCTATGAATAGTTCTTAGGGCGAGTGTTCCTCATACAAATAATAAAACAATCATAAAACTGACTCATTTCAACCTGCACAAGTTTTTTTGTCTCTTTAGCTCTTTAATGATTTTAGTAATTTGTATAAACAGAAAATCAACAAAATACTAACAAAGAAAATACAACAAACACCAGCAGGATAATTTTGTAACTTTTTTGACACATTGCATTGGATTGAAATGACAGTTTTTGTATGGCTGTGACAGCTGGCTGTTTCCGATACCAATTGTCAGCCCATTCAAGAACTGTCAAGAATGTGATGGTGATTGTGAGGGAGTTAGACAATTAGCCTGCAGGAATTAAATTAGATAACATTTTTGAAAGTCACATTTTTCTAAGTTTACCATTACAAATTGCTCTGAAAAAGGCAAGAGACTGATTTATAAAAAACTACATTGTTTTGAATTTCTGTTCATGTGCAGTATGTTTTATCTTTAAAATAATATTGCACTTTGGCTAGACAAAGTTTATTTTGGCTATTTTATAATAGTTCATCTTTTTTTTTATTACCTTTCATAAAAAAAGAAATAAATAAATAATTACAAATTATCATCCGCAACTGGTTTTATCTAATCACAATGATCAGCACACAGACATTTTTGGTTGTTTGTATCTAAACTTTTGCCAAGTATTTGAAGTTCTGCGTTTGGCCTAAATCCAAATTATTTTAAATTATGACATAATAACTACAAATAAACAAAGTTTTGTATGGCTGTTTAGAACTTTTGTGTACTCAAGGGACTAGGTATAATAATTGGATTTTTTTTGATTATATTCTACATAATCAAGATATTCCGACTAGAAGGTATAGGTATACTTAAAACTTAGTATATTTACCAAATTAAATCTATAATTTTAAGGTTAAAAATTGTAAATAGCCACACATAGGTATAGGAATTAAATTGCACAGTTTACATGAAAGTGCTTTGCTAAAGACTTAGCCGAGGTATATTAGCAAAGTTTCTTACCTTGAAACTTATTAAAGGTTCCTCCGATTCCTCCTTATAATATTCGATGTTCACGGTCACCAGACCACGATCGAAGAGCCTGACCGACACGGTCGTGCCCTTCTTACCCGTTAATAGCTTCAAGGACCCGCCATCCACTGCTACTTCAGCGGCTAAAATAAGATTCGGCACATAATCTTTCAAAACTGTCTCCAACTGACTGAAGACCGCTTTTTGACCACTTTCGTCTCCTAAACGGGCGGGGTCGATCGAGAAATCCAGCAGCAACGTTTGCACTGACATATTGGGGGTACAACGGGAGTTCTATTAATAATAAATGGCGCGATACTTGGACGGGACCAGGAATAACGAGGAAGATGATTAAAGTGATACTTCTTGAATTTTTGATTGAAAAGGGAATTGACTTGACGTTTGATTTAAAGTGTTGCTACATGTAAAAAATATGTTGTTCTTACGTCTAAAAATATGTGGACAAGAGAAAAAAAATGTAAAAAAATCGTATTATCATTATTTATTGTTTTATTGTATATTTCTAACGTATACTATTTAAGACATTATTTGTAACTGGCTGTTTATTATTTGGGTTTGATTGCTATCTATAATAGGTTTGGAGGAGTTTGGTATAGTGGATAGTGGAAGGATTTTTCAGGGTGGGTTATCTTGCATGCAACCTTGCAACACAAGCTTGCAGATGTCTTTTTGTATCTGTGGGTCTTTTGGTAAAAATTAGGATCGTGAGATTCTTGTGATGGCCGGAAATAATACTGAAGAAGTAGAGGTGGGTAGGATACGATCAACCCAATTGGTATTTCATCCTTCTACCCGTAATTAGCGACGAAATAAATGCACTTCACTCCCTTCTAACGAGCTCTGGTGATGTGGCTGAAGTAACTTTCACTACGGCATTTGTTTCATGTTCGCCGAATTTGTATTAGCTGCCGGGCTTCCTGAAAGTCTTGAGCTGCATTAGATAGTCAAGAACGCCTTAAATTTATATTATAAATATTTCTGTAAGTGTTTTTGAGGTACATTAGAGGTTAGGTTTATCGGGAGAATGACTTGTGTGTTCAAGGGGTCTGCGACGGCAGACGCGAAGACCAACAATGCAGCAGAAGTCCCACCAGAATTCCTCATCAAGCACCCCCTCCAGAACACTTGGAGCCTCTGGTTCTACGACAATGACAGGAACAAGACATGGGAAGAAAACCTGATCGAACTCACCACATTTGACACGGTCGAGGACTTTTGGAGGTAAGGGGGAACGCGATGTAACAAACCGGTTTGCGCCGCTTTTGTGTGATTATAATATAACTGAGAACCTTGAGAAATGAGTCAGATTAGAGGAATTTCAATTCTAATTGCTTAGATTTATAAGTACTAATTGGTTTAAGAAATCGATTCCAATCGATTACAATTACTAGATTTAGTTTGCACCTGTGGAAAATAAGGAAAAGACTAGTTCTCATGTGAATTTCGAAAAATTCCTTATACTTTTGTATGCCTAGTGCCATATCTGTACCTATACCTGTTGTATCGGAGAGGCTCGAACACTTGTATGAATAAATGTCTTAGCCCTCTGTAGCATACAGTAGACTGTAGGCAATCAGGCAACATACTGTTTGATTGTCTTTCAAATTCATAGAATCGGTTTTTCAACGTAAACATGCACTGTAGCATGTTGTCTACACTCTAGCCAAGAGAAACTAGTACCGAGGAACACAACTAGATGGCGCTATAAGTCTCAAATTGAAGTTTGTCACCCATCAGTAGGTACAGTCAACCAATTTGATTCCTAGGCCACTATAGAACCTTGTTGCATTACCTACTAGATAATTACAACGTAAGTGCGGGTCAAAGGATTATAAACTTTCCGATCACAACATGCAATTAACGTTTAAAGAGTTTGTAAACATTTTCGCTCTATGGCATGAGAAGAAAAAGAAGTTTTGACAGACGGACAGTGACAATTCAAGTTATTAATACACAAGCAAACTCCTTTCCTTTTATCTCTTTTAGACTGTACCACCACATAAAACTGCCATCTGAGCTGCGCCAAGGCCATGACTATGCGGTGTTCAAGCAGGGCATCCGTCCCATGTGGGAAGATGATGCAAACAAGATGGGTGGTCGGTGGCTCATCAGTCTTGAGAAGAAAAATCGCAACTCTGATTTGGATCGGTTTTGGTTAGATGTGGTAAGTTTATTTGAATATTAACAACCGCTTTAGCCTAGTTGGTAGTGACCCTGCCTACGAAGCAAGAGGTCCTGGGTTCAAATCCCGGTAAGGGCATTTATTTGTGTGATGAGCACGAATATTTGTTCCTGGGTTATGGATGTTTTCTATGTATTTATTTATCTATATAAGTATGTTTATCGTCGTCTAGTACCCATAGTACAAGCTTTGCTTAGTTTGGGACTATTTGTGTAAGATTGTCCCCTAATATTTATTTATTTATTTTTATTTTATTTATATGTTCTTGGTGTTGGTAGATTGTGGCAATGTATGGATTTATATTTAGTTGAATTGACGTATTGTGTCAAAAATTATTATTAACCATTCAATTGCCGAAAGTAAAAAAAAAAAAGTGCATTCTAGTCTGAACAGTTTCATATAAATCCAATAATACAGATTTAAAAAAAAATACAAAAAGAAAGCCTTAAATTGGGTATGGATCCGGTACAAGGCATCCGAAGGGTTAATTGATATGATATGGCTGTCATTTTTCAACTTGTCATCAGGTCATTTCGATTATAGGCTCTATTATGGTTCACCAAACTCACCCTCACCAAATCCGATAAAAGTCTTTCGGCTGATTGCGGATAATATAATTTATAAAAAAAAAATTATGGTTCATGCTATCATGCCACAAATTATGAAATTATAGATGCTTTAGTACAGAATTATAAATCTGCTCAGGTGATTGATTATAGTGTCACAACTCTCTCTCTCTCTCTCTCTGCCGAGGTCAGTTTTTCCGGAACGCTATAATCTGGACATCTTTAAGGTCAAAGTGAACAGACACCTTCTAGGCAAACGTGTACCATCTTAGGCCTCATCTTCGCCTTCCATCAAGCGAGATTGAGGCCAAACGTAAGCCTATTTTTTATAAAAAAACAAAAAAACTGAAAAGAAAACTTGTACCTCAAAATCAATAAACAGGCATAATTGATCACATAATTAATTTTGGATACAAGTTTTTTTAAAGCAGTGACAATATACAGATATCCATATGGGTAACACAGATTTACTAGCTGTTGCCCGCAATTCCGTCCGCGAAGAATAGGGGTATAAAAAATAGCCTACAACCTATTCTCAGACCTACTGAATATGGACAAAAAATTCATAAAAATCGGTTGAGCCATTTAGGAGGAGTTTGATAACAAGCATATTTCATTTTGATTTAATTTAACAATGTTCTGGACAGTTTCTCTTGTTGGATGACCTTCATGACATAATAGTAAACTAAGGGGCTGTTTCACCACCCATTGATTAATTTTAACTGACGGATAAATTTGATCAATGGATGGTGAAACAGGGGGTAAATCTTTTCAAGTAACTGTAATGTTCTTACTTACTTGGGTTAGATTCAAGACTGAGGGTACCCTGCAGATTCTACCCACATCCTAATATATAACATGCCTTTCCCCCGGGATAAGAGGAACACTGTTAGTCTTTATAAATCTCTTAACTATTATCAGACTGAACACACACATTCACTATTACACTGTTCACTTTTTGTTTAATACACATACACAATATTAACGATTATTATTAATTTTATCGCAAGAGTAAATTGTCCGAGGCATCACTAACGTCATCCCCACTTACTATACTATTCCCACTATCATCCAGTTCTCGCAGTGTCATACGCTTAAAAACAGGTGTGGCTGACGGTGGGCTTTCAGATGACCTAGTTCTTTTGCTCGCCTTCACTGCTGACGAATTGACGCATGGCGCATCCACATGGCAATCTTCTGAACCATCAACCCCAATGATTTCAGCCCACTGACTTGGTGATGGAATTCTTATAGTGCCATATGCTTCATTATCTTCCTCCCCTTCAACTTCGCTTTCTCTATGCCTCTTACGTTCGACCTCATTCTGAGGTATATCATTTTCTCTATTCCCGGCATTATCTAGCCTGTTGCTACATTTTTTTGTGAAGCCCAGCATTTGGTTTACGTGTCTAATGAATATCTTGTCTCCATGTTTAATTTTATACCTTACAATGCCAATTCTCTTGGTTACCATACCGTTTATCCAGCGTGGACCAGTCCTATAGTTCCTAAAATACACACATTCGTCAGTTTTAAATTCTCTAGTTTTCTTTGATTCATTTTCTATTATTTGCTTGTTCCGAAAGGGGGTGAAGCCGGTCGAATTTGGTCTTGAATTTACGGTTATTAAGTAACTCATCTGGAGTTTTTCCAGTAACAGAACTAGGTGTGGTCCGAATACTATACTATATAAAATTTGATTAAGACGCGTTGGCCAGGGCTGGTTAGATATTTTTTTTAATTTCTGCTTCACTGTTTGCACGGTTCTTTCAGCTTGGCCATTCGATGCTGGGTGATATGGTGGCACTAAAATCTGTTTTATCCCGTTTCTTTTCAAATAACTTTGCAATTCCTCTGACACAAAAGCTTTCCCGTTGTCACTAACTATTGTGTCTGGCAAACCTTGCTCCGTAAATATTTCTTCCAGCTTATTAATGACCATAGTTGAGCTCTGTTCGTTTACTATCTTTACTTCTGGCCATTTGGAATAGGCATCTATCAGAATCAAGAACACTTTACCCATGAACGGGCCCGCAAAATCGATGTGTAGCCGAGACCACGGCTTTGGGGGCGTTATCCATCTGTGTGTCACTTTTGGTGGCATGTTTCTTACTTCCCTGCATATCTGACACTCTTGCACAACTCTTTCAATTTCTCTATCTAACCCTGGCCACCAAAAATAGCTTCTAGCTATTGCTTTAGTCATGACTATACCATCATGGTTATCATGTAGTTCTTGTAGAATTTGTTGATGCATTTTTTTAGGTACTCTACTCTACTTCCCCACAAAATGCATCCGTTATATTCTGACAATTCATCTTTTCTAACATAGTAATCCCTTAATTTATCTTCAACCTTACTTGGCCATCCATTTCTTATCCAAAACAATATTTTCGATAAAATCTCATCTTTACTGCTTAGCTTAGCCACATCTCTAGAGTTTCATTTATCAAGAGCACATTGATTTCTTCATTTTCTTCCTCATTGACCTTACATCCTGGAGATGGCCATCGGCTCAATGCGTCTGCGTTGCCTATTTTTGTTCCCTCTATATATTTAATTTCATAATCATATGAATTGAGCAACAATGTCCATCGTAGCATCCTTGGCGATATGACATTGGGTATTGGCTTACATGGATCAAAAATACCCAAAAGCGGCTTATGATCTGTACGAATAGTTACCTTGCGTCCAAATATATACTGGCAAAACTTTTGCAATCCGAAAACTATAGCCGCCGCTTCTTTATCAATTTGTGAATAATTTCTTTCATGGCCCGACATAGTTCTAGATGCAAACATAATTGGTCTTAAGGTACCATCTTCCATCCTATGTTCCAGTACAGCTCCCAAACCATACTGCGAAGCATCGCATGTCATAAACAAAGGCTTTTTAAGGTCGTAGTGGACTAAGGTATCCCCTGCTGTTAGCATAGTCTTTAAGATTTCAAAAGCTTGCTGGCAATTCCTTGTCCACGACCACTTGGCTCCCTTCAACAGTAGCTTATGCAGTGGTTCAGCCACGGTAGCCTTTTTTGGTAAGAATCTGTCATAGAAATTCAACAGACCCAGGAAAGCCTGTAAATGTTTTACATCTTTCGGCGCTGGCGTCTCCAATATAGCCTTGATCTTATCTTGGCATAGATGTACTCCTGTAACATCTATAAAATGATCCAAAAATTCAACACTTCCTGTCCCAAATTTGCATTTTTTCTTATTGACTCGTAGTCCAGCATTGCTTAAAACTCTCAACACTGACTCTAACCTGCCGTTATGTTCCTGTGTCGTGCGTCCACTGACCACAATATCGTCTAAGAGTACTGCTGTACCTGGTATCCCTGCTAATAAATTTGACATCATTCTTTGGAAAATGCCAGGACATGCTTAAACTCCAAATGCTAACCTCTTAACTTTAAACAATCCCTTTGGAGTGTTTAAGGTAAGCAAATTAGACGTAGGCTCATCAACAACAACTTGAGTATATGCTTGCTAGAGGTCAATTTTACTGAATATGGCCCCTCCCTGGAATGCAGCAAATGCTTCATTCAATGTTGGCAACGGGTAAGTATTGGTCTCCGTGACCTTATTAACCGTGGACCTATAATCACCACAAAGTCTGACTGTGCCATCCTTTTTAATTATAGGAACAATGGGACTAGCAAATTCGGAATGACTAACCGGTTCCAGTACCTCATCTGCAACTAACCTGTCAATCTCTTTTAACACTGTCTTTCACCTCAAAAGCTATTGGCCTGCATTTCAAAAACGTTGGTTTTGCATCAGGTTTCAAAGGTATGGTCACCACGGGCCCAGTATACTTTTCAAGACCAGGCTGAAATATATTTCGATATTTATCTAATATACTGCCCACGTGTCCACTATCTACTCTAACATGTAAAATCCCACTCAGCTCTATTTTCAACTCAGGAAACCAATCCCGGCCTAATAGGTTTGGGCCTTCTCCTCTAGCAATTAAAACCTTCAGTTTTTTACTTATATCTTTAAACCTCACATCAACAAAAGCTTCTCCAAGTAAAGCCACTTTACTGTTAGTCCATGTAGTTAGCCTTACCTTTGGCTCGCTTAGAATTGGTATTTGCCCATTCCAGATCTCCTTTGCTGTGCTCTCCCTAATCATTGTATATGCCGCCCCAGAATCAACTTCCAAATCTACTAATTGATTATTTATTTTAACATTTACATTATAAGGAGCAACTTTATTCAACACATAGTAGCATGGAGCATCTTCATACAAGCCATTGAATTTACTTTCTTCCTTCGGCTTACCTTTCTCTTGAGTACTTGAACAAACCACAGCAATATGACCTGTTTTTTTACAAATGTAACACCTGCTCCATCGAAATTTACAAAATTTTCCATGCACCTTGCCACACCGCCAGCACTCATTACCCTGTTGTACTGACTTAGCTCGGATCTTGTTAACATCCATTGGCTCTTCAACACTGCTCGGCCCAGGGGTACGGTGCATGGTCACCTGTTCTTGTGTTGACATAATCAGAACACCAGCATCTGCCATTTCTGCAGTCAAAGCTAATTTGACTGCCTGGTCAAATGACAATGTTGCTTGCTGTAGCAATCGTTTTTGTATTTCTTTGATCCTAATACCACAAACCAAGCGATCTCGTAATGTCCTATCCAAATCAGCAAAGTTACAATCTATTGCCAACTTTCGTAAATTGGCAACATAATCCTTAACCTTTTCACCATCCAGCTGATTTCTCATGTGAAATTTATAAGATTGCACTATTTCATTTTGCTTTGGATCATAATGATCATCCAACAGAGACTTGATTTGAACATAGGTTATGCTCTCTATTTTCTGCGGAGATATTAATGAAAGTATCAAATCATACAAAGAATGCCCACAAACTGATAGTAAATTAGCCTTTTTGAACGCATCTGCCTCAATCTGGTTCGCTAGCAAGCATTAACTAAACCTATCAATATAATTTTTCCAAGTGTCCTTGTCCGGGTTAAATTCACTGAATTTCACTGCCATTTTGATTAATTACCACTTATAACACTTATTAACACTTTTAAATATTCAAACACTATGTTTAAAGTATAATTTTATTCCTGTCGCCACTTGTAATGTTCTTACTTACTTGGGTTAGATTCAAGACTGAGGGTACCCTGCAGATTCTACCCACATCCTAATATATAACAGTAACTTACCATTAAAAAAAGAAGTGTGTTTTATTTGAAATAATTTTATTTATTTTCTATTTTCAGGTTCTCCTACTAATTGGTGAAAATTTCGAAAACCCTGACGAAATTTGCGGCGCCGTCGTCAACGTCAGGCCTAAGCTCGACAAGATCGGTAAGCAAATGTTAATAGTAAATCATATTCTACTGTATGTTAAGATGGTAGACCAAGGAGATGTTGAAGACTTAAGACACATGTGTCAGTAACTTGCTGATAAAAGAATTTCACCACAACCAAAAGTTTATATGTAGTAATGGAATATCTGGACGGTTTAGTCTAGTCATAGTCTCTCAAGAGTGTGGTACACCATGTCCAGCTAGCCTATTAACAGCCAAAACAAATATATTTTTAATCATAAAAAAAACTACCATAGACTTGAATATAGTGCCATGCAACATTTAATAGGTTGGACAACCATCTTACTATTTCAGATCTATCTAAGATTCCTAGTCATGTGTTCTAATTTTAAATTATCATTTGTTTATTCGATTATTTTGTATATCTAAAAAGTTGCTTGTTGATTATTCTGTACTTTACAAAATTCCTTCTTTTATTGCAGGTATTTGGACTGCAGATGCTTCCAGGCAGCACGCCACCGTAGAAATTGGCAGGAAACTGAAGGATCAGCTTGGCATCCACGGCAAGATTGGCTTTCAGGTCCACAGAGACACCATGGTCAAACATAGCTCGGCTACCAAGAATCTGTACACAGTTTAGTCTAAATTATTTGTGCTACAATGAGATAACTCTTGACACGAGAATAATAACGTGTAGAAGCACCAAGACCTGTTGTAACTAGAGTTGTCACATGCAATACTTCTTGGTAAGGAAGGTTGGCAACACAAACATTCTAAGGATCTTGGAAAAATTTGCTAGTAGCTTCACATCTATACGCTATTGTTGTTGTGTCTCCAACCAAATGTGATGTTGCTTCACACTGTGTGTGAGGTGTATTTTATGGAGTTATCGGTCCAGTTGTGAAACTTATTGATTAAGCTATGGTATTTGATATATCATTGTGACGATTGGACTGATTATGTGTCGTTGATTTGTTAATATTTGTAAATTGTTTGCATTTGGTGCATTTCTGAAACGGAGTGTTCTAGAGTTATCTCATGTTATGTCCAAATAGTTTATCATTTTATTTAACAGAAGTCGCGTTTTAGGTTGATGTTTGATCGTTTGTTTCGTATTCAGAGCTTTATAACCATCTAGCAAAGTTATGAACCATCACACAAAGACCATTTATAATTTCATGAAAAAAAACAGCCGCACTATGATGAAAAGTAAAAAACTCGATTCATTTGGGTTTTTAATATCTATTAGTGACGTATCTGAGCGTAGCATTAAAACATTCGACCTATTTATGCCTGCCTCACTCAGAGTGGATACATTAAAGGTTTGTGTGATGGTTTGTGCTCTCTACTAAGGTGTAAAGTAAGCTAGAAATGTCAATCCCCGTGTTTGATCAGGCGGGCTACTTCGAATTTAGAAATCTGTATCGCGTCGTCCTTTTCACTCCTATTAAATACTATTAGCGACAGCGATACCGCACGATACGGGTTTCGAATTTCCGACTTGATAGTAGAAGGCGAGTAGTCCGCATTTCCCTGGATTCCATAGCGCATTTTACACATGGTTTGGGTATAATTTAATGTATGACTCTGAATGTATGGCCCGAGTAATCTCATTATCAGGGGGTCGATTTATGAAATCACACCTCGAAAGTGGTGAAAATAGTGTTGAAATTCTAATACGAGTAGAGCGTTATAAAATTGTAGCCCTAGCTTAATTATTCTATCATTTCTTGAAAAAAAAAAGAATGTAGCAAGACAAAATATGTAGACAGGTTTTTGTCAACTAGTCGAACAATTATGTTAAGTTTTAGTTTTGTAGTAATACAATTTTTTACCACTTTCAGATAGCTGGGTCCCCACTGAGCGAGCTGCCTCGCGAGGCTAGCGCATGAGGCATAATGCTGTACGACACAAGGTTCATAATCGCGCCGAAAATGGCTGCCTCGCGAGGCAGTTCGCAAAGTGGAGATCCGGCTAAAATGGAGTTTTCAAGGGATTATTGTTTGGGCGGTACATTCCGGGTCGTACATTATCTACACCCCTTGTTTTAGCTTTTCAACCGTGAATTTAGCCAAGCCCCACATCACACAGTATACTTAATTAACAACCTACTTGAATATGCAGAGGCTCCTGAGGCCGTATTGTCTAGCGATCGGAAGCTTGCTTTCGCGTTCTCTATTTCTTTCTGTCACACGCTATAAGTTAGTGACAGAAAGAGATGGTGAAAGAGATGGCAAGCGTCCGCGCGTTAGACAATTTGGCTTCTGGGCTTACTTTGCTTCTAGCGGTTAAAAAGCTAATGAGCACTTTGCTGTTGAGATGCAAGTCTGATTTTTTATATGTATGTTTGTGGATACGATCACATAGCGTAAGTTTGTATACTGGGGTACTGAGACCGAACTCAAAAACTTTTATTTAAATGATTAACAAGCTTAGATCTTTAGTTAACTGGCACTGAGTTGATTTACTTCAAAATAGCTCCTGTAACCTGCGCTGTTTAAATTGATATTTGTAAGTAATATTTTGGCATACATATTTTAAATAAAGTATAAAGTAACTGTTTTTGTTTTGTATTGGGATTCCTTTAGAGCCTAAGCACACGGCGTTTTTTGAACGCGCCGTCGATGCGCTTTTAGGCCTCAATCACACGGCAGCTTTTATAACGCCCGTTAAAAAAGCGTTCAAACAGAACAAAATACTAAAATTGCCTTTAATGCCTAACGCCCAGCGTTCAAAATGCAACACTGCTCGATAAAAAACGTCGCGTTTTAAAAGCGCAGTCGTATGAACATGTACTTGAAAGGGCATTTGTTCTATTTGAACGTTTTTTTCAGGCGTTAAAAAAGCTCCCGTGCGAATGAGGCCTTACAGCGCATTTTTCATTCCATTAGAACAGCCTTAAGGCCCCTAGCCTTCGATCAACAATACAACAATATATTATATTGTTGATCGAAGCCCCTAGCACACGGCGTTTTTTAATTAACCCGCGTGCGTATCGCGTTTGTATTGATACAAGCGCGCGTCGACGGTGCGTTTAAAAAACGCCGTGTGCTTAGGCCCTTAGGGTTAGGGCGAGGCTCCACTGGTGCGTTGCGTTATCGCAAAGTATCAACGCATTGCATGCCACACACCAGCGCTGTGTCGACGTACGACAAAAATGTATTGTTAGAGACAGCGCAGCGGCATGAGCGGCATCACCCTACCCCCCGCTTCGTCTCATGTCCGTAGATCCGTTGAAACGTCGCGTGCGACGACGGAACGCTTCAATGTGGCTTGTCATAAAAATATAGAGGTAGAGGGCATAACATACAGTTGTGGCCATATAATTAAGAACGATTATTTATTGAGATGATTTTTTCAAAGTAACAAGTATAACTAATTGCCCGTATTTTTTTATTTCTCTCGGTATTGCAAAACTTTTCCGTACTACCGGTACATTCATTTATGCAACATAGTTGGCTAAAAAATTAATAGAGAAACTTTATACATTCGATCTGAACCTAGTATTAGTACTTACTGGCTGGTCACGTAATTAAGAACGCTGAATAGTTTATTATTTTTTCAAATTTAAATAGAGAACACGTGTGGCTCTGTGGTTGTAGATTATTATTCGTATAATTTTGGCGCCATTTCGTGCTGTTAAAGTCTTAAAAGTGATTACTTCGTATAAAAACAATGGGGAAAAATAAAAGTTGTGATAAATCTACAAGAGAAGTAATAATAAAACTTCGCGAGAAGAATTGGTCGTATAAAAAGATAGCCGACCATCTGCAATGTTCAAAAACAATGGTTTTCCATGCCGTAAAGCATTATTCCACGTATCAAACTACTTCAAACGTTCCGCGTGGACCTAGACAGAGAAAGTCATCTCGTCGAGATGATCGAAATATCGTTCGTTTGGCAAAACAAAAACCTTTTAAAGGGTCTAATGAGTTGAGAAAAGAATATTTTGGCGAAAACAACCCTTCAGCAATCTCTGTACGCACTATTCGAAGGCGTTTGGTAGAAAATAAGTTGAACGGAAGGATAGCAAGGAAGGTGCCTATGTTGAAACGATGTCATAGGCAAGCCCGACTTGCATTTGCAAGAAGGTATGAAAACTGGTCAGTCAGACAGTGGAAAAACGTTCTTTTTTCTGACGAGACAAAAATAAATAGGGTATGTTCTGATGGAAAACGATACGTACGACGCCCTCCGAATAAAGCATTCGACCCAAAGTACACAAAAGTGACATTAAAGCATGGCGGGGGAAATGTGAAAATTTGGGGGTGCTTTTGGACATGGCGTTGGACCTGTTAGGCTGATAGAAGGAAACATGGATCAATTCCAATACAAAAATATACTGCAAGAAACAATGTTACCATATGCCGAGGACGTGCTTCCGGTTATTTGGACATTCCAGCACGACAATGATCCAAAGCATACTGCACGCACCGTTAAGGAATTCCTCACATCACAATCAGTTTCTGCCTTAGATTGGCCAGCCGACAGCCCAGATCTTAACCCAATAGAGCATCTTTGGTGCGAAGTCAAGAAAAAGGTTTCAAATCGACAGTGTGGCAATTTGAGAGAGCTGTACGACGTTTTCTTAGAAGAATGGAACTCTATTTCTCTTGTGAAATGTCAAAAATTTATAGATTCAATGCCTCGCTGGTGTAAAGCCGTAATTAAAAGCCGTGGACATGCTACTAACTATTAATTTTAGTTCAAATGTATAAAATTGCTTTTTTTTCTATACCAACTTCACATTAATATGATTTATTTAATTTAAGTTTCATATAAAACAACTCTCGAGCAGTTTAATAAATCGTTCTTAATTATTTGTCCAGCTTCATTACTATTTGAATTTATTAGTATAGAGAACAAATAAAATTTGTAAAAAAAAAATGTTAGCAATTATACACTATTATTCTTAATCCCGTTTGCTCTATCCATGTGGCTATTTTATAACATAACTTGTTACTTCTAAGAAGGAACACAACTAGACATATGACAAAATTTAGATTAAAAAAAATCGGAAACTTCAAATCGTTCTTAATTGTATGACCACCACTGTAGATGCGCTTTATCACTGCCTAAATGTGATTATAACAGACTGAAGTGTACGATGTATGGGAAAGATTCGTCGCTAACTTCTAGACCAGTGATGGTGTAGGGGTAAGCACGCAGCACGGAACGCTGAGGACCTGGGTTCGATTCCCAGCATTGGTCTTTTTTCTGGGGTTTTTTCTGTGCATCTATATTTCAGTTTGTATTTAGTTTGAAATATATGGTTTCACGGGATGACCGTAAAAGTAATAAAAAAAAATAAAAAAATGAAGTTGAAGAAAATAAAAAAATAAATAGAAAAAGATACTTCATACTTAACTTATAAAAATATACGTAAAACGTCGCAGCGTCAACGTTGCGACGACGCGACGTACCAGGGGAGCCCCACTCTTACTAAATAATAATGGAGTTTTCACGGCCCGTGATGTTGTAAGTACGAGGTCTATACGAAATTCGAGGTTCGTATCGCGCCGTCTCTTTCTAGACATTTTTTAAGGTGGGTGCGCAGCCTAATAGCTCCTCTACACGATGGGCCATTAAATCATTCATCATAAAATTATCATAGTGGACCATCGCGATCACCCATCGTGTAGTCCCAGCCAGCATAACAGTAGTGGCAACGAATTTTTTGCTTCAGAGTGGTAAATTTCAATCAGGTTTACACTATTTTTTTAAGCTAGCAACACAACGGGCCGCAAAATCCCCCTTTTAATAAATAGTAATAATAAAAACTTTATTTATAACGGCTAAACATTTAAGGACGAAAACGTGTTTATAATATAGTGCATGTTCTAGAGTTTGTCTGGTTTCTGATTTCCGTTTCAACGGTTTCTTCAACTTTGTGCACGCTCTCTTCTGCAGTGTCCAGGCCTTTGTGAATGTTTTCTGAAAAAAAAAACATGAAATGTATAGAAGCGCATTTGCATTTTTAATTTAGAAAGGTTCCACTTTGGCAGTAATTTTTAGTTTATAAACGAATAATGTATGCTTAGTATAATAAGTTTTACTTCACCAAAATACTTCTCGATCGCGTTTACGTAAAAATTTCAATTCTATGGAAACACGGACGCGCGGCCGCGGAGGCGCTATCCATGTTTCCCTAGTAATTGATTTTTTTACGTAAACGCGATCGAGAAGTATTTTGGTGAAGTAAAACTTAAACTAAGCGTACTGGAATTGTTACGTACGTACCTACAACGTGTTCTTCAATAACCTTTCCTTTCCCCATGCATGAGTTCTCTTTATCTCGTATGTTCTGGAATATGCGTGCAAACCTTCCTTTGTCGTCCATTTTATTGACCACGACATCATTTTCCTCGTTGTGTCCTTCGTTGTCTATGTGATCCTCACTCCTAACGATAGGTAGGACTGCTTGAGTTTTAGCCACTTTCCCAGCTTGAGGACTAGATTTGTCAGAGCCACAGGGTATTGTCTCGTTCTCAGATTGACCGTTCTCGCTTTTTTGGCCATCGTCGCTATGCTTACTCAAGTTAGGACTCATTTGTGTCAAATCTGGGATGTGTAGCAACTCTTGTAGAATGGGCGACTTTGGTGGCGGCGAATTTGTCACTTCTGCGATCTTATCGGGTATTTGTAGTACCTTTTTGACCTCCTCAATTCCAGGAGCTATCTTAGCTTCGGTTTTCTTTATGACTTCTTCAACAACTTCGATTTTCTCGTGAGCTGTGTCAGTAGCAGCTTTGAAAGCAGCATCAGCAGCGTTTGTGATGTCATCTGTCGTTTCTTTAACGTGCCCTTCAAGCTTCTCAGTTGCGTGATCGACCATGGTGTCCATAGTTTCGATGACTTCCATTACTTCGGATTTGAGGACAGGCGTGGTTGAATCTAGTTCGTCTTTTAAATCTTCGACGTCGTGTGTGCTTCCATTGTCGTTTTCAAGGTCGTTTATGTTTACAATGTGCGAGCCGCTCACGTTGGCCTCTAGCGAATCGATCGATCCTGTTTCGTCAGCGTTGCCATTGATGTTGTCAGCATTTACATGTATATTGGAGTTGGTGATATCCTCCATGGTGTGTTCGTCTACTTTGACGGGTATTTTGAGCGGCGGTAGTTCAGTTAGCGATATTTGTCTGGTTTCTTCGGTGATTAGGTTAAAGTCGTTGTTGGTGAAATCGGCGTTGGAGCCTTTAGTGGCTGTCAATAGAGTGTGGCACCCCCCGCAGGCTACATTGTCGACGATGAAGCCATTCATGGCTGTGACCCGCTTCGGCGAGTATTGATTGGTTTCGTTTGAATTGTCATCATTGTCTTCCAAACACAACTTGTTGTGCCGCGACTCGCCGCAAGTATAAAGGAGGCCGTTGTCTGAATGAAAAGGAAAGATAAACATTCGAATCGCAGTGCAGTTGTTTTTGCAAGCTTTTATTTATCTTGCAATGTATGTGTATGTACGGGTCAAATTTTGGAAGTCGAATTTGACACACTTCCAGTGGTCGGATCCACTTGAAATTTGGTATACTTATGTAAGTTTTTTTTTTTTTTTTTTTTTTATGTTAGAAAGGCCTGACAAACGAACTAGTGGGTCACCTGATGTTAAATGATCACCACTGTCCATAGACACCCGCAGCGCTTTACGCGATGCCAGTGCGTTGTCGGCCCTAAAGGAAAGGGAACAGGGGAAGAGGGTGAGGGAGGGGAAGAGGGAAGGGGTGAGGTATTGGGCCCCCGGCACTCTCACTGACCGTACGAAACGCAAGCAGGATTACTGCTGCTTCACGCCGGTGTTCTGTGAGAGGGTGGTACTGCCCCGGACGAGCCGGCTCATTCGTGGTGCAGCGGCTAGCTACAACATGGCTCTACCACTACTAAATTAATTAATTATTAAGTTAGATGACAATGCAAGTGCTGTTACCGAAAAAGCTTGCTTGAAGATGAAATTGTTTATAACAATACAATATAATACAATGACTCTTTATTGTACACCAGGAATAGTAAGCAATACAGAAAACAGGTACACAGAGAGTAAGTTACAAGGTAAGCAATAAAAACTTATTTAGGATTTGGTTGCATAAATCACTAATTGATATGTAGGTAGGTAGGTACTATAATTTAGTTGTTGGCATCAAGTTATACATAGCACAATGTTTTTTGGACCCGAAAAAGTGACTTCGTGATTTTATAGCATAAATCCATTGGCTTTTCTATTTTAAATATGCGAATAGAACTCCCAATAGTCAATTCCCAATAAATGAGAAAATGAAATGAGGAAATCAAACCCCTATTTATCCACTGATTTCATAGCCCTATTCGACTAACAGGGAAACGTGTCTACGTCTACGTGTCATGACATGACCTACATTCTAACTAAACACGTTAACCCCTTTAACACACAAGCTCACGCTTTCGTTACACAAAAGCTTAACATTTAGGTCGTAATCATTAAACTACGTCATTTCACAAACACGAGATTAGATGCAGTTTACGGCGTAATAATTAAAACAACCAGCAACCCCTTTTGGGAAACGTAAATAGTCCACTGACCGAAATTCTCACGTCTTTTTGATTTGAACTTGCCACTAAAATATGTCCACTGTTCACAACGAAGCCGTCAATACTGCCAATCAATTTGTTATCCTTGACGCGTGGAGTAATGGCCAGGGTATCATTTGATGGAATCGAACGCACGGAAATAGATGGGGGTGGACCGATTTGAATGTATAGTCGACCATGTAAGTGCTTTACCATTTTTTGTGACAGTTCCTCCATCAGAATAAAACCAATAAGGCCGATTGTCACATTGACTTGTAAGTGAAAATAGCCTTTGACGTCTTAAGTCATACAACTGACATTGAACCTTAGGGTGGTAAAGGAGTTTCTTGGTTGACTATACATAGGTACCGCACTTTAATGGCGTGGAGTGCTTTGGTTTTTGACTGGAATGGACTTAATTTCTTTAGGATCGAAAAAGCTCGCGATCCTGAGCAGAAATCACATGAATTTATCAGAATTAAAAATAATTCAAAAGGTACAACAAAATAAAAAATGGCCCAGGCCCGACCGTTGGGGAACTCTTTCCGGGAGGCCTTAATCCACAAGTTAACGTTGTTTGGCTAATATGATGATCATACTCGTTAACTTACCTGTCACAAAAGCTGTGTGCATAGCGCCACAAGCGACCAACTTTAGCTGGTATCCATCAAACATCGTCTCCATATCGATTTCCATCGGTTTAGCCACGTTCTCTACTTCCTGAGGCAGCCCCAACTGTCCCCGGTCGTTGGACCCAAACGCCAGGATCTTGGTCTCATCCATTGACAAGAGGAAGGTGTGTGCGGCGCCGCAGCACGCGCTTTTTATGGGTACTTCAAGAGGCAATACTTCGGGGACGTATATCGTGGTGGCGGTGCTTGGGATGCCGAGTTTCTGGTTTTCGTTGTCGCCTGTTACGAAGACTGCTCCTTGGGCTAAAAGATAGAGGCATTATTGCGTTAACAAGTCTAATATCTATAATATTATATAGTTGGGGTTGAATTTGGGGAAAGAAAAATCGGGACAGTCGAGTTGAGGATTGTGTTCAGTTTGATTTTGACTTGGATATAAGTCTTTGGGGTGATGGACGATAGCGTTGAAATCGGGTTATTTCCATTTTCCAATCCATTTTTTTATTTGCCAACCTAATCAGTTGCCATATTTTGATAATCTAAATGTAACGAAAAGCCGAAAGTATGTTTTTATTATCTACCTAACCTAACATCAGAGTAAGACAACATTGCTTAATTTTTAGCGAGCGAGCAAGACGGTTCGGAGCGGAAGTGACTCGGATAGGTTAGGTTCAAAGGCTAATGCGGGAGCGTAGCGGAGCGAAGCTCCCGCATTAGCCTTTGGTGTTAGTTATTTTTTTTATAACCACCTACAAAACCCCCTACCCACATAGCAAACTCAATAAAATATTTGGGCAACATTAAACAACAAAATTAATATTACGCTCCACACATTTGTCCACACAATTGTATGGTCGCCTTTTGTACCCCTGACCTTTGCGGAATAATAATTTTGCGGAATAAATATATATTTGGCAAATGATCCTATGGAATTTCATCTAGTTGGATTTTGAATCATTTGGCAAATAAAAAAATGGATTTTAAAACATTTGGCAGAAGAAAATATGGTAAATAAAATTTCGGACAAACAATAATTTGGAAAATGAAAAAAAGGAGTTTCGTTTTTGGAATTTTAATATTATCTTTTCGAGAATATGATAGGTAACCGCTGGGTATTAATTAACTCAACTGTTTAAATTAGTATGATTAAATTTAGGAATATATACTTTGTTCAAAATAAATCACAACTCGTATCCTCGTATCGTATCGTAAGTACCTAATTAAGACTAATAAAAAAATGTTAATGCATAATTATATTGCCTAGCATTCTTGAGCTAGGAAAACTAATTCTGTATTATTAATTACGTAACAAACAATTTAAAATTTATTAGAAACTTGCAGACTCTACAGTTACTTAAACTTCCAAACGTACCATCATGCACCCATATTTTTATAGTTTAAAATAAATACTACTTACCGGTGATGAAAACGGTGTGGTAGTATCCACACTCTACGAAGGCGATTTTCTCCATGAACTTGAGTTCCGTGAAGCTCGTGGTGGCCCGGGTGTCCTCTCCGAGCCCCAGCTGACCCTCGGTGTTGGAGCCACAGACGAATACGCGGCCTTCGTCTGTGCACACACACTTCGTGTCAATATGAAGGTAACTTCTAATATGTCCGATTAAACCTGAAAGTCTTTATATCCGTAAGCAACTCATTGATATAGATATTGTTCTCATTCTCACTTTTCTCTGCTATTACTTCTTTGAGTAAGGCCTCGAAGCCTTTCAACTGTCTTATCTTGCGCGCTACTAAAATCGGCGAATACATTTATATTGGTTGGGAGATGACGTTGGGAATAATTTTACCTCGAGGGATCCTATTACACGCATCTTATTATTATATCCTCTACACAGGTGTGTGTGTATGTGTGTGTGTGTGTGTGGCCGTTTTCATAACTATTAGGTACAGTCATTGGTTTGGTTTTAGACTAGTTTTACCCCTTTATCGGTACGTATTGCGCGGAAGAGTAATCTGGATCTGGATATAGCTAAGTATTTTTCATCTTTCATACTCGGAAAGTAAGGCAAATCAATCTGACATACGGGAGGATAACTATTATTTTCTTTCTTTCTAGGGTAGAAATGAATTAAAAAAATAAAGGCACTGGCTGTCAATGGAACACATACGCATTCAGCCAAGTATTACGGCATATACATGGAATAATTAAGTATTGAGTTTTTTTTTCTTAATTAGTCATATTACAAATTTTATAATTTTATAATAATTGTATAATTTATTATTATTAATATTCTTATTTAGTGACTTAAACCAGAAAAGTTAGAAAATGTTAAGAAAAAAACACGGTAAACGACAATGTTATTGTCCACACAGCCTATCTCTATACAGCTTAGATAACTCCTTGGTTCAAATTGGTTACTTACTACATATTTTATACATAAATTTACTAAAATACCTACTTTATCGACTGTTTTCATTGATTATTATATTGAACATTCTAAATTTTGTTAAATTATTATTAATTAATTAATTATTTTACAACGATCATATTGACCAGTTTAGACATTTTTATTTATTTATACTTATATTTTCTTACTTTCCTTGTAGTCGAAATGAAAAGCAGAGTGTTTAACTCGGGAAAAACACCAATATCACCCTCGGAGTAACCTCGAGTGATATTGGTTATTTTCCTCCCTTGTTGAACAATCTACTATTGCTTAACAATGCTAATAAGAATAGTGCCTGTGGGGAGAGGTTGCAATAGAGGGATCTCTCTCCAGGCTGATGATTTGCCTGGGGACCGAAGTCCGAAGGCAGAGGCGTCTCTAGCCCATGTAGGGCCCGTGTGCAATGCAATAATTACATAGGTAATTATATAACGCCCGGCGTCATAACACGGGCGCAGGTTCATTGAAAGAGCCCTTGTGCAACGCACACCCTGCACTATAGGTAAAGCCGCCTCTGTCCTAAGGAAGAAAGCTGGAAGTTGTATTTATGCAGTTGACTTAAGGGCCTACCGAGTTTTTCGCGCTAATCGATTTTGGGTGGGCGATTTCGGGCGTGGGGCCGCGTGGGGGAGGCACGATGGCTCAAGATAGGTTGGTTGGACTGCGCGTTTTTTTGGGTATTTTCATCTTATTACTAAAACAAATACATATTTTAAAAATGTAGCAAAACTACGCCCTAGAAAACATCTTGTTTTATTAACATTTATAACGTCATGACCTTCCGTGCAGTATTAGCGTCGTACTACGAGTTTGTTTATTTTATTTTTTAGAGACGACTTTGGATTTTTTTTCCGAGCGAACTACAAGTACCTAATCGTGTTTCGATAAATACTTGGCACTAGAGTGAATCCATATTACATATGAATTTCAGGACTATAGACTGCTAGTAATGATACAGCACGAGTTTAAAGGAATGCAATAAATGCGCCAAAAACACGGTAGGGCCACCGAGCCTTAAGAAACTTCGATAGTGCGAAGTAGAATATTGTAGCGCTTTCCCTAATTAAAGACTAGATGGCGTTAGAGGTCACCACATACTGCTGCGTACTGCATACTATCGTCTTCATCTTCACGACTCAGTCATCTCAAGAAGAGAACAAGTTACATTAGCGCACCAGTAAGTAAAGCAGTGTGGTTGCTCCCAGCAGACACCTGCCGGATGTTAGGGTGCTCCTCCACCTCGACGTATTGTGGCACGGTGTGGTGCTCCATGTCTCCTGTGCCTAGTTGCCCCTCGTCGTTGGAGCCCACAGAGTACACCGAATTGGAGTCTGTGGATGAAACGGTTTTCGAGTTTCCCAACGAGGTCACTGTAGAAACATTTTTCACCAGAAAGTACGATCAAAGGACTTAAATAGAAGTTATGTTTATGTGTTCTCCGTTAGCAAATAACGTTTTATTTATCTATATGCTACCTATAGCTATGGATACTTAGGTGGTGTGGTGTCAATGTCGCTACAAGCTGAATGGTCTTTTTTATTGCGTTTGACTCTTAATAACTACAAGCAAATTGTATCTACAATGTATGTCCAATTGCTTGCGCCACTCCACTATGCAATGTATCTGTAGGCCGGTGGTCTCGGTCTGTTATTTTGGTCTGCTGTTTCGTAACGAACACAGGCCACGAAAATTGCCCGATTTGCCGTGAGGCATTTGACGCAGCTGAGGCGACTGATGTCATCCTAATCTAATGCCTGACACTGAGACAGTGAAATAGATACGTACCCGTGACTAATTTAAGGGTCTGCCCAGATTTCATCGACACAGAATCGGCTTCAGCCGATCGGAAAAACCTTTATCTCCAAGCAATAAGAGCGACGTCTTTTTCGCTCTTATTGCGTTGACATAAAGGTAGAAAGGTAGCGCGGCCACACACACGGCTTGAGTCACATGACGCAGATTCTCATTTTTTTTCTGTCGGTCTGTTGCTGTTAGCTTCTGATGATTTTTTTTTAGCATGCCAAAGGCTCCCTATTTAACCGACCTCGGACTTTGGACGCTAAGGGAGAGTTATGCAAGCAATCGGATTTTTTATGTTATCATCGTTTCGGAAAGACTACGTTAGTCCCGACTGAGAAGAAGCGACGATGCTTACCCGTGATGAACACCGTGTGTGCCCGGCCACACGCCACGAACATGGCGCGGTGTGGCTTGAGCCACTTGACGCAGCTGGGCCGAGTGACTTCATCCTTGTGCCCCAGCCCAAGCTGCCCCCACGCGTTCCCGCCGAAAACGAAGACTCGCCCATTTTCTGGTGATGCAATCCAAAGTTACCATAAATTTTAGATTTATAGTCCGACAAGCTCGTGGGCGACCCTCCGCGGAACCCTGTCGCTGTCAGTATTTGTCGCACTTATTAAAAATAATCTTGTTAAGGACAGCAGAGGCTCCATGCGACAGGGTTCCGCCGAGCGTCGCGCACGAGCTTGTCAAGGTATAATCGAAGTTAGTTGTAGTCTTCAGAGTGGTTTCAGATTACGACGCAAGGTGAAAACACTCCTAGTTTAAAAAAAAACCGGCCAAGAGCGTGTCGGACACGCCCAAGGTAGGGTTCCGTAGCCATTACGAAAAAATCAAGTAATATTTTTCTAAGGATTTCGTATGTGTACGGAATCATCTAAGTTTAGGTATGTTTTATACCTTAGGCTACTATTTACTCTAAAACTACAAATAATTTCCAAGTAATCTTAGCCGCTATAATTTTCCTAGTAAATTTGATATATTTACAACCATTCTGATTTTTTAAAAATTTTTCCGCCCAACAGTTTAGATTTTAGAGGGGGGGGGGGGACGGTCGATTTTAATGAAAATTTTCACTTTAAAGTTGAATATTTCGCAAACAGATAACTGAATAGAAAAATCATGTTAGTAACCCCACAATGGTTTTTAAAGACCTATCCAACGATACCCCACACTATATAGGGTTAGACGAGAAAAAAAAAATCACCCCCACTTTACGTCTATGGGAGGTACCCAAAAAAAATTGTTCTAGTTTTTTTTATGTAATCACTTTGTCGGCGTGACTGATATATATATATTCATGCCAAATTACAGCTTTCTAGTACTAACAGTCTCTGAGCTTAGCCGCGGACGGACAGACAGACGGACAGACATGGCGAAACTATAAGGGTTCCTAGTTGACTACGGAACCCTAAAAACGACGGATTCCTGATGCTGATGCGCAGAATGTGGGACAGCCAGCCCCAACACCACCCTCCGTATGTTTTGCTATAATTCCCATTTTCTCAAGCACTTTCACCAGAGGCTGTATTATCTAATGCGCGGGCGCTTGCGATCGCTTTCGCCATCTCTTTCTACCCTTATCGTATACCGTGTAACATAAAGAAGTGACGAAAACGATTCTGATTCCGTTAGATAATAATGCATCGGATGCTATAACAGCAAAGTAGACGATGAAGGAAATTTTTAGCTAAATACTTTAATAATAATAATAATAATTGATTTATTTACTCAGACAATTACATCCATTTTGTTAGTAAAATCATACAAATAACTTATAATCTATTGTTTATCATTTAATCATACTTACCTATTACATAATTAATCAAAATGTCAACAAAATTGGTTAGTAAAAAAACATCATCGAATCACGGCATCGAATTACATAAATGCTTACGGCATATAACAGCGCTATGCTCATCCCCACATGAGATGGCTACGATGGGGTCACTCTTGATGAAGAAGTGGCTCGGCTCGTTGTCCGCGAAGTGCGACTTGCCGAACGTGAACACGGCACCCGTTTCTGAAACAAGGTTTTTGTAAGTCGCTGAACACTTTAGTAATTTGTCGCAATAGAAAATGTCATGTTAGTGAAAGTGAAAAAGTAAGTAAGTAAGTAAGTTTTCAGCGAGTACCATCAAAGGTATTGCGAGCTCGTTTGTTAAGTACCTATAGCTTGTCTAATTTAAAATGACGCGCCCCACTACGGCATTAAAATTTGACATACTTACAGGATTTCAAATCCGGTAGGAAAGTCAAATGCGGTGGTGGGGCGCGTCATTTTAAATTATACAAGCTCTATAGTTATTTTGTATTACAGTATTACCACTTATATAAGTTATTACGCCGATGTACCTGCGCAGAAAACTTATTTTGATGTGGCGCGAAAAATTTTCAGCCAATCATAGCACACCACGCGTACGTACGTCACGCGACTGTCCACTATTGGTTGTTTCGTACTGCCCTGTCATCTATGGTTTTCTAGTGGTTAGCAACCAAGCTTGTTTATGCTGTCATAACAAAGATTGAGTAAATTTGGTAAAGATTCTATTGATATTTTATTGTGCTATTTTATACAATAAATTCGATGCCTCATGTTAGAAAAACCTCACATGTACTTATATTAAGAGCGAGATAGCATGAGTCCGTGTTGTTCTTGTATTTGAAGCCATAAGGTAAAATAATGTGTTAATTTCATTGGTATACACGTTCGGTTTCAGTCGGTGTTAGGTTGCACTATTCTGCGCAAACGATTATTGCCGATGTAACTTATATAAGTGGTAATACTACGACGACGACGACTTTTTATTGTACTACGACACATTACTAGGTAACTAAAATTATTACTTCAAAGTTAAATATTTTGCGAACTGATCCTTAACTCAAAAAATTATCGTAGCAAAGGCGACAAAACAAATATCATGCCCAATGGAAAAAATGTGGTAGGGGAAGTGGTTCTTTGAAGGTCTTATTTTATCACTCTGTCTGTCTGTTAAATAGAAAAAGATACTTCATACTTAACTTGTAAAAGTTGGCCTAGTAGCGCCATCTCTTGGTCCAGGTGAGCGGGTAGCTCCGAAGGAGTGTTGAAGTCTCTCGGTAGAGGGCATAACATAGATGCGCTTTATCACTGCCTAAATGTGATTATAACAGACTGAAGTGTACGATGTATGGGAAAGATTCGTCGCTAACTTCTAGGCCAGTGATGGTGTAGGGGTAAGCACGCAGCACGGAACGCTGAGGACCTGGGTTCGATTCCCAGCATTGGTCTTTTTTCTGGGGTTTTTTCTGTGCATCTATATTTCAGTTTGTATTTAGTTTGAAATATAGGTATTCAATATATACGAGTATACCCACGAATAATTACAGTCTCTAAATGGAACTGGGGACGGACAGCCATACGGACATGACGAAACTATAAGGGTTCCTTGAAGGAGTATACGGAACCCTGGAAAAGGTGCAACTGAATAATAATATACACGTAACGTAACTCAATTTCGGGAAAAAATTATAATTGAGTCTTTATTCCGTATACCTGTTGCCTGGGACTCCGTCTGCGAAGAATTCATTTATTTCTGTCCTGCGGGAACTATTCTTCGCAGACGGTGTCGTGGGCAACAGCTAGTTATATTATAATAGTGGGAAGGGATGATGGCAGTACCTAGTAGTTAATGTCAACCAACAATATTCTGATTAATGTCTTTCCATCCCTCGATATATTTCACGACTACCAAGCTAACTACCTAACATTATAGGCACAACCTAATAAACTATACTTACACAAACCTAATTACTAGCACCTACAAGTCAAAAGCAAACATTCCCCCGCCGTTGATATACGATGTACATTACTACCATAGAGAAACTAACCAATAGAGCAAGCCTCTCTAGAGAATCATGGGTTCAAAACTCGGCTTTCACCTCGTGAGTTTTCGGAAATTCCATTTGAAATTTCATCATCATTTTAAACGAAAGACGTCGACTGCTGAACACAGGCCTGCCCACGATTCGCCAAGCAGTTCGGTCCTGCGCCATACGCATCCAACTTAGTCAGGTCGTCGCTCCGTCTTGCTGGGGGCAACGCAAAATAAATTGCCACAAAAGAAATGCCTCTCAATTCCCCCAGCACGCCTCACGGCCATTTCAATCGACGACACCCTTTCGACTCCTCGTTAACCCTCCGGAATGCCATGTCCAAACGCCCAATCGTGGCCAAAAGAATTAATTGCCGATTATTTTTGTTCATCGATCGTTCACGCTCTTTAAGATCGCCACTTTAACGCTCCATCTTTTGAAATTTACTATAAACTTTTTGGTGAAGGAAAGAATCGGGATACATACACCTGCGAAGCTATTCAATGGTGTGTGTGTGTGATGTTACCAATCCGCACTTTTTTATACGAATTGTATGACATTGCCACTCTATTGGTTAATTCGTCTGATTACATACCTGCATACAACTAACAATTAAGGCGGACGGGCTATTTCAGTCCGTGACCTAACCCTTCAGCTTTCCTTGCTTGCAATTTTTCAAGGTTGGGCAGACTATCAAATGCCAGCCTATATACGTCCCACTGCAGGGCACAGGCCTCCTCACAGAATGAGAGAGCTTGGGTCGTATGTAGTTCCCATGTGGGGCTACTACGGATTGGGAACTTCACACACACCGTTGAATCTCACCGCAGGGGTGCGCAGATTTCCTTACGAAATTGTCCTTCACTGTAAAGCTCATGGTTGAGATATTATTCCACAAAAACGTTATGTCTAAAGTTATTATGATAAATAAGCGTTATGCTATCTAAACTGTAGTGACTCCTAGCGCCATCTAGTAATCAAATAAAATAAATTACATTTTACATCAAACATCATACTGTCGAAGTTTCTCATCCCGGATGCGTAAATACAACTTTCAAATCTCCTCCTTTGGTCTTCGGTCCCCAGGAATACTAACTGGATAGAGATCTCTCTATTGAGAGCAGCCTCACAAAACTTTATGCTTTTCTAGAGTAGGTACTTAATGTACTTTCTTGCTAGCTAAACGTTTATTATAATCTACTTTATTGGAACTTTGTTACACCAAAAAAATTTTATGCTGATAGTAGAATTTGGGGCCGATAATGTGAGTAATATGCCTAAAATATGGCTACGAGTAACTGACATAAAACTCCATGTCGTTTAGTTAAGCAATAATACCTAAGTACAACACACACATATGTTTGTTATAATAGTTTTTGACGATACTTGTTGTGGATATTATCTTTTTGCATGACTTGTTTTATTATTTATTAGGTTGACGAAGCCTGTAGCAGATTGTTTTCATGTCTGAGAAGTTTTTTTTTCTTATAAATAAATGTCTTGTAATTTTTGACGCTAAGTAATAATAGTCACATATCTCGTCACTTTTAAAAATGACAATTATCGCTTAACTAGCGACCCGCCCCGGCTTTGCATGGGTGCAATGGTCATACTAAATAATTATGCATGTATTGTATTGTACACATAAACCTTCCACTTGAATCACTCTATCCATTAAAAAACCGCATCAAAATCCGATGCGTAGTTTTAAACATCTAAGCATACATAGGGTGATTAAGTGACATGAATTGTTTTTCCTTGTTTTTTCCAGAAATTTTATTACTTTGTCTCTTGCCTGATAGGTACCAGTTTATCGTTGAGTTTTGGGACACCCTGTGTAATGCTGCATGGTTAACCCTTAATAAGGTAGAGGCGATTTAGCGACACATGCATCGAGTTGGAAATTCGACCTTATTGATTTCATTCACGACACAATTTCCATTGTAATTATTGAAAATACGACTAGCTTTAAAAATATCTTTGTCAGGTATTTTATCAGTCATTTTAAAAATACCGACTAGCAACATCTTTTTAACTCCACCATTAACCTTTTTAAAGTGACATGCTGGCCAGCTGAAAAAAAGGTAACCGATAATTCAGGATGATATGGATCTCATCAGATTGGCGGCAAGGTCGCCGGAAATTATAGCTCACGAACAAAGCCTTAGTTTCGTGGTAAAAGAATCCACTCACCCTTGACGTCACTTTCGCGGTGATGAATATGCTAAACAGGCTAAGTGCTAGAACCATTTTAGAAAGGCGCCGTGCTAATAGCCTGGCTGTCTGGGCTGAATTTACTAACCGAAATGTCATTCAAAGTCAAAATATAATTTTGTTCAATTTGGGCTAATAATAACAAACAGTTATGAATGTCGAAGAATCTGATGCTACCACCGGTTCGGAAAAACCCTGTTGAGAAGACAATGTAAAGATAAAGAAACTCGACAAAGTATATTTTTTCAAAACATATCTACATGCCTACACGATGATTTCTTGGTGATGAGGAACCAATTTTTCTAGATCAGTATTAGATAGCGAACACGTTTAAGACGCAGTTACATAAAACAAAACGTCTATTTTTTATATGGTTATTTGGTTAAGTATTTGGAAAATCACTTTTTAACGCTTAATAAAGTGACGTGGTTTTTTTTCTTATTTTTTCCAGAACTGGTATAACGGACCAGAAGAAAAACGTAAAAAAAATAATTAAACTGTTTATTACTTTCATAAGAAATACAAAATTAATTATTAATATTATTAGTACAATCTTTTAAATTTTTAGATTGACTTTGTGCCTGCGGTACAAATACGTTTTATAGTATAAATTGTTCCAGTTGAAGCTTTCGCTTCGAGCCCTTATCTTTCAAAACAAACGGTATCGTCACAGTACTAAGGTTCAAATTTAATGTAATGGCTCGAAGCGAAAAATTCATCTGGGAAGATTTATACTATACCTAATAGGTATCACCTTGGTACTTCCTCTGCCTTCACTTCCCCAAAGGTCTTTCCTCTCATTTACTCAAAGGTTGATTGGTAGAGACCCCTTAAAGGGATAAAAATTCAGGTTGTCAATAGTTTTTTTTGTACCGTAAAGAGTTTATATGCATACTTTTTGGGTAAGGAACCCTAAAAACTTTTCCTAACGACTGTGCAAAGTCGAAGTGGCAATGAGTTATACTACAAAATTTGATCTTCGAACTTCATATCGTGCCATTTCGTTCACGCAAACAGTATTAAACTGAAGAGTAAAAGAGACGGCACGATATGAAGTTCGAAAATCTAATTTCATAGTAGGCCCCCAGGGCGGGGCGGCGGCATGCGAATCAGGCATTAGCATACGTTGCGGCGTGAATTATTATATGCTAATAGAACAACAATACTAGTAATTTTTGTACCTATTACATAGTTTATATGAGGCTAGTTAAATAAATAATGGGGTTACATATTCCAACCCTGTGCAGTTCATGGTAGCCGAGGGAAAACGCCATTGGTTTTTATAAGCATGAAATTTGGCACGGGGTTCCGCGGGCAACTTTAATGATTGTTACCTAATTAATTTTTAATCTCTTGAGGCTTAATCTATCTATACATATAATAAATCTGTAACAAGTCGGTGTCTGTACATTGAAGATATTTGAGAAAAACTGTCACTAGGGCTATTTATTAGCACAATAGAACCCAAAACAATGATTTTTAGAATTATTGTCTGTTTGTCTGTGCGTTTGTGCGCGCTAATCTCAGAAACGGCTTAACCTAGAAGGATGCGGTTTTCACTGATATGTTGGTATTTTCTTGGATTAACATTTAGTGTTTGTTTCATTTGAATCTTTTCACAAATAAGAAAGATACGTCTATTTTAAGAATTTATCGAACAGGTTTTTTGTTTGAACGCGCTAATCTCAGGAACTACTGCTCCGATTTGAATAATTCTTTCAGTGTTAGATAGCACATTTATCGAGGAAGGCTATAGGCTATATATCATCACGCTAACACCAATAGGAGCGGAGCGGAGCAGAAGAATGTTTCCAAATCGGGGGTTTTGGAAATAAAACGTCTATATCTCGGGAACTACTGCTCCGATTTGGAAAATTCTTTCAGTGTTAGATAGTCCAGTTAGATAGGGCGGGTTGGGAGCGGTTGGGGGGGCGGGTTGGGGGCGGCTTGAGAGCGGGTTGGGGGCGGGTTGGGAGCGGTTGGGTGGGCGAGTAGGGAGCGGGTTGGTAGCGGGTAGGGGGCGGGTTGGGGGCGGGTTGGGAGTGGGTTGGGGCGGGTTAGGAGCGGGTTGGGAGCGGGTTGGGGGCGAGTTGGGAGCGGGTTGGGGGCGGGTTAGGAGCGGGTTGGGGGCGGGTTGAGAGTGAGTTGGGGGCGGGTTGGGAATGGGTTGGGGGCGGGTTAGGAGCGGGTTGGGGGTGGGTTGGGAGCGGGTTGGGAGCGGGTTGTGGGCGGGTTGTGGGCGGGTTGAGAGCGGGTTGGGGGCGGGGGGGTGAGTTGAGAGCGGGTTGGGAGCGGGTTGGGGGCGGGTTGAGAGCGGGTTGGGGCGGATTGGGAGCGGGTTGGTTTATTATGAAGTTTCACTTCTTCCGAAAGGATCTAAGGAGGGCCATAATTGATGAAAAACCAAATTGGATAAAAAAATAAGCTGCCCAAATTACTAATTCCACGCGGACGGAGTCGCGGGCAAAAGCTAGTGTTTAATATGTATTTAAGTATGTATTTACGGTAAGATTATTTCCACTTTGACACTCGGGACGTCTCAGTTCGAACCATAAAGGTTCGTGTTTTCTCATAGAGTACTTATATAAAATCCTAAAATTTAATCACATAAAATATACAAACCTGTTTAATGTAATTAATACCAAAAGCTCAGCCTAAGTATTGCACTTCCGATCTCTCTCGATGTATGCCGAGAATTGCCGAGTGCCAAAGTGGAAATAATCTTACTGTATCTATATAAGTATGTTTATCCGTTTTCTATTAGGTACCCATAGTACAACTTTGCTTAGTTTGGGACTAGGTCAATTGATGTCAATTGACCCAGGAAAAAAAAAGATTTTTTAATGACTTTAGGTTTCTGGCATTCAAACTACAAATCCGCACCATGTTTCAAGTCGAAGTTGAAGAGTTCCGTCCTGCGGAGACGAGCTTGGCCGGACCACGAGAATTCGGAAAGTTTGCGGTCAAGTGCGCAATAGCAGATATGACTTCTTAAGTTCTTTACGTTCATATTTATGAAGTAGAGTGAAGTTTATTTTAAGAAGTAGTTAACCAAATTTTCCTTAAAAAGTCAATTTCACATTAATTTAAATAAAAATAGTAGCGAGCACATTTTAATGGGCGGGCTGGCCCAAAAATATTGCTCCTTTTATAATTGTTAACTTAAATAGTTACTTGATGAATGTTGCAATCTTGCAGCCGGGATCTTAGAGTATTCATTCGTAGGAGAATATATCTAAAATGTAAAAGAGGTACCTACTTTTGTCACGCACAATATGAAAATGGATAGTATGTGCACAATAATTGTTATATTACGCTTTTTTTTCTAAATCAATGGAACCGGGAGGAACCGGGATTTGTGAACGGTACCGGTTCCTTGGATGGTATAAAATTCCCGGGTATTATCGGGAATTTCAGAACCGGGATTTCTCGGAAGCAAGGTCTATACCTATATGTGTACAAAAGAACGTTTGCTAGTTAAATCCGAATTTCATAAAGGTAATTACATTCCATTTAATATATTTAACGGCAATAGAACTAAATTAGTACTAATTGCAGTAACATGTATCGCGTTTAACGCGTCACGTAACCCAGTAATAGTCGAACCATTACCATCACACTAGCTTATACCCACGGCTTCGTTCGGGTAAAACAATGTTCCCAACCTTTTATGGACTACCGCCCCCTTTACAAGTTCAAAATTTCAAGTCTCTAGACTTAGCGGTTAAGATTTTAGGATTTTACCTGGATACCGTAGGAATATCGGGATAAAAGTAGCCTATGTGTTATTTCAGGCGTTCAGCGATCTACATACCAAATTTGATCCCAATCGGTTCAGCCGTTTTGGTGTGAAGGAGTACCAAACACATACGTGCACGCACCCGCCCACATACAAACCTTCTCATTTATCATGTTAGTAGAATGCCATTAAAGTAGTCATTCAATTCAGTTGGAATTATTGACTGAACTATTGTGGCGCTACCAATAATAAAACTTGTATTTTTGTTTGTTTGTATGTATATGCTATCGTGCTTTATAGCTGATGTAAGTGTTGCTGCATATGATTGGCTTGGATTCAGCAAACTTGTCCACAGAAAAGCCTCGGTATTGACTTTGGGGATTTTTTAAAATTATTTATTTAAATGTTAAAGGGGGCAAATGAGCATGGGGACCACCTGATGCCCTGCATGCATTACCTGAGGCGTGTATTTAAATGTTAAAGGGGGCAAATGAGCATGGGGACCACCTGATGCCCTGCATGCATTACCTGAGGCGTGTATTTAAATGTTAAAGGGGGCAAATGAGCATGGGGACCACCTGATGCCCTGCATGCATTACCTGAGGCGTGTATTTAAATGTTAAAGGGGGCAAATGAGCATGGGGACCACCTGATGCCCTGCATGCATTACCTGAGGCGTGTATTTAAATGTTAAAGGGGGCAAATGAGCATGGGGACCACCTGATGCCCTGCATGCATTACCTGAGGCGTGTATTTAAATGTTAAAGGGGGCAAATGAGCATGGGGACCACCTGATGCCCTGCATGCATTACCTGAGGCGTGTATTTAAATGTTAAAGGGGGCAAATGAGCATGGGGACCACCTGATGCCCTGCATGCATTACCTGAGGCGTGTATTTAAATGTTAAAGGGGGCAAATGAGCATGGGGACCACCTGATGCCCTGCATGCATTACCTGAGGCGTGTATTTAAATGTTAAAGGGGGCAAATGAGCATGGGGACCACCTGATGCCCTGCATGCATTACCTGAGGCGTGTATTTAAATGTTAAAGGGGGCAAATGAGCATGGGGACCACCTGATGCCCTGCATGCATTACCTGAGGCGTGTATTTAAATGTTAAAGGGGGCAAATGAGCATGGGGACCACCTGATGCCCTGCATGCATTACCTGAGGCGTGTATTTAAATGTTAAAGGGGGCAAATGAGCATGGGGACCACCTGATGCCCTGCATGCATTACCTGAGGCGTGTATTTAAATGTTAAAGGGGGCAAATGAGCATGGGGACCACCTGATGCCCTGCATGCATTACCTGAGGCGTGTATTTAAATGTTAAAGGGGGCAAATGAGCATGGGGACCACCTGATGCCCTGCATGCATTACCTGAGGCGTGTATTTAAATGTTAAAGGGGGCAAATGAGCATGGGGACCACCTGATGCCCTGCATGCATTACCTGAGGCGTGTATTTAAATGTTAAAGGGGGCAAATGAGCATGGGGACCACCTGATGCCCTGCATGCATTACCTGAGGCGTGTATTTAAATGTTAAAGGGGGCAAATGAGCATGGGGACCACCTGATGCCCTGCATGCATTACCTGAGGCGTGTATTTAAATGTTAAAGGGGGCAAATGAGCATGGGGACCACCTGATGCCCTGCATGCATTACCTGAGGCGTGTATTTAAAATCAGCGCCGTGCCGTGCCCTTACAGTAACTCTACCTGATCCACAGAAAAAAATTAAAACTTAACTGTTCCATTGGCTTATCGAAAATGGTATAGAGTCTATACGAATATAGACGAATCTAAATGAAGGTGTCTTGATATAAATATACGTATTTGAAAATAATATTTGTGTGACTTTTGAAGTCAATGTTTGGATCTAGAATTAATCACAATATAGTTTTTGTACCTAATTCTACTTGTATAACAGTTGTTATAGTTGGATAAAAATGCAATACAACAATTAAACAGTAGTCAGCAAAAAAAGCTTCTTTATTTAACTTGCAATGTTTGTTTGGTCAAATCTTGCATATTGAATTTCACCCGCTTGTATTGAGTTTTAATTTCACCAACTCGGTAGGGTAAGTCCAAGAAGAAAAATAAATAAAAAACTAGTGCGTGGAGTCCCTCCGCGCGGAAGAAGTGAAACTCCATAATAAAATACAGCGCTAGCGAAACAAGTTACATAACTCGTCGCTAGATGGCGTTGCTCCTCGTGCGCACGTTCTTTGCAATAATTTTTCTTGATTTTTCGTAATTCTCAAAGATATTCAATACTTTTTTTTACTAAATACGTTTAAAATACTTTATTCTACGATCTACCATTAAAATAGTTTTGATTTTTACAAGTTTTCATACTAAACCACGCAATTGTTTTGGATCGCACTGACGAAGTTTTTAACATCCGTTAGCTTGTCCGTTAGTATATATACAATGCGAACGTCTCGTAAACATCAACTTGCGTTGCGTATACGCAACGCATTTAACGCAACGCTTGTTGAAAGTCGCATTAGAAGTTTCACTTCAATAAAACTCCCTCTGTCACCATCTTATACCGATTGACAGAAATACAGGCTGGAAACACCACAGTGAGTCACGATTCAGTTGATTCGATAGTATAGTAGCGTTGACATAGAGTCGAAAAGTGATGAACCTTTTCATTCCGTGACTGTACAGTGGCGGAATAAAAAGGTTCGTCATCTTAAAGTCGACTTTTGCTTGTAGACAAGTTGTTGACGTCAAGGAATCACGCATATTGACCGGAGCTGTTTGTAATTAGGTTTAATCATCATAAGCGAATAAGGTTTTATCATTTCATTCATCAGAGTATAAATGACATAGGTCACACTAATACCTAAATGGGTTTTAGCTTTACCATTCATAGTCAAGGAAAATTGGTTCGACAAAATATTAACCCTGTTGTCAAACAGTTACCTACGCGTAATTATCTATCCAACAGTCTTGTCTGTAACATATTTTAGAAAGGTAGCACGTGCTTGCAAAATGTTAAGTTAAATAAAATATTTTGAAAGCTGACGAACCTCTTCTTTACGCGGCTGTACAAAGTAAAGCCGTAACAACGTCACATACCAATTACGCCTGGCCTTTGAAAAAAACAAATGACACTTTAATTTTTTAAAACCCACTCCGAAGCATAGACAAATGAACGCGCGTTTTTTTTAATAAGATAATTCACCTGGTATATCATCCGTCATGGCGGCGGGTACTTTAAGTTTTCAGTGTGTGTCCATGGCGGATCGACCGGCCGACTGCGGGGTGAGTACTGACCGCTGGCCGGCACGCGCCACCCTTGCGTTAAACCACCAGTGGTCGCCATGGAAATATGTTTGCTAGATGTGTAAGTAGTTGTTGTAACTTATTTTGGCGGTAATCAATGTACACATCGCCTAAGGAGAGATTTTTGCAATCATATAGTACCGCCCCTGAACAATAGGGATGTGGATGCCATAACAAAATAATTCGAAGACACAACTCCAGTAAAAAAACGCTTTATTTTAGCCCTGAAGGTTTAATCTGGTTAGATTAATTTTCGATTAACTGCAAAATTAGATTTTTGTTCATCATCATTTCAGTCGTAGGACGTCCACTGCTGGACATAGGCCTCCTTCATTGACGCCCAATCATTACGGTTGGAAGCGATTTGCATCCACCCTGATCCTGTTGCCTTCACCAAATCGACCGTCCATCTCGTTGGTGGACTTCCCACGCTGCCCTTGCCAGCCCTGCCCTTGATTTTCGTATTTTTTTTTATTAAATACAAATAAATAGTCAGTTGATTGAGTTGGCGAACAAGTGACGTCATATGTTGCTATTTCCATTCAAACTCTATGGGAGATTGTGTTTTGACAGCTCATAAAAAGTACGTCAGTTGATTGGTGGTGTCAACATCCCTATTCACTTCACATGTCGTGTTCCTAAGTAAACTTGTGATTATTATTGTTTGATACCGAAGGTAACATTATTAAAACGTAAAATCATAACGGTTATGTAATACCGTTTCACAAACTCTATTTCTTTGGCAAATTGTTATTGTCGTGAAAACCATAGCCAATTACAATTGAGCTCTACTCCCCTCATTTTCATCAATAAACTGGACTAAGCAGAGCCTTTACATACTTACCTGGGGTTCTTCTTTGAATGGTCGGTTGTAAGAAAATGGTGTCGTGGGTGGGAAATTAATAATTCTCGTTTTACGTGGCTACAATGAAAATAATTGAAATTGCTGTTTGACCCTAGTTCATAGATTATTATTGCTTAATTTTGTTGTGATATAATCAATTTCTGGCATTATTTGTGCTTACAACTCTTACCTAGTCATTTTGTCTAACGCAGTCGGAATCACAACGCTTTCACCATTTCTTTCTGTCAAATGGTACCGAATGAGGGTAGAAAGAGATGGTGAATGCGTTCGCAAGTGTCCGCACGTTAGACAATTAAACATGTACCTAGGATGTGTGTATCTTCTTCTTCGGATCACTGTTGACAGAGTGGTCATTCACGATTTCTTATATTCGGGGACAAACATACACATGCACGCAAATAAATACCTACAGTCAAGGTCATAAATACCAAAGCGTCAAAAATATCTATACAACTCTATAACACAGAAAATAAGGTTGGTGTTTAAATATATTTCTCATGATGGCTGTACAGGATATTTATTTTAACCGGAGATTTCGCAGCTGGTTATAGTATAAATCTTCTCAGGTAAATTTTTCGCTTCGAGCCCTTATCTTTCAAAACAAACGGTAACGTCATAATATTAAGATTCAAATTTAATGTAATGGCTCGAAGCGAAAAAATCACCTGGGAAGATTTATACTATAGACATTGATTTTCATTCAACAACAACAGAACGTAGAAGAGATCTTTTTAGCGGCTTTTAAATGTTTGATTTTCATAATAATTAATTGTAAGTCGCTGGCCGGACAGAAAATGGTGACAAAATCCCAACTGTACGCTGACGTCGCCGTCTCGACCTTGGTAAAGAAAATAATGTCCACGTTTTTGCAAAGTGGACTGATTGCTTGCATGTGTGCTTTCCCGCTGTCAAGTTTGTTATTAATAGAATAATTGCGTATGACCTGGTTTTGTGGTTTAACTTTGACTAGCTTTCTGCCCATTAGGCTAAGTAGGTAGGTTAGTTTATTTTGTAGGTATTTATTAATGTAAAAAATTGAGAAAATGCAAATCTCAAGGCCGTTTTTGTTAACGCTACATGAATGAAATCATCAATCAACAGGCTTAATAAATACTTATTGCAGAATGTACGTACATAGATGCAAGTTAAATACGTAACTTTAGAAATTGCAAACCACAACAAGCTTCGGCATTAAACAATAGCTTGTATATTTATGTGTGTAACTTGTCCATTTTAACATACAAAAGACATTTGAAAGACATCAGTGTAAATTAAACATATTTCATAATAAAGTCTTCTCACTACTCATCCGATTTCAATAAATAAGGTGTCATTCAAATTTTGGCCGTCAATTTCTTTATACGGATACGTTACTATTACATACAACAGGTCATTTTCTTATGTTTTTCACCTATACACTTATAAATACTTTTACTCGGGAGTCTCCCTGTATACTCGTAATTAAAGCAATGTTGCTACGTTTTTCGTGGGAATAGAAGACCTTCAATCATTTACCAACCAGAAACAATAGATTTACGGGTTCGTAAACCTTATTCCTAGTTCATTAGCATAGGTAAACGACACGAGTGGGTGTTTTCTTAATAAATTCGAGGCGAACGTCTCGGCACTAACCGCCACCCTTAAATATTTAAGTACTGAATTGCGTGGAGCTCTCAAATGCCAACGAACTGGTATCGGCAAAGATTTTGAATAACACTGTGAGGGTTTTGAAACAGTAATTCAATGTATTGTTTTAATTCGCGATTTTCACTCGTAGTTATTATTACACCATCATCCCAGCCTATATACGTCCCACTGCAGGGCACAGGCCTCCTCTCAGAATGAGAGGGGTTGGGCCGTAGTTCCCACGCGGACCCCGTGCGATTGGGAACTTCACACATTCAGGCTTCCTCACGATGTTTTCCTTCACCTAGCCTTACCGCTTTAGCCTAGTTGGTAGTGACCCTGCCTACGAAGCAAGAGGTCCTGGGTTCGAATCCCGGTAAGGGCATTTATTTGTGTGATGAGCACGAATATTTGTTCCTGAGTTATGGATGTTTTCTATGTATTTAAGTATTTATTTATCTATATAAGTATGTTTATCGTCGTCTAGTACCCATAGTACAAGCTTTGCTTAGTTTGGGACTAGGTCGATTTGTGTAAGATTGTCCCCTAATATATATTTTTTTTAACCGTAAAGCTCGTGGTAAATTTCAAATTAATTTCGCACATTAATTCCGAAAAAACTCAGAGGTGCGAGCCGGGATTTGAACCCTCTGTTTGAGAGGCCATAGGTCAAACCACTAGGCCACCACGGCTATATTATTATTACACCAGCAGGCTTATTGTCTAACGTTTCGGACGCTTGCCTTCGCAATCACTATTTCTTTCTGCCAAACGGTATAAAAGGATGACAGATAGAGACGGTGAAAGCGAAGGCAAGCGCCAGAAGCGTTAGACAATACGGCCCCAGGCGCCTATTTAATAAACGTTACATGTTACAAGTGACTATGACAATTCGAAATAGGTAGGTACGGTCAAGTGCAAAAATAAGTATCGATTTAATCCTCCCATCGTTATACACCGTGAAATTTTAGTGGTTGTCTTCCCGAAACGAGGTGATTTAGTTTCGATTGTACAATCGATTTATAATTACTATTTTGACTAGAGTCAAAAATCCGATTGTGAAAAACGAAAGTCGAAAATGACCGCAAACCAATAGTTACGCTTCGTTGGTACAAGTAGCGTAAGATCGTACGATAGGTTAGGTACCAACGAAGCGTTACTATTGGTTTGCGGTCATTTTCAACTTTCGTTTTTCACAATTGGATTTTTGACTCTAGTCAAAATAGTAATTATAAATCGATTGTACAATCGATACTAAATCACCTCGTTTCGGGAAAACAACCACTAAAATTTCACGGTGTATACCTATACCTTAATTCGACGACATAAGAGCTATGGGACATATTTATGAGCAAGTTATGTGCACCCATATTTTTACACTTGACTGTACATCGCTGCTTTAAAAGTTCCGTGTTCCACCGGGCTGTATTTCACTACGAAAATTAGACCAAATTGTCAGTGTCATTGTAACTTGTTACGTTTTAGACACTGGGAAATTATAAAATCATCTCGACAGTTTATTTTATAAAATTATCTCAACGTTTAGACCACATGCGGCTGTGGTCATAAGGTAATTTTAGCAGTAAATTGTATGTCAAGTATATATTTTACTAGCCTTCCGTCGGCAGCTTCGCCCGCGATAAATTAATTTTCCCGTAGGAAAAGGTATTTTACCGCGGTAAAAAGTAGCCTATGTCACTCAGTGATAATGTAGCTTTCTAACGGCAAAATAATTTTTGAAATCGGTCCAGTAGTTTTGGAGCCTATTATATGCAGACAAACAAACAAACAAACAAACAATCAAATCTTTCCTCTTTATAATATTAGTATAGATATAAAAAATAAACATCGCGGCATCGTGACGTAACCTTTAGACACCTGCGAATAAATTCAATGCGTGGTGAAGTTTCCAATCCGCATTGGACCCGCGTGAGAATTACGTCCCAAGCGCTTTCATTCTGAGAGGAGGCCTGTGCCCTGCCGTGGGACCTATATAGGCTGGGATGACGATGGTGGAAAACCTTTACTGTACAAAAATAAAGGAAAAAACACCAGATACAAGTAAAAAGGCGAACTGTAGGTACTATTTATGGATAGAGACCACTCAATCTTCGCAAATGTGTCGCGGTAAGTCCCCGGTTATACTTAATAATACCTAGCTATTAATTCAACGGTCGACAAAAACGTGACGTTTTGTAATTGTAGTAAGTATATATATATTTTATATAAACATCGCGGCATCATGAAGAAACCTTTAGACACCTGCGAATAAATTTAATGCATGGTGAAGAAAAACAAAAACATGGCGACAAAAACATGACGTTTTGGTCCTGGAAAAAGCTAAGAGTGGAAGCCGCAGCAGAAGGATTATAAATAGCATTCGAAAGTTGTGGCAAATTGTGCTGAATTTGAAATAAGTGTATAATAATAAAGATCCACTCCGGATCGTTGAGCCAGCGAAAGTAAAGTAAGTATAATAATAACTTAGAGCTCTAATTAAACTGACTGACTTAGCATACTGTTCTTACTATTATCCCGTGTCTCTATTCAACTTGACATCAAGTCAAGTCATTTCATTTATAGGCACTATCGTGGTTCATGCCAACACGCCACAAATTATAAAATTATGGATGTTTTAGTACATAATTATGTAAAAATATGTAGGTTGTACGGTACAAGTGTAGATCGCTGGTCAGTCCATAGTAAAAAAAAAAATTTGCAACCATCACGTTTAAGGGTCAATAATCTAATACCTTTAAACGAGAAATTCTTGTATATGTATATATATATAATCAGAATCTCAGAAACGGCTCCAACGATTTCGATGAAATTTGGTATGTGGGGGTTTTCGGGGATGAAAAATTGATCTAGCTTGGTCTCATCTCTGGGAAAACGCTTGGTACCAAGTTTCAGCCCAGGCGGAGCTCGGTCGCCCAGGTACTAACTATAATTTCAATACTAGATGAAAAAAAACCCGCCTGTATAATTCCCGTTCCCATGGGAATTCCGGGAAAATATATATAGCATCGGTTGCCATGTGGGAGGCGTTTGCGTAAATAATATTAGCTACGCAGACGATATGGTGTTGCTGAGTCCGTCGATAGCAGCAATGAGAAAGTTGCTCAGCATATGTGAGAGGTACGCGGAGGCCCATGGGCTCAGATATAATTCGACTAAGAGTGAAATGATGATTTTCAAAGCAGGTAAAAAGACTTTTTCCACTCTGCCTTCACTCTACCTGACGGGAACACCACTCGCCAGAGTGCAAAAATTTAAATATCTGGGCCACTGGGTCACCGAGGACCTCAATGATAATTGTGATATTGAGCGGGAGCGCAGAGCGCTGTCCGTCCGGTGCAATATGTTGGCTCGTAGGTTTGCAAGGTGTACTGAGGAAGTAAAGATAACATTATTTAAAGCTTTTTGTCAATCCTTCTACACATGCAGCCTATGGGGCAGCTGTACAAAGCGGACGTGCAGCGCACTGAGGGTGCAATACAATAATGCGTTCCGGGTGCTGATGGGGTTGGGGCGACGCTGCAGTGCGTCTGGCATGTTCGCCGCGGCGCGTGTGGACGGTTTTCACGCTATCATGCGCAAGCGCTGCGCCGCGGCGATGCAGCGTGTGCGCTCCAGCCCCAACAGCATCCTATCCACGGTGCATCGGTGGGATAGCCCACTGATAAAACACTGGCTGAGCTTACATGCACCGTAGATGTACCTTTATAAAATTTATGATGATGTGTCAATGATAGAATTTAGATATAAATATTACTAACCCTTAGTATATAAAATTAATGTATTTACTAACACAAACTATGGATTTTTGTCTGAAAATAAAATTATTATTATTATTATTATATATCCTTGTCACTCTCGGAACTGAGACGAATCTAAGACACCGCACACTTCAAAATCCATTGAGCCATTTAGGCTGCAGGGCGTGCCAAAGAATGATACATACATACGTAAATACATACGCTCGAAATAACCATCCTTCGACAGTCGGGTGAAAAGTGTACCCCTCACATTTTTTAAATGAGGAAATTTTGGGTTTTATCTTACTCATAATCGTGAGCGCTAGGAGGAACTTCACACACAACATTGAATTTCTTAGTAGGTGTGTGTAAATTTTCTCACGGTGACGACTTCAGTGTTCAAATGAAGATATTAATAATTATACTTAATAAAATTTAGCGCATAAATTCATATCGTATTTCATTTGTCATTGGTTAGGTACGATAAAGATGATTGCTGTAGCGATATCATCGAATTTGCGTGATAGTGCCCAGTCAAAGTATTACCTTTGCACCATTAGAGCTAAAGACAAATTACATGTTATCCTAAAAAGATTTCTGGAAACATTGCGACAAAGTTCATTTTCAGTTAGCAGACGATATTGTTATTTGCCCTACTGGCACTAGCATCTACATATAGCCATTAAAAACACCAACTTTTCTATGCTAGTGGACAAACTGAGAATTAGATATGTTTATATTGAAACCAAGTGATATTTCAAAGACAGTGGTGCCCTATCAAAGTGTAGGAGTTGGTGGTATTATAAGGTAAAGTAGTTGTAATTTATCCGATATTTTGTACTAGTGTGATTCATTGTTCTAAGGATCATTTGGTTTACGACTAAATAAAATAAGTAATTGTGTTGTCAAAATACTACTTATGACCACAAAACTTCGACGTAATTTAGACAATTTTACTATGCACAGTTAAACTAAACTTAAGTCTCAGATAGAAATGTTATGTGTAAACTCTTTATTGTACTAAAATAAAGAAGAACAGCACTCTTGACAACCGTTGAGATACATTTATGTATGGCACTATTAAACGCAAGTAAAGAAAGAAAGAAAGAAAGAAAACATATTTTCGTGATATAAAAACTTCAAAAAATAACAAAGGGAAAAAATATTTTTTTTTTTTAGTTTATTTACTCATAGATTTCTACATAATAAAAATGCGCATATCACGAAATGGTCCCAAAACAGCAAAACTTTTGCGAACGGCGCTGATCTTCCTTTGGGACCATCGCGTCACCCATCCATTGAAAAATAAAAAAACACAAAGTGAAACCGAACACATCAACACATTACAAGTAACACTTGACAGCCACAAGTGTTGCTTCGGCAGAGTCTCGGTACAGGCAGTGAAGTAGGTACTGGAGCGAGCTTGAGACAGACGCATACCAAGGAACTGTTTTACGTTTAATAGTGTCTATTAAGCTGCGTACCGACTGCGCGCACATTACGCTTACCCTACGCGAGCCCGGGTACGCGTACCCGGGCTCGCGTGTCCTGGAACGCCATCTCCGTACGCTATGTACGCGTACACTGTACGCGTAGCTGCAAGTACGGGCATGGCGTTCCAGGACACGCGTACCCGGGCTCGCGTAGGGTACGCGTAATGTGCGCGCAGTCCGTACGCAGCTTTAGGATAATTAGTTTACAGTACTTAAAGATAAGAAGAAGTTTAGATAGGGATCGACATAGAGTAAGTTTAAAAGTCAGATATACTGAAAGCTACAATACAATTCTTACTTATTCATCTTAAGTATATCGATATTTCACTTCTTAACTAAGTTATTGTACATTTGTAAGTACTCCTCATTGAAGATCATCTGTCTTTGACATTGAAACTCTTTAGAAGTCACACATACCGGCTCTTTTCCCTTAAATTTAATGCCATTGTATTCAATACCGATATTCTTTACTTCTCTCAGAATATCGTTCAAACAGGAACACTGCCACGGGTTCTGGTTGAAAAAGAACTTCTGCAACATCACCCCAGAGTTCCGTAGTTCCAGGCAAAAGTTATCTTGCAGATACGTGAATCGGTTACCCGACAGATTCAAGTTCTTCACGCCGGTACGTCTAAAAGTATTCACAGGAACATATTCGATCAAGTTATTGGACAAATTGATGTTCCCCAATTTATTCAAATTCGTGAACAAGTTTTCTGGGAGACGGGATATTTTGTTGTGATGCAGCGATATGGCTCTAATGTTTTTCATTGGTTTGAAAACGTTCTCGTGTATGAAGTTGATAAGATTACCTTCGAGTTCTAAATATTCCAAGTTGACGAGTTCAGCGAACACTTTCGAGTCTTGGAGTCTGGTGATTTGGTTAAATGACAACGCTAAACGAGTCATTGTGTTCAAATTTGATCGGACAGCAAAACCAGGCACTACTTGTAACGAACATCGCCGCAGTATCAACGTTTTCATCGTATGTAATGTATGCAGCAAATGTTCTGACGCACCAGTCATAACGTTACGACTAAAATCCAAATATTCAATGCTTCGAAAATGGTCGAATGTGTGAGTATCAAGAGTCTTTCCCGTTATAAAGTTATTTGATAAATCAAGGGAATTCAATTTGGTTAATGGTTCGAACGCATTCAGTTTGATCTCCTGTATAAAACTGCCGCTCATATTAAGTGCTTTTAAATTTGGCGTTTGTTTAAACACTCTGATGAATTCGGTAATATTGTTCTGGGATAAATCCAGCTCTTCTAAAGAAGGCAGTGCATTGAAAGCATCTTTTTCAATTCTGATGATACCACAGTTTCTCAGCACGATTCGTGTTATCTCATTATCATCGGACACTAGGCCTCTTCGCAGAACATAGTTTGGGCCTCCAGCTTGACATATAATATTTGAACCGATGGTGCTCATCTTTCGAGTGCATGTCGGATCTGCGTAGAGTCTATTAATAACCACAAGGAGGATAACGCCCTTCGCAGCCATTCCTGCCATGTCTGGAACAAATCGATTGACTGTTGTAATGTACATAATTTGGTACGGGTTGTACCTAGGCCGTGATTTAATTTAACCAGCTTCCGATATTTCGACTCAGTTGCATGCATCATAATCACGACTGCATTGAGATATCGGAAGCTAATTAAAGGGAATCCTGTAGCTCATAATATGTTTATACTAGCTGTTGCCTGCGGCTTCTTCCGCGAAGAATAGGGGTAGGTATAAAAAATAGCCTACGACCTATTTTCAGACCTACCGATACAGACAAAAATGTTTCATAAAAATTAGTCGAGCCGTTTTGGAGGAGTTGGATAACAAGCACCGTGACACGAGATTTTTATACACCGTGAAATTTTAGTGGTTGTTTTCCCGAAACGAGGTGATTTATTTTCGATTGTACAATCGATTTATAATTACTATTTTGACTAGAGTCAAAAATCCAATTGTGAAAAACGAAAGTCGAAAATGACCGCAAACCAATAGTAACGCTTCGTTGGTACAAGTAGCGTACGATCGTACGATAGTTTAGGTATCAACGAAGCGTTACTATTGGTTTGCGGTCATTTTCGACTTTCGTTTTTCACAATTGGATTTTTGACTCTAGTCAAAATAGTAATTATAAATCGATTGTACAATCGTTACTAAATCACTTCGTTTCGGGAAAACAACCACTAAAATTTCACGGTGTATATTAGAAGATTATTGTCTAATGCCATTTTAGTAACCGAGAATCATACAATGCTATATTTGACTGTTGAGTTTTCCTTAATGACTAATTCAAGATTCTGTCCAATACCTACCGATTGAAGTGTGGTGCTTAATTAATAAAAAATACACTGCGTTGTAAACGCGTTTAGGTTTCTATATCTTTTGTTGCTATTATATGATAGAAACATAAGATACAAACGCTATTAATGTTACTATGTTTTTGATCTAAATAGCGTCTGGTATGAGATTGTTTTTCATACAGTTTCCTATCATTTTCTTGTTATGTATTGTCAATTTACTTCTTAGAGCCACTTGCGCTTGCGGCAAAAAAAATGAATCTGGTTTAAGTCGTTCAACCTGGTTTATGTTTGCCAGTTTGTCACATATTGTCACTACTAAACCGTTCGAAACAAAATCTCTTTTATGATCTATTTAAATATGTAATAAAAGTAAAAAAACTGAATGCAGTGAGTACTCACCGATAAAAACGCACAGAATCTAACCAATTTGTGTGAAAACTTTGAACTTTTGCTTAATGCTTTTGTAAAACTGACTAGGTAAGGAATATCCGAGAGACTCGTCTGTGTAATACGAGACAAAACAGGTTACTATGGAAGCGATCCTGTTCATAAGGATATAATCGTAACGTACTTACTTTATAATGCGTTCTCTTTTCCACAGGGCATAAATGTCATTTCATTAATAAGCTATATAATGTTACTAATTGTGTCGACGTTTTCAAAGACGTAAAATATACTCAAATTGCTATTGTAATATTTGTAATGTGTGTTCTCTGTATTATAGATTAAGCTCAAATTGCAATACTACATTTTTTTTGAATACTTAGGCAAGTTTGATGTATATCGACACAATTTCAGACCATGAGGCCGATTTTTGAAAAAAAAAAGCTTTGAAGAGCCGCTCGTTGCTTCCAAAAGGCCAACAGTCAAGCATGAAGGATTATAACACATTAATAATAATAATAGTACAAAAAGCGCTCTTTATTAATTTTAATACGAAGCGTGCAAGATCAATGACCTCCGTTAAAAATATTGCCAACATGCGAGGCGAGATGTGACGATAGCGTTGTCATGGTTACCATGGACAAACAACGCTATAATAAAATTGTTGTGTCTGTAGGGAAATGTATCTTAAACTCTGAAGTTGTATCCTTGCTGATGCTGAATATTTGGATTAAATGTGTTATTAAAACAGTCGTTACTTTTGTTATATTTTTTCAACGTGATTCTTAGAGATGCTTCCAGCAGGCTAATATTATAGTCTGTCTGACTCCCTCGCAATCGCTAACGCGTCCATTTTGACAATTCTTGTATGGGCTGACAATAGGGATGTTGACACCACCAATCAACTGACGAACTTTTTATGAGCTGTCAAAACACAACTCTCCCATAGGGTTTAATGGCAATAGCAACATATGACGTCACTTGTTCGCCAACTCAATCAACTAACAATTTATTTGTTTCAAAGGAACAAAAAATCGAATTTTGCAGTTAATCGAAAATTAATCTGGTTTTCAGGGCTAAAATAAAGCGTTTTTTTACTGGGGTCGTGTCTTCGAATTATTTTTTAATGGCGTCAACATCCCTATTAGTATCGGAAACAGTCGCTGTCACAGCCATACAAAAACTGTCATTTCAATCCGATACCAAGTGTCAAAAAAGTTACACAATTACCCTGCAGTTCCGATTATGGCCGCCGGGATAGTACCCATTTCGACAATACTCGTATTTTCCCGGCATCTTCACGAGTAGCGTTGCCATCTGTAAAAATCAAAACTTTTGGGTCCCAAAGCCGGACATTAAGAAACATTAAGGGTTTTTGACTAAAATATGGAATAAAACACAATAAAATCCAGTTCGTCACCGATACTGAGTTTTGAATATATCATACTTCGAATGCTTATTTTGATTATTGATTGTGTCATATCAGAAAATATTGTTCTATAACTTTAATCAAATCCGAATTGCAAAAAGAATATAACTTTAAATAAGAATCTATCCATAATTTAATATTATAATTGCGAAAGTGTATCTGTCTGTACGTCACCTCTTCAAGCTTAAACCGCTGAACTAATTTAGATGAAATTTTAAACAGAGATAGTTTGAGTCCGGGGAAAGGACATAGGATAGGATTTATATTCCGCAAATTGGCATAGTTTCGCTGGATAGCGATAAACAAATTCTTCACAGATGGAGCCGCGGGCAACGACTATAAGAAGTTAAGTATGAAGTATCTTTTTCTATTTATTTTTTTATTTTCTTCAACTTCATTTTTTTATTACTTTTACGGTCATCCCGTGAAACCATATATTTCAAACTAAATACAAACTGGTAGAGGGCATAACATAGATGCGCTTTATCACTGCCTAAATGTGATTGTAACAGACTGAAGTGTACGATGTATGGGAAAGATTCGTCGCTAACTTCTAGACCAGTGGTGGTGTAGGGGTAAGCACGCAGCACGGAACGCTGAGGACCTGGGTTCGATTCCCAGCATTGGTCTTTTTTCTGGGGTTTTTTCTGTGCATCTATATTTCAGTTTGTATTTAGTTTGACTATAAGAAATCATTTCATAAAACTTACCAGATCAAACTAAGTCACCGAATTTATTGAATCAGGCGTTACTTTGCGGAGGTCCATATTAATGAACTAAAACAATTACTTTGCTCACCCGCGACCTTACAATAGTTACGTTTATGCAAGAAATGTGCGTTCATGCAGTTCCTCCACCTCCACACTGTACGAACACACACAAATCACATAAACCCAACCATCACCACCACCAAGCTACACTGACGCGTTTCGAACTCAACCAGAGCTCATCTTCAGAGTTACCACAACCGTATGCTATGCTACCAAACGTTAAACTAACAAACCAAAACAAATGTTTTAACTTGTCACTGTAACTTCTCAAGTACCCACTTTATTTTTCTTATTCTCAAACTACCCCACAAAAATTAACTTTTATTGACATATTTAAAACTACCTTGAATTTTTTTGTTTATTTATTTATAAGGCATATTTAATTAATACTAACTGTTCAAATTCGACCCAAGCCATAAACGTAACTATTGTAAGGTCGCGGGTGAGCAAAGTAATTGTTTTAGTTCATTAAGTCACCGAACTCTCCACATCTCCGAAGGTGATATGACTAATCGACTGACTCAATTTTATTCCAAAACCTTGATTCTATTAATTACCTAATCTTGTTTTGTTGTTATTCGTAAGATCAGATTAGCATAGGTAAGCAATAAAATCTGTATCAATTTTCGATTCTGTTCCATATATCGTCATCATCATCATCATCATCTCAGTTTACACGTCCCACTACAGGGCACAGGTCTCCTCTCAGAATGAGAGGGTTTGGGCCGTAGTTCCCACATACTTCACACATACCATTGAATCTTCTCAGGTATGTGCAAGTTTCCTCACGATGTTTTCCTTCACTGTAAACCTCACGGTAAATTACAAATGTAGCTTCGCACATAAATTCCGAAAACTCAGAGGTGCGAGTCGGGATTTGAACCCATGACCTTCTGCTTGAGAGGCCATAGGTCAAACCGCTAGGGCACCACGGCTGCGAATGTGCGATTAAAATCGTGGATTATGAGTAAATATGAGATATATCATATGGGTTAGATATCTAAATGAAACATTACATTTTACTCAGATTTCCTTTATTACCTAAAACATACGATACGATAGGTACTCACTTAAGTCACTTAAAATTGATGTGCTAACTCACAGAATTGTTAAATTTAAACTGTTTAGTAATCAAAAAATATTTGTCTCTTAAATATTAGTATTTTGCAAAAGTGTGGCCTGAGTGAAAAAGTTCCATCTGATGTCTTAGGACAGGGGTAATTTAAGTTTTCAGATAGCTGCCCTAGAGTTAAATACTACTTAAAGACCAGTGCAGTTGGAACCTTTAATATGCTAGATTCATAAAAAATATACTTTATTGCTCCGTCACTCAAATTATTAAAAAATACTGAACACGTGTTTTTTCTTTTGTCCATTAAACATAAAATTATCAAGATAAGCCCGTTAAAGTTCCGTGTGACGTCACTCCTTGGTAAGAACACTTTTTACTTAGATGTGACATCACGGCCCCCCTCCAGCGAACCCTGACGCGCTTTATCTTTGTAATTTTTTGTTTAAACGACAAAAGAAAAAATACGTGTCCGTTATTTTTTGTAATCTGATCGACTAATTATATATTTTTTATCCAGGACACTAGCCAATTCTTAAAACTTCATTAATTATATAAATAGATACTTAATGTACTATTTACAGTAAAAAATATTGTAGGAAATTATTTGCATAAAAAAATCAAAATGTATAAAAAACATATAGTATTCCCTGGGCCCAATTGCATAACAAAGTACAACTAATATTACAAGAGGAACTCTCGCTTCAGTTATTTTAACTAGAAAGGGAGTTCCGCTTGTAATATAAGTTGTACTTTGTTATGCAATTGGGCCCTGACTGTAGTAACATGCATGGCATAAGAAATCGGTTGAAAACAAAGGAGTACCTACTGGGTTATAAAATCCTTTACTCATTACCTATATATTCAAATCAAGCAGAAGAATCGAATGAAATACTGTACTTACCTATTGCTATGGTTATTTATTTTGTATAATTTCTAAACAAAAAAAAACCGGTTTTGTGTATCAGAAATAGCTAGTTAGGCGAAAATATAGATTAAAAAACTTACAAATATGAAAAATACAAGCATGACTAACTATAATCTTACCAACTACCGATTCAGATATTTAGTACATAAATAAAGCAACCTAAATAAAAAATGTATGTATATTAGTTCAAATGCAAAAAGGTATATATTAGAGTAATATTATATGGCTTCTTGTAAAACTATTTCAAGAAATAAAGGAATTTTACATGACAATATAATACCTTAAAATTCACTCACACTTTATGAATTGACCGATGTAAAATTTTAATGTTTTTTAAATGCGACGACTTAAAACTATTGGCAGTAATAATGGAGAGACTTGCTAGTTATAATTTTCTTGCTTTCTTGGTTAATGCTATAAGAATTAAGAGGCTTTATACTTTTCTAAATATTATATCATAATAAAAATAAATATATAGTAGTTGTTTGTTAAAACATAATAAGCTTGATTATTAATTCTTATGCCAATACCCAATTGTGAAACGTTAAAATGTTTAGAAATATCTACCTCCAGGGTAACTAGTTACAGTGAAAAATGTAGATGAAAATATCTATCAATTTATAAATTTAACATAATCGAAAAGAGCTTAAAAATGCCAATATGAAGTACGACAATCGAATTGTTAAATTAAACAATAGTTAATATTTTAATACTATTACAATATGTTACAATTTTCAAAATAAACTTACTGACTAGTTTTTTACGGATATAAAAATATATTTAATTACAATTATGGGGCTTATAAAAATAAGAAGCATATCATTTATTCTCTGATTCAAGTTTATTTCTATTATTTCATAAAATACTTGAGAATAATGTTTACATGGTTTTACTCTGACAGAAGGAGATTTTATGGCAGTATTTTTTAAAGTTTGTGATTTTGTTGCCTTTGCTATTTTGATGGTCTAAAATTACAGTTTTCCGTATGTGGGAGGGTAGGTATAAAGAAAATGCCAGTACAGTCGGCCAAAATTATGGTCTATCACCCTACGGTTGTAGTTAATTTGCATGTCATTGTACAACGAAGACGATTTTCCCTTGCAATAATATAATGATAGTGACTAAAGACGTCACTCAATTAGAAAACTCAACCTTAGTGACGTCACAGAAACTTTTGTCAAAGCTGCAAGCTGATAGACCACATTCTTGGCCGACCGTCTTAGGAGTGTATGAATGTGGTGTTATATAAAAGTGACACTGCACTCTATAGTTTAGGATGCAGGTGATTTTCAAAAATAAACTAACATTATCATCATCGTATCAGCCAAAAGACGTCGCTGCAGAATAAAGGCCTTCCCCGAAGAGTTCCACAACGATCGGTCTTAATCTGTATCCAAGTGGTACCAGCAGAGTAATTGTGTAACTTTTCTGACACTTGGCATCGGATTGAAATGACTGTTTTTGTATGGCTGTGACAGCTGGCTGTTTCCGATACCAATTGTCAACCCATATAAGAACTGTCAAAATGAACGCGATGGCGATTGCGAGGGAGTTAGACAACTAGCCTGCTGCTTTCACCACGGGCCTGTTGCATAACAAAGTGCAACTAATATTACAAGCGGAACTCTCGCTTCAGCTATATTAACAAGAAAGGGAGTTCCGTTTGTAATATAAGTTGTACTTTGTAATGCAACAGGCCCCTGATCGTCGGTCTATCGTGTCGGGGCACCTATTCCTAGCCACGTCTTTCGGTTGGCGGTGTCGCACTCTGAACCTTGCACACTTTACTTATCTTATTTTAACCGAACTTGTACCACTCCCGGAACTTACGTAACGAAATGTATACCGTCTATAAATCACCTCGACGTTTCAGCCACGTCGTAGTGCCCGTAGTATCGAGTAGACTTTAACCCTTTTCCAGGCCCCGTCTATTTAGATACGCTACTACAAAATTAATCATTGTGTTATATTGTTTACCTACCAATGCAGAATTAATTTAAAAGCAAAGCATATTTCAAACAAATTCAATTGATTTTCTGCCATATTGTAAAGGGGACAAGGTCGAATGTTTGTATATTTATGTGGTCGCTATATGCACTATGCCTAGAAAATAGTTAATGCGATGCCGCTGCGAAGTGTCCGATGCGGACGTAATTTAAACAGTTTTATTACACGATTTATTATATGTATAGATAAGTCCAGGGAGTGGTCGTAGCTATGTTAACTTTAAAACAATACAATGTTCACGTATTTGACGCGACTGGTGAATTTCTATGAATGTATTCTAAAAATATCTTAAAGCTAAATTGAAATGACATGACACATAGTTAGCGTTACTAATTAATACTCGAAATGAGATGGACTTACAGTAAATATAATTTGAAAAACACCTACTTAATACAGTGGCGTAGCGTGCCTTGGAAGGGGCCCTATATCAAAATTAGTTGGGGGGCTTTCCCGGTAAGCACGAGATTATGTGACATTGCGGATAACATTTTACTAATTTTTGCTTACACACGTTAGGGGCCTCTGTAGCCCGGGGGGCCCGTATCATTGATACGGCTGATACTGCGGCAGCTACGCCCCTGGCTTAATTGACAGCAGACCGGCTAGCATAACACGGTTAAATTCTGTGTCAGGCAGTACAAAGACTCAGGAAACACTAAGGGCTTGTTTCACTACTGTCTGTTAAATTCTGTAATTTTATTTTGTGTACTGCTTCTAGATAGATACATACTTAAATACATATTAAACACCCAAGACCCGAGTACAAACATTCGTATTTTTCATACAAATATCTGCCCCGACACGGGAATCGAACCCGGGACCTCAAGCTTCATAGTCAGGTTCTCTAACCACTAGGCCATCTCATCTGGTCGTCGATTGAACAGAAACAGCATTAAATAAGATAACCGGAACTTAGCCGGGTAGTGAAACAAGGGTAAATACTCTACACAGCTATTTATTCCTAGGCATTAGATATCACTTCGTAGGCCCTGGCCATAACTTAACGCGACAGGCAGCGACACTCGCGGATTCTTTATTCATTACACGTTCTCATCATACGTCCCACTGCTGGGCAAAGCGCACCGAGGGCTCCTTACGTTGGTATGTCAAAATGTATGGTAGAACCGGCCGGCCGTATCTATAAAAATTCAGTTAGCAGTGCCCTGCTTCTAAGAAAAATGTACGAAGTGTTGGGTCATTAAATATTGGTTGTTTGGGACCACCTTAATTTTTAAATTTTAATTTATTATTTATTGATCTGTCTGTCTATCTATTACGGTTCTTGGGATACAGCTCTGTGACGGACAGACATGCAGATGGACGAACAGTGCAGTGACATGAAAAGGGTTCCGTTTGTCACCCTTCGGGTACGGAATCCTACTAAAGATACCGTCAGTCGCGCATTGTCATGGCTGGCCCGGCCCGGTGTATCGTAGTCCCTGATAAACTAGCTGGTCGGAGAAAAATCGAGAAACCTTTTTTAATTTCGAATATTAATCGTCACGTTCTGGCCGCTCTAAAGGGAAAGAGAAGAAGAACACTAAAGTAAAACTAAGCTTGTCTATGACTGCGCGATCAGAAAGCAAACCGCAAATAAATAAGCTAACAATCTCTGCTTATTACGAACTTATTGAGTACTTACATAGCAGATCCGATCACGGACTCCAAAGCAAAGGTAAGGAGAGACTTAGGAGGAACTAGAATTACAAATTAAGGGCCTGTTTCACGACCTTCTGTTAAGCGCCTAGTATTCATAAGAGATATCTATGAAGCCGTCTTTATTTACTCGAAGGAATTAAACAGAAACGGCATTACAGATATTAGAAACTTATCAGAGAGCGGTGGAGCAGGTCCTGAAGAGACAGTTTTGAATTAGCTTACAAATGGTCTAATACTTGCAACATACGAGGACTTTTCAACTGTCAAAACTCGTTTAAGCTTAAGAACTAGATACAACGAAATGAGTCTTATTTACTATTGGTTAGATATATTATTTATGATTCGTGTGAGATGAGATACAATAGCAATTTTTGAAATCTGGTGGGTCATTAAAATTTAACGTGCAAGCACAGACCAAATCACGCTATTTCAAAACAAAAACTAAACGGACTATTTGAAAACCAAAAGTTATTAAAATGGTTTTAAATATGGAATTATCCGGCCCCTCGTACTGGCCGCACAACGGCGATCGGCGGTGGAGGTGGCATCATGTCAAACTCCTCTACGATTGTCTTTGGATGAAGCGCGCTTATGTTATTGTCAACCGTGTACGTCCTCGCGTGCGTTTGTACCATGGTCTTCGGTTTGTTGACGAGCCACTCGCTTCGGTTGCGGATCCGCTTGTTTCTGGCTATCTGCTTGTCTCGTACGTGCTGGAGTCTGGCGAGGAGACCCTTGATCTTTTGCGGGCTCAAGCCAGTGCGGCCTGATTGGAGGAGGTTGGCGTTGCGGCGGAAAGAGCCTTCTGGGTCGTGGCGGTTCCATTGGTAACTGGAAGGAGAGAATATCATCATCATTTTTAATATATGATTTTTTTTGTTCTTTTTTTTGACTGCACTTGCATTGACATCCTATCAGCTATCTATATCTTTGAAGTGAATCCGATCATCAGAAGTGGGTAGAAGTACAAGATTTGAATACAACTAACATAAGTCACATCACAAATCATCAAAAATTAAATAAAAGTTTGTAAAAGCATACGTAGTACTGTAAGTACACTAAGTAAAAAATGTTGCAAATAAATAAATACTGAATACCGTAAAATGGGGTGAGTTGGGTCGAAATCGAAGTTCAAACCTGGTTACCTATCAAAATTTAGAATTATTTTTTTCCGAATATTTAAAATCCCGAATGCTTCATTTATCCAAATGCATTTTTTTCTGAAACTGTAAATATTTCAGGATTTTTATAAAACAACCCTAACCTAACCTGAAGGGTTCTACACGATGGCCCTGAAATAAATCCTGAAATATTTACAGTTTCAGAAAAAAATGCTTTCGGACAAATTAAGCTTTCGGGATTCTAAACCTTCGGAAATAAAATTTTCTAAACATCGATAGGATCCCATGAATTTTATTTGTCAATGATAATTTGTTGCTTCATTGCATAGTTTCAACGAAAAATACATAATAGTAGGCAAACCCAGCTCACCCCGTGGTTGGGGTTGTAAGGGCTAGCAATGGGGTGAGAGGAAAATTGCTAGGGTTGACACTTTCGGATTAAGACAATAGCTTGACTTGCCAAGAGAATTTTTATTAATGTAGCAAAATTATGTTTTATTTATGCTCCTACTTAAACCGGTTTAATGTTTTCTGTAAGTCGTGACCCTTATTTTTATGACGTATAAATAGTTTTTTAGATCAATTAAAAAAAATACTTTGATCTATATGGAATTAGTAAGGAAGGTGAATCCCATCAAAAACATTAATATGAAATTAATGACCTGCATGACACACTATGAAATAAATAAAATGCACATTTTTAATATAGCATATTTATTTAAATTGCAATTTCTTTAATTCTTGCGCTACTTCAATATTTTTTAAAATAATATTTACCATTTTTTCATAATGTAAGACACTTTTGACTACTTATGTAAATCGACAACCCTGAACTACGAACACCAACTCCCCCCTCTATCATCCCAGTACACCCCGTTCGTAACACCAACTCTCCCCATTCATTACCCAACTGTCCCCGTTGTCGATCCAACTCACCCCTCAGTACATCCCTGCTCTCCCCATAAAAATCCTCAAATGCGGTTAAATCGTTTTCTATGTTAAAACCATTAAAAATAAAGAAAATATAACTTATGTTTTTCTGTTTCCAATAAGCCATGTAAGTATATACACGATATCCGAAAGGTGGATGAACACTTACTTTGGCAAACATCACATAAAAACAAAGTTAAATTCAACTAAAAATCCGCTGCTTTCGAGCATCAACTTTGACAGTGAATTTGTTTTTCAAAATTGTATGATTTGGCAGCTTAGTATTGCGAAAAGAAGAAAAAATATGTCTAAAAATATAATCAAATTACTTTGAGAGCATCCTGAGCCCGAAAATTAAAGTAGCTACTGAAAAAAGAAATTCTGGATTCGCAACCCAACTCCCCCCGCGAACCCTACTCACCCCATTTTACGGTACCGAAGATGTTTAACCAGTTTCAAATCTCCTTCCAAATTGCAACCAAAACTACTTAATTCTCAGCAAATATCAAGGTACTAATCATTTATTGATCATTAAAGACCTCGTTTCCCGAAACCGTACCACATTCGACGCAGTTAACGCGTTATTCGGTTTTTCCACTTGGTAACTGATCTCATTACGTTTTTATTGCTCTGTCTAGCTGAATTTTAGTAGCATTACGTTTGTGTTTGCGGGTTCGAATTGTTTCTTGATGACTTTAAGTATCTATGAATGTACTAAAGGAATTTCATTACACTATGATTGTCCGCTTGAAATGAAAACACATGTGCCATTTGTATCGCAGTGTAATAGTCATAGTCATACTACGATCCTAGTTCTGAACTACGGACGGGGTTTGAATATTTAATGACAGATGGTAGATATAAAACAAGAAATAGTCGCATGATAGGTAAATACGTAAATGATGTGATCATTTGTATGGTGTGATGTCTAAGAAAACCTGTCAGAGAAAAAGCCAATGTTCTGGTTGCTACTGACCATATAGAATAAGAGTATAGTGACAAGCTGCTATTAAAGGATGGGTGTAGACCGTGAATGCTTTTAATGTGTTCCCGATATTTTGACGCAGTTGAGTAGCGTACACCATGATCACGGATCATAATCGGCAACTCATTAAAGGTAATCGTGGTCTACATCCTTTAGCAAGTATATAATAATGTAATTATTATCTACTTGCTAAAGTAAATTAAAAAATAATGGTAAGCAAAAGTAATCTCAGAAGAACATAGAAATATGAAAAACTTACCCAGGGAATGGTCTAGTAAGCCTCCTCGCCGGTCGCGGCCAAGATCTCTTGCGCAGCTCGTTCGGTCTCTGTCCATGAGGATTCGGCTTTCCTCGGGTCGCAGGGCGCAGTCGGAGCGGGCTCGGGTGCAGATCGTAAGATTTCGGATTAAGCACAGGATTGGCAGTTACGTCGTTTATTCGCGGGTCGTTTTCCTCACGACTGACACTGGGAGCTGTGATTTCGTTTGGCTTGCCCATCCTCATCCAACGCTTGTGTAGGTCTTTCGTCTTCGATTTGGGTACCTTTCGCAGTTTGGTCTGGCACACGTATCGGTGAGGCTCGTAGCAGCTACGTGGTGACCATCTGGAAATCAAGAAGGAACTTGATTAACAAACAATATTTATTTAAGACGAGATGTCTGGAACTCTATACGACGCTAGACACTTTTACAAGCTTAAGTGTACTAGATCTTTGTTTTTACTTGTGGTATCTTGCATTGAGGAGACAATTAATACCGAGAGAGTTGACGAAGACGTTCTTGTTTACTTACTTTTTAAAGATGCAACAACGAGGTTTAACGGTTTAAAACCGAGATTAGATAAATTAGCTTCTAAAGACAAAAATATGAAACTACCGCATGTATAAATAAACGCCATAATCTGAGCCATTTCTAATAACTATTGAGTCATTAATAGCTTTGTAATAATCATTAAAGCTTTGTATGCCACAGAACGCCATCTGCGAATATGAGGGGTTTTATACAGCACAATGGGTGTCGCAACATGGCTCGTAAACCTTTTTATTGCTTTTCGCGGTATCGATCGTTTCGACCGGAGTCGCAGACGCACTGTAATAATAAGCGACAACAGGATCGAGGTCAGTTTTGTGTTCTAAGTGTGCTTTCTATTTTTATTAATTATTATTTTGATTCTCTCAAGATGATTATTCAGAAAAAATAGAAACATATAATTGAGATTTCCTCTCCAACATAGATACAGCTCGAGCCAACATGAGAAATAAGTTTTTAAAACTGTTCGGATTTGTGATAGTGTGATTGATTGTGTGAGTGTGATCAATAACTACTATATGTACTAATAACTTCATCGACATAAAGCTTTGGGGAATCTACAAACTAAAGATTTACAATGTAGAAAAGGTCGCAACAACATCGGAACAAAAGGAGAAAACAGGTTTTGTAAAACTCATACAAAATGTGTGTTTTACGGTTTAAATCGAAAGCTGTAAAGCTTTATTTGATTTGACTAGGCGTACTAAGAGTAGGGTTCTTTAAATGTCTTGTTGCTGAGTTTCTAGCCAATTTTTCTCATTGTAGACTTTAACTGCTTGTACTTAATAAAATAAGCTTTATGCTAACTCATTGCTGTAAAAGTATGACTATTTTGACTCATTGTTAGTCAGTAATAACCGACGAGTAAAGTTGGTGTACCACAAGGGAATGTTTTGGGTCCTCTGCTCTTTGTTCTAAGTTTAATCTCAATATGAATGGTTTGATCCCTCTATCACATCACATCAGTAATAAATGTGTTGTGCATAAGGCTTACGTTCCTCTTCCCTTGGTTATGGATACCTAAGCGTTTGTCGCTAAGCGCTATACTTACTTTTCTATATTGCTGTGCAATAAATTTTTATTTTCTACAATTTTGCTTGTGTTTCAACAACTAATATTGTGCTCAACATTTATTTAATAAACAGTTTTTGTTTGTTTTGTGGTTTAGTAGGAATATCGAAATTGTAACCAGTTTTTAGAAAGTCTGACTTTAAATTTTTTTGTGGCGCATAGTGGCGCATTCTTCTTGGCAAATACACCGTGAAATTTTAGTGGTTGTTTTCCCGAAACGAGGTGATTTAGTATCGATTATACAATCGATTTATAATTTCTATTTTGACTAGAGTCAAAAATCCAATTGTGAAAAACGAAAGTCGGAAATGACCGCAAACCAATAGTAACGCTTCGTTGGTACCTAACCTATCGTACGATCGTACGTTACTTGTACCAACGAAGCGTTACTATTGGTTTGCGGTCATTTTCGACTTTCGTTTTTCACAATTGGATTTTTGACTCTAGTCAAAATAGTAATTATAAATCGATTGTACAATCGAAACTAAATCACCTCGTTTCGGGGAAACAACCACTAAAATTTCACGGTGTATAGTCTGTCTGAAAGAGCTGGTTTTAGACTTTATACTTTGGGGAGACCAACTGTTTCTCACAGTTGTTTAGTTTGCGTGTCATTCATTCGTACGGCTAATAAGTTACACTCTTTATGGCGCTTTCGCAAAATACGGGGCAAGGAGAAAATAGTTTGTTTCGCGAGGCGAGGGTTGAGCATACAGTAATGGGACTTAATTGCATTGCTACCGAGGAGACGCATCTAATTTTTATATTTAGAACTCGCAGTTGAAATATTTCTCAAAATTAATGCTTGCTGAGTAATGTTTGTGTATTATTGGGTTCGATTCAACAAATGCACTCTACACTGTAAATACTGTTTTTAGGGTTACCTCAAGAGGAAAGAAGGAACCCTTATAGGATCACTTCATTTTCCATCTGTCTGTCTATCAAGACCCGTTTTTCTCAGAAACGTTATTGGTATTCTGTTACAATTTATAACAAAAATTAAGGTCTACAGATCCTTCCCGAGTCCCTTGAAGCTATGAAAAAAAAATTGTCTAAGTTCAGACGATCAACAGACACAAACTTTTAAAACTGTGATAATTTTCATACAAGAACGGGGGTAATGAAAACCTAAATGGTACTGTTGACATAGAATTATGAAGTTTGGTAAAAAGTAAAACCTTACAGCACAGTTTAAGGGAAGAGCTATAATATTAGTAAGATTTTGTAGATGATGTTCTATTATAAACATGAAACTACCGTGAGACTCACTCATAGTGAAAATAAACGGATCACTCACGTCTCAAAACGAGTTTAACTCGACATGTTTCGGGCTAGTCCGTAGCCCTTCCTCTCGGAGTCGCACGTCACAGCGGCTGCCAAACGTGCACTGCGTGCTAACGCCCTGGTCGCGCGGCTACTCGACACAACTGACAGCGACACACAACTACCCCCGTTTTCATCATCACTTTTATTGTCAATAGGAGTTTTAGGATTATATCGGAGAGACTGGACGTAATGTTTCCACAAGGTTATCGGAGCACATACGCAGTATGAAAAAGCAAGACAGCAAGGGGTCTGCGGTGGCCGAACACTCAATGGACTCGGGCTCGACGCACTACATCCGTTTTGATAAGGCTTCCGTACTTGCGAGGGAAAAGTTTTTTCATTCCGCGGAAGGTGCGTGAAGCCATCGAGATTGGTCGTCATCCAAACTTTAACCGGGATAGTGGTTGGTCAGTACCCCCGAGTTGGAAAACAGTGTTGAATGTTCGTACTGCGTCAACGGTGAGTGTGAGCGAACCTTTACAAAGTGATGTGGTTAGTGTTGTGTGCTACCCTACATTTGACAATGACAATAAAAGTGATGATGAAAACGGGGGTAGTTGTGTGTCGCTGTCAGTTGCGTCGAGTAGCCGCACGACCAGGGCGTTAGCACGCAGTGCACGTTTGTCAGCCGCCGTGACGTGCGACTCCGAGAGGAAGGGCTACGGATTAGCCCGAAACATGTCGAGTTAAACTCGTTTTGAGACGTGAGTGATCCGTTTATTTTCACTATGATGTTCTATATTCACCTAAACAGTAGATCAGGCATCATGGCGATGCAGTGCCACTGCAGCTCCTCTGGCGTCATACGCTTCATCTTAGAGAAGGACTGGTAGCGCATGGCTCGCAGCTCACCGCCCCACTTCCATGCGCGGGCGCCGTAGTCGTAGATGCCGCCGATCCATCGGGACACGTGTTCTGGAAAAGCCGACGGCGTTGGTCAGACAATATTATAAGTCTAGGACTTAAGGTAGGTATACCACCACACCATCAACCTGAAGTCGTCCACTGTTTAACGAATGCCTCCCCCAAGAATGCTACAATGAACTGGCCCTTACGACACTAATCCTAGTTCGCTAAGACTCCCAGATGAGATATATACATAAGTATATAATTATTAACGTCAATAATGGGGGAACAAGAAAAGGCGATGCTGCGATGCAAAAACCCTGGCAAAGCCATAAAAAAATAAAAACAAAAAATATTAAAAACTCCGGTTTCTAGTATGATAAGACTCCCAAGTTTTGTTTGTTCCTCGAGACAGGGGAGGGATAGGACTATTCGATACTGAGAGAGGCCGGCCTGCCAACGCTGCGTCTCCCAGTTTGTCATCGCCACTAAAGAACCTTTCTCCCTCAACGGTTATTTGTTCTTCGAACGACGTGGTCTGCCCTATGTCAATTCAACTTACATATTTCTCCAGCTATGCCAGTGACCCTAGTTATTTCGGTGCATTTTCATATTTCGGATTCTATCGCGCATAAAATCTCCGAGTTTAGGGTTTAATAATCATAATCCTCTTCTTTACGTTGCCGTATCTCTTTCAGTTTTAGGAAAGAATGGAGTCTTTTCCCGTGGGTGTCGTAAAAGGAGACTAAGGGAGCTGATGTGAGAATGGGCAGCAGAGCTCTCTGCCAACTTTGAACTCCGTACTCGTCCATTGCGGTGTGGAAGGAAAGTGGAAACTACTGTAGTGTGAGCTGCGCCACACACACACTCTCCCATTACGTATCTATATAATAAGGCTTCATTTCTCGAATATACGCAGTATTTACTCGGACTTAGTCGTTTCAATACACCCATCCTTACGACAACATTACATGGCGATCCTGCCAGTGCCGCTGCCTCGTGCGGTGCTGGCGGCGCGCTGCGCCACCAGTATAAACGACTTATAAAATTGTGGAAAAGTGGACAGTTAAAAAGTGTGGACAGTTTAAGAAGTGTGGACTAAAAAAAAAGACAATTTAAATTAATAATAAGTGTACCTATAGAATAAAAATAGTTATGTTAGTATGTTTAAATAAAAATAAGAACACCTACGTTATAAGACAGACAAAGGAGACAATTATGTAAGAAGAACTAATACGGAAAAAACTACGGAAGAAACAAGAGAAAAATTAAGATAACATAATATGAAGAATATATTAAATTGAAGAAATATAGGAAGAAAGAAGATAAAATATGAAGAGAATACTTAAAAGAAAATGAAGTAAGAAGAGAAGAATAAAATCAATGAAAACGAAGAATGAAAAAATTAAGAAGAAATAAAATGAAGAAGTAAAGTTAATAAACTTATGTAAGAAAGAAGAATACGATATATTAAATGATAATCAAGAAAGAAGAATATACTTAAGTAAAACAGAAGAGAAAACTTAAACAAAGAATGAAGAAATTGAAGAAGAAAACTAGGTATGACAGAAGAATTAAGGAGACTGGCTGCGAGGAGTTGTTGGAGTGGTTACGGTATGCAGCAGGGAGACGATGGAGTCCAAGACGAGCTGATGGATTCGGACGAGCTGCAGGGAGTAGGACCAGCCAAACAAGAGATGTTATTTTATTTTAACTACTTATTTGGAACTTTAAAAAGTGTTAATTTTACTTTTATTCGTAAGTATACCGCATTATTAAATCAAGTTTATTTGTGTTTTAAGATAATAATATTTAGGAATTGCCATTTGTTGACGAGATTTTGCAGATTTCATAAAATTCAGTTTTTTTCCAATCTTATTTTGTGGTTAATAACAATAATTTTATTACAGTCGTAAATTAATTCATACATTCTAAAAATAGAATACAAAAGATTTGCGATAAGTCGGATGATCTCATATAGGTCATCAAACATAGATATCGGAATGTGAGGTGTGTTATTTCGTCTCACATTTCACTAGGCAAATGAGGTACTGTGCGCTCTTTAAGTAATGATTTAATTAGATCGTTATGAAATTGATTTTACATAATTTTTTTTTACAACATGATTGATTTATTTATTAGGATGCATTCAAATAGCCAAGATTGTCACTTTTATTCAGCTGCAGACGGATAAAAAGGACGATCCGAAAATAATTTGTTATTGTTGCTAGCTTGATCACCTGGCTTCCATTTCAAATTATTAGTACAAGTTCAATAGATAGTTACAATATTTGAAAATATAAGTACCTACGCAGTTGTTGTTTTTTTTTAAAATCTGCTAGTTAGTATAATGATCATTTTTTTTTTAGTTACGAAATGGTTATATGATTTCTAGATTTCAATTTCAGAATAAGGAAACGTCGGTATAGTAATGAATTTTGAATAGAATTTGAGGTACGTATTGAGTTAGGAAAGGAAAGGTTTTATCAGATTAGGTTATCGTATGATTTTGAAAGAAAGGTATGTGTTAGGGGAAGCGGAAACAATCAAGATTTTCATTAGCTGTAAAGAAGGCCACTCTTAAAAGTTGATGGAATTCTTGCGAGTTGAAGTTTTCAATTGAGTGAGTTATTTGTAAGATATTTGAATGCGTTTTTTATTTGAAGGTACCTATAGGATAGAAGTAGTTGTAATTCCAAGGTCCACCAGGATATAAGGCTAGGTAGCTGAATCCTTGATATTGGATCATGTTTCGGTCGAGCTACCACTCGTGACAATTCTTGGACACAAGGTATGATATAAAAAAAGAAAGGAAGTGTTAAATGAACTACCTAGGTAAGTTTTGTGTAAATGAATATTATGAATGTGCGCGCACGAAAGTGAATAAAATATCCTTATATCCTGAACTAATAAATAATATGAAGTTAAAGTCCGGCCGGACACGAAATATATAAAAGTGCTGTGGACCTTGATGATGTTGACTTGATGATGATGATGATATTATAGTGATGCCAAAGTAGCACACTTATAAATTAGATATATAAAATGTACGAAATGAGTTAGGCAGAGTTAAAGATATGCAAAGTATGAATTTATTAGAATAAAAGTATAGAAAAAGACGTTGAAGAATATAAGTAATTAAAATCAGAAAGTTGAGTTTACAGGAAAAAAAAGTGTTATGTTTATGTTATGTTATGATAAATATATAGGTAAAGAGGGCACAGTACACATCATTAACGGTAAATTAAATAACGGTAGTTTTTTTTATTTATGAAAAATTTATATTAGGTATATCTCGTCAGCAAAGCGAGCAAATTTAGAAGTAAAAAAAAAATACCTGCTAGTTAATGGTATTTAGATTAAAAATGTGTTATGTTTATTATTCAAATGAATTACGTGAAATAGTTTAAAATGAAAGTTTTTAAGTGTAAAAGTTTTTGTGTATCCTAAATTTGTATACTTAGTTTTTTGAACATTTTAAATTTTTTTTGATTAATTAAAAAAAAATTGGCATATTTTTTTTTCTTTTTCAACGGGGGAGGTGTAGTGTGAGCTGCGCCACACACACACTCTCCCATTACGTATCTATATAATAAGGCTTCATTTCTCGAATATACGCAGTATTTACTCGGACTTAGTCGTTTCAATACACCCATCCTTACGACAACATTACACTACCACACTATTCTCCCGACAAAGTCGTCATGAACGATCCACCCATCCTTAACGGAAGATCACGACTGTCAGTCAAGAGTCAACTTCAAGAGTCAACTTGGATGAAGGTCCTATTTATATCTTACTACGGATATGGTTGTGGGACAGAACTTGATGCCTAATGGTTTGAAATATAGCCTCTTAAGCAGAGAGTCGTGGTTTCGAACCTAGGCTCGATTTTTGGAATTTATTTACACGTAATGCCCATTATGCGTCTAAAAAATCCCATCCGCAGCTAACAAAAGAACTGATAACCTTGAAAGCGCTGAACCAATTTTGATGAAACATGGCTAAAAACTATCGCCAAATAACCTGCTTTCAAATAAATAAATAAATAAATATTAGGGGACAATCTTACACAAATCGATCTAGTCCCAAACTAAGCAAAGCTTGTACTATGGGTACTAGACGACGATAAACATACTTATATAGATAAATAAATACTTAAATACATAGAAAACATCCATAACTCAGGAACAAATATTCGTGCTCATCACACAAATAAATGCCCTGACCGGGATTCGAACCCAGGACCTCTTGCTTCGTAGGCAGGGTCACTACCAACTAGGCTAAAGAGGTCGTTTAAAAAAACAGCATCCAAATCGGTTCACCCGTTTAAGAGCTATGATACAGACACACACACATAGCGATCAAACTTATAACACCCCTCTTTTTGCATCGGTCGGGAGTTAATAAAAATACGCATGAAATTTACCATGAGCTTTTTATCATCATCATTATCATCATGCCAGCCGACATGTCCCACTGCAGGCTTCGTCTCTTATAGTAAGAGGGCTTGGGCCGTTGTTCCCATGCAGGTCCAGTGCGGATTGGGAAATTTGCATACACCATTAAATTTCTTCTCAAGTATGTACAATCGGCCCAGACGCCAGCTTGACACCTTAAAGGCCCAGTTTGCGTGCAGTGGCTAGACATCTGTCCATACCAATCCATACCAATGAACTTCAATGGCTGCAAGCAAATTTGTTTTGAAACTGGCAAGCTGGCGCTTGGGCCGATTGTACAGGTTTCCTCAAGATGTTTTCCTTCAGCGTAAAGCGCATGGTAAATTTCAGAAAACTCAGAAGTTCGAGCCCGGGGTCGAACCCACGACCCTCTGCTTGAGAGACTATAGCTATAGCTACCACGGCTTATTGCCAGCCATGAGCTTTTACATGAATTATATTTCGTACTAAATACAAACTGAAATATAGATGCACAGAAAAAACCCCAGAAAAAAGACCAATGCTGGGAATCGAACCCAGGTCCTCAGCATTCCGTGCCGTGTGCCACACCCCTACACCACCACTGGTCTGGTCCGTAAAAGTAATAAAAAAAAAATGAAGTTGAAAAAAATAAATACAAAAAGATACTTCATAGCTAACTTCTTTTACATGAATGAAAACATCAGGAAACCTGATGATGGTAGCACATGAATAAATACGGAGCAGAAGAAAAGCTTCCGAACAGTGCTCGAAATTCTTACCTATTATCATAGGGTTGTCGCTCGGTAAAAACAAAAATTAAAAATCAAACTAATTTATTTAAACAAGTACCTAAGTATCTAATATCTGTATATCTACAAACACTACAACAGGTAGGCATCTTTAAAAACAACCGAATACCCGAACTATGTAGCTAAACGCTAAACGGTCGCGTCGTCGCTGGCGGCACACCTGAACTTTGTCTACTCACTGAGCTAGTTCAAACCGGTTTGTCTCCGAGCGGGCGCCGGTGCACGCCCCCCCGTCTTGTCTGTGACAGGTCACGCACACATATGTTGTGCGTGTAGTAGTGTAATGCGTGCGCGACGTTGTTTGAACTTTTTATTCTGCTCCGTATTTATTCATGTGATGGTAGCATACGGGTAGACATACCAAGGCCAGGCTTGTTGAGGTAGTTGCGCAGGTTCCGGTCCTCCCATCTCGCTGGCACCGTCAGGTTGCTGTCACGATCCTGTAAAAACGAAACAGGTTGTTGAATGATACAGACGACCTGTACCTCTACCACGAGTTACACTAGTGTATAGTGACCGTACTCGCTAGCGACGGCGTAAATGATTTGTATGGAGAATTGTGTACAGCGCCTCTAGCGGTCACTTACGGAAGTACAATTCTCCATACAAATCATTTACGCCGTCGCTAGCGAGTACGGTCACTGTAAACTAGTGTAACTCATGGTAGAGGTACAGATGGCCTAGTGGTTAGAGAATCTGACTACGAAGCTTGAGGTCCCGGGTTTGATTCCCGTGTCGGGGCAGATATTTGTATGAAAAATATGAATGTTTGTTCTCGGGTCTTGGGTTTTTAATATGTATTTAAATATGTATCCATTTATACATATAGGTATAGGTATGTATCCGTTGCCTAGTACCCATCACATGAATAAATACGGAGCAGAAGAAAAGCTTCCGAACAGTGCTCGAAATTCTTACCTATTATCAAAGGGTTGTCGCTCGGTAAAAACAAAAATTAAAAATCAAAATATTTTACTCAAACAAGTACCTAAGTATCTAATATCTGTACAAACACTACAACAGGTAGGCATCTTTAAAAACAGCCGAATACCCGAACTATGTAGCTAAACGCTAAACGGTCGCGTCGTCGCTGGCGGCACACCTGAACTTTGTCTACTCACTGAGCTAGTTCAAACCGGTTTGTCTCCGAGCGGGCGCCGGTGCACGCCCCCCCCGTCTTGTCTGTGACAGGTCACGCACACATATGTTGTGCGTATAGTAGTGTAATGCGTGCGCGACGTTGTTTGAACTTTTTATTCTGCTCCGTATTTATTCATGTGGTACCCATAACACAAGCTTTGCTTAGATTACTTTGGGACTAGGTCAATTGGTGTGAATTGTCCCGTGATATTTATTATTATTATTATTATTATTATTATTATTTATACAGAACACAGAAGATTCAGGTTGGGTCATTGGGTTATCTTATTTTTAACGAAGCATATTAAAGCAAGTATTATAGGAAGGTATATTTACACGACGCGGGGCGCGGGGGGGTGCGGGGCTGGCACGACGATGGTTATACCTGTACGCTTAGTATAAGTTTTCCTTCACTTCAATAGTTCTCGATCGCGTTTACGTAAAAAAATCAATTACTAGGGAAACATGGACAGCGTCACCGCGGCCGCGCGTCCATGTTTCCATAGAATTGAAATTTTTACGTAAACGCAATCGAGAAGTATTGAAGTGAAGGAAAACTTATACTAAGCGTACTGGTTTACACTCGCGTACGAGTAGTGGCGAGACGAACTGCGGGACGAGCCACGAGACGAGAGTGTGAACAGGCGTACCTCGCGCCTCGTCTCGTGATTTGCCTTGATTTTGAGGCTCGCGTCCGGAGCGAGACGACGAGGCGAGGCGCGAGGCGAGGTGACGAGGCGAGAGTGTAAATCAGGTATCATAGTTTCTTTCTCTAGACCACACATCACGAAACCCCAGCCTTTTGTTTAGATGAATTAAAGTTATCAGCTAAACTATTCTAACGAACCAGCTTTCTTGCAACACACCTATTTGTTTTCGCGCCCACAATAAATTACATTCCTAATCACAAGTTCCGTTCAGAAATCCTTGAGATGACAAAACACTAATAAACGTCACCATACGTTTGATTTCGGCTGACGAATGCGGGCGGCTTGCGTTATTTCTGAACGCGATAAATCAGATATTTTTGTCACAAAGCTTCTCTGTAATGGACATTGTATTTAACGATTGCTTGGAAATACTCAGGGAAAAGCTATGTGACTGGTCACCAATAGAAATACATGTGAAATTAATTTTTGCTTATGGAAAAAGGGCCTAATGTAACTTTGAACATGCAACTACCATGAGACTCACTCCTAGTGAAATAGGCGGATCACTCACGTCTTAAATCAAGTTTAGCTCGACATGTTTCGGACTAATTCGTAGCCCTTCATCTATGAGCACACGCAATGGCGGCTGCACCTCTGAGTTTTGTAGTTATGCGAAATTATAAAAATTAATGACAGTTTCATCATATAGCTCATTGTGATAAGAGGGTAAATGGGTAGGTACTATAAATTAGTTCTATAGTTACTAATCTGCTTTTCATTTAGATTGCAGGGAAATTAAAGCAACATTTTGCAATATTGTCTACTTTCACTCTTACATAAATTTTCACTTACAGGCTTTGATTTTTCATGAATTGTAATTTAATAATTATATAAGTTCAAACAAGTTAGCTATGAAGTATCTTTTTGTATTTATTTTTTCAACTTCATTTTTTTACTGAGGCTGAGGCTGAGGACCTGGGTTCGATTCCCAGCATTGGTCTTTTTTCTGGGGTTTTTTCTGTGCATCTATATTTCAGTTTGTATTCAGTACGAAATATATAAGTTCACGCAAAACGAACTGGCGAAGCACCACCGTGTGTAATATTACAACAACAACTTACCAGAATTTCTTAATGAACTAAAACAATTACTTTGCTCACCCGCGACCTTAATTAGAATTTTTTAGTTTGTTTATTTAATAATATAAAGAAAAACCAAAAAAAAACTGTTGGCATTTTGCCTTGGACTTGAACACGAAGGTTTTACTCGATGCGCTAGAGCATAAAAAAATAAGCCTACATCCAGCATAAATACGAACTTTACGAGCATGAGAAGTTAAAAAAATATAGGACTTTTTATATGGATCTCCAATCCAATAAACATATTTTAATTACTTATTAGCTCAGTCTAATACGTAGCGGTTTAAACTTCTTTAATTCTATTTCTAAATTGCTTTTCTGAGAACTTGAATTGCATTTCAAGGTAGGTACATCTTTTGACTTTGTGGCATCAACCGAGGAGGCTTGGTTTCGTTTGAAGTTTGTAATAATTCGATTGTTTGCATGAGTTCTTTGTCTAAGGTTTTTTTCACACGAGACCGTTTGCTATTTGCTAGGAAGTTGTGTTTACAGAGTCTTTGTCAAAGCACTGTGTGGCTAACGTTAACTGCTGAGACACCATCAATCTCCGCTATATTCGCTTGCCAACCCATAGTACCTATCGTGTTTGTTGTGAACACAGAAATAATAATAAAGAGGATCTTCTTATTATTATTTCTGTGGTTGTGAACAAGGGTGATAATGTGTAGAAAGATAGATACTTTGGTAAAAAAAATATTTGGGAATGCGAAACTGCGATGTAGTCGCTTGTACAATGGGCCTCATAAGAAAACTTAAAGTCACTCAAAGAGCGATGGATATATACCCAACAATATTTCTGATCGTTGAAGGAAAACATCGTGAGGAAACCTGCACACGCCTGCGAAGAAATTCAATGGTGTGTGTGAAGTTCCCAACCCGCACTGGGCCCGCGTGGGAACTACGGCCCAACCCCTCACATTCTGAGAGGAGGCCTGTCCGTGCCCTGCAGTGGGACGTATATAGGCTGGGATATTGATGACGAAACATCCTTTATTATAACTATGGAGTGGCTAATACGCGTTTTAAAACACGTGTCTCACATATTTGCGCTATCTCAGAGTTCCAAACGGGCTGTCTCAAGCTTACGGCGTCTCAAGGGCCTCCTAACGTATAATCGATGTAATAATAGCATCAATCGATGTCGGACACGCTTGGGTAATATCAAAGGCGATGCATCGTTCGATGGTATCGATACTGACAGTCGTTTCGCGGGGATTTAAAATTGGATTAGCTAAGAATTTTGCACGTGATTTAATAAGTACCTACAGTAAATCAGAGTGGTTTGGTCAAAATTATTTAAATAAGGTATTCGGGTCACGCGTTAGTAGTTGAAGTATGCTTTTGCAGGTATATCATCAAAATACAACGGCAGTTCGGACAACGTCAATCAATTGACTGCAGAAAAAGTCAAGCACGGCATTTCGAAAGCAGAGGGACTTCGATGTTTTTGGACAGAGCCCTCTATTTCTGTTTAAAATAAAACTCTCTCACAACAACCCATATTAAGTTTCCTATCATCATCATCATCATCATCATCATCATCATCATCATCATCATCATCACAGCCTATATACGTCCCACTGCCGGCACCGGCCTTCTCTCAGAATGAGGGCTTGGGCCGTAGTTCCCACGCGGGCCCAGTGCGGATTGGGAACTTCACACACACCATTGAATTTCTTCTTAGGTGTGTGCGGTTTTTTCACGATGTTTTCCTTCACCGTAAAACCACTAGTCCACCACGACTTTCAGTTTCTTATGCCTCAATATACCTATCTTTATGAATCTTTGTCTATCTGATAAGATCTGGATTGAGACATCGTATAGGTACTTAATTTCCCGGCAGTAAGTTCGTTCCCAATCCGCACTGAGCCCGCGTGTGAACTACAGCCCAAGCTCTTTCATGCTGAGAGGAGACCTGTGCCCTACAGTGGGATAGGCTGGGATGATGAAGTTTGTCCAATAACGCCGAAGATTGGCTGTCAAGATGATGTGTTAACTTCGTCTGCAATCAATAGATGGCGTTGTTCGAGGGACCTTTGTGCTTTAAAAATATTAGCTTTACCTTGTTAGACTTTCTGATACGGACGACGCCACAGGTTAAAGTTAGTTTATAATATTAGTACGATTGCTGTCTACCCAAAATATTGTAACGAAACCTAATAGTATTTTATGTAACGGTTGTCTAAGTTAGGTCTTAAAAGGCGAGTGACGTGAGTTGCGATACGAACGTATGTGAGTATCGCAATAGAAGCGGCACGAGCCGTTTAGACTAAATTATACACCGTTGCATAATAGTACATTGTGCATCAAGGGCCGTAAGTAGGGGATTACTAACGAGAGTCTATTAGAAGCCCGACGCCGAAGGCGGAGGGCTTTTAATGACTCGAGTTTGTGATCCCCTTACTGTCCGTGATAGACACAATGATTTTCATCACATTGCGAGGAAAAAAAATCCAAAAATGTTTTTTTTTGTCTCTAAACACTTAAATTGAATAAAATAATGGCTAACCGCCAATACAGATTGTCACTTTTTTCGAGTCATCTGCCATAGATAATCTAAACTGTGTTTAGTTTAGAATTCTAATGGTAATACGGCCAGATTCTGCCAAGATGTTAAAAAAATACTTACTAAAATTATTGTAAATCAATGTGATATAAATTTGAAATATAAAAAAAACGAAGTTTCATGAAGCGTTTTGTGTTGTAAAATTGGGCCATAGCTAAGTTTTAAAGGTATAAATAACACGTTGGCTGACTTGAAACCTCCTTAGTTTGAAATGACATACCAACTTGTTTTCAAATTTTAAAACTAAAGTTAGAACTCCCTTGGGAGGTAAAACTGTACATAAATCCATAACTCCCATAAGAAAAATTTAGGCCATTGTCATTTAGTATACAGGCATGGAATAACACCATTGACGAGCAAGTGTGAAAACGATATTTCCCGCACACAGTCTTAATGGAGCTTTAGAAGCTAGTTAATAGGTTGATGTGACACCGTTTGAGCAAAGATAAATATCGCGAACGTTTTATTGCTTTATAACTACCGTCAAAATACGTTTGATACCCACGATACGAGAACTGAATATCTTGCCAAGTAAATATTTTGTTCTGCGGCTAACCAAACGGGTAATTGAGCGGATAATGAAGGAATGTTATTTATTTAACGTACTGTGTGGTCTGTGAGATTAGTATTTGAGTTAAGTATTTGCTTCGTCAAAATTACGTTGTAAGATACTCGTAGAGTGCTGGTGATCCCTTTCCCAAATTAACGTTGTAAAGTCTAGAATAAAGTGGCGTGCCGATTAGAATCAATATTGCAATTACCGTAAAGTCGAGGTACTTAACCCAATGGTGCAATGGGTAACTTTAGCGCATAATGTAAACCACATGTAGGCTCTAATTAAAATACAAAATGCCATACGTGCCATATTTTCAATGCATTAATAAAACTTTGGCAGTGGCAGTGGGCAGGGCACATTGCTCGTAGAATTGATGGCCGATGGGGCCAAAAGTTTCTCGAGTGGCGTCCACGGACCGGTTGACGCGGTGCAGGTAGGTCTCCAACAAGATGGAGCGACGATCTGATTAAGGTTGCTGGAACGCGTTGAATGCGGACGGCACAGGACCGATCTGTTTGGCGAGCCCTGGGGAGGCATATGTTCCGCAGTATAGACGCCTTTCGAAATTAATAAAACCTGGATGGTCGAACGGATAACCCTGGATAGTTTTAAATTAAGGTTTACTTTGGCTTTCTATTAACGCTATTTTCAGGTCAGATACTGATAGCATTTCTCTACGATAGAAACCCAATTAATACGCTAACGTGTTTTCTATCAAATGACAAAACCCGTACCCTTATCTGTTCCACCCACGTCCCACGGCGACCGAGTGCCGTAAATCTCGGGTGAAATTCTGCGCCGTGGCATCGAGTGGGCAACTCTGGGGGCTATTAGGTCTTATCGGAGCGAAAATGGCCACGTTTGTTTATGTGTAAACTTAATTGACCTTAAGTACAAAGTATATTTTTTGTGTAGAATGGCTATTTAGCCGTGGTGGCCCAGTGGTTTGAGTTATAGTTTCTCAAGCAAATCCAAGGGTTAAGAGTTCGGACCTCTAAGTTTTTCGGAAGTAGTACGCGAAAGTAAATTTGACATTTACTCATGCTTTTCAGTGAAGAAAAACATCGCGGGGAACCCTGCGTACACCAGTATCGTCGTGCAACTACTTTGTCATTTGTGTAACGATTGCTATTGGGGTAGTTCTACTAGCGTTTCAACCGCTATTTTAATTCGAGCGTTTCAGATTTTCATTTATCTGGTCACATTTTTTAAGAAATGGCAGATGATTCTGATACAGTTTCCAGTAATATGGTAGACGGTCAGGACATCTAATATATAACCGAAAGCCCCATCGAAATTGTAGTATATCGAAGTAATCTAGATGTTAGGCGCACTAAGGGATAATCGAAGGGAAACACAACGTATCTGTTTGGCTGTTTAATTCAAACTGAGGAACCACCCACACAATGACAATAATGTATATTTAATATACGGTTACCCACATGACACTCCTCCGCACTTAGTTTAAGGCCCTTACTCTACAACAATAATATGAAACCAAAACAACTTACTAACTAATTTAAAGTAGGTACACACTTAATATTTATAGGTAGGCTTATTAGTCCGACATAAACGGAGTGGGCGCGACCGAGTCGGTACAAGGGCGACTGGCGATGGTGGTGCGGGGTCAGCCATCTCGGCTGGTGCCCTGTCTGGCGTGGAGAAGGTCTCCTCGTCCTCCGCCTCCCCTTCCACCGCGCTGCGCGCCGGCGTCAGCTCTGGCCCTGGCGGCGAGTCCCTTGTCGACTGCCCCGAGATGTCGTTCTCTCTATTTGGAGTTGATGGATGAGGGGAACTATTTGAACCGGTCGAGGTCTCCGGCCTGCTACCCATTGGACAAACCATGGAATTTCGGGTCCTACGTCTTAATTGGTCGATATGACGGTGAATTTTGTTACCCCTTCCGTCTGTTACATTATAGTCTGTATTTCCTAACGATTTAGTTATCTGCCCTGGGAGCCATTTGTCACCCTTCAAAAATTGTCGATACCACACGTCTTCTCCTACTCTTAACGTCCTAACTGCTCCCCCAGCTGTGCTGGTTTGACGTTTTTGCTCCTTCAAAGCTCGGGATCCCCTGTCTGGTTTTAATAAATCTAACCGTGTTCGCAAACGCCGACTCATAAGCAACATTGCCGGACTTTCTCCTGTAGAACAATGATCGGTATTTCTATAGTATAATAAAAATTTATTTAATGCCCTTTGAATATCGTTATTTTCAATAACTGCTTTTTTTATTGTGTGTTTAATAGTTTTTACCGAATTTTCTGCCGCCCCGTTTGACGAAGGGTGATATGGTGCCGAAAATAAGTGTTCGACCCCGTCGCTCGCCAAGAAAGTTTCGAACTCCTTACTCGTAAACGGCGGGCCGTTGTCGGTGACTACTTGTTTCGGCACTCCCCACCTGGCCCATAGTTCATCTAATCTATCAATAGTAGTGCTTGCGGCCGTACTCGGTACCTGAAACACTTCTACCCATTTCGACATGGCGTCCACCACTACTAAATATGTTTTTCCGTAAAGGGGGCCTAAAAAATCGAGATGGACACGGGCCCACGGACGGCCGGCCCACGGCCAGGCGCGTGGCACGTGCCGCGGCGGGGCAGCGGCCAACGCGCAGCACGCGGCACACGCGCGGCATACCCCCTCCACTGCCTCGTCGATCCCGGCCCACCACACATAGCTACGAGCCAAGCCTTTTGTTTTCACTATCCCCATATGTGGCTCATGTAAAATTTCCAGAACTTTCTCCCGGCATCCTTCTGGCACCACTACCCTGTGCCCCCACATGATGCAGCCTAGCTCTTCGTATAACTCTGTTTTTCTGTTGAAATATGGTTTTAAATTGACAATGTCACATTTATCCGGCCAGCCGTCCCGAATGTAACTTAATACTCTAGCTAACATAGGATCTGCCATTGTTTGTCTTTTTATTTGATTATAATCTAATAATAAGGCATCCTGTGCGAAATGCAAATAGGTTTGTTCCGGTATAACCTCATATGACTCGTTTGTTACCTCAACACTGCTAGGCAACCTGGATAGACTATCCGCGCAGTTATTACTTGTATTCACGTATTCTATGTCATAATCATAGGCTGCTAAAATTATGGCCCATCTTTGCATCCTACTTGCAGTCATAGTGGGAATACCTGTTTTTGGTCCAAATATTGAGACTAAAGGTTTATGGTCGGTACGCAGCGTGAAGTGTCGGCCGTATAGATATTGGTGAAATTTTTTTACACAAAATATGATGGCTAAAGCCTCGCGGTGGATTTGTGAGTAATTCGATTCTGCACTATTCAAGGTGCGAGATGCGTACGCGACCGGCCGCTCTCCCCCCGGCCCCTCCTGCGTTAGCACCGCCCCCACCCCTTGCGGACTCGCGTCACATGTCACTATGAGTCGCTTACTCGGGTCATAGTGAGCTAATACCGGTGTGCTCGAAAGTAATTCTTTAACCTGTCTAAATGTACGGTCACACTCCGCGCTCCAACACCATTCGACCTTTTTACGTAATAAACTATGTAAAGGCGACAATATTGCACTTAAGTTCTTAATGAATCTACCAAAAAAATTTACAGTACCCAAGAACGATCTTAATTCGGATACGTTTTGTGGTTGCTTCATTTTTAAGATTGCGTTTATTTTCGATATGTCTGGTTTGATTCCCGCCCTAGACACTACATATCCTAGATAAGCAACCTCTTGCACTAGAAAGACACATTTATTTTTTTTCAACTTAAGTCCATTCGCAACCAATCGTTGGAACACTGTTTCCAATGCTTGTAAATGTTCTTGTTTAGTTTTCCCGCCAATAATAACATCGTCTAAAAAAATCTCAACATTAGGTATGTTTCCCAATAAGTTAATCATAATGCGCTGGAATATACCTACGCTGGATGCTAAGCCATATACCAATCTATTGTACCTAAATAAACCTCGGTGTGTGTTTACCACCGTATACCGCTTGGATTCATCCAGTTCGACCTGGTTATACGCCTGGGAAAGGTCTATTTTGCTAAAATACCTACTGCCATTCAGATTAACCAATACATCTTCTATCTTCGGAAGGGGGTAACGATCGACCAATAAAGACGGGTTTAAAGTGGCTTTATAATCGGCACAGATTCGAAGTGAACCATCAGGTTTGTTTACGGGTACCAGCGGAGACGCCCAGTCCGAGCAGTCGACGGGCTCGATGACGCCGGCGCGCAGCATGGCGTCCAGTTCGGCGTCGACGCGCTCGCGCAGGGCGTACGGCAGCGGCCGCGCGCGGTGGAACACCGGCACCGCACCCTCGCGCACCCGCAACGTCGCCGCTCCGCCCGTGTACCGACCCAGTCCGCCGCTAAACAACTCTTTATGCCTGTTGATTAGAATAATAACTTCATTACTCAATTGATTATTACTCTCGTTCAGTAACAAATTACAATTAAAACTTGGCACTTCAATTTTTAATTCCGTTAACCATTGTCTCCCCAACAGAGATGTCGTTCCCCCGTTAATTATGAACAATTCTAGTCGTTTACTCTGACCATTAAAATAAACAATCGGTCTTATTATACCTAACGGCTTGACCTTTGACCCGTCGTAGAACTTTAACACAGTGTTATGGTCCTCTATGGGTATATGATTAAAGTAATTGTCGTACGTAACTTTGCTTATACATGAAATGGCTGTACCGGTGTCGATCTCCATTTTAATTACAGTTTTATCAATTTGTACCGATAAACTTACAGGTTGATAATTATTTAGACATAGATGATGTAGCTCCTCCTCTATGTCACCGCCGTACTCCTCGCTTTGCTCGCGTTTGGTTTCGCCGAAGTGGAAGGCGGCGCGGGCCGGCGCCGCCGCCGCCGCCGGGCGAGCGCGCCCGCGGCGCGTCGGCCCCGCTGCGCGCGCACCGCTCGGCTCCGCGGTACCCCACTCTGGACATACGCGCCGCAAATGACCCGTCTGCTGACACTTGCTGCACACATAATCACGGAACCTACAGTTCACACTATTATGACTCCGTGCTCCACAAGCATCACAAAATGCGTTGTTCCCTCCGCCTCCGCCTGTCGCGCGGCGCTCCGCCCGCGAATGGCCCTCGAGTGATTGCCCCCGACCGAATGCCCCCGGCCTGCCCCGGCCCGCTGTTCGGATCGTGTGCACTGCCCCTGCGCTCGTTCCGCTCGAACTCGCTACCGGTTGTGTTTGCTCCACTGTTGCAGCATCCCTTTCCGCCGCTTCTAAGGATGTGGCCAGTTTAATCGCCTCGATGAAAGTAACCGCATCGTTCTCCGCGAACAATCGTTGTCGTATGACGTCACTGTAAATGCCGCAAATGAATTGATCACGTAGGTCTTCGTTCAAATGATCACCAAACTTACAATTTTTGGAAAGCCTCTTTAGCTCCGCTACATAAGTCGATATGCTTTCACCGACGTTTTGTCGCCTTTGTCGAAAGCGATATCGTTCTGCCAAAACAGACGGTGCCGGCTGTAGATGTTGCCGCATTAATTCGTCTACCCGCGCGAACGTTAAATTTGCTGGCTTAATGGGGCTGGCTAAGTTCTCCAATAATTCGTAGGCTTCATCACCCATAGTGGCTATTAGTATAGGTAGCTTCATGCCATCTTCCACCTGGTTCACTAAAAAATACATGTTTAAACGGTCAACGTACGACGACCACACCCCGCTCTTCACATTAAATTCCTGCAGCTTTCCAATCGGCATTTTAAATAGTTCCTTTTAATTTTTTTTTTTCACACGTAAGAACACTATCTCGTCGCCACTGTAGTATATCGAAGTAATCTAGATGTTAGGCGCACTAAGGGATAATCGAAGGGAAACACAACGTATCTGTTTGGCTGTTTAATTCAAACTGAGGAACCACCCACACAATGACAATAATGTATATTTAATATACGGTTACCCACATGACAGAAATCTAAAACCATTTCTTAAAAAATGCGACCGGATAAATGATGCGGTTTGAAGAAATGAGCAACGCCAACAAAATATTACAGTGTACTTGGGGCACTATTTAAACATTTCACGCTTACAACTAAACGAGCCAATCGTAAGCAAGACTATAACGTCAAACCTCACGATACCAACGCCATCTAGCGATATTCCACCTGGCAGAAAACTTTCAATGGTTCAATTATATCTCTCGACAGTGTTTATCTGTGGTTGTATGGAAATTTGATTTATCCTTATAATTATAACTAAGTGAGCCAGTCGCAAGGAATACTGCAACGTCAAACCTCACAATACTAACGCCATCTAGCGTTGTTCCACCTGGGAGAAAACCTTTAATGGTTCAATTGTCTCTCTCTTCAGTGTTTACCTGTGGCTGGTATGGAAAGTTGATTCACCTTTACAACTAAGTGAGTCAATTGCAAGCAAGACTGCAACGTCAAATCTCACAATACTTACGCCATCTAGCGATGTTCCACCTGGCAGAAAGCCTTCAATAATTCAATCGTACCTCTCTACAGTATTTACTTGTGGCTTGTATGGAAAGTTGATTCACCCTTATAATTATAACTAAGTGAACCAATCGCAAGCAAGACTGTAACGTCAAACCTCACGATACTAACGCCATATAGCGATATTCCACATGTGGAAAGCCTTCATTCCTAACTGGCATACCAAAATGTGTTATGCTGGGTTTGACCCTTGAGGGGCCATACAATAGAACTATATTAATATAATAAAAATGTATAGAAACTTATTGTACTGCATGGATAAATAAAGCTTTAATAATAACTGCAAGTGGAAATAATTAGAAAGAAGCCGATCCTGTTTACTAAACGGCAAGTGCCTACCCCATAAGTATAAAAATCTACTAATTCCTTGTAACTTGTCGAGTGGTGTGAAGTGAACATTCATGTCAAGTGAAGATTGATTACTCAAGTGTTTCGTTTCCTTTGTTTTCCCAGATCTTTGCAACTGCTAATACCATTCTCTAACATCAATGTGTAGGCTACTTGTCACTTTTCACACTGCAGATAAGTGCCTAATCACTTACACTAATGACAAATACTAAACCCGTGTAAACCTGGCATTAGAGCGGCTAGAGAAACCACCAAGTCTTCAAACAAGCCGTTCAGAAGCGATGTGGTTCTTCCAGCCATAAAAAAAGCAGACCACAATGAAATCTTATTTCTAACCAGCATTCCAGCGGCAAGCAAAAATAAATCGCATCGCAGACTGCGTTGGCAACAGGTGGCTACAATCATACCGAAGTGCTTCTTATAATCTAGTTCGTTCGGTGGCTTAAGAATTGAACGAATTATTAGATACGTTAGCTCTCCTACTTGCTAAAAAGCTTTTGAGAAAGCTTTTGTGATTTTTTTTGTGGTTTTCACCTTTTGCTGTTTTAGCAAGGCGCTGTTTTATCAACATCTTAGCCTATATACGTCATACTGCAGGAAACAAGCCTCTTCTCAGAATGAGAGTTATTGGGTTGTAGTTCCCATCAGAGTCTAGTTCAGACACACCATTGGATTTCTTCGCAGGTTGAATGTCGAGAATATCGATGTAGAACATTTGTTCGCATAATTTATCAATCACTGTGACTGTGACATTTGTCTTTGGCAGACATAAAGCTGTATATTCTAGAAGTTTTCATCTGCGTGGAATTCCTTTATCACCGTTTCTCATTTAAATGAAAAGAAAGGAAAAATAAACCTTTATTTCAGGTCAACTAACCCATTGAAAATTGCTAGTACGTTACATTTACTTGACTATAATAGTATGCATTATTATTATTTATTTTACTTGGCCGTATTATTTTATTTAAGCTTGTATTGTTTATTAAAAATGGTTCAGTGGTGTTGTCATGAAAAGGTTACTAACAAATAGGCAGACTGAAAAACAGAACAGAGTAATGCATTTTCATTATGCACTTTAACGTCATACTTTTATACATGTGTTAAGTATCATAGAGGTGAACTTAAGAGATTTTTAGAAATTTCCACGGGATAGAGAAATTGGCTATTTTTATTTTTCCACGGGGGCGACTCTAATATAAGCTTCCTGTTTTATAATATTAGTATGGATACGGATTATTTCTTGCCTTATCGTTTCGTTTTAGATTGTAGTAGTTACGGCATACACCACCTCTGTAACCTGTTTTAATCTACAAGCGAATTAGTTGCGAACCGCGTTTTAGTATGGTTTGCACGCGGTTTCTCTATTCTTGTTGCGCCCTTGACTTTCGCGGTAGATTCATTGAAATAGAACACAAACAATACAATATGGGCTCCAGATTCCAACCTATTTTTATTTAGAATAAATAATTGCTGATAATAAACTGTGTGGGCGTCGTTGAGATATCGCGAACGGGTTACGTTCTCAAAGATGTCGATGTGATTCATTGTGACTTAAATTATGTGTTAAGCAATACTATTTAGGGTGACAGTTTTTCTTTTTAAATTCGTTATGTTTTGACGTATTCAACACAACCATTACACTTGACAGTGTCAAGTTGACACTAACAAAAAATTATAGATTACAGCTTAATATTTCGCAAACGCCTACAATTGACAACATTTCATTTTTTTAACACCTGAAAATTACTACAGGAATCGAAAGAGTTTCGCCTCCTGAACACGGAAAAATATTTATTATAATTTCTTTCTTCATATTTAAAAAAATACAACATATTTAAAAAACATATGTGTGATAAGACCGCCTATTGTCTACCTGAATTTTTATTTTTGTAATGTCACTGTACTGTTTTTGGTGATCAATAAAGAATATTTGTATTGTATTGTATTGCATATGTGTACTTACCTGTACATCCACAGAATAGATATGTTTCCTTTACCCTTTTCACTAGAAAAAAGAGCTGTCATAATTTTAAATTTGATAAGAACCTTAATGTCAAATTTACGTCATCACTTTTTTTTAATAGAGACTAGACAAAAGTAATGGATCTATTCTATCGTTACGCTCTTTTAGAATAAGCACATCTTTAAAAAATTGTAATAAATGAATTAATAATCCTAGTGAAAATTTAACACTATCAGCATCTTTCTCTTTCCAAACAGTATACAGAGAACGAATCAAATTATAGTCTTAGAAATATGAAATGTTGTCAATTCCAGGTTAAGTATTTCTAGGTTAATTAATTCCATTCCAATTCCATTTCAAGGTTAGCTTGAAAATATCCTTTTTCAGGATAAGTTCGCCTTTGTACTCTTTTTGTTTTGTTGTTTTGTATTATTTTTTGTGTTTTATGTACAATAAAGTATTTACATACACACATACATTCCTGTAAAGAACATAATCTTACCTATCAGTTTATGGGTTAGACGCAATAAAAAAATCAACAAATTCAAATTGTATTCAAGCAAGTCGTATTCTCAATAAACGCAGAATTCATTCTGTGCCGTACCATGAGGAAACTTAGACTGTTAGATGTACTACGTAAATGTATATAGCCGATAATCATCTCTGCTTTGTTATATTATAACTCTTTATTCGCGATTAATGTATGTAGCTTTGAAAGTTCATCCTAACCTATCTATATACACAGACACGAGAGTTAGTTCAACATGAGTTAAACGCTTAGTACAAGCTTCGGATACAGCAGGTGAGGATACGTTCCCATATTGTTCAGCTAGTGGACTTAATTCCATTCGGCATTCGATTCCAGTCCAGTCCTCTTCTATTGCCGAATGTGTGTTAGCGCTTCACTTCAGAACGGTTGCCCCTAAGTACTTGGCTAATTCTTCTTTGGTTGTGTTTATTATTGTCAAGAGAAGGTTGTGTTTTTTTTTCGATAAAGTGAAATTTTGGATTATAAAAAAGCAAGCGAGGCAGCAATTTTTCTCCATTAGTAGGTACATGCGTGCGAAGGTGGGGCGGGCTATTCTACAATGTTTATATTTGGCCAGGCAGCAATAACTGTTTATCAAAGTTCGTAGCGTCATTATTTACGGTTTTCAAAGCTTTGCGGGATTTTCTTTAATCAGTCCTGTTGTTTATAACTAAAGCTTGTTAATTATGACGATAATATAATGCTCACTATAAATGTTAAACATTGCGGCGGTATAAATCAAGTTTGTTTGAAAGTTATGGAGCTGTTGAACAAATGAATAGATTTGTTTTTACAGTAGGTTTTTGAGTGTAATCTGATTGATAATTTATACATAATGTTACAGGTAAAAAGGGTGTTTAATATTACAGGTGTTTAAGATCGCTTATATAGTTAAACAAGTTTGGATATTTGAAATCTTGCAACTTGCAACGGCTACAACTGAGAAGCTTTGTGGCTTTGAGTCTTAACCCAGGACAGGGCGGGCAATGCGGACTGAACTCCTAGCCAGTGTAAATGGAAGAACTTGGAGTAAGAGCTAGACGAAATAGCCCACTGTTGGTCATAGGCCTACCTCAAAGGACGCTATAATTCATCCTGGCACCAGCACCAGATCATCAGTCAATCCTGAAGAGGACCGGCGTCTTCCGATAAGTCGACTCAGAAACACATTTCCCCCTATATCCATTAGTAGCTACAATATTTCGTCGTAATGCTGCGGTTATATGGATATGACAATGAAGAATTGACAACATTTCATATTTCTAAGACTATAATTTGATTCGTTCTCTGTATACTGTTTGGAAAGAGGAAGACGCTGATAGTTTTAAATTTTCACTAGGATTATTAATTAAATTAAAAGAGCGTAACGATAGAATAGATCCATTACTTTTGTCTAGTCTCTATTAGAAAAAAGTGATGACGTAAATTTGACATTAAGGTTCTTATCAAATTTAAAATTATGACAGCTCTTTTTTCTAGTGAAAAGGGTAAAGGAAACATATCTATTCTGTGGAGGTACAGGTAAGTACACGTATGTCTTTTAAATTTGTTGTATTTTTTTAAATATGAAGAATTAAATTATAATAAACATTTTTCCGTGTTCAGGAGGCGAAACTCTTTCGATTCCTGTGGTAATTTACAGGCGTTAAAAAAATGAAATGTTGTCAATTCTCACCACTATTTTGTCTCGATGTCAAGGTTTAAGAAAGCGGATTTAGTCACGTACGGCCGATTAAACGTTAACGAAGTGATTAATAACTGCGAGCCGAGTGAGCTTGGCACCTCTCCAGGGTCTGATCTGGCCAACTTCAGATTAATTTGCAAGTATTTGCGGAGTACGCGTTCTAGTACGCACGGAGTAGCAACAGTCGATTTATTTTACACACCGTGCTCCTTTTACACTCGTGATGTGCAAGCTAAACGTCCAGCGAGTGAAGCTACACCTTACTATCAGTGCCAAGCTTTTGGTATGGATTCCTAGCTATAGCTTAGCATATCTGTAATGGCAAAACAATTTAGGAACGGGAATGTAAAAAGAAACAAATGAAGTGTGGTTGCGCATATAGCGCCTGGATTTAATAGTTTTACGGCCAAGGAAGGTGCAGAATGTTAGTACAGTGCAGGCGTTTCCATTTATTTTATTAACTCCCGACGCAAAAAGAGGGGTGTTATAAGTTTGACCGCTATGTGTGTGTGTGTCTGTGGCATCATAGCTCTTAAATGGGTGAACCGATTTGGGTGCGGTTTTTTTTATTTGAAAGCTGATTTCTTGGCGATGGTTCTTAGACATGTTTTGTCAAAATTGGTTCAGACGTTTGAAAGTTAACAGCTTTTTACAAGCTTTTATTTAGCTCACTCCGTTCGTTTTATATTATTTATTATTATTTATTATTCTTGGGTCAAGTCTTAGAAGTCGAATTTGACCCACTTCTATTTGTTGGATTTACTTGAAATTTGGTATACTTATGTAGGTTGGCAAGTACAGTCAACAAAAAGTACAGTCAGCGAAAAAGCTTGTATTCAAAATTAAATTTTTGACAAAAACTTATTTGTTAGCTGCGGAAGGGATCTTAGAACGCATAATGGGCATTTATTTTATTTTGGGGGTTTTTAAGTTTTCTTCTGTATGGCTTGCACCTAAGTTAACTAGAGCTAGAGCAGGTTTAACATTTTGAAGGAACAAGGCATTGACAGTCCTCTTGGTTTTTATCATCATTGGCAGGATGTAGTGCACGGCTGCATGAACAATTCGCGTATTTATATGCGCACTCGGGCGTGGGAATATCGTGTATAACGTCATGCTCGAGTTTGCCAAGTGGGTTAAATACGATTTTTTGTTGCCAACCTACTTAAGAATTTCGGAAAATTGACTGGCCTTGCAAGGTCAAAAAAACTATACGTTGCTTTTTGTATTTGTGATACAAAATTAATAAAAAGAAGAATATAAATGTTATCGTGTGTCTTCGTCCAGAATCGTTGTCGACACTTTTTGGCCTCATCTGCTACTGCACACGATTTTGTGTCGTGCGTGACGTCCCACTGCTGAGCACTAGCTTCTTATACTGAGGCTTAGGCTGTAGCTTCCACACAGGCCCAGTGCGGATGGAACTTCACACATCATTGAATTTCTTCGCAGGTGTGTGCAGGTTTCCTCACGATGTAACTTTCGCATGTAAGGTCGCACGTAAATTCCGAAAATCTCAGAGGTACGAGCCCGGGCTCGTACTCACGACCCTCTGCTTGAAAGGCCTTAGGTCAAACCACTAGGCTACTAGGGCTTAAATGGCATGATATCACTTGCGTCTGATGTCTGTCACTGACGTAGCTCGAAGAATCGATTGACTCAAGTGGCAGTGGGCACGGCACATCGCTCGTAGAACTGATAGCCGATGGGGCCAAAGGTTCTCGAATGGCGTCCAAGGACCGGAATACGCGTATAGGTAGGCCTCCAACAAGACGAAGCGACGACCTGATTAAGGTTGCGGGAACGCGTTTGATGCGGATGGCACAAGGACCGATCTGTTTGGCGAACTTTGGGAGAGGCATATGTTCAGCAGTGGATGTCTTAGTAAGTACCGACCTAATAGCGCTTGTAGAAAAGTCGTCTAAACGGGTTTTCTCGCAAAACCACTTAATAATGAGCGAGTTAAAAGCGCGAGGCGCCTAGGTCTACCATTTTTTGCCAACCCGGTTTATAAGTTACCAGCTTTTGCCCGCGACTCCGTTCGCGGAGAATTCAAATTTGTGGTCACCTATTTCATAGATGAGCTTTACAGTGAAGGACACATCGGGAAACCTACACACACCTGCAGATAAATTCAATGGTGTGTGTGAAGTTCCCAGTCCGCACTGGGCCTGCGTGGGAACTACGGTCCAAGCACTCTCATTCTGAGAGTAGGCCTGTGCCCTGCAGTGGGACGGATATAGCTTGGGATGATGATGATGGTGTTTAAGATTGAGTATGAGAACGCTTATCCTACTTGTTGATTTGACATTATGCTCACAACATTAGAAGGCATTCCGGCCATACCACGGCGCGGGCATGACAGATTCATGTGTCTCTTTGATGTCAAATCGGCTTTAGCGGTTCTTAGAACCTATCTGTTAACAGGCTGTCTGATTATTTACAGCAAGAATAAGATAGTTAAAAATAATATTACTATCTAACTAACTAAAGTCACCAAATATTTGAAAACGTTTTTGGTTTATACCAAGTTTATAAACATTTTCTTGTTCGCTTTTCTCCTGTGGAGATGGCAAAAGTTAAGGATCTATAGCCAATATTTTTTTAGCCAAGTCTAGGTACGTCGGCGTGTGGGACGCCTGGCCAACTTTCGGACTATTTAAATAAATCTTAAGTTTATAGGGAACGCACAGAAACTATAGGCGGCAGCACTAATGCGACAGAAGAGACACTATGCGGACAGTAAAATAAACTTATCAGGGTAAAACAGTCAAATTGATGGCACCAGTTGGCAGCACCGTCTATGTGCACGTTCCCTATTGTCTCGATGTCGCCGATTTTATGTTCATACAATGAGCATCAGAGAATTGAAAAAGAAGAGGAAATATCATAAGTCTGGTAATGCTCACATGCACATTCATACACACTGAAATCTTGGTGATTATACGTACTAACTTTCATTAGAAAAAGTAATAATTCTGAACCGGTAGCATAATTATAACTTTACTGCAACGGCACACCGTAAAGTCCCTTATACAGGTATGTATATGAAAATTGCATATAAATTTGCTTCCACCAAGCGTGGAATAGCAGAAAGTTAATTAACAGCTGTTTACGTGACGTGCGACTCCGAGAGGAAGGGCTACGGATTAGCCCGAAACATGTCGAGTTAAACTCGTTTTAAGACGTGAGTGATCCGTTTATTTTCACTATGAGTGAGTCTCACGGTAGTTTCATGTTTAAAATAACAGCTGTTTATGAAAATATAAAGTCATCACCCGATGGATGTCAGTAAAATATTATAAACCATTATTATATCAAAAGTCAAAACATTATAATTAAAAATGCCTAAATACATTGCCTACCGGATTCCACTTAAATTATCGAATTGGGAATGTCTATTTTTTTGCAATGTATAGAAAATCGAAAACCATTTCGAGATAAATGCTTTTCAAATCGTTTTCTGTATAGTTATTTCATTTTAATATTATGTAATGAATTTATTATATAACAAATAAGCAATGACCTTCATTTGACATTGTTGTAAATTGCGTGACCGGTTCAAGTCGAACTTTATTCTGTGTGGTTAGAATTCTTCACAATTTACGCGTGGATTATACTACGGAGTTTGATTTGGACCCGTTGTCTGACATCTAGCACTTTGTCAGTGCCAGTAAAGTGACACAGTGTATAGTGTACCACTACGCAAAAAATAATTAAAGGGGTTGCCTTATCGTACGCATTTAGATAGATTTAGAAATTTGGCATTGTGGGAGCCCTCAATTATAATCTGACGTCATCAACTAAAATAGTTTCAATAATTAATTTTGAAAAAAGTAGAAAACTAAATGACAAAATATTGAAATAAGTTTCTTATTATTGACTTTTCTATACAAAAAAAATATAAAAACCACTGGTAATTTTTTTTAGACATTCCCAATTCAAATATTTGACAGCGAAATTGGCGTAACTAATGCCTATTAAAACTTATTTGTGATTAACGTGTCTCGATGACAAGCCATTCTCTTGTTTATTCTGGGGTAAGCACTACCTACTACCCAACCCATAGACTCTCGCAACATGAGATAATTGGAGATACTGTCATCATCATCATCATCATTCCAGCATATACACGTCCCACTGCAGGGCACAGGCCTCCTCTCGGAGTGAGAGGGCTTGGGCCGTAGTTCCCACGCGGGCCCAGTGCGGATTGGGAACTTCACCGTAAAGCTCATGGTAAATTTCAAATGTAATTTCGCACATAAATTCCGAAAAACTCAGAGGTGCGAGCCGGGATCATCTGTCCTGGCTATCTTACTATCCTAACGTCATATGCTTATAAATATATGCGTGTAGGTAAACTGTAATGTATCACTGTTCTAAAATATTATGTAACACTTCAGTGAATCAAAGAACCTTGGACTTCTCTCCCAGGCAAGTCTACGAACAGAATGATGATTTATTTCGATCGCATGAAGTCAGACTTAATTTTTTCAATTGGTTGGGAATCTCCATAGGGTCTCACCTTCGCATACATCATATTAACGTCTCCGGGAGCAATTACATTAATCGGGGCTACACCAACCGGACTATTGTAGACTACTTGGTACCTACACAGCAGTTGCCAGTTCTAATGGTATCCAATAGGATGCCGTTATAATTTGTTAACTTTAGGTACTTTCCTACAGGTTATAAGTAGGTTATACACGGTTGTGGAATTCTTCACCTGTAAACTTAAGGTGAGCTTAATCTTTGACTTCTTTAAGTCTACTTTAGTCTACCTATACTTATGAACCGCTCACTATCTGTCATTGTGAAGAAATTCAATGGTGAGTGTGATATTTCCAATCCGTAGTGAACCCACGCGGGAACTTCGGCCCAAGCCTTTATATTCTGGGAGGAGGCCTGTGCACTGCAACGGGACGTTTATAGGCTGAGATGCAAACACTAGGTGAAAAAGTGGCGACATTGATTATGGAGGAAAATACACATGATTATATCTTTCTTCCAGTTATGAGTTTTATGGGCTAACCCCGCTTGAAGAAACTTCGATTTAGAGCAACATCTTGTATCCCTCAGGCTTTGTTGCCCACGCTCTCCAGTTTAGCGATACAGCCTGCGCCTGCGGCGGTGCGGTTGGCGTGGACCCGGCAACATGTGACACGACCCATTTAACTAGTTATCACCAGCCGTTTGTTATTTTTGTTTACAAACGATGGCGTCAACCATGGCGCCGCGGCGATGTGGGGTTTTGGGGAACGAGAGATGGGCGATGGAAATTCCCTTTAATTCATGGGAATTAAGATTTCTTTGTATAATGGATGGAATATATTCTGTAATGTGTAATGATGAAATTGTACTTAATCTGTTTTTAGAAAAAAAATACTTAGTGCCAAGTTTCTTGCGGCACATTCTTCTTCTAAATCCTGGTTTTTCTGAAAGCGCTGGTAGTTTAAAAATACGACATTTTAAAGAGCTCATAACGGCCTACTGCAGCAGGCAACAGCTTTAGGCCAAATATTCCACGTAAAGAATGATGGGCAGATATGTATGGAACCCAAACTGCTCACCAATAAAATTATAATGTATGTAGACTTCTCGATCCTACAATTTGAAATAATTGTTATTAAGATGACTAAACTGTGAAGGCTGGGAGAATCGACATATTATTATTGATAAAATATTAAAGTAACACACTCAAAAAATAAAAAAATGACTTGGAAACTCACATATTTGAGGGCTGATAACTCGCTTCTCCTGGGTTTTTAAAGTTTATTTCCATTTTAGAAATATTAAGCTTCACTATGATATGCTTGCGGTTCCTATTGGATATGCAGGTCAATTTGCCCATATTTTTTTCTTTTAAAAAGCAGCACCAATACCTAGGCTGCCACGAAAGTTTTTAGCTGTATGAAAACTATAAATATTTTATTCCTAAATTGCATGATAAATTAAAGATAATTTATCTATTAACCTCTTTGTATAGTGACATTGCAAACTGGCCAGTAACATTTTCTTTTTTTAATTTTTTTGTTGACAATGTCAGTCCAGTTTTGTTTTTGCAATGGAGCTCTCGCGAGAAGCATTTCGTGCTATGATATTCTATGACTATAAAAGAAACTTAACATTCAAGGAATCTCACAAAAATTTAAACGTTGCATTTGTGACGTCCGCTCCATCGTTAGCCACAGTTTCGTATTGGTACCGCGGGTTTAAACGGGGACGAGAGTGCATCAAAGATGAGCCGAGACCAGGACGGCCGTCAAGTGCAGTAACGCCAGAAAACGTGATCAGAGCCGAGTGGTTGATTAAGGAACGAAGGAATTTTACGCTTCGGGAAATCGAACATGAACTAGGCATTGGATCACCCGCAGTTTTAAGCATTTTACATGATCATCTTCGCGTCAGGAAGGTCGCGTTGCGTTGGATACCACATTTGCTGACCGCAGAGCAAAAAACCCAGCGTGTAGATTGGTGTCAGTTTATGCTCAGCAAATTTGACGGAGGCCATTCCCAGCAGGTTTCTAACATCCTTACTACTGATGAGTCTTGGATATACTGCTATGACCCCCTGACAAAGCAGCAATCTATGCAGTGGGTGTTTGAAGAAGACGGACCGCCTTTAAAAATTGCTCGAGGCCGAAGTGTCAACAAAAAAATGATCGCCGTTTTCTTTCGTCGCAGTGGATCAGTGGCTGTAATTCCACTTGAAGATCAAAGAACAGTTACTAGCCAGTGGTACACCGAAGTTTGTCTACCCCAAGCGTTCGAAAAACTGGGTGAGGAACGCCCAAAGAGCGGCATTCGGGGATTTTTTTTCCACCAAGATAATGCACCAGCACACACTGCAGCAAAAACAATGGACTTTTTGAACAGCACAGGCGTTCAGATGGTGTCGCATCCACCCTACAGCCCTGACCTGGCCCCGTGTGACTTTTTCTTATTCCCCACTGTAAAGAAAATGATGCGTGGCCGGACTTTCATGAATTCGGACGAGGCAGTACAAGAATTTGAGCGGCTTTTCTTCGACCTACCGCAGAACGCGTTTTTTAAGTGTTTTGAGGATTGGTTTTTTAGAATGAGGCGATGTGTAGACCTTGGAGGGGTATATTTTGAAAAATATTAAAGTAATTTACAAAATAAAAAGAATGGTTTTGATACAGCTAAAAACTTTCGTAGCAACCCTCGTATCACATTTTTGACGTAAAATGCTTGAACAGGGGAACAATTCCGTGTGTAAAATTTTAGTCTTAATTCATCCGCTTTTTATTGTTTTATGTCGTACCTATTACTATCATTTATTGTCATTCCAAAAACACTAACTGTTTGCATACCTATTTATACTGAATAAAAATTATGAGATCTAGAGGTTGAATTGAAGTTTAGGGATTTTATTAACTTATCGCTGTTTGCTTATGGATTGTGCCACAACTTTCTTGACACATCTACAATGGGTTCATTGCGAAGCGACTGAAACGGCCGTGGGTAAAATAATAAAATATATTCAATGGGGCAATGATGTCATTTTTAACACTTAAAGCGTAAATACTGGATTAGTATTTTTTTAATTGCTTGCATCTCGGGGCACAGGGCACGCAGTAAGAAGAGCTCGTGAGTTTTCGCTTTTCCATTTATATTTTTTTTCGATCTTAAAATGAAAAAACCGGCCAAGAGCGTGTCGGACACGCACAAGGTAGGGTTCCGTAGCCATTACCAAAAAAACCAAGTAATATTTTTCTAAGGATTTCGTATGTGTACGGAATCTACCAAGTTTAGGTATGTTTTATACCTTAGGCTACTATTTACTCTTAAACTACAAATAATTTCCAAGCAATCTTAGCCGCTATAATTTTCCTAGTAAATTTGATATATTTACAACCATTCTGAATTTTTTCAAATTTTTCCACCTAACAGTTTCGATTTTAGAGGGGGGGGGACGCTCGATTTTAATGAAAATTTTCACTTTAAAGTTGAATATTTCGCAAACAGATCGCTGAATAGAAAAATCATGTTAGCAACCCCGCAATGGTTTTAAAATACCTATCCAACGATACCCCACACTATAGGATTAGTGGAGAAAAAAAAAGTCAGCCCCCCTTTACGTCTATGGGAGGTACCTACCCTAAAACAAATTATTTTTTTATTTTTTATTTTACCACTTTGTTGGCGTGACTGATATGTATATTCATGCCAAATCACAGCTTTCTAGTACTAACGATCTCTGAGCTTAGCCGCGGACAGACAGACAGACGGACAGACATGGCGAAACTATAAGGGTTCCTAGTTGACTACGGAACCCTAAAAAGGGTCAGTCACAGTTATACTAATGGCCATATTTATACCCATACTTATAAAATCCATCTGTAAGGGTTAGTTGGGTGCTGTGGTTGCACACTAATGCTAGGTTTATACGAGCTTAGTAGCTAATGCTTAGTACTTGTCACTTACACTTGTCAGATTCGTGTATTGTATTATTGTATAATACTAAACACTTGTACAGTATGTTTACACACTCCTGACAAGTGTAAATGACAAGTACTAAGCATTAGCTACTAAGCTCGTGTAAACCTAGCATTACTTCGATTTTTAGTACCTAGTAAAACATAATCCTCCCGCGCAGCTTCCAACTCCTCAACTCTGTGCTCGCAGCAGCCGCTCAGTACGATCTTTTTGTAACCAAGATAGCAATATAGCAAGATAGCAAGATAGCAATAATAGCGAGACTGGAGATGGGATGGAAGAGAGACCTAGAGAGTATGCAGGATGCGTAAGAGTTGTGTGTACTACTTCTAAGTCTAGTTTAGATATAATTAATTTTAAGTATCCAATGTAACGATATGGTCTTAACTGTCATGTTACATGTAAATAGATAAATAAATAATTAAAATCCTTAGTAAATAAATTCTAATTTACCACTATCGAAGGAACTGCAAAACTTCCACCTTCCACTGTCCATAAATATTATGCTAATTGCAAAAGCTTTGAATGTTTAATTCAGGAGCAATTTGCAATTAAATTTTTATTGGTCATAGCTTTCTTTAAAAGCCATCTTTACTCGTTTAAAACTAAGCCTTTTTTCCTTTGTACTACGGAAATCGCCATTTGGATTTAAACTTGTATTTGACATCCAGTCTATTTGGAGGGCAGTGATCTTTAGAACGTTACAAAGTTACATTTACGGGTATCGAAAATTTGTACTAACGTGTTCTTATCCATTCCCAGTTCGTCCGAAGGGATTTTTCCCGAGCACAAGTCACTCTTCCTACCCTAAAGTAAAAAAACAGCAAAGACTTCGCGTCTTTGGCCCCTCTGGCGACTCATTCAAAAAAAAAAAACGTGTTCATATACGGTAATACCGTTTTTTTGTAAGATGGTTCCGCCTTTGTTCGTGGTATATGTAAATTTGTATTGTTCAAATATCGGCTGGGCGTTCGAAAACTATTACCTTATAGGTATGTGATATTACATGAGTCATATATTATAATAGGATGTTCAAGTACATTACTGTTTTTGTTGCGATAATAAATAAAGGCGAGTTCTTACTAATTTATACAGTGTGTTACCACTATGCGGGAATATATTAAGAGTGATGCTAATATGTGAAGGGTTCACGGAAAGAACATGTCTAGTCATCTGTTCGAAAATTGAGATTTCAAAGTACTATGATTTACCATTGAATTAAATATGGATATATGAAAACAATTTTTTTTAAAGTTTTATAGGAATGATGATAATGACTAACTTTCAAACCGCTATAATTTAAAAAGTTAAGTTTAAGTTGCTTAGGTGACTAGAAATGTTCTTTCTGTTGCATTAGCAATATTTTCAAGCTAGAAATACCTTCATCAACCCCGCCTATATACGTCCCACGCGCGCGGGCCCAGTGCGTATTGGGAACTTCACTCACACACACCATTGAATTTCTTCGCAGGCGTATGCAGGTTTCCTCACGATGTTTTCCTTCACCGTAAAGCTCATGGTAAATTTCAAATGTAATTTCGCACATAAATTCCGAAAAACTCAGAGGTACGAGCCGGGATTTGAACCCACGACCCTCTGCTTGAGAGACCATAATAGGTCAAAACCACTAGGCTTTTTTTTTAGAAATACCTCAATGAGAAAAATCATGAGAAATATTTACATTCGAATTTTGCCCGAAAAAAGTATTACGGTAGCATTTTTAAAGCATGGATGGATGAAATCATCTTGAAAAGTGAGGTAGGTGCTTCAACGTTCTTGGACAGCGCCCTTAATTCTTGTTTAAACTTTAATTATTACCCTACGTGAACGCATTACCGGGATATTACGTATCCTATGTTCCATTTCAAATCTTTGTACCTATATCGTACGCCAAGTTTGCGGGATCCAGTAATAAACATCCAAGCATCCAAAGATAGGATAACTTCACAATTTGACTTCGAAGATTATTACTGTATTTAACGTAGGGCCAACACTGTAATTATCGCAATTATAGCAGCTATGCTCGGTGTAGATGGCATACGTACAAATGGGTGTGTAAGTATGGAGTATGTACTACTAACATTGGTGAAAATAAATTTGTTCTAGACATAAATATAAGTCAATTATACACGCTTTTATGTAGTTAAATAACTATCTACTTAAAAGGATGTTGAACTTATCCCACGCCGTGTATAAGTACTTATATCGCTTTATTATTACGAAATAAGATTATTGATCGGATAATAGCTCGGAGATTACGGGTAATACAAATTATGTTTACAATAGTATTTTTTGCCCATTTTGCTAAGTGGTTTTTACACCGCATCTACAGCAACTGGGCGTATCCGCAGATTCAAATTAATTTGTTACCGCTTAAGTATATTCTTTTTATATTTTCATGTTTGCCAACGTAAAAAACCGTACTAAACAAACTAGCAGCAACTGGCTGAAAACAAAATTCAGATACTGAAAAACAAGCTTCAAAATCTAATTCGAAAACAAAAGAACGTTATTCAAATCAAGGTAAACAGTCGATTTTTTATTCTTCATCGGCTTGATCTAATCGAGACCTTATGCGTAGTTTAATAAGAGTAGATTTGACTGACGGGTTGTTGGTAACTGAGTTGTCAGTAACCGTTTCAGCGTGCGATTGCGTGAAATGACAAATGACAGTTTGACGACGCCGTGACAGATTGATGTTAATTGTTTGCATTCCGTTGTGACAGGAGATTTTAGGCTATTTTTGTGGCAATTAATTTTGTGGTTGGAGATTGAGAAGTGGGCGATTTGATTAAGCTCGTGGATCTGACTGATTGAAATTATATTTCAGTGTCTTGTTTCGTTATAGGTATGTTAGTGGAATGAGATAAATGGGAAATTACCATTTAGGTTTGTGAATGGTGTACTTAATGCTATAAAAAAATATGAGTGTTTTATATAAAGGTTTAAAGATCGAAAACGTACACTAGCTGTTTTATTATCTATACTAATATTATAAAGAGGAAAGATTTGATTGTTTGTTTGCATGTTTGTTTGTTTGTTTGTTTGCATTGAATAGGCTCCGAAACTACCGGACCGATTTCAAAAATTCTTTTGCCGTTAGAAAGCTACATTACCACAAAGTGACATGGGCTACTTTATACCGCGGGAAAATACCTTTTCCCACGGGAAAATTAATTTTATCGCGGACGAAGCTGCGGATGGAAGGCTAGTTATATATACACCGTGAAATTTTAGTGGTTGTTTTCCCGAAACGAGGTGATTTAGTTTCGTTACCTAACCTATCGTACGATCGTACGCTACTTGTACCAACGAAGCGTTACTATTGGTTTGCGGTCATTTTCGACTTTCGTTTTTCACAATTGGATTTTTGACTCTAGTCAAAATAGTAATTATAAATCGATTGTACAATCGATACTAAATCACCTCGTTTCGGGAAAACAACCACTAAAATTTCACGGTGTATTTCAGAGTCGTTCAAAATTATTAATATGCGTTGTTCTATTAGGTAATTAAATTAGGTAGATACATTACATACATACATACTAATGTTAAGGAATCAACAAAACTGCAAAATTTAGGCTAAAACTATATTTGATCTATCTAGTAACTCTAAACGTGCAATTCTTGTAAGTATAAGTATTAATTTATCTTGGGGATCTCGGAAACGGCTCTAACGGTTTTGATGAAATTTGATATATGGGAGTTTTCGAGGACGAACAGAACAATAGATCTAACTTGGTCTTATGTCTAGGAAAGTGCGTGATTTCTAGTGAACTTCGATCTCCCAGGTATTGATCCTTGACGCGCGTTAGCAAGGTACAACACTATACCTTGACAAGCTCGTGCGCGGCGCTCGGAGGAACCCTGTCGCAGGGAGCCTCTGCCAATAATAAGTAGTAATTTTAATAAGTGCGGCAAACGCTGACTGCGACAGAGTTCCGCGGAGGGACGCGCACGAGCTTGTCGGACTATAAGTATAACATATTTCGTCAGGTGACAAGCAAAAGTCACTAAGTACCAAATACGTACTTAAAACAAAGCTCGTATCTCAGTATGAAATTACTAATTAGACACGACTTTTTGAAGAGCAGCGACAGAAATTTTAGTGAGTTTTGCTTGTCATCCGGCGATTTATTTCCGAACAAGAAAGAGAAGATTTGAATGTATGAAGTTGAATTAAAACATGGCCTGAGCACATTTAACTTCAAACATAAATGACAAGTCGAATTATTTCGTCAAGGATGACGCCGCCATTGTACTGTCTACCGATCTCATCACTGTCAAACAGTCGTCAAATCATATTAGCTGTTATAGCTAGTGATATACAGGAAGACGCGTGAATTTGTCAAAATTAGACATTAACAAGATCGTAATAAGAACCACTACGTCATCATGAATGACTCGATCTTATAATACGCGCAATTTAGGCTGACGTGAGTATTCAGCGACATACGGTGATTTTTGGGCGTATCTCAAAGAAGTAGCCTACTACTTCTTTATCTACGCCTTGGGTTTGACCAATTGCCTCTCAAGCAGAGGGTCGTTGGTTCGAGTATTTCCGTGTGTTGTGTGAAATTACATTTGAAATATTTATTGTGAGCTTTGCGGTGAAGGAAGACATCGTGAGGAAACATGTATGTTGCTTATTTATAACCTATACTAGCTGTTGCCCGCGACTCCGTCTTCGAAGAATAGGGGTAGACACAAAAAAATAGCTCAGGACCAAACCAAATCACAAAACAAACCTACCAAATATAGACAAAAAAGTTTCATAAAAATCGGCCAAGCCGTTTCGGAGGAGTTCGACAACAAACACCGTGACATGAGATTTTTATACAGGGTAATTTTTTATTAAGTGCACAAATTTTAACATGTGATTCAGTGTCGTTAAAATAACAAATTTCAGTATTTTTCGTTACCATATTAATCGCTTTTTTATTTTTTTTGTTTTTCATAGTAACTCGACCAATTATTGGATGAACTATGAACAACCAAAATATCAAAATTTAAAAAAAAATCTTGAACAGATAATCGTGATATCAACGATACTGAATCATGTATCAAAATTTGTGAACTGATAAAAAAATTAGGTACCCTGTATATTAGAAGAAGATTAGATAACAGCTTATTGTCAGTTCACTACACATTCAAATAACTTCCGCGTAGTCTTTCTTTGCAGGTCAAGGATCATCATTAGACTGCATAAATGCATTAGTAGGTACACATTTATTATTCAACTAGCTTTTGCCCACGACAAATTTGGGCAGCTTATTTTTTTATCAAATTTGCTTTTTCATCAATTATCTTAGTTCCTCGATATAAAAAAAATTACCCGCCCCGCAACCCCCCCCCCCCCCCCGCGAAAACCCCCCCTCACTCCCTCCCAACCCACCCCCTACCAACCCCCCCGCACACCCGCGTTCACATTCACCACCGTACTCCCAAGTCAAGCGTGCCTATAGAAGTTTTACTTCAAAAACCCTTGATTTTGAAACATTCTTCCGCTCCGCTCCGCTCCTATTGGTGTTAGCGTGATGATATATAGCCATATAGCCTATAGCCTTCCTCGATAAATGGGCTATCTAATACTGAAAGAATTTTTCAAATCGGAGCAGTAGTTCCTGAGATAAGCGCGTTCAAACAACTAACAAACAAACTCTTCAGCTTATTAATTCTTCTAAAAACAGTTCGATAAATTTTTAAAATAGACATATTTTTCTTATTTGTGAACCGATTGAAATGAAACAAACATTAAATGTTAATCCAAGAAAATACCAACATATCAGTGAAAACCGCATCCTTCTAGGTTAAGCCGTTTCTGAGATTAGCGCGCACAAACGCACAGACAAACAGACAAACAGACAATAATACTAAAAATCATTGTTTCGGGTTCTATTGCGCTAATAAATAGACCTAGTGACAGTTTTTCTCAAATATCTTCAATGTACAGACACCGAATTGTTACAGATTTATTATATGTATAGATAGATAGATAATCTATTACAATAGAAACGGAAGCTGATAGCAATCATGTTATGTCGTCTATGCTTTAGAAAACCTGAAGAATACTGATAGCAAATCTTAAAACATTTGAATGTTTCGTAAAATAAATATTCCAGTAGCATCAAAAGTTACAAAAAAAAATCTACGGGATCACAAGTGATTTTTTTGAACTTGAGTTTTTGGACGGCGTTTTTATTATTAGAATTGCGATCTTCGGTGGGACGATTAATTTTTTCTGACTTTGGAATACAATTCCTACCTTCCTAACCTACCTCCTATAGAATACCTATCTTCTGTACACCTGCTAGCTACTTCTGTATTTGATGCCTATTTGCTACTACAATTACGATGTCATCGGTGGCGTAATATTGGCATTTCTTATGAGTCATAAATGATCTTAATCCGTCGATGGCGATCAACGGTGACGTTTTTGATTACGATATGATACGCGCCACTTCCAACAATAGTGCTGACAGACATTGTAACAAATAATGTATAATTGAAGCAATTGAATTGGAGTTGTTTTAGTCCAACTGTGATCCAAGTCTTTTATATAAGACTAGCTGTTGCCCGCGACTCCGTCTGCGAACCAGCTACCGAACCACCCCAAGCAAACATGAAACCGCCATACAGTTCCTTCACCCTACCCTACGTTTTAAACTCACACTTGTTTATCAAGTACCCGACTACCACTTTGCTTCCGTAAGTTAGTTAATTTATGTAGTGTTTTGATGGATTTTTTGATGTTAAACGCCTAATCCATGGCGATATAGAACCTGACACCATTCAATATTATATTAATAATGGGACCCATAACAGACACCGTTAACAGGTAAAAAATAATAATTAAGAAACACGACTCAATTAACGTCGATGTAGAGTCTCTTAATTACTTTATATTAACTGCAGCTGGAGTTAATTGAATCAACTTAATTAATTCTCATTTCATCTCGCTTTATAATGTTTTTAATGATTCAAATTGGTTGATTGAGGAGTTGTACTTTGAAATATGGAAAATATAATTTATTTAAAGATTGGATTTTATTTATTTTATTGGTGTTGTGAGATGGTGATGGTTTTATGGTTGGCTTAATCACATTATGCCGTCAGTCAAAAGATAGGATGACTAACTGTCAAATGAAAAATGTCGAATGAAGCAAATGATTATGTAAATGTCAGTGTGGACGTGGAGGAACTGCATGAACACGCATTTCTTACTTAAACGTAACTATCGTAAGGTCATGGGTGAGCAAAGTAATTGTTTCAGTTCATTGATATGGTCCTCCGCAAAGTACCTAACGTCTGATTCAATAAATTATTTAAACTGTCAAATGATCAAGACTGATCTACATTTCGTTCGATTAAGAATAGAGTGACTTACAAAATGATTTGTATTTGATAACTAAATTCGTGCAAAAACTTTGTGCTTTTTAAATAACTAGCTGGTGGCGGAGTCTCCGTCTGGGAAGATTTAATTTATCGCTATCCCTTCTTCCGAGGGTCTCAAAATATCTCAATACCTTTCATCTAAATCGGTTTAGCAGTTTAAGCGTGAAGAGGTAACAGACATACACACATATAGAGTTACTTTTGCATTTATTATATTATATTAGTATTGGATAAGGATTATTGCATTTACGTTGTAAAGAATGTGGTACAGCGGTACGCAAATAAAGGAACAAATAAACCCGACAAACGTCGAAACACATGCACAAAGGGGAACTATAACTTTTAGAGATCTCTATCAGTTAATTTTTAGATGAGAGGAACATTTAATAAGCTGTGTTGTGCTTTACAAATGTTCATCATCATCATCATTTCAGCCGGAAGACGTCCACTGCTGAACATAGTTCTCGCAACTCCAACAAGAACAAGATGGAGCGGCGACCTGGTTAAAAATGTTACTGTAACCTTTCCGCCAAACTCTAAGATTGTAAATGTTTCCCTTAAAAGGTATTTCTAACGCAGACGAAGCCGCGGATTACAGCTTGTAGCACAAATTTTTACCTTGAAAGAAATTGACGATCCCAATTTGAATGATAAACGTCTGATTACATACCTATCACTTTAACAAACAGCTCAGCCTAAAATAAAACAAAATGGAAATAGATGCAGGCAATTAACCATAATAATGTTAGAGTAATAGCCACCGTTTCCGTGCTAAGAATTATGGTTTCGGTTACGAGGTCGTCCGTCGTAAATCTCTATTTAGGCCGATAGAGGGCGTTGTCTGCAAACAAACGATATCTGTGTTAATTAGAAGCGTAATCAAGATGAATGCGATGTTGCGCAAAGTTGGGATGTAGTCTTGCGAAAAATTGTACCTAGCTTTGAAATAGTTTGTGGGAATAGGCCTGGCCTGGGGACAGAAGTCCGATGGAAGAAAGTTGGAAGTTGTATTTACGCAGCCGAGTTGAGAAACTCCGATAGTGCGATGCAGGATGTACCGTAGTAATTAGTTTCTCATGTGATGAAAGTTATCAGCTATTTTGTTAACTACGGAAGGGATCTTAGACGCATAATGGGCATTTACTTTATTTTCAAACAATATGTGTGACCAAATTGGGTTGGGGGTTTTTAAAATTTTCAATTTATAATAGTTATACTAGCCTTCCGTCTGCAGCTTCGCCCGCGATAAATTAATTTTCCCGTAGGAAAAGTTATTTTCCCGTAGTCTAATGTCACTCAGTGATAATGTAGCTTTCTAACGGCAAAAGAATTTTTGAAATCGGTCCTGTAGTTTCGGAGCCTATTCAATGCAAACAAACAAACAAATCTTTCCTCTTTATAATATTAGTATAGAAAAATTCTTTTGCCGTTAGAAAGCTACATTATCTTTGAGTGACATAGGCTACTTTTTACCGCGGGAAAATACCTTTTCCTACGGCAAAATTAATTCATATTATACTATAGATAAGCAAATATTGACATAAAAATTTCAAGTGGTTCTTTCAAAGCTGGGACATTACTTCCGTTTCAAAAGGTTGCCAACACCTGTCCTAGGTTCATCTCTCCGTGAATACAGACAATGGGAGTAACCTAGCATTTCGCGTTAGTCACACTAGCCATCGAACAATTTAAAATGAAATCAGTGGAATCCATCTAAATGGGTCAATCAGGTGATATCTAGGCGAAAGGTGGACGACGTTCGACGCGCGCGAGCAATGCATGACGAAGCTGTGGCACGCTTGATGCGCTGGCGCATAACATTGTCCATCGAGAGGAATGCTGGCAGCGGGCGATGCGCTTCGTAGAAAGGTGGGGGATACAAGGAGCAAGCTTTAGCGAGTCTAATTTAACGACCAAATTGCCCAGTGGTTGAGAACTTGACTACGAAGCTTGAGGCAGTGTCGGTCGAGGCAGATATTAGTATAAAAAATATGAATGTTTGTTTTCGAGTCTTGGGTGTTTAATATGTATTTACTTAAGTATGTATTTATGTATCTATGTATCTAAATTAGTATGTTTATCAGTTGCCTAGTACCCATGACACTCAATCATGTAATATTTTTATTTACCTTAGCCTTAAGGTGTCAATCTACCTTCCTTCATCTTCATTCTTAAGTCAGAGTTGCCACATATGAACGCACAGTATTATATGATTGAGCAGTGTCACGGTATCTATTCTCAACAGTAAATTGAAGCGTTTCCGCATTAAACATTTCTTTGGCTATACAGATGTTACAGAAGAAGAAATTGAAACTCATACTCTGAGATTTCAAAGAAATAATTACACTTTTGGCTCACACGTGTATAGTGGTAGCATTAAATATGTTTAATGTTATAATGCAAAGAAATACAATTTATTCCATCGTGGAGGGCAAGATGGCAAGGAAATTACTGGCTATTATTCTTGGCAGTGGCCTCAGCGGAAGAGGAAGAGTCTACATAATAGTTTTGAACCAAATTAAATTTTGAAATTAGATGGCCCGTTACCTCTTTCTAGTTATTGATCTGGAACCTGGCAAAGTGGATATTGCCAACGTCCTTCTCAGGGGTGTTCCGGATGACGATTTGCGCCAGACCCACAAACAAACACTTGTAACTTGCACCACAAATGCAGTAGCGATTGAGCAATTATAGAATTCAAAGTGTGAACAATTGTCATCAGTATATTATTGTGTCAATTAATTCATACCGTTGACCCAGTTGCCTTTGCTCTGATTTAGTGAACGGTAATCGAGTTCTGAGAAAACAAAATGGAGATGGATCTTGTTTTCAGATGTTAGGAGCGCGACTCTGTGTGGTATCAAGATGGGTTAATTAATGGAATGAGAAATGGGCGGGACGGGTTACTCTGATAGTAATTCAATGTTGCCTCCTGTTTCAAATAGTACGCGCAACATATAGCAACGTGTCATTCATTAGCCTTCACACCGACCGCACGGCGTAGCTGGTCCGCGGTTGGAGTGGACACGTTAACTTTTCACTTTTACCTGCTTGACTTTTACAGCGGTTTGAATTGCCATTACAACATTAAAAAAGTTGACATTATAAATGCGAAAGTCTGTCTCTCTGGTAGTTCGTTACCTCTTCATGCTTCACGCTTAGACCAATCCGGCTCGAAGGACCAAATCTAATGTAGGATATTGCTGTTTTCTGTTAATTTTACTTGAATAAATAACCGAGAGCGCACTTGTATGAAGCTAGAGCGTGAGATACATAGTCTGCGTAAAACAGACGGACGATCGCTATAACTGCGTTCCGAATTAAGAAAATAGAATTTAGTAATACTAGACACTGATTTGTATTAGGTTTAAAATTTCGCCTTGTGAAGATAGTGTGGGTATGGCTACAATTGAGAAATCTATCATTACAATTGAAAGGATGTTTACAAAAACAACATAACTGACTAGACTGGTTGACACTTGTAGCGAAACGATTTTACTGACAACAGGTGTCAACCAGTCTAGTCAGTTGTTGTTTTTATAAACATACCTTGAATTGTTGTGGTCATCACAGTTCTTGAATACAAACAAAAATACATACGAGGCATCAGTGGCCTCATAGAAGTACTACGATCGTTTACTGTAATGTGCTCGCCTATTGTCTACAGTGTATTGTTACCGATCCTATTCAATATGACCTGTATTTTATTAGGACGATCCGTTGGCCTTAGACTTGCAAAATGCACGTGTAATTCTTGAATGATCATCATCTCAACTTATATACATCTCACTGCTGGCCATAGGCCTCCTCTCAGAAAGATAGGGCTTGGGCTGTAGTTCCCACGTGGGCCCAGTCCATATTGGGAACGTCGCACACGCCATTGACTTTCCTCGCAGGTGTATAAAGGTTTCCTTATGATGTTTTCCTTCTCAGTAAAGCTCGTGGTAGATTTCAGAGGTGCCAGTCTGGGCTCGAACCCACGACCCTCTGCTTGAGAGGCCACAGGTCAAACCACTAGGCCACCAATATCTTGGAATGGGATGCTGACAACATAAAGGTCTTCTGCCCACTATTTAAAATTAATAAAGCTATGCTAGCGCCCTCACTGAATTTCCACTCAATCCTTGTGGGCTCTACTGGTACTAAAGGTAAAGTAACAGTCCGTGGGTATCGATTAAGTTTCGATTAACTGTTATTAGTACTAAACCGCACGCCGCGTAACATTGCTCGTAAACAACACTAGTGTGCCGTTATATGAGTATGTATTTTCATACGTATACGACGATTTGATAAGGGTCTCGACCGACAGGTAGCGTTCCGAAACACTTTCGCATACGTATAGAGATGTTGACGTAATTAAAAAATAATTTGAAGACACGACTCCAGTAAAAACAAACGCTTTATTTTAGCCCTGAAAACCAGATTACTTTTCGATTGACTGCAAAATTAGATTTTTTTTGCTTTGAAAAAAAAAATAGGTTGGCGAACAAGACAAGTTGCTATTGCCATTCAAATTCTATGGAAGAATTGTGTTATGACTTGACAGTTCATAAAAAGTACGTCAGTTGATTGATTGTGTCAACGTCTTTATTGTAGAAATGGCAGAAGATTCTGACACAGTTTCCAGTTACGAGTATCTGATAGAATTACAGGTTCTCTAATAAATAACCGAAAACGCTATCAAACTCTGTTACAGCACACGCACAAACGCACGCACAAACGACGAAGTTATGGAACCAGCTTTCTAGGTCAGCATTCCCGGAGCGATATATCTTGGAGATCTTTAAAAAACGAGCCTACCTATCTCTCTTAGGGCCACTTGCACAGTTCAACGTTAAAAAATTAAATCGGTAACCCTGTGTTAAGAAAGACAGTTCCATACATTTTATAACACTTGTTTAGCTAACCCAGGTCCGCGCAAGCCCGCCTTAGTGTTGCAGGTACCCAGGTGACCCGCATGCTCGTTTGCCCCTTTCATTTAAAAAAAGTATGACCACGAATGTGAGACGGTTGAAACGCTAGGATAATGACCCATGTATGCTAACTGCGAGATGTTGCATCCGAAGACGCTTGTCTTACTCCGCGGTTCTTATCGAAAATGTTCACTTCACGCCACTGGTTGCATTACTCTGAATCCATATAGTATCTGAAGCCGTGGTGCCCTAGGTAGTCAAGCAGAGGGTTGTGGATTCGAGCCCGAGCGAACATTTGAGTTTTTCGACATTTACGTGCGAAATTATAAAATAAATGTAATGTAATTTATTGATTCAGGCGTTACTTTGTGGGTCGCGGGTGAGCAAAGTAATTGTTTTCAGTTCAAATGTAATGTACCTAATTTACCATGAGCTTTACAATGACGGAAAACATCGTGAAGAAACCTGTAAACCCCTGAGAAGAAATTCAATGGTGTGTAGAAATTCAAATTCCGCACTGGGCCCGCGTGGAAACTATACGCTACGGCCCAAGCCCTCTCATTGTCGGAGGAGGCATGTGCCCTGCAGTGGGACGTATAGGCTGGGATGGATAGATGGATTTAGTATCTAAAGTCCTCGCTTACAAAAACACCGTACCTCAACTCCACATGTGCGGCGCGAATCTTAAATTGAATTAGATTTGATCAAGTGGAACAATTGGCTTCTTACGGCCTATAAGTACACTTTTGCAAACATAGTATTTCATGTCACCAAAAGGAGAATCCTTCAATTATGTACACATCATTAAGAGATTTTAACTCTTTTAACTGAAATTGTAACTTTGTCGCGACCGTTTTTAGACACAGTAAACCAATTTGATTCGCTGGCTGTAGAACCTTGTCTCAATATTGTTGTTGTGACTTTCGTAGCTGATACACTGTTGGCTTGTTGCGATAAGGTGCTTGCTACATTCGATTCGTAGAACAGTGCAAAGTTTACGTCGGCAGGCGGTTGCCAGCTGGAGCTCTAGTCACAGTATAGTTAGTAATTAATCTGTTTAAACTATTGTAATAAAAATGTAAATTGTGTTTGTTACTTTGATTATTATGTAGGGGGCAAATATGTAGAATATTGGACCGATTTCGAAATTACGCATAACATAGGCATAGGTTGTGGTAGGTACCAACTCTGAAGATGAGCTTTGGTGGTGGTGATAGTTGGGTTTGTGTGTGTTCGTACAGTGTGGAGGTGGAGGAACTGCATGAAAACGCAGTTCTTACATAAACGTAACTATCGTAAGGTCGCGGGTAAGCAAAGTAATTGTACAAGTTAAGTATGAAGTATCTTTTTCTATTTATTAAGACCAGTGATGGTGTAGGGGTAAGCACGCAGCACGGAACGCTGAGGACCTGGGTTCGATTCCCAGCATTGGTCTTTTTTCTCGGGTTTTTTCTGTGCATCTATATTTCAGTTTGTATTTAGTTTGAAATACAAAGTAATTGTTTCAGTCAAAAAATGGTGGTATGACATGGCAACTCGCGCTTGTGTGTGCCTGAGTGCAATTTCAATTCAACTAGTTATTTGAAGATCACTTGCTACTTTATACTGTTTTCGTGTCGTCTCTGGAGGTCGTATTCATTGTAACAGTCTTTCTTCATGAATAATTCATGAGGTTATTTGCATTATTCGTTCAATATCACTGATGAAGACATTTGTGTTGACTTTGTATTGTCGGCTAATTACTCAAGTTAGCGACGGTTTTGTTTGACTTTGTTTTTATGACAGGAAATGTTGGTCGGATATAAACTGAAAGCGTAAGGTTACACATAATTACTTCTTCGTTGTTTTTGGTAAATAACTGCTATGCAAACTTAAATAAATAAAATATACTTTTATAGATATTGAACAATTAAGACTCGAGAATAAACATTCGTATTTTCCGTGGAAGGACCCAGGGACTTCAAGCTCCGTAATGATTAAGGGGCTTAATCTACTAGGCCATTCGGTCATCTATGTAAAAATAAATACACTGAATGGGGCATCAAGACAGTTTAAATAGGTACCATGATTATTAATATTATCGTATTTCTAATCGGTATTTCTATTTAACGTAATTACAAAGACCGTATAAGTAAGTGTACAGTCAAGGAATTTAATTTCCTACCCACCTAAGTTTGAATATCGTACGGCAAACTGTCACCATAAGAGCTAGCAACGATGTTGTTTTGACTTGTAGCAATTGACATTTCGACCTTAATGCATTGCGAATATTACACGATATTTTTTTTACGAAAAGGGTAGAGAATTAAATTCCTTGACTGTACACTGCCTACAGACAGAGTTCCTACGATCGCCGGCAGAATAATTATTATTTGCATCTACATCTTACAAGGCATGTGAAAAAGTTTCCGATTATACAGATAGGTATGACAATAACGCCTTTTTGGGATATTTGACACACTTTTTAAACACTGCAAATAAAACATGTGGAACAAAGCATAATGCCAGACGTTATTCGGAGAATAGTTATGCGACATAACAATAGAACAAGCAATTTTATGCCACCCGATATAATTAGACTCGTAAAAAACATACCTACACAAGCACACATACACACTCACAAACTATAGCATTTATAATATTACTGGGATTAGTTGGATTGGATAGTAATCCAAGCAGACGAGCCCTCAGAAGAGATCTTAAAACCACTCGGCATCTGGTATTTCATACTTAAAATAGACATAAAGTTCAACGCACGATTGCTGTACTGTTTACCAATGAGACGGTTGGTTGACCTTATGAACGATCGATGAACAAACATAATCGGCAATTAATTCTATTGGCCACGATTGGGCGTTTGGACATGGCATTCCGGAGGGTTAACGAGGAGTCGAAGGGGTGTCGTCAATTGAAATGGCCGTGAGGCGTGCTGGGGAAATTGAAGGGCATTTCTTTTGAGGCAATTTATTTTGCGTTGCCCCCAACGAGACGGAGCGACGACCTAATTAAGTTGGATACGGATGGCGCAGGACCATGCCTTATACTACGAAGTGCAAAATTCGAACTTCGTATCGTGCCGTTCCGCTCACGCTAATAGCATTTAATACGAGAGCGAGCGAGACGGTACGATGCGAACTTCGATTTTCGAATTTCGGAGTCCCCCGGTCTGTTTGGCGAACCTTGAAGGAAGCCCATGTTCAGCAGTGGACGCGTTTCAGCTGAAATAATGATGAAGATGATTTTGCGTTATGTTATAATATAATTGTTACCTATATATGTAGGATTGATTTGGTGTGCATCGATGAAGCGATACAGTGAAGAAAAAAACTGTTCAATAAAGTGTACTTATCTATATATATAAAAGAAGAAACTGACTGACTGACTGACTGACTGACTGACTGACATATCAACGCACAGCCCAAACCACTGGGCCTAGAGATTCAAAATTTGGCATGTAGGTTCCTTATAAGGTCTAGGGGTGCACTAAGAAAGGATTTTTCAAAATTCACACCCTAAGGGGGTGAAACGGGGGTCCAAAGTTTGTATGGGGAAACAAGATTAGTTCGACTATTTTATTCGAAACTTCACAGAAGTACTCCTAATGATAAACGAGTATACACGTGTTTCAGGTTTTTTGAGAATTCAACCCCTAAAAGGGGGGAAAGGGGTAACAAAGTCTGAAAATCAACATGGGTGTTGTTTCTATGGTTTATCGGGTCGCTGGTTATGAAAACAACAACGGTTTTAAAATCCGCCGTGGCAGACGTAAAATACCATCTCCCTGGATGGGGTGCGATGGGGTTGAAATGTCTAAATAAACTAAATGACTGTTGATATATCAACGAAAATCCCAAACCACTGGACCAAGAGACTTGAAATTTTGCACATAGATACCTTATACAATGTAGGCATCCACTAAGGAAGGATTTTTGGGAATTCCCGCAGGAACGGGAAAAAACGGGATTTATATATTCGATTCCGAGTGACCCTATCTCAGTAACTATAATAACTGGACTCTTCAAATTTGATACACAAGTAGGTATTACATTAGTTAAAACATTAATTTCAGGATTTTTCACAATTCCCACGGGATAAGGAAAAAACGGGATTCACATATTCAGTTCAACGGGATCCTATGAACTATAATTACTAGGCTCTTCAAATTTGGCATAGAAGTAGGTAATTATAATAGTAAAAAACAGTTTTAAGGATTTTCGGAAATTCCCACGGGATAAGGAAAAAACGGGATTTTTCGTTTTACTGATCGTAGAAAGCTGAAATTCGGCATGTAGGTTGCTTGGGGAGTGTAGAGCTGGATTGAAAGAGGACTTTCCAAAATTCCCACGGGAACGGGAAACAACAGGATTTTTCATTTTACTGGTCGTAGAAAGCTGAAATTCGGCATGTAGGTTGCTTGGGGAGTGTAAAGGAGCATTGAGAGAGGACTTTCCCAAATTCGCACGGGAACGGGAAAAAACGGGATTTTTCGTTTTACTGGTCGTAGAAAGCTGAAATTCGGCATGAAGGTTGCTTGGGGAGTGTAGAGGAGCATTGAGAGAGGACTTTCCCAAATTCTCACGGGAACGGGAAAAAACGGGATTTTGCGTTTTACTGGTGGTAGAAAGCTAAAATTTCAAAATTCATAAGTTTATACTGTAAGTAGTCCGCAAAGGGCTCTTTAACCGAATTCTAAAAAAGGAGAATGTTATGCATTCCAATTTTTTTTTTATGTAGGTATGTTCACCGATTGATCGGTCAATTGTGGACCTGCTTGCTTGCTTGCCTGTATGCTTGCTTGCTTGATATCTTGGTTCTTTGTAATACTCATAGTACACGCGAGCGTAGCCGCGGGCAAAAGCTAGTTACCTATAAGTACTTTATTTACATTGATACAATAATTAACTAATTATACCAATAAGTATACAATAACGTCCGGTCGGAAAGGCCGATATTTTCTATTTTATTCCGACAAAAAGTTTTGAGAGTAAAATGATGATGAGACTACAGCGCCATCTAGCGATCATAATTCACCTATAAAAGAAATAAGAAACGTTTATTGTTTAAAACAGTGTACAAATTGTGTTAACACTTATGCATCAAGAAGTTTCAACAGTCTGCCCATTTCGGACGTACAATTTAATTACTTAATATTATTTTACAAGAATTTTAATATTTATTACAAAAGTATTCATTAAGGTTATAAAAGCACTCACACACTAAAAATTGTTTTAGTTTATTTTTAAATTTCGCACCATCTAATGATTTTAAATATTCAGGTAAATGATTATAGACTTTTATTCCGTTTACGTAGGTGCTCTTTTTGAGTATATAGCTAGAAGGTCGGACAATGCATATGTCATACTTATATTGTGATCGTATATTTGTTTTGGAATCACTTTTTTTAATAAAATGATCTTTATTTTCTTTAACAAATGAGCAAATTTCTAAAATATATATGCATATCAAAGTTAATATTCTATTATTAATAAAAATGTTTCTTAAAGAGTCCATATTTTGAAGATTATATATTATTCGTAAACATTTCTTTTGCAAAATAAATGTAGACTGAATATTTACTGAATTACCCCAAAATATTATGCCATATGTAAGAAGAGGATAAACATTACCATAGTACGCCCTTTTTGCAATCTCTTTTGAAGTTATATTTGTCAATACTGAAATCGCATAGCAACTTTTTGACAGTTTTTAATTAATTTTCTGAACATGTGACTTCCAGTTAAGGTGGCTATTTATTGTAACTCCCAAGAAATTTGTGTTACTCACTTGTTCAATGTTTTCATTGTCGACTACTAAATTAATATTTTGTGATACTTGTTTATAGTTCGTAAATTCTAATATTTTCGTTTTATCCAAGTTTACCTTCAAGTTTACAGATGATAACCAATTAATTACAATTTTTAATGTTTTATATACCTCATCAACAATAGAACCGTTTAGTTTGTCATCAGATATAAATATTGTGGCGTCATCGGCGAACATAACACACATGTTCAATAAATACAACAATAATAATTTATTGTTCTGACAATAAATTATTATTATTATTATTATTATTATTATGTGATCAAGTACTAGTGGGAACTCGTTGACATAAACTAAGAACAACAGCGGCCCTAGGACGCTGCCTTGGGGTACGCCTTGTACAATTTTTTCATAGCTTGACTGTACTTTTGTGATTGTTTTCGTAGTTTTATTATATGTATCTAATATCGTAGCTTGAGATCTATTTGAAAGATAGCTTTGTACTAGTTCTAAAGTCGTTCCGCGAATACCGACGTGCTCAAGCTGTCTTAACAAAATTTTGTGCGAAACACAGTCAAACGCTTTTGACATGTCTATAAAAAGTGCAACAGAAGTTTTATTCTTATTTAAATTAGTCTCATATCTGTTTTAGAATATTAAATATAGCTAGTGACGTATTTTTTCCTTTCTGAAATCCGAATTGATTGGTGTTTAAAGTGTTTTTTCTATACACATCATGTAGATTCAAAAGTCGAACTTGCACTATGAACAGTTTATACATATTGTCTCTGGTTTGCGGAACCGGGGAATCGTCGAGAAAATTTTCATCATCACTTTTTAGGGTTCCGTACCTCAAAAGGAAAAAACGGAACCCTTATAGGATCACTTTGTTGTCCGTCCGTCCGTCCGTCCGTCTGTCTGTCAAGACCCTTTTTCTCAGGAACGCGTGGAGGTATCAAGCTGAAATTTATACCAAATTCTCAGGTCTACTGTCCCATGGAGCTGTGAAAAAATCAAACTTCTAAGCCAACGCAATCAAAAGATACAGCCGTTTATGCCGCAAATTTACGCATATTTTCGAATCTCGCAAGGGAATCAAAACCTACAGGGTACTTCCCGTGAACTCAGAATCTTGAAATTTGGTACGAAGCAAGGTCCTATAGCACAGAGAAAGGAAAAATTGCGAAAAGCATATTTTTTTGTCTGTCTGTCTATATCAGTAACCAATCTATTTATGCCGCAAATTTTCGACACTCGCAAGGGAATCAAAACCTACAGGGTACTTCCCCGTGAACTCAGAATCTTAAAATTTGGTACGAGACAAGGTCTTATAGCACAAATAAAGGAAAAATTGCGAAAAGCATATTTTTTTTTCTCTATCTGTCTATATCAGTAACCAATCTACAATGATCCCACACTACGCACATTTTGCTTAGGAGCAGGGGTCTGCTAAGACTGGATGTTCATAGATACATATAAATTTGTACGGAACCTTCGGTGCGCGAGTCCGACTCGCACTTGGCCGGTTTTTTAATTTCCAAAAGGGCAAGTACTTGTGTCCAGGACTCCCGTATGGTTTAAGACGACCAACCACCAAAACTCAACAAAATTCAAAATTCGAAGATCGCATTGTGTCCCTTTTAGTCTTCTATTTAATACTAATTGCGTGAACTCAAATTTCGCAGGATAAGGCCTGGCTATATCTGGCTATATACTATCCTACTGGAGGACGGGGGTCTGCTTCGGATTCCATAATTTTAAGTGAGCATGCGATATAGTGGTAAACCGTACCTCTGAGCATATATGGAATACAATCCTACAGATATGTCATTCCAAACATGTTATTTCTGTCATCGTTAATCATAATAACCGTTACAAAACCAGATTAAGCCCAAATCCCTTGACGTTGCGTCACCTCCATAGAATTAATGATGAGAGAATTAGTTTGTATTTAGTTCTGTAATCGATATCGCTACTTTTTCACATCTCCTTATTAATGCGCACACGTTTTGTGTGATAACATAGTATTTAGTCAATTATGTCACGCATCAACTAAATGTAATCCTTTTGGAACGACAATTTCTGCAATTACTCATTTTCGAGCAGTTACAGATAACGTTACCTAGACCGGTACCAATGTTCCAAACTGAGCTGAAAAATAAATATAAGGTTTTTTGGCCTTTTAGCTCGCGTGCCATTTCAATTCCTTTTATTGCTCTGTGATAATCTCTCATCGCCATGACAAATTATGACAACATTAACAAATTAATAAGAAACCGACCTTTAGCCAATGCCACCTGTTATCAACTGTTCTGTTGTAGTACTCGATATGACCAATGTCGCACGGGTGTTTGCGTACGCGCATCTGTGCAAACGTGCCGATGATAACGTAATCCGATGCCCCATCTTTTGAAGTAATTGTTACCGTTTTTATCCGAATCTCTAATGGTTATTGTGACCTGAATGCTTCGGTGAACGTCGATAACTATGAAAACAGTGTGTTACGGATTACGTCTAACCAAACACTTTGGCATGCAAGTATTCTATGCACTCGTGTTATGTGTGCGTGAGAGCGGCTAGAATCAAAGCCGTGCGTAAGCGCAAGCGGCACGAGTTCCCCGTCCGATGGCAGGGAGAACTAACGCAACAAATTATCGGAGAAGGGGGAAGCGCAATGGCTCAAGAAAGGTTGGTTACACTGCGCGTGTCATCATCACCATCAGCCTATAACAGTGCACTGCTGGACATAGGCCTCCCCCAATGAGCGCCATTGCGCCCTGTCCTCGGCTAGACGTATCCAGCTTCTACCAGCAGCCTTTCGCAGATCGTCACTCCACCTGGCCGGAGGGCGTCTTACACTAACGCGTGTATTTAGGTATTTTCATCGTATTACTAAAACAAATACATATTTTAAAAATGTAGCAACATACGACCTAGAAAACATCTTGTTTTATTAACATTGAGCGCAGTATTTACGTCGTACTGAGAATTTATTTTATTTTTTATTTCGAGACGACTTTGGATTTTTTTTCTATCGAGCAAACTACAAGTAATCGTGTTTCGATAAACACTGGTCATTAGAGTGAATCCTCAAATATCTTACACATGAATTTCAGGTCTAAAGCTTTGTTAGTAATGATACAGCACGACATTAAATGAAAGCAATAAATGCGTCAAAATTCTCGGTGGGGCCTTAGGCATCCTATTTTAAATGTATTTTTAAACTAAATATATTGAAATAGAAAAATAGTTTTAAATTATAAATTATTGGCAGCACGGAGTGGTTTCTGCCAATTATACTGTAACTAGAATACAGATGGTCTGCGCGGTGACCAATAGCAATGATTCAATCATGATGACATTTGCCCTTATTACACTTGCAAATTGTATTCAATAGGATTGGAGATCTGTACGTGCAGAATACAATAAAGGAATGTTGTTCGATACGTTCTAGCGTCGAAAAGGTTTTTTTATGGCAAATAAATATCGTGAGTTCGTAAAAGTTAGATCAAAATTTTATTTTTTGAGCAAAATAGGCTTGAGCTTTGACCATAACCATGCCTTAGACCCGGCCGGCGTTACCACTGACTGACACCCCGGGCAAGCATATTGTGGCACCTACTTAAGAAAATCAAAATCGAGTGCCAGTTTGGCGGGGGAAGCATCCCACCCCCACCGATCGCCCCCTGAAATTTGGCGCCCTGGGCCGTCGTCCCATCGCCCCCCCCCTTAACACCCACTGCTTAGACCGCGAACTGGACGCCAGCGGGTAGCGGCTCGACGAGCGTATTCTCTAATCACTGCATTTACACCTGGTAGCCTTGGTTGATACTACGAAGTTCAAAATTCCAATTTCATATCGGGCCGCCTCGCTCCTGCAGAAAGTATTTAAGAGGATACGATGCGCACCATTTCTTCATACAAACGTAGTCCCCTGTTTCCTCCCTGGATAATGGCTTTAGAGCCAGATTTATTTTACTGTGTAATCTGTATCTACCACAGCTATGCCCCTATGTTTCGTTTTTTTTCATATTTCAATTAACATTTAAGAAATATGAGCTTACAAAAACTGAAAAAATTGCCCAATTTCAGCGTCATTTTCGTCAGCGGAAAAGAATCCCTCATATAAACAAAAAAAGGAAAACATAGGGGCATAGCTAAATCAGTCCTCTAATTATTTTTGAAAAAATAATTTTATTGGTCCAGTTTTCGAGAAGAAAACAGGGGACTACGAAATGCTGTTTTGATCAATTTTACGCGCCTTTTAACGGTCTGAGCTGCAGTTGTCCCGCTCTCGCTGTACTGACACGGACGGGTTCGGGCGAGACAGCGACATTTCATTAAAATACCTATTTCTCAAAAGCCTCTCAGCTATCGTATCCTCTTTATACGAGAGTGAGCCAGACGGCGGTACGATACAAACTTCGATTTTCGAATTTCGGAGTAATACCGCCATTTGTTTGTGCGGCGAGTGTCTGAACGATGAAAACTATGATTTTACATTGCGTACTTTTTATACATATTGATTATTATAAATGCAACAGTCTGTGTGCGTGTGGGCGCTCGTGTGTGTGTGTGTATGTGTGTGTGTGTGTGTGTGTGTGTGTGTGTGTGCGTGTGTGTGTGTGTTTGTGTGTGTGTGTGTGTGTGTGTGTGTGTGTGTGTGTGTGTGTGTGTGTGTGTGTGTGTGTGTGTGTGTGTGTGTGTGTGTGTGTGCGCTTGTTATTCCTTTGCTTGGCGCTAAAAGGGCTGGACGGATTCAAATGAAATATAGTATGCTAAAAGCAGGATCTATAAAATAACACATAGGCAACCGCTGAATTTCGACACATGGAATTGGGCAAGGGTGTTTTTTGTACACAGTCAGTGAAGACCACAGTAATTCTGGAAATTTCCGCGGGAATTTTGGCGTGATCTCAGGGTTTTCATTCAAATACCAGATGTAATGGTTATTACGATACGCAGGTAATGGCTAGTGAAATGCCAAGAGAAGCAACATATTCGTATAATCACCAATTTTATTACATATACAAAGTTTCTATTGACAAAATAGAGATGACTTCATCTCAGCTAGTAAGGCAATTGTGAGGCTAAATGAGGTTGCGCAAACGCAGGGCTTGGAGACGATGTCAATGGTCAACTGCGTATTGATCTCGAGGATGTGACAGTACCACTAATGGACTGTACATTGTGTACTTACGAAGGCTGTGTTTTAATTGCTACATAACTCAAAGTATATATAGTTTTTCGGTTATATGTATAACATTATCTACCAGCAACGCGTGACTTTTGCAGAGTAGTAGGAAGAGGGTCAAAAATGTAAAAGGTCAAAATTATGACCTTGCACGCTTTAAAATAGCTGTTAAATAAGTAGTTGTAAAAAAATCTATTTTTAATTCAAACTTTTTTGTTGACTGTACTATTTGCCCCTGGGTTACTAAAGTACTCGTCAAGACAAATCAAAGGAGCCCAAACTCGATGCGGTCGTATCGTTCTATTACAGAGTTCCTATGGCCAACTTCCAACTCCATCATCAGATCGGCCATTCTCAGAATTGCAGACATTTGCGTGTCCGAGCTATTAAGTAGCTCTAAATATAATCAAATACGAGTGAAAAATTGTTTTTCAAATAGTTTTTAATTTTTTCTAAAGGTTTTAGAAGGAATTAGCTTTATATTGTTTATTTATCATACTTATTTTATTTTTCAAACCATTGTTCTTCGATTACCGTAGCCTGTCCGCACGCTATCTGTGTCTTGAAACTTGTTTCTCATTTTAGTTAGGAGTGGATTACACATATGTCATTTAAAATCCTGGTAGATAAAATACAGTTTGTTTGACTACATTAAAGTACAATTCGATAAAACCTGCTTTTTCAAATATATAACCAAATATCTGCCTGTCCAGCCTTAACGGTAATTAGATGAAAATCGTCAAGAAGTGAGAATGGCCGAGATCAGCTCTAGGTCATATTAATATTGCATTGTCATCGGATTCATACATGCCTGCAAAATTTCAGCTCAATCGGAAACCGGAAAGTATGTCAAAACTTGCAAGATTTGACCCGTACATACATAGGTACATTGCAAGTTAATAAAAAGCTTGTAAAATGACTGCATTTTGTGAAAGAAACTGTATTGTTAACAAAGATCTTTGGATGCGGATGGCGCAGGACCCGCATGTTTGGCGAACTTTGGGGGAGGTCTATGTTCAGCAGTGACCTTTCGGCTGAAATGATGATTCTAATGATAGGAGACATGAAATAATTACTTTTTGCCCAAAAGTATACTAATTTGTGGAATGAACTTCCCTTGGCTTTGTTCCCGAACGGGGGCTGTCACGGAGCCGCAAATGTTCATGGACAGCGAAGATTACTTGCCATCAAGTGACCCTCGCCTACTTGTCTACTTTGAAGAAAAAAAACCGCAGCTACTCTATACCCATGAGTTTACCCAAATCTGGAATTCTCTGAACAATCAATGCGAAAGTCCAAAAGCATCATGAATTATAATTCGACCCGGTGCATTGACCTGACTGATGAATAGCTCGACTGGTTGCAGATTGGCCTGACAGGTTATCCTTGTTGCATACCTAATAGTACCGTTATGTCAAATTGTAAATACGATCGGCAATAATAGCTGTAAGCGTAACAAAACCGGAACTCGGTCTCAAAAACGAGTCCAACAATAATAATCTTACTACTCTGCAACAATTGTATTTTCGCGAAGTAACAACTGAATCAGTTAATTAATTGACTTGTCCTATGTCAGAGGTTATTTTAACATTATTATCGTAATTTATTGAATCAGGCGTTACTTTGCGGAGGTCCATATTAATGAACTAAAACAATTACTTTGCTCACCCGCGACCTTACAATAGTTACGTTTATGCAAGAAATGTGCGTTCATGCAGTTCCTCCACCTCCACACTGTACGAACACACACAAATCACATAAACCCAACCATCACCACCACCAAGCTACACTGACGCGTTTCGAACTCAACCAGAGCTCATCTTCAGAGTTACCACAACCGTATGCTATGCTATGTTTAACGTTTGGTAGCATAGCATACGGTTGTGGTAACTCTGAAGATGAGCTCTGGTTGAGTTCGAAACGCGTCAGTGTAGCTTGGTGGTGGTGATGGTTGGGTTTATGTGATTTGTGTGTGTTCGTACAGTGTGGAGGTGGAGGAACTGCATGAACGCACATTTCTTGCATAAACGTAACTATTGTAAGGTCGCGGGTGAGCAAAGTAATTGTTTTAGTTCATTATTATCGTAGCTGATGGGAAATTCGTGGACTTCTCAAAAAGTCGTTATGAAAATGCAACAATTGCTTGCGTTTATTTGGCTACCAGTATGTAGCACAAAGCCCGTCGAGCAGTGGGCTTCTTTAGGAGGATATGGATGACGACGAAGATTAATACGAAAACAGATCCAGCCTACATGATTTAATATACGTTGCTTCCTCGTTGAATCGTGAAACGGTCAATTCTATGTAAGATTGCAGAGAAAGAAGCAAAATTTGTCAAAGCTAGGTATTAGGTAATCTACTAAATTTTATTACCACATGCTACAACTATGCCATGAATGCGCATGTAAAATAAGACTTATAACAGTTGAATTAAACATTATTAATGAACTAAACGCATGTTTTATTCCGTTTGCTCGTGAACACAGACAGCATCGCAATGCGATCGAATCGTTGAGGTGATGTAAACGTGCATTGCGATCAACTCCTGCGTTTGCTATAGATGCAAATGCTCGTGGAATGAGGATAGAAGTAAGTGTTGTTAAGCCAAGGTTTTTAACAACTTCATAATCTGAAAGACTATTCTTGAAATCAAAGCTGTGAAAATTTAAGTCAAAATATCTAAGTAATTTAGGTGTCGAAGAGTCTACCACTGGTTCGGGAAAACATGTTGAGAACAATCCTGCAAAAAATTCAAATTTTTTTTAAACATATTTACAATGTTATTTCGTTACTTGCCTACATCTAAAGTATTTAACAGTAGATAGATAATAACGGGCTAGTTTCCGCAACTCGACGTCTTTTACGCGCCTATTTTGCGTAACTAATTTAACAGTAATAGATTATTTAAAACTAAGAATCGCCAATGCGGATCTGAATTACCTATTTCCAATGTCTAAATTATTTCTAAAGGATCACATTCGAAAGCGGTGGAAATCTGTAAAATGTAAAATTTGCATTTGAATTAAATTTTCTGCACGTTGACAAAATTAATTGCCTAAAGCTTTTATTTCTTACTACGTATTCTACTCTTATTTCAAATTTAACACGATTTTTCACCATTTCGAAAGCTCCTTTCACAGATGTGATTTAAAAAAACAATAATTTCTGTACTTTTCACCCACAAAGGAAAGCGGCCATTGATGACGAGGCACCCCAAGAAGGAGATGCCGGGTCGATCTGGATCTGGACTGGTCGATTTCAGAGCGTTTTGTCAGCGTTTTTTAAATGTCATTAGTGTCACTCGATTTATTGCTGTAAAATAATGATAAATCGCGACAACTTTGGATAAAGTCAGACTAAGCCTCGGTACCGCCACACATTTATATAAAAAGTTAACTCTGATCATCATCCCCCTCTGCAATATTTACGTCGACGGTAATGAAAAAAAAACGCGGCGGTCAAAACGCTCTGAAATCAACCCGTGTACACAGAGGACTGACTTGACTGTGAACTTGACATTGCGCTAGACTGGAGGCCATATTGTCTAACACGCGGGCACTTGCTAGCGCATTCACCATCTCTTTCTGTTACCATCTTCTACGATTTGTCAGAAAAGAATAGTGAAAGTGAAAACCACCGCCCGCGCGTTAGACATTAAGTTTACGGGAGTTGTGGAGGTTTATAGGGGATGCCTTTGCCCAGCAATGGTATAGATTGATAATAATACTGTAGTTTCTAACACGGTATCTAAAAATACTTGTATTTGCACTAGGGGCGGGGTGTGAAAATTTTTGCAAGTCAAGCTGGAGCAAAAAACCTAAAGCCTCTTCCTGAAATTGCAGTGATGGAAGAGAAGCGTTTGGTTACTTCGATAGTTTAGTCAACCCGGGGCGAATCGGGTTGTTATACCCCTCGCCACTGCACTAGACAACGCTTTTAACTCTGCATTGTGGTGGAAATAGGACGCTCAGTATACCAGAACGGTACTAGGGCATGATAATTCTGGAATCAATAAAAGTTAACGTGCTTCCTGTCCCGGGTCACCTGTTAACGCGGTTGTTTCTGAGTAGGACGTCTATATAGAACAAATTAACGAACTGATATATCTTTTTCCACCTTTTAATATAACTTTGGTGTTGGCTACGTGATATGATTTGATTAAAGTAGCCACTACAATAAAAACTGATTAAGTGTAAATTAGTGTTATAGTTAATTTTACAATCCGAGATTTAAACGCGACAATTGCTTAAATTACCTCGACGTTTCGGCAGCGAGCAGACAGTCTGCTATTATGAGTGTAAAACAATGTAAATTATGTGTAATTTTGTAAGATTTAAACGTTGTATTATAACCGTTTGCTACAAACTCACTAGGTTAAACATTAGATAGGCAGGATTTATAAATGATGAAGACTCTGAAGCAGAGGATTGTGGGTTCAAACCCGCGTTCGTACTTTTGTTTTTTTTAGAATTTATACTTGCAATTTACCCATAGTTTTACGACGAAGGTTTAACAAAAGTTCATTGGTGTGTGTGTGAATTCCCTGGGCCCACTTGATGACACAGTCCAAGCCCTCTTCTGTAGTGGGACGTATACATTACAGGCGGGAGATGGTGGCAAAATTTCCAGTTTTTTAATAATGCACTACACTTACTAAATACACTCTAGGTACATGAATTTTTAGAGGACAAGGAACAGAAAATAGATACACTTAGTAATACACTTAGTAAGTATACTTTTACTGTTAAGTACTAACTACTTACGTAACTACTTTCTATAGTTCGTACTAAATACAAACTGAAATATAGATGCACAGAAAAAACCCCAGAAAAAAGACCAATGCTGGGAATCGAACCCAGGTCCTCAGCATTCCGTGCCGCGTGCCATACCCCTACACCACCACTGGTCTAGAGATTAGACACGAATCTTTCCTATACATCATACATTTCAATCTGCTAAATCATCACCTTATGCAGTGACAAGCGTTTAAATCTTACAAAAAAAAGATACTTCATAGCTAACTTGTTTAAAGTTGCACAGTAGCGCCATCTCTTGTCCAGGTGAGCGGTTAGTTCCGAAGGAGTGTTAAAATCTCTCGATGAGGGTGTAACATAGATGTGCGCTTGTCACTGCATAAGGTGATGATTTAGCAGATTGAAATGTATGATGTATAGGAAAGATTCGTGTCTAATCTCTAGACCAGTGGTGGTGTAGGGGTATGGCACGCGGCACGGAATGCTGAGGACCTGGGTTCGATTCCCAGCATTGGTCTTTTTTTTTTTTTTTTTTTCTGGGGTTTTTTCTGTGCATCTATATTTCAGTTTGTATTTAGTACGAAATATATGATTTCACGGGATGACCGTAAAAGTAATAAAAAAATGAAGTTGAAAAAATAAGTACAAAAAAAAAAAAGATACTTCATAGCTAACTTGTTTAAAGTTGCACAGTAGCGCCATCTCTTGTCCAGGTGAGCGGTTAGTTCCGAAGGAGTGTTAAAATCTCTCGATGAGGGTGTAACATAGATGTGCGCTTGTCACTGCATAAGGTGATGATTTAGCAGATTGAAATGTATGATGTATAGGAAAGATTCGTGTCTAATCTCTAGACCAGTGGTGGTGTAGGGGTATGGCACGCGGCACGGAATGCTGAGGACCTGGGTTCGATTCCCAGCATTGGTCTTTTTTCTGGGGTTTTTTCTGTGCATCTATATTTCAGTTTGTATTTAGTACGAAATATATGATTTCACGGGATGACCGTAAAAGTAATAAAAAAATGAAGTTGAAAAAATAAGTACAAAAAAAAGATACTTCATAGCTAACTTACTTTCTATAGTTTTTATTCTCTCTACCTACTTGACCTTGTATTAGCTTGTTAAAGAAATTTCAAGTTTAGCTCTGGTTAAAATTTGGATGCGTGGGACAGCAGAGGGAATCAAGTGAATGATTTGAATTTTCGAAAGTGTTTTCTAATGGAAATGAGATGACGTCTGAATACACATTCGAAAGAAACGTTAGAAAAGAAAATGTATTGTTTTATTGTTGTTTTTGTGCAGTTAACAATGAATAGTACTAAACTACAAGATACAATTACGCGTATGAATGCTAAAAAACTATTAAACAAATTGGCTTTCGAGAACTTTTACGGTCAAAAGTACCTATGTTATTTATGAAACGGCAAAATTTATGTATTTAACTTTTCTATCAATGGTCAACCAAATGTTTTTCCATTTTTATAACAGTCATTGTGCCTTTGAGTGTTCATCTATTCTGTCAAGTAAAGGAAATTTCTTGGGCCGACATAAAAGAGAAGAATTTAAACCAGGCCGCCACTTTCTTCGTAAATATCACATTTTTGACGCAAAATGTTTGAACATGGCAACGATTTCTTATGAAATTTTTTAATTACTCTTTCCTATTGTTTCATGTCATACCTACTCTACATGTGGACTTCAAAACTTCAAATATAGATAAGCATTGTTTAAAATAAAAAAATAAATTTAGTTTTCTTTATTTAACCACTTTGTCGGCGTGACTGATATATATATTCATGCCAAATTACAGCTTTCTAGTACTAACAGTCTCTGAGCTTCGCCGCGGACGGACAGACATGGCGAAACTATAAGGGTTCCTAGTTGACCACGGAACTCTAGTGATACTATAAGTAGAAGCTTAAAGATTAAGCAGATCAACAATCTGGAACGCAAACTATTTCATCCCAGATTTATTTAACGAAATAATCTGTCAGGCATATGTAGCATTGTTTAAATAACTGTGTACCATTTAATATATGTAACACGTGTATCATAGCCGTGGGTAAACAACGGTGGCCGTCGTCGGTGGTCTGAAGCTAAACTATTTATTTGATTCTATTTTGGATGGAAAGAGAGCAAGTAAGTGTTACGTAGGAGCGTGGTATTGTAAGGTTTGGATGTGAAGTAATTCTTTGATTGAATTGTGATTCTTTACAGTCTTGAATATGGGTCAGATTTTACTCGAAGCTTGTGAGGGTTTTCAATAAAACAAAGAAAATCATACCATGAAGTAAAATTAAAAGTTCAAACGTTTGTTAAACTAATGTACGTTGGCAAATAATAACATTTTCAATAGAAGCTTTATTTGCCGCATGTGCTTTTTATCAACTGAGCTTTGCATTGTCATTCAATGGACATTGTATACGAGGTACCCAATGAGGAATTGTAAAAAAATGAGTTCGGAATATTTCCTTAGGTGGATTGGTTAGTGTTAGTGGATACTAAGTTCCTAAGTTCGTGTATTGCTGTACAGATTATAAAAGGTTTTGTAACTATGGATGATTTTGTGTCATGATTTTGTTTTTTATGCGTTTTTATATGTTTTTTTATCTTGACATAATACCCCCGTGTTCGTCACTTTAATTCCAATAATTGACACCCTGCTTGTCGCCTTTATTGCTACGAATTAAGATTAAAAGTGTCGGCTATTGGGTTACTTTTTTTACACAGTGATTCGACGATAATATATGACAGTGGTCATTATTGGTATCTAGGCCAGACAAATCTGTCCATCCTTCTTTGTGCGGAACCCTCGGTGCGCGAATCCGACTCGCACATGGCCAGTTTTTAAAAAAAGTAGTGACGATATAAATGATTACTGGTGAATAATTTATTGAATCAGGCGTTACTTTGCGGAGGTCCATATTAATGAACTAAAACAATTACTTTGCTCACCCGCGACCTTACAATAGTTACGTTTATGCAAGAAATGTGCGTTCATGCAGTTGCTCCATCTCCACACTGTACGAACACACACAAATCACATAAACCCAACCATCACCACCACCAAGCTACACTGACGCGTTTCGAACTCAACCAGAACTCATCTTCAGAGTTACCACAACCGTATGCTATGCTACCAACTGTTAAACTAAAACTGTTAAGTTTAACAGTTGGTAGCATAGCATACGGTTGTGGTAACTCTGAAGATGAGTTCTGGTTGAGTTCGAAACGCGTCAGTGTAGCTTGGTGGTGGTGATGGTTGGGTTTATGTGATTTGTGTGTGTTCGTACAGTGTGGAGGTGGAGGAACTGCATGAACGCACATTTCTTGCATAAACGTAACTATTGTAAGGTCGCGGGTGAGCAAAGTAATTGTTTTAGTTCATTACTGGTGAAGTTAAGAATAAAGGTCTGGTCTGGTACAAAATCTGTTAGAAACTTGGCAATACCGAATAAAAGCTTGTAAAACAATCTTTTCCGTTGTTAGTATTGTACGGACAAGTGTTATTGCGAGAAGTTATAAGAGTGAGCTACTTTTAATGTTGACTATAACTACCTCGAGTACCGATTATTTGGCACTCAGCATAATTTATCATTGTCCCAATCACCAACGTCAATTTAAATAAATCTAACTGCTATGCCATTTACATGAGTGTAGACGAGCACATTATGCCAATTGTCATGAAATATTACATATGTTAATTTGTTAAATTAAGCGAAGTCAATGTACGGCAAAGTGAGTACAGTCGGCCAAAAATGTAGTCTACCACCCGGTTGAAGTTTATTTGCTCGTCATGAAACAACGAGGTCGATTTTCCCTTGGAATAAGTACAGTCGGCCAAAAATGTAGTCTACCACCCGGTTGAAGTTTATTTGCTCGTCATGAAACAACGAGGTCGATTTTCCCTTGGAATAATACATATGATGACAGCGACTAATGAACTCAGTTCAGACTCAGACTCAGTTAGAAAATAGTCAATCTAAGCTATATTTAGATTACACGGAAACTTTTGTCAGAACTGGTAGACCACTTTTTTGCCGATCAAAAAAACTATATTAATCAAGTATAGCTGTTTTTCGTAGCTTCGTCTACGTCCTGCGGAAATTATGTTCTTTCCCAGAAAAATGGGTGTGTAATGATCGATAAAACAACATTTGATATAATCTTCTCTTCATATAACAAAATTTGATATATTTTCAAATGGTATAATCACTCATTTGATATAAATAACGTTTGGTATAATTTTATATGGTATAACGTTATTATATATTTTGTTGTTACATTTCGTGAAACGCAAACATTTGTTTTGTGTAGGGGGTTGAAGTTCTAACCTAACCTAACCTACTTTTCTGGGATGAAATACAACCGTTATTATATAACCATCATTATAATCTTATGAACGTTATAATGAAAAGTTGATTAGGTATATCAAATGATAATATATTAAGTGTTGTTATAAGATTCAATAATTATATCAAATGAGCGTTATAGCGACTGAAGTTATATCAAAAGTTTTTATAGCGATCGTTGCGCACCCCAGAAAAATAAGTAGAAGATAGCTTTCTATTGTAGTGTCATTACAAACGCGAAAATATGTATGGATGTTTGCTAATATTTTATGCTAAAACGGTTAGACGGATTTTGATGAAATTTAGCACACAGTCAGCTTATAATCTGGATTAACAAATAGAATACTTTTATCCCGAAAATAGCATAGTTTCCCCTGTGATAACGATAAACGAATTGCTTCGCAGACGGACTCGGAAGCAACAGCTAGTAATTAAAAAATCGGGTTTACTAATGTTTGACTAAAAAATTATTGACAAATGATCATTTGACAAACAACGTTTCATCAAATTATCATTTGGCAAACGTGACATTTGACAAATGTATCATTTTACAAAAACTCACTTAGCAAATGATCAATTAGCAAACACTACACTTGGTAAATGTGTTAAATAATAAAATGTCAATTGACCGTTTTCCATTTCACCAAATGTTTCGCAAATTAAGCATTTGTCCAAATGACATTTAACAAAATGTTATTTCATAAAAAGGCATTTTCTAGTCTGTTAACATTATTTAGTCCGTTCAGGGGTACAAAAGGCGATCATACAATTATGTGTGGAGCGTATATTAATTTTGTTGTTTAATGTTGCCCAAATATTTTATTGAGTTTGCTATGTGGGTAGGGGGTTTTGTAGGTGGTTATAAAAAAATAACTAACACCAAAGGCTACGCTCCCGCATTAGCCTTTGAACCTAATCTATCCGACTCCCTTCCGCTCCGAACCGTCTTGCTCGCTCGCTTCGCTCGCTCGCTAAAAATTAAGCACTGTTATTAGATTTATTATTAAACGAAACACTTGTCAAATAATACATTGTAGGTACCAAACGTTTTTAGACCAATAGTAGTTTTGTCTGATAACTCAGTTGCTAAATGTTCATTTTGTCAAATAATTATTTATAAAATGTAAATTTAACTGTTGATCATTTGAATAAGTGAGTCATTTGTAAAATGACTACTAGTAAACATTTTTTTGCAAAACGTTGTTGTTTGTCAAGTGTAAGTGTAACTGTGTAATAGACGACCGCTTTAGCCTAGTTGGTAGTGACCCTGCCTACGAAGCAAGAGGTCCTGGGTTCGAATCCCGGTAAGGGCATTTATTGGTGTGATGAGCACGAATATTTGTTCCTGAGTTATGGATGTTTTCTATGTATTTAAGTATTTATTTATCTATATAAGTATGTTTATCGTCGTCTAGTACCCACAGTACAAGCTTTGCTTAGTTTGGGACTAGGTCGATTTGTGTAAGATTGTCCCTTAATATTTATTTATTTATTATTTATTAATTTTGCCAAATGGCTTTTGGTCAAACGGCAGGACACCAAAAAATCGGTCTTGTTGTGGAGACTGCCTCCTACATACAAACGTACAAACAAACCAACAAAATTCACTTCTTTAGTAGACTATTTAAAATAGAGAGAACAGTCAACATCAAACGTAGGCATCCAATTTCGTACCTTATCTCTTTACACCTACACGTAATGACATAGAAGACTGACAAATGCGTTACTACAACAAAGTACCAAAATTAATCAGCTACTGACACTAAACTAGACACTATGAAGAATCATGATCTACACCACCACCATCTACAACACTTAATTTAAACCCCAAATTAACTGATATTATGACATATATACCAGGACATGTGACACGTGACATTTTCCGGGTACAACTCTGTGCTATAAAGCATGATCCACATACACAACCATATTATAAATGTGGTCGACACAAATTTGTTTATGTACGTTCCTGAGATCCGCATGGATACTGGAATGGATTCGACTAACTGGGGCTATAAATGGAATGTGAAATGGAGCAATATCCCAATTACAGTATGTCTTAAAGACGTGTCTACAGTGTCTAGTAAGGAAATATCTGGGTCACGTTCTTTGAGTTTTGACCGTAGTTCCTGAAATAAGGCGGGCGGGGTCTTTGATCTATTAATAGATACCAGAGTTATCTAGACTTGGGATGATTATTCCGGTTGTCTTTGAAAAGAAGTTTTGGAATCACAATCGTGAAAATATTATTCGAGAGCGTTCAAAACCGGTGCTACACTATTTTTTTTTAACTGATCCGTGATTGACCCCTGTCTTTCGTGATGAAAAGTCCAGATGAGTCCAAAGGTCTCACTGGTTCAGTATTCAGTAACAGCCTATTCACTCTAGCCTTGAAGAGCTCTAGGTTGTATCTCTCTGGAAATATTGATGATGGGGTCGAATTCCATTCCTTACCAGTTCATATTAGTAACGATGAAGCGCCAGTTTCGGTTAGAAAAATATTGTTTGTGGCGCAGCATTTTAGCTAGAAATCGATTGAAGCTTTAGAAGCGCTGAAAGTCAGTGTCAGTCAGAAAAGAAATATTATTTTTTTACTTTACTATACAAACATATAGGTTATTTACTTGACTATAAATATAGGTTCATACTTTGTTTCGGTCCAAATTGCTGTTTTGGTTGAAGATTCAGTGTATTGGAAATTCTATTCCGGTAAAACATTAATTAGTCCATTAGTGGAGCTGCAGTGACATTAGTGCTACAATTTTCACAGCGACTTCATACATTTGGTTCGGTATTAAATAGGATATTCAATAGCGCTGTAGTCAGTCACTGTCATATTTTCCATTCAATGTAATTCATTGAACCGATCATTTTTGAATAACGGGGGCGTTACTATCTGTACCTTATTTAAAGGTGACAAAACTGTCAATTAGTATGTGTGTATGCGAATTCTGTGCGTGAGTAATAGAGACATTTAGATAGATTGTTCCACATCGATACTTGGAATCGTGACAGTTTATAGGTAATGGTCAACCACTTTACAGTAGTCGTTTATTCAGAAGATTTGCGGTAAATTACATAGATGTTTTCGTCTAAATATATAGCTTAGCTATTATTTATTTTATTAGCAGTTACGTCTGCTCACCGAACCAAACCGAACCGGACTGGGTTCAAGTCCCACGGCGCACCCGGAAACTTTTTCGCTTTTAAAACTTATATAGCTTAGCTTTTAAATTTAAAGATACCAACTCAATTTTTATAAGAATGGAAAAAACCTAAGAATTACTTATTTGATTTTACGATTCATCAATTCACTCTTATCATTTCATTTCGGACAAAGTGGCCAGCTAAAAACAAAAGACTGTTAGCTTACTGGCCACTTCTCGTTCAATTTTCGGAATTCTTAATTTGAACACCTTCAAACCGCCTTTTGTTTTACGCTCTCAAATCACAAATCGACAACGAGACCTAACTAATTTTTTCTCCTTCACTGATCGTATTAACACGAATAAGACAAAGCACAGTAATCGTATTACACCGTCGAATTCTGCACACGGATATATTTGCGTCCCGCTACGTTTCTCAGAAGCGTAAAATGAGATATTAGCATCGCATTACGTATTACAGACATGTCACAGCACCAGATCTATTTCAGAGGTGTTTGTATGGTAATTTATCGTAACATCGGTTAGGAACGGTTCCAATAGTACAGCCATCGGCAGTAAAATCTAATAGGACACAAAATATCTAAGACGACTCTATTCGTATAGCCCGAGCGTATCAAATGTTTTTGTGGACTTTTTCCTATCCTATACGAGGAACTAAGCACAGCCATAAATTGATGAAAAAGGAAATTGGGTAAAAAAATAAGCTGCCCAAATTACTAATTCCACGCGGACGGAGTCGCGGGCAAAAGCTAGTCCTATATTATTGCCGTTGACTGTACCGATAGCAAATGGCGAATGTAAAGTGCCGACGCAAAGAGTAAACTTGGTATGAGAGACGTACAATCGTAGTATTTAAATCAAAAGCCAGGAAGAACGCTCTTCTCACGAATAAATCGGCCAAGTGCGTGTCGGGGCCTCGCGCAGAGGGTTCCGTACTCACGTGCGACAAATATTTTAAGTCATGATCGATTATTATCGTATCGTATGTATATAGATACATATAAGTATGAGCACATTATTTGAATAGAAGAGAACGTTACTGGAGTGTCGCATAAAGACAACAATTAATACCTGGGCAATAAACAGAAAGAACAACTTGACAGGCGCAAATCTACAGGCGGGTGGGGCTCACGGAGGACATGTCAAAATCACCACTAATACAATATATTAATCAAATAAAACTTCAAGAACTTCTGCCTGTGATATCTCCTCCCCAAATCTTGGGCACTTGTAGACGTGATACCTCCCTCTATTTTGAATTTCGTAGTACAGGAGCCATTTCAAGGCAATGCAATGCCCAGGCACGGGCCCCGTGTGCCCTTTTAGGAAAGACGGTACAGATCATACTACTAGAAAAGAGTCATCATCATCATCAGCCTACGCTCGTCCACTGCTGACATAGGCCTCTCCCATGGCACGCCACTGAGCACGATCCTCGGCCACTCTCATCCAGCTCTTGCCAGCCGGTTGTGAAGATCATCGCTCCACCGAGTCTAGGCCGGGGCCGCACTGGTAAGGCGACCGGCGACGCGACGCGACGGCGACTACATCAAACATAGTTCGAGTTATGTGAGCGGCCGCAGCGGCCGCAGCGGCGACGGCGACTAAATCAACTGTTTGATTTAGTCGCCGTCGCGTCGCGTCGCCGGTCGCCTTACCAGTGCGGCCCCGGCCTGAGGACGTTCTACGCTACGTTTGCCAATCCGTGGTCTCCACTCAAGAACTCTTAGAAAAGAGTAATAGTAAAAAAATATAAAAACTTTTTAACAAAAAAATAAACTAAAAAATTAAAAAATTAAATTAAAAATTAAAATCAGAGTACTCTGTAAAAAGTTAGTCAATCATCCCCTGTTTTCCTACCCTCAGGGTAAAAATATTATTTCTTAATTTACATGGGACCACCCTTGAAGTATACGCTTTCCAATAAAAAAAGAATCATCAAAATCCGACTACTCTGTAATAAGTTATGCGTGGTCATTTAGTACAATCGGTAACTGAATAATCAATCATCCCCTGTTTTCCTACCCTAAGGTAGGAGTATTATTTCCAAATTTAAATGGGACCACCCTCGAGGTAAGCTTTCCAATAAAAAAAGAATCATCAAAATCGGACTACTCTGTAAAAAGTTATGCGTGATAATACATAAAAAAAAAAAAAACTGATATACACGTCGAATTGAGAACCTCCTCCTTTTGTTTTCGTCGGTTGAAAAAAGACTCGTTACTTCTATCCTTACCCAATCTAACCTTCAAGAATCAAGGAATTTAAAATATTCAGTTCTACTTAATATTAGGCAAGCGTTGCAATAAAATAATGTCCAGTCTAATTGCCCAGAGACGATACTAATTCGCTTACACTAGAGGTTGTTAAAGTTTCATTCGAATTTATAGCCGGCCGTAAAAGTAAAGTGATGTGGCCTCGCCTCGGTCTCGAATTGACTTGTCATATCTCATCACTTGTTTATGTTCTTTGCGCAAATTAGAAGAGGCAGCTGACATGAAAATCAATTAAAGACAGTCGTTACGGCTGTTCGCGTAAAGGCACTTTTATTAAATCTTAACGATGTAACTAACTATGAGTTTTTGGTCGCGGAAGGAATGTGCAGGTTGTAAACTTAAATAAAGGTCTCATTCAATTACAGAGTAAAGCTCCAAACGCACAGACAGCGGAGGCGCGGCAATGCGGTGGCGGTGACGGTTGTAATATTCTAACTTGTATGAACGGTTGTGAGGTTCCGTACCGCGAACTCGTAACTAATAGCGTAATAACTAATAGTACTGTATAAAGAATACCTAGTCAACTGTCCTACCTCCGCCAATATTGTCATCAGCCGCCCCGTATTAACTATTTTATATATAAACTATTAGCTCGGGCGACATTTCTATCCCTCTTAAGCTCCAAACGTACAGACAGCGGAGGCGTGGCGGCGGGTGGCGGTGACGGTTGTAATATTCTAACTTGTATGAACGGTTGTGAGGTTCCGTACCGCGAACTCGTTCATACAAGTTAGAATATTACAACCGCCACCGCCACCGCACCGCCACGCCTCCGCTGTCTGTACGTTTGGAGCTTAAGAGGGATCGAAATGTCGCCCGAGCTAATAGTTTATATATAAAATAGTTAATACGGGGCGGCTGATGACAATATTGGCGGAGGTAGGATGGAGGTAAAACGACTTTACAGGCAACCGGTTTTTTTTTATAATTTTGAATCAAACTTACCTTGCAGGCGAAGAGCGCATTCTGCCACGTGGCAGTGTTCTCGCTGAGGAAATAACAGCTGTGGCCGAGTCGGATGAACTGTGGCGGGCACACGTACACCATCTTCGTTGAGTTGCTGTGCCCCTCGACGCCTTTACCTGCCATAAATCAAGTATAAATCCATAAATATTGTAAGTCATAACGCAATGATTGCCATAATGATCATTTGTCATAACTCTTTTTTCCTCTAAATCTTTTCCTTGTTTTAGATTGTTATAAAATAAACCTAACTTAAGCCATAGAGTTCCATTTGGATGACCACTACAAAGTTTCTGAAAAAATTACGGTATTAGAGAAAAAAAAGAGTTATTGGAAATGGTCATTATAACAAACGTTACATCATCACTTAAGACGTTATGGATCGCGAATGGGATCTTAGCCTATACATTTACGTTCCACTGGTGGGCACAGGCTTCCTCTCAGAATCAGAGGATTGGGCTGTAGTTCCCACGCTTACCCAGTGCGGATTGGGAACTTCACACACCCCACTGAATTGCTGCGCAACATCAATTATAAATCAAGTATTATTAAGGTAATATAGTTATTAACATAGGTAACTATCCTCTTTCCTTCCCCGGGATTTAAACTATCTCGATACGAAATTTCGTCCAAATCTACGAATTATTCGTAGGTCCAAATCCATGCAGCTGTTACAAACAAACTGGCTCACTTATAATAATATTAGAAGGATGTTTTTCTCCTTTTAATTAAATACGTAAAAAAATCTTAAATATGTTTTTTACGCTTCCAGTGATATATTTTTTTCTTCGATTTTACGATGATTTCTTTGTTTGGACGCAGTATTACTTAATAATTTATTTTTCTCAAACATGCTATGAAATATTGACGTTATGTTCCTTAAAATACGCCACGAACTGTCACGTTGCAGGTGCGGCTAGACGAGAGGTCAATAATGGAATTTCGTACAACATTGCTGGCCAAGGCCAGCAAAGTGATCGTCTATTGTTTTATGTGACACAGCACCATGACGTTTAATAGGTCGACGTGGTCGACGTGGATGGATGGATGGACGGACGGATGGACGGACGGACGGAGGGATGGATGGATGTTGATGGATGGATGGATGGATGGATGTTGATGGATGTTGATGGATGTTGATGGATGTTGATGGATGTTGATGGATGTTGATGAATGTTGATGGATGTTGATGGATGTTGATGGATGTTGGTTGATGGATGTTGATGTATGTTGATGGATGTTGATGGATGTTGTTGGATGTTGATGGATGTTGATGGATGTTGATGGATGTTGGTTGATGGATGTTGATGGATGTTGATGGATGTTGGTTGATGGATGTTGGTTGATGGATGTTGATGGATGTTGATGGATGTTGGTTGATGGTTGTTGATGGATGTTGATGGATGTTGATGGATGTTGGTTGATGGATGTTGATGTATGTTGATGGATGTTGATGGATGTTGTTGGATGTTGATGGATGTTGATGGATGTTGATGGTTGTTGATGGATGTTGATGGATGGATGGATGGATGGATGTTGATGGATGTTCTTGTTCATGGATGTTGACGGATGTTGATGGATGTTGATGGATGTTGATGATGTTGTTGGTGATGGTGATGGTGATGGTGATGGTGATGATGATGGCGGTGATGATGGTGGTGATGATGATGATGCATGTTTGAGAAAAACTCTATACAAGCCTTGGCCACGAACAGGGATTGCCGGCCTCGTATCTCTAGATGGCCTCGTTAACACTCGGCCATCTATAACTACTCGGCCGGCAATCCCCTATTTCGCGGCCGCTGCAGTAATGTGCTATTATTAAAATGAAATGTTATTTACATTAAACAGGTAACATAACACCTAGTCATAAATCAACGGTTCTCGCTAAAAATCAGTTTAACGACAAACAATCAAAACAGATTTACAAGTAACATCTGTTGCCATTTATTGGAATAACATTAAACCGCTAGTTCCGAAAGGCCATCACGTATTAATAAGCAAATTTAGTATAAATTTATTGTAAACCAGCGCATAAAATACAGGCACTTCCGTATAAATACATAATTTTATTAGTATTGACAGAGGAAAATGAAATAGGAGCCGATGTCATAAAAAAATAAGATTTGTTTTATTGTCAATATTTAATTTCACGATGTTTTTGCCAAGCAGTGATACCCGAATAGGTTAAAGTAATCTAGCCTTAAAATATTAAACTATTAATATTATAAATATGAGGGTTTTTCACATTTTGCGCAGGTAAACTTGTCCCAACTTGTTTTACAAGTTGTTTCCGTTTACACTGTCTTTTCTGCGGTTGTTTGAGTAAAACGATTGATGATGACAATCAGCTACATATCATAAATAATTATTGAGTATCGGAATCGAAAAACATGCTTAGTTCTCATTTAATATTTGTAATAATGCACGAGTGGTAACTCCATATAAAAAGTAACGGAGTGTCCTGAGCAAAATTTGAAAACGACTTATGAAACTATGTGAGTATGTGTTTGTTATTCTTTTACGCTAAAATGGCTGGACGGATTCGGGTGAAATTTGTATGTAAATAGCTGGATGTCTTTAATAATACACATGCTACTTTTTATCCCGATATTCACATGGTAATCATGTGGAATCCCAAAATCGTAACCACTATGTCACATGAAATGTAAAGAGAGACGTGAAAATTTGCACAGGTGTTTTTCACACAACATTAATGATGACCGCGATGTAAATTTTGGGCGTTCGCATAGGAATTTTGATTTGACTGCCAGACCTAGGGGTTTACGCAAGCGAAGCCTCGGGTAAAGGCTAGTTTAAATTATAAACGGGACTCGGAAAAAATGTAAAGACGTTGGTGCTGTGAAGGTGAATCCAACCTCACTTGTCTCAAACGCCCAAGTCGTTAGCGCTTTATCACGGAACATAAAACTGGACATACACACATATATATTATGCTGAGTGGGGCCCAATTTATACTATTCGATATATTTTTTTTTATTTGTAAATTTCCTGTCAAATGTATTTTTTTTTCTGTGTTTCTATCGAATATGTGTAAATAAACATCTCTCTCTCTCTCTCTCATATATGAAGCTTAAAAATATGACTTATGTTATGGGCTCCACCGTAGTCGAATAAACATTAAATTTTAAAAATAATCATAAATATACCTACCGACATTGTATTAAAAAAACATTGAGTAGTTGCCATAATAATAGTAGCTGCGTCGTGTAGTTTATTGTTAAAAATTTTATACGGAGTAAAAAGCTTACAAAAATAATCTTTGATTTGAGGGACATTGGCTCCTAGTACATAATAAAACTGGCCCCGAGAAATAACTGGATTGTGAGCTTACTAAGTTGTATGCTGTTGACATTTGACTAAAGCGTTCGCTGACATCTTATGTTGTTATATTTTCACATGTCATTTAACTCTGTATTTTTATTGGAAATTACGTATTGGAATGGAAGTGTAAAATTGACACTTTCATGTGAGTGTTTTAAAATATTACGTCGTTATATTTAATGAAATGGAAAACACTTGAAAAACATTTGAATAATGATATTAAAATATCAAGTGAATGGTAAATATTACTTGCGTCAATACAGTTCTTCCATATTTTTTTAGCAAATTGCGACTTGTTTCTTGTTTTCGAACATTTGTCAGTGAGTTTGTCGCATAGCCGTTTGAGTGAAATATGTATGCGTTCGGTGGGAAAATTCTATGTTCATTACGCAGTTGAAAAGCGATTCGCACTAAGGTTTAATTGGCTACACACACAATGTATTACATTACAAAGCTACCGATCGCCCAAAGTCGTAGCCAGGCCTTATAGCTTCCTCTTTATGAACTAAAACAATTACTTTGCTCACCCGTAAGTAATTGTTTTAGTTCATTAATATGGACCTCCGCAAAGTAACGCCTGATTCAATAAATTACTTCCTCTTTATTTTAGTAAAATCTACGTCTATTTTTCTTGAAGGGATGCTACGACAAGGGTGTCTTATAAAGGTGCTGTAGGTACTCAAGAGCTGCGGTTATCACTTACCATCAGGTAAACCGCATAAACCTCTGGAGGCTTGAGTAAAAAATGGCAAATTTCAAAATGAATATGCGAGTAAATTTGTAAATACTTACACTGTGACCAAAACACTATGAACAAGATGGCGGCGATCGCCAACACTTTCCCTCGCCTTTCCAAGGCTTCCATTTTCAAAGTTTCACTAACGGTTCCGCACTAATAACACACTAACTCACTAACACTGCGATATACTACTGATATACATTTTCACAATTTTCGAAGCGGTTAGGACATTTCTTGGTTGTTTGAACACCTGAAACAAAAAAAGAAGGTTAATTATGATTCATAATGAGGATGCAAATATTGTAGTTTGGCCAATTGAAATGTTTTTACGAATAAATAACGTTGTCATAAAACAATTGGTGAGTTTCTCCTGTCTTTCCTTTCACAATTGTAATTTGTTCAATTCCAATACTGCCTAACCTTAGATTATTTATACTAGGGGCGTTCAATAAAAAGTGAGAATGAGTATGTTATAAACAACTTTTACTAAATGCCATTTTATTTTTCGACATAGTCACCTTTTAGCATAATACACTTAGTATATCTTTTTTCTAAACTTAGAATTCCATTTTTAAAAAAGGTCTCATCTTGAGTACTTAAAAAATCTTGTACTGCAGCGACTACCGCGTCGTTGTCTTCAAATTTCTGGCCTCTCAGGTATTGTTTCAATCTCGGAAATAGGTAGAAATCACTGGGAGCGAGATCTGGTGAATACGGAGGATGCTTAAGGATATCGAACCCAGCATCACGAATTGCAGCCATTGCAACGGCGGACTTGTGTGCCGGGGCATTGTCCTGGTGGAACAGAACAACTTTCAAGAGTTTACCTCGCCGTTTTTCGCGGATCTCATTGCGCAATATTGCTATTTGTTTGGCGTATAATGTGCCCGTAATAGTGGCTCCATGCTCGAGATACTCAATCATTAATACCCCTTTACCATCCCAAAAAACAGAGCCCATGACCTTACCGGCAGATGGGCTCACCTTGAATTTCTTCGGAGTTGGAGATGATGGCCTTTTCCATGTCATAGACTGCAGTTTCGTTTCTGGGTCGTAATGATGGAGCCATGTTTCGTCCATTGTTATAAATCTTGCCAAAAAAAGTTCCCGGTCTTGCTGCATCAGGTTCAAAGCTTCTTGACAAATCTCTAGTCTAGTTTGTTTTTGCGTGTCAGTAAGCATTCTTGGTACCCAACGCGCAGATACCTTTTTCATACCCAAGCGTTCATGTAAAATATTATGCACGCTCCCCGTTGAAATCTTTACATTTTCAGCAATAAAAGGAACTATGACACGACGATCCGCCACAACTGAGTTTTCGACTTTTTTCACAATTTCTTCAGTTACTGCTGTAGTAGGGCGTCCGGAGCGGGGGTCGTCCATTGTCGATGTTCTTCCACGTCTAAATTCGGCGCACCAACGTGCGACTGTCGAATACGGAGGAGCATTAGACCCTAAAGTGTCCCGCAAATCCAAATTGACTTGGTCCGTAGAAAAAATTTTCAAATACAAGTATTTGATAACGGCGCGCAGTTCTATTTTCTCCATTTTCGCTAACGTACTCAATAGCATTGCAAAGAAATTACCGTATATTTTTTTAAACAAAAGACAGTTAGTTTTTTTTTTCATAGCAATCAGCTAGATAGATTAGCTTTACCGGCCAGTATTTAATTTCGTAATATTAAAAGAGTTTGCATCTCATTCTCACTTTATATTGAACGCCCCTCGTACACTAGATAGAGTGTCAGTAGCAAACATTACGATACAGAACGTCCAAAAATCCATTTGACAGCTTCATATTACGATCGCGTTACGTCATTCAAACTGAAGGGAGGCAAATGTCATATAAGCCAAGAATTGGCTTATATTTTTCGGGACGTTTTCATGCCGCCTAAAGCTCTGTCTAGTGTATAAATAATCTAAACCTGAAACATTGAAATTCCTACAATACACGTAGTCGTAGTCGTAGTTTGCCATCAATGTCTTCCTCGACGGTTTCTAAATTGAGATCTATACCACTCATCACCGTCATATCCACAAAATGTTGGACAAAAGCAACCAAAGAGTTCACAACGATCGGTTCTGTGCTGCCTGCATTTAAGGGCCTACCGTGTTTTTGGCGCATTTATTGCATTCATTTAATCTCGTGCTGTATCAGTAAAGCTACCTATAGCTTTACTGATACAAGCTACCTCGTATAGTCTTGAAATTCATGTGTAAAATATTTGAGGATTCACTCTAATGACAAGTGTTTATCGAAACACGATTACTTATAGTTCGCACTATAGAAAAAAAAATCCAAAGTCGTCTCTAAAAAATATAATAAATTCGTAGTAGGTACGACGCTAATACTGCACGGCAGGTCATGACTAAATGTTAATAAAACAAGATGTTTTCTAGGGCGTAGTGTTGCTACATTTTTAAAATATGTATTTGTTTTAGTAATAAGATGAAAATACCAAAAAACACGCGCAGTCCAACCATCTTATCTTGAGCCATCGTGCCTCCCCCACGCCCGAAATTGCCCACCCAAAATCGATTAGCGCGAAAAGCTCGGTAGGCCCTTATGTAGTTCCTATTTACTAGATCCTCAGTCCATCTTGTTGGGAGCTTCCCGCGCCATGTCTTCCGGTTCGCGGCTGCCACTCTAGAGCCTTCCTGCCCCATCGGCCGTCGTTTCTACGAGCAATGTGCCATGCCCACTGCCATTTAAGTCCGGCAGCTCTCCGAGCTATGTCAGTAACTTTACTATACCACTATGATGTCTAAATGCTGTTGTCACGATGTCGTTAAATAAAACGATCTGAATCTAGATTTCTCTGCATCGGGCTTTCTATGTCGACCTAAATGGTCATGAGTTATTGCAAATGCTCCCAGTGAGATTATAGGGCTACGAGAACTTTAAAGGTTAGTTTATGCAGGGTTTATTCATAAGTCGTTAGTAAGTGTGGGTAGAATACAGAGTTTGAATGCTAAATTCTCAAGTTTTAGAAGATAACATTTTTAGACAGGTATGCGGCAAAGGAACAAGTATTTTATGATTCAAGGGTTTAGTTTATTTTTTTGAATGCTTAAGTTTATCGGGTGCGATCCTACCTCATATCTCCTGTTTATACGTGCCAAATTGTGCTACCAATGGCCCACGGGGCAACCCGTCCGAAACTTAAGCTAGCATACGCCAATAATGGCGTGGCGTAATGCTATTTATCGCAACTATAATATAAATAAGTCACGAGTCCTACGTTCCAAAGTACCCTTCTTTTTTTCAAAAGACTTGGTTCTCTGAATCTTAGTCCAGCCGGCCGCAGACATTGATCCTGTTTAGTTTCGCTGAACAAATAATAATATCACGGGACACTTGACACCAGTTGACCTAGTTCCAAAGTAAGCAAAGCAAAGCACTTACTACATGAGTACTAGGCAACGGATAGACAGACATACGTAAATCGATAGACACATAAATATCCAAGACTCGAAAACAAATATTTGTATCTCTGATACATAATATCTGAAAAACGCGTTAAAAACACCTGGAAGAGATACTGGTACATGAAAGAACTTATGAAGGGAATAGTTCCATAAATAAGTAGGTAGGTACTTATTTATCTGGCCCGTCCTAACCTACGGTGCGCAAACATGGTCTCTAGCCGAAAACCAAAAGGCCAACCTAAAGTTTTGCCAAAGAGCGATAGAGCGCTGCATATTAGGTGTGAAAAGGTTAGATAGAATCCGGAACACCACGCTGCGCTCAAAAACACGCGTAGTCAACGTTGGGAAAAAGACTGCTGCTGACACGTGTGTCGCATGCACCCTCTAAAGTGAGCTCACAAAGTTACTTAGTGGGTGACAGAGAGCGGCCAGCGACGACGAGGCAGACGAGAAGGAGATGGCAGGACGATTTGGACGTGTTACTCAAATGACTTGTCTGACATTGCACCAGACCGGGAGTTGTGGAGATCAAGAGAGGACGCCTTCGCCTAACAGTGGGACACTATGACAGGGCAATTCTAAAAAAATATATTTGCCCCAACTGAGGTTAAAACCGCGATGTTAAGCTTCCCAGTAAGGTTCTCTAACGCTTTGGCTATCTAATTTAACATTATTGCATAGCTACATTAGAAATTGCGAACAATTTTACTACCGTTAAATATTTGTAGTTTCCGAGGCGCGGATTGTTAATTCAGTCTGAAGCTGCATACATACAAATAAGTTTCTAGACTTAATAATAAGACCTAGGGTTAGACGCGTGATCTATGCAACGCAATTACTACAGCTTTGAAGTTGCCGCCCATTCATAATAAGCTTCATTTCAAACCGATTTCACGGTTAGTAGCTTGAATAGATTCGTTATGGTTAGCATTTAATGAAATCGCGATTTACATTACAGTAGTTACTATTTTGAAAATAACATTTTTTTTACAGCTGTGATAGTCCTAGTGGTTTGACCTCTCAAGCAGAGGGTCGTGGGTTCAAATCCCGGCTCGCACCTCTGAGTTTTTCAAAATTTATGTGCGAAATTACATTTGTAATTTACCATGAGCTTTACGGTGAAGGAAAAGGTGGTGTGTGTGAAGTTCCCGATCCGCACTGACTGGGCCTGCGTGGGAACTACGGCCCAAGCCCTCTCATTCTGAGAGGAAGCCTGTGCTCTGCAGTGGGACGTATACAGGCTGGGATGATGATGATGATAATGACTTTTGTCAGTCATGACGTGATCGTTTTAAACAATGAGATTAAAGCAACCATTGAAATTGCAACGGAGGCTAGATCACAATCAAATACATCAGAAAGGAAAAAGCGATACTGGGTGTTGCAACAATTGGGTAGAGATTTTTATTTTGAAAACCTACAGCAGCGCCACCTAGCGGGTCCAATTGTGTTTTCAAACCAACAAGAAACCTACTGAAATATACACATAAAATTTCATTCGAATCGGTCCAGCCGTTTAGGAGGTTAGTTGACAAACACAGGTACAGAAGAATCATATACTTATGTCAAAAATTGATTAAAGTCATCTCAGTCTACAGTTGCTTGCTTCTTCCCAATGTTGGGCCGAAGTTTTAATACTCAGGGTAAACGTTAATGAACTAAACCTAATTGAATCTGTTACCTTATTTTATGACTGCCGTTAATGACTCCGGTTAAAACTTCGGCTGTAAACCGAGTCTAAAACCGTCATCGTAAACGGCAACTCGTAACTCGGGACGTCTCAAAATATTTACTATACCTGTGGTTTGGGCTAATCTATCTTCTTCTACTTAATCTAATGTATAAAAATCTCGTGTCACGGTGTTTGTTACCGAACTCCTCCGAGACGGCTCGACCGATTTTTATGAAACTTTATTGTCTGTTTTCGGTAGGTCTGAGAATAGATCGTAGGCTATTTTTTATCTTCGCAGACGGAGTCGCGGGCAACAGCTAGTATTATTATAATTATATGCTGCCATCCGGCGGCATTCACTGTTATGCGGATGATAGTACGGTTGATGCCTCTTACACCGGCCGCGCCGGTATTTCTCGGGAAAACGTTATAGATTGCCGAAACAAACTTGTGTCTGAAATTGAGACTTCCCTAAAAGAAGTTTCAGAATGGGGTCGACTTAATTTAGTCCGTTTTAACCCCACTAAGACACAGGTTTGCGCGTTTACCGCAAAAAAGTCTGCGTTTGTCGCGTCACCTCTTTTCGAAGGCACTCCCCTTGCTACCACAGCCAGTATCGGAATCCTTGGTATTGACATCTCGAGTGAAGTCCAGTTCCGCGACCACTTGGAGAGTAAGGCTAAATTAGCCTCGAAGAAGCTCGGCGTGCTCAACAGATCGAGACGGTATTTCACTCCAGCCCACCGCCTTCAGCTTTATAAGGCGCAGGTTCGCCCACATATGGAATACTGCTCTCATCTGTGGGCGGGGGCTCCCCGGTACCAGCTTCTCCCTCTGGATCGCATACAACGGAGAGCGACTCGAATAGTCGGCTGCCAACGAACTTCTGATGGGCTTGATTCCTTGGCGCTGCGTAGAGATGTAGCTTCACTGTGCATCTTCTATCGCATGTACAACGGAGAGTGCTCCGAGGAGTTATTCGGGTTGATCCCTGCCGCATCCTTCCGCCACCGCCCTACGCGACAACACTTCCATCCTCACCATCTGGATGGTTGGTTGTCTTCTACTGTGCGTTTTTCCAGAAATTTCCTGCCTCGCACAGCAAAGCTCTGGAATGAGGTTCCTGCTGCGGTATTCCCGGACCGATATGACCTTCAAGCTTTCAAAAAAAGAGCGTACTCCTACCTAAAAGGCCGGCAACGCACTTGTGACTCTTTTGGTGTCGCAGGTGTCCATGGGCGACGGTAATCGTTTACCATCAGGCGATCCGTCTGCTCGTTTGCCCCCTATATCATAAAAAAAAAAAAAAAAAAAAATAGTAACGTCAAAAAGATTTTTGCATTTGTCAAACAAAATAAGTTACATACACCGTGTTTTATTAATTTCTTTTTACTTTGAGGGAATGTTCAACAGGTTAAATGAAGTTAATTAGACACTATAGGTGAAAAATTAAAGTAGAGGACCTTAACGGCCTACTTAAAGAAATAATCTTTTGATTGTGATTTGATTTGAATCCTAAAAATGGTAAAGGACTTGGTCGGTTATACCAATATACACATTAAGCTATAGAGAAAAAATACCTCTTCTGTAATGACGGTCACCACACTGGGGAAGTAGTACCTTTTCTCTGTAGCTGACCGTACCAGCTTTTTGAGAATTTGTGGCGCCGAAAACATGCGTTTACCATCCGTCGTCTGCGTCTAAATAAACCGCAATATGGTGCGCATAGCCCATTTTCATTTCATTTAATTTAATCTAAAAATTTTCATTTTATTTAGAAAAATTGTGTGTCAACTAAGATTCTTGCGGTGCTTTCTTCATGGTAACGATTGCCTTTTCGAAAGCGCTGGTAGACTCAAAAAATACATGTAAATAAAAGAGATCTCTACTGCCTGTTCAAAAAAAAAATGATTTTGAGAATGAAAAAAACTGGCCAAGTTGAGTATCTAAGTGAGAGCAAGTCCAATGGATGCGAGAGTGCACGCAGTCGATGTAAGAATAATAATAATAATTTATTTCAAGTATCAAGGACTCATAATGTCAAGGACTCATTTCTTCAGTCTACCCGTGATTATAACGCTAGTAGATAAATAAATAAAATAAATAAATATCATGGGACAATTCACACCAATTGACCTGGTCCCAAAGTAAGCTAAGCATAGCTTGTGTTATGGGGTACTAGGCAACGGATAAACATACTTATATAGATAGGATACATACTTAAATACATATTAAACACCCAAGACCCGAGAACAAAGATTCGTATTTTTCATACAAATATCTGCCCCGACACGGGAATCGAACCCGGGACCTCAAGCTTCATAGTCAGGTTCTCTAACCACTAGGCCATCTGGTCGTCTAAAATAGATAGTAGATCGTCGTAGTAGATGCATTGACACATCTAGAGCTCGTGGTCTATATTGTTATCGTACCTAGGTACTCTAGTAGAAAATATACTCACGGACAAATCTGACCGCCCTCCTTTCTTAGGACCATGTATGTAGAGTAGGTAGTTAAATTTGCCGGTGAGTATGTCCAATACTACAAGCACTCGAGTAGTCTTGTGGTAAGTTCGAACCCGGGCTTGCAAATCTAAGTTTTTCTATATTTTTGTGCGATATTTCAAAGCGAATTGCGAAGAAATTCAATCGTGAGTATGAAGTTCTCAAGCTGCATTGGGCCCGCGTGAGAATTACGCCTCAAGTCCTCTCATTCTCAGAGAAGGCCTGTACTCTACAGTGGGACATATATTGGCCGAGATGATGACTAAAAGACTGCTTTGTAGCAGACGAGTAAATGTGGATGATATACTCAATTGCTCGTATTCACAGTTTCACACCGCAACACATACTTACCTGACAATATGCCAACGTAGTGTAACCTATTGGTTACCTTTACAATCGAGTTCATAGTAACCTGATATTGAATGCACACACCACAATTCAACCATGCATTATAGCGATAGCAAGTCTGCTTGCAATGTAAGGCAAAGTTCGAAAAAATCTCTTCATTAAATCACAGCTAAGAAAAGCCTTTGAATAAGCTTTTTGGCATTTACGCCTGTTATCAAAAGGGTTAAAAGTAATTTGGTGAATATTCTTTAAAAACCATACAAAACTGATAAAAAAACACCGCTCCAATAGCGAGTTGCAAACCTTAAAAGGGGTTTGATAAGTAGCCACACATTTTTTCACTTATCGTTAACGTTTTCTTATTCAACACATATAAAAAAAGGCTAGTGACAAAAAGACAACAAGCTGTCGAAATTGAACAGAGGATTGTATTATATAGCCAATATAGATAAATAATCTCGTTTAAAACATCATAACATTTTGTTAAATAAAAGATACTAATAAAAGTTATTTATACAAAATACAAATATATATATATATATATGTGTATACCAGATTAAAAGTAAGTTAAATACCACTAAGGACGATGTCGAGACTATTAAAAATAACTAACTACGTCTTAAAAATGTTTTTCGAACTTGGCGCTACTTTTACAATTTTATTGTTGGAGTAACTCTCTTAAACTAGATCCGTATCGAAAGATGAGTATCATCACGTTTGTGTTTACTGGAGTGATATAAAATGGTTTTATTTTTAAACCACTCATGACCAGACTTTATATTTTATTAGATTAGTCCACCGAGTATACTCGTATAGCCACAGGTTTGTACCTTTTGATCACGTGAACTTAAAAACTTCATATTTTACGTTATTTTTGAAAGCGCGGTGCGAGCCCGGGCTAAACTCCACAACCCTCTGCTTGAGAGACTATACGTTAAACCACTAGGCTACCGCAGATTTTTTACTGTACCTGAAATAAATAATTTCTCTATTTCATACTATCCTCCTTCATCAACCGTACAACTAAGGAGCTAAGGAGTGGAATTCCTTATCTGCGACTGTGCTCCCTGAACACTAACTATAACAAGTATGGCAGTTTTCCAGTCTATGGTGAGTAAGCATTTACTAGGCAAGCTTGCTCCATCGTAGGCCTCATCTTCGCTTTCGCTCAGGTGGTTGTGGTCAAACGCACGCCCATATTGTATAAAAAAAATATTATGTGTCCCAAACGGTCGATCGACTCAGACTTCCATATTGATGGCCGCAAAGTAAAATAAATATAGGTTATTTTCGAGAACGGAAATAAGCTGTTTCCGTTGAGCCTATTTTGCGAGACCGGAAATTACCAAATAAATCTGCGGCTCGGAAACTACAAACATTTAACGGTAGTTGTTTGCAATTTCTAATGCAGCTAAATAAGCAACATACGGCCGGATAGTCAAGTTGTTAGTGTTAGTTTTGCAGTATACATAGAACAGCTTTTTCCCGTGACTACGTCCGCGCACATGTAACGTTTTCCCTTGGGGATGAGATATTTTCCCGTGGTAAAAAGTAGCCTGTGTCACTCTCCAGTCCTTTAACTATGTCCCCAACCCCCACGTAATTTGGTCACACATTATGTTTGAAAATAAAGTAAATGTAAAGCTGATAACTTTGAAACGGCTGAACCAATTTTGATGACACATATATAAGAATTTTAAGTAAAAAAAACCGCATCCAAACACATCCACAAACACACACACACACACACACACACACACACATACACAGACTCCGCGGTCAAGCTTTTTAACACCCCTCTTTTTGTGTCGGGGGTTAAAAATCACGGTAGTCTGTCGCTCAATTTCGACGTGAAAGAAGGTTCAACAAACAAACATACTTTCACATTTATAATAAATATTAAGTATGGATGGATTTGTGTGTGTGACCCAAACATTTAATCTCTGCAACAATGGGTAACTACAATCTCTCGATAGCAAGTCACTCGACCACAAGAGTTCGAGAGCTCTCGACTCTCAAACGCCGCCGCCCGATGAAATATTAATGCATGACTGCTTCGGAATGCAGTCGAGTGCGTGTGCGCATCGCATCGTGTTACTATAGTGTCTACGGCAGGTTCAAAGTTTCTGCCATATTGCACCCACAATCGTGCCACAGACGTTGTAAACTTGATTTTTTTTATATCGTCTAAGCGTGAAAGTATAATACCTGAACGGAAATCAAGTAGGTAATTATGTTTAATTCGATGACGAGAAGTCAATGATGCCAATGTAAGTAGATATCGTCAGTCAGATAGCGTCAGTGTAGCTTGGTGGTGGTGATGGTTGGGTTTATGTGATTTGTGTGTGTTCGTACAGTGTGGAGGTGGAGGAACTGCATGAACGCACATTTCTTGCATAAACGTAACTATTGTAAGGTCGCGGGTGAGCAAAGTAATTGTTTTAGTTCATTAGATATATTTTTAGTTAATTTGTATGTACAGTCCTAAAAACTGAAATGCTTACCAGGGAACCAATTTGCTGCACATGTCAAGTTTATACTATACATTTCCTAAAAAAATCATCGTGAAATTGAATATCAAGAGATTAAATGATGAATGAGGGAACTTGATTTACAAGTAGTTTCTTCTTCTGTATGTACTCGTAAAGTTCTATTTGCTCTTCACAACGCAAACTACTTTATTTTATTTGTATCTGTTCCTTCCAAATGTATTACTTTCCTGTGTATCGAATGTGGGTAAATACATCTCTCTCTCTCTCTGTGTCTCAACCATATTTCTAGCGGTTCCAGATTGTTCCAAACTGACTAGTTCGAGAGAAAAGGCTCTGCTAACTTCAGAATGTCGCAAAAGAATAAAATACACCGATGAAATTTGCTGCATCGCACATTAACGTTTTAAAGACCCGCCGTTCGGGCAATAATTAGCTGACGGAAATATAACCCACAAGCCTATCAGGTTAATCGCTATTTTCGTCCCGCTATTCCCGGCCTAGATCATAAAACCTTGTAATTACCAGTTGACCTTAGGGCAGTACACGTTACATGTTTAGCGACATCGTAAAATAGTACTGGCAGGCACATGACGTCAAGTTCTAGAATGTCGATGGTGGAAAAGCAAATTATTGAAATCACTGGCCAAAATAATTTCTGATCACATTAGAAACCGTTAAAATTCGAATAAGGCAGTTTGAATCGAAGGGTAAATTTTGCTTCGGAAAGGAGTTGGAATGCACAGGAGTTGGTTTTCTACAGGCGGAATATCGCTAGATGGCGTTAGTATCGTGAGGTTTGACGTTACAGTCTTGCTTGCGATTGGCTCACTTAATTATAAGGGTGAATCAACTTTCCATACCAGCCACAAGTAAATACTGTAGAGAGGTACGATTGAACCATTGAAGGTTTTCTGCCAGGTGGAATATACTAGTAGCTAGATGAGGTTAGTATCGTGAGGTTCGATATTGCAGTCTTACTTGCAATTGACTCAGTTAGTTGTAATGGTGAATCAACTTTCCATACCAGCCACAGGTAAACACTGTGGAGAGGTACAATTGAACCATTGAAGGATTTCTGCCAGGTGGAATATCGCTAGTTGGCGTTAGTATCCTGAAGTTTGACGTTACAGACTTGCTTGCGATTAGCTCATTTAGTTATAATCCAATCCCAAGCGTGACACTAATTTTAAAAGTCACAGTTGTCAAACGGACCTCACGAAGCTAGTGCCAATTCGCCTGCCACAGAAACCCTCCATAAAAGCTACTAAAGACCTTTTGCACGGTCCAGGGATAAAAATCTAAATTGTTAAAATAATTTAGGGTTCCAGGTTTAACAGGTTTTCCAAAATGTATGGAACTCTCAACAGTTCCATCACTACTAAATGCTGGGATAGCAGTCAACTTAAAGTTAAAAGTCAGCTTAGAATGGCAGTTAGAGGGATAAACAGGGTAAAATGATGTGTAAATAAATCTACGTTAGTGTACACGAGTGACCTAAACTATAAGTTAATTTCAAACAAGTAAAAAAATAGACACTAGACTTCAGGTAAAAGAATCAGACATCAGAATACATACGAGTATAATAAATTCAAAAAGCATTGTATTTACAAAGGTAAACAAAATCTAACAATTAAATCTATAGCCCGTTTGGCCCGTTAGATAGGCAATTTTATTTTCACCAAAAATAAACAGAATAAAGAGAACTCCCAACCGTCAGTTTTGGCAAACGCGCGAACGTGCTTGCACGGCCATTTTAAAACAGGTCACAAAAAGTTTCGTGTTAACGTTCGAGTGTCTATGGCATCGTTTTACTTTTAAAAATAATAAATGATGGGATGTTTGGGTTACCGCTTATTCAGAACACTGTGTCATTATTACAGCATACCATAAACCATGTGGTAATATAAAATAAGAACTTAAATCGAAAGGGATAAGGTTTAGATTGTAGCGTCGGTGTAGTTGTTATGGTTAGTACGCTAAGTAAACAGAGCTTGGTATGCATTCGAAGTGGAACGACAGCTGATTGCATTTTGATTTTAATATTTCACTGCACTAGATGCATAAGTCGAGGTTGTAAGTGAAATTAAAGTCATGTCGTATAATTGGTAATCTACTATCCTGTACATATAAACGTTGTCCTTTTGAGCTCAGCATAGCTTAGGAAAATTGCTACTGGATTGCTCTGACCTGGTTTTTTGTTTATTATACTGAGATAAACATATAAATTTTAAAATAGAAAACTTTTTGCAGATATACTTACATGGATAAGTATAGCGCTGCAAGTTTAAGCATCTAAATTTAGAATTTAATCTACATATCGATTGGAGCTGTTTTGCATTTTGCTAACTACGCTTTTAGAGTAGGACTTAACAACCTCAAGTGTGGCGTAGAGAAATATCAAGGGAGGCGTACCAAGTAGGCATTTTCGAAAAAAAAATAATAACTTAGAATAGACAATATTATTTCAGTTTCATATTAATTGATTCAGGGATCAGACAAAGTCTCATCGTCAGATTCTGCTAATTAAGTCCACTTACGCACGTTAATTTGACTTCTCGCATTGAATTGGGTTGCGTCATAGCTGAATGCAGGATTCCTTACAACGTCTTCTTTCACGGAAAAGCTCATGGTAAGTTTAAAACTGTCATGTCACACGTTCTCCGGGGCGCGTCGCAGTCCGCGTCGTTTGTCCGCAGGCCGCGTCTCCGCCCCGTCTCTTCTGCCTGCTTTGGATCGCGACGCTTCTATAAATTTAGTATGAAAACTGATACAAGGGGCGCTGCGACTGCGTCGCGCCTCTGTCCCACATATCCTTTGCGTGGTTTGGGCCTTAGAGACGCAAGAGCGGGCGCGACCTCATGACCATCTGTTCGAGAGGCCATAGGTCACCCTGTCTCATAGAAAAGCTAGTATGATAGAATAACTGCACGATAAGCGAGACTTAAGTAAATCGATAAGTCGTAGTAGTCTAGGGGTTAACTTAGGTTTCCTAAGCAGGGAGTCGTGGGTTCGAGCCCGAGCTCACACCTCCGAGTTTTTTGAAATTTATGTGCGAAATCACATTTGGATTTTACCATGAGCTTTACCTGCACACAACTGTGAAGAAATAAGTTACCATACAATGGGCCCGCGTGGGAGCTACGGCCTAAGTTCTCTCATTCTCAGAGGCCTGTGCCCTGCAGTGGGACGCAGATGATGATGATGACGATGAAGCGAGACTTCCCTGTGGGCTACAAGCAAACATGCGGTAATGCAATCAGGCTGTCCTGGTAATTACTGACAGTAAGCGCGAGTTGAGCGCACACGTGAGCACCATTCGTCCCGTGCCGACTGCCCCGGGCTAGTACTGTGTCCACGGACACGGGAAACGGGAAATTGTTGGGATACTTCGTCTTTGGCACGTCAAAACTTGTTTCTATAACTATTCTATGAATCCCAGAAACCCTACCACCGGTATAGATAAAGACAGGAAAACATTTATTCGTAACAAGTTTTGTCACTGAATAAAAGAAAAACGGAAAAAGAGAAATTGTCACGAAATGGTCTCAACTCAACATCCTAGGTACCGTAAAACGGGGTTAGTTTAAAATGCAGGGGCTACTTTGGAAAACAGTTTTTACGCCGTGTCCTTATTTTTTAGACCATCTGTGGCAGTGAAATAACTACCTTGATTATTTACCTAACTTGTTACGTCATTTGCTCAATCGAGCTATGAATATTTGCGTTTTTATAACCATTTTAAATCTATCAAAGTAGCCCCAAAATTTCCTAAAGTAACCCCAGTTGACCAGTTGATTTCTGAGTAATTGGTTGTCTGGAAGAGATCGCTTTTTAGCGATAAGACCGCCTATTGTCTACCTGAATTTTTATTTTTGTAATATCACTGTATTGTTTTTGGTGATCAATAAAGAATATTTGTATTGTATTGTATTGTATTGTATTGACCGTACTAATATTATAAATGCGAAAGTTTGTAAGTATGGATGGATGGATGGATGGATGGATGGATGTTTGTTACTCTTTCACGCTAAAACGGTTTGACGGATTCTGATGAAATTTGGCACACAGATAGTTTATAATCTGGATTAACATAGAGGATACTTTTTATCTCGGAAAATTGCATAGTTCCCGCGGGATAGCGATAAACGAATTCTTCGCAGACGGAGTGGCGGGCAGCAGCTCGTGATTACATAATTGGGTGCGCCTCGATAGATATAACAACATTTGATATGACTGTAACATTTGGTATAATGCTACATTTGATATAATGCGATTTACTCAATAAGTAAACTTTGGAGGATTGATATTAATTCTATTTGATATGCATTAGGTTAGGTTAGGTTAGTTTATTTTATAAAAGAATCGTGGAATGTTTACTTCTCGAGTAAATCGAATTATGTCAAATGTAGCATTATACCAAATGTTACAGTTATATCAAATGATTGTTATATCTATCATTACACAGGCATAATTAGTAGTTTCCTGCAGCTACCGTGGCTGCGATGACGATGATGACCAACTTATACAGCGTGTACAAACCTACGACCATTTGCATAGCTAGTTAACTCAAGATGTAACCCATGATCAGATTGTAAACGTAGATAAAAAGACAATTTGGCGACATAGCGAGCCGAGTCGACCATGACCTAACGTCGCAAAAGGACATGATGCTCACAGACATGTGTGGGACGATAATGATATGATACAAATTATGTATTCTGCGCTAGTGAAAGAGGCGCCGGTTGTCACACATAGTCGCCATTTTTTATCCAAAGTAGCTTTTTGTCGTTTTGACCGGCGGTACCATTAATTTTTCCATCTTATTAGACCGGTTTCTGTAAAGCAAAATGTCATTATAATTATCTAGATGTATCAACTAGCTGTTGCATGTGATTTCGTCTGCCGCGGGAACTCCACAATTGGATAAAAAGTATCCTTTGTATTAATAAGCCGTTTTTGCTTGATGAATTAACTAATATCCAAATTTTCACATTTTTAGGGTTCCGTAGTCAACTAGGAACCCTTATAGTTTCGCCATGTCTGTCCGTCTGTCTGTCTGTCTGTCTGTCTGTCCGCGGCTAAGCTCAGAGACTGTTAGTACTAGAAAGCTGTAATTTGGCATCAATATATATATCAGTCACGCCGACAAAGTGATTGAATAAAAAAAAGTAAAAAAAATTTTTTTAGGGTACCTCCCATAGACGTAAAGTGGGGGTGATTTTTTTTTCTCGGCTAACCCTATAGTGTGGGGTATCGTTGGATAGGTCTTTTAAAATCATTGTGGGGTTGCTAACATGATTTTTCTATTCAGTGATCTGTTTGCGAAATATTCAACTTTAAAGTGAAAATTTTCATTAAAATCGGCCGTCCCCCCCCCCTAAAATCTAAACTGTTGGGTGGAAAAATTTGAAAAAATTCAGAAGGGTAGTAAATATATCAAATTTACTAGGAAAATTATAGCGGCTAAGATTGCTTTGAAATTATTTGTAGTTTAAGAGTAAATAGTAGCCTAAGGTATAAAACATACCTAAACTTGGATGATTCCGTACACATACGAAATCCTTAGAAAAATATTACTTGATATTTTCGTAATGGCTACGGAACCCTACCTTGGGCGTGTCCGACACGCTCTTGGCCGGTTTTTAATATTAGTAAGACGAATAAATTAAAACATAGTGAAAATAAACGGATCACTCACGTCTTAAAACGAGTTTAGTGCGCGTTTGGCAGCTGCCGTGACGTGTGACTCCAAGAAGAAGGGCTACGGATTAGCCCGAAACATGTCGAGTTAAACTCGTTGACGTGAGTGATCCGTTTATTTTCACTATGAGTGAGTCTCACGGTAGTTTCATGTTTAAAATTAAAACATTATTATTTGTTGTTAGAACGATATGCATTTTAATAGACTGGTTAATATTTTGCCGAAATTACCATAGCAGAGTTGTCACACTATGAAATTAGGCCGCATAAAAACTTGTCCTGCGCGAATACAATACATGTTATTCTGTTTTTTTGCAGAAGTGTATAAAATTATTTCGATTTATCGGGTTTGACCATGTACCCCGCTGTACAACCTTTTGAAGGTGTATTTTCATCCTTGTCCAGTTTCACATAGAAATTCCCCTCTGGTACGAGCTCTGCACTGTCTAAATGCGCTTCTCGTGTCTGCATCTGACTGGGATGTATTTGCAAGCAGTTGGGTAACTGTGTGCCAGGGATGCATGAGGTTTTGCGAGAGGATGGATATCCGGGCTTCGTCTGTAGTGGTTTATATCTTTTCTGTTTTTACTGTTAAAATTTACATTTGTTGTTTGTATTGTTGTTGTAATTCATAGTGCTTTAGTTTTTTAACTGTAAAGCTATGTAATTGTTTGAAAAATAAATAAATAATACCGCGGGAATAAGAACCTACAAGTATTCTTTCAAAGCCAAAATTTCTAATCTTTTGACGTAGTAAATTGGAAACAGTTTCTCATTAGAATGCAAGCCTGCACTTTAAAGAAAACCCCATCTCTTTCCGTCGAGCTTATTTGTGCAGCAACTGTTGCACTGATCGCGCTTAATGGTCGGCTGGTCGAGAATGCTAACGGGCATCAAGTGTGCCTTGTTATGGTAATAGTAATGTGATGTTTCGAGTCGGTAATTTGTGTATTATGTTAAATACGAGGCAATACAAATACGCGGTTTATGTCAGAATAAGTCGATTTGGGAATTATTTGGGATGAATAACATAAACGGATTATATCAAAAAATTATTCGTTATTAGGGTATTGTATTGTGGCTGAACCTAATATAATTGGAGTGACCAGAGCTCACAGGCTTCGGTGGCTTGGCCAACTCGAGCGCATGGAGGACGGTCGTGCAGTGAAGAGGGCCTACCAGGGTAGGCCAACAGGGCGGCGTTCGTTAGTAGATACCGTTGGGCAGATATGGTAGAGGCGGATCTGCGCGAGCTAGAGGCTGGTGACTGGTGAGAGACGGCACAGGACCGGGATCTTTGGCGTGCACTTGAATTGGAGGCCAAGACACACTTTGGGTCGTTGCGCCAGAGGAGTAAGTAAGTAAAGGTATTTATTGTACACAAAGAATGACAATGAGGGTCCTGATACTCGTAACTGTTGTCTATCCGCCTGTCATAAGGCTGTATTTAAACCGTTAAAGGTACAGACATTTTTATTTTCCAGAGCATGTAGATACTAATAATAATAACAAATAATAGAAATGAAATAAACTTAAAAATAAAAGGGATTCCTAATTTTACCATCTCACACAACTTAAAAAAAAGGAAATTTAATTTCAGTACTTGGTTATTTTTACCAATTAAGTACCTATCAAATCAGGTTTCACAGAATCTGTGAAGACTTTAGTAGGTAGTTATTTTACAAGTGAATCCTGTGACACTATGAACTTTTATCTAAACAATACCTGCTTTATTTTTGACATCACTAATCTAAGGGCTATAATTGAAAATGTCACAGAGACCACAGTAAAATGACTCTATAATACGTATAACAAAGTCACGAGAAAATTGACACTAATTGACATAGTCTCAAAGTATGCATAATCTCGTGTTATGGACACTAGACAACGGATAAACATTCTTAAGTAGCGAGATACATACTTATTAAATACAGTAACGTAGATAGATAGCCCAGGACCTTGATGCAAAAAATGATTTTTTATCCATATCTAGCTTTTGCACGCGACTCCGTCCGCGTGGAATTAATAATTTGGGCAGCTTATTTTTTTATCCAATTTGCTTTTTCATCAATTATGGCTCTCCTTAGATCCTTCCGGAAGAAGTGAAACTTCATAATAAACCAACCCGCTCCCAATCCGCCCCCAACCCGCTCCTAACCCGTCCCCAAACCACCTCAACTCGCTCTCAACCCGCCCCCAACCCGCTCCCAACCCGCTCCCAACCCGCCCCCAACCCGCTCTCAACCCGCTCCCAACCCGCCTCCAACCCGCTCCCAACCCGCCCCCAACCCGACCCCAACTCGCTCTAACCCACCCCTAACCCAATCCCAACCCGCCCTCAACCCGCCCCCAACTCGCTCTCAACCCGCCCCCAACCCGCTCCCAACCCGCCCCCAACCCACTCCCAACCCGCCCCCAACTCGCTCTCAACCCGCCCCCAACCCGCTCCCAACTCGCCCCCCCACCCGCTCCCAACCCGCCCCCAACCTGCTCTCAAACCGCCCCCAAGCCGCTCTCAACCCGCCCCCAACACGCTCCCAACCCGCCCTATCTAACTGGGCTATCTAACACTGAAAGAATTTTTCAAATCGGAGCAGTATATCCCGAGATATAGAAGTTTTACTTCAAAAACCCCCGATTTGGAAACATTCTTCCGCTCCGCTCCGCTCCTATTGGTGTTAGCGTGATGATATATAGCCTATAGCCTTCCTCGATAAATGGGCTATCTAACACTGAAATAATTTTTCAAATCGGAGCAGTAGTTCCTGAGATTAGCGCCTATAGAAGTTTTACTTCAAAAACCCCCGATTTTGAAACATTCTTCCGCTCCGCTCCGCTCCTATTGGTGTTAGCGTGATAATATATAGCCTATAGCCTTCCTCGATAAATGGGCTATCTAACACTGAAAGAATTTTTCAAATCGGAGCAGTAGTTCCTGAGATTAGCGCGTTCAAACAAACAAACAGACAAACAAACAAACAAACAAACAAACAAACTCTTCAGCATTATAATATTAGTATAGATTTGCAGATTGGAGTGCGTGGAAACCCTGATCTTGAGGGCCACGGTGCAGGGCACTGTCTGTCTAGCCCTGCGATCGCCACGCCATATTAAACATCCAGGACTCGAGAACAAACATTCGTATTTTTCATACATAATATCCGTCCAAACGAGGATCGAAGCTGGGACCTTAAGCTTAGTTGTAAGGCTTCCTAACCCCTGGACTATCCGGTCGTCAGAAGACAAAGTATATATGTAGTAACTTCAATGAACACATGCATCAAGTATGACATGACCAATTATTTTGTGTCGGCAATAAGGTATGATGAGGAATCGATGACAGTAAGGTTACTTCCCACGAACCACCAAGTGAGTCATCAAACTGTCAAGACAATGGATGTTTACTTTGCGCAAGAAAGGTATTTTGAAACTGTAGTCATACGTATTCTATTCCAAAGTAGGAAGCAAAGTTATGAGCACAGCACAACTCCATATGCAACCGAACTATGCGTATCACTATTAGTTTGCTTGAAGCAGCTGCAGAATATGAAATGAAAGCTGGAGAACTTTCTAGGCTCTTCCGTTGCCAGTTCAAGAGTTTTGACAGACGCTAGCTGTAAAGAAATTTCATCATCCAAACTTAAGAGTTGCTATTTGTATGTTGCATAAATACTAAAGCATCTTTTTCGATCCCGGTTCTTCAATGCTGGCCTTGCATCAGCCCCTGAATGTGACATATCATATTTGCAAGTAGATGGGCGGGTGATGGTGCGTGAGCCTATTGCCACGAAGTTTTTTTTTGTGTGTTTCTGTATGTTTTTTTTTCTGTTTCTTTTTTATGTTCATTGTATTTCTTTTTATTTTGTATGGTTGTGGCAATAAATTAATTAATTATTATTATTTATTAATTATTATTATGAATGTTTGAGGTTTTGCGAGAGTATGGCTGTACATCCCTCTTCTGTTTAATTTTAATAAATTCTAATAAGGCGTATTTAAATTTTCATGTAGCTTCACAGTGCTTTAGTTATGTTATGATGTTATGCTGCGTAATTGTATGGATTAAAAAAAATTACAAAAGAAGCCGAATTCGAACCGCAGAAGAAATTTGAACACCCACCGCCCGTCTGTTTTAATTTACACAATAGGATGTCAAACGTAAGTATAATTTTATTATTAGTTATTTAGAAACTTGACGCAATTCTTTCGAACAAGGTTTTTGAAATATCAAATATCAAATAATTTATTGTTATGAGCCAAACAGGTCTTATTAACAATATCAAAGTCCTTCTTATTGATTTGGAATTTTAGCAGACTATGTCATGCATGTTTATATTATTTTTTACAAATAAACAAACTTCGTAAATATATAGAGCTGGGATGGTGAGTAGAGATAATCTACGATAACATGGCCCGCCTCTCCACAATTCAAGAAGTCTTCAATGTATTGTGAAATTCAATGGTGTGTGAAGTACTCAATCCGCACTGGGCCCGCGTGGGAATAAGGTACGGCCCAGTCCTCTCATCACCATCTCTGTCATCTCTGAGAGAAAGTCTGTGCCCTGTAATTGGAGGTATAGACTCGGATTAGTGTGTGATAGATAATCTATGATGTCGTGTCTATTTATTTTGTTCAAAGACAAACTACGAGATAAAGTACGTCAAGCACAAAAAACTATTTTTCTCAAACATGCTATGAAATATTGACGTTATGTTCCTTATAATACGCCACGAACTGTCACGTTGCAGGTGCGCCTAGACGAGAGGTCAATAATGGAATTTCATACAACATTGCTGGCCTTGGCCAGCAAAGTGATCGTCTATTGTTTTATGTGACACAGCACCATGACGTTTAATAGGTCGACGTGGATGGATGGATGGATGGATGGATGGATGGATGGATGGATGGATGGATGGATGGATGGATGGATGGATGGATGGATGGATGGATGGATGGATGGACGGATGGATGGATGGACGGATGGATGGATGGACGGATGGATGGATGGACGGACGGACGGACGGACGGACGGACGGACGGACGGACGGACGGACGGACGGATGGATGGATGTTGATGGATGGATGGATGAATGGATGTTGATGGATGTTGATGGATGTTGATGGATGGATGTTGATGGATGTTGATGGATGTTGATGGATGTTGATGGATGTTGATGGATGTTGATGGATGTTGGTTGATGGATGTTGATGGATGTTGATGGATGTTGATGGATGTTGATGGATGTTGATGGATGTTGATAGATGTTGATGGATGTTGATGATGTTGTTGGTGATGGTGATGGTGATGATGATGGCGGTGATGATGGTGGTGATGATGATGATGCATGTTTGAGAAAAACTCTATACAAGCCTTGGCCACGAACAGGGATTGCCGGCCTCGTATAACTACTCGGCCGGCAATCCCCTATTTCGCGGCCGCTGCAGTAATGTACTATTTTCGTTTAAAGTTCATCAAAAACCCTAAAAAAACTGAAGCTAAAATAAAATAAATAAATAAATATTAGGGGACAATCTTACACAAATCGACCTAGTCCCAAACTAAGCAAAGCTTGTACTATGGGCTAACCCTTTATTTACCTAAATTGAACGGGATAAGTTTCAACCGAATTGAACTAAGCTAAATAAAAAAGAACTAATTGCCAGCTTCATGGCTCGTCGTATTTGTTTTCCTTTTTTGGGCGTTACCCAATAAATTTGATCAGTATCTTTATTAGTGTACATTAAATAATACTGAAGTTTTATAGCCAATTGGAATTTTGTTAAACTCACTGTTCTTTTGCTTTAATCAAGTTTAAATTGCTGACTGGACCACGGGTTGTGGAACGTACCTGTAACAATAAAGTACAATGATTAAACAATTAGTAATTATGGATTTCTGATCACGGGTCTAAAGACATTTTCATTTAAAAGGCTTTGATGGAGCAGAATTCTATGCAACTATGGAGATATCTACTTATCCCCTAACCTCTACTCTAATATACATTATGAATATGTGGCTAGCGAATAGTATTCCACAGTTGCAAAACTATTGCTAAGCAAGAAGCGACATGCAGGCTTTTGTTTGGGATGTTGTGGACAGGATTACCAGGCTATGGAGTGAGATAAGACATCTTTCTTTCTACTATCTCACTACATTCAATACTGAAAATCAGCGTTGGCTTGCCTTACGGCTTACCTACCTTACCATTATGCTGAGTGAGTATCCAATTTAATGCATAAATCTCTCTCTCTCTCTCTCTCTCTCTCACTTTCTTTGTTTCTCAATATCTCTCTTATGCACTTCATAAATATTTTTATTAATGCAAGAGATTTCATTCAACGCTGTAAACGTGTAGGTATGTGTTGAAATCAAATATTGCAACTCAAATTTAAATCACTTCTAGAGGACGATTGTTTAAGTGTAAACATCTCCTAACACAGGTATTTTGTACTTAATGGGAGGTCCCAACCTTCTCTAGCTTATAAAAGTGCTGTCACCAATAAAACTATTTTTGATTTTTTTTTTTTGATTTTTTTGAAACATAAGCCATCGTAAATAAAATCACTAAAAAACTTTTGCAATCAAGACGATTGTTTGTCCTCAGCGAGCAAGGCGTCTTGATCTATAGCACAATAACTCATAAAGTCCGTCAGTTTCGTAAACATTTAACATTTAGTCAGTATTTCTATCGTCCATCGACCACCCACAATGCAAATTAAGCTATTAGCCCAATCGCCCAAATAAATGGGTCATTAGACAATAAAATATGTTTTCATTCGCCGAATCGGCGCCGGCGCTGCCAGGGTTAGGAGTGGTGGGACCATGATTCAGGGATCGCCTGGGAATAATGAATGAATGATTGAATGATTGGATTATGATGGCAAGACGTTTACTAATAATTAACTAGTAATTGGCGTTTAAAGCCAATTTGGCCCAGATTAGAAACTTGCATATATTTTTTGTCTATAAGCAATAATTTTCGAGAGTCTTATGTTTAAGAAGTATGATTGGCATGGAATAAACATTAAATTATTGAGAGTGGAGTAATTTAAGAAGAAGGATTTAAGAAAATAAAGAAAATCGAGAAAAACAAATATGGACCTTTCTAATTTATGACTTTAGAAAACAGTAACTTTTTATCGAACACAACATAAGCAATACAGAAAATACAGGTCAATGGCGAAAAAACGAGGTAACCGATAGACAATACTGATTGAGTTATGTCACAGACGATAAAAAAAAACTATCCTGACGAGCAAAAGTAAAATGACATTTTGTATGATGTGTAATGGAAAAATACAATGTCATATAAGTAGTGGTGATAGCAACTACGACAGAACCGGCTTGTAAACTGACTTGTAAGTCTTTCTTCTGCAAAAAAGTGACAGTCGAGTAATCACCTCATAGTACGTGCTAGTCGCGTATTTTATAAGGCGTGAGGCTAGCATGCCCCGTTTCTACCTAAACTTGTTACGTATTTATTTTACAGCGAGATCTCTTAGCCTATTCTTAATAAAAATATTTTTGCTAACTGTAATTTTTCCTGGCTGAACTTGTGTCATTTAAACTACATATCCGTACTTTTGAAGTCGATCCGATGACTAGAACCACATAGAACTGACTGAAATTCTATTTACAAGATTTGACCCGAGAAAACAAATATTGCAAATTAAAGGTACTATTATGGGGGGGAAAGCAGCCCCTCGAGCGGCGCGTACCGACAAACAACTAACAAACGTTCGACATTTGAAGCAAACAAACAGTCAAATATACAAATTGAAATAATATGAAAGCTTGTAAATCTTGCTATTTTATCATAAAATTTAAACAGACAACCACTTCATGCTAGCTCTTGAAGAATCTGGTCTGGTAGCGACGGGCGCAAAAAATAGCCCTTGAGTTGTAACATGCTACAAAAGCTGCGTACGATGTTTTTACTTTATCTTCAGCTGTCTTTGCTTGAGTTGGTATGTATTTGTATTGTCGATAGAAAATTGCCCTTCTGTATTGACTCACAAAGCTACATTTAAAAAGTACTAGGTTTCAAATAAAGAATCTGGTATTTAATCGTTTCCATGTGGTTGATTGTAACATACATTTATAACACTTAGTTTAAAAAAAAACTGGTCAAGTGTGTGTCTTGTCAATATTAAGTTTTGATTAACTATTACTCGTTAACTTGCAAAGCCAACTAAGCTGTGATAGTTTTCCTTTTATAGTGAAAAACATGTAAAAGATATCAGACTATAACGCTCAAACTGTCAATACTGTACTGTCATTAAGAAACTGTAAAAGCTTGCGAAAAGGTGATCAGTGCCGACATTTCAAGACGGACTCGCACGGATCAAAATTAACTATTTAACTCTGAGTTAAGTGCTAACCCAGGTTTAAGTAGTGTCAAAATGTACCTATCTATACTGCCATCAACGATTTAATATTTCAACCCTAGACCGTGCAAGTGGCCTTAAGCATGTTTAGACGCTTATTATACACCTATGGTTATGAAATTTTTTCAGATAAGTTTTTAAGTCCACAAGAAGGTATTTTGTCCAAATATACTCATCCAATGATCTCATATAAATTTTATCAAAATCAATTAGAAAATATCAATCAATATCGTATTTGAAGGTGGTAAAAAAGGTTTGCGAAACAATTCGTCGCGGATAGTGCAAATCCGTTTAACTAGCAGTGGATTCAAAATTCCATTTTTTATTCTATGTACAATAAAACCAAATAAAGCAGTAGAAACCAACCCCTGTAATGCTATAGGCACGAGTATGTAGTGCAGATACGCGATATTTACGTATGGTAGATAGCGGACCGAAACTATGACCGAAAATTTGCAATCGTAGAATTCCATTCACTGACTCACTCTTTTTGACAATTGTTTTTCAGTGACCCACATCGATGCAGCTCGCGGCCTCCAGACAAGAAACTCATCAGTTCTCATTATTTTCGCATTTGTTTTATGGACTTTAATAATTGCAAGTACTTAAACATTTGCTGCATTTGAAATGTAATTCTTTTAAGTAGTTGTCATTGGGAGACTTGGAAGTAAATATGTTCCAATGTAAGTTAAAAGTAGGTCACTATATTGTGTTTAAGCGATCGCGATTTTCACCCATACATGTTATTACTAAAATTATCTTGTTGTTTTGACCACATTGCAGTTTACAGTCTCGAGTGTGTAATTAACTTTAAGTTGGTCACTATTTTGTGACATTTGGTAAAGTAGAATTTGGTTGTAATTTTTTATTTGGGTCGGAACGTTGGACTAAATTAACCATACAAAACGACTGATTGGAAAAAGTTTCGTTGTGTCACGATAATTGCTCATACAATTTGTATGGTTGCTTCAGGTGTCACAATGAAAATCTTTGATACAAATATTAACTACCAGCATTAAGATGCCCAATTTTTTCACTTTTTTAACTCTACTAAACGAACTAGTTGTTGTCGGCGACTCCGTCTGCGAATAATTCGTTTATCGATATCCCGCGGGTACTATGAAATTTTCCGGAAAAAAGGTATAAATGTGTTAATCCAGGTTATAAACTATCTGTGTGTCAAATTTTATTAGAATCCGACCCATAGTTTTAAATTCAAATACAAATTAACTTTATTTGCAAGAATACAGTAAAAAATACATTGGTCTTATCATAATTTTATTATAACTGTTGTCCTTGTATTCAGCTTGCAAGCAAGCGTACAAATATTTCATTAAAGAAGCTAAAGGTAATTTTATAATTTAATTAAAATAAATAATAATAATAATAAATGTCCAAAATTAATGTCAACAATATTGTCTATAATTTAAGTAGTCCTTGACACTATATCATCTGTCAAGATGTAAGAGGCCTTGTGTGTGTGTGTGTGTGTGTGTGACACTATAAAAACACTTCGTCAGTAACCATCTCGTCAAATTGCGTGGCCTGTACAAAAGAGACAATGTTGTTGTTTTTTGAGCTTTTTAGCACGAAAGAGTGACATACATCCCCACATCCAATCATACAAACTTTCACGTTCATAATGTTAGTGCGATAGACTGTCCCGTCTCACCGTGCCCCCGAACTGGTCACCCTAGTGCACCGACAGCCACTTGTTTCTTTCAATTAGTGCGAAAATAGTGAATCGCGACCTTCAAGAGAATTTAGCACAAACCAACCAACGCAGTTAGAGCTCTAAGAAATAAGGAAGTGTTTAAAAATATACGTTTTCAGATTGGACTTTAAATAATGTGGAGGCCAATGGTGCATTTTATCTCTAATATATAAAAATCTCGTGTCACGGTGTTTGTTATCGAACTCCTCCGAAACGGCTCGACCGATTTTTGTGATTTTTTTTGTCTGTATTCGGTGGGTCTGAGAATAGGTCGTAGGCTATTTATTATTTTATAACCACCTGTAAGATCTATTTAATTTGGTTGATAAAACTTCGTTACTGTGTGGTTTGATTCTAACTTCAAAGATATTTACGTAGCAATAGGTGTAAGTAAGAAAACGTACGCTTGAACGTTAAGTTGCAAATGTTGCTTTTAACGTAAATATATCTATGGCACATTGACAGAAAATATTATTCTGTAACGTACAATGTAAATCAATATTGTCACGATGTTTGATAATTTTTCTATGGAAGTAAGATTGTAAACATAACTTTGGTGTTTTAAGTGAAAATATTAAAATATCACATTCTTTTTAATTAGCAAGTATTTGTCATACTGTGTGTAAACTTATTTAAATGTAAAGATAATTTTGGAACACTCGATTGTAAATATATCTTTGACATCGACGTACATAAAAAAATCGTGCGTGCAGGTCCATCGCGCGGAAGAAGTGAAACTTCGTAATGCGGAAATGAATAAGGCACTTATACATCAATATGAACCTTATTGCAATAACTTAAAAACTAAATTTACTGATGCATCTATGTGTTTAAATTACTCACTAGATGGCGTTTTTATCAAGTCACTAACGAAACAAGTTACATAACTCGTCGCTAGATGGCGTTGCTCCTCATGCGCACGTTATTTTCAATATTTTTTCTTGATTTTTCGTAATTCTCAAAGATATTCAATACTTTTTTTTACTAAATACGTTTTAAATTCTTTTTTCTACTCCTGTAGTATTATAATCTTTCAATTATATGGTCAAAAACTATGCAATAATAACTAACGTTATAAGTCTGTTCCAAGTTCTATGCTCTATGATGCAAATTCAGTAACATAATAACCCATAGTAATTTCATTATGTTACGGGACAGAGTAATATAATAACATTCAAAAAAAGAATACTGAAATCAATTTTGATAATCGAGTTTCTTTAAATATGCGTGTGCCACGTGATTGGTTGCTTAAAAATGAGTAAGAACAGGTAGGACCAATCACAATCAAGGTTTATTTTTCAAGTTAAATTTCGTAATTCAGAACACGCTGATCAAGCTCTATGGTACGAGTACGGTCGCAAATTAAAAAAAAATAAAGCGGGAAATTAATATAAAGTCATTATACAGTAATTAAAATTGTTTACATTAACAATTATTAAATAATGAATACTTAAATAACGGGCAATAAATGAATTTTAAAGTCATTATTAAATATGAATATTTTAACATCATTCAATTTGGCTGTATGACCTAAAGTTCCCGGGTCCATTCTAAGGTTGCGAAAAGTGAAAAAAAAAGTTTCAAAATAGCGGGAATTTGTTTTGCTTTGCACGGAGCTCTTTCAATTCAAGTTGAAAGAAATAAAAGAGTTAATCACTATTTAAATGACTTTTTATCTGTGAGAATTTGTGACTTTGGTGAATTAAGTGATGCAGATGCAGAAATGTTGACGCCGCTAGAAATAAAACAGGCGGCAATTGAAGTGAGCAATAATTTGCTACTTTTAAAATCGAAAAATTCATTTATTATCCGATATGTAAGTAATCATTATTTAATAATTGTTTTAAATTTTGAACTCATAGAAAAAGTAATGTATGCAACTATTCATAATCGGCCATTAAGACACTCATGCGTATCTATTATGACATTCGGCTTCGCCTCATGTCATAAACTCGCATTCGTATCTTAATGGCCCTTATTATGATACAGTTGCATAAAATACTATATTCTACGATCTACCATTAAAATAGTTTTGATTTTTACAAGTTTTCATACTAAACCACGCAATTGTTCTGGATCACACTGACAAAGTTTTTAACATTCGTTAGTATAAATGCGAACGTCTCGTAAACGTCAACTTGCGTTGCGTTGCGTTGCGTTGCGTTGCGTATTTAACGCAACGCATTTAACGCAACGCTTGTTGGAAGTCGCATTAGAAGTTTCACTTCAATAACTACTATTTTTCCTGTAAAGTGTAAAATATAGTAAATTTACTACGTATTGAGAGCAGCCTGTAGCGTCAATGTAGTTTAAACGATAACTCGAAATAAATGAATGAGTAACAACTTATTATCGTACGTTTCGATCATCCGCGTCGTTTAAATTTAAGACCTGCATATTTTAAGATAAAGGTCATTTTTCTGGGTCACATGATGTCATGCTAGAAATTATTAAAATTGTCAGTGGAAACGTCGGACATATTATATTTTTATAATTTTGAAATATCAAATAGTTTATTGTACGGTTATGAGACATCAAATTCAAATTTAAAAATATTTATTTGCGATTTATTCAAAAATATTGACTTTTGAGTCAAGCAGGACTTGTTAACAATATCAATGTCCTTCATATCGTACCTCGATGAGGTGTACAACACGTACAACTTATTACAAATTATATAATTCGACCATGTCCTACTTTATTATGAAATTACATTTCCAATTTAAATTAAATTTTTAAGCCATTCAATTATGATTTTCCTAGAAAGTTAAGTAAGTAAGGAATCAGCCATACTGTAATAACACTTTTCCACTAATCAATTAAAAAGCTACAGGCAACCTTCAAATGCAATTTCGCAGATAAATTCCATAAACTCAGAGATGCTAGCCTGAGCTGGAACCCAGGACCATCTGCGTGTGATCATAGGCCAAGCTAGTAGGCTGCCACGTATTTTTCACCCGACTGTCGAAGGAGAGTTATGTTTTTCGAGCGTATGTATTTATGTATGTATGTATCATTATTTGGCACGTCCTGCAGCCTAAACGGCTCAATGGATTTTGAAGTGTGAGGTGTCATTAGATTCGTCTCAGTTCCGCGAGTGACATAGGATATATATTTTCCCGGAATTCCCATGGGAACGGGAATTATATAGGCGGGTTTTTTTTTCACCTAGTATTGAAATCATTATACACACCTACAAATAATTAAAATAAATAAACGAAACCAGCCTAGCTCTAGCCGAAAAACAGGATCAATAAAATAAGCGTAAAACCTAATTTTACCACATTTTATCACCGCGAAGGTGACGCAAGGGCAATGTTTACAGAAATCATCGTCCTACGATCATGCTGTCATCGCCTGGCGAACGATGAATCAACGTCATCGGCTTACACTCGAGAATACACGAGCTTTCTGTATGAGTCATGCATTCAAGAGCATCAATATAAAACCAAGTAAGTCATCTACAAATCTTCACCTCCCTAACAATACGCCAAAGGGATTTTTTGAAATAGCCACTGTTCCACTGCTGTTCTGTTCGTCGGAAAATCTCGCCAAAATGGGTCAAATCGGTCATCCCGCCTTCTCCTGCCCCTGCTCCGGTACCCATCGCTTGGAACCTAATCGGTGACGATTTTTGCCCTGCGATCCGGATGCATTCAACAGACATGTCCCGCCCAGCACACATTTGACATGTGGCGGGATTTTGCGAGGGACAGAGACGGGTGGAAAGAAAAAGGGGAGGCCTTTGCCCAGCAGTGGCTCATCCATTAGGCTAATTAAAAAAAGTTATTAGTTTAATTAATTGTAAGTACCTATTTTGAGTGCCATTTTTGATTTCATTCTGTATTTTTTTATTGTAGTTATTTGTTTTTGACATTTATTAATTAAGATTTATACTAAAAGTAAAAAAAAGAAAAAAAACATTAAGTATCTTGTGCCATTAAGTCACATTCTTTTACTGGTACAGTTCATTTTCACTGTCTGTGCCTCCCTAAGGATTTCAACCAACCATTGGTCTCACAGCACAAATTCACACAGTTAATGCTTTCTAAATAAAATTTCGACAGCTCCGCGATACTAAAATGTTTATACACACGTTTAACGTGCATTAGTTTCGCGAATACCAGACGTATGTAAATGGGAGCCGCAATAAAACGAATTAGATGCTTTAAGAGCCCAAACTGCTTGAATAATCTTAATTTATTGTTCGATGACTTTGGCCGGTATGGGCCAAGTTGTTAATTTCGGAGTTTGTTTGCTTTTTTTCTATCTGCGGCATTATTATGTTCTATGTACTATTGTACGGTCAAGTGCAAAAATAAGTATCAATTTAACCCTCCCATCGTTACATACCTATACCTTAATTCGGGTATGTATTACAATACCGAAGTACGAAATTCCGAATATATTAAAACATCGAATGGGTCAAAAGACCGACACGATTTTTTTCTGAAACCGTAAACTTCTCAGAATTTATTAAAACGGCATCATACAGAACCCATTAGGTTAGGTTAGGTTTGTTTTATAACAATCTTAAAAAGTTAACGGTTTCAGAAAAAAAACGTGTCGGTCTTTTGACCCATTCGATGTTTTAATACATTCGGTCTTTCGTACTTCGGTATTGTAATACATACCCCTTAATTCGACGGCTTAAGAGCTATGGGACATATTTATGAGCAAGTTGTGTGCACCCATATTTTTACACTTGACGTATAAGTAAGTTTTTTTTAACTTTACCCATTTTTACGGATTCATCTTCTTTTTGAGCATACATTTATTTTATGAAAATAACGTAATCTGTGCCGTGAACGCCAAATAGCGAGTGTGATGTGAAGACTCATATAAAGTAAATAATAAGTTTTTGTTAAAAATGTCATTTTCAGTACGTACAAGATTTTGTACACTGTACTATTTATTGGGTAGGTATTGATAAGATATCTTTAAATATTTTCGAACCAGAACTCGGATTTAGATTTAGATTTATTATATTTTGTTAAAAATTTTGGTCATTAATTTTTCGTATCCGCTTTCACTTAAGACTTGCAACTCGTCCTTGACGACTATGCGTGTAAGCGTTTCACGGTGGCCCGTTACTAATATTTCTGTGGACGAATCCTCTGTTTATATTGTCATTTAAATGATAATACGCGATTAGGCAAATTCCTAGACCGTAGCGCTTTTAAGACTGGCCAGTTACATAACCACAGGAACGGCGACTTGATAAAAACCGACGTTCGAATGTTCGAAGTTTAAATGAACTTACGCTGATTTGAAATAGGAACGATCTAGATAGAGCTTCGGCGGCATGAAAACGTCCCGAAAAATATAAGCCAACTGTTGGCTTATATGTCATTTGCCTCCCTTCAGTATGAAAGACGTAACGCGATCGTAATATGAAGCTGTCAAAAGAAATTTGTGGACGTTTTGTATCGCAATGTTTGCTACTGACACTCTATCTAGTGTATAAATAATCTAAGGGAACGGTATTCAATATGGGTGTCGTCAATAGTTTTGCGAAGAAATGGGTTCAGTTCAGAGTAACCATAGAGTTTGCCGTAAACACAGTCAAGGTTGTTCGGCTTGTCCAAAGAAGTCATTTGACTCGGTTTACTATCATATGGTTGGTGCCAATCCGAGAGACGTTCTGGTGCTTGGTTAGCACGAGGCTCTATTTTTTTTCAAGGCCTACATAATGTTTATTTATAGATTTTCGGCTTTATTTAAATCTATCTTAGACTAAAGTTATTAAATAACAATGAATTTCATGTATTTTTTTTACAAAATCGAACGAGATTTGATTTGCACCATCATAATCATGTATTTCCCACGCGGGCGTAGTGCTGATTGGGAACACACACACCACACCATTGAATTCCTTGGCAGGTATATAATAATATGTATAGATTGTACAGGTCTCTTTCACCGTAAAAAGCTCATGGTAAATTTCAAATGTGATTTCGCACATAAATTCCGAAAAAGTCTAGAATACTTAGCCCTCAGTCAGATAAACATTTGGTTTCAATAACAAATGTTAGTTTCGACTTTCGATCGGACTCTACATTATAAATTATCTCAAAAGAGTTAATGAATAATACATAAATCACCATTATTATGTACGTTTACAAAACATGTTACATACAAGTGAATTCAATCACTAATAACCAGTTCCATTCAGTTTCGCGTACCGAACCGCAAAATTAAATGCAATTATGCAACTGGCCGAGCGCGAATCCTTCTGAACCCTTCACTTCAATTAAAACCATCCTACTTTAACCTAGAGCTCATTTTACAATGCCAGGGGCTTTCACCTGCCGGCAAGCTTGTTTATTTTTTAGGATGTTTCGGGACTTTTTGGCAACCTGTTTTCGGCCAGTATCGCGAAGTATTTTTGAAAGACTTATTTCCACTTGTGGTGTTTTAAGTTTAAACCCAATATTTACAGCAGTAAGACCTAAATTAGCATGGGATCGGAATGGAGATAGGCTTTAATGGAATGGAATTTTAAATATTTTATTCTGCTCAGTTGTAGAGTCGATTTATGATGTTGTTAACGGGACATATGAGTTTTAAAATTTCAACCATAGTACTTAACGAAAATGCTTAGTTTTTACTCAAAAATACATACAGACTTTTAAGAGAATTAAGAGTTTGTTTAATTGTGTATTTTATTAGCTTACGCTCCCGGTTTTGATCCCATTGGACAACCTCCTATCTCATTGGAATTTCAAAAAATCTCATCATCATCCCAGCCTATACGTCCCACTGCAGAGCACAGGCCTCCTCTCAGAATGAGAGGGCTTGGGCCGTAGTTCCCACGCGGGCCCAGTGCGCATTGGGAACTTCACATACACACCACTGAATTTCTTCTCAGGTGTATGCAGATTTCCTCACGATGTTTTCCTTCACCGTAAAGCAAATGTGATTTCGCACATAAATTCCGAAAACTTCAGAGGTCCGAGCCCGGACTTGAACCCACGACCCTCTGCTTGAGAGACCGTGTAGGTCAAACCACTAGGCCACAACGGCCATCGCCTATAAGTATTAGTAATATTTATAAAATCCATTGCGCATAGGTATGTACCACGCCGATTCCGACTCAAATAATCTTATTTCAACGAAATAATTTCAACTAATAAGCCGTGGTGACCTAGCGGTTTGGCCTATAGCCTCTCAAGCAGAGGGTCGTGGGTTCAAATCCCGGCTCGCACCTCTGTGTTTTTCGGCATTTATGTGCGAAACTACATTTGAAATTTACCATGAGCTTCACGGAGAAGGAAAACGGAAACCTGCGAAGAAATTCAATGGTGTGTGTGAAGTTTCCAATCCGCACTGAGCCCGCATGGGAACTACGGCCCGACCCCTCTCATTCTGAGAGGAGGCCTGTGCCCTGCAGTGGGACGTATAAAGGCTGGGATGATGAAATCCAACTACCTGTAATCCGACCACAATTTCCAAATCTATTTCATCTCCCGAGTTAATTCTGTACTTTTCAATTACACTAGGTATTCTGGGAAGTAAATTAGTAAACGAACGGTGGAGCCGTGTAATGGCCGCATCGCGTTACCGTCGCACGCGCATCTTTATTGGAGTGACCACGGCGGCGCGACAAGCGATATCTTAATACATTGCGTGTGCTTATTAAGTTACTGCTGGGTAGCAAGCGTGTTGATGAAGCAATGAACAGAGAATAAGTTGGTCGTGTCGCTTATCACCTGTAAATTTTGGTTGGGAGAAAAAAGCAAGATGTAACGTGAGCCACGTCTCGCGCGCATCTGCCACGGCACATCGATGGGAAATTGACTTTGCTATGGACCCGATTGAAAATAATTAAGTAGACGCCGCGCCGTTTCAATTAGATTTGAAAAGCAATAGTAGACTTCTTGTGGCTCAAGCAAAATATCGTGGTTTCGAACTCCGCACGCACTCGAGTTTTTCGAAATTGACTTACTTATGTGCGAAAATATGAGTAAAAGTTCCGAAAAACTTAGAGGTTCGGCCCGGTCCGAACACACGACACACTGCGTCTACCTACATTCATTAGTAATCAGTAACTTGATTTGCTAGAACATAGGTAGGTACAATAGTGGATGGTGGTATTTTACATTTAATGCCTGTAATGATAATTGTTTAAATGTTTGAATAAATAAATAAATAAATAAATAATTTTGGTCGCTATGTCTTACCCGCAAATGCAAGTGTACAAATATTTATCGATTTATCCTAAGTAATTGTCATCCCAATTAAATAAAAAACAATATTATTAAAATTATTAATTAAATAAATCCATAACAATTAGTACCTAAATGTCAAAAGATATAATAATGATGGAGTAAATATAGGACGATAATTATTTAGCTCAAATTTAGACTTTATAAACTATTGAACCGCTTCGTTCAAATATTGTGTAAGAGAATAATAACATTTAGTAATTAATAATTCAGTCATTTTCCTTTTAAATATTTTCAAATCTAGTAGTTATTAGTGTTATTACATTAAGTTAGTTCTCGTCAAATGTGCCGCCGAGGTGGCCTCTTTAGACATCCTAACTTCTTTTGACTGTGATAAATAAGTATAGAGTGACGCTCTTGGGTCTTGTTGTACTCGTAATCGTAGGTCTACATATTTCATTGTTCTTTACTGTTCAGTTGTATACTTATTTAGTTGCGTTGCTAATAGTCGCAGGAACCAAATAACTCTCACCTTATCACAAAATCCGTCTCCTACGCTCACTTTTACTGTGACATTAAGAGCTTTTGCTTTTACTTAACTGGAGCGTATTTACGAGCATTTCCGGTCGCCATGCTTTGCGGAGGTGTGAAATGTCAACAGCTTATTGCCCAAGGGTTGTGATACATTAGCGTTGAACACCGGTTCACAAATACAGCATTTGTTAATATTAAACACGCCGTTCGGAAGCCGTTTGTGGGAGGATTAGTGTCTTTTTTCAATGGATTTATTTGACGGGTGGTTTACCTAAGTACTGCATATTAATCCATGGGAAGTTCCCAATCCGCACTGGGCCCGCGTGGGAACTATGGCCCGAGCCTTCTCCCTCTGAGACAATTACCACTGAATCAGCAAGAAACCATAAAAAGCAAAGAGAATAAACCGTTTGTATACTAACTTTTCAGCTAAGACTCCTCGGATAAAACAGTCGTTTTTTGATACCACTATCTTTAATTTTATAGTGTGGCAACCCCACGCAGTTTCATCCATCAAAACTATAATATGACATCGAAATCAAGTTCACACCTCCGAAAGCAAATCTTTTGCGCAATAATTCATCAAACGTGACAGTGAACAAAAAGTCTTTCAAAATTGAAGAAAACTAATCGAATTACAAGCCGACTAAAATTCAATTCTTGGTCAGTTTACCTAAGGTTGAAATCTCAATGAAATTTCATCAATGACTTGATCTGTTCTTCTTCAAAGACGCGCAAAATATCTTTATGAAATCTCAGAAAATATTCGAAGCCCGCTCTGACATTTTCATGCGAACCGTTATATTTTAGTAAAAGTAAACATCGGTTATATCGGTCAGCCAATAAAAGAGACGATGATTCAATACTCTCTTCGCGTACTCCAAATATCCATTACATTTCCTCTCGGCGTCTTAAAAATCTCAAGTTTTTAACAAATCTCGTAAAGTTACGACGTTATCGTTTTGCTCAACAAATTCGCGGTCGAGACTCGTTACTCGAAATTGTGTCTTGCAGATAAAATTCAAATTGCCGGGCTTTGGGATGCGAATTGCATTTAAAATAGTTTACACGTAATGTTTTCTGGATTGCACAAGTGTTGCATAATTCCGACGGATGACGCGTTATGTATTTTCAGGTGCACATTGTAATTGACATATTGTTGGTGTTCTTATAGTTATTAATATCGTCTATAGAACACTATATTGTTTATTGAATCAGGCGTTACTTTGCGGAGGTCCATATAAATGAACTGAAACAATTACTTTACTCACCCGCGACCTTACGATAGACAGTGATAGTGAGTGAGTTACAGTGACAAGTTAAAACATTTGTTTTGGTTTGTCAGTTTAAGCATATGGTTGTGGTGCTCTGAGGATAAGCTCTGGTTGAGTTCGAAACGCGTCAGTGTAGTTTGGTGGTGGTGATGGTTGGGTTTGTGTGATTTGCGTGTGTTCGTACAGTTTGGAGGTGGAGGAACTGCATGAACACGCATTTCTTGCATTAACTATCGTAAGGTCGCGGGTGAGCAAAGTAATTGTTTCAGTTCACTATACATATTGTTGTTCATTTACTTTTTAAATTTTATATTGCTGTATGAAATTCGTCAAATAATTTGGTTGAATTACTAAGGATTGTCCAAAATTAAAATTATAATTCAATGAAAAACACGACGAAATATGTTACCAAAATTAGTGCCTAAAAATTAATTTGTACTACGACGTTGCGACGGTTTTGTGGTTAGTTGGTCACATTTAACGACATCACGTCTCGGTTTACCTATACTTTGCTAAGATTAGGTACACTCTGAAACAATGTACTACCTAGCAATATTTCTCTAGTAAATTTTTAAAAACAGCATCAAGAAAATACTTGCAATAAAATTAATAAAAACGAACCTGTACGCAGTAAATGACTTTCTGAGAAACGTAAATTAATCTAACTTGTGATTCGGGCACATAACAGGCAAATTAGCTTGCAATTTGTCAATACTTACATATTATCGGTTTATGGTTGCGATATTAGCTCAATAGCCTGTGGAAACATCGGAAATGGAAGTAGAACAGCAACAACGTGGGTGGATTTTGAATCAGTCGCATAAATGCGGATAATGTGTTATAAAAACTTTCTTTCAACATCGACTTTTGTTTTATGCTCTGTCTTGGAATGGAATGAAACTAGACAATGAAAATTATCTTGTATTTTGGACAATGTTATCTAGATTAGTTTAAATACGTAGATAGATTGTTAGATAATCAACTCTGTCGATAATGATTTCTTCAAAATCGTCTATTTTTTTGTAAATTGGAAGCATCCACTCCATAATTTTGGTAGGTAAAACGGTCGTGGTACCATAATTTCTACTTTGACGGCAAACCAGGGTGAAATTTAAATGGTGATAAAAAATAGTGTTTCTAACACAGTTAATGCTGGACAATATAATAACTAATTTGTTTCAACTTTTTTTATTTTATTTTTTTTATTATGAGAGGGAGGACAACGAGCAAGCGGGTCATCTGATGGAAATTAATCACTACCGCCCATAAATATCAACAACTCAAAGAGAGTCACTAATCTGTTGCCGGCCTTTAAAGTAAGTATAAACCCTTTTCTTGAAAGCCCCGTTGTCATAGTAGTCTGGAAGCACTGCTGCCGGAAGCTGGTTCCACGTTTCACCGTACGTGGCAGTCTTATTTAATTTGATGTATTCATACATTGAGATTGTGATTTAATTTAATTTCAACAAAGTATTTAAGTTCCTAAACTTTGTCGGACTAATTTTAACAATGTAGTATTAACTGGATAAGGCTGATGCATTACAATGTTGCCCAGCATTGAGTTAAAAACACTAATCTTGTATTACCATTTAAATTTCACCTGTATATCTCTTCGCTTTTCTAGCATGTACACATAGGATCGAGTTCACATATTCCTACGTTTTTTTTTTTTGAATGAGTCGCCAGAGGGGCCTAAGACGCGAAGTTTTTGCTGTTTTTTACTTTAAGGATTGGAAGGGTGACTTGTGCTCGGGAAAATTCCCTTCGGACGAACTGGGAATGGAGGGCCCAGACAGTGTCCGACTTGCACGGACTAAAAAACCCGGTCACAAGTCCCCTTCTCTAATATTCCTACGTTGCATTATATTCATTATATTAATTACAGTGCAATATTTTATATTGTAAATACTGTTTATATAGAGCACATTCCAGAAAGTACCAGCAGCAGTGCAAAAGGCTCGTTTTGCATACAGTGTAGATAAGAGATAGCACAAAGCAACGAAACGTTGGCAGTTACTTTACTGATCGAAACACACGCTTTAAAAGCACGTGCGGGTGTACTGCGTCTGGACTCATTAAAAAAATTGTAATTGCTTATACAACGTGCCCACCAGGTTTCCGCGAGAGTCTAACCACCCATTCCTGAGGCCATGTGGAGTAATATAGTATATTTCATTACGAGTGCGGAAAGCCTGTCATTGCAAAGAGTTCCGACAAATGTCTACCCGAGCCGAGGCGCAGCCAAAGGTGAGGGTTGACAGTCGGAACAAGTTGCAATGACGGTTCCGCACGTGTACTGAACAACTATTTTTAATACAGTTGCGAAAAAATGTAGCAATTTAATAAAATAATAAAAACACAATAAACTCAACTAACCAATCATTTATTTCTTATAAAAGTTATAATTCACATATATAACATATGTATCTTTTAAAGTAATATTGGCTTGTGCGGCAAGCTCCAACAACGCCAAAAATCAGCGCAACCTACAAAAAAAGGGATTTGATTAATATTTTTTAAAATAATATATTGACTGTGTTTTGCGATTTCGTAAACTGAATAAATACTAAAGAAAAATATAAGTATTTATTAATAAATTACCTTTGTGGCTAAATAACGATCATCGGGAGCTTCGTCAATAACCTTTCCACTTCATTCAATGTTAATATTTTCGACTTTTTAGTTGTAAAACCGTCTGATTGTCGTTTTAAGAAAGCATTTAGTTTTGGGTATTCACTTATATCCACGTTGTTCCTTATTTTCAGTATACTTTTTATCATGGAAAACGTCGACCATAACGTAGAAGGTTTTAATTTTGCTGAGAGTTCGGAGAAGTATGCCAACATAACATTTTCTGAAAAACTATTTGCTTTTTTCTTTTCTCTCCACGCAATAAATTCGTCGTATGTAGATATGTAGCGACTTTTTGTATTTTCCGGTAAAATGTTCTCCGAAGCATTTTGTGCAATTATACTGAGTTCCGGTGGTGTTAATTCAAATAAAATGTCGTCGAAATTACTCATTTTGTGCAACAAACAACTAAACTCGCAAATAACATTTTTGGAAAATGGCGCCAACCGTAAAAGAATATAAGCAGAGATTTTTTTTGTTTTCTTCACCCATTCTGGGTAGGCAAAGGGAACTATGCCCATACAGCCAAGTCTTCAGTAGAATTTTTTTATTGATATGAAATGAAAATGAAATTTAATGAGATGAAATGAAACCTAACTAACTCATTGAATCAAATCCTTAAATCTGATATTGAAACAAATTAGTAGCTTCTTTTTAGAAATATTTGCATGAATCATAAAAACTTAGATTAATTTTTTTTAGTAAAAACTTCGTGGTTGGTTTTTTCTTTTTAATAGACATTATTTTGACAGTTGGGAAAGAGAACGCACGAGTTCGGAAAAGGTAAAGAAAAAGCTCGAGTACGTAATAGCCCACATCCCGAACGCTATACGTCCCTGCAATACGCCACTTTTTGAGCAACTGTATTAAAAAATGTTTTCTACTGAAGACTTGGCTGTATGGGCATAGTTCCCTTTGCCTACCCAGAATGGGTGAAGAAAACAAAAAAAATCTCTGCTTCTATTCTTTTACGGTTGGCGCCATTTTCCAAAAATGTTCTTTGCGAGTTTAGTTGTTTGTTGCACAAAATGAGTAATTTCAACGATATTTTATTTGAATTAACACCACCGGAACTCAGTTTAATTGCACAAAATGCTTCGGAGAACATTTTACCGGAAAAGTCAAAAAGTCGCTACATATCTACATACGACGAATTTATTGCGTGGAGAGAAAAGAAAAAAGCAAATAGTTTTTCAGGAAATGTTATGTTGGCAAGTTGGCATACTTCTCCGAACTCTCATCAAAATTAAAACCTTCTACGTAATGGTCGAGGTTTTCGATGATAAAAAGTATACTGAAAATAAGGAACAACGTGGATATAAGTGACCCAAAACTAAATGCTTCCTTAAAACGACAATCAGACGGTTTTACAACTAAAAAGTCGAAAATATTAACATCGAATGAAGTGGAAAGGTTATTGAACGAAGCTCCCGATGATCGTTATTTAGCCACAAAGGTAATTTATTAATAAATACTTATATTTTTCTTTAGTATTCAGTTTACGAAATCGCAAAATACAGTCAATATATTATTTAAAAAAATATTAATCAAATCCCTTTTTTTGTAGGTTGCGCTGATTTTTGACGTTGTTGGAGCTTGCCGCACAAGCCAATATTACTTTAAAAGATACATATGTTATATATGTGAATTATAACTTTTATAAGAAATAAATGATTGGTTAGTTGAGTTTATTGTGTTTTCATTATTTTATTAAATTGCTACATTTTTTCGCAACTGTATTAAAAATAGTTGTTCAGTACACGTGCGGAACCGTCATTGCAACTTGTTCCGACTGTCAACCCTCACCTTCGGCTACGCCTCGGCTCGGGTAGACATTTGTCGGAACTCATTGCAATGACAGGCTTTCCGCACTCGTAATGAAATATACTATTGTGAACCTAGGTCGAATTATGCCTTTTAACTTTTTTATTTTTTATAATAAATACGCAATCCCAGCACCTCCACCACTTTCATAGTAAAATGTAAACATAAAAATGGAAATATCTCAACAACTAAGCATATTTCGACCTAGGTTCAGATAACATTTATTACTCCATATGGCCTCAAGGAATGAGTGGTTAGACTCTCGCGGCAACCTGGTGGGCACGTTGTATAGTCATTGTAGAGAATATAGCATTCAAAATCTATAACTAAATGAAGATTCTGAGTATTAGCCATAGTCCTCAAGCGCAGAAAAAATCACGTTTGATTGGGCATTAGCGTTATTTTTGGCTTATCCTTCCTTAACGAGTTCAAAGCTAGAAAGTCAAGACAGTATGATTCTGTACTTGGAGTGTAAAAACAAGAATAATGTTAGGAGCAGCTTGTTTACGAAATACGCTAATAGCCTTGCTAATAGGCTGCAGATGCTTTTCTACTTATAGTAAATGAGATTTAAATGTTACCGCACGGTGATCTAAACATTGACATAATCAATATTAAAACATGTAAGTATATTTGCAGGGTTATTTGTAATTCACTAGCATCCTTTTAACCCTAAACTCCTACCACTTAAACAAATGTTTTTTGTTTTACGGCTTTTGTCATAACTTACGTTTTGAAAATTTGAGACTACCTCTTATTTTTACGATACTCTGTGTACATTTGTATGGGAAAAAAGTGCTTAATTTTAAAAAGTCGTAAAACAAAAAACATTTGTTTGAGTGATAGGAATTCAGGGTTAAGAGGATGTCAGTGAATTACAAATAACCCTGTATAAATAAAATCGCAGCCGATACGCCTCACAAACACCTCCGTGTTTTCCAAACTGGAAATGAAACTACATGGCTACACTGTTTGTACAGATATCTGGCAAGTTCGCCCGGTTCTCATTACTGCTTAAATACCTTTCTCTTGTCTTAAACAAGTACACATTCCAACAATTGAAACTGTAGCCCTTTGTGCAACCTTGCCGCAGTGATCTACACTCTACCAGCCGAGAGAGTCACGCAGTCTTTTATTGTGAAAAGGTACAGCAGTGAATTATGGCTTTAGTGGTTTGAGAGTGTGGTTTGTACGATATTGATCGCACTGTTTGTATAATTATGCAAATTGTTTGTCTAATTGTCAAAACAGAATTGGCCTAGGTATTGGCTACAATGAACGATGCTAACTGATTAATTTAATGAATACGCATTACCACCTCTGCGGACCTAACCTCGAATTTTGAAGCGATTGGTACAGGTAATGAAAGTGGGATCTTAGAGACATGATTGCTGATTTTAATTAAGGCGAAAATATACGGGTAGAGTCAGGATTCCAAGTTTGTATAAATTACATTATTTTGTTATCAAAACCATATTATTAACAGTGTGTTTGGTCATTTAATGACTTAAGAATCTGCTAAACGATGACCTGTACATAACGAACAAAACACTCTTGATGCTCTTATCTCAATTATCTCCAAATATTTAATATCCGTTAAAATATGAAAGGAACACTGAAATCGATTTAGTAATTCATTTTTATGGTAATATTAAGATATAAACGATAATAAAGATATTGAGTGCAGTTACTTTGAGAGTTGAAAATGGAGGATTTGCGAGAATTTACGATAAGATACTCGTATACGTATGGCAGTGGTAAATAGGTAATTGCAGTAAATAATTGACAGAAAAACAACTTAACACATTGAGTGCCAACTGCATAATATTGCGCAGTAGTTGATAATGGCCGAGGCCATTGCGCAGACTGGCATCCATGGGGTAGTTTTTCTAATTTTTACCATTTATATGGTGGTCACCAATTTCAAGTAGACTTACCTTCGGGTTAACGAAACATAACTTCTTTTAAAGGTTTCCTATTGTTTCACTTTCAACCGTTTCGTAACAGTATTGATGACCGGAAAGCCCAGTGGTTAGAGAACATGACTACGGAGCTTGAGGAGGACGTTTTTTTACCTAGGAAGGTTTGATCCCCGAACGGGGCAGATAAAAATCCCCATGCTTATTTATCGGTTTTTTCTTTAAATTAGCTATTCTTATACATAGTTTGACACAATTTCCAATAGTCTAAAAGCAAAGTGACCCTACAAGTCGTAAGTCGCTAAATCATTTTGTCGCTACAATTTTTTTGGCGATAATACATAAGCAAATGCCGTCATCGCTAAATTGGCAACACTGGCTGATAGTAAAATCGATTTCGTATGTTAGTAACGTACGTGACTGAACGAAACTATTACAGAGAATAGTATGTTGGCGTAATAAAATACACAGCAATCAACAACTCATGACATATTCCAATCAGAATACTAAACAAACAACACAGCTCGACGCCTCTGTGAACTCCATCTTCGTTTGTTGAATTTAGTTAGCGAGGGAATGCTGCCAGCCTTTTGGGTACGACGCCGGGCCTTTTTTAGACTTAATCTAGTAGTTTTTAAGTTAGATATTTTAGTTGATAGTTAAGTTTTATTCATTGTTATTTGTATTCTTAGTTTCAATAAATAAGATGTCACTTAAAAATAAAATTAGTTAGCTCTCGTATGTCAAAAGAAATGATTTAGCAACCACCATACAACATTCACAAGCGATACTAGTAGCGTCCTTAACATATTTATTTTTAATTCATAGATATCCCGAGGGACAATTTTTACGAAATTATTTGAACATAGTCACCTTTTAAAAAATTGGGTATTTTGACACTGCCATCCCTCTTTGTGTACGAATCAGCTCTGTTTGTCAAAACAAATCCAGCTCTAATTAAAACAGTTTCTGAGGTCTCCAATAAAAATTCCAGATATGGCCAACATCTCCACTGTGTATTTGCTAAGACGGCACTAATGCAAAAAAGCATATTCTGCCTGGCAATTAAGATATATAATAAGATTCCAAGTCACATAAAGTCTCTACGATTGCAGCAATTTTAAAATAAGTTATTTACCATGTTAATTGATAACTGTTACTATTGAATTCAAGATTTCTTGACATGTGACTTAATTTAATTTAATTTAATTTGATTCTGTTTAGTTTAATTTGATTTCATTTGTTTTAATTTAGATTGATTTAATTTAATTTGATTTTATTTAGTTTAATTAATTTGATTTGATTTTATTTAATTTAATGATATTCTATTTTTAATGTAGTTTTTTCACTTAACTACTAATTTGTTTTTGTACGCCAATTGGCAAAACATAGTGAAACTAAATAATATTTTTCGATCACTGTACTCAGTTTTACCTATGTTTTACAAAATAAAATACTTTGACTTTGACTTTGACTTTGACTATTTATCCATTTTAGTGCCATGCCATGTCAATCGCTCTGCGCGGACGAGCCGCAGACTACGTCCAAATGATTAAGTGCCGTAAATACGCTTATTTGAAAAACAAGTTATGTATTTGACTCACTTGTGATCGTAACTTTTGGGCCGCACTCAATAGAAGTGGCAAAAAATCTCGTCGGCGTCTCTGGCGATTACAGAGCAGGGTCTTACTTCGCAAAAAGGCTGAGCCTTGCAGTGCGAAAGGAAATGCGGCGAGCGTCCTAGATACGACGCTCCAGGCTGGTCATCTTTTTAAAGTCTAAATAGTTTAGTCATTTTGACGTGACAACGTCTAATAAATCGATGAACGCCGGCTGCATACACGAAAAAACATGACTCATTGTCCCGTACATATACCTACAGAGCAGCGACGGCAAGTATGTACAAGAGAGAGAGCGGCGAACGTCAGTATGTACAATGTGGGGGGGAGGGGTTGCGGGGGCTTCAAAGGGGGGATGAAAATTTCATTAATTTTGACGTAGGATGCACCGTTTTCAAGATATTTGACAAAACACCGGTTCTCGTCCGATCGCCGAGGTTAAGCAACATCGGGCGCGGTCAGTACTACTTGGATGGGTGACTGCCTAGTTTCATTTTTGTTTTTTGAATGTTTTGTTATGACGTTGTCACGTTAAACTATCGTCCGTAAACCGACTTTACAGACAGCCGGTTTTAATTCATGTGTTAGTTGTATGTACATTTCTTCTTAACCTTAATAAGTATTCTTAACAAACAGTTTTAGTAAAATAGGAATAGGTACATCGTCGTCATGGTCAACTCAATGCATGACGTGACAAGATGATGATGTCGCAAAATTGTCAAACGAGCCAATCTACTTGCAAATTGATTGAAGCCTGACCCATTCTTCGAAGATTTCTGCGAAACATAAAACGGCCCCGGATTTGTCCAGGTCCAATTCTAAGAACAATTTAAGCTCAAGAACTTTTAAGAAAATACGACTGTATTAAATTCCAGACAGGTTGTGTTTAATGGCTTATTGTAAACAAACCACGCTGGATATGCTGGTTTGGAATTAGAAAAGGGTCTTTAGCATAGATGGTTTAAGAGTTTAAAGCGTTTTTTTGAGGTTTGAATTTAAGTTTGTTTGGCAAGTCAATATTGCGGAATTCGATCCTAGGTGATATCATGCCATTGTGAGTTTGTGGGATTATTATCCTTGTGAAATACTTACGTACTTTATCGTCATCATACCAGCCCATATACCTACGTCCTAACTTCAGGACATTTCTATGGTTTAGGAAGGATCTAAATTGTTTTATTCGTATTGGAAGTTCTCTTTCCGTCCTTTTCTATGGTAGAGTCAGAAGTATTACAGAGCACCAGTTTTTGGCTTAATGATTTTATATCATTCAGCTCATTTTGATGAAATCGTTATTAATAGATTATATTTTCATCCAATATGTTTGTATCAGCACATTTCCCAACACATTTTAGCATTGAATTAATTTCCAAAAGCATATGTATAAGTATAATTTATTCAGAGATACAAGAATGCTGGTGTTGGCATATGCCGTACTTGTCGTTCACCAAACCTTATAGGTACTCAAATAATTATCCGTCGCTTTGAAAAAGAAAAAGAAAAAATATGCCACGAATTACTTGTATAAATACATAGAACTCTCGAGGCCATGCAAAAAAATAAAACATTGTCTCTATATTTAATAATATTTTGCCTAACAAAAGCGGGGCGCAATGAACTTCTTTTTGTATGAAGACATTACGCAATAGGTAGTGCTTGCTTGCATAACTTTATGTTTTTGTCGGAGCTTGTATCCAGATTATGCATATCGCGTATTATTTTACCGTGTGGGCGTTTATTACTTAAGGCACCGATAATAATATACGCAAGGTCGTCTTTCCGTTTTCATCTTAGTTTTACTGCCTCAACAATATACAGTATCACTATGGAAAAGTGTTCAACCGTCCTCTTAGATGTGAATCAAGCAACGGTGGCTCGGCGAATGACAATTCTTTTGTTTATTTTTCTCGGACGGACTGTTGCTGTTAGCTTCTGATGGCTATTACAGTTTACCAGAGAGAACGCGAGACTTACCGGGGAGAGGGTGAGGACTAATTTACTAAGTTTGTTATCTTATTTACACTAACCAAGGAAAATCTCGCCAGCGTAAATCAGCATTGTTTAGTACATCAGACATCGACATCTAGTGGGATATAAAATTAATAAATCAAAACACTTCACTGTCATACAAAAAGTGTAGAAAGCACCATAATAATTTGTGGCTTGTAAAATCAACATGCATGCATTATATTGGCAGTTCCGCACATTCAACGATCATATCTTCAGCATCTCCACATCCTTATTTTAAATGCATGTTTTTATTACCTCCAAATTTTCATGTTCAGAGTAGTCCTTAGAAATAGCACCGTGTTTCCTACAACTGCCACCCCTTATCATGGTATCTAGTAGTATTTAGTGATAACCCGTTATCAGTCTCATATCTGTACACCCCAGTTATGTAGCGCGGGTTCCTGAGATTTCACGAACATTGTGTAAGTAATTGTGAAGTAGATTACAATGTTTCAGGTTATCCCGTTAAGTAGGCTATCAAGCAGGAGTTTCGTGTAGCGCAGGCAAGGAGGAATGAGCTCAAGTTATTCATATCAAGTGGTGTGAAGAACTAGGGTGAACTAAAATTGCGTTATATATCTGAGTAAACTAGCATTCTGAATAAAACCATTTAAAATCTTTAGAACGAAAACGAATCTTCTAAAAACAGCTAATCCATTTAATAGTTCAAAGTCGCTCTATGGAACGATCTATCCTCGGAGTTGTTCTGAAGCAAATACTCAGAGAATAAGCAAATTGAAGTGGCAATAGGCTGGTTATATCTGCGCAAGAACTGTCAAGCTTTGAAGTAAATGAGTTCTTGACTGGAGATCAAGAGGTCTTGGCAAGCGTAGTAGGGTAGGGACGCCTACCGGCCAGGTGGAGTGAGGATTTGCGAAAAGCTGGTGGTAGAAGCTGGATGCGTCGAGTCGAGGTTAGGGCGTAATGGCGGTCATTAGGGAACGATTATGTCCAGCAGTGGTAGTACTCTGTTATTTGAGATTCACGAGGTTGCCAGATTCAATAAAGTATATTTTGTTCATTAAATCGATGCCAACAAGTTAAAATGTAATTGCTAGTTATGACGTCACTTCTATGTCAACTTTATCGACTACTTATTTATAGTGAAAATAAACGGATCACTCACGTCTTAAAACGAGTTTAACTCGACATGTTTCGGGCTAATCCGTAGCCCTTCCTCTCGGAGTCGCACGTCACGGCGGCTGCCAAACGTGCACTGCGTGCTAACGCCCTGGTCGCGCGGCTACTCGACGCAACTGACAGCGACACACAACTGCCCCCGTATTCATCATCACTTTTATTGTCATTGTCAAATGTAGGGTAGCACACAACACTAACCACATCACTTTGTAAAGGTTCGCCCACACTCACCGTGTTTACTTACTGTGTGTTAAGACTACTTATTTGTTTTAAAACAGCTAAAAATCTAATTTTGCAGTTAATTGAAAACTAATCTGGTTTTCTTTCAGGGCTAAAACAATTTATTTATTTTTATTAAAATGGCGTTTTTACGAAATTGTTGTTTTACTATTTGTTTTTCGCTATAGTTACAAGATGTGTGTGTACTCAGGATATAAGTATTAGATTCAAGGAAGTTATCGGTTATCAGACAGTCAAAATGTTCACGTCCGATTACCACTATCGGCATTATCATGTTCCATGCCAATGTGTCGATCTGATATAATATCTACCCGTATCCCGTCTGCTCTAGAAAAGGCTCTATGCAAATTGGTGTCTGGGGAAAATAGGTTAGCAACAAAGGATTCGGCGTTATCAGTAACATGTGTTGTAGATAGCTAGAAGGGTCTAGTCAAAGCTGACAAATAGAAAAAGATGACATTCGATTAAAAATTTGTTTATCTTGGTTCCTTTGTTTGTTCACTATAATTTGATGCTTGTGCGTCGTGGTGTGTCAAGACATACGGCAGACACAAGCGACATTTCGACTTCTTCACATTTCGACTGCAGTGCTAACTCGTCAACATTCATATTTTTATTTAGCAGCACTGTGGTCTATAAAGGAATGTGGACGAGTTGGCACTGGTGGCCAAGGTAGTAGGTACGGGTATGTATTACAATACCGAAGTACGAAAAACCGAATGTATTAAAACATCGAATGGGTCAAAAGACCGACACGATTTTTTTCTGAAACCGAAAACTTCTCAGAATTTAGGTTAGGTTAGGTTTGTTTTATAACAATCTTAAAAAGTTAACGGTTTCAGATAAAAATCGTGTCGGTCTTTTGACCCATTCGATGTTTTAATACATTCTGTCTTTCGTACTTCGGTATTGTAATACATACCCGTAGGTACTGTGGTCGATAAAAGAAAGTGGACGAGTAGAAATTTTAGGCTGACGACATGGCACTGTGGACGATTTAAGAAGGCGACGCAAAAGGACTGTGGACGAAGCCGTCCTTAGTCTTTTATTTTTTTTATTTTAATGGAACGCGACCTTGTGTTGTGTATACATTATCAATCCCCATAACTTAATCGTCCTTGACGTAAATTAATGTATAGAAATACAATCAATTGTTCACTACATCGATCCATAAGTGTCATATTCAACTTTTATCTTTCAGCGTTATGTAGAAAGCAGGTGCTTATTGTTGTGAACGGGCTAAGTTAAGATAATTAGCAGCATTGTAGTCGGTTCGTGACCAGGATGCGGTGACCCACTTGCGGCGAGATAACATCCTGCGAAGGTGCTGACCCAGATGGACTTTGAAAGCAAAAGATTCTGGTTTTAAATTTAAGACGAAAATCAAGAGCTGTTACGGAAGACGATCATCATCATCATTTAAGCTGAAGACGTCCACTACTGAACATGGCCTCCCCCAAGGCTCGCCAAACAGATCGGTCCCGCACCCAACGCGACGATCCGGCAACCTTAACCAGGTTGTCGCTCCATCTTGTTGGAGGCCTACCTACACTGCGTTTTCCGATCCATGGACGCCACTCCAGAAACTTTTTGCCAAAGTCACTCAGAGGGCGATGGAGAGGGCTATGCTCGGAGTTTCTCTGCGGGATCGCATTTGACATGATGAATTCCGCGCAAGAACTAAAGTCACCGACATAGCTCGAAGAATCGCCAGACTCAAGTGGCAGTGGGCGGGGCACATCGCTCGTAGAACTGATGGTTGATGGGACAATAAGGTTCAAAAGACGATGAACTAAACATATTACAAAAAAAACTGGCCAAGTGCGAGTCGGACTCGCGCACCGAGGGTTCCGTACAAATTTATATGTATCTATGAACATCCAGTCTTAGCAGACCCCAGCTCCTAACCAAAATGTGCGCAGTGTGGGATCATTGTAGATTGGTTACTGATATAGACAGACAAAAAATGTATGCTTTTCGCAATTTTTCCTTTATCTGTGCTATAAGACCTTGCTTCGTACCAAATTTCAAGATTCTGAGTTCACGGGAAGTACCCTGTAGGTTTTGTGATTCCCTTGCGAGTTTCGAAAATTTGGGGAAATTAGCGGCATAAACGGCTGTATCTTTTGATTGCGTTGTCTTAGAAGTTTGATTTTTTCAAAGCTCCAAGGGACCATAGACTTGAGTATTTGATATAAATTTCAGCTTGATACCCCCCACGCGTTCCTGAGAAAAAGGATCTTGACAGACAGACGGACGGACAACAAAGTGATCCTATAAGGGTTCCGCTTTTTCCTTTCGAGGTGCGGAACCCTAAAAAATACAAGCGTTTTTGATGGCTGTAATTTTTACCCCTGGTTACCGTCTAGGACCAAAGTACTCGTCAAGACAAATCAAACGAGACCGAACTCTATGCCGTTGTGTCATTTTATTACAGAGTTTCAATGGCCACCTACCAGTCTCTATCATCAGCTCCATGTCATAATCATGTCCGATTTACACATGCAGCATGCAAAATTTTATCATCATGATCATTTCAGCCGAAAGACGTCCTAAATTTCAGGTCAATCGAAAATCGGGAAGTTTACAATATTAGTCCTACACATACTAACAGAGCAAGTTAAATAAAAACTTGTCACATTATAATTTTATCGTTAGAACGTAGTATTGATAAAAAATGGAAAATTAAAGTTAAGTGAGGAATAATATTATAACTCCTGTCATCCATACCATAACCAAGTGTTAATGATTTAATTTTTTAGCCATAGACCGTTCAAGCGGCTCTAAATGTATGAACATAAAAACAGTAAGTATTTTTTTAATTTAGTGTTGGTGACAAATTGCAAGTGGTTCTAATAATCGATCTCTAAGACATGTTTTATTTACTTACGGAAAAGTTTTTCTTGAACCTCATCTGACGCAGTAAATAGATGTACTACATAGTCGAAATTGAGTATTAAGAATGCAAATGAGTTTATTCCTGTTTAAATATGTAAAAAAAATGCGGCGATGCTAATTGCACTATCTTCATTGCAATGTTTGGCAAACATACCTTATCATATCACTCGATGGTGATATCAGTCGATCTCATATCACACTTTCTCATTTCCAGGTAATGTTATAAATACAAAAGATATGTTAATATCGGTGCATGGATACTTGTAAACGTACGAGTGTATTTTAGTGTCAAAGTAAATGGTGAAAAAGCCGTGATAGAGTTAAGGCCATACCGTGTTTTTGGCGCATATATTGCATTCATTTAAACTCGTTCTGTACCATTACTAGCAAGGCTATAGTCCTGAAATTCATATATAAGATATTTGAGGATTCACTCTAGTGACAAGTATTTATCGAAACACGATTATTTGTAGTTCGCTCGATAGAAAAAAAATCCAAAGTCGTCTTTAAAAAATAAAATAAACTCGTAGTACGACGCTAATACTGCAGAGATGGTCATGACTTTTTGAATGTTAATAAAATAAGATGTTTTCTAGGGCGTAGTTTTGCTACATTTTTAAAATATGTACCTATTTGTTTTTGTAATAAGATGAAAATACCCAAAAACACGCGCAGTCCATCCTATCTTGAGCCATCGTGCCTCCCCCACGCGGCCCTACGCCCGAAATCGCCCACCCAAAATCGATTAGCGCGAAATACTCGGTAGGCCCTTAATGTTTTGTCCTCTCAATTAGAGGGGCATGTGTTAAACCAGGGACCTTATTGTCTAACGAGCGGGCGCTTGCGATCGCATTCACCGTCTCTTTTTACCCTCATCCAAGCTAATGTGATAGAAAGAAGTGGTGCAAGTGATCGCGATTTCCAGTGCGTAAGATAATAGGGCCTCAGAAATTGCGCTTCTGAATTTTTCGGCATTAATTTACAGTCGGTTCTCTAACATAATTACGATAAAGATTAGATTGGTCCGATATGAACTAAAAAAAAAAAACATCTCTATCTCACTTTAACATAATAGCGACTGTACGAAATTACATTTGAAATTTACCTCGAGGTTTATGCTAAAGAAAAAAAACTGCACACATCGGTGAAACAATTCAACGGCGTGTGTGTTTTTATGATGTTCCCAATCCCCACTGGACCCGCGTGGGAACTACAGCTCACGCCCTTTTATTCTAAGAGTAGGCAGTATCCAGCTATGGGACGTATAGAGGTATATTTATGCTGGAGTGGAAAATTTTAAAGTGCAACAGAGGGAGCCCAAAAAGAAGATGGTGGCATGATTGAAAACATTTCATTTCGATAATCAGAAGCATTATATGAACAGGGATGAGTAAAGGAAAAAAGTGGGCTCTGTCCAGCAGCGGGCTACTATTTTCCACGTGTCCTGTTTTCGCGCTCAGCTGAAGTGGCTCCCAATTCGTCTGCGCCGCAATGTTCACATCCTGTCGTTGCTTTTTAATGTCCTTTTTAAACCACAGTCCCCTTCCTACCTTTTCGAAAGATTTAATTACTTGGCTGCTGGATCTGGGAACCGGTTGCGGTCAAGTAATAATCTTTCGTTAGCTTTTCCTGTAACTAAATCCAAATCCTATTCCAAATCCTTCTCCGTGCACGCTGTTAGTCTGTGGAATCGGTTGCCGAGTGAAATCAGGCAGTCGCAGTCGGTAGCCATCTTCCGGAGTCGCTTGGGGGCGTACTGGCTTGACAGTTCCTCTTAAATAGAGACAACCTCTATTGTATTCTCTGTTTAGTGTATATGCGTATATTAATGTATTTATGTAATTTTTATGTAGTTAGTCTATTTATGTTGATATGATATGTATTAGTCTTCTGTATTCATGATATATTACTATGTACGTATGTTACTATGTATGTGTTATATTAGTGTGTACTTGCGTGTATTCTTTGTATGTTTATGTATTGATTATGTTAAGTTTATTGGTTTGGGTTTACTTTTGATTTCGACTCTTTTTACTCTGCATTGTATGCCTACTCTTGTCTCTGGTGTCCTGTGAATCGTTCAAAGGTTAACTGGAAGAGATCCCTTTAAGGGATAAGTTCGCCTTTGTACATCTGTTTCTCTTGTTAACTGTTAATTTTCATGTTTTACGTACAATAAAGAGTTTTACATACATACATACATACTATTGAGTGTCAAAGTAGTACTTACTATTTGCTACTTTAAAACGTCTGCACAAGATTCGGTTGAAGTGAAGTTTCATTTACCTGTAAAAAAGATTAATTTATGATTAATTAATTAATTTATGACTACGAAAAGAAAAGAAGTAGTTAAGTGTTTATTACACTTTCTGCTCTTAAATCACTTAAACGTGGCTTATGATGCGTGCGCGTTTTAACGTGACGCAAAGTACATATATGATTGAGATTGATTACGACAAAAATGAATCATAATGATTTGTTCATTGTTTCTGAAATCATCATCATCTATTTCAAACTAAATACAAACTGAAATATAGATGCACAGAAAAAACCCCAGAAAAAAGACCAATGCTGGGAATCGAACCCAGGTCCTCAGCGTTCCGTGCTGCGTGCTTACCCCTACCAGTGATGCTAGACCAGTGATGGTGTAGGGGTAAGCACGCAGCACGGAACGCTGAGGACCTGGGTTCGATTCCCAGCATTGGTCTTTTTTCTGGGGTTTTTTCTGTGCATCTATATTTCAGTTTGTATTTAGTTTGAAATATATTGTTTCACGGGATGACCCTAAAAGTAATAAATAATGAAGTTGAAAAAAAAATACAAAAAGATACTTCATACTTAACTTATCATCATCATCATCATTTCATCCGAAAGACGTCAACTTCTGAATATAGGCCAAACTGATCAGTCCCGTGCCATCCGCATCCAACGCGTTCCCGCAACCTTAACCAGGTCGTCGCTCCATCTTGTTGGAGGCCTACCTACACTGCGTCTTCCGGTCCGTGGACGCCACTCGAGAACCTTTTTGCCCCATCGGCCATCAGTTCTACGAGCGATGTGCCCTGCTCATTGCCACTTGAGTCTGGCGATTCTTCGAGCTATGTCGGTGACTTTAGTTCTTGCGCGGATTTCATCATTTCTAATGCGATCCCGCAGAGAAACTCCGAGCGTAGCCCTCTCCATCGCCCTCTGAGTGACTTTGAGCTTTCCTATGAGGCCCGTCGTTAGCGGCCGGCCACGTCTCAGTGCCATAAGTCATCACTGGCAACACACACTGGTCAAAGACTTTTGACTTGAGACATTGCCGTTTATTGGATGACAAGATATTGCGGAGCTATCCGAACGCTGCCTAGCCAAGTCGGATTCGTATTTCTGAAATATAGATACTCTAATCTAACTATACAGGTTGTCCCAAAAACCAAAGATAACCTGCAGTGGGCAGGGCACATCGCTCGTAGAACTGATAGCCGATGGAGCAAAAAGCTCTCGAGTGGCGTCCTTAGACCTCCGTAGGCCTCCAACAAGATGGAGCGACGGCCTGGTTAAGGTTGCGGGATCGCGTTGGATGCGGAAGGCACGGGACCGATGTTTGGCGAGCCTTGGGGGAGGCCTATGTTCAGCAGTGGACGTCTTTCGGCAGAAAAGATGATAATGAGGTATAAATTGATCTTATTAAGGCGTAGTGCCAAGATATTATAGAAATGAGGAAGCTAGTGAAATTACTCTCATCGTGCTAATTGGCTATCTCTAGTTAAGAATCCATTAGGATGGTCACGCAAGGCGTTAGACGATATAATTGGATGGGCGTTTACATCTCAACTGTAATAAGGGCACTTTCAATTTAAAATTTACCAAAGATAAAACTACCGTGAAACTCACTCATAGTGAAAAAATACGGATAACTCACTTCTATGATCGAGTTCAGCTAATCTAATCCGTAGCCCTTCTTAACTGGACCATAAACGTTAGTTATCCGTATTTTTTCACTAAAATTTACCTTCTACTTTTATCAGAATTAGGTAGTTTTGGGGTTTTGCTAACTCAGAACCAAGACCGCTACCTATTGATTTGATGATTAAATTTCTTTTTCCCAATTGACAACATTTCATATTTCTAAGACTATAATTTGATTCGTTCTCTGTATTCTGTTTGGAAAGAGAAAGACGCTGATAGTTTTAAATTTTCACTAGGTAGGATTATTAATTAATTTGTTACAATTTTTTAAAGATGTGCTTATTCTAAAAGAGCGTAACGATAGAATAGATTCATTACTTTTGTCTAGTCTCTATTAAAAAAAGTGATGACGTAAATTTGACGTTAAGGTTGTTATCAAATTTAAAATTATGACAGCTCTTTTTTCTAGTGAGAAGGGTAAAGGAAACATATATATTCTGTGGATGTATTTGTAAGTACATAAATGTTTTTAAATTTGTTGTATTTTTTTAAATATAGAGAAATAAATTATAATAAATATTTTTCCGTGTTCAGGAGGCGAAACTCTTTCGATTCCTGCAGTAATTTTCAGGTGTTAAAAAAATGAAAGGTTGTCAATTGTCCATACAATTTTTTGTGTCAATTTTGTGTCGAGCCACATAAGAAAACTATATAAAAAAGTCACAAAACTGACTTAAAAAATAAGCTACTTTTATTCTTTACGAAAACGAATAGTACACCTTAAATTGCAAATGCTTTAAACATTTGTATCAATCTACCACTGACCTTAGACTTGAATTCTTTTTTATCAACTAAATACTTCATACAAACGCTTGAATTGCAAAGTGAGTCATAAGCGAAACACAATTAACGAACCAAATCCAGCAAAAAGTTGACAACACGACTGTTCGCTAATGGGGGTCCATGACTTCAAAATTATCCACAAAAGTGCGAAAAAACTGAATTCCACGTGGTCAAGAAGCGTTGAGAATCGGACCGGTTAGATGGAGATGTCTAATCGTTAAGATTACGACATGCATCGAGTGATAACTTGACATAATAATAATGAACAGAACTGACTTTATTTTAAGAAATCCTGAGAAAAGAAAAATTTAGGAAGCTTTTATTTCGCCTGCCGTTTGCTTTTTCGGTCAAATCTGAACGTCGAATTTGATCCACTTCAAGTGGACAGGTTCAGTTAAAATTTGGCATACTTATGTAAGTACAGTCAAAAAAAAGTACAGTCAGCGAAAAACATTGCATTAAAAATAAAATTTCTCACAAAAACTTATTCAATTTTCTAAACCCCACGCCTCCGCCATATTGCAAAAAAATTAAAGACTAAATCGACAAATAAACCACATAAGTAATTATCAAACCTGACCATAAAATTTCATGAGGATCGATTGAGAAATGCAACCTATTGAAAAGAACAGGCGGACATTCGCTAGACAGATACATATACCTAAGCATTTTAGCCAGAGATGAAAAGGAGACGCTTTGCTGGCGCTTTACGCTTGCTCGATGGATAATTATTGTTCCAGGTATGAAATAAAAGTAATAGTACAGAAATAATCTGAAACCTGTTTTTTACCTACAAACCCATAATAAATCAAAACAGGTCACATAAACATGAAGCACGCACACTGCTAAACATTGCCCATGACTGGTATGTTCCACATTGCGTGTCATATTTTTTGGGGAAGAGAAATCACGCGTTACTATTTTCCGTCATAAGTACTGTGCGATTTAAAATTAAAATGCAGCGGATACTCTAACACTGAACTCTCGTAGAACTGATGGCCGATGGGGCAAAAAGGTTCTCGAGTGGCGTCCACGGACCGGAAGGCGCAGTGTAGGTAGGCCTCCAACAAGATAGAGCGACGACTTGGTTAAGGTTGCGGGATCGCGTTGGATGCGGATGGCACGGGACCGATCTCTTTGGTGAGCCTTGGCCCTTGAGGGAGGCCTATTTTTTTTTTTTTGGTATAGGTGGCAAACGAGCAGACGGATCGCCTGATGGTAAACGATTACCGTTCACCAGTGGACGTCTTTTGGCTGAAATGATGATGATGATTGATACTCTAAGCGGAATTTGACCATTACTTCCCACACTAGGAAATTACTATCTTCATTTTACTTCAAGTTCAATCACTCCGGTGGAACCACTCGCATCGTTGCGCCTAACTCGTTGCCAGCCCCATTATATGGACTCCTCCCTTCCGCCTTCCTTTTCATCCGGATTTACACGAGCTTATTAACTTACACTGCATTCTACACTTTACACTAGTAAATTACTCTTACACAGAATGTCCAAAAATCCAGCGTTAACCTGGTACCGGTCGAGAGGTCGGATGTAAAAAAGTAAAAAAATAATAAAAAAAATCCATGTCACTTAGTAAGGCGATGTTGAGAATAATCCGGTAAGAAACTCAATATCGTAGGATAAATCGCCAATAACTGGCCACCTCATACTAAAAATGAACTGTATTCACCCATAATAGAATTCATTTTTGGTATGAGGTGTTAATTACTGGCCACCCTTCAATAACTGGCCACGTTACACTAAATTGAATTCTGTTTGTAGGGAAACAGAGTTCATTCTCAATATGAGGGGGCCAGTTATTGAAGGGAGGCCAGTTATTGGAGATTTACCCTATATTTTTTCAAAACAGATCTACAATATTATTCAATAACCATACATCTAAAGTATTTGACAAACCTTTTTTTCAACACAGGAAATTATGCTATTTGAAACTAGGGATCGCCAATATGGATCGGAGTAGGGACACCACCAATCAACGGACGTACTTTTTATGAGCTGTCAAAACACAATTCTCCCATAGAGTTTGAATGGCAATAGCAACTTATGAGATCACTTGTTCGCCAACTATTTATTTGTATTACAGCAAGAAAAAATCTAATTTTGCAGTTAATCGAAAATTAATCTGGTTATCAGGGCTAAAATAAATCGTTTTTTTACTGGATTCGTGACTTCGAATTATTTTTTAATGGCGGCTATATCTCTGTTATTTCCAAACACCCCTGTCCATGATATAATTAATTTTACGCCTACGATTATTTTTGGTATGTGTCTTCCTGACAAGAGTTGTTGGAATTTTATTGTGAAAACGTATGCAGTTTCCCAAAGTAACTACTACCTAATAACTATTATTGTTATTAATTATAATAAAGTTATTAACAATATATTAATGTTACAAATGTGTAAGTTACACAAGATCTTGTAAACGTATTCTAGCAAATAAAAATTTACTTACTTACTTACAAGTTTATCTCGTGTAAACCAGCCTTTATCGTTGCACACAGGAATTGCTTAGAGATGTTAATTAATCGTGATAATGATTGCTAGCTAACTTTAATGCTGAGTGAAAAGTGACTTGGGTAAGTCGTTAGAGCGCTAGAAGTGAAGTGAAAATTGAATTCAAACAATATATCAATAGTGAAAATATACAGACATATTTCGGGCTAATCTTGAGTGCGGTGCGCGTTTGGCAGCTGCCGTGACGTGTGGCTCCGGGAAGAAGGGCTACGGATTAGCCCGAAAAATGTCCAGATAAGCGCGTTTTAAGACGTGAGTGATCCGTTTATTTTCACTATGAGTGAGTCTTACGGTAGCGGTACGGTTTGCGTCTTTCAATTGCACACGAAACAATAAATCGCAAGTGCAATTAAACCTATTCAAAATATGTGAAAATGTTTAACAATATACATACCAGAGATATTTACGATACCACATTGCTAGCGTGTTATAAGTATAACGAGAGCAGAGTTTCACATTGAACCAATGCACTGGGCAACCAGTTGATCTTGCAAGTCCATCATTTATTTAAAGATCCCAATTTATCTTGGCCAGCTTGCAGCCAAGTGCACGTAAGTGCAGCATTATCAATCAAATATTAATAGCGGCTTTAATAAAGGGCACGCTTAATTATTTTTGAAGTGTGCAGGTGACACAGTTGGTGTAAAGATAAGTGCACAACATAAGAGTGAAGCAATTTACTTTATTTACATTTACAGCTACATTTTCGGCCTCATCTGTTCATGGTGTCAGATCAGTTAGAGAGCAATCGATGGTAATTTAAGAGATTACAATGTATACCCAATAATGCTTGGATTCCATTGTATTTAAACTAACTTTCAGAACCAAAATAAATAACTTAATTGAGAACCTCCTTTTTTGATGTCGACCTGAAAGTTGTTGATACTAGGTACACATTGAGTGACCGATACTTTAACACTTTGTAAATTCAAGTAGTGTCTTGGTAGCCTAGTGGTTTGATCTATGGCCTCTCAAGCAGAGGGCCGTGGGTTCGAGCACGGGCTCGCACCTCTGAGTTTTACGGAATTTATGTACGAAATTACATTTGTTTATAGATATAAATTACCAAGAGCGTGGAATTGCATATTTAAGTAGCATTGTGTGTTTATAGGCATTGGAGAAAGAGATGTCTATATTTTTGCCTCTCTCTCATTAAAGTGGAATGCCTATAGACACACAATACCACTACATATGCAATTCCCCGTTCTCGGTAATTTATCTATACCACGAGTTTTATGGTGAAGTGAAGACATCGTAAAAAACCGGCCAAGTGCGAGTCGGACTCGCGCACCGAGGGTTCCGTACAAATTTATATGTATATATGAACATCCAGTCTTATCAGACCCCTGCTCCTAAGCAAAATGTGCGCAGTGTGGGATCATTGTAGATTGGTTACTTATATAGACAGACAAAAAATGTATGCTTTTCACAATTTTTCCTTTATCTGTGCTATAAGACCCTGCTTCGTACCAAATTTCAAGATTCTGAGTTCACGGGAAGTACCCTGTAGGTTTTGATTCCCTTGCGAGTGTCGACAATTTGCGGAAATTTGCGGCATAAACGTCTGTATCTTTTGATTGCGTTCGCTTAGAAGTTTGATTTTTTCACAGCTCCAAGGGACAGTAGACTTGAGTATTTGATATAAATTTCAGCTCGATACCTCCACGCGTTCCTGAGAAAAAGAGTCTTGACAGACAGACGGACGGACGGACGGACGGACGGACGAACGGACAACAAAGTGATCCTATAAGGGTTCCGTTTTTTCCTTTTGAGGTACGGAACCCTAAAAATCTGCATTATCCTGCGTAGAAATTCAATGGTGTGTGTGAAGTTTTCAATCCGTACTGGAACGGCGTAGGACCTTCGGCCCAAGCCCTCTCATTTTGAGAGGATGCTTGTGTGATGCAATGGGACGTATACCTACAGGTCGAGATGATGATGATGAAACATAAACACGTCCTTGCAGAACAAAGCGGCCGGTAAACGAGCAACAATTACGGGTATTCATGGCATGCAAAATTCAGTGCATGTGCACTCGCCTTACAAAGAAAGTGCCGAATTGGCCAATGGGGCCAGCCGTGTCGAAACGAGATCCTTCAGATAACTGAGACAGTTGTATGGGCTGACATTGGCCCAGCGAATTGAAAAACGCTTTCAACTTTGGCTACCGAGTGTTTTCACTTTAAAGTGAACCTTTAACTTTTATCAAAATTACGACAGAAATCTGACATTAATTTAAAGGTCGTGCAGCGTTTCAATCGCCGTGTCCCGTGTGTCAAAATCGAATACCTAATAGTATGTCCATCATCATCATCATTTAATAAATAAATAAATAAATAATAAATAAATATTAGGGGACAATCTTACACAAATCGACCTAGTCCCAAACTAAGCAAAGCTTGTACTATGGGTACTAGACGACGATAAACATACTTATATAGATAAATAAATACTTAAATACATAGAAAACATCCATAACACAGGAACAAATATTCGTGCTCATCACACAAATAAATGACCTCACCGGGATTTGAACCCAGGACCTCTTGCTTCGTAGGCAGGGTCACTACCAACTAGGCTAAAGCGGTCGTTAAAATTTAAAATTTCAGCCGAAAGACGTCCACTGCTATATACTTACTTCGTTTTTTTAGCATTAGAAAGAAGGTCAGCGATCTTGCCGTGTCTTTTTATTGAAAAAACACTTTTGAAAAATAAGTCATAGCTAATATGTAACAATTTGAAATTAATTATGGTCATTTACACTCTTTTGGTTTCACAAGTACCTAATAGTTACTGTTTTTTAAAGCGTTTTTCAATAAAAAGACTCTAATGCCTAAAAAACGAAGTATAAACATGGTCACCAAGGTTCGCCAAACAGATCGGTCCTGCGCCATCTGCATCCAACGCATTCCCGCAACCTTAACCAGGTTGTCCCTCCATCTCGTTGGAGGCCTATCTACATTGCGTCTTCCGATCCGTGAACGCCACTCGAGGACCCAACAGACACAAATCAAGAGTCGACCTGCTTTGTTTTTTTTTTCATATGTTTTTCCCAAAAAATCACTGTTCCAGTTTATGCTGTCCGTGTTATCTTGAGCGAAGACATTGCTTCGACAAAATATTGATAACAAGTTCTGTATTATGGAAACGAAGCACACATGTTTACAATGTTTTTAGGGTTCCGTACTCAAAGGGTAAAAACGGGACCTTATTACTAAGACTCCACTGTCCGTCTGTCACCAGGCTGTGTCGCATGAACCGTGATAGCTAGACAGTTGAAATTTTTACAGATGATGTATCTCTGTTGCCGCTATAACAAAAAATCCTAAAAATCAAATAAAGTTAAAAATGAAGAGGCTAAAGGGGGTTATACAAGAAACGTGTTTTATTCGCGTTTTTAACTAGATTTCTATAATGGTGTTAACTAGATACTTGAAATCTTCATCGATTGTTTATTAATATGTTTAGTCTATAAGTTGTTAGGTTTTGTAACTTTCAGTATAATAAATAAAGATTTATTTAGATTTTTTAAGATTTTATTACTGTATCCACTACAAAAACAAATAATAAAAATATAATTAAACTAAATATTAAGGGATGGGTTTGACCCATAACATCCACAACACAACAGACAACACTAACTAACATTTGGTAGCATAGGGTACGGTTGTGGTATCTACTCTGAAGATGAGCTCTGGTTGAGTTCGAAACGAGTCAGTGTAGTTTGGTGGTGGTGATAATTTTGGGTTTGTGAGACTTGTGTGTGTTCGTACAGTGTGGAGGTGGAGGAACTGCATGAACACTCATTTCTTACATAGACGTAACTATTGTAAGGACGCGGGACTCGCGGGTGAGCAAAGTAATTGTTTCAGTTCATTATTGAGTAAATTTCAATTTCTTGATAATTGCAAACCATTTTGCGTATAATTGGTACATTAATACATTTCTCTAAAGTTCATTCCATAGTCGCGTGCGCGATGCAATAAAACCCTGTTTAATCCAATGCGCCTGCCTGTAAAGCGTCTGTATTTTGATATTTCTGAAACTCGTGATCTGTTCATTTACGAAATCACGCTCTTTTTTGATCACGCATGTAGTTGTAAACGTTTCTGTATTGCACGTTTATGTGTGCGTAACAGTGTCTTCAGTCGCTGTCGGTATCTTTTATGAGCTCTCGATATTTCGACTCGTTATCTATGATTACGACGCTGGTAGATGCATCCAAACATCGAGTTTGCTAAAGCTAATCATGGTTTACAAAGTGGTGGAAGAGATCGCTTTGAAACGATTAGACCGCCTATTTTACTTACCTTATATTATACCTTATTTCTTCCATGTAGGTAAGTACTCTGTTTTGCTTTTAAGTGGTGTGTTGCCAGAGATACCGACGAAATTGTTTGACACTTCTTTATATTGTTTATAAAAAATATATATTTGTGACACTTGATGGACGTGTTGAAATATATATAAGTACTTAATTGAACGAATCTGAGAGAATAATAAATCGTATAATAAGTTAAGAAGGAAGGACGATCTTGAGAATGACTTGCGCGCACACGATTGTTCATTCTTAGTTTACCGCCATTCAGAATTACGATATGATCTGATACATTGAGATGTGTAGCACCATCTAGTCACCAAATAGAGAAACTACTACATTCTGCATCGTACAACCGAAGTTTCTCAACTCAGATGCATAAATATATCTTCCTAGAATAGACTTCGAGGTGATTCCATTCATAACAAAAGTGAAAAACAATTAGTGAACATATATATATAAAACAATGTTGATAAGCAGCCTTCCGAACTAGTATTTCAATAGTACTTAGTGTCAGAAGTAAATAAGTGTCGGAGAATTATAATTAGATTCATTAAAATCTTTAAAAGTTAAGATTTGAGTCTAAGCAGAAGTTTGTAGTAGTTTTTTTTTAAATTAACGGTTTTTTTTACTTTCTTCCTTCGGGCTTCGGTCCCCGGGCATAACATCTGCCTGGAGAGAGATCTCTCTACTGCGACCTATTCCAGATGCATTGCTGCGAAGCCACGCAAACCACAAATGCCAAAACGAGGCTTCGAGTCGTACCTGTTCAAACAGGGCTCGTCAATAGCAAACCAGCTGTCGTGATCGCACGCACTGCATCACGAATGCCATCTGCGCCAGGCGTGATAGAGGTCGTTATCTTCGATTGCAATTTGGTTTATTAAGATCATTTTCACTTGTAATTACTAGTATATGATCAGAAAAGTATGGCTGTGATAATGTTACGTGTCTTCAATAATTTCAAATTGGTAACACTGAATTAAGCTCCAAACGTACATACAGTAGAGGCGTGGCGGTGGGGTGGCGGTGACGGTTGTAATAATATATTATAACTTGTATGAACGGTTGTGCTGTACCGTACCGCGAACTCGTATTAAAAAGAGCAACTTAACAAAAAAAGATTGCCTCATTTATTTTAATTGTGGGGATTTTAAATAATACTAAATTGATAAGTTTGTTTGAAAAGCACAAAACATATGTTTTTGAAACATAAAAAAAATAAACTACTGTTTGTTTTTCTTTTCAGACCTAAATATACTTTATTTCTTGTAAAAAAAGTTAGTAACCCTAGCTACAGGCTATATGGTTAACATCACGCTACGACCAATAGGAGCGGAGCATCAATGATTAAGGGCCTACCGAGTTTTTCGCGCTAATCGATTTTGGGTTGGCGATTTCGGGCGTGGGGCCGCGTGGGGGAGGCACGATGGCTCAAGATAGGTTGGTTGGACTGCGCTTGTTTTTGGGTATTTTCATCTTATTACAAAAACAAATACATATTTTAAAAATGTAGCAAAACTACGTACTAGAAAACATCTTGTTTTATTAACATTCAAAAGGTCACGACCTGCCGTGCAGTATTAGCGTCGTACTACGAGTTTATTTTATGTTTTAGAGACGACTTTGGATTTTTTTTCTATCGAGCGAACTACAAGTAATCGTGTTTCGATAAACACTTGTCTCTATGGCATTGCTAGTAATAATACAGCACGAGTTTAAATGAATGCAATAAATGCGCCAGAAACACGGTAGGGCCTTAACGCGGACGAAGTCGCGGGCACCAGCTAGTTTATAATATTAGTAGGATAGTTACTAAACATGAACACACATACAAACATTTCAAGTTATATAAAAGTTTTCTGTAGCTGTTTTATGATCTCACAATAAAATTATTTGTCATTATGCAATACTTAATGATGGCCGTGGAGAGCCAATTAATCGTGCATCAATAAATACTACGCGATTGTACGCGTTCATTCATAACAGATGATGTCATTTGTTCTGTGCATCGAGTATGTCTTTGGTATTATAATTATACTATACTAGCTGCCCGCCCCAGCTTCATACGAATGCACCACTTATTTAAAAAAAAAAAAAAACAAATTTTCTTTCGTACAAACTTGCCACACGCCGTCGGTCGCGGTTGCGTGACGTTTCAGAGAAACCACCCTCAAAACATTCGAACATTCGAACGTCGTAGATCGTGGACGTGCGTGGACAAATCGCTGCTTATCTAAAAGAACGGCCTAATTCGAAATGATACGCTGTGTAATTATACACCTTATTTGCAATAGTTAAAGTATTAAGTTGCACACCGTAGTATTTTGGATTAGGCCGTTGTTTCAGATAAGCAACGAAATAGTGCAGCCATTCTGAAGTTAGGTATAAATACGCGTGAGTATCTGCGATTGATTTTTATTTATTATATAGGGTGTTACAAAATAACCCCTAAAGCCTGAAACCCCATGAACAGTAAATAAAACTGTAATTTTGCGCGCTGTTCTTTTTTTTGTAAAAATTTTTTTTTAATTTTTAATTTAGCCTATTTTTGTGTCCCACTGCTGGGCAAAGGCCTCTCCTCTCTTGCTCCACTCCTGCCTATCAAAAGCGAGCTTCCGCCATCCCAAAAAAATATATATACTAATTTTATTCTTTACTGGAGTACTTCCATACCCTTCAGTTATTACGGGTAATTTTGTAACATCCTGTAGATTGGCTGCTGCCCGCGTCTTCGAATGTGAAGAATTCGTTTATCAACTTAACTTTGTAATTTTCCGGGATAAAATTGCTTTGTCATAGTAACACCATGCATTTTATCTAAATCTGTCGAGTGGTTTTAATCGAACCACTTATGCATTTAAAATTTATCTAATAAATAAAAATCTCGTGTCACGGTGTTTGTTAGCGAACTCCTCCGAAACGGCTTGATCCATTTTTATGAAACTAATTTCTCCATATTCGGAAGGTCTGAGAATAGGTCGTAGGCAATTTTTTATACCTAAATACCTCTATTCTCTGCGGACGGAGTCGCGGCCATATATAATTATCTTCCTGATAACTTAGAATACAATGTAACAATCTTTTCTATCGTGAAAAAGTATCAGTAAAATAAAATGGTGTATAAATTGTGGAAAATTTAACATCGAGACATTTACTACACTTACGAATGGTATTTTCACGAATGTCATTTCAACTCTAGGTTATACTTTCTGGGATTCGATTTCGCAGGTAGTACATAGTTACACATATTTATTTCAAAACTAATCACGTATTCCTTATCTATCTAGGCTTTAGCCAATACGGTTGACTTGGTCTAGCTTGTCCGCAAATATGCAAGTAGCTCTGGTATATTAGCAGAATGAAAATGTACGTCACTTTTCGACCTTACCTCGTTGACAAGAGTCGAAACGTGACGAACCTTTTCGTTCCGCGACTGTACACAAGGCGTTTTAAATTTATCTAGAATATTTAATCAGATATTCAGAGATTTCTTCATATAAGGACTTAACACACTCACGCACACATACACGCACACGGCCACGCACAGGCAGGCATTAATGTGTATTTCAGGGCAAAAATAAGGTGCTTCACTAGAATCGCACTTGGAATTGTTTGAATTTTTTATTGTTTTACGGTATCCCGCTTTTTTTTTGTAGTAAAAATTCTAAACTGTTGTGCGCACACGTGTGCGCACAGGACGCTCGACGGGCGCCCTCAAACCCTCATCACCATCATCATCATTTCAGCCGAAAGACGTCCACTGCTGAACATAGGCCTCCACCAAGGCTCGCCAAACAGATCGGTCGTGCGCCATCCGCATTCAAAGCGTTCCAGAAACCTGTCTGCGGACGCCATTCGGGAACCTTTCGGCCCTAACGGCCGTCAATTCTGCGAACGATGTGCCCTGCCCACTGCCACTAAGTCTGGCGATTCTTCAATTAAAAACCTTGAAATCCTGCAATGGTTGTGTTCTGTCAAACTTTCCCAATCATTCGCTAAAATATCCCGCATTCTTTTTATGACATAAATAGTGTGCAACAAATGTTACGTAATCGTGCATTTATCCCGTTTATTATACGTTAAATATAGTTTTATTGCGTTGCAACTCGTTCATGGCCGATGTGTCAGCGTGTGAATGGAATGATTGTGGAGGATGAGACCGGTTTCATTCATTTGAAAAATTATTACAGTGTCTTATTTAAACACGTTCTGATCTTTTTTCCCGCGACTTCGTCCGTCCAGAATTCAAAGTGGTAAAGCCTCTCATTGAATAAAGCAAAAATCTGGGAGAGCAACATACGGTAAAGCATCGCCGCGGCGCCCCTTCAATCAGCTTTCATACTAAATGTAGCGTAGCGTCGCGATCCAAAGCAGATAGAAAAGAGGGGCGGAGACGCGGCCTGAGAACAAACGACGCAGACTGTGACGCGCCCCCGTCCCAGGTCTCTTCGGCTTGCACCAGAAGCACCAAGTTATTTCACCCTCTATAAGCCGAGATGATGATGATGATGATGATAAATTTTAGTAGGGTAATTATTATGATCAGTAATCAACCTGAGTAGGAAGCTTCACTCCTGCAAGTTGCATCATCGACAATAATGCACACTGCAACTGGGTCAGTGTAATTATTTATAAATCACTCCATATAAATAAATACTATGCCTCAATGTGTGGAGAGAGAGTCGTTTGTCCAATGACTGGATAAAAGACCGTAGGAGGTATTAACTGAAACTGAAAGAGGCTTGCGGCTGGGGCACGGCTGCGAGCGAGCGGCGAGGCGAGCGTTTTTGTTATACTTAATACGCGGGTTATTCGAGCAATTTGACCGATTAGGTTAAATATTATTATCACAACGGTAGGATAAGTCGAAATAACTGTACCTAAGGATATATTTTTTTTTTCATAATTTTACATATGTCGGTGAAAAAAAAACTTTGATCAAATTAGACTTGCCATCGGTACTGTCTTATAATTTTTTGGCAGTCAAGCGCAGCGCCGAACCCTCGTGCGAGGTTTGCTTAGAGAATTACACTGCGTCGGGCATTGTGCAAATTCGATAACAACTCTAATTTTTACTCCAAATTCGTTAAAATGAAACAAACATGAAGTTAAAACCACCCCCTGTAAAACTAGATGTAGTGTACTTAGACACGCGGTATTTACGTATGGTGCAGATAATTTCATTATCCCACCAAGCAATTAACAACAAAGAATTTGCTCGCCGCACTGCACTGGCCGCATATAGTCGTGACCAGGCCGTTAGAGTGCTGTAAGCTTTAATTATGATTGACTCCTCGAAGTTCAATTGTTTCTGCTGTGGATTTATTGAAGACTTACATGGTATTAACATTTAAAGAAACGATTAGACCATAGGTCAAACCAATTACACCACGACTTATTTATATTATTAATTATTACATTATATCTATTTTAACTGGTACGTTTATGAATAGATTAAATTTTAGGTAGATTAGGTGCATTACAAAATATGAAAAACGATGTCACCCATAGAAATTAAAAACTGCGTCGCAGGTAGCAACGCCCCCCCCCCTTAGTACACAAATTGTTTTTATTTCCAAAATGAATACAAAAATTTAACTAAAATGTAAATAAATGCTACGTTGCTATGGATGCGTTTGATATCCACCAATCTCATTCACTGATCAACATAGCATAGCTCTGGTGGAAACGGATTCAACTAAGCTATTTATGTTTTTTATATGGAAAGATGCGTGCTGAGGATCCGTGATGTAGATCCATGCTCTGGATCATCCTCAAACGGCTAAATAGCTTAGCATTTGTGGAAACGATCGTATAGTTTAATAGCGCAGCATATCTGCATATCTTTGTAGAAAGGCACCCTTATAAATAGTTTTTCTCAAGCGATGTGTTTCAAAAAATCGGTCCCTAGCGCAGTAATTTCAAGTCTGTGGCTGAGTCATGCAACACTCATTTCTATACGGATCTACCATTTTAATGGCACCGCGCTTGGAATACGGAATGAAGCGTGACAAACAGTTAGGATTTTCCCGTTTACCCACTTTGAAGCATTTCACGTGCGCGATCATCTTGGGAGCGGTCGTAAAAAGTCATGGCGGTTGAGGGCGACGGCTGAGAGCTTTTACATAAGGGCTAGACGAAAACAAAAATATACAGGGTGGAAATAACGAACGCCACATGAGGGGCAACTAGGTACCTTAAATATTGGAAATAGCACACTGCATGTAAAGGAGACTTTCCTTTATTTTTAAAAAGAAAAATAACTGCATAATTACTGGATTTTGAAAAATCGCGAACCCGTCAATTGCGAGAAATATAAAATGCCGTATTTTATGATGCAGACCGAAAGAGTTACTGATAAGGTTCATTTATCTCTAAATAGCGTACACAATCAAAATAACAGAAGTCCTTTATTTATTTAGCAGAGAACCCGTGTACGGGTTTGGTGGTCTGTGTCAGGGGCTTCGGCGGTGTGATTTGGGGGACGTGTCGTATCCCTCTTGGCTTGAGCCATGTGTTTAATTGTAAGGTTGGTAGTTTTTTTTATCTAGTTAAGGCCTATTGGAACTGACATGTTCAATCCACATGATCAAAGTTCCTTAAAATCCTATAAAATTAAATTTTAACGTTCAATTTCGAGGACCAGATGGCCTAATGGTTAGAGAACTTGACTACGCAGCTTGAGGTCCCGTGTCGGGGCAGATATTTGTATGAAAAATACGAATTTTTGCTCTCTGGTCTTGGGTGTTTAATATGTATTTAAGTATGTATATATCTATAGAAGTATGTTTACACGTTTCCTAGTACACATAACACAAGCTTTGCTTAGCTTACTTACTTTGAGACTGACTAGGTCAATTGGTGTGAATTGTCCCGTGATATTTATAGTATATTTGACATTTAATTTCACACTTTGTAATCGAGTGCCGCAACTAAACAATAAATTTAGAAGGCTAGATGAGTAATCGTAACTGTCAACAAACTAGTTGACTATATGACTAAACTTAGACAATGACTACATGTTATTAGAACATAAGCCCTAGGTAAATATCAACGAGAACTGGTTAAAGCAAGACACTTAACGTGATGACATTATTTCTAATGAATAATTGAATTAGTCCAAGGGCCGAGTCAAAATTCGATGTTGTTTCTTACTCTAACGCGTTACGGATAAATACATCAGAAGAGGACACAAGTCTAATGCTGAATATAATATGGAGTTTATAAGCACACACTTCGTACAAACTAAGCTTGTAAACAAAGTGTAAACTTTGCTGGCTTATGATCTACCTGCATGTATTAACTTTATGTATGATCGTTGCTGTTTGTTAACCGCAGTAAAGAAAAAAAAACTTATTTCTTATTACCGTTTGTAGCTAAGTTATGTTCTGTTTGTGTCTAGCAAAGTGAAAGTGACTGATAAAGACAATACAATATTTAACTACCGTAGGTAAGACTAATCTTTTACGAACAAAACGTTTAACGATGAACGGTAGTAGTAAGAGTTCTGCACGTTGAACTACGGTACTATTACAGAATAAAAATGTACCCTGTAGTACTATTGGTTGCGGTGAAGAAAAACATCATGAGGAAACCTGCACACACCTTAGAAGCAATTTAATGATATGTATGTAAAGTCCCCAATCCGCACTGGGCCCGCGTCAGAAGTACGGCTCATGCCCTCTCATTTTGAGAGGAGGCCAGTACCTCTACCATGAGTTTAAACTAGTTTACGTGACCGTACTCGCTAGCGACGGCGTAAATGATTTGTATGGAGAATTGTACTTCCGTAAGTGACCGCTAGAGGCGCTGTACAATTCTCCATACAAATCATTTACTTACGCCGTCGCTAGCGAGTACGGTCACGTAAACTAGTGTAAACTCATGGTAGAGGTACTGTGCCCTGTAGCGAGACGTATATAGATAGGGATGGCGATGATGATGTAACTTTTGCGTCCTTTAATTAAATTAGCTTCATACCGCGGCTTTTTTTCCTTTTACTCGCAATTGGGAATGTCTAAAAAAATTACCAGTGGTTTTTATATTTTTTTTTGTATAGAAAAGTCAATTATAAGAAACTAATTTCAATATTTTGTCATTTAGTTCTCTACTTTTTTCAAAATTAATTACTGAAACTATTTTAGTTGATGACGTCAGATTATAATTGAGGGCTCCCACAATGCCAAATTTCAAAATCTATCTAAATGCGTACGATAAGGCAACCCCTTTAATTATTTTTTGCGTAGTGGTACACTATACACTGTCACTTTACTGGCACTGACAAAGTGCTAGATGTCAGACAGCGGGTCCAAATCAAACTCCGTAGTATAATCCACGCGTAAATTGTGAAGAATTCTAACCACACAGAATAAAGTACGACTTGAACCGGTCACGCAATTTACAACAATGTCAAATGAAGGTCATTGCTTATTTGTTATATAATAAATTCATTACATAATATTAAAATGAAATAACTACAGAAAACGATTTGAAAAGCATTTATCTCGAAATGGTTTTCGATTTTCTATACATTGCAAAAAAATAGACATTCCCAATTGGCTAGCTCTCTACCCCGTAAGAATTTTGAAAATATTATGCACCATTATGTTTCTTAAGGCATGTCTGCCAAATTTCAGGACCGAGGACGGAGGAGTTGTCTTTCTTTAAGTCAGTCATGTTACTTTTTAAAAGTATAGATTATTCATCATCGTCATCATTTCACCTGACAGACGTCTACTGCGGAATATAAGCCTCCCCCAACATTCACCAAACAGACGATCCTGCGCCATCTGCACCCAACGCGTTCGGCAGTCACTCCATCTTGTTAGAAGCTTCCTACCTACACTGCGTCTTCCGGTCCGCGGACGCCATTCGAGAACCTTCTGGCCCCATCGGTCATCAGTATACTTTCCTTCACTACTTACACTTACTTTTCCTTCACTTCAATACTTCTCGATCGCGTTTACGTAAAAAAAACAATTACTAGGGAAACATGGACAGCGTCTCCTCGCGCGCGCGTCCATGTTTCCATAGAATTGAAATTTTTACGTGAACGCGATCGAGAAGTATTTGGTGAAGTAAAACTTATACTAAGCATGCAGTTCTACGAGCGATGTGCCCTGCCACTTGAATCTGGCGACCCGTCGAGCTATGTCGGTCTCGCGCGGATTTCATCATTTATTATTATTTCTCTTAAAATGACAAGGCAACAAAGCACGATTTTATCAGTTCACTACCAAAATATCAAGTCAAATTTCCAACGTACCCCATACTTTAATCAAAAGTTGTTTTTGCCTCACAATAATCGTTTTCGTTGACACGTAGCATTCAACAAAAACGTCCATTGTTATCTTTCATCTGATTTACGCGAATGGATCCCGAGCTGCGCACGAGTCGGCGTTTAGGGGAAAAAAAAGATAGCGTTTTTTTCTGCGCGCATGGTTTGTTGTAAGCCCGTATTATATCATAAAGCTGGATCCACATTTTCACGATTTTTACACTGTTAATCATCATCATACTCCCAGCCTACATACGTCCCACTGCAGGCCTGCAGGGCACAAACCTCCTCTCAGAATAAGAGGGCTTGGGTCGTAATTCCCACGCGGGCTCAGATCGAATTGGCAACTTCACACACACCACTGAATTTCTACGCAGGTTTATAGTTTTCCTGTACCGCAAAGCTCATGGTAAATTTCAAATGTAATTTCGCACATAAATTCCGAAAAACTTAGAGGCGCGAGCCGGGATTTGAACCCATGACCCTCTGCTTGAGAGGGCATAAGTCAAACCGCTAGGCCACTACCACTTCTCCATTCCGTTATCGATATACAGCCCCGTGAGGAACCCTGCATACACCTGCGAAGAAATTCAATGGTGTGTGTGAAGTTCCCAATCCGCACTGGGCCGGCGTGGGAACTACGGCCCAAGCTCTCGCATTCTGAGAGGAGGCCTGTGCCCTGCAGTGGGACGTATAGGGTGGGATGATGATGATGATAACGGTAACTGTGGAAATATTGGACAGTAAATGCCATATTGACCAACCATCCAACAGCCAAAGTAAGTGTGAAAAAATTCCATAGAAGTACGCGTCGGTTTTCTCGACTATTCATTCTCAATTTTATGATTGAAGTAAACCAAAATGCACCTTGTATTTGAATAAGAACCATCGGTTTATTTTGGCATGCTCTCACTCATTGCAATTTTATGATTGAAGTAAACCAAAATGCACCTTGTATTTGAATAAGAACCATCGGTTTATTTTGGCATGCTCTCACTCATTGCAATTTTATGATTGAAGTAAACCAAAATGCACCTTGTATTTGAATAAGAACCATCGGTTTATTTTGGCATGCTCTCACTCTTTGCTATTTTATGATTGAAGTAAACCAAAATGCACCTTGTATTTGAATAAGAACCATCGGTTTATTTTGGCATGCTCTCACTCATTGCAATTTTATGATTGCAGTAAACCAAAATGCACCTTGTATTTGAATAAGAACCATCGGTTTATTTTGGCATGCTCTCACTCATTGCAATTTTATTCATTAAAATGACAAATGACAGTGTAAACTCAGCTTTAGGGAAGTCGTGAGATTTATCATTAATTTGTTAGAAATAATGTTACAGATGGTTCAATATTTTGACACTGCTCAGAATTTCTGAAAGATCCTTTACAAAGATTGTTGAACTACAACATTATTAAATCATAGCTGTTCGTCGAGGTGTAAATATTTACAAAAATAATACTTTTAGTGATCCTATCCGGTCACATTAATATTAATGAGCACAGCCTTAACTAATTCCCGTCCCAACCTAAATTCGTATACGTTCCACTACATGACACAGGCTTCCTCTAAGAATGAGAGGGCTTAAGCCGTAGTTCCCACGCGGGCCCAGTGCGGGTTGGGAACGTCACACTAACCATTGTTTTTCTAATTAACATACAAATTATGCATTTCCTGTATCTGCTACTTTACCTAAGAGGTTTTTGTCAGCCTAACGTAAGAAAAAAAAATCGTGCGTGCGGCTCCTCCGCGCGGAAGAAGTGAAACTTCGTAATGTGGAAATGAAAAAGGCACTTATACATCAACTGTCGAAGTTTTTAACATCCGTTAGTATATATAAATAAATAATAAATAAATAAATATCACGGGACAATTCACACCAATTGACCTAGTCCCAAAGTAAGCTAGGCAAAGCTTGTGTTATGGGTACTAGGCAACAGATAAACATACTTATATAGATAGATACATACTTAAATACATATTAAACACCCAAGACCCGAGAACAAACATTCGTATTCTTCATACAAATATCTGCCCCTTCATGGGAATCGAACCCGGGACCTCAAGCTTCATAGTCAAGTTCTTTAACCACTAGGTCATCTGGTCGTCATATATACAATGCGAGATTACTTGCTTCGGCAGTACATATACTAATGCTTTCATACCCCTCCATGGTAGCGTTAAACGTTTAACGCGACCTTGTTGGAAGTCACATTAGAAGTTTCACTTCAAAAATTGAACATCGATTAAGTACTTTAGTATGAGTTACGATAAAGTAAGTGCAATCGTTATTATTCGCAAAAGTAACATTTCTTATGGTAAATTTTGATGTTCATTGATCTTTTCACACGTAACATACATTATCTGGAATTAACATGGACTATTTTTTACCCCGGGGGCGTGCAAACTTCCCGGCGAATGAAAGCGAAGTTGTAATATATTTTGAATTCCACTCACCACTTAAACGCACCTTACATTATATGGTTGATCTAGAAATAATACTGAAATTTCGCTGATATGGCATGTAAATAAGGATAAATTAGCCTTTGTACATCTTATTCTCTTGTTCTCAGTTAATTTAATGTTTTATGTACGATAAAGTGTACATGCATACAATAAATACGCATTTTTTTTGGTTGCGGAGGGCTTCGCTTGTGCCATAGAGCACTCCTGCGTCTTATTAAGCTTAAAAGAGTTTTTATTGCGCAAACATTCGTAAACGCTTAATCAAGTTATCGAAACACGTAGCGACATCTATTCAAAATACATTTGAATTAAAAAATAAATTTCTAAGAAACTTGCTTAACTTAATCCCAACTTATGTCATCGCGCAGCCTCGACAATTTTATATTTTCGGTTACTCATGGTGCTGTCGTCTAAAAGTATTCATAGAGTTAGTATGCCATGGTTTTGGTACAAGTTCTTGTCACAGTTCTAGATAAATTTGTCGAGATATTGTAGTCGAATCACGCGTCGCTGGCGCATGCTCTTTTGTGATACAATTAGATACGATAAAACGTTTAAGATATTTATCGACTTAGAATGCCTGTGAGTCATACTGGTTTCAAGAATAACGAGCAAAACCCCTTTTTTTGGACAATGGCCGTTTGACAGGTGCGACTATGTGCGACTTGTATTTATTTAGTAACATGCAAAGCGCCGACAACTGTGACAAATTGTCTCCATCTGCCCCTAAGTTTAACATAATGGGGTTAAAAGTAACGAAAACTAGTTTTAAATTTTTTAAGGGCCCGTTTTACCCCCCCGTCTAGGTACTTCATTTCAGTCAACTGCATTCTACGATATTAAATTTAAAAAAATCCATAATTAGCACAGTTCTTTATATTTTATGCCAAGTGAAATTATGGGAAACGATGTGATTCGGAACAGTATATCTGTCATATAAAATATCACACTTCATCACTTATCAAAGTGTAGTGAAACAGGCCTCAGCGTTTTATTCTACTTAACCTCACTTACTAGCTATACTTTATACCTGTGTGTCACAGTTTACAGCGGCAGCTAAGCCTTTAATGACGTCATGCTTTCGGGGTCATGGCTTGCCGTAGGTAGGGCGATCTTACAGCTCTGTCCGTAGCTAAGCTTATTAATCGTTGTATGTACAACTAGCCCTTCCCCGCAGCTTTGCAAGCGTGATCTACTAGATATGCCAGTGAACGCAAACGCAAACGGTCGTGGTTTCGATCCACGCGTCGGGGCAGATATTGGTATAAAAATACAAATGTTTGTTCTCGAGTCTTGGGTGCTTAATAAGTATTTAACTATGTATACATATATCTATAAAAGTATGTTTATCCGTTGCCTAGTATCCAAAACACAAGCTTTGCTTTGGGGTCAATTGGTGTGAATTGTCCCGTGATATTTATTTATAAATATATGTATAGCTCGGCTATCGTCATTCGTCAATGTTAATCAACAAACTAGTTGCACTGATAATTTAGTGAAGGGTCCAAATAAAGATGACGATGCATCATCGCCATTCTCCAGGGGTCAAACTTAAACGATAAATTATACAGCATTTTGCTTCGTTAAATAGCCGTAAATTTACTTGGCATTTATGGGAGTCCTGTAACGTTTTTATATTCTGTCGAAACTAACCACTGTTAGTATATTTTTAGCAATAAAACTTTAATATACGACGTGACTCCTGCATCATTTTACTAGTTAGCTTTAACCTACGGCTTCACACACGTATACGTTAGGTTTAGCAGTCGAATTTCGATCCCGGGATTTACCAAAAAATCCGACGTGTATTTCCAAAAATTAGGTACTTTTCACTAGCGTTGCATATAAAACACCAGTGTCAAATTTCATGTCGCCAAACCCAACGGTTGTTACTTCGGGATTGTAATCCAATCCCGCGGTAATATCTGCTAAGATCAGACGTCCTGCTATTTATTTAGCAAAGGTCTGGCAATCGAACTGAAACTCCGGGGTTTTCCGAAAACTCCCGTGCGATTTCCTAAAAATTTCATGATGAATTAATTACACAAAAAATATTGTAAAATTAAAAGCAAATGAATAATCGAAACTACAGAAATACCACAAACCGCGGACCACAAGAAGAAGTGTAGGCAGACCCCAGATGAGATGGTCTGATGACATAAAAAGTTACGCCGGACCGCACTGGCTCAGGAAGACGGAGAATAGGACGAAGTGGAGGAGATTAGGAGAGGGTTACATCCAGCAGTGGATAGAAAAAGCCTGAAAAAGAAGAAGAAGAGAGAAGAAACAGAAATACAGAGGCTAGGAACGGAATACGTTTTAGTCCCATTCGATGTCACCTTAGAAATTGCTGAGAGGTAAGTCGACGCCACTCAATTGGAGATCGAACAGCTGGCAGCTACGTACCTCGTACTCGTACAAAGAATATTAGCTAAGCTTTTCAAAAGGGGAACGTTCCCAGTGTCTTCGGATGTTTTAGGGCCGATTTTTCAATCCACAGATAAAAGTATCCGTCAGTTAAAACTATCGCTGTCCTTTTCTCTAGTCATAGGAAAAAAAAGGACAGAGCTTGTTTACATTTATCTGACAGATACAACTGAACATTGAAAAGCCAGTCCTTAGTATTTTTTTTTCTTTGTCTAAATGTACCTTTATTTTAGACTAGCGACCCGCCCCGGCTTCGCACGGGTGTAACTTTGAAAAATAGGTGTGAAAAATAAAGAAAGTCTATAATTTAAGGTGATAAGTTTATATATTTACCTCTTTTTCCCCAAACTACACCCACACGAACGCGCGCGCTAGTTTTATGAATAAAATTTCGACCCGTACATTTAATTTAAACGATCGTATTCTGTTAATCACGCCAACTGTCAAACGACTGGCATGGCAGTTATGTCAAACGCCATAAGGTTACATTAGAAAAGTTATTATGGACGGTAATTTTTCTTATATTTTCTAATTTTCCGCGCAATTTTCTTAATTTTTTCTTTCATAAGAACCTTCTCCTGACAGTGACGAACACAACAAAAAAATAATTAGTGAAATCGGTCCAGCCGTTCATGCGTGATGCCGTGACCAAGAGAAATAGGGATTCATTTTTATATATATATATATGTCGGTAGGGGCGTCAGGATTATGGCTCGAATTTTCAGACATCTTGTGGGCTCAGCTGGGTATCGCGCAATGAATACTACGTTAATATTTGAATCACGATTTACTGTACTGATTACTCAAATTAGATTAAATACAAAGTTTAGGTAACACTAAGCAAAACGTGGGACAGTTCCGTGACGACGTGTTAGCTGCTTGGCGGCTCGTACAAGAGTGTCGCTGCCCGAAGCTGCTGGTAACATCACGACTCTGTCGAAGCGCCCCAAAACCTAGTTTTAACGCGTTCTCCGCTAGGCGGCGCACTTGCGTTCCGTTTAGTGTCCGTACTCATGACCGGCTACGACATATATATATATATATAGATAGATTAGAATAGTTTTATACACATAACTAGTTGCCCGCGACTCCGTCTGCGAAGAATAAGGGTATTAAAATAGCCTACAACCTATTCAGACCTACCGAATATAGAGAAAAAAAATCATAAAAATCGATCAAGCCGTTTCGGAGGAGTTTGATAACAAACACCGTGACACGAGATTTTTATACCTACGTATACATATATTAGAGTGGATATGTATGATTATCATTTACTTACAAAAAAAAATATTTTAGGCGCTTTGCATCTATATACTAAAGTAAGTCTTATTCTAAGTTAGTAAATAAGTAAAACAATTAATTATTCAATTAAATCTAAATTGTGCAATCAATTTACTTGGCCGACCCAGTGTGACAGGATGGGACAGACAAACCTGTCAGCAATGTTTGACATTTACAAGAGAATACGAAATTCCTTATAAGGCATGAATATGTAAATAAAGTTTTATTGTACTTTATAATTGCTTTAAAATTCTATACTTTACATTTATAACCTTATTCGATTTGCGCAACATACTTTTACTTTTCAGGGTAAAGGGTAATGTATTTCCGTTTGTTATAACCACCCAATTAGTACATATTTACATGAATATGAATTTAATTTAAGATTCATAACTAGCAATAAAACTGGAAGCAGTAACATAAACTTTACGACCAATAATAACCTTCAAAAGTCTTCTATAGTAACTATGACTATGACCAACTACCTTAGACTATGGAAAAGCCAAAAGCCGTTATATAATCTCTTCATACTTTGACAAGTGTAAATAAATAAATAAATATCGCGGGACACTTTAACAGTAGTCCCATATGTTCCACTGCTAGACCTATATGTTCCACTGCTGTGCACAGGCCCCCTCTCAGAATGAGAGAGTTTGAGCCGCAGTTCCGACGGCCTCCTTCCGACACTATTAAGCCGTACTGGTAGTGTCGTGGGGATTTTTTCCCCTTCTGCACTACTAGGCCAGTAGTGTCGTAGGTAGTTATTAAAATGCAAACTTACGCGTTCCCCATAACACCACCAAATTTATTTTCTTGACAACATGTAAATAAATAACTAAATGTCTGTAGTGCGGCTTAGTAGTGCCGTGGGGAAGGAGGGGTTCCGACGTACCTAGGCCCGGTGTAGATTGGGAACTTCACACATACCTACCATTGAATTGCTTCGCAGGTGTGCAGGTTTCCTCGCAGTCTTCCTTCACTCACGATAAATTTCAAATGTAATTTCGCACATAAGTTCCGAATAAGTCAGAGTTGCGAGCTCGGACTTGAACTCACGACCCTCTGCTTGAGAGGCCCTTGGTCCAACCAGTAGGCTTTTTAACCACGACTTTTAGAAAGGCAAATTCATAAACGTAAAGATCGCAGTTAAATTGTAGTAACTCATTCTTATTTAACCAGCTTTATTGAGAAATATAAATCGTCAAATAACACCGTTACCATCTACACGCTGTAGTATGGGAAATTACTCAAACTAATGTAAATATTTTCCCACTACATGCAAAGTATGTCACGGCGCGTGTCACTATGCACTTGCAATTAGTCAACGAGCGTGACAGCGGTGTCAACTTGACATATTGTCAGTGTGTCAACGTTGATAACGCGACATCTCAGGTGTTGACAGCCGTTAGATGAAAGTGACGTGGAATTTATGGTTAACGATGAGTTAATTTGACGACGGTTATAAAATAGCTTTTGAACGGAAGTTGGGACTGCTTTTGTTATTTTAGGGCGTTCCGCTACTGTTTTGTGCATCAATAATTTAACTGCTGTATTTCGTGGTAGTGCTTTAAGATGAAAGTCTTTAAGCAGTGTGTGTTGCCAGTGATGACATATGGATCCGAGACGTGGTGCTCCACTATAGGCATAATGAATAGGCTCAGAGTCGCTTAACGAGCTATGGAGAGGACTATGTTGCACTACGAATCAGGAATGAGGAGATTCGTAGAAGAACAAGGGTCACCGATATAGGTTAGCCAAAAGGATTAACTCCTTGAAGTGGCAACGGGCAGGTCATAATAGCACGCAGAACGGATCGCCGTTGGGGCTGAAAAGTTCTCGAAAGGAGATCGCGGACAGGCAAGCACAGCCTGGGACTTCTACCAACGAGGTGGACGGACGATTTGGTAAAGGCCGCAGGTTCAAGGTGGATGCAAGCCGCTTCCAACCGTAATGATTGGGTATTAATGATGAGGGTGACCATGTCCAGCAGTGGACGACCTACGGCTGAAATGGTGCTGACTTTGTGGTAGATGTTAACTGCTTGGAATAATGAGGATCTGGATTTAATTTCCAGCTCCACCTATCATCGATGATACAGCAATACCACGTAACTGTCTTTTTCCATAAGGCTTAACTTGAAATGAAATAACAGTGAAAATTGGATAAATTAGTACGTACATTATGGAAACATCTAGTTACGCGGTATTGTACTCGTAGTATAACCGACGATATATATACTCTTCTATTTTTTCTATACTTATGTTCTAGTTTCGGTGTGGCTGAAAAAAAATTGGAAAAAACGTAAAAATTAAACAAACCGGAAAGTACAATTTACGACATTGATTTTTTTCAGTAGTTAATTGCGTAACAATTTCTTTAGAACTGTTTCTCCAATATAATGTATACGTTGTTTTTGGAACAAAATAGTAAAACTTAGCTGAAATTTGGTATGGAGATAGTTTGAGACCCTGGGAAGGACGTAGGATTGTTTTTATCCCGGTAAATTGCATAGTTCCCGCGGGATGGTAACAAAAGAATTCTTTGCAGACAGATTCGCGGGCAACGGCTAGTAATTATAATTCAACAATTAACAAAACAAAAGTACCGAACGCTCGGAATGAAAACTATATAAAGCACATGCCAATACATTATGTGCTTGACATCGATTTTAATTGAGAAGCGACAATAAAACAATGAGGCTAATCGTTGCCAATCCAAAAGCAAACAACATATCGTCTACACACAAACATACTTAATTATCATAAACAAATCCTATAAATCCATTATAATGCAAATCAAACCATCAAACCAAACAAAACATCTACGATGTTCAATTAAAACTATGACAGTGTTGCGTCAAATTCGACAGTTGACAGTATTGCCAGAAACACTAGATCGCTAATTATATGGCCTTGTATTCCTGACCACGATAACTTTACTGTCAGAGGAATCAATAAAAACAAATGACGGCGTACAATGTCAAGCTAAAAAGTGATATTGGGATTTGATAGAGATTTGTCGTCCGCAGAGTTATACTGGTTCTGTAGACTTTTAAATGGTAGAGGCTAAAATCCTTGAATCGTGTGAATTTCTGTTTGTTTGTAGGCGTATTCACGTGTTTGGTCATCGTGGGATTAGATAAATGTTTGATTGGCATAATGAGTTCTTAAAACTTGTTAATTGTCGGACACTTTGTACTTCCTTTTTGAATGTTTAAATTGAGCGAGGTAGGCTCGTTTTTATTATGAGCTCATTTTATTTACTTAATTTAAATAACGTCTTCATTGGTTGTCGAAATTATATTTTAAATTTACTATAAGCTTTAAGGTCAGTTTAGACTTGCAATAAAAAGAGTGCATATTGCATTACAATACGGCCCTAGATTGACCACTTCCAACTCGTTCGCTTTAAAGACTCCCAATGTAATGCTACTTGCACGATGTTTCCTGCAGGTCTAAACTGGCTCTTACGATGAAAAAAACATTGTGAGTGTGAAAGTACGGTCCAGAGAAGTTGTAGAACTATGAAGTTGTCATCTTTGGTAGATATTTTTCATCAAGGATCCATAGAAGAAATTTTTCAATGAACCAGTTAGTTGTACACACTTTTGCGACATCTGAACTTCATCACGTGTTTAAGCTACGTGTTTAACCAAAACGCCGGTGGATATCAAAGACAAGTCGACTTTAAGTTGTGACAGTCCATCTACCCAAACAGCCCTTCAATCTACCATGAAAGAAAATACAGTTGCAGACAACCTGACTGAACCAACAAGTTCATTCTCATCTTCTAAGGTAAATTCCGAATTCTTAACGGTCCTCATAAAACCTAATGAATATTTAAATGGACCTTTGTCAAGAGGCGAGTACGACCGTAACAGTCTTATTTAACTTGTAACAAAGAAGAGCGAACGCATCTGTGTCAACAGTCTGGTCACCCTCGGAAATAGGTATGCATTTTGTCTTGCTTCAACTATATATTCTGATAGCAGATGGGTTGAACAAAAGAGGAAGTATAAATCTTCTTGAAGGTAACCGTGCTGTTTCAGAAATTATAACGGGCGATAAATAGTTCAAGACCATCTGTTTGGCTCTTATTTTTGATATTTTAAAGCAGGTGTTCAAGTTTGAATTAAAATCATCAAACATCTTTGATCAGTGTTGTCTTAACTAGCTTTTGCTTTTAAAGCTTCTTCATCTCCTTCATTGAAATAAAGCATAAATCTGGCAAAGCAATATCCAAAAATCTATCATGTACAGTTAGTGGGTATATACTTAAAGCCCGTGTTTTCCTTATCCCTTGCCTACATCATAAAGGCCTTCATGCAAATTTTCAGCCATCTACGGCCAAGGGCATAGACTGGGCGTTGATGAGTCAGTAAGTTACTGAGTGAATGAGTCAATCAGTAAGAACTTTTCATAATTCTTGCTATGCTAATTTAAAATAGTTCATATAGCCCACATATTCTGACCACATTGGTTCCAGTTCCAAACTAAAAGGGTAAAACTGTCTCGTGTGTGTTTAAGATGATATCAGACATAGTGCAAGCCCGTGGTGATATAGTTTCACATATGAATTTTGAAAAAAATTGCGAGCCTGCGAGTCCTCGACTATTTTCGCTATATCGCTCGAAGGGAACCAGACAACCTCGAAACTGATTGTACTAGGCCACTAGGCTAGATAGAGAGAAAAGGACCAAGAGGATGTTCACCAACTCGATGGTCGGACCAAATTAAGGTAATAACGGGACTCGCTTTGCCTACATACAGCCCTACGACAGGCCGAAGACAGAGAGGTGTGGAAGAGGTTTACCGATCGTCTACGACCACTCACACCTTCAGACATGAAGAACACGACGAGGAAAGAGAATCTCCGGTCTATACACGATGATTTTGCTCAGTTGCGAGCCTGAATTTCAACCCAAGATCTTCTACTTGAGAGGGCATAAGGTCAAACTACTAGGCCACAACAGTTGTGCTGTATATCCACAATTATCAGGGATAAATTCCAAGATAGGATTAGGAGCCACTGATTTAGCACACGCAGCTAAAGCTTCCTACGGCCAAGTCAACGGCTGCTTTGAGGTAAATGTAAAGCCTGACACATGGCACAACTAAGACGTTTCTGAATATTGCTAATGTCAACCATAGGATAATAAATGCTAGACATACTTGTTGCGTGTGACTGAATAGTATAGGTAACGCCACGAGAGTTGAGGCGAATGATAACACACACAGCTACATAAAGTACTGATTGCAAAAAAAGTAGTGAATGAACGTAATGAGCGAGTGAATGAAAATGTGATTTACTTATATGATCTTATGGTGAAATATACCTAAGTAATACTATGTATATTATATATTTTCTTTTATCGTATAATTTATTTTTGAAATAAAACAATTGGAAAGTGATAAGAAAATATTCGCAACAAAAAAATCGGTATTTTATAAATAGCAAAAAATATGCTTATATGATTTAAATAAAATAGATCATAATATTTTATTTTCTGTTTTATTTGAACTAGATGTATTTTCCTAAATAATTCTTAACGAAATAGGTTGCAGAAATTTTTATTCAATCTTGTAATTCACTGTCGAGTCTTGAACTTGCTATCGGTACGAATAAATGTCAAAATCCCGCTGTCATTACATGACATGTTGTTGTGTGCGTGACCTCAACTCTCGTGGTGTTACCTATAATTAAAACATTGTTTTCCTATGGGTCACATTGTTAATATTCAGAAACTTCATAGTTCTAAATATATCAGGAGCAGTAAATCCTGGCCGTTGACTATAGACCCTTGAAATTTCTGGCTCATGCAATCCATTATTCCCTAACCTTAAGTCACGCATGCCTGCTACATTACATCATTGATCGTAAAACAATTGTCACGTAAACTCAAATAGCTGTTGTAAATGTCTCCTCTAATATAAAATGAGATCAGTGGAGTGATCGTAAATTTACAGATGACACGGCGCGTGACGGAGGGGAGTGGGTGTGAGGGGATAGCGAAAACATCGATATTTTATAATGGATACGTAATGCAGTAGCGTTGTGATAGGAACCGGATGACTAAATTGAGATATATTAGCTTTTAGATAAGCATCCGTCGAACGAGATACACATACGCACGCACGAACGCGGAAATCTTAAACACTTAACACTTACTTTAAATTAATTTAGTTTGATAAATCATCCTCATCTTTATCAAGTCCCGTGTGTTACCAAAATCTGTATACATAAAAATAAATAATATTATAAATAATAAGTCCAACTGACCACTGGTATCGAGTAATAATTCACTTGAATATTTTAAAGTTTAGTTGTATTCTTTTTCATTTGAATACTGTTGAAAATACGTATTTTAAGCAAATCATCAAGGCTCAATGGTCAAGGAAATTATTTAAGGCCCTTGATTCAACTAGACATAGTCGTACAGTCGTTGGTTTAAGAATGCAGTGCTAGACTTGCTTTTAACGATTGTTTAACGACACTTTCAAGTACTGAATCATGCCTAGGTCAGTATTCCTATTATGGTTTCCTGTCAATGAAATCATTAACGACTTGCACCACAGCCGACTTTTGCGTTACATTTTGCTGGATGATCTCATCAACCCTACTTTCGTTACCACCCAGATAAATCGGCCTACTAACCAACTTAATATGACAGTGGTGCATAAAAGAGTAGGGCTCATCGCCATATCCTGTGTTTTGCGAAAATGTATACATTATAATAATAATAATAATAATCATTTAATCATATATAGTTGTACAAACAATGAAGGACAAACATATTTCTGTCAGCACGAAAAAGAAGATAAAAAATTTGCACATTTAAGTTGTTATAACTCTGGCCTCCAAACTAAGCAAAAGCCTGTGTTTTGGAGTATCAGCATTCGACGCGTTACCGCTGCTTGAAAAGTTTATAATATGTACCACTATTAGACTTCTATGCGACAGACAAACCTATTCTGTCCCACTGCCACTGCTGAGCAAAGACCTCCCCCAACATTTCCACTGTTTTCTGTCCGCTGCATACGAGGGCCAGTCCTCCAAGAAGAAATCCAGTTCATCCCGCCATCGCCGTCTGGGTCTGCCAGGTCGCCTTTTCGAGTTGTTGGGTTTCCACTCGGTGGTTATCTAGCATGCGGCAGAGGAGGCCAGCCCAGTCCCACATAAATATAAAAAGGTTTGTCCTGCCTGATTGACTGACTCAGCCACTCATTCACTGACAGATTAAAATATTTTAAAATGTTATTATCATTGATGTATTTCATACAGCCTCTCAAAAAGAGGATCGTGACTCGTGAGGTCAAACCCGGCCACTTAATTTTTCGGATTTCAAGTGCGAAATTACGTTTAAAATTTACCACGAGTTTGACGGCGAAGGAAAACGTTGTGAGGCAAACTGTACTCAACTGTGATGCGATTTAATGGAGTGTGTGAAATTCCCAATGCACACTGGGCTCGCGAGGATTCTACATTCAAAGCCATCTCATTCTAGAAAGAGTGTTGTGCCTAGTACTAAATAGGCGGGTATGTATTACAATACCGAAGTACGAAAGACAAGAAGTATTAAAACATCGAATGGGTCAAAAGACCGACACGATTTTTTTCTGAAACCGTTAACTTTTTAAGATTGTTATAAAACAAACCTAACCTAACCTAATGGGTTCTGTATGATGCCGTTTTAATAAATTCTGAGAAGTTTACGGTTTCAGAAAAAAATCGTGTCGGTCTTTTGACCCATTCGATGTTTCAATACATTCGGTCTTTCGTAATGGGTATGTATTACAATACCGAAGTACGAAAAACCGAATGTATTAAAACATCGAATGGGTCAAAAGACCGACACGATTTTTTTCTGAAACCGTTAATTTTTTAAGATTGTTATAAAACAAACCTAACCTAACCTAATGGGTTCTGTATGATGTAAATTCTGAGAAGTTTACGGTTTCAGAAAAAAATCGTGTCGGTCTTTTGACCCATTCGATGTTTCAATACATTCGGTCTTTCGTACTTCGGTATTGTAATACATACCCAAATAGGCTTATATAGGTCAGCGATGATATCCTTGATCGGCAAACATAGCGTAGGACGTCCTTATACTCAGTGGAGCGATGATTTTCGCAAGGCGGCTGGCAAGAGCTGGATGAGAGTGGCCGATGATCGTGCTCAGTGGCGTGCCATGGGATAGGCCTATGTCCAGCAGTGGACGAGCATAGGCTGATGATGATGAAGATAATTATTCTTGATCTTATAAAGACTCGTTTATAAATCGAGTCGACTATAGTGCAAAAGAGAAAACTGTACACATGATTACCATTTTAAACTGCATTCTGGTTGCATCGGTGTAATCGTCTGCCATTTTGGATGTAACCTTCAGACCACCTGGAGCGGTCCCATTATCTTTTAATGGGTAATTAGTATTCAATTTAATTTTTATCGCTTAACGTGGTGAAAACTTGGAGACTAAATTAACTACAGTTGATGCAGTTTTTTAATCTCTTAGCATTTTATACTTATTTTTAACCGACTTCAAAAAAAAGAGGAGGTTCTAGAAATTAAGAATTAGTCCATGCTGCCATATCTAATATATAAAAATCTCGTGTCACGGTTTTTGTTATCGAACTCCTCCGAAATAGCTTGACCGATTTTTATGAAACTTTTTTCTCTAAACTCGGTAGGTCTGAAAATAGGTCGTAGGCTATCTTTTATACCCCTATTCTTCGCGGACAGTGTCGCGGGCAACAGCTAGTCTATCTATGTAATTATTGTTTGTTGACTAAGTGGGAATGTGGACGAAATGGGAATGTGGACGAAATGGGAATGTGGACGAAGTGGGAATGTGGATGAAATGAACCTAAACGATTTTTTCGGTTTTTGTTGTAATTCTTGCAATGTCACGAATAAATTTTTTCTTTCTTTTACGCGAATTTTTTTTTAATTACTTGATTCGTTGACCAACTTTTGCTAAGAATTTTCTTTCTTTAAGTGGAAATGTTGCGGGAGGCCTTTGCTCAGCAGTGGGACAGAATATATATAGGCCTTTGCGTCTATTACAGACGATTCATGGCGTACCGTGTGGCATACAACGTCTTCTATGGCTATGCAAACCAATGCGAGAGCCACACACTCTACCGCAGGCTCGACAAGAGAAGTTTGCGGAGGTTGTAGGTTGTTGTAGGTTGTTTTGAGGTTAGTTGCTGACCTTGATGGGACAGAATAGGCTAATAATAATAAGTCTTTCGGCTTTTATGATGATGATGATGATGTACATATAATCTGTGAAGCATAAAATATAGTGAAGTGTAATAGGCTATGTAAGGTAAACATCCCTGTGCACTCTGGCTCCATCAGTTTGACGACCAGATGGCCCAGTGGTTAGAGAACCTGACTATGAAGCTTGAGGTCCCGGGTTCGATTCCCGTGTCGGGGCAGATATTTGTATGAAAAATACGAATGTTTTTTCTCGGGTCTTGGGAGTTTAATATGTATTTAAGTATGTATCTATCTATATAAGTATGTTTATCCGTTGCTTAGTACCCATAACACAAGCTTTCCTAGCTTACTTTGGGACTGGGTCAATTGGTGTGAATTGTCCCGTGATATATATATTTTTTTATTATTTATTCAGTCTTGTCATAAATAAGAGAGTAGACAGATCGGTGTCATCTATTGGGCGTTGATGTGTCGAGCATTGGTACGTATACCTTAATATTTTATTGCATTTTCTCTTTCACGTGCAAGTTATTTGTAATAAACTTGCTGCGTGCTCTTAGGAAGTCAAAAGTAGTAAGTATGACGAATGTTAAATGTTCATATATTGTTAACGTACAAATATTTGATATGACAATATCTACGTATGAGTAAAAGTAAACATTGTGACCTAAAAGTAGCAGTGGGCGGGGCACATTGGAAATTGCTCGTAGAATTGGGTAGTGTTCTGGATAAAATAAAAAAAGTCTATCGGTTAAATTATAAAAGAATATTGGACACGTATTCATCATCAGTCATCATCACCGCCTCTTGGAAATGAGGCTTGGGCCATAGTTCCCACCCGGGCCCAGAGCGGATTACGATCTTCGCAAAAAAAAGTGCAGGTTTCTTCACAACGTTTTCCTTCACCGTAATTCTCATGGTAAATTTCAAATCCCTAAAACTTCAGAGGTGCGAGCTCGGACTCGAACCTACGACCCTCAGCATGACAGGCCATATATGAAACCACTAGGCACCACCGCTACACGCGAATATTGAAAGTTAAATAAAGCTTGTAAAAGATACCAAACAAATCTTCAGCCAACTGCCTGATTGACATGACATCGACGGCTGTTTACAAGAGTGTAATTGGGCCATTAACTAGAGTGGCCATAAAATCGCCCGGCATCAAAGTCTTGTAAAATCATAATTAGTTTTAGTTATTAAGCATTAACTTTACTGCTTGAAGATAAGTTATTTTAAGATGATCTTAACGGTATTTGGCTTAATTAAACATTGGATGATCTTGATTTATAATGTGGGATTAACTTTACGTTGCATAAGCCTTATCGGCGATTTGCTTGTCGTAAACATTTGGGCCATTTGAATTAAAATTCTGTGTTTCCACAAAATTCCCGTAGGAATTCTCATAAAATTAAATGGTGGTTTTCACTAACTTTGCATGAATTTTCATGTCTCTAGAATTAGCGGTCTCCGAAAGAGGTCCATTGCTGAACATAGATCTCCCCCTAGGTTCGCCAAGCAGACTGGTACTGCGGCCATCCGCATCCATCGCGTTCCCGTAACCTTAACCAGGTCATCGTTCCATTATGTTGGAGGTCTACCTACACTGCGTCTTCCGGTCCGTGGACGCCACTCGAGAACCTTGTAGTCCCATCGACCATCAGTTCTACGAGCGATATTCCCTGCCTACTGTCATTTGAGACACATTATAATATGACTAAGTCAAACCATAGAAATACTCAATTCTTAATCTATCAACGGATTCTCGCTCGCCAGTGAATAGAATATCGAAGATCAAAGAACGCACGCGCATCAAATGGAGCTATTACGGTTACGGCGACCTCTATATTAGTGATTGGTTTTGATCTATTTGCATCATGCTGCTTCACTGGTTTTGTTAAAGACTTAATTAACTTGACCTGTTAAATATGTTACTATTGAATTGATAGTGATTTCAATAAAGCTTTGAGTTACAATATTGTTAAATTTGGATATTGTTTGAATTCTATGAAAGTCTTCACGATGATGGTCATCACGCCCCAATAATACAGATGTATGTAACTTGTAACGTTCGTATGTTAATAATGTAAGATAAGCTTTCAAAATTTTGCAAACTATATTTTTCTATTTCCAATTGAACTGAAATGTGGCGTGTACTTTTCTGTACGTTCATACAATAATCTGGTAAGTAGTGAAAAACTGGCGGTGTACCACGAACTGGTAGAAAAATGGTTCTCAAATTCTTAAACCACTACTCACAAACCTACATAGTTACAAACATTGACATTTAAATAAAAACTGGCGGTGTACCACGAACTGGTAGAAAAATGGTTCTCAAATTCTTAAACCACTACTCACAAACCTACATAGTTACAAACATTGACATTTAAATAAAAACTTCTTAAAGTAGTAAGCTTTTAAGTAAGCTTCTTATTAATCTATCAACGAATCTTCTTATTAATCTATCACAAACTGACATAGTTACAAACATTGAAATTTAAATAAAACCTTCATAAAATAATAAGCTTTTAAGCTTCTTGTTCTTTGTGATTGTTTTCAAATTCTTTAGAGACAACTTTTACTACAAGACACCAAATTAATACGACCACGATAATTTCCTTCGAAATGCGACGCGGCGTTTATTTTCATTAGATTAGCGTCAAGAGTCGCCCGCTTCCGTTTCCTGTCGTGGGATTAGCTACGTAAGCGCATATAATTTGATGCTGATAGCGCGACCAGTAGATTGTTGAGGCACGCACATACAATCACGTAAACTTCCCAGCAAAAGGGGTACACAGAGACTATTTGTTTCCACATGCTACGCTCCTGACATTCATCTTTCGCTTCCACAATACTCATTAGTCTCTTCATTAGTCTTTTTCTTAACGCATTATGGCTTTGCTTTATTGTTGCCAACCGTCTCGTTTTGTACATCCTACTTTTGGGGTATCCTGGGACGCCCTATATCATCAGAATTTCACTACCAGAGTATTATACTGTCACCGGTTTTACATAAGTAGGTATACTTAATTTAATTTTCAATTTAATCGGATATCATGAAATGGTCCAAGAATGGTTAGCAAATTTAGAAACCATAGGTACCTACATACAAGCAAACATACGAAGGGTCCAAGAGAAACAAACGTTTGTAAAGACTTAAATGGAATGCTTTAAAATTTTCGTTAAAAATACGAAAAAATTAAAACATCGATTATTTCCTGACACAAAAGATATACGAATTGAAATTTTAACTCGTGCCAATATGGTCGACTCACTCGTATCATACAGACATGAGTGAGACACAAATAAGTCACTCAATACAGTTAATACTACATGTGACTAAAGAACAATTTATTGATTCGCCAGCTGCTCGTGACGAATACCAATATAACATCTGTCAAATTGGTGACGAAATTGTACCGAAATGACAATAGACACAAATGGACGGCACGTGCTTTCTTGTCACATCTGTGTTTGATGTTTCATGGTGGATAGGGGGCAAATAAAAGAGTACCTTTTGTATGTTAATAGTTCGGTTTATACGCTCTTTACGACCGATATAAAGTGGGGCATTGGTTAAGTTGAAATTTAGTGCAAGTAGAGATAAGAAATGCCAAATATTCGCTAATTACAAATGAATAACATTTGTACATAAAACATACTTGTTTTAAACAACAAATAAAAATAATAATCTAAAATGTCCATGATATTTAAACAAACTTCGAGAACTCGATCAAAAAAGCAAGAACACAAAATTAAACTAAACATAAATCAGCATAACTTGAAAATTATCTATCAACTGCAAATCGCATCACAAAATAAACAAACAAACAGATACAATGCACGAAATCTAAACATCAGGTCACCGTCATAAAGAGACACCGACACGGCATACCTTGACTTCAAAATACTATGAGCATTTACACACGTCATCGCTAACATTACCGCCAGCTGCTTTTCGAAGACTTGGGGTATCTATTTCAACCAGGAAGAGATGAAAGATTAAGATGCCTTGACAGTAAAAGGGAATATGAACGTAAACAGTAAATAAACTTATGACCTTTTGATGTTCAGGATTGCGGCTCGCTGAACCACCGTTATAATGTTTCTATGGGCATTAAGGTGTGCGATTTGGATACGTATCGAAGGACTAGATTCTAGAATACTCGGTAGTAAATAACGGTTACGAACAGAAAGATAAATTTAAGACCTACTTATTCATAATTTCTGTTTGGTAGTTCATATTTTTATTTAGCACTTGGAAAAACAAGTTTTTCTCGGATTAAAACTAAAAAAAACGCGTTTTCCTAGTAATAGGACCAAGCTCGATCGATTGTTCGCCCTCGGCTCACATAGAAAATTTCATCAAAATCATTAAAAGCCGTTTCCAAAATCCCCGAATTAAATAACTTCACGCAAGACACAAGAGTTGCTCGTGTTCTTGTAACTTTTTGACAAATTAATTTATTGTTTTTTATTTTAAATTTGGTCTCCTATTGACATAGTATTAAGAGTAGTACCTACAACTGATACTAAACTCATTTTGCGACTTTCTAGCCTCTTTTGATAAAGAAGTAACCAAAATATTTATGTATATTGTGTTACGTAATGATAGACGTAACATTATTAAAATTTAACGTAATTTATAATATCAGTAACGTCATTGAAATATCAACTTAATTAACCAATAAGAATGGAGAACGTCGTCGTAGAACACGTTTAAAAGGCTTTGATCCTTTTTAAGTAGCCGTCGGTGGCCTGCAGCATTACTAAATCATACTATCAAGAACCATAAAAAGCTAAATTATGACTCAAACGAGTTGTTGTAGAAAGCGAATTTAATCCGGAAGGTTAGAACGCTAAGAAGATTACCGTGGTTTCACTTCATTGTAATATGTAAATGATATAACATAAATCCGATGTCAGTGTGTCAATTTTTTTTGCTACCTAAATATTAAATTGAAACAGCTGTTTGAAAACGGGAGTCCAGTGAGTTGATGAGATATATGCTTTTCGCAAAAAAACAGTCGAATAACAGGGAAATTATTTAGTATGAACTGAACCTCAAATCAGAACACATTTGTTTCCGTAGAAAGAAAGATTTAAGGCCTCTATTATAAATAAAATGTCTATTGTAGCACCGGCTAGCTTGCGACAAATGGTGGTTCGTGCGCGCAGGCATGTGAAGGGAAGATTTCATGGAGATTGAAAACGCGATACGCACTTTGAACAACAGTTTAATACTTGACAATTAAAAGACATAATCACACTAGATTCTTATTAGAATAAATTGAGTTTCACAAGACAAGATTCGCATCGTAACGCGGCGTCGGTCGTACTGCGCGGGGGCGGCGGGAACGTATCGTTATTGATGCGTCCACGCGCGGTACACCACGCTTAGCCGTGATTGGCTGTTGCGGCGCGGCTAAGGATTCATCCACCAGTCCGGGCGGCCCGGCATTAGAACGGTGTTGCCACGCTATACTATATTATATTTCTCGCCCAATGTAAAACTTTTTGTCGTGGTATTCCAGTGGTTTGACTTATTTCCTTGTGGGTTCGAGTCCGGGGCTCGCACCTCTGAGTTTATTTTTTAAATTTACATGCGTAATTACATTATTAAATTTACCACGAACTTTACGGTGAAGGAAGACTGATGTCTTGTTTGTGACTAACTGAGGATACCCGCACTCACCTCCAAAGAAATTCAGTGGTGTGTGTGAAGTTCCCAATCCGCACTGGTTCTCAATAGTCCTCTCATTCTGTGCCATACAGTAGCATGTATATAGGCTGGGATGATAAAACAAACTCTTGTCAATGAATGTTACATAAGTTACATAACAAACAGATTTACAAACTACAAACTTCGAAGCAACCAAAACTGGATGATATTGGGTAAGAACCCAAGCCAAGAGCCAAGAGGCGACAAAATAAACATTATTTTAAAACCAGAGGAAGTATTCGTAGCCTCCTCAAATGGCACTCCATAACCCTTTGTAGTTTTATGGCCGTCGAAAACAATGGCGTCGTGACCGAGCTGTTATCTTGGTTTGTACTATTTTTGACAGTTTCTGTCATTTCGTGCTTCTTTGGTTCGTGTTTGACTGGGACGTTGTTATTCGTAGGTTTATGGTTGATATTGTGGTTAGAGTGGCGTCGTTATGAATTGCGAATGAAAATATCAGTAAAGACTAAACTAATAGTGCTAGTAGTAAACAGGCACTCGCTTTGTATGTACAAAGCTGAACCAAAAATGAAGTTGAAATCAGATAAACTAGCGTTAAAAATTTTAGTGAAAGAAGGTGTGATAAGAAAGGGTTCCCATGAACTTCTCGCGTTTGATTAAACACTCGTAACATTTAATAATGAACACCAAGCAGATGTTTCTTTGTGTGCGAAACACGAGCCGTAACCCAATACGTTGCGTAAAGTCTGACACCCTAAACATTGACAATAGTTATAACTTTTGTGTTTGTTCGTAACAACACCCACATAGAATACGCAGATGCGTAGGTAGTCGGTACTTAAGAAATTAATTTATCTAATTTGTATATTATGAAATAAAGGTACCTAATCGAGATCAGGTGGAGGAGAAAAAAAAATAACAAAGTTGGAGACAGACAGGGGAAACAGTCGTGACATTAATCTTGAAAGGAAATACAATAATAACATTTTTACCAATTCTGTGTGTTTCAATGGAAAAACGAAAATATCGAAACAAAAAAATGGGGAACAGGATATATTACATAATTTAGAAGACCGGATAGTCTAGAGGTTAGAGAAGCTGACTACGAAGCTTGAGGTCCCGGGTTCGATTTTTGTGTAAAAAATACGAATGTTTGTGCTCGTTTACCCGTTGTCTATAAGTAGGTACTATGACCTTTGCTTAGCTTGGAACTAGGTCAATTGCTTTAATTGTCCTATGATTATATTATATTTATTTATTGTATTTATTAAAGCGATACGATTACTATTTTTTTTAAAGCTGACCGACGCTTGATCGCTGTCTCACCGTAATCGTATAAACCGTGTCACTCTGCCCTTGAATAAATTGCACTAAATAGGAAAAATGGACGAAAGCTAATCCCATTGATTAACAATCCGCATATAAAGGATGAAGATAAAGATGAAGTTCTTGTAGTGGTAGAGCCATGTTTTAGCTAGCCGCTGCATCACGAATGGACCGGCTCGTCCGGGGCAGTACTATCCTACTCACAGAACACCGGCGTGAAGCAGCAGTACCTAATCCTGCTGCGTTTCGTATTTCTCCCCCTCCCCCTCCCCTATTCCCTCTCCTTTTTCAAGGGCCTGCAACAGATCAGTGACTCTCATTGATTTGTTGATATTTATGGGCGGTGGTGATCATTTTCCATCAGATGACTCGCTTGTGCGTTTGCCTCCCTCTCAGAAAAAACATAAAAATAGAGTCACTTTCTTCACCTGGTCGTACGATGGTGAAACAAACATGATTGAACAAGTTCATGTAATCTCTGCGCAAAAACTCTAATCGAAACTCTCTGTAAACTTTACTACTTAATGTTAGTGAAGTATCTATACTTACTTGAGTATAGTACGAGGGGCGTTCAATATAAAGTGAGAATGAGATGCAAACTCTTTCAATATTAGGAAATTAAATACTGGCCGGTAAAGCTAATCTATCTAGCTGATTGCTATGAAAAAAAAAAGTAACTGTCTTTTGTTTAAAAAAAAATACGGTAATTTCTTTGCAATGCTATTGAGTACGTTAGCGAAAATGGAGAAAATTTAACTGCGCGCCGTTAGCAAATACTTGTGTTTGAAAAATTTTTCTACGGACCAAGTCAATTTAGATTTGCGGGACACTTTAGGGTCTAATGCTCCTCCGTATTCGACAGTCGCACGTTGGTGCGCCGAATTTAGACATGGAAGAACATCGACCATGGACGACCCCCGCTCCGGACGCCCTACTACTGCAATAACTGAAGAAATTGTGAAAAAAGTTGAAAACTCAGTTTTGGCGGATCGTCGTGTCACGGTTCGTTTTATTGCTGAATATGTAAAGATTTCATCGGGGAGCGTGCATAATATTTTACATGAACGCTTGGGTATGGAATAGGTATCTGCGCGTTGGGTACCAAGAATGCTTACTGACACGCAAAAACAAACTAGAGTCGAGATTTGTCAAGAAGCTTTGGACCTGATACAGCAAGACCGGGAACTTTTTTTGGCGCGATTTATAACAATGGACAAAACATGGCTCCATCATTATGACCCTGAAACGAAACTGCAGTCTATGACATGGAAAAGGCCATCATCTCCAACTCCGAAGAAATTCAAGGTGGGCCCATCTGCCGGTAAGGTCATGGGCTCTGTTTTTTGGGATGGTAAAGGGGTATTAATGATTGAGTATCTCAAACATGGAGCCACTATTACGGGCACTTTATACGCCAAACAAATAGCAACATTGCGCAATGAGATCCGCGAAAAACGGCGAGATAAACGCTCGAAAGTTGTGCTGTTCCACCAGGACAATGCCCCGGCACACAAGTCCATCGTTGCAATGGCTGCAATTCGAGATGCTGGGTTCAATATCCTTAAGCATCCTCTGTATTCACCAGATCTCGCTCCCAGTGATTTCTACCTATTTCCGAGATTGAAACAATACCCGAGAGGCCAGAAATTTGAAGACGACGACGAGGTAGTCGCTGCAGTACAAGATTTTTTTAAGTATTCAAGATGAGACCTTTTTTAAAAATGAAATTTTAAGTTTAGAAAAAACATATAATAAGTGTACTATGCTAAAAGGTGACTATGTCGAAAAATAAAATTACATTTAGTAAAAGTTGTTTATAACATACTCATTCTCACTTTTTATTGAACACCCCTAGTATGTACTTTATTTGCTCCTGTCAAGTGCATTTAACTTGTCACAGTAATTGATTTACTGTTAAGATTGATTTAAAAGTAGCCATAACAATCCACATCAACAGTTAAATATAAATAAAAACTCTGTTTCAAATGAGTAAGAGTCCATTTTCATTGTATTTAATTTGTTGGTGCACTTACAAGGGAAATGACGTGACATACGACAATAATGGTACAATTTCTTTGAAAGGGTTTGTATTTAAGTTAGTTAAGTGTAATTTAATTATTTTACGTGCTTATCGTTTCGAACAAAGTTGGCTTTGGTTATTATGTTATATTATAAGATTTTTATAAAATAGAAACAGGTTCAATAACGGCAAAAGTTTAATTTCTTTGGACTTAACTTTTGAACACTTATGTCGTCTTATGAAAAGAAAATCGTACCTGTATGCGTTATATATTTCTAAATACCTGTGCTTCGTTAATTATGCTTTTTCAGTCCGGATAAAAAATTACCTGAAAAAAAAAGGTGGTTAGTGACCAGAAATTTGTCTTATTTAGTACCTAAAAAATTTGCAATATTATAATAAGTACTTAATTAAATTACATCACAACTTAATCAAAATAAAAAAGTAACTAATAACTAAACTAAAACTAAAAAAAAAAAATTAAGTTTAACTAGTTTATTTTTAACTAACCATTGTTAGCTATTTCAAGGCTAGGTACCTACTGGTAATTATTAGAATCGATAAGAATTTTCTAGCAATGTAAGGGCCACTAAGATATGCCGTCGGGCGTCGTATTCTTGATAAATAACAAATTTGGTCTAACGTTCCATATGTGTAATGAACTAATGAATGAACGATTTTTGGGTATGATTTGATAAATACACCAATATAAATAATAATAAAAAAAATAGTTCATTAAAAGAATAAATAATAATATTAATAATACCGGGGCGAACTAGCTAGAATACGAAAACACCCGTTTTCCCAAAAATAAGATTTAGCTATAGATTGTTTGCCCCCGAAACCCCGACATAGCAAATTTAATTGAAAACATCAGTCGATTCCGTCCGAAATCCCCACAGTAAATAAATAAATATACAATACTTAGTTGCTCGTTAAAATGTGTTATGTTCCTACAGATAAAGACTTGGACTTCGGTCCCCAGGCATAACATCTGCCTGAAGAGAGATCTCTCTATTGAAACTTAACGACCGCTTTAGCCTAGTTGGTAGTGACCCTGCCTACGAAGCAAGAGGTCCTGGGTTCAAATCCCGGTAAGGGCATTTATTTGTGTGATGAGCACGAATATTTGTTCCTGAGTTATGGATGTTTTCTATGTATTTAAGTATTTATTTATCTATATAAGTATGTTTATCCGTTGCTTAGTACCCATAACACAAGCTTTGCTAAGCTTACTTTGGGACTAGGTCAATTGGTGTGAATTGTCCCATGATATTTATTATTATTATTTATTATAAAGCAATAATACTAATTGAATAGGAATTTCACAGAGTGGAAATGCATACATACACTATATATTTAACGACCGCTTTAGCCTAGTTGGTAGTGACCCTGCCTACGAAGCAAGAGGTCCTGGGTTCGAATCCCGGTAAGGGCATTTATTTGTGTGATGAGCATGAATATTTGTACCTGAGTTATGGATGTTTTCTAAGTATTTAAGTATTTATTTATCTACACAAGTATGTTTATCGTCGTCTAGTACCTATAGTACAAGCTTTGCTTAGTTTGGGACTAGGTCGATTTGTGTAAAATTGTCCCCTAATATTTATTATTATTATTATTATTATACATAGTGCATAGTGTGCATTACTGTATGGGGCAGAGCCTCAGAGTTCGATAATGTATTTACAATGCAAAAAAAATGTATCAGAGCTATTTATATGGTATTAAGAAAACTGAGTCGTGTAGGCCTATTTTTAAAAATAGTGGGATACTTCCATTGCCATGTCTTTATATATATTGGACGCATGTTTATTTGTACACCAGTATGGTCATTTATTGTTTAGACAAGACAAAGACATGCTTAATAACCCTGTACCGTCGCAATTATCGTAATAAATTGTATGTATGTATGTTCATTGGTTGCTAAAAATACTTATGTAATGTGAATAAAAATATTTAATAAACTGCCAGATGTAAGTAAAGATCTCACATTTGCGAAATTTAAAACAAGCCTTAAAAAATGGCTTGCCGATAAATCTTTTTATAGTATACAGGAATTTTTGGATTACACTTAGGTTAAGTTTTTTCTTTTCTTATTGTCAATTTCACATGCCTTGCAAGGTAGATTTTAGTGAAACCCACTCTGTACCTATGTTTCAAAATCTTATTGTACCTGAAATTGCGTGAAATTAATTTTATTCTTTCTTTGTTTCCTTCTTTCTTTATATTATATTTGAGCACAAGCGGCATATTTATAACAATCTACCTTATGGTGTTACAATATTGATCGATCGATCATCTATTAGATTAGTCGATAGTTTCTACGACACCAGAGTGTTAGCATAGCAATCGGTTAAATTTCAATCGATTCCCTCGCTCGACGGTAAAATGGCTTGGTGGACGTCGATCCATAATTTATATTAAATCAACCGACGGTTGTCTATCCGTCGATCGACGATCGACCGATTAGTGTAGTAACTGTTGTATAACTTTTAGGTTTTATTAAAAAATAGAACCTTATTCTAATCCTTGCCGACTCCATCTTGTCACTGACTCATCTCATTCACAGTCATTCTCTCTTGATTCCTTCTTGTGATGTGATTAAATAAACTCTGCTTATATGTCTGGTAAAAATATGTCTTTAAAATTACAATTTACAATATAACATTGTTTTTTTAGCATCACTGTAATCAGATAGTAAAAATGTTTTTCGTTTTAAGACTTATAAGTTGCTCATCAAAACCAATTGGACTGTATTAACCAATCAAATTAAATCTGAGATACATGAAAACATCTGTGACGTAGCTTTCTTCCACATGTAGTAAGGGAGGAGCAAAACAAGGTTTTAGTTAAACAATAGAAAATATGAATAACTGTTTCATATTTTTCTGCTCATTAATTTAAAGATATGTCATCAACAGTTAGTTATTTTTATGTAGCATGAAGCATTATAAAATAAATTATTCAAGTCCGAGCCGCCATTGTTGTTTTCAAATAGATTCTTCGTAGGCGGCTATAAAGAAGGCTCATAATCCCATAATCAGCTAATAAACATGCCAGTTTGGATAAAATTTGGCAATCGTTATAGAAGCTAGACGTGTATTCTTTTCAATATTGTCTAAATTAGTAGCGCCGTATTGGATCACAGCAGGCGATCGTTAAATTGACCAAGAAAGATGATCTGTTGATAATTATTCGTATGTATTTTGTAGTTAAACGATCATTTAAACCTTTCGAGGGGCTCCCAGTCTTTTTTATACTATGACTCTCATTACAATAATTTATTGATTCAGACGTTACTTTGCGGAGGTCCATATTCCATATTAATGTCCAGAAACAATTACTATGCTCACGCGCGACCTTACCTTCCTCCCTTTTTTTGAAGAAAGTAATTATTTCAGTTCTCATTTCAGGTTTTTCGCAATTTAGTTAAAAAAAACTAAGCATGCATTTATACGCATGCAGGCGAGTCTACCATTTCAAGAAGCCACTATGATAGAGTCGTGTCGTAATGCTCTGGAGCATCGTGACGAACGTTAGGGAAACCCCTGCGTCACGTCATCATCGTCATCATCATCATCATCATCATCATCCCAGCTTTTATAAGTCCCATTGAAGGGACAGGCCTCTTCTCAGAATGAGTAGGCTCGGCTCATAATTCCGACGCGGGCCCAGTGCGGCTTGCGAACTTTCGCACACACCATTGAAATTTTTATCAGGTATGTGCTGGTTTCCTAGCAATGTTAACTATACTACTTAGTTAATTTAATAAATGCATAAAGGACTTCCAATGAGTGTACACAGGGATTCTAGATTTATGTATTTGTAGCTAAGGATTGTTGGTTGGTAATGAGGACTCATTTAAACGGTCTAGCTATAGTGACTTAAATTATAATCGCCCTGTAGGAAGAACTTTACCGCTTGCCCTATCGGGCAACACAAAGGTGACTTAATTGGCTTTTATTCGATAGTTGTAAGCACCGCTAAAAAGGAAGTCTTGAGTCACTAAGCAACAAAGCTGCCCACGCGCACTCGCCGTTTGGCCACCCCTGGCCCTAGTTATAAAGGGTGACCACTCAGGCGTGCCATTCGCGATGTATAGAACTTGATTAAACTTGCTCTCCCGGTATTTTGTTTCTGGATACTTTATTGAATCAGGCGTTACTTTGCGGAGGTCCATATTAATGAACTAAAACAATTACTTTGCTCACCCGCGACCTTACAATAGTTACGTTTATGCAAGAAATGTGCGTTCATGCAGTTCCTCCACCTCCACACTGTACGAACACACACAAATCACATAAACCCAACCATCACCACCACCAAGCTACACTGACGCGTTTCGAACTCAACCAGAGCTCATCTTCAGAGTTACCACAACCGTATGCTATGCTACCAAATGTTAAAACATGCTACCAAATGTTAAAACATTTAACATTTGGTAGCATAGCATACGGTTGTGGTAACTCTGAAGATGAGCTCTGGTTGAGTTCGAAACGCGTCAGTGTAGCTTGGTGGTGGTGATGGTTGGGTTTATGTGATTTGTGTGTGTTCGTACAGTGTGGAGGTGGAGGAACTGCATGAACGCACATTTCTTGCATAAACGTAACTATTGTAAGGTCGCGGGTGAGCAAAGTAATTGTTTTAGTTCTGGATACTTTGTTATTATAGGTGTAGTGCACAAAGTGACGCATACAAGGATTGATTAATAAATAATTAATTATTCGAAATGCTCTGTCTATTTTTCCATGTCTCATAATACTAGCTGTTGCCCGCGACTCCGTCTGCAAAGAATTCGTTTATACCGCAGGAACTATGCCATTTTCCGGCCTCCACTCAGAAGGCTTGTTGAGAGGGCTTGGACTGTAGTAGCCACGCGGGCCCAGTTCATATTGGGAACTTCACACACTATTGAATTGATTCCCAGGTGTATAGCGGTTTCTTCACGATGTTTTCCTTCTCCGTGAAGCTCATGGTAAATTTCAAATGTATTTTCGCACGAAAATTCCGGAAAACTCAGAGGTACGAGCTGGGATTTGAACCCAGGGTACCCCACGACCCACGATACCCTCTGCTTGAGAGGTCATAGACATAGGTCAAACAACTGGGCCACCATGGCTATTTGTACGTGACAATTTAATCAGCAAAATTGATTACGAAAAGTTTCCTCCTCCCTGGCACGCTATTCAGTTCTCTCGACTTTACCTATATCTAAACTAAAGTTGAGTAAGGAAAATAATTCTGACTACAACGTAAATATATGTAATAAATGGATATGTATGACCTTGACAAAATTAAAAATCATTTGTATGGAGGAAAAAACATTTAAAGGTGGTAGGTATTGAAGGTTTTTATTATTATTAAAAACATTAAGACGATAAACAATTATAGTTTAATTTAGGTAAGTCATTAATAAATATAAATGTCATAATAGCCGTGGTGGCCTAGTGGTTTGAGTTATGGTCTCTCAAGCAGAGGGTTGTGGATTCGAGTCCGGGCTCGCACCTCTGAGTTTTTCGGAATTTATGTGCGAAATTACATTTGTAATTTCGCTGAAGGAAAACATCGTGATGAAATCTGTATGAAATTCAATGGTGTATGTGAATTTCCCAATCCGCACTGGGCCCGCGTGGGAACTACGGCACAAGCCCTCTCATTCTGAGAGGAGGCCTGTGCCCTGCAGTGGGACGTATATGAAATGTCATAATTAATAAATAATGCCTTTAAGAAAAAAAACTAACTTACCTACTTAAAAATATATATAAAAAGAAAACCCCGTCTAAATGATGTGAGATGGTGATTTTTTAAGACGATGAGATGTGAAAACTTGACGAACAAACATAACTACGTTTAGGATGAGCGTTTGGTCACACGCCTGACAACCTATACTCGCCTAGACTAGGTCAAGGCGATCTATGAAGTGCACCTACACCCAATAATTCTATATGTTTGTTTGTCTAGGTGACGGGCGCCTAAACTGGTGACATCACTTATCTCTGACCTAGAAAGAGAACAATTTTATCTTTGTTAATCTTAGTTGCGATAAACGCGTGAAACATTGTAATAATTGTTTCATGGTGTTATGTAAAATAGTTGTCACTTATTAAGGACCAGGGTACCTACCCACAAAGCAAGTAAATATTAATAGAAATAATTTATTGAATCAGGCGTTACTTTGCGGAGGTCCATATTAATGAACTAAAACAATTACTTTGCTCACCCGCGACCTTACAATAGTTACGTTTATGCAAGAAATGTGCGTTCATGCAGTTCCTCCACCTCCACACTGTACGAACACACACAAATCACATAAACCCAACCATCACCACCACCAAGCTACACTGACGCGTTTCGAACTCAACCAGAGCTCATCTTCAGAGTTACCACAACCGTATGCTATGCTACCAAATGTTAAATGTTAAGTTTAACATTTGGTAGCATAGCATACGGTTGTGGTAACTCTGAATATGAGCTCTGGTTGAGTTCGAAACGCGTCAGTGTAGCTTGGTGGTGGTGATGGTTGGGTTTATGTGATTTGTGTGTGTTCGTACAGTGTGGAGGTGGAGGAACTGCATGAACGCACATTTCTTGCATAAACGTAACTATTGTAAGGTCGCGGGTGAGCAAAGTAATTGTTTTAGTTCATTAATAGAAATGTTATCAAAGGTAATTTCCTCAAAGGTATAAGGTTACTTAAGGTGATTAAGATTGAATGACAATGCAAGTACAGTCAACAAAAATTGCAGTCAGTTAAAAAGCTCGTGTTAAAAATATACCTGCACGGTTTTTTAAAAACAAAAACCTATTTAAATCCATTTGGAGAAATCATGATGTTGATCGAATATGTATGTAAATCGATAGAAAATTTGCAAAAAGTCGCCAGTTTGTGAGATATTAGCTCCAATGTCGCTAAATGTCCTATTAAAAATAACAAAAAATAGGCACTAAGCTATAAAAAAATCTCGACAGTCTAGATGGCATAGATCTAGCGAATAAGCCAGTAAATGGTAGTTATCATGATTTTCTTGCATTGTTTTTTAAGAGGGCTTAATTTTTTGTCTGTCTGTGCTTGACGGGTCCACAGAAAGAACATGTCTAGTCACCTACGCTAATTTTTGAGTTATAGCAGTTTGAAAGTTAGACATCACTAACAATTAGATACTATGGTAACCATTTCTTGAAAAGTTAAAAAAAGTGTTTTCAGATATCCATAATTGAAGACATAGTACTTTGCGAGCATTTTGAGATCAAAACCTCAATTTTCAAAAAAGGTTTCTATAATCTAGACACTTGTTCTTTCCGTGGACTCTTCACTTATAAAAGAGTTTCGTAACTGATAACTGAAAGTGCAACTGATACTAAAAGTTTGGCAATCATATTTTTTTGGGATCGTAGAGGTGCACTAAGGGATTTTGAAATTCCAACAGAATAGGAAGCTAGTCAAAAGGACAACATTGTTTGTGAAATAGTCTTGGTTGAAGTACCAAAATGCAGGTAGTTTTGTAAGGCGAGAACGAAAACTTTGAGGAGGTAGAGTGGTTTTGATTTTTTGATCCAGTTGACATTACTCGGGGACTGATTATTGAAAATTCTTGTCGAAAGTGGCGACAAATTTTAAAAACGAGTAGAGTAGTAGAACATTGCAGCTCTAATTAATTAATATTTCCCAGTAATGTGATTTCTAGAATCGGTCCCCATTTACTATGTACCGTGCTTTTACAGATATCGACTGTTAACCTCCAAGACTCCTAACTGACATTTTTAAACTTTTTTTTTGCAATTCTACTTTTATGATCTCCAGTAAAGCAAACTTTTGGACTTTTGGATAGCAGGTCTACTTAGGCAATAAACCGTCGATATGCAGTAAATTGCAACATTACAAACTACGATTTATGGAATATAGCATTTTTGCCAAAATTATCTACAATATACCTACACAATTATCTTTACAATATCTGTAACACCATACGAGTATCATTTAAAATACGAATTCTTTAAATTTCAGATCTTTAATTAAAATATCTAGAAGACCGTTTCAGTCACGTAGAAAAGTACTAAGTATACATGTGAACGATAAAAAAATAATTTAAAAAAATATTACGTATGTAAAAGTATAAAATTTTACCTTGCTTCTCTGCTGAAAACATAGCTAGGTATTTATTGTTTATTATAGATATGGATGTCAGCAAAACGCCTGATTCGATCAATTATTTAAAAATATTTAACATAACAAACTTTATATTTCAAACTAAATACAAACTGAAATATAGATGCACAGAAAAAAACCCAAAAAAAAGACCAATGCTGGGAATCGAACCCAGGTCCTCAGCATTCCGTGCTGCGTGCTTACCCCTACACCATCACTGGTAAAGAAAAAAAAATAAAAAATAAATACAAGAAGATACTTCATACCTAACTTGATAACAAACTTTATTCTGATTTTTTTTTTAACTTTGACTAAACATTTCAAGTCCGACCACTGGCGTGGGTGAAATTAGACTTGCAAGTTTTAATCCGTATAAGCAAGCATTACAAGATTAATAAAATAATTCAAACTTAGTAAAATTTTGAATCCGTTTACGCAACTAAAATACACTTTTTGAACCACCTTCGACATCTTAGAACGCAAACATCTCGATAAGCGATTATCACCGGCATATTTACCTTGTTATCACGTGGCAACCAAACAAACACTCAAACACACTGGCAAACACAAAACGGCAATTCAAAGTCAACGTCAACTATTTTTGAGGTTATGATTTTGGTTTTTTAATTCAACTTTTTCGAACCGGCGTGAGCGTGGAGGCGAGAGCGCGCAACGTGCGGCCACTACGAAAGTTGGTATCGTACTGGCCGGCAAGACGAATCAATTTCAGTGGCGGCGAATGAATGAAATAGTTTCCATAGTTTTTCTTTTAATGGCACGCGGCTTCCTGAGACAGGAGGCAGTTCAGGCAGACGTCAACGGTTATTTATAATTGCATCGCGTGTTTTGGCGCCTATATATTTCGCCATGGAACTGTAGGTAAGTAAGTACGTATCATCTCATCTGCTGTTGCCATATCATGGCAGAAAGACTAGCCTTTACCATACTTTACCCGGTTCGCACGCGTTAAAAAAACATAAGGTAAACATCCCTGTGCTCGACACTGACCCAATACAGTCATGGCACCTTCAATCTTATGTATATCATAGTAAGAGAGGTGACAGATGGGTGTCTTCTACTGGGCGATAAGGTCGAGCATTAGTACGTTAAATCGCGACGCTTCCATACATTTAGTATGAAAACTGATTCTAGTGGCGCCGCGACGCGACTACGACGCGCCCCCGTCCCACGTCTCTTCTATTTGGCTTGCGCCTGAGAGTAAACATAGCGCGTAGCTTCCCTCACCAAGTTGTATGAAGAGTCATTATCATCATCATTTCAACCGAAAGAAGTCCACGATTTATTTATTATTTATTTATTTAACATAGGCCTCCTCCAAAGCTTGCCAAACAGATCGGTCCCGTGCCATCCGCATCCAACGCGATCCCGCAACCTTAACCAAATACAACACAAGTACTGGGTCTCATTTTATCTGCACCCGTAATAGGCGTAATATTTACTCGCAGTTTAACCGAAAATCCCTTAACGGCTGTTTAAAGTTACTTCTTGATAATTAAAATAATATTAACAAGTCCAAGTAAATTTTCGCTACTATAAAAGGTATAAAACAATTATTTTTTCCAAAAAATCCCAACACATCGCCATCGGTTAATGATCTTTGATAGGTGAATTTCAAAAGATAAGAATCGATAAGTTTGTACTGCACAGGGCCGGCAATTTGATTACAGACGCGTTTCCGCCATAATTAAAAACCGGCCAAGTGCGAGTCGGACTCGCGCACGAAGGGTTCCGTACCATTATCAATAAAAACGGCAAAACAACACGTTTGTTGTACCTATGGGAGCCCCCCTTAAATATTTGTTTTATTTTAATTTAATTATGTAACGGGGACGCGGGGGGCGGAGCAGTGACAAGCCGGAGACGTACAGTGACAAGAGTTTATTGATTACTATTTACATGCGCGTACACTACTGGTCGAGACTATCCCAACGGGTTGGAAGTAATCTAGACCCAGCAATGTATTTATTAGGAAGGTGACACTAAAACGACTCAGCAGAGGTGAGAGCGATTAGCGTGCACTGACTAGTACAATAAATAAATAAATAAATAAATATTAGGGGACAATCTTACACAAATCGACCTAGTTCCAAACTAAGCAAAGCTTGTACTATGGGTACTAGACGACGATAAACATACTTATATAGATAAATAAATACTTAAATACATAGAAAACATCCATAAGTCAGGTACAAATATTCGTGCTCATCACACAAATAAATGGCCTTACCGGGATTCGAACCCAGGACCTCTTGCTTCGTAGGAAGGGTCACTACCAACTAGGCTAAAGCGATCGTTAAACAACAATACAATACAATACAAATATTCTTTATTGATCACCAAAAAAAGTACAGGAAAAATATTAATAACAATAAAAATCAGGCAGACAATAGGCGGTCTTATCGCTCAAAAGCGATCTCTTCCAGACAACCAATAAGGCCGCACGTGAGAAAAGGAACTCGGATTTAAAGACAATGTAAACAAATGAACAGGGAAGGACCGACGACTGAGGATTAAGTTAGTGACAAATAGTGAGCTTTGAGGACCTACTACCTAATACCTACTTTCTAAAACAATTTTTTTTTTCGAAGGATTAATGGAAGCACGACAATTGGCGCCGGGCACACGTGAGGCCCGTCTACGTGACGTCACCGTCGTGCTACGCGTCTCGCTACGTCATCGGCTACGAGCTACGGTTCCCGGCCCGGCGCTACGAGCAACGCTACGACATTCACGAGCCGACTTATTTTATTTATGAGTGGAAGAGAATCCGGAACGGCGAGGGTAGTGAAAAGTCCAACGTTCGTTACGCGCTCCGGACATGTTACTACTGTCAAGAGAAACAAAAATGTTTAAATAAAAATAAAACCTCCTTCAAAAAACATCCAAAAATCTATGAAATGTTTTTTGAAGGAGGCTTTATTTTTTATTTAAAAATTTTTATTTTTTGCTTTTTTGTTGTTTCTGTATAAATAGATGCGTAGGATAAGGGATCCTATCGATGTTTAGAAAATTTTATTTCCGAAGGTTTAGAATCCCGAAAACTTCATTTAGTCCGAAAGCATTTTTTTCTGAAACTGTAAATATTTCAGGATTTATTTCAGGACCATCGTGTAGAACCCTTTAGGTTAGGTTAGGGTTGTTTTATTAAAACCCTGAAATATTTACAGTTTCAGAAAAAAATGCATTCGGATAAATGAAGCATTCGGGATATTAAATATTCGGAAAAAAAAAATTCTAAATTTTGATAGGTAACCGTAGGATAAAATCATCGGTTTGACTTCGAAATAAGTTTATGTTGAAAATTCTATTGTTGGGGTTGTGTCGTTTTATTACAGAGTTCCATGATACTTTCTGAATGCAAATGCTCGACTTGTCACCGAAAATACTAAAATCGCTATACATTTCTCTTGAAATTTTGAGGAGTTTCTTCAATTCCTCATGGATCCCATCATCAGAACTGGATTCTGGTAACAACGGAACCAACCTTGAAGCATGTGCTTTCAAACAACGAAAAAAATTTCCAAATCGGTTCAGAAATGTCGGAGTTCTGAGGTGACACACATTGCAAAAAAAACACACAACCGAATTGAGAACCTCTTCCTTTTTTGAAGTCGGTTAAAAAACAAAACGCTTTCACCTGAACAATTCGCCCAGCTTATGGACAGAATGCCTGCTCCTTCACAACCGCCTAGGGGCTCATTCATAAGAACTAGAAGATGATTCTGAAGTAGAAGAGACTTTCCTGTCTGCAGTAAATAATTTCAAGCGATCAGCGGACATCGGTGACCAGACAGCACTCAGCGAGTTACCCCTTCTGCTAAAAAGCAGTGCTTGAAAATGAACTAAAACAATTACTTTGCTCACCCGCGACCTTACAATAGTTACGTTCATGCAAGAAATGTGCGTTCATGCAGTTCCTCCACCTCCACACTGTACGAACACACACAAATCACATAAACCCAACCATCACCACCACCAAGCTACACTGCAGCAGTGCTTGAGTTTGGTGGCTTGGCGTGAAGAATGAGGTAACATCGCGGTTGGATTTCGAGACGCGTCTTCGCGAAAATTTTGCACCGGTTCGTGAGCCTTGCCTGCAAGGCGAGTTAACGGAAGAATTTGCACGACGTAAGCGACTGCTGTGCTCACAATTGCCGAGCCCCGGACAAACCGAAACAGTACAACTAGGTATGATATACGAATTGTTGCACTTGGATATTAGAGATAAGGTTCCACGCGCAGACGTAAACAACTTCAAGGAACTTCTCAAAGCGACTCAAGCTACTGAACACATCTTAAACGAGAAAGTTGCTGGACCTGCTAGCGAAATACTGCTGTGTCACTCAAATACAATAATACCTAATCTAATTTTTATCAACTGCTTAGAATATAAGTTTTATTCGATTATAAAAGTAAATTAATTAGTCCACAGCAAAGAAGATTAGTAGCGGATTAGCATTTGTAAGATACCAAATTAAAAACAATTAATTATTAACGAAATAGGACTTAGGATGATGTCGATATTACACGGAAACTCCGTTCCGTATCACAACTGCTATCACAAAGTAAAACGAGAGTGCAAAAACTGGAAACTGCACAACTCAGTCACTCTCGTATACTTACGGCGATTCTTACACTTTCTTGTAAAAAAGTATGGTGTCATGTTCATATCGGATTCAAACTAATCTAGGCTAAGTACATGAAATCCCATAACATTTTTACCAGCAATTAGAAAATTTTCACTATTACCTAAGTTTAAGCAAAAAAGAACTCTTTTCCCACAGCGCAAGCTTCATCATAACTTTCATTTACAGCTCAGGAAAAAGCTACACGACCAAATGTAAAAGACTATACTTACTTAATTATCAGCCGCACGTATTATCTTTTTCATTTGCTTGGGTTATCGACCTTCTTAGAGGCCCTTTCCTAACGTCTATTATCATCTATTATCTGAAGAATGTTTGCCAAAAGATCCTACTTGCGTAAGCGGTTTCATAATGCAACTGTGTTGCTATTTGAATTTAAATTCCAGTGGTTTTGCCCACATATTAGAAAATAGAAGTTGGGATCTGTTTGTTTTTTCACTGGAGTATTTAAATGTCACTAAATGTTTTTTTGCACAACGATCCAAGCAGATTGAATTACTTTACTTAAGGTGTTGTGCACCTGGTTCCTCTTAGTGATCATATTGCATAATGATACTATTGAATTAAAATAAACACCTGTCATAGATGTGGGATGGTAACACTATGTGGTTTAAACGTTATGCCTTGGTATTTTTGCTGATCGAAAGTAGTGGCCTTCAGGCATAGTTTGGTATACTTAACTCAGTTTTGGATGTTTTGTGGATTGGAGTGGATTGGATCCTTTTCGCTAAACTACGTCCATATATGCAACCAAGAAATTTCTTTTCTCAAACATGCTATGAAATATTGACGTAATGTTCCTTATAATACGCCACGAAGTGTCACGTTGAAGGTGCGGGCTAGACGAGAGGTCAATAATGGAATTTCATACAACATTGCTGGCCTTGGCCAGCAAAGTGATCGTCTATTGTTTCATACTATGACGTTTATAGGTCTATGGCATCATAGCATTTAGCCATTAAAAAAAAACTATAAGCAATATTTTGCGTATTGGTTCATTAAGACATTCTGCCACTACGTTTATTTAAGGTAAGGTAAGATGATGATGATGTTGGTGATGATGATGGTGATGTTGATGGTTTCGATGATGACGGTGATGATGATGGTGATGGTGGTGATGATGGTGATGATGGGTGATGATGGTGATGATAATGGTGATAACGAGATGATGATGATGGTGATGATGAGATGATGATGTTGATGATGATGATGATGGTGATGATGATGGTGACGATGGGTGATGATGATGATGATGATGATGGTGATGATGAGATGATGGTGATGATGGGTGATGGTGATGATGATGATGATGGTGATGATGATGATGGTGATGATGATGGTGATGATAAGATGATGATGGTGGTGATGATGATGGTGATGATGATGGTGACGACGACGACGACGATGACGATGATGATGATGATGATGATGCTTGTTTGAGAAAAACTCTATACAAGCCTTGGCCACGAACAGGGATTGCCGGCCTCGTATCTCTAGATGGCCTCGTTAACACTCGGCCATCTATAACTACTCGGCCGGCAATCCCCTATTTCGCGGCCGCTGCAGTAATGTACTATTATCACCCTAAGATTCAATGCGTAAATACGATCATGTCTCTTACTGTTAATGTTTTGCATGCCAATGTATCTGGCTAGACATGTCATAGCACATTAGAACTATTTTATAAGACCATTTTACCATGTCTAGAGCAAATAAATATTTCATTTCATTTCATTTCATTTCATTTCATTTCATTTCATTTCATTTCATTTCATTTCATTTCATTTCATTTCATTTCATTTCATTTCATTTCATTTCATTTCATTTCATTTCATTTCATTTCATTTCATTTCATTTCATTTCATTTCATTTCATTTAATTTCATTTAATTTCATTTCATTTCATTTCATTTCATTTCATTTCATTTCATTTCATTTCATTTCATTTCATTTCATTTCATTTCATTTCATTTCATTTCATTTCATTTCATTTCATTTCATTTCATTTCATTTCATTTCATTTCATTTCATTTCATTTCATTTCATTACTTTCGCCGAAACTCTCACATCTCCTTTTTCCCTACGGCATTCTCTTCGCCTGCCTCTACTTATGCTAATGCAATATTTATGTGTGTGTTTTCGCGGTAGTTTTATTTCAAAGATTGGTAAGTGAGAAGACTGGTTGGATCAATTTTCCAAAATCGTTATTTCCATAGTATAGTTAGCAAAATTTCCATTCGCATTTTTTCCCAGATGTTTTTTTTTCTCACTATGGTTCCATAGCCATATCATCGTCATAACCATTCAAATGCTAAAGTAAACTGTGTCAGTCTGTTTGTCCCCTGTTGTGCCCTGCTAGGGGACGTATACAGTCTGGGCCTATGATGACGATGATACAATCAACGATATATTTATGGATGATTACGCTGAACTGTCCTGTGTATACTATGTCATAATAAGAAAACAATGACTCACATTTCTCGCGAAACCTACTTTCAAAAACTATTTTTGAATATCCACAGTTCACAAGAGAACATTTTTCATAATTATAACTGTCGTCGACAGCAAAACATTTAAAATCTGATCAATCATAACTTTAAGTAGGTAGTTTCGAAGAAACATGAAAATCGTTTTTAAATAAATCTTGTCTTGTTGTTTTAATTTTTATTACCATAAGGTTGGTATTGGAATAGTTCAGGCGCAATAGGAATAAGCAACGTATTTTGTTTGGTTTTTGTGATTGTGTGAAATATGTATTGTCTTAAGTATATGGAAGAAGAGGGCGGGTTCTGCATGTGGTAAAGCATCTGCCGACCAAGAATAAATAACTTTTTTTTTGTAATGTGTTAATCGAAAACCATTCCGAGATAAATGCTTTTTAAAAAAATCGTTTTCTGTAGTTTTTAATTTTTAATATACCTAATGTAATGTATTTATTACACATCAAATAAGCAATGACCTTCATTTGACATTCGACATGTCGTGAAATATATGTTTTTCTTTATTCTGTTTGGATAGAATTATTTAGAAACCGCTTCCAAAAGTAATGATTGGGTATCAGGGAGGCCTATGTCCAGCAGTGGACGTCCTAAGGCTGAGATGATGATGGTGAATTTAATGTAATTTTAAAGTGTACTAAATGAAATAATATTTTAATTAGTTTCTATAGAAAAAAAAAATATCACGGGACAATTCACACCAATTGACCTAGTCCCAAACTAAGCAAAGCTTTTACTATGGGTACTAGACAACGGATAAACATACTTATATAGATAGATACATACTTAAATACATATTACACACCCAAGACTCGAGCACAAACATTCGTATTATTCACACAAATGTCTGCCCCGACCGGGAATCGAACCCGGGACCTCAAGCTTCGTAGTCAGGTTCTCTAACAACTAGGCTATCCGGTCGTCAAAATATAAAAACCATAGGTATTTTTTTTAGACATTCCCAATTATGCGCGACCTAACAATTCAAACCCATATGGCAATAACATGAGGGTTTGAATTTTGATGAAATTTGATTATGGTCATCATCATCATTTCAGCCGTAGGACGTCCACTGCTGGACATAGGCCTCCCTCATTGAGACGCCCAATCATTACGGTTGGATTACTTGCATCCACCCTGAACCTGCGGCCTTCACCAAGTCGTCCGTCTCATTGGTGGACGCCAATGTGTTGGTGGTTATGGTGTATGGTAAAAATATTGTAGTTCGTAATTAGCAACATTGGAGGAAAGTGCTAAAGTCGAAACTGGGGGCCTATATTTTAATCCCCCAAGAATGTGTTATAAACCAGTATAGTTGACTAAACGCCTTAAAATATCAAGCAATTTAATGAAGTTTCACCGAAAATGTAAACACAGCCGTGTCCGCTGAAAGCATATGAGGAAGTCACGGAGATTCAAAATGACCTAAACGCAGTAGCGAAGTTAATTTTAACACCATTACACGGAACTGATTTTTGAAATCACATCGCTCGAAGATATATTTCAGATTTTGTGTAGTTATCCCTACCTACTTATAATTTACTAGGTAAAGGTATTTTCCCGCGGTAAAAAGTAGCCTATGTCACTCAGTGATAATGTAGCTCTCTAACGGCAAAAGGATTTTTGAAATCGATCCAGTAGTTTCGGAGCCTATTCAATGCAAACAAACAAACAAACAATCAAATCTTTCCTCTTATAATTTAACTGTATAGATTTATAAATTATAAACTGTGCTTACTGGCTCAAATTTTAATTTTCATTTGGTGTTTAAATTTGTATAAAAAATAGCGTATGCTAGAATTTACCTACAATAAAATTGTCAAAAAGATGCACTGGCTGGAGTGTAAAGGGTTGACCTGAAAATCAGCTTTGTGTTCGCTGAGCCCAATATATTTATTTACTATCGATTCTATTCTAAGTGGCAAAAATCTCGCTCGTATTTATTTACCACTTTACATTACTTATTATTTATTTACATTACTTATTTACCACATTTCTAGCTTACCAGATTCTCATTGCACAACATTACAAAATTGAAGATTACTCAAGGAAGTGATTTTTTGGTGGAATGTCTTACTTATTTCGGACATCTGGGCCCAATTGCATAACAAAGTACAACTAATATTACAAGCGGAACTCTCGCTTCAGTTATATTAACTAGAAAGGGAGTTCCGCTTTTAATATAAGTTGTACTTTGTTATGCAATTGGGCCCTGGTGTAGTGGGAATGTAACAAATAAGGTAATGTAGTATTTTGAAAAAGCTGGTACTGGTGGAACTTGGTATTTTGCACAAGCAAAAAATTTGTAGGTATGTATTAATTATTTAATTAGGTACTAAACTACAATTCAAATAAAGTTTTCAACTAGTTGACCAAAATTAGTTTTGTTAGAGCTGTAACTTACTAATAGTAAATTTCAAATTCCTGGGACTGATTTTTTCAAATTATATCACCTGAAAATACCAAAATACTATGAAACTTATAAGAAAAGTTCGCACAATGATATGGTTATAGTGACACCTATCGCTACAAATTAAAAACAAAAGTTGTTGCTATTCCCCGCTAGATATCACTGACACAAGGTTAGTTCGCCTACTCACCAATAGATGGAATTATCGCTCACAAAATTCTGCAGTTATTTTCCTAATGTTTAGTTTGTAATTTATTGGAAGAAACTACCTATTATATTTTTGTTGCCGTCGTATGAAAGAAACATTTAAAACTCAATTTTCTCCTAACTTGAACTTTTTAAATGACTAACAATACTCTTTGATGACAGTAGGCGGCTAGCATAATGGTCTCCCGGAATATTTCGCCAGAATTGGCTTGCATAATTACGCACATTTTTTTCCAAACTCTGAAATTCTAAAGTGATGTAAGATAAATAAGCATATGAGCGATATCACCCGATCGGAATCGAGTCCGACTTTTTTACTCCAAAGTCAATGACTTCAAAGTAATTTAAAAAAGTCATCATTCTTAATTGTTCTAAAACTAAAAAGCCCTTTTACGTGGCCATGAAAATGCTAGAAGCGTGACGTCACGAGGCTAACAACCGACCTTGCCAGTACGTTGCCCCTCGGTAGGAATGGTAATTTGCCTGGAACTAAGCCACACGTTCAGCTTTAAGCTGCCTAAGTTAAGGCGAAAGAAGATAAAGTTGGTAAAAGGTTTTAAGGTCGTCGTAGCCTAGTAGTTTGACTTATGGCCTATCAAGCCGGTCGTGGGTTCGAGCCCGGACTCGCACCTCTGAGTTTTTCGGAATTTATGTCGCACCTTTTAAATTTACCATGAGTTTTTACGGTGGAGAAAACCTGCCACACCTGCGAAGAAATTTCATGATAATGTCGCATACTTAATAAGAAACTGACTCAATTCCAATTATTCTCGTTGCAAATATAAACTTTATGTAGAAAAAAAAAAACAAAAAAAAAACATACAGGAGAATTGAGAAATTAGGTTTCAAGAGATAGAGCCCTGTGACAGACGGACGGACAGACAGACAGATTGGCACCCTTTGGTTCATCATCATCGTCCCAACTTATATACGTCCCACTGCAGGGCACAGGTCTCCTCTCAGAATGAGAGGGGTTGGGCCGTAGTTCCCACGCGGGCCCATTGGGGATTGGCAACTTAACACACACCATTGAATTTCTTCGCTGGTGTATGCAGGTTTCCTCACGATGTTTTCCTTCACCGTAAAAAGCTCGTGCTAAATTTCAAATTAATTTCGCACATAAATTCCGAAAAACTTAGAGGTGCAAGCCAGGATTTGAAGCCACCACGGCTTTTTGGTACGGAACCCAAAAAAAGCTCCAACTCCTAACAAAATTACCTAAATAGTGAGGCATTTGACTACTACTAAGTACAGCTGCTACTCCGCTCGTATTTTCGATTCAACACAGATTTAAGTAAGTATGCCATTTTCGAACGGTATGGTATGGCGTCTCCATCCGTATATTGTCAGTTATTCCCAAAACCCGCACAAAGCGTTTTCGCTCTTCCTTCATCAACCGTACAGCTAAAGAGTGGAACTCCCTCCCTGCGTCTTTGTTCCCTGAACGCTACAATCGAGCCGTTTTCAAATCTACGGTGAATCAGCATTTACTAGCTCCGTGCTCCATCGTAGACCTCATCTTCGCTTTCCATCAGGTGTGATCGTCAAACAGAAGCCCATATTGCATAAAAAAGTGAAAAATTTCACAGGCGTGATTTCATAAATCGCCCCCTTGGTGGTGGACAGTGGTGGTAGATTAATTTGGAATCGTAAGTATATCGAGTGATGTTATTTCATGATTGGTCCCCGAGAGACCGATGTGCCACAAATAATAGTGTTTGAACGTTAGCAAACAATACCTAATTGGTTATTGCAGCGATTGTACAGTCGAGGCATAAATACATATGTCAAATATGTATGTAAACACCGACCTTATGATTAGTCCCCCAAGATTCGGTAAACAGACCAGTCCTTTAATATGGTACGGAAAATGCGCCTTAAGCATTCGTCTCTGTTCGGGGAAATAGAGGTAGAGGGCATGTGAGGCTCTCCCACAAGGGGCCTACCCACTAAAAACCGCATGGATTCCCTCGTTGCCATAGTGAACGCCACGGGAGCATGAAGAGACACCGCGACGCCCACTGGTCGCTCCGGGATGGGGCTCCTCTGTTCGACGTCGTGCGTTTCGGCTTAAACAGACCAGTCCTTTGCCATTCGCATCCAAGGCGTCCCTGCAACCTTAACCAGGTCGTCGCACCGTCTTGTTGGAGGCCTACCTAGTCTTCCGATCTCTGGACGCCATTCGAGAACCTTTTGGCTCCATCGAAAATCAGTTCTACGAGTGAGTGCCCTGCCCACTGCCACTTGAGTCTGGCGATTCTTCGAGCTATGTCGGTGACTTTAGTTCTTGCGCGGATTTCATCATTTACGACCTTGCTTGTACGTAAATAAGGAACACATTTACCTGCTGAGTAGGTGCCGTGATTTATAACTATCAACACTCACGGGACTTATCACGCAAATTATAATGTTGCATGCTAATATTTAGCAAAAAATTATGTGCAATTTTAAAAATGTAATCAAATAAAAAATAACCTAATATTTTCCTCGACATTTCGGTCACATTGCAGAGTCATTGAGTCATTGTCATCCCCTGAGTGATAATAGTTATGAGTGAAAAATTACGAAAGCTTAAAACATTAATATACCGTGATTTAGTTAAAACCAGGAAAACACAAAAAACATGTGCGCTATAATAGCAAGAAGCTCCACTTTCCATTTCATCATCAACATTTCAGCCGTAGGACATCCACAAAAATTAGACATTAATGACATTGCAATAAGAATCACGGCACGAGTAACCATGAATGAACTCGATCTATACAATGTAATTTCACAAGGGATGACTGCTGGACATAGGCCTCCCTCATTGACGCCCAATCATTACGGTTGGAAGCGACTGGCATCCACCCTGAACCTGCGGCCTTCACCAAATCGTCCGTCCATCTCGTTGGTGGACGTCCCACGCTGCGCTTGCCAGTCCGTGGTCTCCATTCCAGAACTTTTGGGCCCCAACGGCCATCTGTTCTGCGTGCTTTACAGCCTGTCCATTGCCATTTCAACGAGCTAATCCATTTTGGCACTTTCCATTTATTATTAGTTATGTTTCAACAATTTTATTAAGTTTTCTTTAACTTAAAAGTAACTCACTAACAAATCGATCCTTTCAAATAAACTACTCACAAAAATATGCACAAGATGAGTTCATAACCACATGAGGGCGATTCCGTCACTGCGCACTACATGGGTGCATTCCTTGCTTGCACTTGCACGCTGGACCATTAAAGTAATACCACATCCATCATCAAGACGTCCACCGCTGAATAAATACCTGCTCCAAAGAGTTCTATTTGAATGTGCTAACGTGGTGTTCGCATAATTTCGTAATACGCAAATAATATATGATTTTAATAAGAATAATAATGAACACTTCGGTAAAAATATAAAAAAATGCGCCAGTGACCCGTATAGGTGAATTGGTTGTTCGTTTTCCTTCCTCGATTCGTAATAAAGAAATATGAACACGATACATTGTCGATACGTTGAATCTCGGCTTGTCACACGAACGGGGTGGCACATGTCCATTGTCCATACTCCTGCTATCCTAGTGTGTGAAATAAAAATGCCTCAATTTAAGCTGAAGTTTCCGCAAAAACAAAGCCGGGTAGCTACCGATTGGTACTCTGTGAAAACACCATTTGAAATTGTTTGGCGGATTTACATATCTGCCCCCAGTATGCTATTCAACTAACCTTTGCAATTCAATTCAATTCCCAATTGATACTTCCCACTGCTTGGCGGGCACAGGCCTCCTCTTAGAATTAAATGGCTTGGGCCATAGTTCCCACGTGGGCCCAGTGCGGATTGGGAACTTCACACACACCATTGAATTTACTCGCAGGTGTATGAAGGTTTCCTCACGATATTTTCCTTCACCGTAAAACTCAGGTAAATTTCAAATGTGATTTCGCACATAAATTCCGGAAAACTTAGAGGTGCGAGCCGGGATTTGAACCCACGACCCTCTGCTTGAGAGGCCATAGGTCAAGCCACTAGGCCACCACCCGTAGGCATCCGTCATGAATGACGACAATTGTCGCCTTTTTCGTTTCATTTTCGGCGCTTCTTTTAATACGTAAAATATCATTGATGTTAACTACCTTATCGAAAAAAAGTTTTGTAGAGCCATGTTGTAGCTAGCCGCTGCATCACGAATGGGCCGACTAGTCTGGGGCAGTACAACCCTCTCACAGAACACCGGCGTGAAGCAGCGGTACTCCTGCTGTGTTTCGTACGGTCAGTGAGAGCGTCGGGGGTCCAATACCTCTCCCCCTCCTCCTCCCCTATTCCCTCTCCTTTTTAAAGGCCGGCAACAGATCAGTGCGACTCTCTTTGAGTTGTTGATATTTATGAGCGGTGGTGATCATTTTCCATCAGATGACCCTCAGTTTTTTTTTATTGTGAGAGGAAGGCAAACGAGCAAGCGGGTAATCTGATGGAAAATGATCACCGCCGCCCATAAATATCAACAACTCAAAGAGAGTCGCCAATCTGTTGCCGGCCTTTAAAGTAAGTATAAACCCTTTTCTTGAAAGCCCCGATGTCATAGTTGTCTGGAAACACTGCTGCCGGAAGCTGGTTCAAGGAACTCCCCACAAAGAACAAAGCTCATGCTTCACCGTGTTTTTGCAAGCTGCGCAGGCGGCGGACAACGAAATGAGTCACAGATTAGAACCAATTCAGTAAAGAATACCCTTTTTTAACTGCGCTTGAGGTGCTAACAGGCAACAGGAAAAGGAAAACACTCTTGGTGAGTTCACTAATGTTAAATATATACAGGGAAGTTCGATTGGATTTCAATAAAATAATTTGGCATCAAGATTGATTTTGTAAGTCACACCTGGGTATACCTTGGGAAATTATTATTATATTCCTACAGCTTTTGCCCGCGACTTCGTCTGCGAAGAATAGGGGTATAATAAATAGCCTACGACCTATTCTCAGATGTATAAAATGTGCGTTTGTAACGAAACGTGGCAAGAAATATTCAGATTGTAAAATATGCGCTTAGGCTAAATTACGTTCATAAAAAATGCACACTTGAAAAAACACGATCAGGTAAAAATGCAATAGGGAAAACCTACCGATAACAAATTGTATTTTTAAATGCATTCATTTTAAAATTCTTTCTCCAAATTTGGGTTTTGTGAGACGCTATCTAGTCCCAAAATAAATAAATATTCCACGTGAGTAAAGTCTACAAAGTCTAGTGTACAGATATAGGGATGTTAGAAGAGTACAGTCACGTGGCAAGTCACGGCTGATCCCATTGGATGAATAAAATAGTTGACCTTTGCACGCGTATGCTAACAACCTGACGTCATGTGGGATTTTACAATGAAGAAAAATGTATTTCGGGGAAAATCTCGAGAAAAATCGCTCACTCATCTCGGCCCTAGGTATATTACGTCCAGGGCACAGGCCTCCACTCGGAATGAGAGCAGTCGAGGCATAGTTCCCGCACGGGGCCAGTACGGATTGGGAACTTCGCACAGACTGTGTACAGGTTGTAGGTACACGATGTTTTCGTTCACCGTAAGAAAAGTACGTCAGTCGTACTTATTAAGCTATCTATCTATCTATCTACAGCCATTGTCCGTCCACCGCTGGACGTAGGCCTCCCTCATATTGCGCCAACATTCGCGATCCTGGGCTTCCCTCAACCATCCACTGCCAGCTGTCCTCCTAAGGTCATCAGTCCAACGTGTCGCAGGGCGTCCCACACTACGCTTTCCTAAACGTGGTCTCCACTCCAGGACACGTCTGCTCCAACGATCGTCAGTTGTACGGGAAACGTGACCAGCCCATTGCCACATTGTTTGTTTACATTGTTTGCAATTTCAATTGACTGACAGTTTAGGCAACGCTTGTGTTATGGGTACTAGGCAACGGATAAACATACTTATATAGATAGATACACATACTTAAATACATATTAAACACCCAAGACCAAACATTCGTATTTTTCATACAAATATCTACCCCGACACGGGAATCGAAACCGGGACCTCAAGCTTCATAGTCAGGTTCTCTAACCACTAGACCATCTAGTAGTATAAATATGACACATTACATTACCATTACACTTGGCCCCGTTTTCTTATTGGCTTGATTAATCCGCTGGCGGCACTCGTTGGTCTAATTTAGGTGTTCACAGCGCATGACGCACTCGAACACGTCTTTATTAGGTCTCTTTGACAACACAACTTAAAAGCTATGCGAGATCAATGCTTTACCTGGGTCATACGGGTCATTGTTTTATTTTTCGGCCAGTAGTTGTTGTAATGTGCTCTTCAAATATATTTTTTACAAAAACGGTAAACTGCTCGGTTTTATTATTAAACATTTAAATAGGTACATAATTATTAAGCTTACATTTAAAACTACACTACGTATAAAAAGTAATCATTATTATCTATAAAGTAGGTAACGCAGTGGACGGACATGCATGTCCCCGCCATTTGTATGAAAATTGGTGTATTCTCCGCTGAGTTACCAATTTTTTTCACAGAATTTCTTTAAATTTAAAGTTTTATTGCTTTAAAAGATTAAATTTAGTTATTTTAGTTTTTATATAAGTTATTTACACTTGAAAAAATCACCAGGTATGCCTTATATTTCACAAAAGATTAATGGCTGAAAAAATAAAGTAAGTAAGTAAGTAAGTATATTTAAAATAATGGCCCATACGCATTTTTTTGCGCCTCTCCAGTGGTGGTGGTGGTGAAGCCTACTAACAACCCGATTCCCCGGGTTGATTAAACTTTTGAAGTTGCTGAAAAGAAAAAGAAAGAAAGAAAAACATTTATTCGTGACATTTTTATAAAAACAAAGAAAATTAAACTGAGACAAATATTGTCACGAAATGGTCCCAACTCAGCATAATTTTAACGACCGTTTAGCCTAGTTGGTAGTGACCCTGCCTACGAAGCAAGAGGTCCTGGGTTCAAATCCCGGTAAGGACATTTATTTGTGTGATGAGCACGAATATTAAATTTGTTCCTGAGTTATGGATGTTTTCTATGTATTTAAGTATTTATTTATCTATATATGTATGTTTATCGTCGTCTAGTACCCATAGTCAAGCTTTGCTTAGTTTGGGACTAGGTCGATTTGTGTAAGGTTGTCGCCTAATATTTTTTTTATTTTTATTTTAATGTCAACCTTGCAGCTGACGCTGGTCTTCCGTTGGAACCATTTTAGCCACAGTTTTAAAAATAAATAAAGGCAACAATGAACTCGAAAACTAAAATTTGACACTAATGGCCGGCGCCCACTGACGGCATGGCACGGCGTGGCATTTTATTACTATCAAGTTATTTTGAATCTTATTTCAATGAGTTTAGAATTCATGTTACTTTATTTCGATACCACGATGCCGCGACGTCCTGAGGGCCGATGCCACGCATAACCAATAAAGTAACATGAATTCTAAACTCATTGAAATAAGATTCAAAATAACTTGATAGTAATAAAATGCCACGCCGTGCCATGCCGTCAGTGGGCGCCGGCCCTAAACAATACTTACACTAACCTATTAATAAATAATATACAACACAAAAAACAATAATACTTACACTACTCAGAAGAAAAACAACATGATTGATTACATCAACCACAGTTGTCTCCATACATCCATTCATTCCCTTTGCCACTTAAAAGGTTAAAAAAGAAAGCGTTGAAAAATTAATGACGTGGCATGTCGTGGGGTTTTATGGTCAGACAAATAATTTTGCTGCACTTTCAAGAAGAGGATAAATGAGGTTTTTAATTTTTTTTTGCTCAGGCTTTACTTGCAAAAATTTTCACGCCCCACCAGTGGTCTCTCCTAAGGATATGGCAAAAGTTAAGGGTACTATAGCCAAATTTTTTTTGTCAAGTCTACATCGGCGAGTGGAACGCAAAACCAAACTTTAACCTCTTCATCTAGTTGTGACAGCCAATGAAATGCCACACACGCCAACGTCATCTATACATGAACAATATTTCAACTCGAAATAAACCCTTCTACAATGGATTTTTCTTGCGGTTTTCGCAGATAGATGAAGCTTAAATTGGAGCAACATATAAGCTTTGTTTTGGACCGGATCCAAGGATATAAGCTTTGTTTTGGAAAAAGGATAACATTATAATTAAGTACTGAAACTATGGACATTCCAAATTTGGTTAATGATTATAATAAACTAGCTTTTGCCCGCGACTCCGTCCGCGTGGAATTAGTAATTTGGGCAGCTTATTTTTTTATCCAATTTGCTTTTTTATCAATTATGGCTGTCCTTAGTTCCTCGATATAAAAAAATACCCCCCCCCGAACCCCCCCGCACACCCGCGTTCACATTCACCACCGTACTCCCAAGTCAAGCGTGCCTATAAAAGTTTTACTTCAAAAACCCCCGATTTTGAAACATTCTTCCGCTCCGTTCCGCTCCTATTGGTGTTAGCGTTATGATATATAGCCTATGTCCTTTCTCAGGCTCTAGACTATCTGTGTACCAATTGTCATTTAAATCGGTTCAGTAGATTTAGCGTGAAAGCGAGACAGACAGACAGACAGACAGAGTTACTTTCGCATTTATAATATTACCTAGTTAGGATTAGGATTTGACCCACACGGTAAAGGAAAACATCGTGAAAAAAACCCGTACACACCACAGAAGGAATTCAATGGTGTGGCCCAAGTTCTCTTATTCTGTAAGCAGAGCAGTACCTCTACCATGAGTTTACACTAGTTTACGTGACCGTACTCGCTAGCGACGGCGTAAATTATTTGTATGGAGAATTGTACAGCGCCTCTAGCGGTCACTTACGGAAGTACAATTCTCCATACAAAACATTTACGCCGTCGCTAGCGAGTACGGTCACTGTGAACTAGTGTAAACTCATGGTAGAGGTACTGTGCGCTGTGCCCAGTACCACTACCATGAGTTTACAATGACCGTACTCGATAGCGACTGCGTAAATGTTTTGTATGGAGACTCCAATGGTACCTGTGTACTTAGTCTGGGACGATTTCTAACTAACATAAAACCTATAAGTCAACGTACTTGTTGAAGCACTTAGTTTTCGAAAGCTAACCCCTACTTTCACCGCGGAACTTGTTTTGCAGTGACGGTGTGCTATATTCCATGAGCTAGACATAGTCTGGGCTCGAAAGCTCGAGCTTTTAGATATTCATTCATTCCAGCCTATATAAGTCCGACTGCAGGGCACAGGCCTCCTCTCAGAATGACAAAGCTTGGGCCGTAGTTCCCACGCGGGCCAAATTTACGATATCAATAAATAAATAAAATAAATAAATAAATATCAGCGGTTAACGACCGCTTCAGCCTAGTTGGTAGTGACCCTGCCTACGAAGCAAGAGGTCCTGGGTTCAAATCCCGGTAAGGGCATTTATTTGTGTGATGAGCACGAATATTTGTTCCTGAGTTATGGATGTTTTCTATGTATTTAAGTATTTATTTATCTATATAAGTATGTTTATCCGTTGCTTAGTACCCATAACACAAGCTTTGCTAAGCTTACTTTGGGACTAGGTCAATTGGTGTGAATTGTCCCGTGATATTTTTTTTTTTTTTTATCATGGGACAATTCACACCAATTGACCTAGTCCCAAAGTAAGTTTATCAAAGCTTGTTATGGGTACTAAGCAACGGATAAACATACTTATATAGATAAATAAATACTTAAATACATAGAAAACATCCATAACTCAGGAACAAATATTCGTGCTCATCACACAAATAAATGCCCTTACCGGGATTTGAACCCAGGACCTCTTGCTATACGATACCACCTCTCTCTTGCTGCTTGCTTGACGATATCAATAGGTTTGTATTTGTACTACTTACCTATTATTGCTCTTCAGAGGATACGATGCGCATTATTTCTCCATACAAACATAGTCCCCTGTTACCTCCCTGGATCATTAACATTAAAACAAATATTTTTTAACCCCCGACACAAAAAGAGGGGTGTTATAAGTTTGACCGCTGTGTGTATGTGTGTGTCTGTCTGTCTGTCTGTGGAATCATAGCTCTTAAACGGGTGAACCGATTTGGATGCGGTTTTTTTATTAGAAAGCAGGTTTCTTGGCGATGGTCCTTAGATATGTTTTATCGAAATCGGTTCAGCGGTTTCAACGTTATCAGCTCTTTTGTTAGCTGCAGAAGGGAGCTTAGACGCTAATTGGACATTTACTTTATGTTCAAACATACGTGTGACATAATTGAGCTGGGGGTTTAAATTTTTTTAATTTATAGTTATTATCGTAAAATCTATGTATATCTATCACGGTCATGGCCCTATATTTGTTTTTTTTTTTGTTTTCATATTCCAAATACGTATACCTATCATCAGAAGTAGGAGCCTTCAAAAACTATGGAAATTGCCTAATCTCAATGTCATTTTCAGACAGTCGTAAATAAAAAATTAGTCATATTAACAATAAATAGAAAAAATAGCGGCATAGCCAAAGCCTTCCTCTAATTATTTTTGAAAAACATATTCTAGTTTTAAGTCATAGTCAAGTTTTTGAAGAGAAAATAGGGGACTAGGTGGTTAAGGTGGTTCATAAGCATGAAATAAAAAACTAAAAAACACGCTTTAAAAAATAATAAATAAATTTTAATAAATTTCAATTCACTATTCTTATAGTGCAGTAAAAAATCTTAATAAGCAATTATTATATTGTTATATCCAGATCAAAATTTGTAAACAATTCTAAATATTGATAAAATAAATAATAATAGTTTAAAATATTTTATTGTAAAAAAAGCGTGGGGTGCATGGTGTCAATTGTCAAGGATTATCATTTTGATAACATCTTAAAAAGCACCCCACGCTTTTTTTACAATAAAATATTTTAAACTATTATTATTTATTTTATCAATATTTAGAATTGTTTACAAATTTTGATCTGGATATAACAATATAATAATTGCTTATCAAGATTTTTTACTGCACTATAAGAATAGAGAATTGAAATTTATTAAAATTTATTTTTTGTTTTTTAAAGCGTGTTTTTTAGTTTTTTTAAACTATTATTTATTTTCTATTTTTTAGTTGCATTTTTTTTCTTTCTAACTTTACCCCCCTCACCTACAACCCCCAAACCCCCTAAACCCAACCCCCCAACATCGCCCACCCCATTTCCCCAACCCCCCCCCCAAACCCCACACCCTTACTCCCAATCCCCTTACCCCCTCCTCATTTTACAAACCCCCGAACCACCTAAACCCAACCCCCCTAACACCGAACCCCCCAAACCCCCCAAACCCCCGGAACCCCCCCTCCCCCCCCACCCCGCCACCTACCGCCCCCCCCTTCCAGTTCCATCATCAAACCCTTGTTACCATCTAGGCCTCTTACCCCCTCCCCATTTCCCACAACCCCCCAAAATCACTTACCCCCGAACCCCCCAACACCCCCACCCTATTCCCCGTAAGCCCCCCCCCATCTCCTAACCCCAACCGCCACACCCTAACCCCCAACCCTCTAAACCCCCGACCCCCTTACCCCATACCCCATCCCCCCCCCCCCCCCCCCCGCCACCTACCCCCCTTCCAGCTCCATCATCAGACCCTTGTTACCATCTAGGACCAAAGTACTCGTCAAAACGAATCAAACGAGCCCAAACTCGATGGGGTTGTTTCGTTTTATTGTGGAGTGCCTTTGGCCATCTTCCAGCTCCATCATCAGACCCTGGTTACCATCTAGGATCAAAGTGCTCGTCAAGACGAATCAAACGAGCCCAAACTCGACGGGATTGTGTTGTTTTATTACATAGTTCCTATGGCCACCATCCAGCTCCATCATCAGATCAGCTCCATGTTACAATAATATTGCATTGTCATCCAATTTACACATATGTGCAAAATTTCAGCTCAATCGGAAACCGGGAAGTGGGTCAAAATCGCGCCCTAAGGAGTCGGTTACAAACATACAAACATACAAACATACAGGTGTAAAAAACAGGCAAGGACTTACTTAGCTCGCCTTTAGTTATGCTTAGGAAATAAAAGTAGTTTGCATTTAATCGAGATATTCTGTATGTTTTCTTTTATTTCTACGGCTTACCAGGGGGGTTCCACTCCGCAGTTTAGGTATGTTCGGCCGGCGCACCTCCCGGGCAGGCGTATGACAGTAGGTTGTCGCTCGGCTATCGGTTCGCACGCTAGCCGCGTCCCGCGTAATTAAGCACCTTTTTTGTGTTTTTTTGCAACAAACAATGACTTCTAAACGATTTTATACCTACTTACTTAACTTACTTACTTACTATACTAAAGGTAGTTTACTGAATTAATACACACTTGTTATCTTTCTTGATTTATATCAGCGAGTGCGAACCCTCTGCTCTTGGTTTCGGATCAGTGGCGCCCAACGGAATATGAACGCCCGTATCACACGATAAGTTTCAATTTCGCGTGCAAGCAGTTAACGGTCGTAAGAGTAGGCCTTCGAGTAGGCAAATAAAAATACTTAAAGTTGACTTTTGTTCGAGAGCGATCCTTCTGTACGTTAGTACTACTAGTTATTCTGTGACCTAACTTGATGCAATAAAGGTTTATCAAGAAATTCCCCATGCAATATAGCCTTGATAAGGCAACGATGTTACTCTTGTTGAGGAATGCAATTAAATTGCAATTTTCTTTTGTTCAGTTTCAAATAAAATTAGAAGTGCTGATGACGATGATAACCTCCTTGACGTGTCGGTGAACAAAAACATCCAGAGGACACCTGCGTACGTACACCTGTGAACCAAATTGCATTGTGTGTGATGTTCCCAATTTACAATGGGTCCGCGTGGGATCTACACTCTACAGCCCTATCCTTCTTGATCTGAGAGGTTTGACCTCTGACCTCCTAAGCGGAGTGTCGTGGGCTATGAGATTTTCGGAATTCTACGAAGCTACGCTATGTTTAATTATTTCAATGGTATGTTTGAAGTTCCCTGTCCGCACTCACGTCACTTTGAATTATTAGATTTTTTTTTATTTTACCCGACTGCCGGAGGGTTATTACTTACGAGTACATGGTAAACCTGTCACAAAAACCTTTACCAATGTGACAACTTGTAAATAAAGTGTTGATTTGCAGAAACAGAACCAATCTGCATATAGATACGAAGTTATTTCGAGTGTGAAATTTGGAGGAGGGGGTGCGGGGTATCATAGGGGGGATGAAAATTTCATTGATTTTTCCGTAGGATGCACCGTTTTCAAGATATTTGACAAAACACCGGTTCTCGTCCGATCACCGAGGTTAAGCAACGGGCGCGGTCAGTACTTGGATGGGTGAAAGTGTCCGCCTGGTTTCATTTTTAGGGTTCCGTAGTCAACTAGAACCCTTATAGTTTCGCCATGTCTGTCCGTCTGTCTGTCTGTCTGTCTGTCTGTCCGCGGCTAAGCTCAGAGAACGTTAGTACTAGAAAGCTGTAATTTGGCATGAATATACATATCAGTCACGCCAACAAAGTTGTAAAATAAAAAACAAAAAAATATTTTTTTTTAGGGTACCTCCCATAGACGTAAAGGGGGGGTGTTTTTTTTTTCTCAACTAATCCTATAGTGTGGGGTATCGTTGGATAGGTCTTTTAAAACCATTGTGGGGTTGCTAACATGATTTTTCTATTCAGTGATCTGTTTGCGAAATATTTAACTTTAAAGTGAAAATTTTCATTAAAATCGAGCGTCCCCCCCCTCTAAAATCTAAACTGTTAGGTGGAAAAATTTGAAAAAATTCAGAATGGTAGTAAATATATCAAATTTACTAGGAAAATTATAGCGGCTAAGATTGCTTGGAAATTATTTGTAGTTTAAGAGTAAATAGTAGCCTAAGGTATAAAACATACCTAAACTTGGATGATTCCGTACACATACGAAATCCTTAGAAAAATATTACTTGATTTTTTTGTAATGGCTACGGAACCCTACCTTGTGCGTGTCCGACACGCTCTTGGCCGGTTTTTGTTTTTTGAATGTTTTGTTATGACGTTGTCACGTTAAACTATCGTCCGTAAAACAACCGGTTTTATGAAACTTTTTTGTCCGTATTCGGTAGGTCTGAGAATTTTGTTTACCCCCTATTCTTCGCAGACGGAGTCGCGGTCAGTAGCTAGTAGACTAGACTATATTAGGATAGTCCAAGGACAATAACAAAACATAAATATGAACAGAAGCATTGCGTCGTCTATACCACTTTTAGTGATCGAACTGACTTCAAATTTGGTATACATATGTATGACAAAGCAAGTACAGGCCACACAAAGGTACACTTCACATTTCAAATCGCGTGACCGCACACATCGAAAGCGTACTCGTAAAACCTCCTGCTCTGTAATTACTGACCAGTGACCACTATAGCTCACGGATTGGTGTGGTCCACTATTAGAGCCAGCCGACTTTCCGTGTAATTCTGTATCACCGTTAGGGCGACCGAAGCGTGAAGATCTCTAGATGTGAGCAAGACAAGCCATAAAAAGTGACCCGATTCGATTTTTAGGGTTCCGTAGCCAAATGACAAAAAACGGAACCCTTATGGATTTCTCATGTCTGTCTGTCTGTCTGTCTGTCCGTCCGTATGTCACAGCCAGTTTTTTCCGAAACTATAAGAACTATGCCGTTGAAACTTGGTAAGTACATGTATTCTGTGAACCGCATTAAGATTTTCAAAAAAAAACAAATTTTGAGGGTTCCCCATACTTAAAACTGAAACTCAACATTTTTTTCATCATACCCAATGGATAGGTCTTCAAAAATAATATCGAGGTTTTTAATATTTTTTTTTTCTAAACTGAATAGTTTGCGCGAGAGACACTTCCAAAGTGGTAAAGTGTGTCCCCCCCCCCTGTAACTTCTAAAATAAGAGAATGATAAAACTAAAAAATATATATGATGTACATTACCATGTAAACTTCCACCGAAAATTGGTTTCAACGAGATCTAGTAAGTAGTTTTTTTTTAATACGCCATAAATCGTAAACCGCATTTTTTTATAGATAATGGTACGGTACCCTTCGTGCGCGAGCCCGACTCGCACTTGGCCGGTTTTTTGTCCTAATGTTTAGCTGGCATAATTAGTTGTTGATCTGAAACTTGTACCATGTGTAGATTTCTGCTTTTGGAATTATTGATCGTTTGAAATTTAAATGAATCGTGTTTTGAGCAATCGTGTGTTTTTTGACGACCGGATAGCCTAGTTGTTAAATAACCTGACTACGAAGCTTGAGTGAGGTCCCGGGTTCGGTTCCCAGATATTTGTATGAAAAATACAAATGTTTGTTCTCGAGTCTTGGATGTTTAATATGTATTTAAGTATGTATTTATCTATATAAATGTGTTTATACGTTGTCTAGCACCCATGGTACAAGTTTTGCTTAGTTTGGGATTAAGTCAATTGGTGTCAAATTGTCCCATGTTTTATTTATTTTTATTTATTTTATTTTATTAAATGTCAAGAACTGTTGTTAATTGCATTTATATTTTTAAGAAGACTTGGACGTATAAAGTTAAACCAAATTACTGAGTGCAGACAATCTGGCCTAAAGTAGCACGTTCCTTAAATCCTTATCCTTACAAACATTATAAATGCGAAATTAAGTCTGTCTGTCTGTTACATTTTCACGCCTAAACCGCTGAACCGATTTGTATGACATTTGGTATGGAGATAGTATGAGACCTAGGGAGGGCATAGGATAGTTTTAAATCTATGTCACACAAAATATCTTAATAGTAAAAGTGATATAATGACTCTACATATTATTACTCAGGCCTTTTGTAAATAAAATTAATTGTATCTCTTGTTATTTTGTACTGAAACTATTTGAATAAATTATCTTATACCTACAATCTACTATACAATAAAATACAAATATTTTTTACTGAACACCAAAAACAATACAGAAAAATTAATAAAATAAAATTCAGGCAGCCAATAGTCGGTTTTATCACTCAAAAACGATCTCTTCCTGACAACCAATGTTGGATACATGTAACAATATGATCTTATTTGTCTTATTTTATCTTATTATCGCTTAAGTGAAACGCGTTTTTTTCTTATTTTTTCTACAACAGTTATTACTTGGTTTCACGCTCGGTAACAGGTTATCATTGAGTTTTAGACATACTACATACATATATATATTAGTTCTTTAGAAAGAAAGAAGGAAAGAAAGAAATATTTATTTGTGACAACTAACATAGACAAAAGAAAATTAAAACAGAATAAGCAATAAAAGCAAAAATAACAGAATGAAAAAAGAAAAAAATAACATGCTTGTGTCACGAAATGGTCCCAAATCAGCAAAATATTGCCAATCATGCGAACGGCGCTGATCTTCCTCTTCTTGCGGTCTTTAGTACAGTCGCCGTCATAAACATAAGAACTGTCTAGGTGTTAATATCTGAACACGCATTTAAACGATTAATAATACGACACGGCCGCGTTCAGGCATTTTTGAGTACATATACTTCGGTATTTTAGCATTAGAAATAAGGTAAACAATCTTGACGAGTCTTTTTATTGAAAAACTATTACTTATGAAACCAAAAGAGTGTAAATGACCATATTTCCTTTCAAATTCTTACATACTTGCTGTGACTTATTTATCAAAAGTGTATTTTAATAAAAAGAGACGTCTAAATGGGTTTTTAGGTTTTTTTTGCTCCGGCTTTACTTTAACAAGTTTGCTATGAAGTAAGTATCTTTTTGTATTTTTTATTTTTCAACTTCATTTTTTTTTTACTTTTACGGTCATCCCGTTTACTGGGGTTTTTTCTATGCATCCATGTTTCAGTTTGTATTTAGTTTGAAATATATCCGGCTTTACTTGCAAAAATTTTCACGCCCCGCTACTGCACGTAATGATCGCTTAAATATAACTTAGACAGCTCCGATGTTTATGATGGTGACTGTACGAACTGCTCTTACGCAGAAAACGCGTTAAATCAACAGTAAATATTGACCGAAAACTGAGATCGTTCTCATACTTAACGCATACAATACATCCTACAGCATGCATTCGCCTGTAGAATGTCCACAATGTGTCGCATAGAAACGTGGCTGACGTCATCGACGCAGGCGCAGCCAAGATTAACTTGCGAACGATGGTCTCGCATCCATTACGGACGGTATACTTAGATCAAATATAAGTCTTTTTTTTTTATAGTGTTGCCAATGTTTTGCAAAATCCGTAGAAATATGGAATAGTCACTGGTTTTGTAAATTTTGCTCCAAATGCAATACCAATTTTAAAAATTAAATACTTTCATCATCATCATCATTTCAGCCGAAACGTCCACTGCGCATGTCCTGCGCCATCCGCATCCAACGCGTTGAGCAAACTTAACCAGAACCAAGTACTTTAGATGTATGTAATTTAATGACATTGTAGATGTGTTTAAAAAATATATACCTATTCTTACGCATTTCCAATGTAATTTGGAACGTAGGAGTCGTAGCTTCTAATAGTTGCGATGGATGTTACCACACGCCCCTGTTGGCGTATGTAAGCGATTAAGAATTTCGGGGGAGTCGGTTGGATGCGACGTGGTTCAATTGGTAGAACACCCGTTGGGGCGCATACCCAGGAGACGTGGGTTCGAATCCCACCGGTGCACCCGAAAAACTTTTTCGCTTTTAAATAATATATACCTTGTTGCATTTCTTGCCGGATTTTTCTCAATAGGGTTTTTCTGAACCGGTGGTAGACTCTTCGACGTTCATGGGAGCTTCAATTGAAGCCTGTATTGAATAATACATTTTGACTTTGACTTGAATGTCACTACAATCAACGGCTACTATGAAGTAAATCCTGACACATGGCACCACTTTTAACTCATTCTGAGAGGAGGCCTGGGGTGATGGGTGACATTGTCAATATTCAGAAACCCCATAGTTATGTAATGAGTCAGGATTTACTTCAAACGTCATCACTTGATACAGGTAACGGGCCACAATTGACACCAGTCACAAAGTTAAGTTAGTTATGGGTCCAAGGTAAAGGATAAACATATATTATTTATTTTTATTAGCAATACGGCTGCTCACCGAATCTAAGATTATTTAAAAGCGAAAAAGTTTTTCGGGTGCGCCGGCGGGATTCGAACCCACGTCTCCCGGGTATGCGCCCCCACCTGGGTGTTCTACCAATTGAACCAAGAAAGAACCAATTGAATTAAGTGATTAAGAATTTCGGGGAAGTCGGTTGGGAGCGACGTGGTTCAATTGGTAGAACACCCAGGTTGGGGCGCATACCCGGGAGACGTGGGTTCGAATCCCGTCGGCGCACCCGAAAATTTTTTTCGCTTTTAAATAAAGGATAAACATACCTACATATTAATTAAACACCTAAGACTGAGACTCGAGAACAAACATTAGTATTTTTCATATATGTATAATATGAGAAGACAACAAAAGTAGCTAGATTTAGGAACTAAATGTCTGAATTGACAACACAAATAAATGACTGTTAGTGCAAACTCAAACACAGACTTTTGTTTTTATTATTAGGACGTATGCTCAACGAAATCTAAGTTTTTTATTGTAACTTTGAAATTAAAACTGTCCATTTCGCTTTGACTTTAAGCTCGTTTCTATAATAAAATCGGCTCTACCAACAACTAGATAATTTAGTATCTTACCGACTCAAGTGTCTTCAAATATAGTTCAAGTACGTAAATCATTAATTAATTCCAAATTTCTACATTTGCACTATTTTTGTATACGTTTACGTTATTTAAAGCGACATGACGGTAGAGTATGGAAAATGTCTACATTAAGTATTAATTAATCAAATCACTAAATACTTTGTTTTTTGCATGTCCAAGTTTTTTAAAGTTGCAGATTTTTCTATTCAGGTTAGATTAGAACATAGTGCATTATTATATCTAAATTAAATACTGCACAATTACCCGCTGTAATACTTTATGATCAGATAAACTGGCGATAGCGTATTTTATCAGATTAATACTAAACTGCTTCACATGTTCAAAGTCACCATCACCGCGGACAAAGACTACGTAACAGATACGGCACTCGAGTCTGATAGCCGATATATTCACCTAACAGCCGTAATATTTACTACGTAAACGTGGCGACTGATGTGAGCATTTGCTCGATGTGAGCGTTACAAGTCGAATATTCGGCACGTCAGTACCTACAGCGAGCGATTGCTCTCGGTTTTTTGGCGAATCCCTTTGAATGTTACATTACACGTCAGTCGCTAGCGTTTGAGGATGAATTGGATGGAGCACAGACGAACATAAAATCGAGGCGAACATTCAGGTTTAATGAGCATTTGCTCACAACGAACAAATGCTCGACACGAATATTCACATCGAGCAAATGCTAATTGTGGGTAATAGTAATATTGTGTACTATTTTAGGTTTGTTGATGATTTGATCCTATGCTGGAGAGGGAGTATGAGACAGCTTGACGTGTTTATTAATGGTTTGAATAACAAGCACGTAAAATAAGGTTCAAAAAAGAATTGGAGGAAAATTGTTCGTTGAACTTTTTGGATTTAACGATTTCAAAATTAAATGGTAAACATCAATTTAAAATATACCGTAAGCCCACGTACACAGATGCTGTTATACCAGCATCTTCTAATCATCCGTGGCAGCATAAACTGGCTGCTTTCCATTGTTATGTTAATAGATTGTTGACTGTGCCTCTTTCTAAGGAACATTATGATTTAGAGTTGAGTACTATTTATCAGATAGCGATCTCAAATGGTTATACAAAATCAATGGTAGATAGTTTAGTTCAAAAGAAGCAGGCACGGTTAGTAAATAGCATGCTTTACGCTGCGTTACCTTCTCAGTCTACTAACAAATATAGATCTAGCATCTCTTACGTCGGGGGTTTGTCTGATAAGATTTATGGCATTTTAAAATCAAACAATATTAATGTTGCCTTTAAGACTAACAACTCTTTGTACTCTAGGCTATGTAACCACAAAGAACAGGTAGATAAGGGAACTAGATCGGGGGTATACAAGCTTACTTGTAATGACTGCAATGGGATATACGTAGGACAGACAGGCCGAAGTTTTAATACTAGATTTAAAGAGCATGTTTCGGCATATAGGAATGAGCATCCAGATAGATCGAATTTTGCAAAACATTTGTTGGAATCAAATCATTCATTGTTAGATTCAGATTCTTATGAAGTGTTACATTATTGCGGCAAGGGGTTGCGTCTGGATGCTCTGGAATGCATGGAAATAATTAGGTACAACACTATGGGGTCTATTATTAATGAACAGGTAAATTTAGTATCTTCTCCTTTACTGCGGCTTGGGTCGAATTTGAACAGTTAGTATTAATTAAATATGCCTTATAAATAAATAAACAAAAAAATTCAAGGTAGTTTTAAATATGTCAATAAAAGTTAATTTTTGTGGGGTAGTTTGAGAATAAGAAAAATAAAGTGGGTACTTGAGAAGTTACAGTGACAAGTTAAAACATTTGTTTTGGTTTGTTAGTTTAACGTTTGGTAGCATAGCATACGGTTGTGGTAACTCTGAAGATGAGCTCTGGTTGAGTTCGAAACGCGTCAGTGTAGCTTGGTGGTGGTGATGGTTGGGTTTATGTGATTTGTGTGTGTTCGTACAGTGTGGAGGTGGAGGAACTGCATGAACGCACATTTCTTGCATAAACGTAACTATTGTAAGGTCGCGGGTGAGCAAAGTAATTGTTTTAGTTCATTAATATGGACCTCCGCAAAGTAACGCCTGATTCAATAAATTATTCAAATGCTCACGTCAGTCAAATCTGACTGACACTCGAGTCTGACAGCCGCTATATGCACCAGCCGGCCCACCGCCAACGGTGCTAGCGACACCGCAGCAATCTCTCGCCGCGCTCGTGGCCTACAAAACAGAGAATGTAAACATCTCCACATGAATCATACATTCAGCTGTAATATGTAAACTGAGTCGACATTGAGATCGTAACATCTTATAACTCGATTGTCTCAACTAAAATGCGTTTACTTGAGCCGCGTGTAGCTTAACCTCTAAATTTCTTGACCGGTAACGGCGGGGTATGCGGCGACGCGCTACAAAACGCCAGTCACAAAACACACTCCGCGCGGACTCTACGTCCCTCGCCGCGAAGTTCTACCCGATAACTTAACAAATACATGACTTCATCCACCAAACTTCGATGCTTATAAGTTCTAAGTGAAGTTCAAGTGTAGTGAAGTGAAGTGGTGTGATTATGAACGGAACGCCAGCCAGACGGCCGAAGAGCGCCTTCTCCGAAATGGTAAGTTTTAATGGTGATCCTTTAGTTTTTTAGAAACTGACCATTGGTGAGTGAGAGCTGAGAGAGAGCGCGTAGTTTTAAAATGTTAGAGCGGGATAGGTGATAGGGAATGCAACTGAATAGTTCAAATTGTCCAATAGAATGCTTATCTTGTTGTTTAGTTTTGTTTTGTTCCGTTGTCTACAGATGGGAGATATTTTGCGGTAACTTAAAACTAGTGCGGTGTTGCTCTAGCTTAGTTTGTTCCTTGTCATCTTAAGTTGTTAAACAAGTTTGTATACTGGCGTATACGTAAACCGAAATAGTACTAACAAATGCTGAGTATATGTAGAGTCTTGTCTACAAATCATCTTAACTTTGCGTATTTGTTGTTACACTTTGTGTTACCTTTAGAAACAACTAGTAAGTAAATTAAATAGGCGAGCGAAATGTTTGCCACAAAAATACTTTACAAGAAAAGGTAGAGTTTATTTAGCTTGCTCAAAAAATAACTGAGGAGCTAAACTGTATAAATTGGTAGAGTGATTTTATTAAGTATGTATACAATTATTTAATTACTAAAGTGTACAAATACCGATACATACTGGTGTCGTTCAAAAACATCGATACCTACTTGATTTTGTATTAAACCATGCAATTGTATGTATGATGTGTATACCCTTTACTGTAGAAAAATAAGAAAAGTAAACACTATTGACAACCGTGGAGATACATGTACAAAGGCGTTTATTCCTTTAAGGGATCTCTACCAGTCAACCTTTGAGTAAATGAAGATGAATGGTATGGGAAATTTTCGTGTCACAACGGAACTTTTCCAGTTATGCGTTTTATAACTGTGTAAGGTTAATTACTGTTTAATGTGATCCAACTTTTTGGTCTTGTGATCCAACTTTTACATTTATTTGTTCATGTCTCTCATGTGGTCATGGTAAAAGTAAAGGGTCTATAGCCAATATTTTTTTAGTCATGTCTACAACGACGTTCGGCCTATTTAAATGAATCTTATGTTTGCCGACTAGGAGTCGCTAGTTTTATGTCCACAGGAGGGACAACTTTTGTTTTTTCGCTGTAAAGGACTCATATAATTCATGTTTAAATGTCCATTTGACTAAGTATTTTAATATTTAACTGGTCATTTGTTACGTTATAAACATAATCACAATCTTGAGGCAAATAACCGATATAAGGTAAACGTCCCTGTGCTCGACACTGACCCAATACATGGCACCTTCAATCTTAAGTCAAAGTAAGAGAGGTGATAGATGGATGTCATCAACTGGGCTTTGAGGTGTCAAGCATTGGTACGTTTACCTTATATAAACAAAGTCTAGTAAATATAGTCTAGAATCTCGCTTAAAGCGGGTAATATACTATTTTGAATAAATAATTATGTAAATGTAAATGTGTTTTATTAATATGCGACACTAATTCACGAAAATTTCGAATTACTTATTTAATAAAAATAATAAATAACACGGGACAATTCACACCAATTGACCTAGTCCCAAAGTACCTAAGCTAAGCAAAGCTTGTGTTATGGGGCAATGGATAAGTACATACTTATATAGATAGATACATACTTAAATACATATTAAACACCCAAGACGGGTTAAGTATGTGTATCCGTTGCTTAGTACCCATAACACAAGCTTTGCATAGCTTACTTTGGGACTAGGTCAATTGGTGTGAATTGTCCCGTGATATTTATTAGAACAAACATTCGTTCATTTCATATAAATATCTGCCCCGACACGGGAATCGAGCCCGGGACTTCAAACTTCGTAGTCAGATTCTCTAACCACTAGGCCAACTGGTCGTCAAAATCTGGTTATTTACTTATTATGATATTTACTAGCTTTTGCCCGCGACTCCGTCCGCGTGGACTTAGTAATTTGGGCAGCTTATTTTTTTATCCAATTTGCTTTTTCATCAATTATGGCTCTCCTTAGATCCTTCCGGAAGAAGTGAAACTTCATAATAAACCAACCCGCTCCCAATCCGCCCCCAACCCGCTCCCAACCCGCCCCCAACCCGCTCTCAACCCGCCTCCAACTCGCTCCCAACCCGCCCACAACCCGCTCCCAACCCGCCCCCAACGCACTCCCAACCCGCCCCCAACCCACCCCCTACTCGCTCTCAACCCGCCCCCTACTCGCTCTTAACCCGCCCCCAACCAGCTCCTAACCCGCCCCAACCCGCTCCCAACCCGCCCCCAACCCGCCCCCCCACCCGCACCCCCACCCGCTCCCAACCCGCCCTATCTAACTGGGCTATCTAACACTGAAAGAATTTTCCAAATCGGAGCAGTAGTTCCCGAGATATAGAAGTTTTACTTCAAAAACCCCCGATTTGGAAACATTCTTCCGCTCCGCTCCGCTCCTATTGGTGTTAGCATGATAATATATAGCCTATAGCCTTCCTCGATAAATGGGTTATCTAACACTGAAAGAATTTTTAAAATCGGAGCAGTAGTTCCTGAAATTAGCGCGTTCAAACAAACAAACAAACAAACAAACAAACAAACTCTTCAGCTTTATAATATTAAGTATAGATTAATTTCTTTAAAAACCTGTCGAGTGACATTGGCATGAATAGAAACTAAAGTTGTATAGCCTCACTACTTTGAAAAAGGCTCGTACCTCAAATAAATATATAAACCAAACTGAACCTTGATGCACACGTAGTAAAGTTCACTTGGCAAAATTATCGATTTTGAGATACGAGCTTTTTCAAATTACTGACGATAGGTACCTAAGAACTATTAGTATAAATAAGTATACATAGACGGATCTGGGAAAAAATCATAGGTGTGTTGTGTGCGTGACCTCAACTCTCGTGGCGATGCCTATACCACGCCAGGCGTTCTTAATTTTATTTTTACCTTGCACTAGCTGTTACCCGCGCCTCCGTCTGCGAAGAATTCTTTTATAGCTATCCCGCGGGAACTATGCAATTTTCCAGGAAAAAAACTATCCTATGACCTATCTCGGGACTGAAACTATCTGTATACCAAATTTCATCTAAATCAGTTCAGCGGTTTAAGCGTGAAGAGGTAACAGATAGACAGACATACTTTCGCATTTATAACATTAGTATGGAACTGACATGTTCAATCCACTTGATCAAAGTTCCTTAAAATAAAGATTAAAAAAAAAAACATTAGTATGGATGCCCCAGTGTAAACGTACCCTTATGCTTTTTGGAACAGAGTTAAAAAATAACTAAATATAAACAATCACATATATCAATGTGAAAAGGTACTCGACGGGCCGGAAGACGCAGTGCAGTACCTCTACCATGAGTTTACACTAGTTTACGTGACCGTACTCGCTAGCGACGGCGTAAATTATTTGTATGGAGAATTGTAGAGCGCCTCTAGCGGTCACTTACGGAAGTACAATTCTCCATACAAATCATTTACGCCGTCGCTAAAGAGTACGGTCACTGTGAACTAGTGTAAACTCATGGTAGAGGTACAGGTAGGCCTACAACAAAATGGAGCGACGACCTGGTTAAGGTCGCGGGAAAGCGCTGAATACGGATGGCGGGTCTGTTAGTTGCAGCTTAGTGGCCGTCTTCCGGCTAAAACGTTGACGATGACACGCACAAAGGCCACATCGAAAAAGATTTCGAAAGTTATCGACAAGGTCACAAAGTCACGCGGCAACCCAAAAAGTGTAAGGGTTGTTCAGTCCTTAAGGGTCCAGAATAGTACCCTTGTCAGTATGTGTCTCGAAACTGCGAAGGTCAAGGTTTATGGCTTATAACTTATTGGTGTATTAATAGACTGCTCTTAACAAAGTTCTGTCCACCTATGCATATAATCCTAACTAATATTATAAATGCGAAAGTAACTCTGTCTGTCTGTCTGTCTCGCTTTCACGCTAAAACTACTGCACCGATTTAAATGAATATTGTATTGGTACACAGATAGTCTAGAGCCTGAGAAAGGACATAGGCTATATGTCATCACGCAAAATGTTTCAAAATCGGGGGGGGGGGGGGGTGCGGCGGGGGGGGTTGCGGGGGCGCGAGTGGGGTCTGGGGGGGCTGGTAATTTTTTTTATATCGAGGAACTAAGGAGAGCCATAATTGATGAAAAAGCAAATTGGATAAAAAAATAAGCTGCCCAAATTAGGTACTAATTCCACGCGGATGGAGTCGCGGGCAAAAGCTAGTGTGTTAATAAATTAGGTACCAATATTTCCAGGGTGTAACTTACTCATCAAAACAAGTCACTTTCACGCAGACAACTTTTCAAAAATTAAAAAAAAACGCAAACTTTTCATACATATCCATCCAAATGGATTACTGCTTTTAGGCTCAGACTAAGCCTTGTCATCATCATCATTATCCCAGCCTATATACGTCCCACTGCAAGGCACAGGCCTCCTCTCAGAATGCGAGGGCTTGGGCCGTAGTTCCCACGCGGGCCCAGTGCGGATTGGGAACTTCACACACACCATTGAATTTTTTCTCGGGTGTGTGCAGTATCCTCACGATGTTTTCCTTCACCATGATAAATTTCAAATGCAATGACCGGGGATTGAACTGTACAACTGAATAATTTCATAAGTATTTCAATGCAATAATTATGAGCATAATCATCATCATTTCAGCTGAAAGACGTCCACTGCTGATATAGACCTCCCCCAAAGCTCGCCAGACAGATCGGTCCCATGCCATTCGGGTATGTATTACAATACCGCAGTACGAAAGACCGAATGTATCAAATTTATTAAAACGGCATCATACAGAACACATTAGGTTAGGTTAGGTTTGTTTTATAACAATCTTAAAAAGTTAACTGTTTCAGAAAAAAATCGTGTCGGTCTTTTGACCCATTCGATGTTTTAATACACTAACTCCGAGCATAGCCGTCTCCATCGCCCTCTGAGTGACTTTGATTTGAGTTTTCTTATGAGGCCCTAAATAAAATAAATCGTTATTTATTATTAAACCTACATTTCAGTGACATCAAGGGGTGAGCGATATCAGTTGTGTACTACTGTAGGTACATACATTTATTTACACACCATTACAGTATGCTCATTAGCAGATGCATTACAGATTACAGAATCTCTTTAAGATCCCTAGCTTAAGATTGGACCCACTTAGTCCCTCGCCACGGTCAGCCAAACTACTTAACGCTTAGAATATTTCATAAGTTTATGTACTATCAACCTCTGTATAAAGTACTTACTCTGTTCCAAACAGCATAAGGGTACAACATCGCGAAAACATCGCGAGGAAAACTGCGCACACCTGAGAAGAAATTCAATGGTGTGTGTGAAGTTTCCAATCCGCACTGGGCCCGCATGGGAACTACGGCCTAAACCCTCTCATTTTGAGAGCAGGCCTGTGCCCTGCAGTGGGACTTATATAAGATGGGGTGGTAGTCAATTTTCAATTTATACTCACGTTATTACTTTCCACTTAATTTTCAAATTTGTTTTTAAATGTTAGCTTTATTGTTTGTACCTATTGATATTTTTCTTTAACGCACATCACAACATTTTTTGGTAATCTCAAAAGTGTCATACAGGTACATTGGATCAGGTAACTTTTGAGCAGTGTACAGCACCGTAGCTAGTAAATAAGTTTTCAGTACGCTTAGTATAAGTTTTACTTCACCAAAATACTTCTCGACCTCGTTTACGTAAAAAAATCAATTGCTAGGGAAACATGGACAGCGCCTCCGCGGCCGCGTGTCCATGTTTCCATAGAATTGAAATTTTTACGTAAACGCGATCGAGAAGTATTTTGGCGACGTAAAACTTATACTAAGCATACTGTAATAAGCTTAGTTATACTGTATGAACAAAATATACCGGGTGGATTTCCACGAGGGACCTTCCCGAAAACAGATGATACAATACAATACAATACAATACAATACAATGATAGTGTTGCTTAAACTGAACAACTTTCTCCAAGGAACATAGGACGAAAAACGATTTTTTTTTTCCGCCATTCCATAGAAAGTCGGTCAGCTAACCAATACATTTTGTATGGGAGTCTGAATTTTTTTTTTCTGTTTTCGACCAGGTACTTTTTTTTAATTTTCAATTTTTCAATGTGGTATCCTTCTCGTGTAATTTCGATTGGCCTGTTTTTACATGGCGATCTATTTTAGGAGACCGACTTTATGAATAGATCGATACCTGTGATGAACCATACGTAATAAGCTTACGGTAAAACGCGTTGGGATGTAAACAAGGGCCGCTCCGCCGAACATGACATTTATCCTAATTTGCCCTTTTATGGTAACTGTCATCCGTGAATTCATTATACACTTCTTTAACACGTTGGCTGCCATGAGCATCACCGGTGGGATCAAAAGTTCATTTTTCAGGGTCTTGAGAATCATTTTTGGGGGCAGAGTTAAACTGTGAATTCTATTTTGTAGAGGATACTCTATAGTTAATTACACAACCTGACTATTTAGAATTTTGAAATACCTAGCTGGTATTAGCTAGCACCTCAGTAATTGAGAAGATTTCTTATACCGCAACTTATATAAAATCAGCATTGAGAGAGGTGCGTTTCATAAAACAATTTCATAAAACTCGCGAGATCTACTACAGCTCACAGAGCCAGCAGTCTATCCATACTAATTCCATACTAATATTATAAATCCGAAAGTGTATCTGTCTGTCTGTCTGTTTGTCTGTCTGTCTGTCTGTCTGACTGTCTGTTACCTCTTCACGCTTAAACCGCTGAACCGATTTAGATGAAGTTTAGTATACAGATAGTTTGAGTCCCGGGAAAGGACATAGAATAGTTTTTATCCCGGAAATCGCCCTTTAAGGAGGTGAAAAGGGGGGTGAAACTTTGTATGAAGAATCAATAACCACTTAACCGATTAAGACGAAATTTGGTATGCTTCCACGCATCCTTGGTTGCTTGCATGCTTGCTTGCTTCCATGCCTGCTTGCATGTCTGCTTCCGTGCCTTACATGCCTGCATGCCTGCTTGCATGCTCGCTAGCATGCCTGCTTGGATGCTCGCTTGCATGCTCGCTTGCATGCTCGCTTGCATGCTCGCTTGCATGCTCGCTTGCATGCTCGCTTGCATGCTCGCTTGCATGCTCGCTTGCATGCTCGCTTGCATGCTCGCTTGCATGCTCGCTTGCATGCTCGCTTGCATGCTCGCTTGCATGCTCGCTTGCATGCTCGCTTGCATGCTTGCTTGCATGCTCGCTTGCATGCTTGCTTGCATGCTTGCTTGCTTGGATGTTTGCTCGCATGCTCGCTAGAATCCTGCTTGGATTCTCGCTTGCATGCTTGCTTTCATACTTTCTTACAAGCTTGCTTGCTTGCATGCTGCTTGCACGCTTGCTTGCATGCTTGCTTGCATGATTGTTTGCGTGCTTGCTTGCGTGCTTGCTTGCATGCTTGCTTGCATGCTTGCCTGCAAGCTTGCTTACATACTGCTTGCATGCTTGCTTGCATGATTGTTTGCGTGCTTGATTGCGTGCTTGCTTGCGTGCTTGCTCGCATGCTTGCTTGCTTGCTTGCTTGCATGCTTGCTTGCATGCTTGAATGCTTCCTTGCATGCTTTTTTGCAAGCTTGCATGCTTGCTTGCATGCTGCTTGCATGCTTGCGTGCATGCTTGCTTCAGGCTTGCTTGCATAATTGTTTGCTTCTCTGAAATATTTATGGTTCACGCTAGCAACGCCGCGGGTAAAAGCTATATTAGATAAAGTGATTCAAGAGGAAGGTTTATAAGTATAATACATGCATAATATAGTTGTACCCGTGCGAAGCCGGGGCGGGTCGCTAGTAACATAATATAGGTAATATCAATAGCAACACAGAGCCAATTACAGGATCTCACAGATAGTGACTGATTATATGTTTAAGCTTAAACCTAAACGAGGTGACGCGCACTATAACAAACAACACATCATGCAAAACAAAACACCACAAAATCTCAAATGGAATTCTCGCATTTCAAGATACACACTGAACAATTTTGCAGGTAATATATCTGATTAATTAGGTAGACGCTGCACTACCCAGAAAAAAACCGGAGTAGGACCTACGGCAAACTAATACATATAAACGCAACAATGCAACGGCACGCTCAATCAAAGCACCTCATCACCAATCCTTGCCTCACTGACGGGATGCTACAGTTGAATATATCAATATCCATCTCCTTCACCAGGTTGTTTAGATTACCACTAGCACGCCTGAGAAAGCTATTTTGCCTGTATCTAATCGATGTGAATTTGAGAAATATAGGGGGATTGAATCTTCTAAGTTTAACTGGCGTATTAAAGGACAATTTATGAAGCAAATCAGGACAGTCTGTACTGCCACTGATGATACCAAGAATATAAGTAATATCAGCTATGTCACGGCGGCGGTGCAAAGGAATAAGATGGTGTTTTTTACATATTTCAATATAATTGGACGATTTATAGGGACATTTAAGTTTGAAACATAGATATTTAATAAATTTCATCTGGACACGTTCAATTCGGTCGGCATATGTTTTATAACAGGGATTCCAAATCTGAGAAGCATATTCCAGTCTACTTCTGACATAAACTATGAAATAAACTATTATTATTATTATTATTTATTATTATATTTCTAAGACTACACAATTTAATTCGTTCTCTGTATTCTGTTTGGAAAGAGAAAGCCGCTGAGAGTTTTAAATTTTCACTAGGATTGTTAATTAATTTATTACAATTTTTTAAGATGTGCTTATTCTAAAAGGGCATAACTCCAAAACTACCACACAATAAAACCATTACTTTAGTCTAGTCTCTATTAAAAAAAAGTTTTTACTTACGTATCAATGCAGGCAATAGTGTAGGCAAGCAAAATGCCGGCCAAAATGATCGTAGTCACGAATAAGTGTCACTGTTGACACGTATACGTGTCACCGGCATAATAGTAGTACTAGCATTGAACGTGTTAAACAATCAAGTAATCTTACAAGAGAGATGTCGTGGTGGCCTAGTGGTTTAACCGGACCTATGGTCTCTCAAGCAGATTTTAACGGAATTTATGTGCGAAATTACATTTGAAATTTACCATTAGCTTTACGGTGAAGGAAAACATCGCGAGGAAACCTGTACACACACACTTGAATCAATGTGCCTTTTAACCGTCGATATAATTACACGCAAGACAAACACATAGTCAAATTCACATAATATGTGATTAGATTAGAAAATAAAAGAGTTGTTACACCGTGTATATTTTTTAGTTTATATATTTAAAACTATAACTCTTTGCCTGGACTTAGGTATTTGTAGTTTGTAGTAAACAAATAAGGTATATCTCTAGAAAATTCACGACTTTCTTGAGATAACTAGTTCAATGACCTCTGATTCAAATATAGAATTTATCTCACAAGTTTGACGTAAACATTATTATTACGTTGGGAGGGCACAGGAGAGACGATAGGTGTACGTCTTTAATTAATTTATTTGACAGTGGGTGTGGAAGCATTTTACATGGTAGACAAAGATGACCAGAAGCGCTGACTAGAAGAGAAGAAGACTAGACTAAGATATTTTGAATTAAGTGTTGAAATCATCATCATCATCATTTCAGCCGTAGGACGTCCACTGCTGGACATAGACCTCCCTCATTGATGCCCAATCATTACGATTGGAAGCGATTGGCATCCACCCCGAGCCTGCGGCCTTCACCAAATCGTCCGTCCATCTCGTGTTGAAATAAGTGCCCTATACAGGGTTATTTTTAATTCACTAGCATCCTTTTAACCCTAAACTCCTACCACATAAAAAAATGTTCTTTGTTTTACAGCTTTTGTCATAACTTAATATTTTTGGTGTAAAAACGTTTTGAAAATTTGAGATTTCCTCTTATTTTTACGATACTCTGTGTATTTGTATGGGAAAAAAAGTGCTTCATTTTAAAAAGTCGTAAAACAAAAAACATTCGTTTGAGTGATAGGAATTCAGGGTTAAGAGGATGCCAGTGAATTACAAATAACCCTGTATATCCCTGTAACAACTAGATATAATCTTTCCGAAAGCACTGGTGGTATAAAAATAAATAGACTTGTAGAGTTGCAGTCTACTTCCAGAATAAACGTCTAGAATTTGATTTTAGATTTTGGCTTTTGATTCATCATCATCATTTCAGCCGAAAGACGTCCACTGCTGAACATAAGCCTCCGCCAAGCTTCGCCAAACAGATCGGTCCACCATCCGCATCCAACGCGTTCCCGCAACCTTAAACAGAGGCCGTATTGTCTAATACGCGGGAGCTTGGCTCCGCTTTCACCATCTCTTTCTGTCACTATCACAAAGAAACAGTGAATGCGAAATCAAGAGTCCGCGCCATTGACGTACCTACAATAAAACAACTAGACTCCCAATCGCTTAACAAAAGTTCCTCAAAAAACGTCCGAGCGGCGTTGTGTGTACGTATACATCAATTTATACGGATAACATTAACAGCATTCATTCAAATTAACACCTTATTTCGTAGCAGTAATGTTTAATGTCAATTGAATACGATCGTTCGAAGTAGTGACATGACGTCACGCGCTGGAAACCGCCTAAAGAGTAAAGAATGCAGTGGAGTGGTCATGCGAAGCGGAAGCTAGACTGTCTGTCTCTTTTTTCCCGTGAGTTTGATTACGGTGCGAAAGAGACATATACGAATACGGGGCGAGAAGTGACGTTGTAATCAACGCGCGGTCGAAATACAACTGAACCAAAACTCTGCACAATAGACGCGTGTGCAGACTTTTGCTTCGGACAATTTTTGAGCGTGATTGGGAGTCTAGTTGTTTTATTGTACGTCAATGGTCCGCGCGTTAGACAGTACGGCTTAATTTCGTCGCTCCATCTTATTTGTGGCTTGCTTTTGATTACGTCTCCTCATGTCATACGACCACCGGGCAGGCGGTCTACCCACACTTCTTCTGCCACGCCGGGAGTCTTACGCGAAACGCGTTTACTCCACTGTTCCCCATTATTGTACCATCGCCCCAGACGCCAGATACAGATACCCATTTTCAAAACAAATTTGCTTGCAGCCGTTGATGTTTATTGCTATGGATTGTTATGGACAGATGTCTAGCCACTGCACGCAAACTGGGCCATTAAGGTGGTTATCTGGCGCTTGGGGCGATAGTACATCGTAACACCATAAATCATAAGTTGCAAAAAGCTTAAGACACCTCCCGAAGTACTTTCTACACAGGTTAGACCAGTCGCTGAGTGTGCGCAGGCGACGAATTCCACAGAAACAGGACTAACTGGATTCTTAATTATAAATATGCTATCACGTTTTTTGCGATACGTGCCCGTAAGTATTATGACATGACCATCGACGTATTTATTATTACGATAGACGAGATTGTGAACCAGTACGCTTAGTATAAGTTTTACTTCACCAAAATACTTCTCGATCGCGTTTACGTAAAAAAATCAATTACTAGGGAAACATGGACAGCGCCTCCGCGGCCGCGCGTCCATGTTTCCATAGAATTGTAATTTTTACGTAAACGCGATCTAGAAGTATTTTGGTGAGGTAAAACTTATACTAAGCGTACTGATTTGGTCGTGACACCATCGTCGTTTAGCGAGAAGCGACCCGACACGCTCTTAGCCAGTTTTTTTAGTTTCTAGCTCACGTTATGTATTCTAGCCGTGGTGTGGTGGCCTAGTGGTTTGACCTATGGCCTCTCAAACAGAGGGTCTCAAACCCGAGCATTTTTTAATCAGAATTAGGGGCTGTTCCACCATCCATTGATTAATTTTAACTGACGGATAAATGTGATGCCGTCTCCGTCTATTCGAACAAAACAAACAGAGACGGCATCACATTTATCTGTCAAATAAATTTGATCAATGGATGGTGAAACGGGGTTAATGTGTAAAATTATAATTTACTAGCCTTCCGTCCGCAGCTTCGCCCGCGTTAAATTAATTTTCCCGTAGGAAAAGGTATATTACCGCGGTAAAAAGTAGCCTATGTCACTCAGTGATAATGTAGCTTTCTAACGGCAAAAGAATTTTTGAAATCGGTCCGGTAGTTTCGGAGCCTATTCAATGCAAACAAACAATCAAACAATCAAATCTTTCCTCTTTATAATATTAGTATAGAGTATAGATTCAATCAGGCGTTACTTTGCGGAGGTCCATATTGATGAACTGAATCAATTACTGCGGCGCTACTACGAAATTCGAAAATCGAAGTTCGTATCGTATCATCCCTCTCACTCTCGTGTCAAATCATATTAGCGTGAGCGGAACGGCATGAAACGAAGTTCGAATTATGCACTTCGTAGTATAGACGCTGTGCTCACCCGCGCCGCGACTTTACGATAGCTAGGTACGTTTATGTAAGAAATGCGTGTTCATGCAGTTCCTCCAACTCCACTACAACTGTCACCACTACCAAACTACACTGACGCGTTTCGAACTCAACCAGAGCTCATCTTCAGAGCACCTGCTGGTACCTACCGCAGCCATTCACCATGCTACCAAAATTAAATGTTAGACTATATTAAGATAAGCGTCCCTGTGCGCGACACTGACCCAATACATGGAACCTTCAATCTTATGTCATAGTAAGAGAGGTGACAGATGGGTGTCATCTACTGGGCGTTGAGGTGTCGTGCATGGGTACGATTACCTTATGTGAAATTATATTAAAAACTGGTGGTGCCATAAATACACACTGCAACTTGCGCTGTTAAACCGCACTTACGTTGTTATGCCACACCGTTCGTTGCAGCTGTGAGGCTGTACGGCTGTACCTACCTCGCCGCGCTATATGAGGCACATATACGTATACTAGAACTGAAACAATTACTTTCCTCACCTGCGACCTTTTGTGATTACGAGTAACTGTGGTGATTTCTCGAGAAAAGTATTAAGGACGCGGGTGAGCAAAGTGATTGTTTCAGTTCATTAATAAGGACCTCCTTAAATTACCTTTCACGTGCTGTGGTACAGTCAACTGGAAAAATATGGGTGCACACAACTTGATCATAAATACGTCCCTTAGGTCTTATCTCGTCGAATTAAGGTATATAGGTATATAACGATGGGACGATTAAATCGATAGGTACTTATTTTTGCACTTGACCGTACATGGTATAGATGTGTTTGACAACCACCAATCACATTAATTTGTCCACATAGCATTGCTCTGGTGGAAACTCGAAACTGCTAGGCTACCACGGCTAGTAGTTAAATCTCTACTAATACGAGCTGTTGCTCCGTCTGCGAAGAAAAAAAAAAAAAATTAGCCTACGACCTATTCTCAGACCTACCAAATATAGAGAAAAAACTTTCATAAAAATCGGTCAAGCCGTTTCGAAGGAGTTCGATAACAAGTGACACAAGATTTTTATAAATTAGAAGAAAGATTATAAAGCTAAAGAGATTTTTTTATTTGTTTGGTTGAACGCGCTATTCACAGGAAATACTGGTTCGAATTGTTTTTTTTTTGTGTTTAATAGTCCATTTATCGAGGAAGGCTATAGGCCACATAACATCATGCTACGACCAATAGGCGCGGAGCACCAATGATTAACGCGGACGAATTCGCGCGCACCAGCTAGTTCAATATATCTAGACTTAACTTATAAGTAGAGAATACAGGATTTTATATGCGTAAACTCAGACCCTGTACAAAAAACGGGGTAAAATGTAGTACATATGTGCTCTTCCAGAGATTCCCAGAACCCTAAGGTTGGTAGGTACAATTGCAACTCTCACTGTTCATGCATCTTTAATTTCCAATGCATATAGTTTACTAGTACAGTAGGTACTGAGAACTAGCAAACTACTAACATATTCCATTGTGGCAAAGTGGTAGCTGAACTTGGGGGGAATTTCAGTTTCTCGTCTTAGCTCCGAAGTCTACCTGCATTGTGTACCTACCTACTTGTAGTCTGAAATCAGGGGGGTTACTACGAAATTCGAAGTTCGAAGTTCGGATCGTGCGGTCCCTCTCACTCTCGTAATAAATACCATTAGCGTGAACGGAACGGCATGAAACGAACTTCGAATTTCGCGCTTCGTAGTATAGGGCCTGTACCTCTACCATGAGTTACACTAGTTTACAGTGACCGTACTCGCTAGCGACGGCGTAAATGATTTGTATGGAGAATTGTGTACAGCGCCTCTAGCGGTCACTTACGATAGTACATTTCTCCATACAAATCATTTACGCCGTCGCTAGCGAGTACGGTCACTGTAAACTAGTGTAACTCATGGTAGAGGTACTGGAACAAACTATAAACGTCACGATACTCTTTTAAAGATATAATTCGCCGGATGCCAAGCAAAACTCACTAAAATTTCTGTCACTGCTCTTCAAAAAGTCGTATCTAGTTAGTAATTTCATACTGAGATACGAGCTTTGTTTTAAGTAGGTATTTGGTACTTTTGCTTGTCACCCGACGATATAGGGTGACATCGGAGACGTAATCTGAAATGATACGGCTTAATTAAACATTAAACTGGAATCATAACAAAATAAATAACATAGGTATCTAGGTGATTAAATGCAGTACAATACAAATACTCTTTATTGAACACCGAAAACAGTACAGAAAAAAGAGCAGACAGTACCTAGCAAGAGGAGTGCAGTAATTATACATAATAACAACAATGATCATAAATTTAAAAAAATAAAAACCCCCAACGCCATTTGGTCACACATGTGTTTGAAAATAAGGCTGTGTTCAGACCAAACCGACAGTCGGCCGCCGAAAGTGAGCGAGCGTTACGCAGTTTATTGTATTTCCAAACATATTCACTTTTTCGTTCACACCTAGCCGACAATACGTCATTACGCTATGCGTGCGTAGTCGCCGACATAAAATACCGTACAAAATAACGTTCAGGCTCACTGTGAGCCCCAGCTCACTGTGAGCTGCTCACATTCGGCGGCCGACAGTCAGTTTGGTTTGAACACAGCCTCAAGTAAAAATGTCGAAACCGCTGAACCAATTTTGATCATGTCTAAAACCATCGCCAAAAACCCGCTTTCAAATATAAAAAACCGCATCCCAATCGGTTCGCCTGTTTAAGAGCTATGATGCCACAGACAGACACACACACATGTGTGTCCTAGAGGTCAAACTTATAACACCCCTCTTTTTGTGTCGGGGGTTAAAAATGAAATTATTCAGTGTTAACAGTGAGGTCACCCTACTGACAAGAAAGAGATACGAAGATAAATATATCTCACGTGCTTCAAATGTCCACTTTATCATTTTAATACTTTAAAAGGGTGGAAACCAAAAAGTTGGATACCGTTAAATGGTGGTTAAAGATACAAAACGACTGCCTGGAAATGGTTCCTTTGTGACACGAAAATTCACATAATGTACATTGTTAATTTTGGTGTCACATCAGAAAACGTTCATACAAATTTTAATCACCAGCGTTAAGATGTCCAACTTTTTGATCTTCAAACATACAGGGTTATTTTTAATTTACTGACATCCTCTTAACCCTGAATTCCTATCACTCAAACAAATGTTTTTTGTTTTACGACTTTTTAAAATGAAGCACTTTTTTCCCATACAAATACACAGAGTATCGTAAAAATAAGAGGTAATCTCAAATTGTCAAAACGTTATTACACCAAAAATATTAAGTTATGACAAAAGCCGTAAAACAAAAAAACATTTGTTTAAGTGGTAGGAGTTTAGGGTTAAAAGGATGCTAGTGAATTACAAATAACCCTGTATATTTTTTAATGTGATTACGTACCACGCTTCATCGCTAAAATAGTTAGAGAGAAAATAAACAAAAAAATAGTTTTTGTTTCGAGTAAGGACTGATTGTAAATGGAGATCAATTACCAATTACGTCTCCGATGTCGCCCTGTAGAACATTAAAAAAATCACCATTTTTTTTTTAAGTTTTAGTGATTGCAACGTGTTTCACTAAAATTTGTCAATAGGTAAATATGTAAACTTAAGTTAACAATAAACATAGTCCAGTATTGTGTTTCTTTTCTTCACTTAAGTTATGTGACCGCATGTGCCCTCGGCATTACAGAATGGCATTTAAAATTAAAGCCTATTATTAATTTAAACTGGGGCACTCAAAGAGGAAGGCTGCTGCAGTTACTTACATCAGTTTATTAAATAATTACAAGGTATTTAAAGTAGGACGCGACATTTTGGCTCGTAAATACACAATCCTCACTCACCCTCAGATATAGGCACAATAAGTTTTTTTTTAAATCTATTTTAATACAAGCTTTTTTGCTAACTACACTTTTTGCCCCTGGTTTCCAAAGTACTCGTCAAGACGAATCAAATGACACCAAACTCGATGCGGTCGTGTCGTATTATTACAGAGTTCCTAATGGCTAACATTCCAGCTCCATCATCAAATCAGCTCAATCTCTTAATAATATTGCATTGTCATCCGATTTACTCATGCATGCAAAATGACAGCTCAATCGGAAACCGGAACGTTGGTAAAATTTTACTTGCGAGATGATGATGATAGTGTTCCTGTTATCCCTCATTAGGGACATAGGGCTCGTAGAAGAGTTTTCCATTTGGCTCGATCTTACGCGGCTTCTTCCAGCTCTTCCCGTAGTATAAGTAATAATCATCAGCCAGCCAGCCGCCTTGCGAAGATCATCGCTCCACCGAGTCTGAGGACGTCCCACGCTACGTTTGCCAATCCGTGGTCTCCACTCAAGAACTCGTCTACCCCAACGGTTATCGGTTCTTCGGGTTATATGGCCTGCCCATTGCCACTTCAGCGTGCTGATGCGGTGGGCTATGTCGATAACTTTGGTTCTCTGTCGGATCACTTCGTTACGAATTCGATCTTTTAGAGAAACTCCGAGCATAGCCCTTTCCATAGCACGTTGAGCAACTTTAAATTTGTGGACCAGCCCTACAGTGAGTGTCCATGTTTCGGCACCATATGTTATGACGGGTAGGACGCACTGATTGAAGACTTTCGTCTTTAGACTCTGTGGAACGTGTGTTTACATAATAATAATAATTAATAATTATGTATTTACGGGGCAAATCTCGCAAGTTAAATTTGTTTCCGATTGAGCTGATATTTTGCATGCATGAGTAAATCGGATGATAATGCAATATTATTAACCTATATATTATAAGTATAGTTACCTACGTATACATTGCAAATTAAATAAAAGCTTGTAAAATAAAAGGGAAGTGGGTAGTTCTACTAGCGTTTCAACCGCAATCACTTTCCTGTCGCATACATTGAGAGCGGTTTTAGACTATATTATAGATTCCCAGCATTGGTCTTTTTTCTGGGGTTTTTTTCTGTGCATCTATATTTCAGTTTGTATTTAGTTTGAAATATATGGTTTCACGGGATGACCGTAAAAGTAATAAAAAATGAAGTTGAAAAAAATAAAGACAAAAAGATACTTCATACCTAACTTGTTAAAGTTGACACAGTAGCGCCATCTCTTGGTCCAGGTGAGCGGTTAGTTCCGAAGGAGTGTTAAGTCTCTCGATAGAGGGCATAACATTGATGCGCGCTTTATCACTGCATAAGGTGATTATAACAGACTGAAGTATGATGTATGGGAAAAATTCGTCGCTAACCTCTAGACCAGTGATGGTGTAGGGGTAAGCACGCAGCACGGAATGCTGAGGACCTGGGTTTGATTCCCAGCATTGGTCTTTTTTCTGGGGTTTTTTCTGTGATATTTCAGTTTGTATTTAGTTTGAAATATATGGTTTCACGGGATGACCGTAAAAGTAATAAAAAATGAAGTTAAAAAAAAAATTCAAAAAGATACCTAACTTGTTATATTATAGAGTTTGTGTGAAGTTCCCCCCGCTTGGGAACTACGACTACGGCCCAAGCCCTCTCATTCGGAGAGGAGGCCTGTGGCCTGCAGTGGGACGTATGTAGGCTGGACGATGATGAAGATGATAACTAGTATAACATGACCTACGTTATCGTTAACTTTTGGGATACCCTAATACAGCTACTTGAGGTATGTTAGTCATTCATTCATATTTCGTATGAAATTACTTGGAAGCGGCTTTACAACATTTAGTCATTGTATGCAAAATACAAGTTACAAGTTAACTTTCTTGAGAATTCTACAAAATTATTGTGAAATTTAGGCTAAGTGATTCGTTTCTTTCATCTTAAATATGTACGATGCATATGATACGAAAACTTACGGCACTGTCTTTTGCAACACAGAACTAATAATAAGATGAATATAAATGTAACGTAAGCTAAATGCACAAGGCGCCCACGTGACTAAAAAACCTTATATTTATTCTCCCAACGAAGTTAATTGTTGGGTCAACGTCATAAATAAGTGATCACTTTTGTACCTTGTCTCTGTAACGACAGAATGCGACAAGGTACAAAAGTGATCACTTATTTATGACGTGGACTGTTCCAAAAATGGATTATAGCAGAGATGGTGGTTCAAAAAGTACCTACCTTCTAACATAGTAAAAGGTTCTAAGTACTAAGTAGAAGGTTACGGGAAAAATCACAGGATAAGGGATAAACGGGATATATGTCGAGCAATGGCCAAAACAGAAAATTTGAACAAATTTCTAAAGGATATATGATCGAATCACGCAGAATATTAAAATGGGGAATCTATTTTATCATTATGTATTTAGTCTACTATTATTTTTAACCTTTATGTATTTTGACACGTTCCCAGATACAGACTTAGGTATTACATAGCATGTTGAAATGCTACACGTGGCTTACGTTGGTTCGCCACCCCTGCAAGTGATCTTAAACTTTCAAGGTCGATGCACGCAATCGCAAAGAGTGAGCTGACTCATACTACACTATTTGAACGGGCACTTTAAAAAGACGTAAATACGTTTCAATAACTCTTGAAATAAACGTTGTGTGCTTTGTCATTGCGTGTAAATTGAAATCGGCGGTGTAGAAATGTAATGCCCTTTAAAGACAATCTTGTAGCAATCCATTGCGAAGAAATCCTTTCGGTGCATGGCGATCACGTCATTCAAGAGCCAATCTTTATGACTAAATGGCATATCTGACAAATTTGCTTTAGCTCCAAAAGAACCACACAGGATCACACAGGGTCTGTGGCATCATAGCTCTTGAATGAGTGAATCGATTTGGCTGCGTTTTTTATTTTTATTTAAACAAGGTTTCTCGGCGATGGTTCTTTGACATCTTTCATCAAAATCGGTTGAGCCGTTTCAAAGTTATCAGCTCTTTTGTTAGCTGCGGAAGGGATCTTAGACGCATAATGAGCATTTACTTTATTTTGGAACATATGTGTGAAATAATTGCGTTGGGGATTCTTAAAAATTCTAATTTATAGTTATTCTAGTTATAGTTTTGTTATTAGTATAATCTACAAAAATTTAAATTTAATTTATTCTCCATTGAAATTCGACTTTAAATTGCGACAGGCAATGTTTTTATCATCTCTTTCCACACTACATAATATAGCGTCAATGTACGTAAATACTCGCTCTTCAAACTGGAGCCCGTATATTCGCACAATAAATAGTCATTCGTATAAATTATTGCCGGAGATAATTATGTTTTGCACAAGTCCTTGTTAGGTACATTTTGATATATCTATTGATTGTCCTACTTCGCTATCTGCGTCTGCACTCAACCGTGGTATTAATAAGCAAGTATTGCAACTAGCAACTATCTTATCGTTATGACACTTCAGTCCTAAGCCACGAGTGGAGAACAACAAGAAATTATAAAGGAACTAACTGCAACGAGAGCTCTCCTGGTTCGTAACCAGTGTTGTTGCGATAGCGATAGTTTCACTATCGATAGTTTGACCATGAGAAATAGTCGATAGAGCGATAGTACTATCGTAAATATCGACATGCTTCAATACTATCGATAGAGAAAATTAGGTGATACTATCGAACATGGTCGATAGTATCGATAGTATCGCATCAAAAACGACAATAATATCGATACCTACTAGCGATTGTTGACAATAAGCAATATAATTGCTAAAATTCTTTAGCTATAAGTATTACTTATGATGGATACTATTGATCTTTAGTAATAGTATACTGTTTTAACACGTTCACTGCGAGACTGATTTCTGTGTTTGTTTTTCTGGTGCGTCAATAGGTTGAAACAACCCCTTGCTAATTTTTTCGTCAGTACGTCTGTCCATTCCGCCCCTTCACACGAGGATAAAAAAAACCGTTTATTTCGATGGAGGTTTATTTTATTGCTCCAATTTTTTTACCATGGATTCTTCATCTATTACTTAATATGATTCTGGCTTCGCCCGAATCTATGACTTCTAGAACTAGTTCAAAAAAAATATTTACTTTATGGGGTCTTTTCAACCTCCTGTCGCACTGAAATGGCTGACATAAACAAAAATAGGGATGGGATACTTGTAGGGTATTTATCGAATCCGACCCCGGTGAAGAACATTTTTGAGATTGACGTTCTTGAATATTAGTCTTTAAAGTTCGCAATCTAAGCGATGGCTGATTACTGGTACATAAGGATCCAGTAATATTTATTTCGCAATAAATCTGTTTCGAGTTAGTGTTTTCATGGGACGGACCGGAGCATTCTTTATTTTTTTTTCTTTTTTATTGTAACTATTATTATACACATTTATACATAAGAAATATTTCGCCAAATTGCAAAACAATTTGTTGGCGAACTAGATAGATTAATAGATTTGTGCACAATAGATACAGTACATCTTACAAAACTACTGACTATATTACTTAACAATTTTTTTGTATGGAAAGAGTTTATCAACCAAGTTTTCAACTTTTTATTGAAACAATTTTTAGTTTTACATTCTCCCTCCGGAAGGTAATATTTCTAAACTATCGTCACTGTCAGAGTCAAGCATCCTACTAAACTATTTCTATTTTCACTTACTTCATATACTTTCTGAAACTTTAATCCTTCTCTTTCTTTTTCTTCGTGGTCCGTGGAAAAACAATCTAACTTCTTTTTGGTGCGTTTGGTTGGTGACGACATTTTAACGAAAAATAGTTACTTAGTATTTCTTCGACACACAAGACACAATAGTTATTTATATATAGTAAAAACACGTTTGACTCAATCAGTGGGCTGCTCATCACTAGCTGTTTACATTCGTGTACATTCAGTGCGGTGGGAGGTGTGCAAGGGGTCGTAGGTGGATTCAACCCCTTCCCGCACAGAAAAGGAAAAAAAGCAAACCTGTGCGGGAGAGGTTCAATCCGCCTCTCGAGTAAGTGAAGTACTTTTTAAATAATAGTTTAAGAGATGTACTCAAAAGTTTATTTATCTCTTTTCTACTAAAACTATTAACTAAGTTATGCTCTTCGCACCAGGGGAAAGTTCGCTATTTTCGCTGCCGCACAGGATGGTAGTTATGCATGGGGTTTAATCCACCTCCTTTCGCAGTGAACGTGTCTTTCGTGATTTTCACTCATAATTATGTATGTATGTATGTAAACTCTTTATTGTACAAAAACAAGGAAAAAAAAGAAATACATTATTGCCAACCGTTGAAATGCATGTATAAAGGCGAACTTATCCCTTTAAGGGATCTCTACCAGTCAACCCTTGAGTGGATGAAAGGAGCATTTAGTAAGGGACCGACAAAGAGTAATTATTATACTAAACGGGACTTATCACACAAACAATATATACCTCGACGTTTCGGGTTTTGCAGCAGCCGTGGTCACGTGTTAAAGTGGGTTTACTCGTGACCACGGCTGCTGCAATGTGGCCGAAACGTCGAAGTAAATATTGTTTGCTTGGTAATACCCGTTTAGTATAATAATCTTTAGTAATAGTATTACTTATTTACAACAATCGATAGTATCGTCTTTTTTAAATAAATAAATAAATATTAGGGGACAATCTTACACAAATCGACCTTGTCCCAAAGTAAGCAAAGCTTGTACTATGGGTACTAGACGACGATAAACATACTTATATAGATACATAAATACTAAATACATAGAAAACGTCCATAACTCAGGAACAAATATTCGTGCTCATCACACAAATAAATGCCCTTACCGGGATTCGAACCCAGGACCTCTTGCTTCGTTGGCAGGGTCACTACCAACTAGGCTAAAGCGATACTATCGATAGTTTCGTCAAGGGTCGATAGTATCGATAGTATGACTGATTTTCAAGGCCACGATACTATCGATAGACTATTGCTATCGCAACAACACTATTCGCAACGCGTCTGCGCCCTTGCGTGTTTCTTTGAGTGATTAACCAAGTGATCTCTCAATCTCATTATTATATTAATTTTTTTTTGTCAAGTTAAGTTTCAAAGTCAACATATTTTCATTAAATTTAGGCTACAATAAGGACTTATTGTTATGACAGTCGAAGAATCTACCACCGGTTCGGAAAAACCCTGTTGAAAAAATCCGGCAAGAAACTCAACATGACATATTTTTTCAAACAGATCTACAAAGTTATTAAGTAACATACTTACATCTAAAGTATTTTTCTATCTACATTTTTAACACGGTAAAAAAATCTAATTTGAATTAAATATGAAACTGTTTATTTCAATAATATTCAATGTTTGCATCATCTTAACTAGTTACAATACAATACAAATATTCTTTATTGATCACCAAAAACAGTACAGTGACATTACAAAAATAAAAATTCAGGTAGACAATAGGCGGTCTTATTGCTAAAAAGCGATCTCTTCCAGACAACCAATTACTCAGAAATTAATAAACATCAACAGACGAATGTAGGTGGCAGAAATAACAGACAAGAGAAACGCAGTATTACTTAATAGACAACAAACAATAAAAACAATACAAATATAATATAAATTATATAAATAAACAAATACATTCAATATAATACTTATACACTACATATACTTAATACAAAACTACTAATCTTAATCTTACTACTACTACTTAATCTTGATTAGTAGACACGCTATTTATAACTAGGGATTGCCAATGCGGATCGGAATTATTTCCAAATATCCCTGTCCATAATATAATCATTAACTTTATTGACGTTGGATTTGAATTTTGTATCTGTTTCGTCGGTCATAGTTTTAGGAATTTTATTATAAAAACGTATGCAATAACCCAAAAACGACCTTTTGGTTTTAGCCAGGCTGTAAGGTAGGATTTTAAGCTTCCCTGTGTTTCTAGATCTTTGGCTTATCGAAGTTAGTGGGAAAATCATAATCAGACCCAGTTTTGGCCACCGTGCCGGATAGTTTGTTGCACTGTAGGTCGGAGCCATGGAATTAACCGAATTAATCTCATCGGGCCACCAGCTGTACCAAACGTAACGGTACAGGTTTGACACAACCGGTTATAATTGCAGGAAACCTGAGCTTGCGCATGCTTTCTCCAAGTTTAGGAACCACGCAAACTGCCGTTAAGCCTGCATGTACCAGAGTTATTCATAATTATTTATACCTAGACATAGACATAACTTTATTCGACATCAAAAAAGAAAATACACTGACTAATACACTGAGAAAAATAAAAACAACAATAATAACAATTAAAACAAAAAACATTGTTGAGATGTCGAATAGTAGATTGTTCAACAAGGGAGGAAAATAACCAAGATCACACGAGGGCTCGGGTGCCAATATTCCGAGGGTGATATTGGTGTTTTTCCCGAGTTAAACACTCTGCTTTTCATTTCGACTACAAGGAAAGTAAGAAAATATAAGTATAAATAAATAAAAATGTCTAAACTGGTCAATATGATCGTTGTAAAATATTTCAATGGAGTTTATTGTTAAGGAATAATTAATTTTTCAAAATTTAGAATGTTCAATATAATAATCAATGAAAACAGTAGATAAAGTAGGTATTTTAGTAAATTTATTATTAAATATCAAGTAACCAATTTGAACCAAGGAGTTAAGCTGTATAGAGATAGGCTGTATGGACAATAACATTGTCGTTTACCGTGTTTTTACACGCTTTATATTAGCTTCACCTGTATGTTTGTATGTATGTTTGTATGTTTGTATGTTTGTAACCGACTCCTTAGGGCGCAATTTTGACCCACTTCCCGGTTTCCGATTGAGCTGAAATTTTGCACATATGTGTAAATTGGATGACAATGCAATATTATTGTAACATGGAGCTGATCTGATGATGGAGCTGGATGGTGGCCATAGGAACTATGTAATAAAACAACACAATCCCGTCGAGTTTGGGCTCGTTTGATTCGTCTTGACGAGCACTTTGATCTCAGATGGTAACCAGGGTCTGATGATGGAGCTGGAAGATGGCCAAAGGCACTCCACAATAAAACTACACAACCCCGTCGAGTTTGGGCTCGTTTGATTCGTCTTGACGAGCACTTTGATCCTAGATGGTAACCAGGGTCTGATGATGGAGCTGGAAGATGGCCAAAGGCACTCCACAATAAAACGAAACAACCCCATCGAGTTTGGGCTCGTTTGATTCGTTTTGACGAGTACTTTGGTCCTAGATGGTAACAAGGGTCTGATGATGGAGCTGGAAGGGGGTTAGGTGGCGGGGTGGGGGGGGAATGGGGTATGGGGTAAGGGGGTCGGGGGTTTAGAGGGTTGGGGGTTAGGGTGTGGCGGTTGGGGTTAGGAGATGGGGCGTTTACGGGGAACAGGGTGGGGGTATTGGGGGGTTCGGGGGTAAGTGATTTTGGGGGGTTGTGGGAAATGGGGAGGGGGTAAGAGGCCTAGATGGTAACAAGGGTTTGATGATGGAACTGGAAGGGGGGGCGGTAGGTGGCGGGGTGGGGGGGTGGGGTTGGGGGGGCAGGTGGTGGGGTTTGGGGGGGGGGGGGGGGTTTGGGGAAATGGGGTGGGGGATGTTGGGGGGTTGGGTTTAGGGGGTTTGGGGGTTGTAGGTGAGGGGGGTAAAGTTAGAAAGAAAAATCCTGCATCTAAAAAATAGAAAATAAATAATAGTTTAAAAAAACTAAAAAACACGCTTTAAAAAATAAAAAATAAATTTTAATAAATTTCAATTCACTATTCTTAAAAAAAAAAAGTGCAGTAAAAAATCTTAATAAGCAATTATTATATTGTTATATCCAGATCAAAATTTGTAAACAATTCTAAATATTGATAAAATAAATAATAATAGTTTAAAATATTTTATTGTAAAAAAAGCGTGGGGTGCTTTTTAAGATATTATCAAAATGATAATCCTTGACAATTGACACCATGCACCCCACGCTTTTTTTACAATAAAATATTTTAAACTATTATTTATTTTTTTCTTAACATTTTCTAACTTTTTTGGTTTAAGTCACTAAATAAGAAATTAATAATTTAATTTCTTTGATCAATTATAACTGTAGATCCACAGTCGCGCGCCCGAAAATGTCCGAGCCAAATGAGTGCCACTTTGATAAAAGTGGCCTTCTTTTTTCTCAGTACGTTGCGTGAAATTGTCAAGTTTAGCTGTCAAGTGTCAACCGAAATTCGACTGTAATGAAGTAAAGACTAGGTTCAAATTTCTGTGTAGGTGACCATTTTAATTGTTATGCAAACAAATAAAAAAGTTCGGACATTCTTTGAAGGGGATTTTGTTCGGCAATGTGTATCTTCAGTTATAATTGATCAAAGTTTAATTTAATAATATATCACTGGCATTATAAAATTTGTAAATGACTTAGAAAAAAAAACTCAATACTTAATTATTCCATGTATATGCCGTAATGCTTGGCTGAATGCGTATGTGTTCCATTGACAGCCAATGCCTTTATTTTTTTTAATTCATATCTGCCCTAGGGAAGAAAATAATAGTTATCCTCCCGTATGTCAGATGTGATTTGCATCACTTTCCGAGTATGACAGATGAAAAAGGAATTTGACACAGCATTAAGCTGCAGTAGGTGCCTGCTACAGCGCTGATTTTCAGTCAAACCCTTCATATCAGCGCATCAAACTTGTTGGACCGGAATCAGCACAAATAATTCTGTGTAAAAAGTGTGCAAAAATAAATAGATACATATATTATCATTAAAATTGCTTAATAGTAGTTAATTAATATGCTGCCTGCTGCAAAATTCCACCATCGCACTTCCCGCCGAAAGTATATAAGTTCCGTCGTCACCATCTCGGTGAATAGCAGTCTACCACTGTACGTTTTCTTCGGCACTTCCCGCCACGTACCTACTGTGAAACTGTGGAACCAGCTTCCGGCAGCAGTGTTTCCAGACAACTTCCAAACAACATCGGGGCTTTCAAGAAAAGGGTTTATAATTCCTTTAAAGGCCGGCAACAGATTACTCTTTGAGTTGTTGATATTTATGGGAGGGGGTGATCATTTTCCATCAGATGATTTTCCTCCCTCTCATAATAATAAAAAAAGTTTCCTTATGACCTGGTGGTCCCAAAGGAAGATCAGCGCCGGTCGCAAGACTGGCACTTCGCTGAGGGACCATTTCGTGATACATTATGTGCATTTTTATTTTTATTTATATTATTTGTCCTGATTTAATCATGCTGTCACGAATAAATACAATTTATTTCTTTTTTTTTCTTTCTATGGTTTTTTTGTCTATCTATTGTCATATAAACTCAATTTGGAATTCAAAAGGGGTGAATATGGAAAACCACTGAGTTTGTACGTATGTTTAGTATGTTCGACAAAAGAGCTTTTTGTACTCAAAAAGCATAAAATCCCGCTTTGCCCGAAAAAAGAACTGTCTACGCTGCTGCTAACCCTGGGAAGTTGTCAAAATATATGGAACTGTCATTCCTAACCCAAGGTTAGACTTATTTTTTTAACTCTAAACTGCGCAAGCGGCCCTGAGCGTGTCACGCGACTTTCTCGCCGCTGAATTCCCGGGGGAAATTTCTATTTTCCAGTCGTAAAGTGGCCTATTTTGTTCAACGGTGTACAAACTATATTTTCACTCAAGTCTTGTTTCTACACTTAGTTTTAACAAGAAACTAAAAGCAAAATTTGATGTAGCTTTACTCACTGTCTTAGTCAAATTCATCATCATCATTGTCTCAGCCTATACAGTGTGTAATCGTTAAGTGTAGCCAGGCGACTATTCCGTAAATATAACAGATATCAGAAAACTTTAAAATGACATTAAAAGTACGTTACCCAATGAGTAAACTGACATTAATAACATGTCATAAATAAAACGAGAAATATCCAATATGTTGACATTAAACACTCCCATAAAATTAGTAAGAGATTAGTAAAAAGTTTCCTTATAGTGAAAATATACGGATCACTCACGTCTTAAAACGAGTTTAACTCGACATGTTTCGGGCTAATCCGTAGCCCTTCCTCTCGGAGTCGCACGTCACGGCGGCTGCCAAACGTGCACTCGTGTGTTGAGTGCACGTTTGGCAGCCGCCGTGACGTGCGACTCCGAGAGGAAGGGCTACGGATTAGCCCGAAACATGTCGAGTTAAACTCGTTTTAAGACGTGAGTGATCCGTTTATTTTCACTATGAGTGAGTCTCACAGTAGTTTCATGTTTAAAAAGTTTCCTTATTTAAAAAGGTTATTTTATAAGCTTACTGATATTTAAATGAATAAAACAATCTTATTATAAGTGATTTTACATCAATTGATTTGAAAAATTCCTTCACCAACAGAAAGCTATATTATCAGCGAGCAACATAGGCTATTTTTAATAAAAATAATAATTCATTTATTTTCGAACGGCAATGATGCAACATTAAAATAACAATAAAAATTACAATAATGTCATACTTGTAATGCTACACAATTAATTCTAAAATTACAAACAAATAAATAACCCGATAGTAATTCATAATTTTATCCCGGGAACGTGTAAATTTCCCACAGACTGCAGGCGAAGTTTCACAACAGCTAGTTTTTATATAAGATCGCAGTTAATCCGAAAACAATCACAACCCTACCATTAACATAACAGATTAAACAAATTATCTACTTATACTTTGTTAACTTCGCCTGTCTGGTTAGCGTCCATTGTAACTACGTTATCTTTTCGGGTGGACAAACTTAGAACTAGCCGTATTCCAGTAATAAAAGGGGATGTTTGTTCGACAGTGGCGCTAGCTCGTGACGATGTATGTAAGTTGGTATTTGTTTTATCTTTGGTATAAGTCAATCAACAACTTGGACTCCTATTTATAGATTTATTTGCTTTAGGAAATGCAAGGAAGTCAGAGTCAACCAATTAAGACGGTAAATAAGTTAAGGCCCGTTCAAAGCTCACAGAAAAATCGTGTAAGTTGTTTTACATTGCGAAGCCGGAAAGAAAACGAGTTTGAAGTGATCAACCGAGCGCCGTAATGTACAATAAAATTCAATACAAACCCTATTTGATGTCTGTTTGTCACAGGATTTTATCTCAAGAACCGTAATAAAAGAGAGCTAAAATTTATACGCAATGGTGTATAAGCCGCTTAAAACAAAAAAAAAATGAAAATTAAAGGGATCTCAAAGACCAGTATTTAATGACCGCACTTCCATACATTGTGCTTAAAAGCAGGGCTCTGCTAACACTGGATTTGGGAGATACGGCTATTTATAGAGTATATTTGACACACCTACAAATTGATACGGAGCCCTCGGTGCGCGAGACCAACTTGCACTTGGCCGGTATTTACTTAGTCTAATAAAAAAATATTTTTTCCTGAAAATAATGTTTTATAAATCAATACACTACATAATGACCTAATTAGTTTATTACAAGGAAAAAAAACTAGTTTGTTCTCAAAACACAAATGAAATATGTACTACAAACTATTTACAAGAGATTAAAAGGATTGCAGAACAAGTACTTAGGTACTTATTCACATTTACGACCCAAATTCTTGTAAGAGTAAATTATTAATAGTATTTCTATGAAATAAGGATTATTCTCAGTGTTCTCATGCGAATTGTATTGCAAATTGAATCTTACGGTATAATACCAAAGTAGGATTCGAGTAAACAGCTTGATGTTTTGAATCGCGAATTGTTTATTTTCCTTGTGGAACTTATTTAATTAAAATGACACCATTTTATGTCTTGAAGGTTGTCTGGCTCCAAATAGGTACCTACCTTAGCCCGGCCATATACCTATGGCCCGGGGTTCCATCATTTCACCGACCAATTCTTTGAGGGCTCGTTATCCACTATATCAAAATTACCACCATAACCTTAACGTCTACTGTATTTAAATGACCACTGCATCTGAATTCTGTCTTATCTGTCTTATCTTTATGAGATGTTATGTTGGTTCTTCCTATTTTGGCATATATTTTTTGTAATCTAATATATAAAAATCTCGTGTCACGGTGTTTGTTACCGAACTCCTCCGAAACGACTTGGCCGATTTTTATGAAACTTTTTTCTCCTTATTCGGCAGGTCTGAGAATAGGTCGTAGGCTATTTTTCTTCGCGGACGGAGTCGCGGGCAACAGCTAGTAATTCTATAATTTTAAGTAAGTGAGCACTGGGCCAAATTGTATTTTGTTGTTTGTTTGACTTTTTTTAATTTGGATAATTGTAGAATGAGGAACTTCTTCGATCCTACTAGGAAAAAAATGTGTCCCAAAACTTCGATATAATTTTCGATTCTTCCATTTAGTTACGGTCAGTATAAAGTCTATGAAAAATGGTAACTCGACAGAAAAAAAAACATGGGACACTTTGGTTCTCCTTGTAGGATCGAAAAAGCTCGTGATTCTAAGCAGAAATCACATAAAACTTTCCAAATTAAAAAAAAGTCAATACTTCATTCGTCATTAATGATGAATACAATGTTTTACCTCCTCCGCTACCGCTACCAACCATACACGGTATCTACGTCTGTGCGATATATTTATGTGACCATGCAAAACCCCCCTCGTCTTCCACAGAAACCGATATAATTATGTCACGTAAACCGAACTATCACAAACACAACATAAAATGCTAGCGGGTTGCGAACCGTCTTCGAGCTCATCCTCAAAGCAAGCACGTGCTTTGTACAACATAACGTTCGTCAAAAATCAAAAAGCTTATTTGTTATGCCACACGCTGTCAGACAATTAAGTAGTGGAAACATGTGTTTTATTCAAGGCATCTTATACTATGCAAAAAGTTGTGCTAAATTAAAAAAAAAGTGTAGGTAGATCACGTCATAGCGTTGTATGCTAATACAATACAGCTCTTCTTGGAAGTTGGTCAGACCATTGTCATGACGCCAATGACACCTTAGTTTCAATGCGTGCCTTATTCGGTACAATAAGTAATGCTTATTTATAAATTCCACTACAGAAAAGTATACAAACAGATGCAAGAGAAAAACGGGTAAACCTAAACAGCCTGGGCCCTTCAGCTTGTCATTCTGGGATCTAGAATTCTGGGACCCTAATGACCCTATACGTTTTCAGATTTCAACATGGAGACCCTATGCACATCTGGGGGTTTATCATCAAATTACCGACACTTAAATCATCGAATTTTATTTCAAAGTCAACGTTTCGAGTATTTTCATTTCATCGACAATTTCATTTCATGGAGTTGTCATTGCAAATAATTTCAATTCATGGATTTTTAATTGGCCGAAGATTCATTTCATAGTGTAAATGAATATAAATAGTGTATTATTTCACGGAAAACGTTTAATTATTTATTGTTTCACTTTTCTGGTAACATCTATCTACCACAGTTCTAACATGTTCTAACCTAACCTAATCTATACATATAATAAATCTGTAACAAGTCGGTGTCTGTCTGTACATTGAAGATATTTGAGAAAAACTGTCACTAGGGCTATTTATTAGCACAATAGAACCCAAAACAATGATTTTTAGAATTATTGTGTTTGTCTGTTTGTCTGTGCGTTTGTGCGCGCTAATCTCAGAAACGGCTTAACCTAGAAGGATGCGGTTTTCACTGATACGTTGGTATTTTCTTGGATTAACATTTAGTGTTTGTTTCATTTGAATCGGTTCACAAATAAGAATGATACGTCTATTTTAAGAATTTATCGAACAGGTTTTTTTGTTTGAACGCGCTAATCTCAGGAACTACTGCCCCGATTTGAAAAATTCTTTTAGTGTTAGATAGCACATTTATCGAGGAAGGCTATAGGCTATATATCATCACGCTAACACCAATAGGAGCGGAGCGGAGCGGAAGAATGTTTCAAAATCGGGGGTTTTTGAAGTAAAAATTCTATAGGCACGCTTGACTTGGGAGTACGGTGTTGAATGTGAACGCGGGTGTGCGGGGCGGGTATTTTTTTATATCGAGGAACTAAGGAGAGCCATAATTGATGAAAAAGCAAATTGGATAAAAAAAAAATAAGCTGCCCAAATTACTAATTCCACGCGGACGGAGTCGCGGGGAAAAGCTAGTCTAACATACTTTTCTGGTAGCAATTCTAACATCTATCTACCACAATTCCACGAAATGAAATTGTCGATGAAATGAAAAAATCAACAACAGTAAAGTTTGCCTATGAAATAATAAAAATTGGAATGAACTGTCTATGAAACAATTGTCGATGAAATGATAATACTAGAGCTAAATTTCCATGAAACGTTTTCGATGAAATAATATTCGATGTAAAGTTTGTCGGTAAAACAAGGGACACCCATCTCTGGTACAATGAAATCTTGCCAGCGCAGTACCTAGTCTTCTGGTTTTGCTGTCCTATTGACACTTGTTCGCACACACACACACACATACCGTTTAAACTTATAACACCCCTTTTTTGTGTCGGGGGTTAAAAAATGAAATACTGTCAATCGGATACTAAAGTGATTATTTCTTGTAAATTTGTTTCATGTAACTGTGATCACCGCTTAGAAATCATCGTCGTATAGGCTGGGATGATACTATTATATCTTGCGATTCCAAAGTGCCGTTTTTTCTAACGTTTCTAAATTGCCGTCGCATAAAATGCTACCCATGAAGACGCCCTTTGTCTGGATTACGATCCGAACGATCACAGTATGATACGATAATATTACGTGACAGACTATAATCGATGAGACACTCGAGAAGTGAGGCAATGGCGTTTACGTTATTGGTGTGACAACAATGCCTGTCCTTGTCTGGAGCAACAATGTGCCCACGCCGTGTTTTTGTTTATTTTGTTTATGATAAACACGTGTGACCGTAGAAATATATACTTAGGTACTTAATATTATACATGCGAAAGTGTGTCTTTTAGTCTGTTACCTCCTCACGCTTAAACCGCTCAACCGATTTAGATCAAATTTAGTACAGATATACAGGGTTATTTGTAATTCACTAGCATCCTTTTAACCCTAAACTCCTACCACTTAAACAAATGTTTTTTGCTTTACGGCTTTTGTCATAACTTAATATTTTTGGTGTAATAACGTTTTGAAAATTTGAGATTACCTCTTATTTTTACGATACTCTGTGTATTTGTATGGGAAAAAAAGTGCTTCATTTTAAAAAGTCGTAGAAAAAAAACATTTGTTTGAGTGATAGGAATTCAGGGTTAAGAGGATGTCAGTGAATTAAAAATAACCCTATATGTATTTTGAGACCCTGGGAACGAATTCTTTGCAGTTGTAGTCGCGGGCAACAGCTTGTTAGGTATCTATACGTTTAGAAAGAAAAATCCTGAGTGATTGACTAGGGGCGTAACTACCGCCGTATCAGCCGTATCAATGATACGGGCCCCCCGGGCCACAGACACCCCTAACGTTTATAAGCAAAAATTATTAAAATGTTATCCACAATGTCACTTAATCTCGTGCTTAGCGGGAAAGACCCCCAACTAATTTTGATACAGGGGGACACAGACTCACTCACCGGCTCACTGACTCTCTGACTGACTGACTTATCAACGCCCAGCCCAAACCCTAAAAAGCTGAAATTTTGCATACTTAGTTGTTGCTTTTATGATTTTGGCAAGGAATAAGAACGGATTTGTTGAAATTCCCATGTAACAAGGAATAAAGAGGATTACATTCGGTTTGAAATGGTCTTATCTCCATAAGCGTAATGAATAAGTATACTTTGGCATGCAAATACGTAATTAGATTACTAAAGAACATAGTTTTTTAAAATTCCAGCAGGATAACGCATAAAGAGGATTTTTTTAAACTGACGAGATGTAGCTGTTCGTTCTGTAACACGCGGTGTTTAAAATTTTCATTAGTTTTATAATATTAATTAACATGGAGAGGTGTCCCACTGCTGGGCAAAGGTCTCCTTCCATTTTCTCCATTCGTCCCGATTTTGAGCGGTGTCCTTCCAGTCAATAAGGTACACGCCTAGGTGGTCCTGCCAATTGGCTAAGTAAAGTTTTTTTAAGAGGTGCTGATTATATTTTTTTTCGACAGTCGGCGTTCTGAAGATCGAGAAACTGCAGCTGTTTTATTTTTACCTCCTATTGTTTACTGGAAATATTTTTTTAAGTGTTCGAGTTGACATTTGTGAGATTTAATGGCTGACAAGCGGTTCGTGCTCAGTACTTAGTAGAAACAGAAATGGCCTAGTAGCGCCATCTCTTGGTCCAGGTGAGCGGGTAGCTCCGAAGGAGTGTTGAAGTCTCTCGGTAGAGGGCATAACATAGATGCGCTTTATCACTGCCTAAATGTGATTATAACAGACTGAAGTGTACGATGTATGGGAAAGATTCGTCGCTAACTTCTAGACCAGTGATGGTGTAGGGGTAAGCACGCAGCACGGAACGCTGAGGACCTGGGTTCGATTCCCAGCATTGGTCTTTTTTCTGGGGTTTTTTCTGTGCATCTATATTTCGGTTTGTATTTAGTTTGAAATATATGGTTTCACGGGATGACCGTAAAAGTAATAAAAAAAAAAATGAAGTTGAAGAAAATAAAAAAATAAATAGAAAAAGATACTTCATACTTAACTTTTGTCCATGTCAAACCGTTTGCGTTTCGTTTGCTTTGCGTTTTGATGTGATTTTTGGAATATTTTTAACAACCTCCGCACAAAATCCGGACTTACAATTTCACCGCATTTCTCCACGACTTATGCACGATAATTGAATCACGATTGAATATTTTTGATCAATATTTTGAAACTGCTTTTTAGACAAAGCAAAGTAAACGAAACGCAAACGGTTAGATTTCATTTGACATTGACAATTGACTTGGTTTTTTTTTCTATTTCCGCTAAGTACTGAGCACGAACCGCTTGACAGCCATTAAATCTCACAAATGTCATCTCGAACACTTAAAAAAATATTTCCAGTAAACAATAGGAGATAAAAATAAAACAGCTGTAGTTTCTCGGTCTAGAAGAAGACTACTGTCGAAAAAAAATATATTTAGCACCTCTTCAAAAAACTTTACTTAGCCAATTTACATTGTGTGCGAAATTACATTTTGAAATTCACCACGAACTTTACGGTGAAGGAACGTCGCGAGGATACCTACGCACTTGTCTTGCGAAGTAATTCAGCAGTGTGCGTGAACTTCCCAATCTGCACTGGGTTCGCTCATTCTGAGTGGAAGCCTGTGGCCAGCAGTGGGACGTATACAAGCTTAGATGACGATTTAACACTAAAATACAATGTAGAAACAAGGAATACAGTATGGTGGTATGGTTTCATCATTTCCTATAGGTAAGTTTTTTTTCTCAAAAACCATTAATTATGCATGAATTTTGAAATTGTTATCCTGTAGTCTCTATAGGTTAGGTTTATTTTACAACAATTCTGAATATTTCATGATGACGAAGCCTGTTGCGGATCTCTCTGTTGCTATGACGATGCTTGTTGAGGGTAACAAAATGTTTCCGTAGCGAAACCTACGCTGCGGATTTGATTTTATTGTATTATTTTCTTTCTTTTATCATAAGAAAGTAATAAATTTGGTTTCTGGGAAAAAGAGTTAGGTACATGAAATGATGAAACATACCAATAGAGGGTTATTTGTAATTCACTGACATCCTCTTAACCCTGAATTCCTATCACTCAAACAAATGTTTCTTGTTTTACGACTTTTTAAAATGAAGCACTTTTTTCCCCATACAAATACACAGAGTATCGTAAAAATAAGAGGTAATGAACTAAAACAATTACTTTGCTCACCCGCGACCTTACAATAGTTACGTTTATGCAAGAAATGTGCGTTCATGCAGAATGTGCGTGCGTTATTAATGAACAGGTAAATTTAGTATCTTCTCCTTTACTGCGGCTTGGGTCGAATTTGAACAGTTAGTATTAATTAAATATGCCTTATAAATAAATAAACAAAAAATTCAAGGTAGTTTTATAATATGTCAATAAAAGTTAATTTTTGTGGGGTAGTTTGAGAATAAGAAAAATAAAGTGGGTACTTGAGAAGTTACAGTGACAAGTTAAAACATTTGTTTTGGTTTGTTAGTTTAACAGTTGGTAACATAGCATACGGTTGTGGTAACTCTGAAGATGAGCTCTGGTTGAGTTCGAAACGCGTCAGTGTAGCTTGGTGGTGGTGATGGTTGGGTTTATGTGATTTGTGTGTGTTCGTACAGTGTGGAGGTGGAGGAACTGCATGAACGCACATTTCTTGCATAAACGTAACTATTGTAAGGTCGCGGGTGAGCAAAGTAATTGTTTAGTTCATTAATATGGACCTCCGCAAAGTAACGCCTGATTCAATAAATTATAAGAGGTAATCTCAAATTTTCAAAACGTTACTACACCAAAAATATTAAGTTATGACAAAAGCCGTAAAACAAAAAGCATTTGTTTAAGTGGTAGGAGTTTAGGGTTAGAAGGATGCTAGTGAATTACAAATAACCCTGTATACATTATACGTAAAAAGTTTATGCGATGCAAAAGTGAACCGTACAACAATGTAGCCGCCATAACTAATAATTTCCAGGACATCATCAACATCCCAGCCTATATGTATACATCCCACTGCAGGGCACAGGCCTCCTCTTAGAATGAGATGGCTTGGGCCGTAGTTCCCACGCGGGCCAGTGGGGACCTAATCACAAACTATTGCTTGGTTAGGTCATCCTTCAAACACATATGATACGGAATGAAAATAATGAAAAATTATAAAAAAAAAAAAAAAAAATTGGAAAATTATTTATAAGTAGGTAAGTAAACTTAAAAAATTTATGTTAGAAAAAAGTTACTATTCCATAAATGAATACCTAGATTATAGATAAGTTATAATGTAAAATAGATATAAGTAAAATACAAAATATATGCAAATGATATATGTATAAAACCTAGTTATAAGGCTGCCCTCTCGTCACATGTTTGCTGTGCCCAACAGGGTCCATGATGATCAAAATTGTATCCTATTTATAACACCTGTAACATACATTGTGGATGAGCAATAAAAGTTTGAGTATTTGAGTATTACATTTTTTTGTTCGGGTCTCTACTGTGGACCTGGTAAAAGTTAAGTCTGCATCGGCGTGTGGAATGCCTGGCCAACTATCGGTCCATAAATCTCAAGGTTGCTGCTTCGGAGTCGCTCTTTTTATGTCCACAGGAGAGACTACTTTTGATTCTTACGCTGTGTATGACCCGATTACTAAAATTACCTACCGCGAAAGTTTAAATCATAAATGTAGCCGCCATACTGTCATTTTAACCTGCAAGTTTCCGTTATCAATACCAATGAGCAATGATAGCGTAATGCAAAACTACGTTTTCATTCTTCAAAATGGAGCGTAAGCAAATTGTTGTCATCCCGCTAGCAAATATGGATTTATAGGAGCTACTTATCAGCTATCCGGGTGCAATGTTATCTTTGTAAACAGCTAATTGATAAAGCGTGATAAGAATACAAAACATAAGTAGTTATGTAAGATCATAACGAAGGTCACTGTGTATGTTTGTGTTTGTATTACGTTTAATAAAAACGCCGATGTTCTGGTCGACTCTTGCCGCGAAATCATCATATAATCGACTTGGAATGAAATTTGGCATGTACTTATGTAACTGAACGTCTGGACTAACGCATAGGCTACTTTTATCCCAGTATCCCCACGGGATAAAATTGCAAAATTTTAACCGCTAAGCCTAGACACATGAAATTATGGACCTAGATGGCTAAAATGTTGCCTAGAGGTTGCCTGTATGATGCAGGGAAGGAATAAGGACGGATTTGTTGAAATTCCTGCGGGATAGGGAATAAACAGGATTTATATGTTCGATTCAGAGCTGTGACCCCTATGATTACAGACTCCTCAAATTTGGTCTGCGATTTTTGGTAATTCCCACAGAATAAGGAAAAATAGGATTTATATGTACCTAATACTAGCCGATGCCCGCGGTTTCGCCCCCGCTGAAGTAGATCAAAACGTGTTTTCCCGTGGGAATGAGATATTTTCTCGTGGTAAAAAGTAGCCTATGTCACTCTCCAGCCCTTCAACTATGTCCATACAAAAATCAATTATGACGCTCCGTTTCGACGTGAAGGAAGGACAAACAAATAAACAAACACACTTCCACATATTAGTATGGATAGTATGGCTTATTAGTGACTTAGTTTAGAACCAGTGCAAGTTCGAGCTCAATCCCAAGACATTTTAGAGGCCAATTGTAACAAAATGCCTGTAACTATTATAAGCATTTCTATACAGGGTTATTTTTAATTCACTGGCATCCTCTTAACCCTGAATTCCTATCACTCAAACAAATGTTTTTTTGTTTTACGACTTTTTAAAATGAAGCACTTTTTTTCCCATACAAATACACAGAGTATCGTAAAAATAAGAGGTATCTCAAATTTTCAAAACGTTATTACACCAAAAATATTAAGTTATGACAAAAACCGTAAAACAAAAAACATTTGTTTAAGTGGTAGGAGTTTAGGGTTAAAAGGATGCTAGTGAATTACAAATAACCCTGTAGAAAACATATAAAAATGAATCCCTATTTCCCTTGGTCACGGCACGTCACAACATCACGCGTGAACGGCTGGACCGATTTCGCTACTTCTTTTATTGTTGTGTTCGTTGTTAAATTTAAGAAAACTTAACGTCCATATTAACTTCTCTAATGTACTGGCGTTTGACAGTCATTGATAGTTGACGTGATTGACATAATACGTGCTGCATATAAGTTATATCGTTTAAATCCGATGCACGAGGGCGGAATTAGGTACATTGATAAAACTAGCGACGCTTCCCGGCTTTGTGTGGGTTTAGTTTTGGGAAAAAGAGTTAAAAAATATGAAGTTACCGTCTTAGATTATTATAGACTTTCTTTATTTTTTCACACCTTTTTGTTCAAAGTTACACCCGTGCAAAGCCGGTGCGGGTTGCTAGTAGAAAATATTTTCCAAAACGTGACAATTGTCAGTGCCATATATCACGTCGGTAAAATAAGGCCTGATGAAATACTTAGCTCAGGATTATTTTTCCTGGTATATACCGGAGATGGGATGATGAAAATTATCAAAGGAAAATAATAAAATTAAAATCAAATTACGCAGACAATGTCATATAGTGTAATTAGACTTATTTATAGCTTTCTAGCGAAGTAATTAACTTGTGAGAATGTTATTGTCTGGAGATATCTATGAGCATAATTTGATAATAATAGAATTAAAAAGTAATTATTTCTTTATCATAACTTTTATTGCATTTTTTCTTAGAGAAAGAAAGAGATAGAGACTTTTATCCTACTAATATTATAAAAGAGAAAGTTTCTGAAGATGTTTGGACGTTTGGATATTTGTTAGTCATTCACTTAATAACGGCTGAACGGATTCAGATTAAACTCGGCGTACAGATGGACAAAGATAATTTTTTTAATTTTTTTTCGGTGATCAGGAACCAATTTTTCTAGACCATATTCGATGGCGACCACGTTTACGTCACAGTTAATACGTGAAATGAAACATCTATTTTTTAAATAATATGTGGAAAATCACAGTTAAATTAAAATCGTTGTCAGTGGTGTCACCCCATACACATGAGTTAGTTTATGCATCATATATAGCGTGATATGGCTCTTAGGAGGAGAATTATGGTACGTAATAATTGTGCTGTATTAGCGAATATGGCATTGGCCTCTAGACAACCTACCTACGGTATATCAACGCCAACCCTAAAATATCGTGACAGAATCCATTAAAAATACGTAATTAACCGCGTATTGTGTGACGGGTTTTAATTAAATTTATTTACGAAATGTCCTGTTATATATGTGAACTCGATTTCGAGCCATACAGAGAAGGATTGTGTGTGACATACGAGTTATGAAATTAATTATTTATTGAAATAATAATGCAAATCCGCTTAACTCGCATTAACTAATTCCGCGTATTTGACTTTAGTTAATTTTCAAATGTTTAATCCATTTTTTTTTAAATAAAAGTATTATGAATAAAACCATCCCGTGTAAAGCGCACATACGCAGTATTTGAGTCATTTTCCAGTTTTGCGCAGGTAAAACCATAAAACCTTAAAAAAGTTATTTCCCTCTACATTGTCTATTTTTTCTACAGTTAAGTATGTAATATTTGTAAGGGTCCATATTTGTACATGGACGGGCTGATTTCCGGGCTCAGCAGCACAGGTATCGGGTGTTCTATCGGCGGTACTACGATCAATAATATTAGTTATGCGGACGATATGGTGCTGTTGTGCCCGTCAATCAGTGCGCTAGACAGACTGCTGAGGGTATGTGAGGACTATGCGGTCGCCCACGGTCTGAGGTATAACACCACTAAAAGCGAGCTGCTCGTATTTAAAGCAGGTAATAAGACCTTCGATTCGCTTCCTACCGTCTACTTGTGTGGAGCTCCTCTTAAAAGGGTGCAGCGTTTTAAATACCTTGGGCATTGGGTGACGGATAGTCTCCAGGATGATGCGGATATAGAGCGGGAGCGCAGGGCGTTGGGCGTTCGTTGTAACATGTTGTCACGCAGGTTTGCGCGTTGTGAGGAGAATGTTAAGATTACGCTGTTTAGGGCATTCTGTCAGACATTTTACACATGCAGCCTGTGGACATGTTACACAAAAAAGGCGTTTGATGCTCTGCGCATCCAATATAACAACGGCTTCAGGATGCTGTTGGGGCTGCCATGATGGTGTAGTGCATCAGGTATGTTCGCAGAGGCGCGTGTCGACTGTTTCAGGTCGATAATACGTAACAGAACTGCCTCACTGATATGTCGTCTGCGTGATAGCGCCAACAGCCTTTTGCGCCTTGTTCTCGAGTCTCCTGCTTGCGCCTTTTGGAAGCACTGGGATACTGTACACATGGGATCCAGAGGTCATGTGTATAAAATTATGTAATTTGTTTTTAATTTATTGTTCATTTATTTTGATTTAATTTAATTTAATTTATTTGATTTGATATGATTTATTTTATTTGATTTGGATTGTGTTTGATTTGATTATAATTAATTTATTTACTAACATAGTTTCTTAAGTAATACCTGTAACTAACAAAATAATATGGACTTTGTCTGAAATAAATTTAATTATTATTATTATTATTATTATTATTATATCGGGTTGCATAAAATTTAAAGTCAGAATTCATCATTTCGCATAACTCTTTTTATTATGAATCCATTCATTGTACAGAATTGTTATAAATCAAACCTAACCTAACATGTAGAGTCTTACAGGATAACCATTTCAAAATTCCTGAATAATTAATGGTTTTTGAGAAAAAAGGGTTATGCGAAATAATGACTTCTGACTTTAAATTTTATACCAAAAGAGGCGATCCCTATTTGTAATAATGCATGGTACTTAACAGAGTGGTTCTCCGGAGAACGGCCAACAACGACGAGGCAGACCAAGAAGGAGATGGCTGGACGACTTGGACCTATATGCAAAGGACTGGCCTCACATTGCGCCAGAACGGGAGTTGTGGAGGTCAAGAGGAGAGGCCTTTGCCCAGTAGTGGGACACTATGACAGGCCAATAAAAAAAAACAGAGTGGTAGTTCCATACAAATAGTAACAGAGTATTTTGCGTATTTGACAATGACCCATTTACCTGCGGTAGATAAGCGAATTTGCACTATCCCCGACGAATCTGATCTTTGATTAAAATTGTGTGTTAATGTAAGGTCACAATCCATGCGAGATTGGACGGGCCATTTGCTACCACAATGCGGCCCATTGAGCACCCAACAGCCCGGCTGACAGCTCGCACTGTCTTGGACAATTAAGCTTTACTGCAACTGAAGGACATACGTATAGTTTATGTTAGGAGCTCCAGTAGCGTGGAACATTTGGTGTGGAGTAGCGATGGGCTTTAAATGGCCGTATCTATGAAAATCCAGTGTTGGTGGAGCTTATTTCTAAGTAAAATTTATGCACCGTGGGACCATATTACCTATATTTTTATTTATTATTATTATTTAGACGACCAGATGGCCTAGTGGTTAGAGAACCTGACTACGAAGCTTGAGGTCCCGGGTTCGATTCCCGTGTCGGGGCAGATATTTGTATGAAAAATACGAATATTTGTTCTCGGGTCTTGGGTGTTTAATATGTATTTAAGTATGTACCTACCTATCTATCTCTATAAGTATGTTTATCCGTTGCTTAGTACCCATAACACAAGCTTTGCTTAGCTTACTTTGGGACTGGGTCAATTGGTGTGAATTGTCCCGTGATATTTATTTATTTATTTATTTTTATTTTATTTTTGGTTTTTATGTATTTTTTTGACGTGACAACGTCTAATAAATCGATGAATGCCGGCTGCACGCACGAAAAGGATGACGCAATGTCCCGTACGTAGCAGTGAACGACAGGATGGTAGAAGAGAGCAGCGCGCGCCAGGATACAATCTTAGTACTAGCGCTCGGGTAATTTTTAATGGGGGGGGGGTTGATGGGGTGTGCGGGGGAGGGGCATTTAAGGGGGGATGAATATTTCATTGATTTTGCCGTAGGATGCACCGTTTTCAAGATATTTGACAAAACCCCGTATGACGGTTCTTGAGATATAACGGTTGTCAATAGTGTTTTTTTCTTTTTAGATTATTCTTTTTTGTACAATAACCCTGTGGTGGACAGACAAACGGACAATGTGGCGACATTAATAGGGTTCTGTTTGTCACCCTTCGGGCACTGAACCCTAAAAAATACGTTCTTTTTTCTAAAATTTGGCGCACTGATATTTTATAAATCTTAATTATTACTATAATACATGGGACTTACCATCATCGTCCCACCCAGCCTATACGTCCCACAGCAGGGCACAGGCCTCCTCTCAGAATGAGACTTATCATGCATTAATATATGTATTTACCTCGACGTTTCAATGACATTGCAGCGGTTGTGGTGGTCTTGATTAAAACACTGAATAATTATAGAAAAAAAACTCCCGGAGGATAATGAACAAATGCTTCGCAGACGAGGTCGCGCGCAGCGGCTAGTGACAATTAAGTTTGACAGCTCAAAGTCCGTTTTTACGACAAACACCGATAGGGTTACATCATTAAAAGTTCTGCAAGTTAAAAGATAACTTTCTTTATAAAAGGTTTCTGTGTTCATGTTACACTTAGGAAGTTGATACTACTTCATAGTTTGTGTTCCTAGAGTATCTGAAGTTTTAAGTAGTTAACCTGTTCAACGGTAAGAGCAGCAGTTTTAAATCAGGATGGATGAATATCGTCGGCGATAGAGCAAATTCACTTATCTACATACCGCGATTCTGCACTATTACTAGTGCCAATTCACCAGGTCACGTGAATTTGTCAAAATTAGACATTGCAATAAGAATCACGTCACGAGTAACCATGAATGAACTCGATCTTTACAAGTTTCACAGGTGATGACTGCTGGACATAGGCCTCCCTCATTGACGCCCAATCATTACGGTTGGAAGCGACTGGCATCCACCCTGAACCTGCGGCCTTCACCAAATCGTCCGTCCATCTCGTTGGTGGACGTCCCACGCTGCGCTTGCCAGTCCGTGGTCTCCACTCGACACCTCAGTGTGTTTAAGGAAATAAAAGTCTTTAATCAGAGTGTGTTGCCAGTGATGACATATGGATCCGAGACGCGGTGCTTCACTATGGGCCTAATGAATAACTCTAGGCTCAGAGTCGCTCAACGAGCTATGGAGAGGGCTATGCTCGAAGTCTCTCTACGGGTTCGAATCAGAAATGAGGAGATCCGTAGAAGAACCGGGGTCACAGACATAAGTAACCAAACGGATTAGCTCGTTGTCTTCATATTTTGTTTTATTTTAAGCAACTTGGAGTAAAAATTGGAAATTGACTAAATTTGTCAGATACGTGGAATCATCCAATGTCAGTTAAGCGGATTTGAATTCACCTCGACGATATGTGGATTTTTAAAACTAGGCGTGATAAATTAATAACCTAATATAGGTACTAACCGTTTGGTCAGATCGCATGTCTAATCTATACAAAATATATAGAGACCGACAATGTTGTTCATACATAATGCGGGCTGCGTTCAATTTGACCTGACCGCGACCGCAGAACGCATCCACAAATCCTTTATGCCTCATTTACCCTGGTCCGGACTCGATTTACGTTGGTTATTTACGCTTAGCGGGTGACTTAAAGTTACTGATTGAATTTTGATGAAGTCGATATCTTTTTATGCAGTGTTATAAATAAACTTCGTTTAGATAAAAAAAGAGTCTTACAGATATCAAAAATCCGTTAGTCTTGTTATTTATACACGTCGAAAGGTTCGATTTAGAGTGTCAGGATCCAACTATGGAATGCTTAATGAGGTAAAATATTTTGGAGAACTAACAAAAGTCCAATATTGTAGCGAACACAAAACCAAAACCACATGGCACGCAATCAGTTGATAAGGAAACTTTGTACTTATTAAATTATTTTGTACCGTGGCCGTGGTGGCCTAGTGGTTTGACCTAGCCTCTCAAGCAGAGGGTCGTGGGCTCAAATCCGGTCTCGCACCTCTGAGTTTTTCGAAATTTATGCGCGAAATTGCGTTTGAAATTTACCATGAGCTTTACGGTGAAGGAAAACATCGTGAGAACCCTGCACGCACCTAAGGAGAAATTCAATGGTGTGTGTGAAGTTCCCGATCCGCACTGGGCTCGCGTGGGAACTATGGCCTAAGCCCTCTTAATCTGAGAGGAGGCCTGTGCCCTGCAGTGAGACGTATATGGGCTGGGATGAAATTATTTTGCAAAAATCAACTTTTTGAATAAATTATCATTTTATTTTTAGTAATGGTTGTTAAATATCGGTAACAGTAATACATAATAACCGGAGACAATTTCAAGTGTCTAGCTATTACGGTTCATGAAATAGAGCCATGTGACCGACAGACAGACAGCGGAGTCTCAGTAATAGCGTTCCTTTGGCACCCTTTGGGTACGAAACCCTAAAAATACCACCTCATATCCGCGCTCGTTACACGTTTGCAGCCACTTGTATTTAATGACCAATGTTCATCTTTCGACATACATATAATCTGAAGAAAAGCGGGAAACACACTCTTCATTTTCGACTTCAGATTAAAGCACATCGATGTTCCAATGACGACAAGAGACAAAATTAGTCACATGTAATAAATATTATTTTATCACTACAATATCGTATATTGTTTATTACATAGCGGTTCCAGAGGAAGTATGTAATAAACGTCGAGTTTTATTACATCTACTGAAATTCCGCAAAGCAGTGTGTGCATTTTAGTAAACACTTTTTTATGGATAGCTTGTAGAAGGGTTACGTATCAAAATACACATATAAAGTTTAAAAATAATAATGGACGAAATACATAATGGTTATTTGATATAATCTATTTCTTTGAAAATTCTCAACTTTACATAATTTTCATAAAATAAACCCAACCTAACCTAACCAATCTGTATATTAAACGATTTAAAAAGTTCGTTTAATTAATACTTTCATGAAAAATTTTAGTATACCTAATATAATGACCATTATTCGTTTTAAAAAATATGAATCATCAACATCCCAGCCTATACATATGAGAGAGAGAGAGAGAGAGAGAGATGTTTATTTACACATATTCGATACAAACAGAAAAAAAATACATTTGACAGGAAATTTACAAATAAAAAAAAAAAAATCGAATAGTATAAATTGGGCAATAATTGGGCATATAATGATTGTACCTACGTCCCATTGCAGGGCACAGGCCTCCTCTCAGAATGCTCTCGTAAAATGTGAATGTTATGTTATAACTAATATTCCGTCACGAGTCGTAGGTATAAATGAGGACAATAAAAAAAATAGAACCAAATTAAGAAAGTCACGTCTCGTCGTTTACACGACTTCCCAAAGAACAGTGTTTTTTATGACGTCGGTTAAAAGCTGTAAAAACGAAATATTTTAAATTGCAGTGTCCATAATTCGGCCTTGAGCATATTTATCACAAGTTCATGAGCCGCAGCGTGCGTGACGGACTTAGCTAATTCCAACGCCAGGCGCGGCTAATCTAAAGAGACACGAAAATCCATTTTCCATCCCATTAAGGAGATTAGCGTTGCCAAGGGGTTTTCCAATTTTTCGCCAAAAATATTTTTGCCCATAACTACCTAATAATTCCTAATACGTTTTACATTAACTAAATTTTAAATTTCCTAATAATAAAAAAATAACCTTAGGGCATTCATTTATTACGTAAGGCGATTTTTGCCAGTTTTCGACCCCCCTCCCCCTCGTTTGTAAGAAAAAATAAGAAATGGCCAACCTCCTCCCCCCATCGGATATTTATTACGTAAGAATCTAAAGGAAAAAATGAATAAGTACATTTTAGATGTTTTTTATTTTTATTTTTCAAAAAAAAAAACGATTTTTTTAAGTTCCTTTTTTTGTAGGCAAGTTAGTTACTAATAATTTTAATTTTTGGTAATATGATTAAGTTTCGTTTTATTTTGTTTTTTTTTTACATAACTTTGCACATTTTTGTGATCTTACATAAGTAAGTAATTCAGGATTGTTATAAAACTGTCCTAACTTAGCCTTAGAGTTCAACAGGATAGTCCTGAAATATATACTGAATAGTTAAAAAAAAAGTTGGGAAATTTTGGGCGAAAAGGCATGATCCCGTTCCAAAGGCACATTAAAAGTTTCAGGAATAACGAGCTTAAAAATGTTCCGTTAAAAATTTTGGAATATTTTTTCTTTTTAATACTGCTACGTGCATTATTGATCAAAGGTCCTACCTCTGGCTGTCTCTAATTAAAAGCGAAAGCCGATTTTAGGACGGGGACTTTTTTAGTAGCGCATAGTCGTGATCGGTCTGTTACGCTGCATCTCCCTGAAAGAAAGTAATCTTCATTGCCACAAAAAACGGTATGCATTACGAATATCAATTAACAAATTCAATTAAGGTTTAAAATTGAAAAGTTTTCCGGGTGCGCCGGTGCCGGTGGCGCACCCGGAAAACTTTTTCGCTTTTAAATCTTAGTTTCGGTGAGCAGACGCAACTGCTAATAAAAATAAATAATATAACAAATTCGATTGCTAGCACATTTCATTCAACAAATTAAGTGGGTAAAATTTGTCTAGCAATTTTTTTTTTATGTACTTAATTATGACCCGTGATGACCTCTATCTCACCTGATGAAAAGTGCAGATGAGGCCAAAGGTGCATCTGGTTCAGTAACAGCCTATTATGCTATTATTTATCTGGAAATACAAACGATGGGACACACAGAACGAACAACACATCATAACATACTTAAAATTAACAATAACTCAACAATAACAACACACAAAAACACAGCATAACATTTTTATCTCGTAAACAAATTATGATAAAAATCCTTATCATAATTTGTTTGAAAGACAGATCTTTAAAAAACGAGCCCACCAATTCCTAAAAGGGTCGGCAACGCACCTGTGATTCCCCTCGTGTTGCGGATGTCCCTGGGCGACGGTGTTCGCTCTCCATCAGGTGACCCGTCTGTTCGTTTGCCCCCTCTTATATAAAAAAAAATATCGAAATTATGATAAAGAATTTGAGTTTAAATTCTTTATTGCATTAAAATGCTGTAACGAACATCTTAAATAGTATGAACAGCTTCAAAATTTACCCTGGCCGTAAACCGTACTAAACCAAGATGATATTTATGGGCGGTGGTGATCATTTTCCGACAGGGGCCTGTTGCATAACAAAGTACTACTTATATTACAAGCGGAACTCCCTTTCTAGTTAATATAACTGAAGCGAGAGTTGTACTTTACTATGCAACAGGTAACAGGCCCCAGATGACCCGCTTGCTCGTTTTCCTCCCTCTCATAATAAAAAAAACCGACCAAGTGCGAGTCAGATCCCTGCATGAGGGTTCCGTACAGTCAAACTCAAAAATATATAGATACTACAAAATCTCAAAAGAAAAACTAATAATTTAAGTTTTTAAAATACGGACAGACGGATGGACGGATGGACATGAAGAAACTATAAGGGTTTTGGACTACGAAGCGTTAAAAGTCCTAAAAAGCAGCAAATTAGCCGCCGTAGGTGAGGCTTGTTGTAATTTATAATATCAGATATGTACTCGTATCACCGAGTTGCATCAACTAAATTAATTTAAAGTCAAAAGGAACTACACATTCGTGCACAATATCAAGGCGATAAAGGTCCAAATTGCTCCGTTTGTGCATGTCGGTAACGGTCTAAAATACACAAACTCTCCAAGGATCATATGTATTATTTACACGACAATTTCTACCGCCCGCGCCAAATTGAACCGTTATGTCGCAAGTTAAATTTTTTTAAACTTTTATTTTTGCGCAACTGTGAAAGCTTTTTTTTGCTGTGTAGTACAAAAAAGGTCGAAAAATCGCCAGCCTCAAGAGGCAGTGGGCAGGGCACGGCGCTCGTAGAACAGGCGGCCAATGGGGCCAAAAGGTTCTCGAATGGATTCCACGGACCGGAAGACGCAGTAGGTAGGCCTGGTTAAGATTGCGGGAACGCGTTGATGCGTATGGTGCAGGACCGATCTGTTTGGTGAACCTTGGGGAGGCCGTCTTTCGGTTTTAATGATGATGTATTTAACTGTTCTTGAGATACAGCTCTGTGACATATACATAAGTAGATGGACGGACAGTGTATGGCCATTATAAGGTTCCATTTGTCACTCTTCAAGTACGGAATTCTAAAAATCAATCTCGTATCTTACTAGCGTAACCCGATGCCTAACCTCAACACGTCTGTATGTATGTATGTCATACGATCGCACACATCGGAAACGTATGAATCACACGGTCCACTGTCTGGGGAGGTTATAAAATTACCTACACAGCAAACACGAAACACATGTTTTGATTCATCTTTTGTTAATCGAAAGACAATTATGGAGTGTACGAGTTTATAGTAGAGCGGTGCAGGTGACAAGAGAGAGCGGGATAGTCAGAAATTACTACCAACTAATTACTAAGAGTTCCAAATAACAATGCACTTGCTGCCAGGGCCCAATGTTTCTGTAACTTTTATTTTTTTACGTAATTGATAAGAAAGCTCAAGGTCTCTCAGAGAGGGATGGAGAGGGTATGCTTGGAGTTTCTCTGCAGGATCGCATTAGAAATGATGAAATCCGCAAAATAACTAAAGTCAACGACATATCTCGAAGAACCGAGTGACACAGCTGACGAGCGACTGATGGCCGATGGGACTGAAATGTTCTCGAGTGGCGTCCACGGACCGAAAAATGCAGCGTGGGTAGACCTCCAACAAGATGGAGGTATGATTAATTCTGGCTTTTTTTGTTTGGCTGGCGAACAGACAGCGGAGTTTTAATAATTAGGTTCCATTGGCATTCTTTGGGCAACCCAAAAACAAGCAATTACGACTTTAATACCACTGACGCTAAACACAGGGCATGATGTCATTGCAAGTCTAACTGATTGAAGGAAAATTAATCACTCCTACGCATCAGGATTACAGTCTCTTGACAGGAAACGATTATAAACTTGGTGTTCTAATAGAATTGGGTTTTACCCGTTTTTATAACGCTACCACTTATGTGAGCACGGATCAAGTTAAACCAATTGGGTATGGGTTGGCAAACGTCGGCAATTGTGTTATCTTAGATACGAATCAAATAAAGGTTTAAGGGTGCCTTTCTACCAGAGATGTGCTACGCTACGTTGCTATGGATGTGTCAGATATCCACCAATCATGTTCATTGGTCCACATAGCATAGCACTGGTGGAAACGGGTTCAACTAAGCTATGATTTTTATATGGAAAGATGCGTGCCCTGGATGCGTGCTACGGATGCGTGCTATGAATGCGTGCTATGGATGGTCGCGAGGCGGTGCAAGCGTCTCCCCTCTCACCGCGCTGCCGCTCCGCGCGCCCCTGTCGATACATCGCATAGCTCGAGCTGCGCATCTTCTTGGCACAGCTGCCTCGCTGCTGCTCATCTACATAGCGCATTTTCCTCGCACAGCTACATAGCTTAGCATTGGTGGAAACGGTAACACAATTTCGTAGCGTAGCTTTCACATCTTCGCAGCAAAGCTGCATAGCACATCTCTGGTGGAAAGCCGCCTAATAATTAACATCTTTTTTATTAATTAGACTGTTTTTGTTAGCTTCTAATGGCATTTACAGCTGATAGGGCAAAGGATGATCTGCCAGACGGACCGCTCAGCAAGGGGCACAACAAATCAATAAGTTTGACACTACTTTTATACTAACCAAGAAAAATCTCGCCAATGTGATTCAGCATTAATATTTACAAAATTAGACAGCTACATCTAGTGGGATATAAAATTAACAGACCAAAACACTTCATTGTTATAAGTACAGTAGGAAGGTAAATAATTGTAATTTTTTAAATCTTAGGTTCGGTGAGCAGACGTAACTGCTAATAAAATAAAATAATATTTGAATTGTAATTAATCGATAAGGATTTCGTGTACTTTATACAATTTACAGGAGTACACGAATTATAAGAGCGTGCATTAGCCCACCCCTATAGGAATGAAGTGGGTGGGTACTTTGGTATGTAGGTAAATTTTTTAATGGATGAATGGACAATCGCCTATGCCCTGCGCCCGCGCCGCCCCATATTAGGCATTCACGGTCAACGTCATTACGTAAGGAGTATTTCGAGGAGTGATGCGATGTTTACCGATCGTTCACAGATCGATCATTCGGTAGTCTCGTTACTATGCCGATAGGTGGCGCTGCCGATACAGATGATGAGCCTATGTTTACAATGGGATAAAAGTTTATACACTCTGTTTTGAAATTGATCCGGAATTCGTGGTTAGATGATTAGGGTACGTTTTAAACTTTCACGATACTCACTCAATTAGGGACGGCACCAATCATGGACATGTTAAGCACAGCAGTTCCCCAGTAATGGACAGCAAAGAGTCTATGCCTTATAGCCTACCATTCCTGGACTTAACCAATTATAAACAAAAAAATCAGTTGAAAAATTATGTGTGGCCGTTTCGTAAAATTTAGGTTTACGAAAAAAATGACCACAATTTATTGTATCTTGTCCATTAGGTACTGGTGCTGTCACCTAATGTAACCCGAGACTTAATCGCGACTATCAATATTGCTAAAATTATCTCGACGTTTCGACCACACCGCTGTGGCCGTGGTCACTCAAATATAATTCCAGGGGGACACATACACTTATCAAAAGCGTCTGGGGATATACCTACCTAATTTATTCCTAGACAGTCTTGAATATTTCAATATACCTAGGCATATTACTTACTACTGAATCAAAAGAAATACTGAAGTCACCAACATAGCTCGAAGAATCGCCAGACTCAAGTGGCAGTGGGCAGGGCACATCGCTCGTAGAACTGATGGCCGATGGGGCAAAAAGGTTCTCGAGTGGCGTCCGCGGACCGGAAGACGCAGTGTGGGTAGGCCTCCAACAAGATGGAGCAACGACCCGGTTAATGTTGCGGGATCGCGTTGGATGCGGAGGGCACGGGACCGATCAGTTTGTCGAGCCTTGGTGGAGGCCTATGTTCAGCAGTGGACGTCTTTCGGCTGAAATGATAATGATGATGAATCAAAACATCAAACTTGTCTACGGATAAAAAATATCCTTGGGCACTTTGGATGAGTGTATTCTTGTGTTTTCTTAATGTTTGGTGGCTTGATGGTCCCAAAGGAAGATCAGCGCCGTTCGCAAGATCAGCAATTTTTGCGGATTTGGGACCATTCTGTGACACGCGCGTGTTACTTATTATTGTTTTATTTTTATTTTCATTGTTTTTATATGTCAACTATGTTTTCACAAGTAAAAGTTTTCTTTCTTTCTTTTATTCCTTGTATTAAGTATCCTAGTATGTATATCTCAATTCAGATCTTTGTCTATATGTATATGTATATGTACGCCAAGTTTTAGCCGAATCCGTTTAACCGTTTTTGCGTGATTGACTAAGAAACATTCAAACATCAAAACATGCAAATATCCAAACATCTTAACAAACTTTCTCGTTTTTAGCCTCCTGCGGCCCACGTCAAATTTTGTTTCAATGAAGTTTAAACTTTTTCACTAATGAGTTGTGTTCAATGTCACATTAGAATAAGTCCTAATAATAGGACATCGGACCTCAGGAGGATAATATTGTAGGATGTATTAACAATTGAACATATATAATGCCTATGAAATAAAACAAAAATTGCTATTCAATTCAATTGCGCAGGGGACGCCGCGGGATACGTCGGCTACCATAAAAGAAGTAAAAATTCTCACAGATACAATGAATGAATGAATTTTAAGGCATGACATTAGATAATTAAATTAAATATCAGTTTAATTTTTTTTTGTCATAATTTTTATATACATATGTATATTTAAGATTGGATTTTTGGAGTCTTTTTGTATTTTTAATTTCCAACTCCAAATTTTTTTTTTACTTTTACGGTCATCCCGTGAAATTCGTATGAAATATGTATTTCATACTAAATACATACTGAAAAATGGATGCACAGAAAACCCCAGAAAATAAATACCAGCGCTGGGAATCGAACCCAGGTGCTCAGCATTCCGTGCTGCGTGCTAAACCCCTACACCACCACTGGTCGGGACCTGGCTCGATTCCCAGCGCTGGGAATCGAACCCAGGTGCTCAGCATTCCGTGCTGCGTGCTAAACCCCTACACCACCACTGGTCGGGACCTGGCTCGATTCCCAGCGCTGGGAATCGAACCCAGGTGCTCAGCATTCCGTGCTGCGTGCTAAACCCCTACACCACCACTGGTCGGGACCTGGCTCGATTCCCAGCGCTGGGAATCGAACCCAGGTGCTCAGCATTCCGTGCTGCGTGCTAAACCCCTACACCACCACTGGTCGGGACCTGGCTCGATTCCCAGCGCTGGGAATCGAACCCAGGTGCTCAGCATTCCGTGCTGCGTGCTAAACCCCTACACCACCACTGGTCGGGACCTGGCTCGATTCCCAGCGCTGGGAATCGAACCCAGGTGCTCAGCATTCCGTGCTGCGTGCTAAACCCCTACACCACCACTGGTCGGGACCTGGCTCGATTCCCAGCGCTGGGAATCGAACCCAGGTGCTCAGCATTCCGTGCTGCGTGCTAAACCCCTACACCACCACTGGTCGGGACCTGGCTCGATTCCCAGCGCTGGGAATCGAACCCAGGTGCTCAGCATTCCGTGCTGCGTGCTAAACCCCTACACCACCACTGGTCGGGACCTGGCTCGATTCCCAGCGCTGGGAATCGAACCCAGGTGCTCAGCATTCCGTGCTGCGTGCTAAACCCCTACACCACCACTGGTCGGGACCTGGCTCGATTCCCAGCGCTGGGAATCGAACCCAGGTGCTCAGCATTCCGTGCTGCGTGCTAAACCCCTACACCACCACTGGTCGGGACCTGGCTCGATTCCCAGCGCTGGGAATCGAACCCAGGTGCTCAGCATTCCGTGCTGCGTGCTAAACCCCTACACCACCACTGGTCGGGACCTGGCTCGATTCCCAGCGCTGGGAATCGAACCCAGGTGCTCAGCATTCCGTGCTGCGTGCTAAACCCCTACACCACCACTGGTCGGGACCTGGCTCGATTCCCAGCGCTGGGAATCGAACCCAGGTGCTCAGCATTCCGTGCTGCGTGCTAAACCCCTACACCACCACTGGTCGGGACCTGGCTCGATTCCCAGCGCTGGTCTTTCTTTTCTGAGTTTTCTGTGCATCCATGTTTCAGTTTGTATTTAGTATGAAATATATACATATACTAGCTATTGCCCGCTATTTCGTCCGCGCAGAATCCCAATTTATGGTAAAGCTTTTTCATCACTTTCATCGAATAAAACAAAAATCCGACAGCGGCAACATCAAATCATCCATCATTATCATCATTTCATCATCATCGGTATCAGTTAGTAAATATACTATAAATGCCGTTTCCCTATACCGTGGGAATTTAAGTATGAATACATCGGCCGCGGCCGCACCTGTGCGCATTTCCAACATTCGCCTGTGCGCATTTCCTATTTAGTACAGTCTACTATATTGTTGACAGCTCATCTTGTGTAGGAATTGTTTTTCTATGAACTATCCATTTTTTAAATTTTAAATTTATATAAGTTTTAAATCATTTAAGAGACTATAATTAACAAAAGCTATAGTACATTAACCTAAGTTATCGCGAGATCATTCTTCAAAAAATGGTTCGGTTCTTTTTTTATAACATAGATAGGTAGACGTATTTTATTTGTGAACTGATTTAAATGAAACATAGGGCAAATGCCCCGGTTCTGGCCACGGGCCGGTTTTGGCCATTTACAACTTTAAGTTAAGTTTACTAAGGTACAGGCATTTGAATAGACAATCAGTCTTAAAGTGGCCAGAACTGGGGCATCTGCCCTACACTAAATGTTAATCCAAAATAATACCAATACATCAGTGAAAACGCAATCCTTCTAGGTTAAGCCGTTTCTGAGATTAGCACGCACAAACGCACAGACAAACAGACACACAGACAATAATTCTAAAAATCGTTGTTTTGGGTTCTATTACATTAATAAACAGCCCTAGTGATAGTTTTTCTCAAATATCTTCAATGTACAGACACCAACTTGTTAGTGTAGCCGGCGAGAGCACTCTATACATACAAAATCTTCTATCGCGTTAAATAATTGATGTAACCGCTTCTCAAGTGAATACATGGTATTTTTTAATTTTATGCTTAAGTTGTGAGAACAAGTAGTTCGACGCTTCAATATTTGCCTAATACAGTAAGTATAAGCCAATGATGTAATGCAAATACTAGCCACCCACGCAGAGGTACAGTCGAGAGAACTGAATACGTACCAGAGTAGAATCTTTTCACAATCGATTTCGAGATAATTTCTTTGGCAGATACAGTGTGGAGGTGGAGGAACTGCATGAACACGCATTTCTTTACATAAACATAACTATCGTCAAGTCGCGGGTGATCAAAGTAATTGTTTCAGTTCATTGTAATATTTGTAGGATTCTTTTTCTTTTTAAGTTTCAGTGCGCGAGTGTGACAGGCACTTGGCTGGTTTTCCCGTCGGCATTGGGCCAGTTTGGCTGTCTTTGTTGGTGACTAGTCACGTAGAAGCAGATAATGTTGCACGTCTGTTCTCACCTCTTTGTACAAAACAACGGCTATTAAACCGGTGCAATCATTGCGACATGATTTTTAGATGAGATTGTCGCCGTATATTGACAGTTATTTTATTATTATTAGACGACCGGATAGTCCGATGGTTAAAGGACATAACTATTAACTACAAAGCTTGAGGTCCCTGCATGGTTAGATTCCTGGTCGAGGCAGATATTATATGTATAAAAATGCGAATGTTTGTTTTCGATTTCTTGGTGTTTAATATCTATTTATTATTAAGTATGATTATCCGTTGCCTAGTAGGTACCCGTTAATACAAGCCTTGCGTACCTACTTTGGTACTAGGTCAATAGTTATCAATTACTTATTATTATTTAAATCTGATAGGGAGACCGGGTACAAAAGTAACATTTTGCACTATTACCTCATTATCTGGTTAAGTGTTTTGATGAAATTAATATAGCTATATATAAATTCCTGTCATGCTCTTCAAATTGATGTCTTACTTTACCTAATTATTACATTTTATTTGAAAAATAGGGAGGGACTTAAAATAATTCGCCTATTGTTACTTTCGACCCCGATAAATTGCAAAAGTTTGTAATAAATATGATGTGAAGTATTAATATTAAATCAATAAGTTATGTGTCAGAAAACTTTGCATTAGTATTATACATAGGTAATATTTGCACTTTATATATTAAAATATTGAAAAAGTGTTTTATTGTCCATAAAAATAAACAACATTTTAAATAAAAATAAATAAATAAATATTAGGGGACAATCTTACACAAATCGACCTAGTCCCAAACTAAGCAAAGCTTTTGTTAGGTTTTATTCTCAGTCTAAGAAATGACATGAATTTTTGGCGTGAGAATTATTTTTTCTATTCAAACTAAGTATTTGGTAACAGTCTTTGTTTCGAACACACACAGTTTTCATCATCATGTGTGTCTATGTTACTTTTGTACCCTGCTACATTTTTGTAAAAAATTAAAGCCAGCCTTCGAATAGAACGTGATTGATATTAAACGAACTCAGACAACGTGTAATCCATTTAACCAAGAATTACTATACAAGTATTCACATAAATATCATTCTTTTGATATATACTAATCTATATCTATACTAATATTATAAAGAGGAAAGATTTGCATTTTTGTATCTTTGTATGTTACGAATAAACTTTAAAACTACTGGACCAATTCCAAAAATTTTTTTGCCGTTAGAAAGCTACATTATCACTGAGTAACATAGACTACTTTTTACCGCGGGAAAATACCTTTACCTACGGGAAAATTAATTTATCGCGGGTGAAGCTGCAGACGGAAGGCTAGTATTATGTAAACAAGAAAGTTATTTTTAGTTCGTAAAATCACGTTGAGTCCTCTAGCATAAGTAGCAGCGCGGGACACTGACAGCGGCTGGATGCAAGTGAGAAGGGTAATTGACTGTCATATTAATATGACTGCAGCGAAGAGGTGTTTCCATTATTGCATAAGCATAAACCTACAGAGCCTTTGTAACTTTTGAAACGCTGTTACTTTTGTACCCGGTCTCCCCTGTAACATTATGATAATCTCCTTTAAGTAATTTATTTAGGTACTGGGGCCTGTTGCATAACAAAGTACAACTTATATTACAAGCGGAACTCCCTTTCTAGTTAATATAACTGAAGCGAGAGTTCCGCTTGTAATATTTTATTAGTTGTACTTTGTTATGCAACAGGCCCCTGAAATACCAAAGTTAAAAAAATACTGTTTTATTTTTAGACGACCAGGGCCCAATTGCATAACAAAGTACAACTTATATTACAAGCGGAACTCCCTTTCTAGTTAATATAACTGAAGCGAGAGTTCCGGTTGTAATATTAGTTAGTAATTTGTTATGCAATCGGGCCCAGATGGCCTAGTGGTTAGAGAACCTGACTATGAAGCTTGAGGTCCGGTCCTGGGTTCGATTCCCGCGTCGGGGCAGATATTTGTATGAAAAATACGAATGTTTGTTCTCGGGTCTTGGGCGTTTAATATGTATTTAAGTATGTATCTATCTATATAAGTGTGTTTATCCGTTGCCTAGTACCCATAACACAAGCTTTGCCTAGCTCACTTTGGGACTAGTTCAATTGGTGTGAATTTTCCCGTGATATTTATTTATTTATTAATATCTTTTGATGCTCGAGCTTTATTTACTGCGCCTTGAGCCCATTGATTGTTCTAAAGCTTTGTAAGGGGCTTCCTATTAATACCGGAAACGTTACATGACGATATAATGCCTCTTGTTACCGGAAAATCTCTCTTAGTAAATTATTAAACAAAATTTGACATTACAAATAGCTGGTACATTTTCAAACACGTCCAGGTAAGTAGGTACTTACTAAACGAGCGTTTTCAATTGAAAAGTACACCCTCTCTTTTTTTAATGAGGAATTTTCTAGGGTTTCTTACTCAGAGGCAAGAGCGCTATTGTTTTTGATGAATAAATAAAATATGCTTAATTTTCCAGTGAGTGAGTGTCAGTTTCGTGACGACCCATATTATATATGAAAAAAATCGTTACAAAACGGACTCAAAAAAAATACCCCCACTTTGTTTATTGTTGTTATTTTTAAATGAAATCGATGATCGATGATAGGAGCACTATTTACTATCTTGTACATAAAATTATAGCCTGCTTATATACTTAAAAGTATATTGTTTTATCTATGTGTGTTTGATGTTGTACGGACAAGTGCAAAAATAAGTATCGATTTAATCCTCCCATCGTTATATACCTATACCTTAATTTGACGACATAAGAGCTATGGGACATATTTAGGAGCAAGTTGTGTGCACCCATATTTTTACACTTGACTGTATATTAGGTTGTTTTTATATATTACTATTGCTTACCTTATATATTTTTTTCCATGTACTTGCTTTTCTGTATTGATTTCTTTGTGGTGGACAATAAAGAGTCATTGTATTGTATTGTAATATACTTAAAAGGCGAAAATTCAATTTATTATTACATAAAATAGTTAGTTAATTTTACAAAAAAGAAATTCAGTCAAATAAACCCACGCTCCTAGTCGCTTCTGGCGCAAAGGTGCCCATAACACTTGCGGCATTTCCGCGCTGGATCGCCAAGGAAAGCCTTTGCCTCAGAAACGATTCGGAGCGGGGATCTTCACCCCTCTGCCTGAGACGACGGCCTATGTCCTGCACAAGCCGTCTCGCGTCCTGCCCCCAGCAACCCGCCGTTTCCACCGTATTGTAATTGTAATTTACTGTATGATTTTACTTTCTTTTGTTCAAATTTACTGTAATCAATTTTAAATTTAATGGACTGATTGATGTGAAAAGCGGGAAAAATTGTAGGTACGCTGTGATGCACAGCATGAAGGACTGTTTTAATTTTACGTAAACTACCGCTAACTATGTTTCCGTTTTTCGATATTATGAATTTGTTAAGTTACTTAACTCGTTTTTATAACATAAAATGTAGAGGAGACGACAAAATTGCGATTTCGTATTCAAATCTCGATTTTCGAGTTTTTGTGAGTTGGCACGCTATTGCTTAACAGCATCCAATTTAATGAGGCATTAGGCATTACCTATTTATTCTTAATAATACAATTTTGCTGATTCTGCAATACTAACTTCTACCAAATGTCATGATAACTAACACCTTCCTTTAGCATCGTCGTGTAAACAATTCGGTAGCAACTCACGGAGTTAGTTCTGCTACGCGACCATAGATGGCGCTAGTACACAGTTTCATGTTGCCGCTTATATTCGCGAGGAATTTAAAGCCATCTTTTGTGATAGTTTGTAACTAAATGAAGACTAGATTTGGTTTAGTTTCGCTATTGGTCACTAGACAGGGTTACTAGCAGAGAAGTTAAAAATATATTTGTAAACAATACAGTATAATTTTAATCAAAGTCTGGGTTACACTGGTGCTAGTATGACGCTGGTCTTTGTTTTATTGTTCGACAATAAGTCTCCAAAATCAGAAGCGGAAAATATGCCAAAGATAAGCCCATTGCGTCATTTTAAGCGTTTAGCTCTTTGTAATGTTAACAGTTTTAGACGAAAACTTTTCATAAGGCGGGAGTAGTAAGCAGCAGAAATACTTTCAACTCTTGATAACAATAGTGTTTTCTTTTAGGTGCATTTACAAACAAATCAAACACGGCCATCACAGTGCCGGCGACCCCGCAATCCAATAAAGACTGTAACAAGAAGACCCTCGCAATTTGTCACACCATTTACCATTTACACAGCACACATACGCGCTAGTTTGCCTGAACATAAACATCCACACCCTCAGTATTTCTTATTATCACCCACCGAACAAAACCAGCACAACTAGACCTCTACCAACCACCACAACGCACTCTAACTCAAACGAACCCAGTCTAGTGCGAACTGAGCTAGAATCAAGTTATACTGGCTGTCGAAGTTTGTACCTATAACCAGGTGACCACTATGTCGATTGAATCGTAAAAGGTCTATTCTGCCATCACCCTCCACAGAGGACCCTCGTTTGGCCGCAATTTATTCAATTCCTCCCTTTTTCTGAGGAAAACTTCACTAAGATTGTGTGATCATGTTTTGGATACGTTTCAAAGTTATTTCACTGGAGATATTTTTTCCAAGCAGTGGTAGAACGCCATGCAATTCCATTTAAAGCGTTCAAGACTATAATGGCATAATATGAGATGAGCTGGAAGACTAAAATCTTGAAACTAGTATTGAGAATCAAGAGATTTATAACCAGAAAGAACAATAAAAGCAACAAGATGAAAAGGCGCAGGGAATCAGTGGCTTCCGTCTACAGAAAGACGACGAAGTTCCTCTCGTCTAACACTGCGTTTTTGATGAAGAAAATGCCCAACAAAAGATACCGATTGCTGACAAAGAAAGATGAATTCGGACAGGGCGAAGACCAAATCGAAAACAAAGAAGAATTGACAGAAGACGATAACGATTTTGGCGAAAGAGACTTAGATTACTATCTAGGTGTGAGAACCAAGGAAACTTACTGGAGAGATCCGGAAGGGAAAGAACAGATTAGAAAAGACTTCCTGGTCTACCATTGCGGAGTAACTGTAGAAGAATACGAGAAACTTTACAAGAAGACCGTCCCGAAGTTGACTTACGTAGCGCAGCCAAGACTGAAGCAAGTGCCTTTTAGAATCCACAGGAAGAAACGGAACAGCCAATTGAAAAGGGAAGGAGAGTCGTGGTGCGAGAAAACAGGGATTTTTAAACTTTTTATTAGAAGAGAGAGTGAATATTCCACTTCATCGGATAGTTATAGCGAATGTGAATCAGATGACAAAGGGAATGAGACAAAAGATTTTATTAGCGCTATGACTAAAGGCTTTAGTACTTTGAGTCTGGGAGACAATGAGGTATATTAGTGGACAAAGGTGGATTGAATTGTTTGTTAATTTGTTTTGATATCGTTTTCTTTGTCCGCAGGGAGTCCGGATAAAGGAGGTGTCCGAAGGCAGGCCGTGTGATAACTGTCCGGAACTTTGTCCGGGCTTTATTCCACATGCTTGGAGGTGAGTTCTTTAATTTCTAGATTTTTTCTCCTTAAAACATACGAAGAGGGCTCTTGGTACTAAATATGGAAAGATATTTACATTGCATTTTTGTTAATAATATACGTTTTAATAATGCATTTCAGAAATCAATAAATTCATATTTTCCTGTTTGATTTGTATTAAAATCGCGACGGACATGCAATTCATACCATGTATTTGCATACATGAATAAACAATACACTCTTTTTCCCTTAAGGTACTTAGTCATGTAAAAATAGCTTTTCATGGCCGTTTAAATATTAATTATTAAGTATTCTACTATAAATATTGGAAACTAGCTTTTGCCCGCTATTTCGTCCACGCACAACTCTTTTCTAAGAATCCCTTTTATATCTTAAAACTATTATAATAAATAACCTATTTGTATGCCAATTATATGTTACAAGTAAGTTCTACGGAAGTGAACATAACACTCGTCCACTGTCCAGTCTCGACGTCTAAACGACCTAGACCCCAAGATTTACCGTCCTGTCAATAATGTTTCATGGCTGCATACAAATTACTTAACGTTAAGTGCCTCGCCTAATGAACTGCTTTGACAAAGAGTTAAATAAAAATAATAAGAGTTAATTAAAACCTATTGGTTTTAATTTATAACCAAACTACAAAAGGCAACCGTTACTGACTGATCTATCAACGCGCAGCTCAAACCGCTGAACGGTTCAATTCACTATTCTTATAGTGCAGTAAGAAATCTTAATAAGCAATTATTATATTGTTATATCCAGATCAAAATTTGTAAACAATTCTAAATATTGATAAAATAAATAATAATAGTTTAAAATATTTTATTGTAAAAAAAGCGTGGGGTGCTTTTTAAGATGTTATCAAAATGTTAATCCTTGACAATTGACACCATGCACCCCACGCTTTTTTTACAATAAAATATTTTAAACTATTATTATTTATTTTATCAATATTTAGAATTGTTTACAAATTTTGATCTGGATATAACAATATAATAATTGCTTATTCTTCTTTTAATAAACTATTTTTTTTTTTTTATTAACATTTCTTACTGCACTATAAGAATAGTGAATTGAAATTTATTAAAATTTATTTTTATTTTTTAAAGCGTGTTTTTTAGTTTTTTTTAATTATTATTTATTTTTAAAAAGTTAATACGGTCATGGCAATAATAATAAGTTGGCACTATTCGTATACAGCCAACTCAAATGACCGGTATCAGATGTTTTAATGTTTTAATGTTTATTTGGGCACAAACGGTACATTATTCTTAAACAACCTAAACATACTTAGTTACAATTCACATAAACCAATGAAGCGCCACCAGTTATAACTCTGTGTCTTGTTGGAACTCTGGACTTTTTTTATTATGTTTGAAACAGCTTGTGGTGTTTTCGGTGGAAAAATACACCTGCAGTATTTTTCTAATGAAAAAAGGCGGGAAAGGGTTAAATGACATTTCATTTTAATTTGGGCACAAACGGTACATTATTCTTAAACAACCTAAACATACTTAGTTACAATTCACATAAACCAATGAAGCGCCACCAGTTATAACTCTGTGTCTTGTTGGAACTCTGGACTTTTTTTATTATGTTTGAAACAGCTTGTGGTGTTTTCGGTGGAAAAATACACCTGCAGTATTTTTCTAATGAATAAAGGCGGGAAAGGGTTAAATGACATTTCATTTTAATTTGGGCACAAACGGTACATTATTCTTAAACAACCTAAACATACTTATAGTTACAATTCACATAAACCAATGAAGCGCCACCAGTTATAACTCTGTGTCTTGTTGGAACTCTGGACTTTTTTTATTATGTTTGAAACAGCTTGTGGTGTTTTCGGTGGAAAAATACACCTGCATTATTTTTCTAATGAAAAAAGGCGGGAAAGGGTTAAATGACATTTCATTTTAATTTAAGTGATTATTTGTACCTTTCTTTTTCTTCACCATTTTTGAGAAAAGCTTTATATTAGTCTCGGCTGGAATAGCAATTGCTGGCTTCGTATTAGTTAACCGGACTCGCAAACTCGTCCGTTTAATACTGATACTCAACCAGCAATTGCCTACTTCCAGGCCACGACAATAATGTACTATTGTTTATCGCTATCCCGCGGGAACTACAAAATTTTCCGAGATTAAAACTATCCTATGCCCTTCCCAGAGCCTCAAACTATCTCCATGTCAAATTTCACGCGGTTTAAGCGTGAAGAGGTAACAGACAGACAGACACACTATCGCATTTATAATATTGTATGGATTCGAGGATATGGATTATGTCAATATGTATAATGTCAAATAATATTGACACTGATTGATAATGGTCAGAACTTGTAAGTACATTATCATCATCATCATCTCGGTCTGTCTAGTCTAGTCAGTATGTCACACTACAGGGAACACGCTCAAAAATATTTTTTCTCTCAGAAAGCAATTTTCTGGATTAAAATCTATCCTATGTTCTTTCCAGAGGGTCTCAAAGTATCTCATTTGGTAAAATTTCATCTAAGTACTTAAATTAGTTCAGCGATTTTAGCGTAAAGGGGTAACAGACAGACAAACAGAGTTACTTTTGGGTCATACACATGTAAGAAACAAAAGTTGTCTCTCCTTCTCCTATGGACATAAAATTAGCGACTCCGAGTCAGCAGACTTAGATATATTTGAATGGGCCGAAGTTGGCCAGGCGTCCCACACGCCGATGTAGACTTGACTAAAAAATATTGGCTATGGACCCTTAACTTTTACCTTATCCACGCGACGTGAACAATAAAATGTGTATGACCATTTTGCTTTTATAATATTAGTAAGGGTTACCTACATCTCTAACCAAAATGATACAAAAATCAACTTCATTAAACACCTCCCACTTTAAAACACAAACAAAGTAAGCAAATGCGTTAACATGTCTGTTCCATTATCGCTAGCTGACCGCTGGGTCACTCCGATAACTTATCAATTTCATTCACAACAAACTTATAAAAGCGGCGGTCAAACCAGTAACTACTAAACACCCATACGAAAACACGCCTGCTCGTACAAACTAGCACTTAAGTCAACGGCAAAGATAATGCGGTAAGTCTGAACGCGTTTAAAATCGATAAAAGACTAGGAAAATAATCAGCCTTGTATGTACGAGGCGTAAGGTCATCGGCGCATGCGACGAATTCGCCACTGGCACACCAGACAGCGCGCGCGACGGTCGCTTACAAAAAAAAAACAAATTTTAAATTGGAACAATGTGTCTCTCGTTGAAACCATTGGAGTGGGCGGAGGTACGTCGCCTCATATTAGGGGAGAAAGAGACGACGACAAAGAAGTTCCAGAAATTCCCTTCGCGAGAAAGGAATTTCGCTGTACGAAGGAAGAAGACAAATAACAACAATAACAATACGAGGTTCCACGAACATTGTGAAGACTGCGCGAGAATTGCTGAGAGGGAGAACAGGTGATCGAGGGAGAAGTGAAATTGTGGATGTGATCAAGTTGAAAAAATGTGATGAAACAGTGACAGCCATTATGGTATCTGTGGACACATTGTCTCTATTGTGGATTCATAATATTAACGATGATTCTGCTCTATGACTACTACTTAGTTTCAATCGAATCAAATATACGTGACTTAACGTCGTTTTTTTATCAGTGATATTATGTTAATTGATAAATTGCAATTTTAATCGTTATCTCTAATTTATATTTGATTGCGTTTGATTCCGAGTAAAAACATATGTTTGTCAATACGAGCGTTCAGTTGTTGGAACCGGTATTGATCAGGTTTTTAAATTAATGCTAAGCTGCAAAACGTATATAAAAACAACTGTTTGAGTATTCTTATGAGTTTATGGTTCGAATAAATCGCATTGTTTACGCGTATGTAGTTACGAATACGCTTAAGTAGGTATATTTATTTCAGTTATTCTTGTTATTTTAAATCAATATACGGTGTATAATTAAGAGGATACCTTTTTAAAATATAGTTTGATGTAGCTAGTTTTGTTAACTTCATTTTGTAAACTTAAGCCCATATCAAACAAACCGGGAGCGCGGGGCGCCAACGGAACGTGCCTAGCGCGCTCTATAACACTGAATCAAATATACAGTGACACACACCGGCAGCGTGACACGCCGTATTTGATTCAGTGTTGTTGACCGCTCTGGGCACGCTCCGTCGGCGCCCAGCGCTCCCGTTTTGGTATGGCCTTTAGACCTCTAAGCTGATGTTTAACACAAGAGCGCAATTTCTATTTATTTAGATTCTTCATTAATGATGCTATTGTGTTAAGGAGAGGTCAAAATGCCATAAGTTACTGGTTCAGAGACTTTTCAGTGTAATATCCAGCAACAGACTAACCAACTTATCTGTGAATTGAAAAAGTTTTTACGCCGTTCGCGTAAAGTATAGTACTGCTTGGTCTATTTCACGGATAAGTTGGTTAGTCTATACAGTAGGTTTATTATTTTAAAAGATCGCAACATACTGTCAATGGACAATCCTCTTGATTATTCGTCCTTTATTTAAATAAATTATACCTTTATATCAGTAAAAGCTTTATGAGATTGGTGCTTTATTTATTAGGTACACAACTAAATAAGTTGAATTCTCATTACACCAAAATAGTAAAACAGACCTTAGTGATTTCGATAAAATGCCTATTAAAATGTAAGCTAAAATGATCTTTCTGAACGTCTGGTATGCTAGGTTTTGTCAATAATGTAATGACATCCCCTTCTAATTTAGCATGTGCGAAAAGGACGCAAGCCTTATGTCCGCGGCGATCACTGTTGTGCATTGCATCTCTACAACAATAAATCGGTTTTTATACTCGATCTGTCACGAAGCATATTTTTTGCTCAATTAAGATTGCAAAGCATTGGAAAGTTTGTAGTGATGATGAAGCAGCATATATACATTAAACATGAAGTTAATGCTACCATTTAGGTCTCGTTTATGGTAGCTCTAATAGACAGTAATAGTACAGCGACAGTATAGTTTCTTGATTGCTTTTTTCTAACCTAAAATTAACGTGACGGGTTCGCTTTTTTTTTGTATTTTTTCAATGTATGATGACGTGATGGTCCCAAAGGCAGGTCAGCGCCGTTCCCAAAAACGGCACTTTGCTGATTTGGGGCCATTTCGTGATATGCGCACTTTTTACTTTTATTCTTGACATATTTTAATCTTTAAACATGAAACTACCGTGAGACTCACTCATAGTGAAAATAAACGGATCACTCACGTCTTTAAACGAGTTTAACTCGACATGTTTCGGGCTAATCCGTTGCCCTTCCTCTCGGAGTCGCACGTCACGGCGGCTGCCAAACGCGCACTCAAGAGAGGAGGATTAGCCCGAAACATGTCGAGTTAAACTCGTTTTAAGACGTGAGTGATCCGTTTATTTTCACTATATTTTAATCTGTTTCACGAATAAATGTTTTCTTTGTTTCTTTAGTATTTGCTGACAAAAAACAGTTAGGCAGGATTAAATTATCTACTTAACTAAAATTCAACCTTGTAAGTTTCCAATTCTCAACAATGACACTCTTGTACAAAACTATTTAATAAATATGCCTATCTACAAAGAAACTTATTATCATTTTCTTGTTTTAACTAATTTTAGCTTTATCTCTCCTAGGAGGTAAAATATTACACGGGCGTAAAGACAGTGCTTTAATTTCATGCCAATCTATGACAGGATATAAATTTACGAACTATGCTGCATGCGTTGAGGATGAATGCTTTTTGTAGGAGTGTTCGGACGGGTGTATGTCGAGAGTCTGGAGGTATTGGTAGGTAGTAAATGAAACAGTACGCTTAGTATAAGTTTTACTTCACCAAAATCGTCTTCACTAAAGCGGTCGTTTTTATTTAAAAAATAAATAAAGTAATTCGGTACAATTCGGCTGTCGTTGATATCAATTTTAATAACAATACAAGTTCATCAAGTAACATGGCAAAAAATAAGTATACTTATTAATAAATTAGGTCGTAAGTAACACAAATTAAAATAGAATTACACATTAAATTTTGATTGAACTGACTTTGGTCAGTTAATTATCACGTTGTCCTCTTTACTTTTATCAATTTGTGTCAGAGTACAAATGTAACTAACTTAACTATGTAATGAATATATTTCATACTAAATACAAACTGAAACCTGGATGCACAGAAAAAGCCCCAGAAAAAAGACCATGGATGTCACGGGATGACCGTAAAAGTAATAAAAAATGAAGTTGAAAGAGTAAAAAAAATACAAATCTTTATCTATCTTATAAAACTTGTTAACTAATGAGCTGAAACAATTTACTATTAGTTTTTTTTTTTTACTTTTCTCACCCGCGACCAAAGCGCGCAAAGTGGTCGCGGGTGAGCAAAGTAATTGTTTCAGTTCATTGATATGGCCCTCAGCAAAGTAACGCCTGATTCAAAAAATATCTTTACAATGCATATGCTCGGAAAGTGCCTCTTGACGCGAGTCAACATATCTATAGAAAGTTAGACATCCCAGAACACTTTCGCAAGTGTGAAAAAAAATTGTATGGATTTTACTATCCACACGCGTGCGGAAAAGTAACTTTTTAAATTGCCAAACCTCAAAAAGTTGTGTCCAAACTAATGTTTAAAAATAAGACTAGAGAGTTGTGTCTTCATAATTCAGCTTTGCACAAATAAGAAAATGTTTGATGCAACCAAATGAATATTTACTGATAAAATAATAAGACAGATTGTTTTAATATTAAAACACACAAATTTTAATTTCGTCAAAAGTTTTGAAATAAAAAATTAAGTATTAAAATAATTCCTTGAGTCCATTTCGGACCGTACGACATCTGCGCTTTCAGTGCGCGCGCATGGCGTAACACGAACCAATCATGTTTACCCGTTCGCGCCTGTCAACCAATGAGCTTCCAGTGTGCGCGCATGGCGTAACACGAACCAATCACGGTTACCCGTTCGCGCCTGTCAACCAATGAGTTTTCAGTGCGCGCGCATGGCGTAACACGAACCAATCATGGTTCGTTCCGTTCGCGCCTGTCATGAAAACCCGCCACAGTAATGTTCATGAATTCAGTCCGGAAAATTAATTTAAGTTTAGTAAATTAAAATGGAGAGTTCAAGTGATGAATTTACATAGGACTGAACGCCGCCTGACGTCCTAGACCAAGCACAAAACTAAATGTGATAGCCTCCTGCTGACTAAACCGATGCTGAAATATGTAAACATCTACGAGACTTTTCCTCAATGAAAGGTAAATAAGAACGCAACATCTTTTTCCGAAAATGTTTATGAGCGCGCGCAGACAGAGAGCGGTCTGGAGTTCCAAGTTCAGAGTTCTGCGTTCTTTCGAATGTACTGAGTCTCTTACGATAACGCACACAGCAGGCGACTGGAACTCTCGAGCGATGAAAACACAGAACTCTGAACGCGTAACTCGGTACTCCAGACCGCTCTCTGTCTGCGCGCGCTCTTAGCCCCAATTTTATTCTTCGCTTAATGCATTGTAAAATGTTGTATGATATACGTGTCGAAAGTAGGAAATTCCCAACTCATGTCGGCTAAACCAAACTCGCTTCGCTCGTTTGTTTAGATCTCCGCCATTCGTTGGGAATAGCCTACTTTCCGCACTTGTATCATAAATAACTATAACTAGTCTTTGCTTGAGTGTATCGATAATTCCGACAGTTTAGCTAAAATTATAAGACAAATGCTGCTAAATGCTACATTCCCATAGGGATTCCCAATCTAGATCGTGGTCATTATTTACATTGTATGAAGTTCACCGGTGGATTTTACGGCTCTAGACATTTCGGTTGAGAATCACCGTGTACTTATATCACGAGCGCTGTTGCCTCTCTCAAGCAGACGCTGTTTGAATCATCGGTCGAGATGTAAGAGGCCTTGTACATATTAGTGTATAAGAAAAATAGGATTATGTCACCTCTACCCGGCGTTATCTGCTCATCATTACCCTAACTAGCTCCAAAGGCCGTCGATTTATGGACCCCCTCGTTACGGCTTGTATGGAACCCTATGGGGTGCGATAACGACGCGAGGTTTATGAGGAAAGGGTGCGGATAATTGCTCGCTGATTGACAGAGAGTGGCGTTAATCTGGTAATGGGGTGGAAAAGGATATAAGGTATTACGAGTATAAAGAGCTGTTTCTGTATGGGAAATCAAGGTAAAGCTATTCCGGAACACGTGGAGGAGGCCAGATTTAGAGGTTCTTTGGGGTTGAAGGAGCGGAGGCTCCAAAAGAAAGAAGCAAAGAAATCTATCTATAATTTATCGACGCGGGATCGGGTTAAGCCGACCGAAAAAAGTTTTATGTCTACGCAATAAGCGCGAAAAAGACGTTGATTGACTCGGCTCCACAGGTTGAATTGAGCCAAGTCGATGCCTTTACAAGGCCACTCAGACGGTGATGGAGAGGGCTATGCTCGGAGATTCTCTGCGGGATCACATTAAAAGTGATGAAATCCGCGCAAAAACTAAAGTCACCGACATAGCTCGAACAATCGCCAGACTCAAGTGGCTGTGGGCAGGGCACATTGCTCGTAGAACTGATGGCCGATGGGGCCAAAAGGTTCTCGAGTGGCGTCCACGGACCGGAAGACGCAGTGTAGGTAGGCCTCCAACATGGAGCGACGACCTGGTTAATGTTGCGGGAACGGGTTTGACGAACCTTTAGGAGAGAGGAGAACCAGCAGTGGACGTCTTACGGTTGAAACGAATGATGATTCCATTACATTCCATCTTGATGCAAAACTATGTCAACATCTTCGCTCGAAGGTTCTCGGCGAATATTTCTGCATCGAAAATAACATATTCTTAACTATTTCAGTCATTTTACAGCCATTGTCACAATAAAGTGTTTAAAGTCCACTTTAATTGAGATCATGTGACTTAATTAACTAGGTTCAAAATAGCCTACGATTCTGACTCACAGCTATAAAATCAAATGGAGTTGCCAAGAAGCAGACAGCAGGAAAACGGTATCGCAATTAAGTTAGATGTTATAGTTAAACCGTTTAGATGAGTCCTCGTCCTCGCGGTACAGGAGCTGGGGGTGGTATGACGATAAAGGGGACCGGGAGAGGTGCGGGCGGCGAGCGCGCCTCGTGTGCCTGCCGCCCCCACCTCTCCCGACCCGGCCCTTTTCACGGCTCCCTAAACGATTTAGCTATCATCATCATCAGCCTATGTTCGTCCACTGCTGGACATAGGCCTCTCCCATGGCACGCCACTGAGCACGATCCTCGGCCACTCTCATCCAGCTGTTGCCAGCCGCCTTGCGAAGATCATCGCTCCACCGAGTCTGAGGACGTCCCACGCTACGTTTGCCAATCCGTGGTCTCCACTCAAGTACTCGTCTACCCGATCTAGCTATAGCTATCTGAAATCCACCGGAAAGATAGTTCCAAGGGACTGATTTTGGAAATCACATACGTACATAAAATCACGCCTGTATGCCCAAACGGGGTAGGCGGAGCACATGCAACGTTACATTTACGTTTCGAGGCCACTTTTAGCAATTTCAGGTTTAAAGGTAAAAGTGGTAAAACAGTGACAGGTTGCTAGCCTATCGCCTACGACATACCTTAACCCAAGTCCTTAGTTCTTATGTCATCCACGTAAGACAAGGAGAGGTGTAATTCTTAACCCAACACCACACAAGGAAATCACACTAGTGGAAAATACCATTCGGGAATAATCAAAATCTGTGTACTGAAGTGACAGTGTACTGTGATGGGGTGTACATCATCATCATCATCATTTCAGCCGAAAGACGTCCACTGTTGAACATAGTCCTCCCCCAAGAAAAGAAGATTCTGAGAGGAGGTAATGCAGGTTTCCTCACGATGGTTTCCTTCACCGTAAAGCTCATGGTAAATTCGAATGCACACAAATTCCGGAAAACTCAGTACATCTACCATGAGTTTACACTAGTTTACAGTGACCGTACTCGCTAGCGACGGCGTAAATGATTTGTATGGAGAATTGTACTTCCGTAAGTGACCGCTAGAGGCGCTGTACAATTCTCCATACAAATAATTTACGCCGTCGCTAGCGAGTACGGTCACGTAAACTAGTGTAAACTCATGGTAGAGGTACAGAGGTGCGAGCCGGGATTTGAACACACAACCAACTGCTTGAGATTTAATATATTTTTTTTTATATAGCCTATAACTCCCACTGCTGGGCAAAGGCCCAATAATAATAATTTATTTAAATAATCAAGTTAGCTATGAAGTATCTTTTTTTTGTACTTATTTTTTCAACTTCATTTTTTTATTACTTTTACGGTCATCCCGTGAAATCATACATTTCGTACTAAATACAAACTGAAATATAGATGCACAGAAAAAACCCCAGAAAAAAGACCAATGCTGGGAATCGAACCCAGGTCCTCAGCATTCCGTGCCGCGTGCCATACCCCTACACCACCACTGGTCTAGAGATTAGACACGAATCTTTCCTATACATCATACATTTCAATCTGCTAAATCATCACCTTATGCAGTGACAAACGCACATCTATGTTACACCCTCATCGAGAGATTTTAACACTCCTTCGGAACTAACCGCTCACCTGGACAAGAGATGGCGCTACTGTGCAACTTTAAACAAGTTAGCTATGAAGTATCTTTTTTTTTTTGTACTTATTTTTTCAACTTCATTTTTTTATTACTTTTACGGTCATCCCGTGAAATCATACATTTCGTACTAAATACAAACTGAAATATAGATGCACAGAAAAAACCCCAGAAAAAAGACCAATGCTGGGAATCGAACCCAGGTCCTCAGCATTCCGTGCCTAATCTCTAGACCAGTGGTGGTGTAGGGGTATGGCACGCGGCACGGAATGCTGAGGACCTGGGTTCGATTCCCAGCATTGGTCTTTTTTCTGGGGTTTTTTCTGTGCATCTATATTTCAGTTTGTATTTAGTACGAAATGTATGATTTCACGGGATGACCGTAAAAGTAATAAAAAAATGAAGTTGAAAAAATAAGTACAAAAAAAAAGATACTTCATAGCTAACTTGTTTAAAGTTGCACAGTAGCGCCATCTCTTGTCCAGGTGAGCGGTTAGTTCCGAAGGAGTGTTAAAATCTCTCGATGAGGGTGTAACATAGATGTGCGTTTGTCACTGCATAAGGTGATGATTTAGCAGATTGAAATGTATGATGTATAGGAAAGATTCGTGTCTAATCTCTAGACCAGTGGTGGTGTAGGGGTATGGCACGCGGCACGGAATGCTGAGGACCTGGGTTCGATTCCCAGCATTGGTCTTTTTTCTGGGGTTTTTTCTGTGCATCTATATTTCAGTTTGTATTTAGTACGAAATGTATTATTTAAATAATATTATCCGATAGGTCAAACCACTAGGCCAAGGCCACCACCGCTTTTTTGAGTGCGTGTGTGAGTTAGTTAATTCTCAAAAATGTCATTAACCTTCCATGTCCTTCTTCATTTGTTTTTATTCATTCTTTTTAATTTTTTTTTGTAATAAAATAGTTAAAACATGTTTACCAAATAATTTCATATTTATCGATTGACGTGTCGCCAACGTAGCCTATTGATAATTCATCTCAATAACAAAGTTGTTGTGATAAGAGACGGATATTGTACGTAGGTACTACATAATAGTTATATGAGTAGGTATACTGTAACGTCGTGACGGTTAAAAACTGATATATCAGCTTGCAGCGGCAGTATTTCCGGACCGGTACAACAATACAGTGCAAATATTCTTTATTAAACACCAAAAACAGTACAGAAGAAGGCAGGCAACAGGCGGTCGTATCGCTCAAAAGCGATCTCTTCCAGACAACCAATGTTGGATACATGTAGAAATATAAACAGGTTTATTTATGTATGTGCCGGAAACAACTACAGACAGGAGAAATGAATAAATATTAGTCAATAAATATTAAAATAATACAAATATGCAATATTCGCATACATAAATAAACAACATGAAATAGAAATAAATAAATAAATAAATATTAGGGGACAATCGACCCCACAAATCGACCTAGTCCCAAACTAAGCAAAGCTTGTATTATGGGTACTAGACGACGATAAACATACTTATATAGATAAATAAATACTTAAATACATAAACAAACAAACAAATACAATACACACAAACAAAACAAATATAATCAACAGGAACAAATATAATACTTTTATACTACTTTATACTTACTTTTTTTTGTTTGCTTGTTTTTTTATTGTTTTTTATATTTTACAATTTTATTGTTTTTAGTTGTATTAATTGTATGTGTATTGTGTGTGGAATAAACTTTTTCATTTAATTCCCATTTATACACTACATTATATGTAGGGTCAACGTCATAAATAAGTGATGACTTTTGTACCTTGTCACTTTAACGTCATGTTTGAAAAGTCTTACGAAATTATGTTACGACTGAAAGCGACAAAGTAGAAAAGTGGTCACTTATTTATGACGTTGACTACTACTTACACCGAATACCAATGAGAAAAAGTCAAAAGGCCGCGTTGGATGCGGATGGCGCGGGATCGATCTGTTTGGCGAGCCTTGGGGCCTATGTTCTGTACGCTTAGTATAAGTTTTACTTCACCAAAACATTTTTTTTTTTTTAAATACTTCTCGATCGCGTTTACGTAAAAATTTCAATTCTGTGGAAACATGGACGCGTGGCCGTAGAGGCGCTGTCCATGTTTCCCTAGTGATTGATTTTTTTACGTAAACGCGATCGAGAAGTATTTTGGTGAAGTAAAACTTATACTAAGCGTACTGCAGTGGACATCTTGCGGCTGAAACGATGATGATGATGTTGGGTAACCTTAGATAGGTACTTTTATCAAATAAAGAAAGAAAGAAAGAAAGAAAATACATTTATTTACAACATCACAAGACACAATATTATACAAAACAAAAAGGCAATACTAAAGCTAAAGATAGAATGTGTCATTGCGGTTGCAAATCGCAAATTCCAATTAAAATTTAACAAATACTGAGTACAAGAAATGGCGCTCTTAAAACAAACATTAGACTAAATTAAGTTAGTTCTTTTAATCACATTATAAGCTACGTGACTCCACTTAACTTTATCAAACTGTATAATAAACATACTTATAATATGTATAGTTTTAGTAAATCCACATTTAACTCATTGAATCGGTATGATAGCATTATCACAGTGATAAATGCCGTGACACGATTCCATCGAATGGTTATTTACACTTACAGCCAATGTGATGTGATATTTCGTGAAAATTCGAGCTTGACATCACCTGTCGAAATAGAAGAGCAATCAACATTGAGATGATTTAAAATGCGTAACGGGAAGCAAGTTTTTGTAAAATATGATCATTACAAGCTTTTAACTTGCAATGTACCTATGTATGTACGGGTCAAATCGTGGAAGTCGAATTTGACCCACTTCCAGTGGTCGGATTCAGTTGAAATTTGGTATATTTATGTAGGTTGGATGACAATGTTAGTACAGTGAACAAAAAGTACAGTCAGCTAAAAAGCTTGCTCTTAAAATGAAATTTTCAACAAAAGCTTATTTTTAACACAAGCTGTTTAGCTAAATGTCCTTGCAATGTCACCAAATCTACATTATCTGTAACAAATTTCAGATCAATCAGTCACAGAAAGGGGTACAAAAAATCAGTTACCTAGCTAAAATTTCAATTGAATTTCTTCGCAGGTGTATGCATGCAGGCTTCCTCACAATGTTCTCCTTCACCGTAAAGCTCATGTTAAAATTTAAAATGTATAAATAAAGTTCCTAATCCGAACTGGGCTCGCGTGGGAACTGCGGCCCAAGCCCTCTCATTCTGAGAGGAGGCCTGTGCCCTGCAGTGGGACGTATACAGGCTGGGATGATTATGACAATTTCTATTAGGTACTTACACAAGACGCAAATAATAACAACGCATGCTAAATAAGCGCATATATGTATGTATGTATGTATGTAAAACTCTTTATTGTACATAAAACATGAAAATAACTAGTTAACAAGAGATCCAGATGTACAAAAGCGAACTCATCCTTTAAAGGGATCTCTTCCAGTTAACACACACACACACACACACACACACACACACACACACACGTGGTATATGTCACACGTGTATCCCAAAGGGGGTAGGCAGAGCACATGCAATGCTACATTTCCGTTTCGGGGATACTTCTAGCAATTTTTAGGTTAATATTAGATAAAAGTGATAAAATAGTGACCAGGGTGCCAGGTCTTTATCGAATAAATACCTAAAAGTGAGAAAAAAAAAACAACCAACGCAATCCGCGAAATGGCTTGAAAACAAAGAGCGCGTGCACGAAGCGGCAACATCGATAGTCGATTGCGTAAAATCTGACAGTTGAATTGTTTACTAGGGAGAAAAATGTATCAAAAAAAAATACCGAATCGCCCATACTTCGCTACTTTTTGTTATACCGACCACAGTGCTAAAATACCAAACGGTTAGGTAGAATACCGTACACCTGGCAAGCCTGATAGTGACATGTTGCTAGCCTATCATCCACAATATACCATAACTTAAGTCCTTAGTCGTTTCTTACAGCATTTACGGAAGAAATGGAGAAGTGTAATTCTAAACCCGACACCATACGGGTTTCAATACAATACAAAATTAAGGGGCTGTTTCACCACTTTTCTTAAAGTTCGGATTAGCTTAATCATAACCTTATTTGACAGATGGAATTAAAATTTCTGTTTCACCAGTCTCGATTAGCGCTAAGTGACGGACAAACTGTTTCTTAATTTGACCATCAGATCAGGAGGCATTTAGCATTTTTATCCGTCACATAAAGTTAGTTTATTTTTTTGTGGCCATGGTTGGAGAGCCCTTCAGCCGGTTTCAGAAAAATAAATCAAAGTATTTTTTATTTTTTAAAGAAAGAGGTCATGCTAAATTGCATAAAATAATTTAAATATCAAGATTTGAATAAACAAATGTAGGTACACTTTTAGTATGTAAAAATAAATCCAAAATTTCGTAATATTTTTTAATAACAAACTTTTTTTCAGTGGCTCAATCGTTTGTTCTACGTGAACTTGTATGTCGCCATTAAAAAAAAGTTTATCTGTCAAATGGTTTGGCGCCACTTTTCGATTCGTTTTACGTGATTTTATTTTTCTTTGTTATTGTTAACAAAGTATCGTAAATAAATACCGTTTTTGGATCAATTATAATGTTACATATTTGTTTATGCAAAAAAAATAGATGTATTCAAAAATTATATAGTTAACCATTTCTTTTGATTTAATAATGAGTGACTCTTTGAACGAAAGTGTGCGAACAGGGACGCGTGGTAGTGAAATGCGACGTTGCCATTCCGACTTTTTGTTAAACCCACGATTAGTTAAGTGGTACTTAGTTTGCACAGGACCGGAGTGGTGAAACTGAAAAAACACTAGCTGACAGATTTGTCCAGTACTTAGTTTATTCATTGGTTACGTAATCAGTAGTTTGACAATAAGGTGGTGAAACACCCCCTAAATATTCTATATTGAACACCAAAAGCACACTTGACTTGATGTGACTTTACATAAATAATAATTCAGGCAGACTACAGGCGGTCTTACGAAAAAGTAAAAATCCTTAGGTACTTTACTTCTGACGTATTTTTTTTACGAATATTGGCAAGAAAAATTTTAGCGGCAGCAACAGTGAGCAAAAAGATAAAGATACTGCCGTAATGCCGTATAATGCAACAAAAGATAAAGAGTCTGCAACAATGGATGGATATGGAGCGCATTGTACCCTTTTATAGATTCTATTTTAAAATCAAGCATATATTTAATTATAATGAGACAAAAGACCCTTGAAACAATACTAAGCTAATGACCTGACGCTGGAAAAGCGACATCTAGCGGTGAGTAGCAAATATTGTACTTGCTTCCTGTGAATTGATTGTGGAAGCGCTAATTTTCCCTAGCTATAATAGATGGCGCTTACAATCATATTCATATCGAACACGATTTAATCAAATTTTTTATTGTTGCTTGAAAAATAAGCCACATTTCTACACAAAATACTATTTTATTTCTTACTAACTGAGAATGACTTTTAACATGTTAAAACTAACTTTAGTTCAAAGTGTGGTTCCAAGCAAGAACAACTAACTCTCACTTTCAAACAAAGCTTGTAAGAGTGAGACAGATGCATTCGGTTAGAACGATAGTCCAACGTTTATCTCTAATGTCCAAGGGCGAGATAAGATAACGCTAATCTCTTCTAAATTGCATTTTTAGTATCGGAATATTTCGATCCCTCTACGTTCTTTACCACCGCAGAAAAAAGTTTTGAATGCTATATCCGCTATATCTATTTCTTATTCTCCATCCACTTGTAAGTAGGAGATTAAATTCGTGTCATATTGTCTCTCTTGCTTATCTATTAAACACAATAAGCGTACACAATACGAAGTTTGAATTTCGAAGTTCATAGTAAAAATCAGATTACGTCGTGTGAAAGAGAACTTTTGCATAGACAGTGGCGCCCCTGTCTTGCTATGATTCGCAGATTAGGGTTGCCCTCAGCCCGGGCTTCCCCGGACCCGGTTATTTCAAGTATTTTCAAGTCGACTATTCAAGATTTTTTTTTTGCTTAGTCTAAGACCATGTTTTTTATACTAAAAATATTTTAAAACTGCCCACTACGAAGCTATTTTGTTGACAGTTGACGCGAGGACGTGGTTACAACTCTGACCATTGAGTTTTTAAATTTATACCCTATTGCTTTGATAGTAAAGTCTAAACAAAATCTCTAATTAACTAGGTAGGCGGTTACGTGCTTGTTTGAAAAATAAAGAATGCCGCACTAAAACATCCTTCTGTTTAGGTAACATTGCTTTGTTATCGTAGCATTATCAAAACGTATGACATCATTAGACCAACTATCGTATGACGTTTGAAAACCACTTTACGAAGACACTTCTTATCTACGACAGACAAACTTATGCAATGCTTGTTATGGTGGCGCTACTATCTAAAGGTAGACGTAATATCAATATGAAGGGATGTAGTTCCTTCTTTTGCCGCTGAATGAGCTAAGTTTGTTGTAGAATGCCTTCGGCGAAACGCATTAGGGAATTATTGGAATGGCTGCGAGAGGTCACGTCTGGTTGGTCGAGGCCAGTGTTGTGATTTTGAAAGTCAGAATCGTAATGTTTTGCTATCTTTGTCGTTATTATTGTCGAAGTTCTTTCGTATTCCTGTAAGTATTCGGAAGGACAAAAGCAAAATAAACTTGCAACGGAAATACATAGTGAGTGGTACCAAGTCTGTGACTGAATAATTGTTCTTAGTTCTGTTATACTCTATTGCGACCTTCTAATGTTTTACTTTAAATTTAAATGCCCCGTCCCCGGTAATTTATGGGAATAATCACTAAAAAACTTTACAATCCCTCGGTATTAACCCGTCGAGCGTCCTGTGCGCACACCTGTGCGCACAACGGTTTTAGGACCACAGCGCCCTGTGCGCACACCTGTGCACATAACGCTTTGGCGCTGATTGGTGGACGAATATTTTAAATTTTGCAGTGTTACTATTGGAAAAAAAATAACGTACGGCTTCAGCCGCTATCACATTAGCATTAGGGACGTTTTTTAGCCAATCGCTAGTATCCACGGCGTGAAATTAACGAAAAAAGCACCCAAGGCAAAAATAATCTGTAGTGCGCCATATTGTCGAGTTCTGTCAGTTTGGCTGTGGTTTTGTTGTGCGTATTAAAAATGAAACGGTAAGTGTTTGTTATTTGTATTATATATCAAATTACAAGGAAATAAATAAGTAATGTGTTTTAAATATTTGTTTTAACTTTATTGTAAGATATATCAGTAAAAAAAGTCTTGAACTTTCTCGTAACCTAATTTCGCGCCGTCATCGGCCAATATTTTTAGTTGTAAAATATAGTTAGTTTACTCAATATGCTATAAAAGATAGATAACTTTGTTACAAATTTATTCAGGAATTTGACTTTCTTATTAGATTATGCCGTTATTACGTAAATATTGCGTAATCCGGTTTTTAGTCAAACTGAGTAACAAAATGGCACCAAAGTGCTGTACTGTCAGCATAAAATTGTGATCACGCGTTTTAATTTTAATTTTAATTTTTGTTTCTATTTTATTACGCATTACTACTTTGAAATTAAATAAGTGTTATTTATTTACGATTATGTTTTACATGTACTTGCAAAATTTTTTTTTGGATATTTTATAAATATCACAGGTGCAATTTTTTTATTGACATTTATAATGTAACAATAGTTTAAAATTATTAACTGTGTAAAACACGGTAAAAGAAGCATCTTTTACTTGAAAACTTTCCTCTAAACCACAAAAATCGGAGATATAAGACCCAAAAGTTGCTTCTGTTATTTTAGAATTATTTCTTTATTATTTCTGATTAACTGCATGATTTGTAATTTTTACAACCGTTTTTTGTCTAAGTACTTTATGATTTTAGAATAAATGTGAGCATTTGTAATAAACAATTATTATTTTATTTTCAGAAGAATGACATTCACGCGATCGCGTTCGCGGTCGGTTACTCCAGGGCCGCCGGAAGAGCGCAGGCACCGGCCACAATCAACTACCCGAAGGCAGTTGAAGGTTCGCATTATAATTTTCTAATTATTTTTGAAATAAACTATGAGAAGTATCGATTTCATGTCAAATAATAATATTATTTTATTTTTTCAGCGCCGCCGCAACACTCCCGCCTCTGCCCGCCCATCCACTTATGTTTTTTTTGTATTTTTTATTAAATTTTTATACTATGTGTCAACATTTGTTTCATTTAATAAACTTTCATTAAAATTGTTTTTATGTGACCTTGATCCTTAATAAAATAATAAACGCTCTTGCAAAAAAACAGGCACCTATGGTTTTTCAGATTTTTAGGCATTGAAGCTTAGAAACTATGCTTTTATGCACATAAAATACAAAAACCATAGGTGCCCGTTTTTTTTGCAATGGGTTTTATAATCTGTAGTAATATGCAGGTAAATTTTCATCCAAGATCTTTATTATTATCAGTTATTATTGTTTATTACAAAACAGCTGTTTCACCATTTTGAGTTAATTATACGAATAAAAATACCTACATATTACTGGTTAAGGCTGGATTTTACCACCAAACTTTTATTCCGAAAATAAATCTTACACTCAGATAGTAATGTCAAATCACTATGGCTGTTTGATATTACTATATGAGTGTAAGCGTTATTCTCGGAATAAAAGTTTGGTAAAATCCAGCCTACAAATAAATATTATTATCAAGAATAAAACTCAATTCAATCAACTACTCCTCTCTAGCACTCAAAGGTTGGCTGGTAGTGCTCAGTCAAATATTTGTAATAATAAAAACTATACCTAGAAATTTTCCTAGCACGCACGAATATTTTTCCTTCTAATACTTAGTTTATCGATGTCTTATACGTGGCATTATATCAATGAGACACGCTTGAAAATATAAAAGAATAATACCAAACCAAATCGATGATATTATTATCTCAAACACTAATCACAAGTGGTTCGTGCTAGAAAAATCTCTAGGTATAATAAAAACACATTAGACTCACGCAATTTTTGGATATTGATAACTAAATATATCACAAATCTATCATGATTTTGAAAAGATTTCATTTAGTTTCTGTAAAATATCGCGTGATCCTTCACAAGATTACAACAACGAGTTACAGAACTAAATATATTTATCGGATCCTAAACCAATAGATTTACAAACATTCTTGTGTATTCTGAAAAAAAAATTAATGCTTTCGTGATGGAACGGAATATTGATCCTATGTTTTATGTAACAATAATTATTATTTATAGTTCTAAAAAATCGCGTGTCTTGTTTATGTTACGCTTTAATCCGATTTATCGTAAATCTAGTTTTTACGCGGAAACACAATTCATTCATAGCTCAGTTTCTAATTAGCTCTAATTTCGAAATCATTATCATCTTCTTGCCTTTATTCAATTTGTATGGCGTCGGCGTAACATGTTTACTACAATTTGCAAATAATAAGTACAATGGCACATATAATCAGTATTTCGTTTACGCAAAACTAAAAATGACAAACCAACTAATTTCTGCCGACAAAGTATATGTATGATATTATTATAGCGGAACAAAACAATGATAAATTTTTGAGGATTAGTGAAAAAAAAAACATCTTAATTATGAGTCTTTATTTTATATTTAGTAATACTCACATTATTAATTATTTATGAAAAAAAAAGCAACAGACAAGTAAATAATATTGTTTTATTACATAACTACACCATTGAAAATAAATCTTAATAAGAATTCCATCCCTTTTGAATTTCCAAGTCAAGAATTATTTAGTTCGAGTAAACGACTTTTGTGCTATCTGTCCACGCGTCAGTCAACAATGGCCGGCGCGTGGCACGTTTTGTCGTTTCGGAAATAAATAATCATTGTGAAGTGAATAATGTGTATTATGATAAACTAATTAATGTTATCGATGCGTAAACTACTAACGTTTAAAATGGTATAAAAACAAAAGTGAAAAGTGTCAAAAATTTGGTGTAATTTAACAAAAGTGTTGACGCCAAAGAAGAAAAAACTCAAAACAAAAGAAAAACGATTTAATTTCTCAAGGATTATTCAAGTGGGTATTCTTTATTGCTTTATAGTTCGATAGCTGCGAATGTACACTTTGTAACGGTATATAATTTATAATATATAATTATACCACGCAGGAGTAACATAATTTTTTCTGAAGTAGGTACCCAAAAAATTATGAGTCGAAAAAACCTTGGGCGCTACGGCCGCATACAGTTTTCAGAGCCGGACGCTCCACGGGTTAAGCAATTACGTTTCATTCTAAAATTAAGTATAGTGTGAAAATGAGAAATGTAAGTTTAACTGTTTATAATTATCATTACATAACGTTATTATGAGCCACGGAGCATGCAATAAACTTTAATTTAATTTAATAATGATGTACCTACTGATATTTCAGCCTAGCGATCATAACACTTGAAACTGCGTTAAAATATCGAGAGTTCATTAAAGGTGATTGCGATTTACATCCCATATCAATATCAAATATGTCTAATGTAAGAAAGATTTGTAGCAGAGCTATTAATATCAATTTAAGTGTAAATAGGTACTACCGGCACAGAAAAATTTATCACAAAAAAACCACAAACTACCGATAAAAACGCAATCTAATCGCAAAACCGTAGCACATCACTATCTCGTTCCGCTCCTTCATAATCCCTTGAACTTGAAGCGAAACCGCGAGGTAAACAAAACGCAACCCGTTGGTTGACGCTCATTTGTCATTCGGTACGCGGCTCGCGCGCTGAGCGAACGAAACGCTACTGTCAAATTTCGAAAAAAAAAACGATCGGCTCGCGAATTCGTATTGTTTTCATTCATACGTTGGTGTTTTGTTTGTAGTGAATTCTGAGTGGCGTTTTCGAAGGTTTTATTTGTGTTTTGTTTTTGTGATGTTCTATTGTTTTGTTTTATTAATTCATGAAGGAAGTGGCGGGAAGTGACCGATAACCAAGTATTTGCTACCTTATGACATAGTTAGCATGTTTATGGTAATTGTACCTTAACGTGTGAAGCGGTAGGTTTTTGTTTTGTTTGGAAAATCACGACAGCAAGCAAGTACTTTTTAAGGCAATGATTTTAATATTTCAGCCACTTAAAAAACCGTTAAGTGACACCAGGAAAACATTTACTTAAAAAATAAATATTTGCCTTCCCTTACATTTTGATGGAGTTTAAAACAGGAAATAAGTCATTATCTAAGCAAATGCTGTCTGAAATGCAAATGTTATTTTCCTTTCAGCATTTCCATATCAGTTGGACTCATTTTTAAATGTAAACGACCTTTTTATTTACGGCTCATTTTACTTTAATCAAATTCGCATTATGTAAATAAGTATGAACGAACCAAGTACAAGTAAAAAGCTATTTAGTTTAGATATTATAAAATAGGTTTTCGGCAATTCGCTCGTTTAAAGAACGTGACACACTTACGAATTTTCTAACGTTTCGGAAATGTATGTACTACAGGCGCCTGAGAAGGGAACTAGCCATTGCTGCACAGGATAAGTTGTTAAAAAAAAAGTTTTACCCTAGTAGTGCTTATCGCCATGCACATACATGTGATATAAAGCCTACTAATTTAGTAGTACTAAATAGTATATGTAGTTGATCGATAGCTTACGTCGCAATAGGGGTACTTACTTACGTATTCGTTTGGTTATCGGTGTCTACTTGTCAATGGGGATGGTGACGCCATTAAAAATTAATTCGAAGACACGACTCCAGTAAAAAAACGCTTTATTTTAGCCCTGAAAACCAGATTAATTTTCGATTAATTGCAAAATTAAATTTTTGGTTGCTTTAAAACAAATAAATAGTTAGTTGATTGAGTTGGCGAACAAGTGACGTCATAAGTTGCTATTGCCAAACTATGGGAGAATTGTTTTGACAGCTCATAAAAAGTACGTCAGTTGGGTGGTGTCAACCTCCCTATTTGACAGTAAGGGTGAAGTCAGACGAACGTAATTTTACTAATTTTTTGAGTCGTGAGCGGCGTAATTTCGGTCGCGTAATTTCTGCTACATTCGGTTTCATACAAAACCCCTGTTTCGTCTACACGGCGACGCAAAATAAGTTTTACACAAATAGGACTTTTATATGAAACCAAAATTACGCGACCGAAATATTACGCGACTACAACTCTAAAAATTACGCTCGTCTGACTTCACCCTTAGACTGTCATTATTATTTTTTTGGTCGAATGGTATGGTCGCATCTATCAAATATCTACAAATCTATCTAGATCATCTGCATCAAGTATCTGCTCAAAAATATCTGAACACGGTCGCGTATTGTGAATTGCGTAAGTGCGTATTCAGAAATTGAATGAGCACCTAGATCGCTCCGATGTTTATGACGGCGACTGTACTCAAATGTCAGCATGGATGTTAAATTACGTTTACATATTTTTGTATTATTGAATTACACAACACATTTTTTGTGCCATTTTCGCGCTCTAGCTCTTTCTACCATTTTATTGCGTTACAGCGTATCTCAAACTTTTCGAAATCGCGACCCCTTAAAAGCAAAAAACACTCTTTCATAAAAAGCTACGTTATTAAATAAAAGTATTGTTTTTGTTAATTAAGTATTTTGGTAATGATATTGTCAGTGGCGAAAACTCACAACATTTTAGCGTGAAATTGAGTTGGCGCTAATATCGTGAAATGAATTTGACAACTTTGACATTTGACTCGCGTTTGATAAAAATTTGATAAAAATCGGTCAATCCGTTTCGGAGGAGTTCGATAACAAACACCGTGACACGAGATTTTTATATATTAGATAGTATATCGTACTGATATTTTTGGATGTAAACAGACAGTGCAAAAAATATCGATAAGCGCGGTTATCTAAAAAAATCTAAAAATCTAAATATTCGATCGTGAAAAAAAATAATATGTACATATTTGGTAATTTCATTAGTTTTGCTGACTGATAAAGTACGTATTATTTTATTAGTCAAGTAATAAAAAAATTGTGGGTGCCACTGAAAAACAGCGTTGCAAGCAACGAACACTCGAAGCATTGTGTAAGAATATAACGTGAGTTATTTTTTTATTTTTTCCGGTTCAGTTTTCGTACAAGAAATGACGATCCGTTTTGACTTAAAAGATAAATAAACAAAATTTGTTTTCAACATTATTACAAGTAAATAAAGATCGTGGAAGCAAGCTCGTATTGACTCTATACCCTCAAGTAATTAATATCAATTAGCATTCGAGCAGAGTATTCGAGTTAACAAACTCATTTATCGATTAATTAAGTCGATCACCGATACGATTATCGTGGGATGAGAACTTATAACAATCGGTTGTCGTAGATCAGTGATAAACTAATTTAGTTCATTAAGCAAATTATACATCGTGTTTTTTCCGTTAACTTTTTATCTATCCCTAAAAAATAAAATACTCCTCTCATCCACTCAAAAGTTGACAGGGATACCCAAAGTGATCTTTATCGACCCCCAAGGGTCTACAAATTATGCCAAAATAAAAAACAATTTCAAGTAGATTATTTCCAAAAAAAAGTCAATTCCTAAAACCGAAAAATATGTCTAGGGGTCTACGAGATAAAAACGTTTGAGGACCTCTGCCTTAAAGGGGGGCTACGTTCGCCTTTGTACACGTAACTCAACCGGTGTCAATAGTGTTCTTACTTTTTTCTCTTTGTTTTCGTATATAATGTGTATACTTTGAGGGAGGCTTGTTCAGTTCCAATTCCAATAAAGCTAATTTCTCTAAGACACTAGTATGCTGGCTCGTACCGTTTAAAAGGTAATCAACTATTAAATTGAATTAGTAATACATGGTGGTACTTACTTACCATTAAACAACCTACAGACTCGTTTGCCACACTATTCAGTATAAAAAAGTTGATTTTGCCGTTGACTATACGAAGAGCAAAAAGAGATGCGCGTGCGCTTTACGGAGCGTAGAGATTGCGACCGGAACTAAATGAGATTCTGCTTATTGTGAGCCACGCCACTGTAAGAGCAGAGCGGGAAGCTAACGATTATATTAAAAAGGGCACTGCAAGGGTTACGGTATTCACTTGTTTCTTCCACCATCAAAAGCGAGCCAAAGTATGATATAAACAGTAAAGGCATGCGACCAAAGCGTGAGCCGCAAAACAACCAAGATGTTTAACAATTTTGACCAGTACAGTTTTATGCATGCTTCCGTCCTTGAACAATGACGTAAATATCAAACAGAAGTTCAATACAGTAGTTTAAACACCTTGGTGGGAACGCTGTTTTAAATGACATCACTTAAAAAAGGGGTAGTGCGTTTTAACAGTTATCAATATTCTGTCGCATACATTGCAGAAATATCCCACACCGAGCGCAAGGTTTTCAAAAAACGATACAGTGTGCTTGCGGTACAATATCAATTTGTTAAAATTGAATGCTAAGTGTAGCTTATTTCTTCAATATTATGTCACAGGACACTGAGACCGGTTGAAACGCTCGTAGAACTACCCGAGTACCAATCGAAAGTAGTAAATTTAAAATACGAGTGCAGCAGTAGAAAACTTCGCTGTAATTAATCGTAGTCCGGAATTTAATTAAAGCTGTGGTTTCGTAGCAATACTCGACTGATTTAATTTCAACCACTTAGTATCTACTAAATCTTTATCACTGCCTAAATGTGATTATAACAGACTGAAGTGTACGATGTATGGGAAAGATTCGTCGCTAACTTCTAGACCAGTGATGGTGTAGGGGTAAGCACGCAGCACGGAACGCTGAGGACCTGGGTTCGATTCCCAGCATTGGTCTTTTTTCTGGGGTTTTTTCTGTGCATCTATATTTCAGTTTGTATTTTGTTTGAAATACTTAGTATCTCTCTAACAAGCACGCGTTTAAAATGAGATGTCTTTATCGCTAGCTTATTATAGTTTTGTCTTTCTAGGCGTCTTAACTTGAACAGAGCGACGGCAAATGTGGGCCGGCAAATGCATAACCGTAACGTTAGGATATTCTCGCTCGCTCGTCCCTAGACGTGCCCTTATTAGTTTCTTAACAAGTCAACCAATTAGAGTGCATTTCGTTACAAATTGCTGAATAAACATACAACATAGATGCTTGGAATAGGCAAAATAGAACAACATGGTTAGCTATTTTGCTAGCGCGTGTATGAAATTATATTTAGGTATAGGTTGTGATTTAAAAAAATATCATTATCATCGTATCAGCCAAACAATGTACCTACTACTACTTACTACACTGGCTCAGCGATCCAAAGAGGATCTTGGCCTCCGACACCAGAGAGCGCCACTCTTCCCTATTTTGCACCACCTCGCGCCAATTGGCTGCGCCGAGGGCGGTTACGTCTTTCTGCACTTCGTCCAACCAGCGGTATCTGGGGCAACCCACCGGACGTTTTCCACTCTCTTCACTGCCCGATCCTCTCCCATCCTCTCTAGGTGGCCGAGCCAGCGCAGTCTCGCCGCCTTGGCTTCTCCAATTACATTGGGCTCAGACACCAGGTCTTGCAGCTCCCGGTTCTTTCTCCCGGTTTTTTCAAGGGGCTTTTGAACTGAGAACCTCTGAGGAAACAATCTACCTACTTATAATATTTTAATTATTGTTTCACGTAAAAATTTAAAAAAAATAAATTCCTCAGATGTTCTTTAGTTTTCAAGTTGTTCAAGTACTTATAGAAAAAATATACAAACCGGTAATGGTATAATATAATTAAAATACTTTCTTGTGACAGTAATTTTGAAAACCGTGACTAATTGTCAAAGAATCTTATCGCACGTAACGGACTGTCACAGTCTCGTAACTTGATTATAGTTTATTGAACCCTTACTTTTCCACTACAATAGGCTACTTTCCTAACTAGTCAGTCTTTTAGATTATCAAAAAATATTGGACACGTATTTTTTATTTTGTCAATTAAACAAAAAATTACGAAGATATGGCGCGTTGAAGTTTCGCGTGACGTCACTTGTTCCTACACTTTGTATGAGCGTTTTAGGAACAAGTGACGTCACGCCTCGTCACGCGGAAGTTCAACGCGCCATATCTTCGTCATTTTTTGTTTAATTGTCAAAAGAAAAATTACGTGTCTAATATTTTTTGATAATGTAAAATACGGACTAATAAGAATTATTATTTTTTTACCTAGGAAACATCCCTATTAGTGCTGTCAACAGTTTATATAACTAAAATAACTATCAACGCCACTAATGGCATAGCCAATGGGAGTGATTCCCAATGAATTAGTCCAAACAATTGGATGCAAAATCTAAAATTTATTTTCAAATAAGCATAGATAAGCTATGACAGATGCGCCTGAGTCATAATACAGATTTCTGAGCCCCGCAGAAGTAAAAAACGTGATATAAACCTGGGGTCTTATCGGCAATTTTGACTTTCCTTTTTTTAACCCCCGACACAAAAAGAGGGATGTTATATTATAAGTTTGACCGCTATATTTGTGTGTGTCGATCTGTAGCATCATAGCTCTTAAACTTTTTTATTTGAAAGCAAGTTTCTTGACGATGGTTCTTATCTTGTTTCATCAAAACTGGTTCAGCAGTTTTAAAGCTCTTTCGTCAGCTGGGGAAGGGATCTTAGACGCATAGTGGGCATTTATTTTATTTTCAAACATATGTGTAAATTGACTTAAGTACCTAAGGGTTTTTAAATTTTTAAATTTGTACTTACTTACTTACTCCTCTGGCGCAACGACCCAAAGTGTGTCTTGGCCTCCAACACGAGCACACGCCATCGATCCCTGTCCTGCGCGGTCTCTCGCCAGTCACGAACCCCATGCTCGCGCAGATCCGCCTCTACCACATCTGCCCAACGGTATCTAGGGCGACCAACAGGGCGCCGCCCTGTTGGCCTACCCTGGTAGGCCCTCTTCACTGCACGGCCATCTTCCATGCGCTCGAGGTGGCCAAGCCACCGAAGTCTGTGAGCTCTGGTCACTCCGATTATATTGGGTTCAGCAACTAGCTCCTCAATTTCGACGTTTCTCCGGATCCTCCAACTGCCGTCAGGTCTCTGCGTCGGACCAAGAATCTTGCGTAAGATCCTTCTCTCCGCCACCAAAAGTTTATGCTCTTCCCTCAAGGTTAAGGTCCAGGCCTCACAGCCATACACCAAAATCGGGCGAATCACAGTCTTGTAGATGCAGATTTTAGTGCATCTACTAAGTAGCCTGGATGTCAAAACCCTATGCAGGGCGGCACTACACCGTAATGCACCGTTTAAATTTTTAGTTATTTCAAATTTAAAAGTATTAATAATTTCAAAGATAACGCGCCTTAGAACGAGCTGGCAACTGGCAACTCATTCTTAATTAGTATGATGTTATTTTTATGGTAAAGGAAAATATCATGAGGAAATCTGCACACACCTACGCAACGCAATAGTGTGTGTGATGTTCCCCATCCGCACTTGGCCCTCGTGGAAACCACAGACCAAGCCCTCTCATAGTGTGAGAACGGCTGTGCCCAGCAATGAGACGTATATAGGGCAAGATGATGACGAGGTAATGACAGAAAGAAGTGGTGAAAATGATCGTAATTGCCAACGCATTAGCAATGTAGCCTTTGATCCTTTGAAAAGCAGTTGTTTTTTCTTAACTTCCTTAACTGACGTACTAATTAAAACAAACGTTTAACCACAAAAGCAGGAAAAGACGACAAGTGATAAACCGCTGTAGTCAGCTCGTTTATATATTTTTTCAATTAGATACAAACATAAGTTTTTTCAAGGATGATATAGACTGGATTAGCAATCGCCATAGTACAGATCGTCCGCAGAAAAATAGTTCGATTATTAAATCTAGATGGCGCTGAAATATAGCCCGAGGCTTTGAAAGCAAAACAATAAGACTACAGATGTAATATGAAATATCTGTAGTCGTATTGTTTTGCTTTCAAACCCTCGGGTTATATGTCAGCGCCATCTAGATTTAATAATCGAACTATTTTTCCGCGGCCGATCTGTACTATGGCGATTGCTAATCCAGTCTATATCATCCTTGGTTTTTTACAATAGTTATGTTGGGGGCGAAAAGTTCTCGAATGGAGACCACGGACTGACTGGCAAGCGCAGCGTCGGACGTCCACCCACCAACTAGGTGGACGTAGATTTGGTAAATGCTGCAGGTTTACGGTGGATGCAAGCCGCTTCCAACCGTAATGATTGGCTATCAATGAGGGACGGTTATGTCCAGCAGTGGACGTCCTGCGGCTGAAATGATAAAGCCGTGGTGGTGGCCGCGTGGTTTGACCTATGGCCTCTCAAACAGAAGGTCGTGGGTGCGTACAAACCCGGCCTCTGAATTTTTCGGAAAATATGTGCAAAATTATATTTGAAAATAACCATGAGGTTTACGGTGAAGGAAAACATAGTAAAGAAACCTGTACACACTTAAGAGTCAGTGGTGTGTGCGAAGTTCCCAATCCGCACTGGGCTCGCGTGGGAACTATTGCCCAAACACCTTATACTGAGTGGAGGCCTGTGCCCTGCAGTGGGACGTATACATATTAAGACTGGGATGATGATAATGATGATGATGTTATATTTACGTTGTAATCACTCCACTCCACGCCGTCAGATTTAGAAATATTCTTGCGTGTACCTACATGTTTTGCTTTTTTAGTCATTTCAATTCAGGATAAGTAACTGAGTCATGACTATGCTTTCTCGTGAGTCAACTCTAGCTGGAGTCATGTTGTTAATGCTATTCCAGTTTCAACGAGAATGTTTCCAAAGCTATTTAGTGATGTATCTGTTACGCGTTAACCCCAGTTTTTACATGCAAAGTAACAAAAACCTGAAAAGTTCGAAGAAGGATTCCGTACATATCAGCCTAAGTACATAAAGTCCCTTGGCACTCTTTAGGTAGATAACCACAAGAACGTGCATATTGCATTATCTCGTATACCACTAGCCCGCATGTTTTACTTATAATTATGAAACCGAGTTTAAAAAAGGTTACAATATGGCTGTATACTCTATACACAATCCCATGTGCTTAAAATATCTGAACACGTACGTTTTTGAACACCTGGACAACTCCAATGTTTGTTTGTATTATGTTCGTCACCAAAACAGCGTTCATAAAACAATGTTCCTACTTGAATAAACAATTACGAAAATTAAAACTAAGAATTCAAAACAAACTAATTAAGCATTTACATTTTAAGGCCTCGTGGACTGGGCAACATTTTAATAAAGAAATTGCATCTTTCGAGAGTAGGCGCACGTTCAGAGATCAGGTTTTGTTATTCAAAATATTATTGTATGAGATTGACTCCCCGTATCTTCTAAGTAAATTAGGTTTGAGAGTACCTCGCCTGAATTCAAGAAATTTTAACTGTATGCTTTATAAACCCTTTACCCATCGTAAGTATGCTGCGAACTCTTTTATTAAACGAGTTTGTAAAATGTACAACAGCAAATTCTCTGAAATTGATATTTTTAGCATGTCTCTAAGCAAATATAAGTCTTTCATTAGTAATAAGTAAGTAATTTGTTTGCCATTTTTGTATTTGTTTGCTGAGAATGGGTTAGGTGCACATTCTCGTTTTTCTTTTTCTTAGTCGTAGTTTTTTGCATGCATGTATGTTGCTTTTACACCCGTTAGATACCTATATTATCATTAATAAGAGTTAATAACCTGTGGCAACTTTGTTAGTTATTTTTTTTAATGTAACTGTTTGTAGTATAAGTTTTATTGTACCGTTTGTGCCCAAAAACATAAATAAATAAATAAACAAGAAGTTCGTGGAAATGTGACTCTTTTGTCATAACTCTCGTTTTAGATTCGCTATAGAGACGTAGATCACAAGCTGGAATTATAAATTGTTTGTTCTTTGAAGTATGTCAGTTCAATCAACAAGTTAACTATTAAGTTGACCACGTAATTGCGTCAAAGTTCATAATTTCATTGAGACCCCATAAAAATGTTGAGCGAAATCAATTCCCGTTTTGGCAATTTAGAACAGTGTTTGTCAAACTGTCGGTAAACGACCCTATGTGGGGTGGGGTCGCTCGACCTATTAAAGGGGGTTTCGGTGACTTCAAAATATGGTCGTTAAAAAATCGACTGATTTATTCATACAGAAATCGAAGTAAAAAATTACCTAATTTGATGGGTAAATTCGAAAAACTGTCACAGTATTACTGTCTCTTTACGTCAAAATTGTAAGAAGGAGGCAGTGGCGTTATGGATGGCGTAAGTGCTGCTGTAACAACTCAATAATCTGCTATACTCTATAAATGAAAGTAAACTCAGTAACGTATGGAAAGCCATTCGCAACACGCTATTAGTGAATTTATTTGTTTTACAAATGAATTAGTTTCTACAATGCACTTGGGACGATTAGTTGCAATTGAAATGGATATTTGTGTTATGCAGCTGTTACTAACAGCCTGTCAGTTAAGCTGCAAATATACAAGCAAGTAGGATTTATATCCAAAATAGTACAGTATTTCTATGACAAAACGACACACATTCACAACATGAAAATCTTGTAAAATAAATAAATCGGCCGAGTGCGAGTTGGACTCGCGTGCTGAGGGTTCCGATAAATTTAAAACATTAAAAAAATAAGTTTGTATTTCATAATAAATAAATAAATATAGTGCATGAAAAAAGTTTTTGTGGATTTTTCCTTTTCTTGTGTTGTGAGGCCAAATTTCAAAATTATGATGTCCACTGCACTATCTGTAGGTTTTGAATCCCATGGTTTTTGTGTAAAAAAAATAATATACATTGCACTGTCATAATTTTATATCCTTTGATCTTTCTACACAACTGAAGGGATTGCTGAACTGATTATTACATCTTTAACTGGATACCTTTACGCGTCCCTGAATTAAAGGTTCTTGACAGACTGACAGACAAAGATATCCTATAATAATAATAATAATAATAATAATAGGTTGGCTTGTGGCGAGCTGTTGGTGCGTAGCGACACCACGAACCCGAGACCTCCAGGGGTACACATACACACATGCGCTTATACACACACTCACACACAGTTACACACCCACCCCGCCTCTAGTTTGCCTTTGTTGGTCGCCTAGAGTGGAGCGCAAGAGCTAATGCTCGAAGGATGGATGTGTTTCCGTAAGTGGCGAGTTGGCATTCTGAAGTTTAAAGTCCAGGAACACCTCTCCATCCTTAGCCGTTTACACCAATGTTGCCGCCTCGTTGCCCCGAGTGGGCAATAGTTTGAGGGGCCCATTTAGTGAATGGCGAGTCACCGCCTACCAAAAGTTCAGTTTATGAGATATTGAAATGGTAGGTGTCCGTTATCTCACTCCATAGCCCGGTAATCCTGTCCACAACATCCCAACCCCATAGCCAATTCCATGTCGCTTCCTACCTGGCAATAGTTTGGCAACTGTGGGGGACTGTCCGCTAGCACATCCTCATGGTGTATTAGGGGATAGACCCCCATAGTTGCGCCCATCTCATTTATATTATATGGTACCAAAGGCCTCTTCATGTTGGCTTCGGCCCCATGTATGCCTTTCAAATGACCGGGTCCCCATGGGCCCGTGATCGGAAATCCGTACCAACATAATAATAATAATAATAGTTTATTTTCCTTAAACAAAAGTGCTTAGCATACAACAAGGTTGAGACCTCCTATTAAGTTAAAGACTTGTGTCAGGAGGCCTCGCTCTTCTAAAAACTACATACATTTAAACAGTTTTACTAAAACTAAACTATTTTACTTAACCTAAACATATTATTTATGTGTGCGCGCGTGAGTGTGTGTGAGTATGTGAGTGAGTGTGTGTGAGTGCGCGATTGTATGTGAGTGTCTGCGTAAGAGGTCCGATTTCACAAAACAACCAAGTAAATAAATAAAACTTGTACATATAGATTGCTCTTGTCACAGAGTACCCCAAAATAAAAATCCGTATTCATACTAATATTAAATATGTGTCTGTCTGTCATTCTGTCCGACTCGTCCTACTGTCAGTCTATCAGTTACCTCCACACACTTAAACAGCTGAAGCGATTATGATGAAACTCAGCACGGAGACGGCCTGAGCCCCGAGAAAAGACACAGGACATTATAAACCGGAAAGATTGCAAAGTATCCTTAGGATAGCAATAAAAGAGCCCTTCGCAGACAAAATCACGGGCAAGAGTCAGTACACAATATACTACGAGGTCTCTGCTGGTAGTAAGAGGTTTTCAGTTTTAAGGTAGTCAAGTTTAGAAAGCCAGTCAGTCAAGACTGCCCTACAGTCAAATAGTTTCAGCGGATAAAAATTGAGACACTTATTCAACTTATTATACAGGTGAGACGAGAGTGCATCATATTGTCTTTTAGCAAAAGTGGATTTATAGCCGGGTATAGGTGCTACAGATTTTATTCTTCTGTATGTGCTATATGACGGGTCAAAAACCAAACCCTTATGAAGTTTCGTCACAACAGATACTATGTAAAGTTTACGCATGCTAAGGAGATTACAGTGGGTATAAAGTTCAGTTGTTGGATATCTATAAGGCTTAAAATACATTATTTTCAATAAGCATCTTTGTGCCCTTTCCACTTCCAAAAATTTAGTTTTATTTGCCCCGCCCCAAACTGGAATACAATATGTCATGATGGATTGCGCAAGAGCTATATAGATCTTATTTAAGAGGGAGGGGGAGGCGATATGTCAAAGTGCTTTAAAGATCCAAATTAATTTGCGTATACGATTATTGATAAAGTCAAGATGCGGGTACCAAGAGAGACGTTGGTCAAATAATACACCCAGGTATTTGGTGGAGCTCACTCTTTCAAGTTTTGAGCAATTGCAGGCAACAGCGAAGTTACAGGTATGGAGCTTAAGCCTAAAATTGCCCGAGGGTTGACCACTGGAGTTTTTAGAAAAACATATGAAGTTGGACTTGGCAGTATTAAGGGTAAGTAAGTTGGAGATAAGCCATGTGTTGATACTACACAGTCCCCTTTCAGCAGCACCCAAAACTATATCCCAGCTTTCGCCACTAAAGAGAGCCACAGTATCGTCAGCGTATAGGAAGATATGCCCCACAAGGGAACAGACATTGGCAAGATCATTGATGTAGATCAGAAAGAGAGTCGGACCGAGATAAGATTTCCTTTTAGCCTTTTGCAGTGCCGAACCTTAAAAACAGTGGAATACGTCTCCAATGAACGTTTCAAATAGGTATCTACTTACATGACCTACATAAAAAAACCGAGTGTAAATTTGCTTTTTGACCGTGATTCTTTGTTTCCAACGAACTTGACACTGCGTGCGTTTATGGCCACATTACGCTAACGAACCTTTAAATGTGTGACTAAAATATATTTTATAGCCAGGCGCGGCCTCGACGGGAATGGCTCAATTGCTACTATCACATAATTTCATTAGAACTAATGTGGAGTAGACATAAAACAGTTTCCGCGAATTCCTGTTGCTAGCTGGACAGAATTTATTTTTAGTAGGCAAGTAACCAGTCGATGACAGCACTATTATTGTTATACGGGATGTCCCAAGCCAAAACTGAACAATAACTTAGTGCCGGGCTAGAAGTCAAGTTATATCAGATCTGGAAAAAATAAGAAAAAAATCCATGTCGCTCGCTTCATCATTCATCATCATTTCAGCCGAAAAACGTCCACTGCTGAACATAGGCCTCCCCCAAGGCTCGCCAAACAGATCGGTCTAGTGCTATCCGCATCCAACGCGATCCCGCAACCCTAACCAGGTTGTCGCTGCATTTTGTTGGTGGCTTACCTATATTGCGTGTTCCGGTCCGTGGAAGCCACTCGAGAACCTTTTTGCCCCATCGGCCATCAGTTCTACGAGCGATGTACCCTGCCCACTGCCAGTTGAGTCTGGCGATTCTTCGAGCTATGTCGGTGACTTTAGTTCTTGCGCGGTGTTCATGTCGCTTAATCAAGCGACAATAGAGTCACATAGCATATCACTTTTAGTATTAGATTTTTTCGAAAAAATGTCTACTATCGCTTCACTAAGTGACATGGATTTTTATTCCTAGTTTTTCCAGAACTTCGGCTCTCGCCCGGTACCAGGTTATAGTTGAGTTTTGGGACACCTGTATATTTGACCACCGAATAGCCAAGTGGTTAGAGAACCTGACTACAAAGATTGAGGTCCCGGGCTCAACACGCGGTCGGGGCAGATATTTTCATGCATGATCACGCATTCAATTATAGCATGAACACGCATTTCTTACATAAACGTAACTATCTTAAGGTCGCTGGTGAGCAAAGTAATTGTTTCAGTTCGTTTTCTTCTTGTGTGTTTAATATCTATTTAAGTTTGTTTAACCGTGCCCTAGTACCCATAACACAAGCTATGCTTACTTTGGGACTATGTCAATTGGTGTCAATTGTCCCGTGAATCCCGTGATATTTATTATTTGCTATACTAGTCCTTCGTGTCACTGTCATAGTGTTCTTATATTTGCACCTGTTCTATATTAAAAAAAGGTAACGGAACTGACTGAGTGACAGACAACGTACAGCCTTAACCAGAGACCCCAAACTTTTGTGTCTCGTCGTCTCCTTGCAGGTTATCATCGACCCCTAGAGGTCGATGTGAACCACTTTGGGAATCACTGGGCTAAACCTATGTAGCTAGAGACTTGAAATTTGAAAGATATCGTATTCATCCCACTGCATGACAAAGGCCTCCTCTCAGGATGCTGGGGTTGAGCCGTAGTTCCCACGCGGATCCAGTGCGGATTGGGAACTTAACAACAAAAATCGCAGATCTTAAATTTAATCGCAGATGTTTCTTCACAATGTTCGATGTTTTCTTTCAACGTAAAGCTCATGGTAAATTTAAAATATAAAAGGCATTCCTTGAGAATCATATGCACTTATGGATTTTTCAAAAGTCTTACGGGACAGATAACCTATCTACCGAATTTTTTATTTTTTTCACGGGAACTATGCTGTAGGATAAAGCCCGTAGCAACAAGTTTTAAAAACGCACAAAAGGCAAAATTAATTACCTGACTTCTAGTAGGCACTTGAGGTGTTCTTCCAAGTCTAGACGTATGTAAATAAACCCAACATTTTCATCTCAGATATAAAAGAATATACATTTTTGTTAACTGTTCATTATTTTACAGCGTAAATATTTTGATTCGGACGCTCCAAATAATGTAAACAAATCCGTTGCTGCTCTATCATGATCATGAGTTTCCTATGAGAAACTGAGTCTTTACTACAGATGTGAAGGAATTCAGAAGTTTTGTAAAGTCTCCTAAAAACGCAAATTGAAAACGAACTGCCATGCGATTGATCGAGACGCTGATGCCGTGACCAAGGGACATAGGGAATCATCTATACTAATATTATAAAGCTGAAGAGTTTGTTTGTTTGAACGCGCTAATCTCAGGAACTACCGCTCCGATTTGAAATCGGATATATCATCACGCTAACACCAATAGGAGCGGAGCGGAGCGGAAGAATGTTTCAAAATCGGGGGTTTTTGAAGTAAAACTTCTACCTCTATAGGCACGCTTGACTTGGGAGTACGGTGGTGAATGTGAATGCGGGTGTGCGGGGGGGGGGGGGGGGGGGGGGTTTGGTGGGGAGGTTGGGTTGGGAGTAATTTTTTTTATATCGAGGAACTAAGGAGAGCCATAATTGTTGAAAAAGCAAATTGGATAAAAAAATAAGCTGCCCAAATTACTAATTCGACGATCCCCACGAACATAGTCGTATGGAAAAATAAGACGAAATAGCTTTTTTTACAGATTTAAACTAAGCATCAAACGAACTACATGACTACATTTTTATTTATTTATTTTGTGTTGTATTTACTGAGATACCTAATTGAACATAGAACATAGAGATTAGATTAGAGATAGAGAGAATTGAACATAGTCTTAAATGAAAAACGTTTCGAAGTACAACACTGTGGCATGAACGCTTACGATCTTGTTCAAAACAAGACGTACCGGCCGCGTCGCGGTGCAACGTCATTTGCGCCGTTGTTCTGCAAAGATCGTACGAGTTAGAGTGAACATTATTTTTTGTCGATTGCTTGTAAATTGATTGGAAGTTTTTGAAATTAATATATTCTGATATATTTTAAGGTATTGGTATTACATCTAGTATTGCCAAAACATAATTAGTTTCACATACGACCTGATATTTAAACAAAGCTTCGATTAATAATGTCTTATATGCAAATAAGACTTTTATTTAATTTCGTTACTCCATTGAACAAAGTCGTTTATGAACATCCGACGTCTCTTAATCCACAAAACAAAGTCGTAAAGTAATAAAAAACGCCATTTATCTACAAATATAAAAAAATAAAACAAATAATCTTACATAAATTAGAAGTATAACCATATCAAGAGGTATATATAAGTAGTTTTAGTGTTAGATTACTTATTACGAAAATATTGAGATTTTAACTTGAGCCCAACTTCAAACGGCAATTTCTCAAAACTATAATTTTTTACTTTGTTCTTGGGGACCGTCGAATTCCACGCGGACGGAGTCGCGGGCAAAAGCTAGTTTTTATATACTTATAGAGACTACAAAATAATACTGTAGGTTAAAACAGATGTGTCAGATGGCGCCCTCGCACAGTTTGGGAACCCCTGCAGTCAACATAAAGCTCAACTAACTAAACATGTAAATAGCATGTATCACGGAAGTAGTAATTCTTGTTAAACCTTTCAAAAACTGTGTTTTTTGTTTCTACAACAGAAAAATTACTTACTTTTCACAGATGTGTGCAGATTTTTTCACGATGCTTTCCTTCGCCGTAAATTTCGCGGTAAATTTAGATAAATTCCGAGAAACCCCTGTTTAGATTTGCTAAAACTCGTGGGTGTTGCATTGGACCGGAAGACGCAGTGTAGTTAGGCCTCCAACAAGATGAAGCGACGACCTGGTTAAAGTTGCGGAATCGCGTTGGATGCGGATGGCGCGGGACCGATCTGTTTGGCGAGCCTTGGGGGAGGCCTATGTTCAGCAGTGGCGTCTTTCGGCTGAAATGATGATGATGATGAAGTTGCATTTCGTCGCGCGGCCATAAAGCGAACGAGTTCGAAGTGGTCAATCGACCACGGCAATGCAATGCAATTTGTACTACCTGGTTTACACTCGCTTACGAGTGGCGAGACGAATTGCGGGACGAGCCACGAGACGAGAGTGTGAACAGGCGCGCCTCGCGCCTCGTCTCGTGATTTGCCTTGATTTTGAGGCTCGCGTCCGGAGCGAGACGACGAGGCGAGGCGCGAGGCGAGGTGACGAGGCGAGAGTGTAAATCAGGTATACGATTTTTCTTGCGAGTTTAAACTGGGCTTTAGGTGTTAATGGGTTGGAGTTCCTCATCATCATTTCATCATCGAAGTTACATTTGTTTCCATGAGCTATACGGTGAAGGAAAACATCCTGAGGGAACTAGCATACACTTGCGAAGAAATTCAATGGTGTGTGTGAAGTTCCCAATCCGCGCTTGGCCAGCGTGAGAACTACAGCCCATGCCATCTCATTCTGAGGGCGTCCCTACAGTGGGTCGTATATATAGGCTTAGATGATGATGATTTCATATCTGTTTGTCCTTAAACCTATGATTTATATTCTAACTAAGAACTTGCATAATTCATTTATTTCTTGACTGAATAGTGAGGTGAAGGTCGAGTAATTGTATATGTTGTTCGAATTCCATAAGGTCGCATTTCGACTTCATTTACATTTCAAATTTAAATCTAATGTTTCTGCTGATAGAGTCTAAGTTAGATACCATAGAATGATTGTTAGGCTCCTCTGAAAATTAGGAAATTTGCAAGTGAATTGAATAGGCACTAAGCGGATTCGCACGTTAGTGAATTAACGTGTAGTTAACTTTAGTATCACAACTAATAAGAGGATTACAAATGTCACGTAAGCTAAAAAAAAACCGGCCAAGAGCGTGTCGGACACGCCCAAGGTAGGGTTCCGTAGCCGCCATTACGAAAAAATCAAGTAATATTTTTCTAAGGATTTCGTATGTGTACGGAATCATCCAAGTTTCGGTATGTTTTATACCTTAGGCTACTATTTACTTTCAAACTACAAATAATTTCCAAGCAATCTTAGCCGCTATAATTTTCCTAGTAAATTTGATATATTTACTACCATTCTGAATTTTTTCAAATTTTTCCACCCAACAGTTTAGATTTTAGAGGGGGGGGGACGCTAAATTTTAATGAAAATTTTCACTTTAAAGTTGAATATTTCGCAAACAGATCACTGTATAGAAAAAAACATGTTAGCAACCCCACAATGGTTTTAAAAGACCTATCGAACGATACCCCACACTATAGGATTAGTCGAGAAAAAAAAATCACCCCCCCTTTGCGTCTATGGGAGGTACCCTAAAAAAAATATTTTTTTATTTTTTATTTTACCACTTTGTTGACGTGACTGATATGTATATTCATGCCAAATTACAGCTTTCTAGTACTAACGATCTCTGAGCTTAGCCGCGGACAGACAGACAGACAGACAGACGGACAGACATGGCGAAACTATAAGGGTTCCTAGTTGACTACGGAACCCTAAAAAACGACCGCTCATCATCATCATCATCAGCCTATGTTCGTCCACTGCTGGACATAGGCCTCTCCCATGGCACGCCACTGAGCACGATCCTCGGCCACTCTCATCCAGCTCTTGCCAGCCGCCTTGCGAAGATCATCGCTCCACCGAGTCTGAGGACGTCCCACGCTACGTTTGCCGATCCGTGGTCTCCACTCAAGAACTCGTCTACCCCAACGGTTATCGGTTCTTCGGGTTATATGGCCTGCCCATTGCCACTTCAGCGTGCAATGCGGTGGGCTATGTCGATAACTTTGGTTCTCTGTCGGATCACTTCATTACGAATTCGATCTTTTAGAGAAACTCCGAGCATAGCCCTTTCCATAGCACGTTGTGCAACTTTAAACCGCTCATGTGGCTTAAAAGCCATATGTTTTCCCATCACAGTCTTTAAAAAAGTTAACAAGATACGAATTATTGCAGAGATGGTGGTTTAAAAAGATTTAATTTCATTGGTGAGGTCCGTAATCAACATAAATATATTTAGACTTAGCGGTTAGAATTTTGGAATTTAACATCGATCCCGTTGGAATATCAGGGTAAAAGTAGCTTACATGCTATTCTAGACATTCAGCTATCTACATACCAAATTTCATCTAAATCCGTCCAGCTGTTTTAACGTGAAAGAATAACAAACACACACAAACTTTCGAATTTCTAATAGTAGCTGCTGTCTGCGACTCCGTCTGCAAGGAATTCATTTATCGCTATCCCGCGGGAACTATGCCATTTTCTGGGATAAAAAATATCCTATATGTTAATCCAGGTTATGAACTATCTGTGTGCCAAATTTCATCAGAATCCGTCAATCCGTTTTAGAGTGAAAGAGTAACAATCATCCATACATCGCTACAAATTTTCGCGTGTATAATATTAGTAAAATATGTAGTAGATTGGTAGGATTAACATAACTCACTCCTAGACAAGATGTATTAACTCAAAATAATTCACCATTTTAATTTAGACTGGACTGGATTCAGTTTCTGGAAAGAAACTGAATGAAGTCTAAATTAAAATGACTTCTTACCTTGCCAATTTTTCTTTTTTTACACGACTATTCTATGTATATTTGTATTTATGTGTGTTAAATAAATCTGACCCGTGATTTACTACTATCTCACCTGATGAAAAGTTCAGATGAGGCCAAAAGTATATCACACTTGTTCAGTAAGTAACGGCCTACTCACTCTAGCCTAACAACAACTCCCCCCCCACCCCTGTATCTCGTGTCATGGACCATTTTGACAAATCATTAAAATATAAGTGTCTCATAAACATAACAACGAAACTTCAGTTTCAATGCGCGATTGCACCTCAAGCCATGCACTGGCTTAGAATTTTATCCGCAACCAATCGCTGCTATTTATTAGCCATTTGAACTCGTAAATAGGGTTGCAAGTATATGAAAATATCGATATTCATATCGATATTTACGTCAAGTACTTGATCGTTTATCGTTTCAACACGATACATCTAAGATTTTTAAGACTTAAGTTTGTGTAAAAAGATTTTTTATTGAATTATTATCGGATAGGTACTTATTATTATGTTAAATAAAAAAGGAATCAATTAGACACGGAATAAAATAGAAATGGATAAGTAGGTACTTTTATGCTCTCAAATTTCACTTTTATCAATAGAACCTAAAAACTAGACAGTTTTTTTCAAAATAAAAATAAAAATTATACGTACAGACGATCGATAGTTATTATTTTTTCGATATGTTAATATCGTATTGATTGACTGCTATTATATATCGATAATGGAGGGATCTACGTTGCTACCCTACTCGTAAAGTTCGTTCGTTTTAGACTCCTGCGCCGGGCGGACGTCATCAAGGTGGCTGAGTTACAAATTAATTTAGTATATTTAACTGGCGTAGTTTCGTGACGTTTAAGTACGTTTTGGCGTGTTGGTGATGGATTGAGTCATTTTCTATCTCAGAATATTGTTTACTAGGACGCGTTCATAAATTTGGGACCCTAGTGAAAAAGGGGTTAAGTCTGCAGAAATTAAACAGCTATTTTCTATTTTATGTGTAAAGGGGGTTAAGTCGCAAATGTCGCAATCAGCTGTTCAACTTCTGCAGAATTAACCCCTTTTTCACTAGGGCCCCTTAATTACGTGAGTGAGACGATTTAAGCGAATTTACGACCCCCTCTCGCCCTCTTATGGCATGTCATGAGATTTGGCTCGACTGCCCACTCTGTTAATACCTCGTGAGATTTTTTTTATGTGGAATTTTAGTATAAAGGTACAATTCTAAAACAAGCTGCAGGCCGCTGCGCGTCGCGCGTATCACAGCTCGGCCTCGACATCGCGCTACCGGCGGCAGCGGCGAGCGTTTTATCAGTCCGTAAGATAATCACTGTACGGCGAGCGTCTCGGCCGCGCAATTAACGGAGAAAACGCTCGCCGATTTCGCCGGTCGCGCGATGTCGTGGCCGAGCCAATGTTATTTATTTATTTATTTGGTTCACCAACAATTGTTTACACTAGTAATGGCAATAAATACATTTCACTTAGCTTAGACGAGCAAAGTGTAACAATAATTTTATAGAAAAAAAAAATATATAGTTTTTAACTTTAGCTTATAAGTTTAGTTCTCATCACCTTTTCACTGGCTCAAGCTTATAGGTATGAGATTAACTATATTTACTAGACTCCTACATACACCTATTTTAAATTTGCGTATCGAATCAGAGTGTATATCCGTATTGTGGCTACAACCTGTGGCCACAAATGTTTATAGTCTTGCACATGTTATGCGGTTTTTGCGTTTATATTTTTTTAACTTCTTTGTTATTAATAAATGACTACAACATACTCGTGGTAAGCTTTCATTCAACCTAGGCAGTAAAAAAACTGAGGATAAAATAAATCAGAGCGCTAAAAAGATAACATTCATTTTCTAACACAAGTAGGTCTCCTACTGCGGCACACCCTCTAGTAACCAACTCTTATCTAAGATTTCTTAGAATTTAAACTGTTGCTAAATATCTGAACTGCACTGGTTATCTTGTGTTATCTACATCAATATGACATTCACCTTCTAGTTAATTTACTTTACCTAGTTTCCTAAAATGTGCACGGATTTAGTCGTTCTAGTGAAAAGAACGGTTCAGCCGTTTCAAAGTTATCAGCTCTTTTGTTAGCTGCGGAAGGGATCTTAGAAGCATAATGGGCGTTTACTTTATGTTCAAACATACGTGTGACATAAATTGACAACATTTCATATTTCCAAGACTATAATTTGATTCGTTCTCTGTATACTGTTTGGAAAGAGAAAGACGCTGATAGTTTTAAATTTTCACTAGGATTATTAATTAATTTATTACAATTTTTTAAAGATGTGCTTATTAACGATAGAATACATCCATTACTTTTGTCTAGTCTCTATTAAAAAAAAGTGATGACGTAAATTTGACATTAAGGTTGTTATCAAATTTAAAATTATGACAGCTCTTTTTTAGTGAAAAGGGTAAAGGAAACATATCTATTCAGTGGAGGTACAGGTAAGTACACATATGTTTTTTTTAAATTTGTTGTATTTTTTTAAATATGAAGAAATAAATTATAATAAATATTTTTCCGTGTTCAGGAGGCGAAACTCTTTCGATTCCTGTAGTAATTTTCAGGTGTTAAAAAAATGAAATGTTGTCAATTGCGTTAGGGGTTTTTAAAATTTTTAATTTATTTATATTTAATCTCTAATCTGTCCTGTCTTTAATAAAATTGAATAAAACACTCTTGGAAATCGGTCTCCGAAGATTTATATCCTCGTCGTCTAATCTAGTAGGTGTGGACTGTGGACGTATGACCTTCCCTATATATAGAAATGACACGTGTGACTTAAGGGACTATTGGATAAGTGGTGTGTTTTTGAGGCCATTTTAGATCGCAGAGAGAGTATAGGTACAATAGCTAAAGCCGCTATAATACTAACTTACGTTCGCGGCTTCGCCTACAACATAAAGAGAAGCACTCACACAGATGCGAACCATGAGGGTTGAAAACGTAAAAAATATTAAACAACCATTTCTAAAAATTTGCGAGGTCTGCACCTCAAGAGCCAATAGTTTAGGATCGATTTAGGTGCTACAGAGATTACCTTCCCATGTAGAAACAAATGAAACGAAGTTTACCTCTTTATTATAGCTTTAACCCGCTGGTGTGGTCGCATCAGAAGTACCTTCACGAGAGGAATTCACAATCTTAAAGTTATCCCTGAGAAAAAGTTACAGTAACATTTTTAAAGTACCTACATCGTTCTTGGACAGCGCGCTCTATTCTTATTTAAAGTTAAAATGTTATTCTTCGGCGTCCCAGTGTCCTATATCACTACACATACCTAGTATACAACAAAGTCGGATGCCGTTTTTTTTTTTCATTTGAAAGCTGGTTTCCTGGCGGTGTTTCTTAGACATGTTTCATCAAAATTGGTTCAGCCGTTTCAAAGTTATCAGCTCTTTTGTTAGCTGCGGAAGGGATCTTAGACGCAGAATGGGCATTTACTTTATTTTCAAAATATGTGACCAAACTGCGTCGGGGGTTTTTAATTTTTTTTATTTATTTTTAACATACAAACATCTTCACAAACTTTCTCATTTATTTGCAACATTAGTAGGATCGTACATACGTATCCATGAAATCTGTGCTAGTTTGCGCGGCCTGGTTGAAACCTTATATCATACGGCTCTTAGCTCTTAACTGCTGACCTGGATACGTCAGTGCCTAGTGTCGTAGTTTTAGCACACCGATAAGACATTTTAAGTTACTGCACTTTACTTTATCGACTTGCTTCTTCGCTCCTAAAAGCAAGCAGAGCCGGGCCAGCGAAGGAGTGTAAGAATACTGAGCTTTTGACTCATTTATTGCATTAATTTAATCTCTTGCTGTATCATTACTTAAGTTGGTTGAATTTTCACTTCCCAACACCCTGTTCCTGAGCACACATCGCACCGGCTATATAATTCGATTATGACAGTTACAATGCCAAGCGCGTACGCAAGATTTAGCGTTGCTCGCAGATTTATAGTACAGTGGCCGGATGATCTATAATAAATAGGAGTCATAAATTTGTAGTAGAATATACAGTTACTACAGTAGCTTCACTTGCGTGAATAGACATGGCCAGCGGTGAATCAAGGATTGTTGTTTGGGAGGAGCTGACCACACTCATCATCATCATCATTTCAGCTGAAAGACGTCCACTGCTGAACATAGGCCTACCTCGAGGCTCGACAAACAGATAGGTCCCGCGCTATCCGCATCCAACGCGATACTGCAACCTTAACCAGGTCGTCGCTCCATCTTGTTGGAGGCCTACCTACACTGTGTCTGCCAGTCTGTGAACGCCACTCGAGTACCTTTTTGCCCCATCGGCCTGAGTCTGGCGATTCTTCGAGCTATGTCGGTGACTTTAGTTCTTGCGCGGATTTTATCATTTCTAATGCGATTCCGCAGAGAAACTCCGAACATAGCCCTCTCCATCGCCCTCTGAGTAACTTTGGGCTTTCTTATGAGGCCTATCGATCGTCCGAATTTCCGAAGGAGTGTTGACGTCTCTCGATGAGAGCTAACATAGATGTCGCTAGTGTCGCTGCTTAAGTGACAAGCATAGGAAAAATTCGTGTCTAAACTCCTTACCAGTGGTGGTGTAGGGGTTTAGCACGCGGCACGGAATGCTGAGGACCTGGGTTCGATTCCCAGCGCTGGTCTCTTTTTCTGTACATCCATGTTTCAGTTTGTATTTTGTGTGAAATATGCAGATATACTTACTCATTTGAGCCCTTTGCAAGGACCCCTTTACTGTCGCTAAACGCGTTCGATAATGCGCATTGCGATAGTTAATACTGGACGCGTAATATTGACTAAACTTTTAAATAACGTTAGAAACGCCCCTTCAGTGGACGGATTGAAATGTCTGATTTTTAACTCGCTAGGAACGTGTCCCACCGCGGACGATGAACGAGAAGCGAAGCGAATAGGGCTGCGAGTGCGCGTGCGGTTTAAAACACGACTTTGGGGCTAAATTCAGGAACGGCCCAACACGGTTTGCGAGCGGTAATTCAATCGTTTGCGAGAGGATAGGAATGGGCTGAGCTTGGGGAGCCTTATTTTTCTGTTAATTCGCTTTGTAAATAAATAAATGAATAAATTAATAAATAAATAAATAAGGCTCATCCCAATCTCAGCCCAAACCTCTCGCAAACCAGTGATTTTTGACGTTCCTGAATAGCAGTTCATCCCTATCCTCTCGCAAACGATCGTAGTACAGCAATGTATCGAGAAACCACAAATATAGGCTTTAAATCAATGATATTTTAAGTGTAGATACGTTACATGCTCACATGATGCCCAAAAAAAATGCTCCGCACTCGGCGGCAGGCACACACACATACACTTTTCATTTTACTTACATTTTATTACAATGACAGACGGTATATAAGAGAGATGGCTTCATTAAGACGATATGAAGAAAAAAGACAAAGATAGTTTATCACTTGCGCGCAAGTGTAAGCAAACGTCACAATCCGACTGATTCCAGTGGTCACAATTAGGCGGCCCCTAAACGGTCAATCATATTGCGCAATATTGTGAATTGTGCAATATTATTGACCGTTTAGGGTTAATATTGAAGTTTGCGCAATGATTGACCGAAAGTTTGAACGAGTTTAATTTTTATTGCACCATATTTTTCTATTGCATCGTGTAGGGTCAGTATTGTGCAATATTTTAGTATCCGACTGACCACGAAAACATTGTGCAGTTCGTATTATTGTGCAATATAATTGCTCGTTTGGATTCAGAGCGCCTTTCAATCTTATTGTACAATAAAAAGTATTGTACAATATTATTGTAGGTCTAGGGGCCGCCTTTTTATTCTGCAAATAGGCCGCAAAGGGCTCTTTTACATGTCACTTTTTTTAAACTACCAGCGCTTTCGTAAGGACCATCATTGCCAAGAAGAATGCGCCGCAAGAAACTTGGCAGGAAGTCATCTTTTCAAATTAAAATATAATAAATTACAAACTAAAAAACCATACAAATAGAATTAAATAAAAAATTATAATAATTATATAAAAAAACAATACAGGGATGTATTGGGTAACATAGTTAAAAAAAAAAAAATGTCGGAGATAGTCTTCCAATGTCACAATACAACCTTCGGTAAGTCCCCAAATGGGACCGGTTCTTAACATGCTTTGATATCCTGCAGTTATCGCTTGTATCAGGGAATGCATAAAAATGCCAACAGCTGTTAGTAATTTTGACTCCCCATAAAAATCCTAAATTACTCGTAACTTCGAAATGTAGGTACGGTCGCGTACCCATTTCGAAAAAACATGCTTTGAATTCCTATACAATATGACAGGACTGTCAACCTTGAGTGGGTCCCAAATTAAAGCTCGTGACTGTACACCTACCTAATTTTTGTCTTGTACAAACGATAGCAAAAGTAGACACGGCAACCGTTTTACATCGGAACATTTTTGCTGTGTCAATACTTTTAAACATCTTTAACTTCGCCAAAAGCTAATAAACACGTTTAAAATTATTCCACTGTAAAAGTGTCTTTGACACCTCCTCAGCCATCTCCTCAGTTAAAAACGCGCTTTTTAATTATTATGTACCTATAAAGGCCACCGCAGACAGGAGCGCGGGGCGTGAGCGCGACGCCGACGGAGCGGGCCCAGCGTGACACACTGAGTCATATATACGGTGACCCACTCGGCAGCGCGGCGCAGCGTATATTATTTAGCGTTATACAACGCGCTGGGCCCGCTCCGTCGGCGTCACGCGCACGCCTCGCGCTGCGGTCTGTGGTGGCCTTTATCTTTTATTTCAACCCAAAATAAATTTTACCCATAGAAGGTTACTATGCCCATTGCCCGTCTACGACTGTTACGTAATTAACCTAAGCCTTAAATATCTTATCTTTGAATCATTTTTGGTTAGAAATCGTTTAATTTAATTAAATCTAAAAATGGACTTTTCTCCATATCAGCCTTAAGCTATGCGCATGAGCACTACATTTGGAATTAATCGTAAAACCACGTCTAGGGATGTGAAAGCGTTGGATGTCAGGGATTGGACGTGGATGTGGAACAAGAACATCCGCAAAATATTAACATCCGGATCTGTTAACTTTTGAAGTTTATTAGACGCAAATAACCGGCTAAGTGCGAGTCGGACATAATATTGTTAAGTAACAAGATGGGATGGATGGGATAGGATGGGGATAGGGATAGGTTGTGGATCCGAGCCCGGACTCGCACCTCGTGAATGATGAATGATGATGATACTGATGACTCTGTGGAGCAAGGTAAAACGTACCTAGTTATAATTACGCTAAATCAGTGTTTTTTGTATTTCCTATATTATCTGCACATTCGTAACATCTAAATATTATATTTGTTAGAATTACATTTCTGTCAAAAACAAAAAAAAATACCACCGCTGTAAATGTGTCCCAACACTACTACTATGACTCAAACGTTCCTAATTTAATCAGTTTATTTACAATCTGTGTCAAACGGTGCAAATTAAAAAGCAAACGTAATTGGTGTATTTTTATTGAGGCCATTATTTTTTATGTCACGCCGATGCAAAGATAAGGTGGTTCTTTACTAAGTCAAAGCCGGGTTATAGAATGCCGTTCTTCTCTAACTCATCTCTTATGAAAGGGATAGATTCAGTTGTTCCTCCTTCCTTCAGCTAATTTTCAGCGCTAAGTTTGTAAGTGGTCGAAGCGTCAAAGGTCAACTTGCAATAGGCACGACGTCTCATGGGACTACTTGGATCGACAAATAAACGCATGAACTAGGTTTTTCTTTAATTAAGTTCGTGTGGAGACATCAAAAGTGTATTTAGAGAAGTTTAAAAGGGCTACACACAGAGTAAGAAACAAAGCTTGTCTCTCCTGTGGACATAAAATTAGCGTCCCATACACCGCTGTAGACTTGACTAAAAAATATTGGCTATAGGGAACGTGCAGAGACTATATAATATTATAGGCGGCAGCACTAATGCGACAGAAGAGACACTATCACTATGCGGACAGTAAAGAAACTTTATCAGGGTAAAACAGTCAAATTGATGGCACCAGTTGGCAGCACCGTCTATGTGCATGTCCCCTATAGAGCCTTAACTTTTGCCATGTCCAAAAAATGTGTATGATTGACCCAGAATGTCCACTTCGATTTTGTCTGTTAAGTATTCTTTTCAGAATCTGTCACAAATACTATAGAACACTATGCTATGTAATTACATATTATTCAGTACACTATACATTTGTTTCATTCCTATAAAAAATATGCTATATGACATTATTCCGGAAAAACGGTATTTTTGATCGCATCGCATCAGTATGCGGATAACTGTCCATGTTTTGCCGTATCTGGCATGCCATGCCAGGCCCTTCAATAAAAATTAATATCACGCCTAAATTTAATGTTTTGAACTTTCTTGATTTTCACTCATAACTATTACTATAAACGGGACTTACATCAATGTTATTGCACTAAGGTCGATAGCCATGCAGTTCAGCCAGCAGACGAATTAGTCCTTCAACGATACGCGCCTAACAAAGCATGTTTAGAGGAGACAATGGCCGGTACAAATTGTTTAAATTGTCACTTCCTCGAGAGGTCGCGGTCCACATTTACATTCCTTATTATGTCATACTTGCTGTACAATGTTTGTCTGTTTATCCGCGTTTTGTACTGACACGCAATATCTAGTTTTAGATCCGAGTACGTGCGAAGATTGTGAATGCTAATATTCAATTGTTGTAAGAATCCAGGCGTATCTTTTTTATTGGAGCGGTATTGACATTTATGATTTTTCTACAGTCCCTTATTTTATCTTCTATAGCTACAAAAAAACTTTTTAACAAAAAATTAAACCGCCGAACAAACTGAAAAGCAAAAAATAATACCTTTTTTGTTTGACCCTAATCTAGGCACCAGTTTGAAGTCGGTGCCTCAGCACTAGCCAGGAGGAGTGAGCCTATAATCTTCTACCTGACTGGCTTCTATCACTCCTCCTGGCTCGTGCTGAGGCACCGACTTCAAACTGGTACCTAGATTAAGGTCAAACAAAAAAGGTATTATTTTTTGCTTTTCAGTTTTTTCGGCGGATTAATTTTTTGTTAAAAAGTTTTTATTTTATACTTTTTTCCCATCCTTGGGGTAATTTTTTTTTCCAAATTTATATAATAACAACTTCGAGGTATACCCTATCCAATAAAAAAGAATTATGAAAATCAGACTACTCTGTAAAAAGTTAGTCAATCATCCCCTGTTTTCCTACCCTTAGGGTAAGAATATAATTTCCAAATTTACATGGGACCACCCTTGAGGTATACGCTTTCCAATAAAAAAAGAATCATCAAAATCCGACTACTCTGTAATAAGTTATGCGTGGTCATATAGTACAATCGGTAACTGAACAATCAATCATCCCCTGTTTTCCTACCCTTAGGGTAGGAATATTATTTCCAAATTGAAATGGGACCACCCTTGGGGTATACGCATTCCAATAAAAAAAGAATCATCAAAATCGGACTACTCTGTAAAAAGTTATGCGTGATCATACATAAAAAAAAAAAAAAAAAACCAACAACAAGTATACACGTCGAATTGAGAACCTCCTCCTTTTGTTTTCGTCGGTTGAAAAAGAGACGTGACTGACTGACTGACAACGCTCAACATAAACCAAAACTCAAAACAGCTTGATCATTGAAATTTGATAGACATTCCTTCGGGATCAAAAAGAAAGAACGGCAGGGTAATTGTATAACTTGTTTGACACTCGGCATCGGATTAAAATTACAGTTTTTGTATGGCTGTGACAGCTGGCTGTTTCCGATACCAATTGTCAGCCCATATAAGAACTGTCAAAATGAACGCGATGGCGATTGCGAGGGAGTTAGATAATTAGCCTGCGGGAGAGAGCTAGACAGTATTTTGGTCTTCCACGTGATATTCGTTCTTTACATGTGGGAATATATGCGAACTTAACTACCTATATTTAAAAAATATCCTCTATTTATACTAGATACCTTTGTTTCAATAAATAAGAAATACATAACAATAAAATGCCTGTAAATCCATCATTTACCTCGAGCCGCACATTCATTCAGAAAACACTATTGTATTAACGTTATCAATATCTAGCAATGTTTGTTAAAAATCACCACCTCACAAACAATTTGTTTTCTAGGAAAACTTCCATAGATTTTTGCTAAACAGATAGCATCCGCGACGATAGATACTATTGCGTGTCTAATATTCTTCACCAAGTTAAAACTTCCTTCATGACATGAACGCGATAAGCATTTTAAAGTGTGTCAAACAATACTTAATTTGCTTCACAATACTGCGTAATTGGAAAATATGCATTATCCTGTAGCATTACCGAGAACCTGACAAAGGGTCAAAGTTCTTACGAAATGTCCTATTTACTTCTATTGTTGTTTAGAGCTGAATTAATCCTTGTGTGCTTTGATTCAATTTAAAGGAACAGTCGTTCTGACATTTGTAACAGTTTTTACGTTGCTCTCGCTTTGTATCTCTCCTCTGTGTTAAATTCAACCTTTTCGAGAAAGTATCGACAATGATGAGGTGATAAACTACATGTGACACTTAACTTTGTCTGACAAATACATATGAGAAGGCTTTCAAATCCAGGTTAATGTTATGTATGACAGTAACATACATTTCTTCAAGCCTCAGATTAAGATTGGCACCATTTTGTGTAGGTATGAGACTATTATATACCTTCTATTCAGCAGCAGAAAAAGGAGAAGTGTCTATTAATTAATCGGAAACCAAATAACATATAGAATTTTCAAATGGGGTGACTGTAAAATTATTGTCACGCTCATTTGTACTCGGGTTTCCCAGTCCCAGTCTTTATCGATCTTATTTTCGCTTCAACATATCAGCCGAAAGACTTCCATTGCTGGAGAAAGGCCTCCCTAAGTCGCAAGCCACACAGAAGAGACGTGGGACGGGGGCGCGTCGCAGTACGCGTCGTTTGTCTGCAGGCCGCGTCTCCGCCCCGTCTCTTCTGTCTGCTTTGGATCGCGACGCTTCTATACACTTAGTATGAAAATTGATGCAAAGGGCTCCACGACTGCGAACCGCCCCCGTCCCACGTCTCTTATGTGTGACTTGCGCCTAAGAGTTCCACGACGATTGGTCCAGTACTGCCCCCATCCAAATGGTTCCTGCTTTGTTGCTGTTCCTCCTTTTCGCTTAGATATAAAAACAGAACATATTTATTAATAACTCTAAGGATTGACGCAATGCAGAACAGATTTTTTCAAACAAAACACAAAATAAATCTTCCGAACGCTTAGTTAAAGTAGACAGTGATGAACATTAACCAAAAAGTGACAAAGACCTGATGCCTCCAACGGAGAACGAGCAAGGCATGTTGTGTCTCTCCAGGCACGAGAACTGCCCCTGGGATGAGGCCCTCAAAGCCGCTGACGTGTCCTGGACAGGCTTGCAGTACGCCTGCCTCAAAGTGCTGCATATCTACTGCAAGGCGTTTGAGCAGGAGGACATTCTAGACCTCGTTATTAGGTAAGTTAGACCCTACTAGACAAACATTTTATTAATTAATAATAAAAAACCGACCAAGTGCGAGTCGTACTCGCGCACCGAGGGTTCCGTACAAATTTATATGTATCTATGAACATCCAGTCTTAGCAGACCCCTGCTCCTAAGTATCACGTTGCGGGCGCGGTTAGACAAGTGCTATGTAATGGATTTTCATACAGAATTGCAGGCCTAGGCCGGGAAAGCGATCGTCTATTGTTTCATGTGACACAGCATCATGTCGTTTATATTTATAGGTCTATGGCATCATAGCATTCAGCCCTAAAAAAAACCTAAGCAATAGTTGTTTTCTTTGCAATTTTAATTTCTTGAAGTTTTTTATTTATTTCATTGCATGTTTTTTTTTCGGACGTACTGTTGCTCTTAGCCTCTACGGCTTTTACAGCTATGCGTGATGGATGAATCATTGCATGCTTGAGAAAAGCACTATACAAGCCTCGGCCGGAACAGGGTTTTAGGGGGGGGAACCCTTTACTTCCCGGCCTCTGCAGTAATGTACTATTCCGCGCATACAGGGGGGTTACTACGAAATTCGAAGTTCGAAGTTCGTATCGTATTATCCCTCTCACTCTCGTGTCAAATCATATTAGCGTGAGCGGGACGGCACGAAACGAAGTTCGAATTATGCACTTCGTGGTAGAGCCTCTGGCCGGGCACGGCCCGTGTCTGTCGGTCTCTGCGCGGTCGTGTTACGATAGATATAAATTCGTTAATATACACTGTAAGAAGAATATTATTTTGTCTACTACGTGTCTGTAGATATAAATCAAATCGACCTTTATTGCCAAAGAGATCAGAATCACTACGTGTCAAATTCAGTGGTCGGTATAGTTAAAATCTTCCCGGGTGAATTTTTCGCTTCGAGCCCTTATCTTTCAAAACAAACGGTATCGTCATACCTGGTTTACACTCGCGTACGAGTGGCGAGACGAACTGCGGGACGAGCCACGAGACGAGAGTGTGAACAGGCGCGCCTCGCGCCTCGTCTCTTGATTTCCCTTGATTTTGAGGCTCGCGTCCGGAGCGAGACGACGAGGCGAGGCGCGAGGCGAGGTGACGAGGCGAGAGTGTAAATCAGGTACTTATCATAGTATTAAGGTTCAAATTTAATATAATGGCTCGAAGCGAAAAATTCACCTGGGAAGATTTATACTATAACTACACTATTGTATCGACTTTTGATGCAGCGCACTGGTCTCTAATGCAAAATGTCATTACAATAAACAGTCTTCAATGTTCACGTCTGCTAACAGATTGTTTCGGGTTCGCGGTCGTTTCCTTGCATTTAACCCCTGAAATAAATACCGTGTCGCTCATTAGAACGGCCGTTAATTCGGTTACGAGCAGAAGATGGCTGCAATTTCATCTTTAACGGCCGATATAACCTACCACGCGGGGCAATCAAACTGAATTGTGATTTATTTTGCTAGGTCGTTACAAGATTTTTGTAAAAACATCGTTTTCCAAATTAATAATATTAGGGATATTAAATCTTAAATTGATGTCGCAATTTTCCACATCTGCTACTGAGCTGGGTTTAGTAAATCACAGTACTTCAGCAATAATCCAATTTTTGAGCAACTAACATAGTTCCAGACTGTGTTGCGAAAATATATAAGACTAGACTTACTAGGCGCCGCGCTCATTTAGATCATGAGACATCTCTATTCCTTTATTAATAATAAGTTATTAGCAATGTTGCTTCAGTCAAATCAAAATGTTTATTCTACAAGTAGGCCATAACGGGCTTTTTTCACAGTTCTAAACCGCATACACGTATTTTTGTATTCTATCAGCGGTGTCGGACTGTGTAAGTAGAAGAACAATAGGTACGCCGCAAAAAGCTTGGCAGAAAGTCATTTTTTTAATATCCTCCCTTTTTCTTTACAATCTGGCAAAATCTTGCCAAAAAGCAGTGGCGTAGCGTGGACTAATAAAGACGTGGGCGAAGTTCCTAAGATTTACCCAGTGACGGTGCAGGGCCTAAATTTTGTGTGGGCAAGATACATTTTACGAGGCCCTACGCTGGCGCACCACACATTGAAGTACGGATTTTTGATCGAACTAAAAAACGAGAACCATTCGAGGCACGAGGCCCCTCAGACCGCGAGGCCGTGGGCGAGGGCCCACTTCGCCTACGCCTAGCTACGCCACTGCAAAAAAGAATCAAAACGGTACAAACCATCTCGCCATTTCAAAAGATTTAATTTTTACATTTAATTGACCCATGATTGACGTCTATCTCACTCATCTGATGATAAATGCAGATGAGGCCAAAGTATCTCACTGGTTAAGTAACAGCACTCTAGCCTTGAAGAGCCCAAAGTTGTAAGTATCAGGAAATACAAACAAACGGTGCTTACAGCATGGATGCTGCATCTTTTCTGTTTAGTGTAATCTAATATATAAAAATCTCGTGTCACGGTGTTTGTTACCGAAATCCTCCGAAACGGCTTGGCCGCTTTTTATGAAACTTTTTTCTCTACACTCGGTAGGTCTGAGAATAGGTCGTAGGCTACTATTCTTCGCGGACGGAGTCGCGGGTAACAGCTAGTTATTATATAATTTGTGTCTGTTTTGTGTGGCCTTCCGTGATTTTATTGTACTGTGGCCCGGCGGAAGACCAGTGCTCGTTTTAACCAGCGACACGCTGAGCCGGGAGCCTTTTGTAACAGCATCAATATGTACAGTCAAGTGCACTCAAAAATATGTTACTACGGCCTTATTGCGTCGGAATAAGAGTCTGTGGTACTTATTTTTGAAACTTTGAATAAGTTCATATTTTTACACTTGACTGTACCTATGTCTATGTTGGTACTCTACTTTTAGCCTGTGCACGTACTGTTATTGTTGTTACAAATAAAAGCTTTTGTTTCTTTCTTACTTTGGAGCTTCTCCTGACTCCACACTTCCAAACCCAGATAAACCAAAACCAGCCAAGACATTCACGACTACAGCCATCATTTAACTCTTCCACGCTTTAATATCTAGAATCTAATTCCATCCAATCTTCCAGCCGACCTTTCGCGGCGCCGGCCTAATGGAACCAAGCCCACACGCCCATTTACTTCGCAATCACTGGCAAGCAAACATTATCCTGTGACAGGTGGGGGTGCCTTGATTTTGCTAATTGAATTCTATTAATATGAATATTTTGTTAGCCATGTAAAGCTTTTCAATGTTCTGAAAAGCTTGCCTGAAGGTCAAACCTTATATTAGGTGTGTCCATACACGCCTAACAAAGATTCCGTAATCTTTCAGTGAAAAGCCGTGGTGGCCTAGCGGTTTGACCTATGCCCTCTCAAGCAGAGGGTCGTGGGTTCAAATCTCGGCTCGCACCTCTGAGTTTTTCAGAATTTATGAGCGAAATTACATTTGAAAATGACCATGAGCTTTACGGCGAAGGAAAATCTCGTGAGGAGACCTGAGAAGAAATTCAATGGTGTGTGTGATGAAGTTCCCAATCCGCACTGGGCCCGCGTGGGAGCTACAGCCCAAGCCCTCTCATTCTGAGCCTGTGCCCTGCAGTGGGACTGGGACGTATGACGTATATAGGCAAAGATGATGCTGATGATGATGATGATGATGATGATGATGATGATGATGATGATCATATACCACCAAATTTCTCCAGCGCACCAAAGCTACGTCACGTGGCAATCCGCAAACGCCGCTTACCTCAGCGACTATTAAACAAAACTCAGCCCACGGGACTCCCACGGTATCCCGATATTCCAGAACTATTGGGAATTTATTTTAAGTCGGAACGTTTAAGCGGATGTGAGGAATTGTTGAGAATACTGACATTCATGACGGATTAAGTACACTTCAATCTGATTATATTTCGATAGTAGTTTAGCAATGTTTGGACCGGCCTGGTGGGTACGATTCGGACCCGCGCGAAGGTATGATACGACCGAACCAAAGAAAGACACGTTTCTTGTTTATTCCCCTTATAGTAATTAGAAAAAAAAATAGAAAGCTGTGGTAGCCTAGTGGTTTCACCTGTGTGTGTAGTGGTTCGATCCCAGGCTCTCTCGGGCACCTCTGAGTTTTTTGACCATTTACCACTTGACTTGAATCCGCCCTGAACCTGTGTGGGTGTGACTAAATTGCGTTGGGGGTTTGAAAATTTTTAATTTATAGTTATTGTCGTCCATTCACCTGTACATAAATCTCTAAGCCATCGAAATTAAATCTAATATTATGTCTATCTAAAATACCAGCGTGGCCTAAATTTGGAACACATTTAGCTTGGGCAGGGTTAAGGCCACTCTACATTATAATTAATGTCCATCATAATTCACTACAGACAGTCCAGATGATCAAAACAGTTATGATATGTATAAAAGGTAACATCTTAGGAGTCGTTGGCGATAGGAACCCCTTTATAAAAGACTACGAGGGTAACACTGAAAGTTTTTAGCATTGGCCACTAAGAAACATAAACTGAAAAGATTAATTAAAATTTTGAAAACGGAACTCTTTAGCTTCCTTGTACTTTTCATTAATTTCATTAGCATATGTTCTGTCATTTGTCTCTTTTGCTTTTCCTATCATTCTGAGAAGAGGTCTGGGCCCAGCAATGGGACGTATATAGGCTGAAAATGATGCTTTTTCCAACTCCCAACAAATAGTGCCACTTCATTATTGAAGGTTGCCAATCTTTCCAAGTCTTGTGACTAGATTTAAATAGCTGTTTTACTTACTCGCTTATGTTACGGAGCCATGACACTTTTAGTCTCCCAACCTTTCGTTTTTCGGATAGTTTGTCAACCATGACGGTTTGCAGAAGGCGATACTACGATACAGTTGGTGTCGGAGAATATGGCGGAGTACATAAGAAACTACACTCATCCCAAAATTTCGCGAAATCCGTCCTTAGCGCTCGCCATCATGCATGATGGAAGAAAGTCATGTGCAAAGTTTCAAGGTACTTTTGCCATATGAAAAGTGTTTACGTGACGCCAGTGAAGGAGGACAAGTACACAATCTGGGAGGTGTCGTATCCGAAGACAACATAACTCATCTTCTACCTCGTTTCTCACTCACCACTTTAAATTAGGTGACTCTTAATGCTCCGGGTTGTCTAAAGAATAATTTCACGCAGCGCCTCTACATTTATAAATATTTTAATGCAAATTTAGACTACATTCCCAGCATGTGCCAAAATGTCAATTCATATCGATAATTTCGAAAGCCACGGTGTCAAGCCTTCAATCTGTCAATCGCTCCCAAAATATCCGACTTTGATGTTTTAATTATGAAAACGTTGATACCGATTCCTGAAACGACTGACGTTGATCCCAAAATACGGTAGTTTAAAATAAAGATCCGCTATTTTCTGGAACAACATCCATTAATAATCCGTAGTGATGTGCCGAGTGTTCCGGAATTTGGGAATTGCCTTCTAATTGACATAGATTAGATATATTTTGAAATGTTATTTACGCGGCACTTAAGATGTCGACGAACTGTAATGGTAAATCGTTCCATTCCCAATTTGTGTGGAAAATCGTATCTAATCCAAACTGATTTTATTAGTGTGTAAATAAGTAAACAGTCTGTCTGTTACCTCTTCACGGATACCTAATCTTTATGAAATTTTGGCAAAGAGATATTTTGTACATTGAGGAATAAAATTGGCTACGTCCATCTGGAAAAATGGCAATATTCCCACGGGACAGCTATAAAATAATTTCACGCAGTCGAAACAGCTGGCAACGCTGATGGAGACGAACATGGAACACACTCCATGTGACGTTTGTTTTTTCCACCCTGTATATGAAAAAAATAATCCCTATTTCCGTTGGTCTCGCCATAACTTGAGAAAGACTTCACCAATTTCATTAATATTTTTTTTAAAAGATTTTTAGCACCTTGTAAAAGGTTCTTACGGAAAAACGGAAAAAAATCCCATAGGATAAGGCATAACCGATATACAATATTAGATTCGAAGAAGCTTTATCTCTGAACTATAGTGTGACTATAGCAGGATCATAGAGGTGCAGTGATAAGGGGGCTTTGAAAATTGAGAACGAGAGTTGTTCATAATTTTATCTGTGCGAGACGAAGTCTGCATACACTTGCGAAGAAATTCAATGGTGTGTGTGAATTTCCCAATCCGTACTGGGCCCGCGTGGGAACTTCGGCCCAAGCCCTTCATTCTGAGAGGAGGCCTGTGCCCTGCAGTGGGACGTATATAGGCTAGGATGATGATGAGATGAATGAAATCGCGGGCAACAGCTAGCTAGTAGCTATGAAAATAAACTATTGTAATTGACGGATACAAACACATTTCTGGGCTCGCATTTCACAAAACCTCTGATGCAAAAGCAGCCTAAAAAAACTGAAATGTTTACCAAACACTCATATTGATATTGTTTGTTTATTGAACATAATATTATGACCAGTGTCCGCATTGACCAACGACAGAGTTTTGATGTTATTCGACGCGGCCGTTTGACATTCACATCCGATTCCACCATCTTGGAAACAATTGGAATTGTTCCAGGTTATTGTAATAGTACATCAATGAACTAAAACAATTACTTTGCTCACCCGCGACCTTACAATAGTTACGTTTATGCAAGAAATGTGCGTTCATGCAGTTCCTCCACCTCCACACTGTACGAACACACACAAATCACATAAACCCAACCATCACCACCACCAAGCTACACTGACGCGTTTCGAACTCAACCAGAGCTCATCTTCAGAGTTACCACAACCGTATGCTATGCTAGTTTAACGTTTGGTAGCATAGCATACGGTTGTGGTAACTCTGAAGATGAGCTCTGGTTGAGTTCGAAACGCGTCAGTGTAGCTTGGTGGTGGTGATGGTTGGGTTTATGTGATTTGTGTGTGTTCGTACAGTGTGGAGGTGGAGGAACTGCATGAACGCACATTTCTTGCATAAACGTAACTATTGTAAGGTCGCGGGTGAGCAAAGTAATTGTTTTAGTTCATTAATATGGACCTCCGCAAAGTAACGCCTGATTCAATAAATAGTACATCATCTTGTTTTGGCTCTGTTATTAATTTAATTGTGCTTTGACGGGCCTTAAGTAACCATCGGCATTCGTTAAATCGGTAAAATAGAGCGGTTTTTATTGGTTTCAATTCAAGTGGAACGTTCTGAAAAAACCAAGTCGATTAACAGTGCAGTCAGATAAGTCAAGAGACACAGTGTACAGTTTAACAAGTTAACTTAAATACAACTTCGGTCACAGCATACAGCACACCTGGAGCATTAATCGCACAAACTCCTATTGAATAAAAAAGTTTATTTACTTAATGTCAGCAATAAAACCTAATAGTGTAATATCCCATCTAAAACCGACCTAACAACAAACATATGGATGAAAGTCGATGTTGACGGGATCTTCTTCCCCACTTATTGGCCATTTTTGACCCCCGATGAAAAACAATGGGATGTTGATGTGTTCTTGTTGTTCTGTGGCGTTTAAATCAGCCAATAGAAACGTTACTTAAAAAAAATGTACTGGTGACGATGAGCATTGGAACTCTAGCATGTTTTGACCCGAAAAATCAAGAATGGGAAATATTTCGGAACCGAGTGAAACAATTTTTAAGTCTGAATGACATTCAAACCGAGGATAAGAAGCGTGCCGTTTTGATAACTCATTTATCGGATGATGCGTACTTATTGATACGGAATCTTAGCCATCCGAAGGAGGTAGAAACATCGACGTTTGATGAGCTAGTGGAACTTCTGAACAAACACCTGACACCAACGCGGGCGACTTTTGCAGATTTGGCTGATTTTTACAACGCAGTCCAAGAAGAGGAATCCGTCGAAGATTGGGCAGCTCGTCTACGAGGCTTAGCTGTGCATTGCGCCTTCGGAGACAGTCTAGACAAAGTGTATCGAGACAGATTCGTACTTGGACTCAAAGTAGGACCTGTACGAAGCCGACTGTGTGAAGAAGACCCGAGTACGATGTCGTACGCAAAAGCACTGGAAATTGCAAAATCTGTCTCGGCGCGGGAGGAGAAAACCACCATTCCGAGAGCTTTGACGACCTCTGCTGGTATAAAAGAAGAACCGCTGTTGAATAACTGGTTGGATGTAACCGACACAGGAATACGAAAAAAAAAATCACGCGATCGATGCGCAGTGCACGGCGTAAGAGGTCACGCGGAGAAGACTAACTACAAGATCTACTGCGGCCAAAGGTTCAAAGGAAAAAGCCATGTCAAGAAAACCTACGATGCTCAAGTGAAAACCGTGAAAAGCGGCAACTGGGAAATGGCAAGGACTTCGAACGAGGCAGCGGCAGAAAAATGCCGCAAATGTGAGGAGTATGAGCTGCTAAACTTGAGGTGCGTGGACATTGAACCATATTGTAATAATCCTAGTCAATTCATAACAAATACAAAGGTAAAGATTGAAATTCTGGGTCAAGTAGTAGTTAGCTATGAAGTATCTTTTTTTGTACTTATTTTTTCAACTTCATTTTTTTTTTTATTACTTTTTACGGTCATCCCGTGAAATCATATATTTCGTACTAAATACAAACTGAAATATAGATGCACAGAAAAAACCCCAGAAAATGAGATGTGCGCTTGTCACTGCATAAGGTGATGATTTAGCAGATTGAAATGTATGATGTATAGGAAAGATTCGTGTCTAATCTCTAGACCAGTGGTGGTGTAGGGGTATGGCACGCGGCACGGAATGCTGAGGACCTGGGTTCGATTCCCAGCATTGGTCTTTTTTCTGGGGTTTTTTCTGTGCATCTATATTTCAGTTTGTATTTAGTACGAAATATATGATTTCACGGGATGACCGTAAAAAGTAATAAAAAAAAAAAAAAAAATGAAGTTGAAAAAATAAGTACAAAAAAAGATACTTCATAGCTAACTTGTTTAAAGTTGCACAGTAGCGCCATCTCTTGTCCAGGTGAGCGGTTAGTTCCGAAGGAGTGTTAAAATCTCTCGATGAGGGTGTAACATAGATGTGCGCTTGTCACTGCATAAGGTGATGATTTAGCAGATTGAAATGTATGATGTATAGGAAAGATTCGTGTCTAATCTCTAGACCAGTGGTGGTGTAGGGGTATGGCACGCGGCACGGAATGCTGAGGACCTGGGTTCGATTCCCAGCATTGGTCTTTTTTCTGGGGTTTTTTCTGTGCATCTATATTTCAGTTTGTATTTAGTACGAAATATATGATTTCACGGGATGACCGTAAAAAGTAATAAAAAAAAAAAAAAAAAAAATGAAGTTGAAAAAATAAGTACAAAAAAAGATACTTCATAGCTAACTTGTTTAAAGTTGCACAGTAGCGCCATCTCTTGTCCAGGTGAGCGGTTAGTTCCGAAGGAGTGTTAAAATCTCTCGATGAGGGTGTAACATAGATGTGCGCTTGTCACTGCATAAGGTGATGATTTAGCAGATTGAAATGTATGATGTATAGGAAAGATTCGTGTCTAATCTCTAGACCAGTGGTGGTGTAGGGGTATGGCACGCGGCACGGAATGCTGAGGACCTGGGTTCGATTCCCAGCATTGGTCTTTTTTCTGGGGTTTTTTCTGTGCATCTATATTTCAGTTTGTATTTAGTACGAAATATATGATTTCACGGGATGACCGTAAAAAGTAATAAAAAAAAAAAAAAAAAAAATGAAGTTGAAAAAATAAGTACAAAAAAAGATACTTCATAGCTAACTTGTTTAAAGTTGCACAGTAGCGCCATCTCTTGTCCAGGTGAGCGGTTAGTTCCGAAGGAGTGTTAAAATCTCTCGATGAGGGTGTAACATAGATGTGCGCTTGTCACTGCATAAGGTGATGATTTAGCAGATTGAAATGTATGATGTATAGGAAAGATTCGTGTCTAATCTCTAGACCAGTGGTGGTGTAGGGGTATGGCACGCGGCACGGAATGCTGAGGACCTGGGTTCGATTCCCAGCATTGGTCTTTTTTCTGGGGTTTTTTCTGTGCATCTATATTTCAGTTTGTATTTAGTACGAAATATATGATTTCACGGGATGACCGTAAAAAGTAATAAAAAAAAAAAAAAAAAAAAAAAAATGAAGTTGAAAAAATAAGTACAAAAAAAGATACTTCATAGCTAACTTGTTTAAAGTTGCACAGTAGCGCCATCTCTTGTCCAGGTGAGCGGTTAGTTCCGAAGGAGTGTTAAAATCTCTCGATGAGGGTGTAACATAGATGTGCGCTTGTCACTGCATAAGGTGATGATTTAGCAGATTGAAATGTATGATGTATAGGAAAGATTCGTGTCTAATCTCTAGACCAGTGGTGGTGTAGGGGTATGGCACGCGGCACGGAATGCTGAGGACCTGGGTTCGATTCCCAGCATTGGTCTTTTTTCTGGGGTTTTTTCTGTGCATCTATATTTCAGTTTGTATTTAGTACGAAATATATGATTTCACGGGATGACCGTAAAAAGTAATAAAAAAAAAAAAAAAAAAAATGAAGTTGAAAAAATAAGTACAAAAAAAGATACTTCATAGCTAACTTGTTTAAAGTTGCACAGTAGCGCCATCTCTTGTCCAGGTGAGCGGTTAGTTCCGAAGGAGTGTTAAAATCTCTCGATGAGGGTGTAACATAGATGTGCGCTTGTCACTGCATAAGGTGATGATTTAGCAGATTGAAATGTATGATGTATAGGAAAGATTCGTGTCTAATCTCTAGACCAGTGGTGGTGTAGGGGTATGGCACGCGGCACGGAATGCTGAGGACCTGGGTTCGATTCCCAGCATTGGTCTTTTTTCTGGGGTTTTTTCTGTGCATCTATATTTCAGTTTGTATTTAGTACGAAATATATGATTTCACGGGATGACCGTAAAAAGTAATAAAAAAAAAAAAAAAATGAAGTTGAAAAAATAAGTACAAAAAAAGATACTTCATAGCTAACTTGTTTAAAGTTGCACAGTAGCGCCATCTCTTGTCCAGGTGAGCGGTTAGTTCCGAAGGAGTGTTAAAATCTCTCGATGAGGGTGTAACATAGATGTGCGCTTGTCACTGCATAAGGTGATGATTTAGCAGATTGAAATGTATGATGTATAGGAAAGATTCGTGTCTAATCTCTAGACCAGTGGTGGTGTAGGGGTATGGCACGCGGCACGGAATGCTGAGGACCTGGGTTCGATTCCCAGCATTGGTCTTTTTTCTGGGGTTTTTTCTGTGCATCTATATTTCAGTTTGTATTTAGTACGAAATATAATCAAGTAGTAGTATTGTTATTTCGATAGAATTTTAACCGTCACATTATGCTCACGAGATTTTTTTTGGTGTAAAGCAATATGTAGAGGTTAGAGAGATGGCATGGGAACAGAGAGATATAGTAAGACAGCAGGAAAAGGCAGCTAGGGCGCACGGATCAAAGAGTAATCAACTAGTACAATAATTGAGGTTGCCTGCGACAGTAAAAAAGTTTGTATTCATTTTTGTTTTTACTAAAAAGTTATTGACATTTACCCCCTGTTTCACCATCCATTGATCAAATTTATTTGACGGATAAATGTGATGCCGTCTCTGTTTGTTTAGTTCGAATAGACGGAGACGGCATCACATTTACCCGTCAGTTAAAATTAATCAATGGGTGGTGAAACAGCCCCTTAGACTTTGAAATGCTAAGCTGTATTTATTTGTCATGAATGTGTAATATACTTAAAGAACAAACACAAAGACAGACACTTATAAGCGTTCATAAAATCAGTGAATTATTTTTGCCTTGACCAATTTTTATTCGCAGACAAAATATTTATAAAATATGCGACCATTGGAACCATTCCAGACACTTCGCGAATGAATTCGTTCGCGATTTTTATACGCAATAAATTATATTAAATAAACATAAATAATTATTATAGCTTGACGCAGAATGACTGAGTTATCACCGACTTTTTATTCGATTCTAAGCTTTTTGATATAGATTCTCTCATCGCTTCTCTCAATCTAAGTAGGTACCCCTTATTGTTTGAAAAAGAAATATCTAAAATACCCATTCAAAGATAGCGTTTATACTTCACTAGCTTTTGTGTGGGAGGTTGCGGAATTTTATCTGCTATTATGAAAGAATCGGTATCAAATTCGGCAAAAAAACTTATCGATTGACTAGCATTTGCCTGCGATTCGTCCGCGCCGAATTCAGTGGTAAAACTTCTTCGTTTTTTCATTGAATAATTCAGAAATCCGCAGATCCGATTAATCGTATTGTTATTTCACAACTAGCTGTTGCCCGCGACTTCGTCTGCGAAGAATTAGTTGACCGCTATCCCGAAGAAAATGCAATTTTCTGGGATAATAAGTATCCGATACGTTAATCCAGGTTATAAACTATCTGAGCGCCAAATTTCATCAAAATCCGACAGACAATTTTAACGTGCTTTCACAACAGGAACCAACAACAACACATCCATCCATCCATACAAACTTTCGCGTTAATAATATTTAAGTAAGATAAGATTTTCCATTTACACCGCAAGTGACATTGTCAACGAATCCCATCCTAGTGCTTCTTGGAACGTATGTACATATAGTACAATAGAAAATTACGAATGACAGATGTATTACTTACACTAATTACCCTCACTTAACTTTTCCCATGACCAAGGATAGTAATTGGTATGCGTCCAGCACAGTCATACGTCTCGGTCAGCGACCCACATACTTTAGCATATCTTAACAGTCTTAGTTTAGCATTTTAAATGCTTACCGATTTTTTGAAATCACGTCTCGTCGGGGATGATGCAAATCCGCTTATTTACCATACTTATATAATGCGTATTTGTACTAGGTACGTGTTAGAGAAGAAAACAGTGCGGCTTTTCGCATTAAGTACGTTTATCTAGTACTAGCCTTCCGTCCGCAGCTTCGCCCGCGATAAATTAATTTTCCCGTAGGAAAAGGGTTTTTCCCGCGGTAATAAGTAGCCTATGTCACTCAGTGATAATGTAGCTTTCTAACGGCAAAATATTTTTTGAAATCGGTCCAGTAGTTTCGGAGCCTATTCAATGCAAACAAACAAACATACAAACAAACAATCAAATCTTTCCTCTTTATAATATTAGTATAGAAGTATAGATTAAAATTCTCTCCTTTTCCCGTTAGACATTGACGTGTTCTACTACATTTCATATTTCAAAGACAATATCATTAAAAAACTAATATTCTACAGAATTGGTTGCCAGTCAGCTAACATCACGTGTAGTTTTGCAGGGGTTGGTCTCAACTTCATATTTGTTTTGTTAACTAATTTGGAGTACCTAATAATCGGGAATTGGCTAAATTTGTCGGTTACGTGACATTGAATGCAATGCCAGTGAATCGGATTTGCTTGCACTATCTCCGACGATCTGTATTTATAAACACCATTCGACTTTTTTATCATGCTGAGTTTTGATCGGATAGTGAAAGTAATAAAAATATTTAAAAGCACGAAACATTTGTTCAACAATTTTGAAATTTTGTACTGAGATCGTAAAGTAGAAATAAGCTATTAAATTTACTCCAGTTTCTTCTAATGCCAAGAAAACTGCACTCGTGCTACTATAAATTATATATCTCATAAATTACATTTAACTTCGGCAATAAACATCTAATTACGCGCATCGCATTTATAAATAAAACCTAACGTTTGTCCAAATATATGAGGCCAACGTCACTAAAAAAAGTTGGCACCCAATATTGGTTCAAACATCGCACGAAACAAGAAATTACTAATTAACTTATTCCCGTCAATCAGTTTGTTTTCATTGGATCGGTTACGAGAACCGATGCCAGCTATTTTATGCCCTCGTGCATTGTCATAAAATATATTTTCGTGATTTACGACCGTGGTAATTAGGTTGGAGGTATTTACGCCGCGCAGTTCCCAAGGTTGGTGTTACGCCTAATGTTACGCTGTGACTTGGGCGTAAATAGACCTGTACTGTACTGGTTACGCCTTTGATCTTGGCCGTTTGACTGTCTGGCAGTCGGTGAAAGACAGAGGGTGGTTTACTTTACCTACAAGAACAAAAGATGCAGACTAAAGCGTCTATTGATCTGCCATATTGTATAATGTACCTAATCAGTACCGAGGCCGTATTGTCTGACGCTTCTGACGCTTGCCTTCGCTTTAACCATCTCTTTCTGTCATAATTTTATACCGTTTGACAGAAAGAAATAGTGATTGCGAAGGCAAGCGTCAGAAGCGTTAGACAATAAGCCCGCCGGTTGTCATCTCCGCCTTCTACTGCGAGCTTCTGATATGCTGTTCAAGTTCAATTAAGTCATAGCAATAATACCTTTGACATTGAGGATTCCCTACCTGCGTCTGTGTTTCAGGTCCACTACAATCTGGCCGTTTTCAAGTCTAGGGTGAATGAGCATTTAATGAACTAAAACAATTACTTTGTTCACCCGCGACCTTCGACCTTTGAGGTCGCGGGTGAGCAAAGTAATTGTTTTAGTTCATTAATATGGACCTCCACAAAGTAACACACACATTTGCCGAGTCTTTTTTCAAAGACCGTTTGCAATCTTTATGGCCGAGTAGGTACTGTACTTAATTGTGTATTTCTGTGGTTGCTACTTTGTAGTAAAAATAATAAAAATTAACTAACTGACCTAAGTTAGCTTGTAAGTTTAGTACTAACAAAAAATGGATCTGTGTTATCTGAAAATAAATAATTAAATAATTATTATTATTAAAATTAAGGGGGGTCCTAACCAACTAACATTAAATGACCCCACAGTGCGTATATTTTGCTTAGAAGCAGCGCTTTACTGATACTAGTTTTATAGATATACGAGTCTTCATAACTAGCGTTTATTTTGAGTTTTGATTTGACATACATACCGTCGAAAGCATAAATATGTATTCAGTCATCGTGTAAAAATATGTAAACATCAACCTTATGGTTAATGCCATAGAGTTGTTTAGATATTTTTGACACCTTGTTTAACGGACACGTATATATTTTTGTATTTGACTGACTGACCGTACATTTTACGGAAACATCGGTCGGCGAGTCCAACACTTCATCGGTTTTTTTACTATCTTGGAAAAAAACAGCAGACCCGCGGGAAACGGTATAGTTAGATCTCCGTAAAAGTAGAGTTCAATCCGATCCCGAAGCAACCTTCCAATGGCCTAAATATAGCACATATGTCTTTGCCTAGGTAGAGGCCACTCCGTCATATTAGGCGATAGCGATAGTGCAGTCGTGTATAAATTTAGTGATGTGCCTGATCGTTAAAAATCCGCGGATACGAATCCGAATACGGATATTTAGTGCGAAATCCTTTGATACGGACCTTAACTTTCTTATTCAATGGGGTTGGTGCGAGTGACTTTGAAACTATAGTTGACGCCACTTGACGTTATGCATGCATTGCGCGGATCTATCTTTTGTTTCCATTTATCCATCCATTAAATTATCTATTTCTATTCACCTAAACTTTTGGATTAAAATAAGTATATGTAATTAAGTAGCATCATTTATTTTCATTACTTTCTTTAACGTTTAAATAGTTTGATAGGTAAGCACTGTAAGGTGTCATCCCACGGGACAGGCCTAGCCTAGTGTAGGTGACACGGGTACGGGTAACCACTATCTGTATAAAAATTAAGTACGGTGAAACTGTTCATAATATCATTGTTCCCAATTTTTTTTTATCCTCGTGAGCCCTGGCGTACTTAATAAAGAACAAATAAATTGTAGGAATAGCTGCCGAATGTACTATGAAAAGTACAAATTATTCAAAGAATAATGAACTTTAAAAATGTTTTAATTATTTCCAATATTACCACAACTAATGATTCTGATCTAGGACTTAAGTACGTAAGTTAGTAAAAGTCGGGACTATGATCTACCTAACCACCTTATTTAGAATTTTATATTTGTATTGAAAATTAACCAAAGCAAAAAAAAACAATGAAAAGCAAAGAAAAAGTGGGCATGGGCAGGACACATTGGGAGGATGGACGAGAGTCGCTGGACAAGGCGGGTCCTTGAGTGGAGACCCAGAGCGGACACTAGGGGGCGCGGCAGACCACCGCAGCGCTGGGTGGACGACATTCGGCGACACGGAGGCCAGGACTGGACGAGACGGGCACAGGATCGCCAAGAGTGGAGGAAAAGGGAAGAGGCCTACATCCAAGATTGGATCAATAAGAGGCCAACATGATGATGATGATTGAAAATTAATAAAGTAAAATATCCACCAGAAAATTTAAGGATACGGATTTTTCTTCTCCCTCGGACATCTGCGGATATGGATATCCGGCACATAACTAGTAGCAAGGATGATATAGACTGGATTGACAGTCGCCATAGTACGGATCGGCCGTATAGTAATATGAAACATCTGTAGTCTTATTGTTTTGCCTTCAAAGCCTCTGGCTATATTTCAGCGCCATCTGGATTTAATAAGCGAACTACAAAAACCGCGGCCGATCCGTACTATGGCGACTGCCAATCCAGTCTATATCATCCTTGCTAGTAGTGTGTATTAGTAGTAGTACACTAGTAGTAGTAGTATAAAGTATAATAATTATATGGTAAACTGACAGCACCACGAAAGCAAGGTTACCAATAGCAGATCTAAAACCGGCCAAGAGCGTGTCGGACACGCCCAGGATAGGGTTCCGCAGCCGTTACGAGAAAAACCTTGTATATCTTATTTATTTTACTATTAATTATACTGTCCGTATTAAACAAGCAATATATTATAGGTCAGGCTGCTAATTACTCTTAAACTAGGTACTAATAATTCTCAAGCAAACTTAGCCGTAATAGTTTTCCTTGTTAATTTGACATATGTATTTCCTTCCATCCTGATTTTCTTCACAACGTTGGAATTAGTTTAAAATACCTATCCAACGATATCCCAAACTATAAGGTTAGACGAGAAAAAAAATCAGTCCTATTAAGTCTATGGTATTTTTTTTTCTAAATTCTATTTTTCACTTTTTCCAGATAAATTGTTACACATGCCCATGCAAATTACAGCTTTCTAGCCCGAATAGTCTCTAACTAAGCCGCGGACGGACGGACGAACGGACAGACGGACGGACGGACAGACAGACATGCAAAACTACAGGGGTTTCGCTTTTGCCATTTTGGTTCCGGAACCCTAAAAATCTTTCAACACAAATAGAGGTATGTGCCAAATTGAAGGCTATTTTTTAATCAGTATAATTGGTATTATCGGAAGCAAACGAGACTTGAATGCAGTTTTTTGGCCTCTGACATGCGAGACGTTAAGCCACGCCAAGTTAAGCTAAGATAAATCCGTTAAGCCGTTCTTGCTGGTTTAAGTAACACACATCCAAACATCCGAACATTTTCACAAAGTTTATCATTCCTAATATTAGTATAATAGGTAGGATGTAAAATACTGTATCGCCTATGTCATAATTTACGAATAGCTATGCAACATAAAAAGAACTATAATTCCTCCCATTCACTTAACATTTGACCCTTTTAGTTTTACGGCGAAAGATAAAGCGTCCATTCACGAGTGGGCATCACTTCCTACCTCAACGCGTTTATTTTTATAACCAGCGAGTGGCTTTATTTGATTACCAGTTTGTTGCTCTTTCTATAATAAATAATAATGTTTTCAATATGTAGGAATCTTTCTTGAACTCTATTTTTATGAATTTTCGGTTCTCGCCATTTTTAACTGATATCGCGGCCTGTACGCGTCCCACTACTGGGCGCAAGCCTCTTCTCAGAATAGGTGGGCTTGGGAGCTTGGGGCTTGATTAGGAACGTCACACAAACCATTGAATTGCTTTACTGGTGTATTTTTTTATATAAGAGGGCAAACGAGCAGACGGGTCACCTGATTTGTTCACTGCGTAATTTATTCACGATGCATATGGTGTATACCTACTTATCTAAGTTGGATGCGAATCTAAGGACAGCCAGCAAAAAGTACCAACAGTCAGCAAAAAAAGCTTGCATTTAAAATGAAATTTTTAACAACAAATTATGTATTTGTGTACCATGCCGCGTTTGACAAGATAAAAGAAATAGTAAAATCCTACAACTTTATTGAATCAATTATTAATCAAACGGAAATGATTAATACAGCTTGATAAGGAAGACTCATAAATGATAATGCTTTAAATAAACTGTACAGCTATGCAACAATAAAACTGATACAAACGCGTGAATAAAGTGCATAATAGTGCATATACATATACTGCTAAGGAGTGGAATTCGCTACCATCCCACCCATCCCATAGTCTATACAGGGTGGCTCATTTAGATCGGTTAGTATGGGAAAGTTGAAACTATAAGACATACGAAGATCTGTTCTTAGGAACCATGTCATCGATTTTAATAACAAGAAAAACTGCATTCACACAAAAAAACTGTATTCAGCCCGGGAATCGAACCCGGACGTTTTGAAAGATAAAACTAACACTTTCTATTTAGATATCGATTGTGTAGGTCTTAAGCAGCAAATGTTACTTTGAAACATGATGTCTAAAATTAATAACATGCATTGTTTTCATATCCTTTGTCGTCATACCCCGCAGCCCCAGTACCGTGCGGCCGAGGACTCATTTAAACGGTCTAGCTATAGTACAAATGTGTACAAGGAATTTAAAAGGAGAAATATCAATATGACAGATATGTAAGCTTTACAAGAACGAGTAACGGTTGATTAAAACTTGATATTGAACAGGTATTTGTCGAATTTTAATACAGAACCCTTTACTTCGGGTGACCTGATACACACTTGGACGGTTTTAAGTTTTTAAGTACATCACAAAGGTCTCCGGCCTATGGCTGGGCACAGGCCTCCTCTTAGAATAAGTCAATTTGAGCTATAATTCTTCACTATGTTTTCCTTCATCATAAAGCTCGTGGTAAACTTCAAATGTGCGATTGAAAGTGCTCAGTGCGAGCTCGGGATTGAACCTACAATCGTCTGCTTGAGAGGGCATAGGTCAAACCACTAGGTTACCAAGGCATATACGATAACAAAAAGGTATTGCAAAATGGCTTTCAAACAATCGCAACCATATCTCCGACAATCGCTTCTTTGTACGTCACTTAAAATTTAAATAAGATCACAATACGTGCTGTAAACCCTATGATAGTACTATACGACTATAATATACCGTGGATCATTCACGACATTGAGTTTTCGTCACGGATTCATTTGATTGAAGACTTTTTGATTATGGACATGGTTGATTGTAGTAGGTACCAGGCGTGACTATAAATCCTTGTAGTTTTAAGGCCGCACCGAGCTCCTTGCGCTAATCGATTTTAGGTATTCTATTTACTCGTGTACTTATGTGTACGTGAAAGCGGCTAGAATCGAAGCCGTGCGTAAGCGCAAGCGACACAAGTTCCCCGTCCGATGGCCGAAGGAGAACTAACGCAACTAACTATACAGACAAGGGGGAAGCACGACGGCTCAAGATAGGTTGGTCAGACCGCGCGTGTATTTAGGTATTTTCATCGTATTACTAAAACAAATACATATTTTAAAAATGTAGCATCGGTAGGCCGTAGAAAACATCTTGTTATATTAACATTAAAAAAGTAATGACCTTCAGTGCAGTATTTACGCCGTACTATGGGTATTTGCCGTAGTCGCCACGCTTGGCAGGCGGGTTGGCAACCGCAGTGGAATACCGTAGGTAGATATTAAGGACGCTGCTGCCCGTCCTCCGGTATTCCGGTAAAATATGTTAAGTAAAATTGAAATACTTTAGATTTATGTAACTTCTTCTGGGCTCTACTGAAAACCAGCGGTGCTGCACTCTCTGTGTAGCAACACATGCTGAGTGGAGACCCTTTTTCGGTAACAATTGTTGTCACTGCCATGATGAACTTGTCTTAATTAGATGTATTAATGTTATTTTCTAATGTTTGGTGGTGGTACTTTTGAAACAAGTAAATAATTGTTGAGTTTCTTGCCAGATTCTTCTCAATAGGGTTTTTCCGAATCGGTGGTTGATTCTTCGACATTCGTGAGTGCCTGTTAAAGCTTAAATTGACTTTGACTTTAAAAATCACTCGCAAACAACGCTGTTCAAACGGACATTTAAATGTACTCGTAAATGAACAAATGGCAGTCACATCGGTACCCCAGCAGTCGACACTTCCTCACGAGATCATTGTCTTATTGGGGATAAGCGCTCACGACGGTTTATATTTAGACGCGTTCGCACTTTGCAGAAAAACGAGCGTTTTTGAAGCGTTTTTCATCATCCCATGGAGAGCCGTGACCAGTGGCTAATTTCGCCCATCCATCTTATTCTGCAGTTACTTTTTTTGTTTCCAACTAAAAAAATCGTAATGCTTGCAACGGCAAGCTTTCGTAGGTCACCTGGGGTAATGCCCCCCCCCCTCACGCTAGGCCACTGGCGATGACTTTGAAATTGGCTGAAAACTTTACAGAATTCAATTAATTTGTGTCATTGAACAGCGTGTGTTTCACAATACGCTATTAGTAATACGGTATTGAAGCATTATGGGCGCTTTGGTTCTTGCTGTAAGTCCGTAATTGTGTAATAAATAAATAAATACGAACTCCCATAGAAATTATACTATTATATTGCAGTTCGTATGTCCTTGCCAATAATCAACGGCAATTGGTTTACAATTGAAGCCTCCCGTTTCTTAAGCACTAAGTCTATCATTAACCTGAAAAATGTATTTGACTATTCAGTCAACGTCATAAATAAATGATTACTTTTGTACCTTGTCACTTTCAGTCGTTACGTCCTTCATTTCATATTATGGCTTTTTAAACATGGCGGTTATTTATAATATAATATAATATAGATAAATAGATATTAAACATCCAAGACTCGAGCACAAACACGCGTATTTTTCACACAAATATCTGCCTCGACCGGGAATCGAACCCGGAACCTCAAGCATCGTAGTCAGATTCTCTAACAACTAGGCCATCCGGTCGTCGATTTATGACGATGACCCTACATAAAACACATGAAATTAACAAATACCAAGAGAAACAATTGTACAAACGCAAAACTATCCGTTATCTGCATCTCTTCCAGTAATTAATTAATTCATCTAATTCCTTACAACACTTTACAGCGTTTGCGGTATAAAAACGCGGCGTTTGTCGAGCCCAGTGCGTGGCTCTGTTTATGCATGCAAATCAGCAATACATGTTCAATGATGTCGTGTTCCGTTACCGTCTAAGTATTTTGCTTCCATCATTGTTCGTAAAACAAAAACTATACGCTGCCCCGTAACGGTTAAAGAATTTCTTTTAATGACTAAGTTCAAGAGGATAGTATGTAAAAGTATTTAAATAATTTTATTATGTTATAAACGTGAAAGTTTGTAGTATGGATGATTGTGCCTCTTTCACGCTACGATTCTGATAAAATTTGGCACACAAACAGGTTATTAACGTGGATTAACATATACTTGTATACCACTTGTCACTGTTTAGGTATGTCTTGAGGGATTTCAAATTAAAGTAGAAGACTAATTTTAGACCAAGAGACTTGTAGGGGTCTAAAAGCGTTCTAGAGCACTTGAGCGGGGGCTTATCTAAGACAGACACTATCCTGGTTTCTGGGGACCGAAGGACGCGCTGCGGCCGTTAAAAGTTTCTCCCAGGAGATTCAAGCGGTTCGCAGAGGCTGGGGCTACGGAGTTTCAGGGTCCAGGCAGAGTTCTTGGTCACCACCTGTCATTTACCTGTCATTAAATTCTGCCCCCTAAATTCTGATTTCTGGACATTATCCTTAGATTTTCATAAACGGGATATGGCGGTTAAAACGCTTCAAAGCCCCACCCAGTTATGAACAAGGCTCGGACTTTTCGTCGCACGGTAAAATGAAAGAAAACTATGGAGTCGATATTAAAACTAAAATTTAACTCATATTCATAGTCATACTCACTAATTTTCTTAGTCCCATAATACTTTTATCCCTTTATCAGGCTGACAGATCGAAAATGTCAATCTTCCTTAATGTAAAAAAAATAACTGAAATGAATTTTGTAGTATGATGGGGGAAATCCAGAACATACTACTCTAACGTCCGTTGTTGTAGAACGATTTTACTCTAGAAAATATAGAAAAAGTCGCCATGATAATACTCATTTTACAATTGTAATTTTGAAATGGACTATACACACGTAACACCTTGTCAAGATTTTAAAGCACCTATTCCTTTATCTATGGATATTACAAACAAGAAGCTTTCTTCTTCTTCTTTTTTTTCTAAAGACCGCTTTAGCCTAGTTGGTAGTGACCCTGCCTACGAAGCAAGAGGTCCTGGGTTCAAATCCCGGTAAGGGCATTTATTTGTGTGATGAGCACGAATATTTGTTCCTGAGTTATGGATGTTTTCTATGTATTTAAGTATTTATTTATCTATATAAGTATGTTTATCGTCGTCTAGTACCCATAGTACAAGCTTTGCTTAGTTTGGGACTAGGTCGATTTGTGTAAGATTGTCCCCTAATATTTATTTTATTATTTATCTTATTTTTATTTTTTTTTTACTGTGTAGCAGTTAATTTTTTTTATGTAAGATATAATTTAATTCAATTCAAATTATTTATTTTATGTACAATTTTCTTTCGGTATTAATTAAGTAAATGAGTGAGTGTGAGTATGAATATGACTTAAATTTTAGTTTTAATATCGACTCCATAGTTTTCTTTCATCTTACCGTGCGACGAAAAGTCCGAGCCTTGGTTATGAAAATCAGTCAGATCAGTCATATTTGTATTTCCGAACTTCCTCAATGAACCCACTCTCTCTTTCCAGGAAGACCTGCAAGTCATGCGGCTGCGACCGTCTCCAGCACTCCGTGTATCACGAGGAGCTGGGGTCCGTTCGGGAGCGCCTCGGGCTGCGGGAGACCCGGGCCCAGATCGGCTACGACGGGTACGACACCCCGCCCGGGCTCACCGCCAAGCAGGTGAGATGATGATGATGACGATGATGTCGAGTACTTGTCACTTACATACATACAATCACGCCTCCTTCCCAGCAAAGGGGTAGGAAGAGACTATTTCTATATATTTCATACTAAATACAAACTGAAACATAGATGCATAGAAAAAAGACCAGCGCTGGGAATCGAACCCAGGTCCGTGCCGCGTGCCATACCCCTACACCACCACTGGTCAGGAGTATAGACACAAATTTTTCCCATACATCGCACGTCTCAGTTCGTTAACTAAACACCTTTAAGCCGTGATACAGCGCCATCTATGTTACACCCTCATCGACGTCAACACTCCTTAGGAACTACCCGCTCACCCGGACAAGAGATGTCGCTACTAAGCCCACTTTAACATGTTTGCTATGAAGTATCTTTTTGTAGGTATTTTTTTATTTTTTCAACTTCTTCTTTTTTTACTTTTACGGTCATCCACTATTTGTTTCCACCTGCTACGATCCTGACATACATCTTTCGCTTCCACAACACTCATTAGTTTTTTCACACATGATCGCCGGTTTCGGGTACTCTTGACCTGACCAGCCCCCTGTACCACAAAAGTTACAAGTGCTACAATTCGACAAAATTGTAACATTTTAGTATGAGAAACTTGACAATTTGGTTGAATTGTAGCACTTGTAACTTCTGTGGTACAGCGCCCTGACCTTTCTTCAAGACATCCCCAATCTGATCATGGAAGGTCCTTCTTGATCTCCCCCTTCCAACATTTTCGTCTACACTCCCCTTAAATAAATATTCATCATCATCATTTCAGCCGAAAGACGTCCACTGCTGAACATAGGCCTCCCCTAAGGTTCACCAAACAGATCGGTCCTGCCCCATCCGCATCCAACGCGTTCCCGCAACCTCAGCCACGCTCCATCTCGTTGGAGGTCTACCTACACTTGGTCTACTAGTCCGTGGACGTCATTCGAGAAACTTTTGGTTCCATCGGCCATCAGTCCTACGAGCGATATGCCCTGCCCAGGCCCACTGCCACTTGAGTCTGGCGATTCTTAGAGCTATGTCGGTGACTTAAAAAATATATTAGGGGACATATATATTAGGGGACAGTCTTACACAAATCGACCTAGTCCCAAACTAAGCAAAGCTTGTACTATGGGCACTAGACGACGATAAACATACTTAGATAGATAAATAAACATCCATAACTCAGGAACAAATATAACTTGTAAAAGTTGGCCTAGTAGCGCCATCTCTTGGTCCAGGTGAGCGGGTAGCTCCGAAGGAGTGTTGAAGTCTCTCGGTAGAGGGCATAACATAGATGCGCTTTATCACTGCCTAAATGTGATTATAACAGACTGAAGTGTACGATGTATGGGAAAGATTCGTCGCTAACTTCTAGACCAGTGATGGTGTAGGGGTAAGCACGCAGCACGGAACGCTGAGGACCTGGGTTCGATTCCCAGCATTGGTCTTTTTTCTGGGGTTTTTTCTGTGCATCTATGTTTCAGTTTGTATTTAGTTTGAAATATATTCGTGCTCATCACACAAATAAATGCCCTTACCGGGATTCGAACCCAGGACCTCTTGCTTCGTAGGCAGGGTCACTACCAACTAGGCTAAAGCGGTCGTTGAATGAATCATAATAAAAGTCTTTGACCAGTGTGTGTTGCCAGTGACTTATGGCACTGAGACGTGGCTGCTAACGATAGGCCTCATAACCTCGCTATAAGGCTATGCTCGGAGTTTCTCTGCGGGATCGCATTAGAAATGATGAAATCCGCGCAAGAACTCGAAGAATCGCCAGACTCAAGTGGCAGTGGGCAGAGCACATCGCTCGTAGAACTGATGGCCGATGGGGCAAAAAGGTTCTCGAGTGGCGTCCACGGACCGGAAGACGCAATGTAGGTAGGCCTCTAACAAGAGGGAACGACGACCTGTTTAAGGTTGCGAGATCGCGTTGGATGCTGATGGCACGGGAATGATCAGTTTGGCGAGCCTTGGGGGAGGCTTATGTTCAGCAGTGGACGTCTTTCGGCTGAAATGATGATGATGATGATAATAAAATATTTCCAGACGGAGCTATACTGGTCTTCGTTAGCTGAACGGGAGCCGAACGCCGCCGGCGCGAGCGGCGCGGCGGCGTGGCGGGCGTGGCGTGCGCGTGCGCTGGCCTCGCAACTACCCAAGCAAGACCTCTCGCTCGCACACTGCCGCCACGTCGGGGAGCAACAGAGAAAGTCGTTCGAGGACTTCGTGGCGGCGCGGAATGAGATCGCACTGGACATTGGTGAGTACCCTCATGCGAATATTCTGGAAGACGTGACCAAGGTTACTAATTCGAAAATCAAAGTTCTTATTTTGCCGTCCCCGTTACTCTTCTGTTTGATTCTATTAGCGTGAACGGAATGGCACGATACGAAGTTCGAAAAATAATTATAAAAGTTGTACTTTAAACATTAAACTATCGTGAGACTCTCTCATGTTATGGACTCAGTAGTCTAGTCTATGGGATATAGTTCATCTAAAGCACTTCTCAATAATTTTTATTTTCGCTGACATCGGTGTGGCGTGGAAATTAAAAGGGTGATTCTTCAAGGTCGTGATTTTTGTTTTATTCCTCTGTCGTATTTTTTTTTTACTTTTTACAGAAAAAATCATGCCAATTATGGTACTGAACAAATCTATTTTCATGGGAGCATGATTTTTTCTGTACTAAGTAAAAAAAAAATACGACAGAGGAATAAAACAAAAATCACGACCTTGAAGAATCACCCAAAAATGGTATCAATGTTCGAACACTCATTATAGGGAACGTGCAGTAACTATAGGCGGCAGCACTATTGCGACAGAAGAGACACTATGCGGACAGTAAAAGAAACTTATCAGGGCAAAACATGCAAATCGATGGCACCAGTTGACAGCACCGTCGATGTGCACGTTCCCTAAAATAGTTTAAACCAGTTTTTAGTTACAGCGCCATCTGTAAGCGAGTAGCTAAACTATGACTCTTGTTGCAGGGGTTGCTGGCCAACACCACGGCAGTCCGATCGAGTGTATAGGTTGTGATAAGCCAATACGGAGCGGAAGCATTACCGTCCGCGCTCCACGGTTAGGTGAAGAGGTACGAAACTAATTTAATTTATAAATATGAATTTGTACTACGTGGCGGCAATGCCGTGTTGAATAACCAGCCTTAAAGTACCGGTACTCACCGCACGATGCCACTAATTACAAAGTGAGTCGACTAGTTCTACTACTTGCCGCTAGATGGCTCTTACATCAGTATTCGATGTTTTGTAGAATTTTACATCTTAGTTTAACTTTTTCAGGCATTCTTCCATCCAGGATGCTTCTCTTGCACGGAATGCGACGAGTTGCTGGTAGAACTGGCGTATTGCGCTCTAGACGGCCGATTATTCTGTGTGCGACACTACGCGGAGCGGTTGAAACCTAGATGTCATGCTTGTGATGAGGTTAGTGCGAAATATTATTCGGCTATTGAATTATAGATGGCAGCATCAGCGATGGTTGCTGAAACTTTACAGTACGTATGATAAAGTATGATTTAAAACCGTACAGTTGGCATGGCGCTTTACGTATAAATTATAATACTTATAAAGTACCTTTTCAATGCGACTCAATGGTCCACAGACGAAGCATCGTCTTCGAGGTTTAGCGTTACTTGGTTTACTAAGATATTAGAGTATTAGTGCGGGGCCCGCGACGATCGTAGTCTTTTAAAGCAACCAAGATCCAAACTAAATTTTCAAGGATATTATTTTAAAAATTCTTATAGGGAACGTGCACATAGACGGTGCTGCCAACTGGTGCCATCAATTTGACTGTTTTACCCTGATAAGTTTCTTTTACTGTCCGCATAGTGTCTCTTCTGTCGCATTAGTTCTGCCGCCTATAGTTTCTGCATGTTCCCTATTATACCTATATTTAGGGAAATATACAGAGACACTTTCAGGCTTTATAGAATGACGAAGGTCTGACCATAGCTCTTACTCGTAGTTCATATAATTTATGATTACGTCTTATTTATTTAACGATAGTAAATAGTAATCGCGGTTAGTCCATGAAATAATAGTTTACTTATTATTCGCTAGATGGCACCATAATGCGCGTTTGCGAAAAATAAAAAAGGTTTCTTGTAACAACATAGACTGAAGACATATTTTCAGACCATCTGTTTATAATACCTTTTAGTGTTATGGAATACATGCCTTCTTCCTGCTTCCCCTAAATTCAAGTCTAGGGTGAATGAGGATTTACTAGGCAAGCGTGCTCCATCGTAGGCCTCGTCTTCGCTTTCCATCAGGCGTGATTGTGGTCAAACGCAAGCCTCATCTTCATCATTTCAGCCGAAAGTCATCCACTGCTGAACATAGGGCTCCCCCAAGGCTCGCCAAACAGATCGGCCCTGCGCCACCCGCATCCAATGCGTTCCCGCATAACGCAAGCCTATATTGTATTAAAAAAAACTACAGTTGATCTAAAAATCCCATTGAAGTCGTTATTTGTCAAACTATACCTAATAGTTAATTATTCCGATCATTAATAATATATGTATACTAGTTTAAACCGATTTAGGACGTTTCCTTAAAGCTTTGGCACACTTTAATCTGGGATAAAACAATTAAACCCAAAATAATCACTGAAATTAATGACAGAAATTAATCAGTAGGGCTACCTGTTGGATCTTCCCCAAATTACTACCTAACTAATAGTGATTAATTTGACATTTGTTTACTAAACATTTAATTCAGTTACCAATGAATCGTTCACAAAACCAAAGCCAAAATCTTTAATTTATGTTTGTTGATCTTTGATTCAAGAACGTTATTATTAATGAATTACTGTTTGTTAAAGAATGCCTTAAAATTGCAGCTTGAATTTAATTTTATGTACTAACAGTACAAATTATGCCGATCTATATATAATATGGGTCTCCCCCAAATCTATCGACGCGGAATGCTTCAGCCGGTCGGAAAAACCTTTTTTTTTGTTTTTTTTTCCTATTTTTTTTTTCGAGGCTTTGCACCTGTGTGACTATGCCAGCCTAAATAGGAATAACCTTTATGTCAACGCAATAAGAGCGAAAAGGATGCTGATCGGCTCGGCTACGCGGGCCGAATGGAGCCGAGCAGATCGAGGCTTTTTCGCTCTTATTGCGTTGACTTAAAGGTTTTCCAATCGGCTGAAGCTGATGATAGATTTGGGTCCCTATAGGTTCTTTAGATTTTGACTCCTAGTATTCTTGGATGAAAACACGCTTTAAAAAAGTTGTATATAGTACATTATGTTCTGAATCCTTTTTCTGCAGTGTTCATATCAGATAGAAATTAATATGAAACATGTATGTATACTGCAGAAAAACTAAGATTTCAAGTTATCGTGACCAAAACATATTAATTTCTATCTGATATGAATACTGCAGGAAAAGGATTCAGACAGACAGATCGACACATTCAATTCAATTAATTTATTTAAATAGTTTTAGTACAGTCAAGTGTAAAAATATGGGTGCACACAACTTGCTATAAATATGTCCCATAGCTCTTATGTCGTCGAATTAAGGTATAGGTATGTAACGATGGGAGGATTAAATCGATACTTATTTTTGCACTTGACCGTACATAATTATAATTATTAGTAGTCACTTTACTTAATCTATGTTACGTATTATATCTAGGTTACTATACTAATGGCTCGACTTTAGTGTCTAATCGCCTTTACGCCTTCTACAACAAGACTAACTGGTCGCTACTAGAATGTAATGACTAAACTAGGATACAGAAATAGCCTGTATCTTAGGCAAAAAATAATGGTGCTTAAAATTTACATAAATTTACATAATGGTGCTTAGAATTAAATAAGTAAAGTAAGTATCTACGGCTTAATTAACTGAATACATTACGAAACTAGAGTCAGAAGGTCTTCGGTTTCCACAAGGTTCAAGGTTTTCGGTCTCTTTAAGGGTTCTTTTTTCTTTCGAATTAATTTAGCAATTTTTTTGAAATATGTCCACTTCTGTTTAATATTTTTAGCGTGAACAAAATCTATACGAAGTTCTAAAATGTGAGCACGTGAAAGCTGCTTCGAGTCTTGGGTGTCTAATATGTATTTAAGTTTGTATCTAACTATACATATAAGTATCTTTATTTATACGACCGCTTTAGCCTAGTTGGTAGTGACCCTGCCTACGAAGCAAGAGGTCCTGGGTTCAAATCCCGGTAAGGGCATTTATTTGTGTGATGAGCACGAATATTTGTTCCTGAGTTATGGATGTTTTCTATGTATTTAAGTATTTATTTATCTATATAAGTATGTTTATCGTCGTCTAATACCCATAGTACAAGCTTTGCTTAGTTTGGGACTAGGTCGATTTGTGTAAGATTGTCCCCCCTAATATTATTTTTTACTTCATTTTTTTTTAGCATTAGAAAGGGTAAGCGATTTGACAAATAAGTCACAGCAAATGTGTTATTAGAGTTATTAATATAAATTTAAAATTTAAAAAACCCCCAACGCAAATTAATCTAAGATCCCTTCCGCAGCATACAAAAGAGCTGATAACTTTGAAACGGTTGAACCTATTTTGATGAAACACTTCTAAGAACCATCGCCAAGAAACCTGCTTTCAAATAAAAAAACTGCATCCAAATCGGTTCACCCATTTAAGAGTTATGATGCGGTCAAACTTATGACACCCCTCTTTTTGTGTCGGGGGTTAAAAATTAAATAGCTAGGACATTGGCCATTTACATGCTTTTGGTTTCATAAGTAATATGTAGTTACTATTTTTTAAAATCGTTTTTCAATAAAAAGACTCGTCAAGATTGTTTACTCTATTTCTAATGCTAAAGAAACGAAGTATATTAGTAGTATCCGTAACAAGCTTTGCTTACTTTGGGACTAGGTCAATTGGTGTGAATTGTCCCGTGATATTTTTTTTTATCCATAGAAACGTAGCATAGCTCATCTCCGGTAGAAAGACACTCTAAGCCCAGAACCCTAAGAAAGCATCCCCCCCTCTCGCTTCGTTTCACCCCGCTGTGGTCGTGCTAATATACACGTATTGCGCAAGCGCCGAAGGTATCCCAAACAAACGACGAGCGCTATTCCTGGCGCCTGACATTTGCCAGTACTTCCCTGACAACGGGCCGCGGGATCCCCTGTGCCCACGGAGCTACTATGACAGGACTTTGTCTTTGGAATACATTTTCTCGAGCACTTTCCGCGGGGTCTAGTGCACGTACAGAAAATCGATTTTAGAAATAGCATCACTTGGCAAGTTGGTTCGAGCCCGTTCGCACCTCGAGTTTTTTTGGAATTTATGTGGGAAATTACATTTCAAATTTAAAATATCGTGAGAAAAAATTCAGTTTCCAATTCGAACAGGGGCCACGTGAGAACTGCAGCCCAAGCCCTCACGTAGTGAGAGGAGGCCTGTGACATGTGGCAGTGAGACGTACCTATATTATAAGATGATGATGATGATCTAGGCAATAGCATTCGAAAACGGCGCAAAATTATCCTGAATTTGAAATACAATTAGAGCAGTTGACTATTCTAATTCATTTTGACGGCTAGTCGAAAATGTTATTTCAGATGTTTTTTACACAGATTTTTGCCACTTTTAAATAGTATCTATACACATGGGAAACACGCACACGACTAAATATTTCCCATGCCCAATGACTAATACGTGCGACGCCATGTTTTTTTGGCAGAAGCGAAAGCACAAGTTACCATCTCCTGTCATAGGTGCTTTGAGCCTGTGCCCATGAAGTCTATACTTCTGTCCTAATAATGAACTTTGTTTGTTTGTATATAGACGTATGTAGAGTTACGTTTATGTGAGAAATGCGTGCCCATGCAATTACTCCACCTCCACACTGACTCAGTGTGGTCAGTGTGGAGGTGGAGGAACTGCATGGACACGCATTTCTTAAATAAACGTAATTATCATAAGGTCGCGGGTGAGCAAAGTCATTGCTTCAGTTCCTTAATAATTTGGACCTCCGCAAAGTAACGCCTGATTCAGTAAATGACTTTTTTAAATCATTTTGTATGGGGACAGAGAAGGTGTTAAGATTTTGAGATTTTACATCATACAAAAACCTTTATGCAAAATTTGAACCCTCTAGGGCCAAGAGTTAGGGCTGGACGTTGATAAGTCAGTCTGTCAGGATTTTTCCTTTTATATGTATAGAGAATATATTAATACTCACCTGGCCTACTTTTCAGTTCTAATATATTAGCATCACCAGACGCAAATATTATTCTAAATATAAATAGAACTTTTCAATAAGCTAACTGTGCCACGTAATAATAACTAGGTCTTATTCTGGGCACTTGAGAGCACATCAGAGCTAAATAGAAAGCGTAGCGTATCGACCAAGGGAACGATCTAAAATCTAAATACTTAATTTATTGAATCAGGCGTTACTTTGCGGACGTCCAAATTATTAAGGAACTGAAACAATGACTTTGCTCACCCGCGACCTTATGATAATTACGTTTATTAACTCAACATACGGAGCCAAGTAATTGTTTCAGTTCATTAATATGGACAACAAAACAATGAAAAATTATGAATTTATGATTTTATCTTAAAAACTGTGAATATTTGTTACATTACATTAAATACGAGCAATTACATATATGTGCGAGTGTTAGTGTGTGTGTGTGAGATAGTGTGTGTGTATGTGTGAGTGTGTGTGCGAGAGTGCGCATTGCTTTTATTTACGGGTTGGGATTTATTAGCAGTGTAGGTAGGCCTCCAACAAGATTTCGCTAAGTTGGCAACACTGTATAAACCACAGGCCTTGTACAGTCGGTTCCCTAACATTCCACATTTCTATGCAGTTTGTATGGAAAAGTGGATACTTAAGTTAGGGAACTGACCCTACTATGAAATTCGATTTTCGAAGTTCGTATCGTGCCGTTCACGCTAATATAGGTACTAGGTGCCAGATAACGCTACCTAAAAGTTCATTACTCCTCAAGTATTATGTTATCTCAAGTTTAAAAACGACTGTCGCTAAATGTATAAACTTTATCGCTAAATCAACTTTATAGTTAGGGAGGCGAGGTAGCTAAATGGCGTAATTCAACGGCGCCGTCGAGACCTATCAAAATCGAAACATAAAATAATTTCGAAAAGAAAAGCTCGTATGGCAAAAACCATTTTAGCGGTGGGTTTGGCGTGTACGGTTTTTCAAAAATGTTAAAAAAAACAGTTACTTGGGCATTCTCGAGCGCGTCAGATATTCATACTACGTATGCCCCGAGTGCCTCTGATAACAACGGTATACTAATCTGCCGGTTTGCGTGGTGGGGGTAGGCATATAAAGTAGTCAAAAATGCAAAAAAAAAAATTTACTCGAGCGCGTCAGATTTTCGGAAGGGATGTTAAGTAGGCCCCAAGGAAGCTCCCTTTAAAAAAACTGATGATTTCGGCGTGACGATAAGTTACGATGAATTTTTGAAAATGCAAAAAAAATTTTTTTTTTAAATACTCGAGCGCGTCAGATTTTCATAGGGGAGGTTTATCTCGGTATCCTGAAAGCATATTTTTTTAATCTGACAAAAATGATGTTGGTGGGTTCTCTTAATCTGACCGAAAAAGGTTTTTTGGTTTCTTTTTTTTTTAACTTTGGACAAAAATGTAAAGAGAACTTTTTTGTGTAAAATAAAATTACCTTTTTTGTTTATTTAAACTTTTTTTTGTAAAATGTATCGTTCGCGACTTATATGCCGTAACGCGTTCTTAGGAAGACGAAATGGCTCCTCCACACTTCCGGTCATGCGGAAACCGGCAGATTTTGTATTTTTAGTAAGTTTTAGATTATATTCTTCAAAATAAAAAAAATAAAAAACGCGCTCGAGAATGCCGGATTAACGTTGTTTTTTTACAAGTTCGCGACCCTATAACTCGGCGGCGTCAAGGACTTATCGTCAGATTAGTTAAATTTAGTCTTTAAACACTAAAATTAACCCCCAATATCTTAATCTGACGCGCTCGAGTATTTCAGACTATCCATTTTTTTTTACTAATCTGATCGTCTATCCTAGGCGCGCGTCACTACATATAGAGCTAAATACTTTACAAGGTTGTTCTATTAGGTCTAAGGTATCTCTCATATCTTAAACTGCCACGCTCGAGTATTGCCGAAAATTCCCCCATTCGCCACCCTAACTATTACGTGGTTATCGTGGTACAGGGTTGAGTTCACTTGCGGTCATTGCAGAAATTGTCAACATTTTCTCACTATTAGATTACATATAAGTAAAACTTCTATAGCTCCATCGATATGATGTATATATACGTATATATGTCCACAGTAATATACCAAACGTAACTCTCTCTCTTTCTATCTTCACCACCCCCCCTCAACCCCCCCCCCCCCCCACACTCCCCCCGCAAATCCCACCATGTGCGAGCAGGGCGGGGGTGCGAGGGGCGGCCGTATTACATCAGCAATAATTCAGCTCGACGAATTAACAAAATGTTAAATTGAAAATTAAGTTAAGTACGAAAATGGTTGCCAAAGGTTCTTTACCTTTTCGTAGCACATTACGTGTAGTAGTTTATCTGGCACCTAGTATAGTATTTAACAGAAGAGTGAAAGAGATGGCACCATACGAACTTCGAATTTTGGAATTTGTAGTAGCCCTTGTTTCATCACTTTATTAAAGTAATGCATCTTCAAATCAGAATAGTGACATTTAAATTCAGGTGACAATATGAGTTACTTTGCGCATGTGCGGCCATTCATTCATACAAAGTATCGTGCAATACTCATCTAAACTGAAACAGTAATTGCGAAATTGCGTCTGTGTGGCTGTCACTGTCATGTCTGCTAGCTATAGCTAGACCGTTTAAATGAGTCGTCTACCCCTTCGCCTCTGTACCCCGCGAGCGAGGACTCATTTAAACAGTTTAGCTATAAACTGCTGAAGGGAAAACAGTAATTTAACCTTTATCCTTAAATTAAAAGAACCGACATTTTAACTAGCCAAAGCTTAATGTCGGCAAATATCCGGTTAGCCGAGTGGTTAGCGGACCTGACTGCAAAAGCTGGAGGTTCTGGGTTCGCTCCCCGCGGCAGATATTTGCCGGCCATACATACCATACAACGTACGTACGTTGTATACCGGCCATATAACGTTGAAGTAGACAAGTTCTTGAATGGAGACTACGGATCGGCAATCATTTCAGCCGTAGGACGTCCACTGCTGGACAGCCTCCCTCATTGTCGCTCAATCATTACGGTTGGAAGCGACTTGCATCCACCCTGAACCTGCGCCCTTCACCAAATCGTCCGTCCATTTCGTTGGTGGACGTCCCACGCTAGAAGGACAAAGGAGAAGGACATAGGTTAGTTTTATCCCGTAAATATGTAAGTATAAACTTCGCAAACGAAGTCAATATCGTGGGCAAGTCGTCTATAAAAACGATGCATTTAAAATTAAATTTTTCAAAAAAATCTTATTTTTCACTTTTTACACTTAATTCTTTAAAAGAAGTTGTGCATATATATCTCACACTACCCACCTATCGTCGTAACGGTCAATCTTCGCAGCCGATTCTTTTTATAACCTCAAAATTCCTCAGGTACGTAGCAACTCCGAAAGCGCTCAAGGAATCGGTTAATGAAATAATATGTTAGGCATGTGTTTACAGCGCAAAAATAAACTGTTATATGGTAACAACGACTTACCAGTAGCGATGGGCCGATCGGCAAACTTGCCCGTTTACCGTACGTTGCTTTTTTGGTAATTTTATAATATTAAAGCCCGTGCGCGAGCAGATCGAGGTAAGATAGTATAAGCTTTAGAAAATATCACGTATTTAAGTTATATACAAATAATGAACATCCCTGTAACGAGACTCTTTTAATTTTTTTTTGTCAGAAAAAAATGGATACATTATTTTCTCCTCCGCGAGCTATACTACGTTTTAAAAAATTAGAAAGAAGACAAGCGATGTTGACGTGTCGTTTTATTGAAAAACATTTTCGAAAAATAAGTCACAGCAAATATGTGACAATTAGCAAGGAAATATGATCATTTACACTCTTTTAGTTTCATAAGTAATAGTTACTATTTTTCTAAAAGCCTTTTTCAATAAAAAGACTCGTCAAAATTGTTTACCCTATTTCTAATGCTATAAAAGCGAAGTAGTTATAGTGCGATCTAGCTACGCAAGTCAAGTGTATTTATTTTAAATATGGGGCTGCGCAAAGTCATGACTGATTCTATACGGTATTTAAAAATAGAAAAAAAAAATTAACCAATTAAATGTCATGTTTATACAGACTGCGACAAGGGAATAAGTAGAATTCGCTGATTATTCGATAATTATACTAGCCTGAGTTGTGTTTCATTTTGGTTATTGGTTAAAAGTTAAATAAACGAGATTTTATTGAATTGTAGTTAAGTTTTATTATTAAGTATAATAGTTCTGTTCTGTTAGTTATTATATGCCAAGATAGGTAGGTATTTACATTTGTATAATACGCTTGAGTAAATAGCGCATAAGCGGTGTCTAAAATATAACCAAAAGTGGTTTGATTTTTATTTTGAAATCCTGTAACTTTGAATCATTTATTGAATCAGGCGTTACTTTGCGGAGGTCCATATTAATGAACTGAAACAATTAGTTTGCTCACCGGCTGCGGGTGTGGGTGACGCGGGTGAGCAAAGTAATTGTTTCATGTCTCTCTCTGTACTTAAATCAAAATTAAGGTAAATATATTACCTCCTCATTCATAACAATAAAAAATCGTAAAAAAATAGCAGTGCTATTTTCACCCGACTGTCGAAGGAGGGTTATGTTTTTTTAAACCAAATCAGCACTAAGTCTTGCCCTTACCCTAGCATCAGGCCAACTTTAGGCCGTTTGACTTTGCCGTAAATCATTGTTTTTTTGGTCTGGTTATTTTTCTTTTTTTGTTTCGGTGCTTAGATATTGAAAAGCAACAGCAGTTAGTTAGCAGCTAAATATAGTTAGGTAGGTATAGTCAGGGATTCGCTTGGGGACCAATGTCCCACGACATCAGTGTCGCTAGCGGCGTTGAGCGAAGTGGCAACTTCGCTCGACATGACTGGGGACATTAAATACTTACATGGACATATTATGTCGTGTAAAGACTGCCAATAGGATAATTAATAATGATTAAAAAATAATTCGAAGACACGAATCCAGTAAAAAAACGCTTTATTTTAGCCCCGAAAACCAGATTAATTTTCGATTAACTGCAAAATTAGATTTTATGTTGCTTTAAAACAAATAAATAGTTAGTTGATTGAGTTTGCGAATAAGTGACGTCAGAAGTTGCTATTGGCATTCAAACTCTACGGGAGAATTGTGTTTTGACAGCTCATAAAATGTACGTCAGTTGACTGGTGGTATCAACATCCCTATGTTGCGGGACTTGTGTAATGTTGTATACCTAGTCGGGGTAAATAAAGGTTCGTCACTTTTCGACCTTAACTCGTTGACATAGAGTCGAAAAGTGACGAACCTTTTCTTACCCCGGCTATGTTTGTCTCGCGGGACCATTTGATTATTGTCCATTTGTCACCTAGTGAATCCGTGGCTTAAGTACCTAATACACGACAATGATGCTAGAACGTGCCGAGCATTTTCTTCAATTTTTAGCACACGCAATTATTTCCACTGCATATGCTTTAACTCATAGTTCAGGGTATTATAATTAACGTTCCATACAAAGTGGGCGACCCAGCGGCCTGGTTCTAAAACGGACACGAATTATTGCGAATAAGCGATCGAGTAGCGTCGGCGTCGGATTTATTTGGGACGTTTAAAAAGATCAGAGAATATGCAATGGTACAGATTAATAATCTTTAGGGCTCGGCCTTCAAACAAAGAAAAGACTGGGGATACATTTTAATAGTTTTATTTGCGTGTTTTCTGAGGTGGAATCTTGCAAGTCGAATTTCACCCACTTCTCGTCATCGGATTTATTTGAAAGGTACGGTTATGTATGTAGTTTGAATATAAATGAGTACAGTAAGCAAACAAGATTGGATTATTTTTCTTTTTTAGCAAAAACTTTTAGTACCTATGACGACAACTATATTTAGGATTAACTGACGAATCTGTGAAACGTCATACATCAAACGTCAATTGACGTTGACAGATTGACGAATTGTATCGTAATCTAGTTTAGGTCCTCTTCAAGGCTAGCGCCTAAAATACTTCGTCGAATCCACAAAAATTCAAACTCAACGGAAGAACCTTCGCCGCCATGACAGCGCTAAGAATGCGTTCATCGATCTCCCAAATAGCGATCGATCTCTTTGAAGTCGCGGTGGTTTGTTTATAGTCTAGTTCGATGTAATAAATATAATTAACACACGCGACAACTTCCAACGGCGAGGCGCCGAACTCAATCCCCCTTCGACAGACGTGGACGTGTGTTCCAGGTTGAAAAAAAATTATTAAAAGTGAACGCGGCCGTATAGATTTTGAATTTCGCGCGGTTGTGTGTGTGAAGGTGAGACGTTACGTGTGAGTTTTATTAGTGTTTTTTTTTTACGTTTTTTTGTTTGTTCTTTTTGTAAATTATTTCGATGTTGAAATTATTTATGATTATAAATAGTCACGTTATTATGATTTAATGTTTTGAAGTTTCGCGATTCGTAATCACAATTAATACCACCAGGGACTTATCACTAGGCTACATTGCTAAAATAACCTCGACATTTACCACATTATGATTGGCAAAATCACATTTAGTTCGTACTTTTACGTATATAGTGAGTGCAATTATTTTTTAGCGGTACTAATATAAGCAAAATTTCCTTAAAATCTTGAAAAATAACTGTTAAGCCATTTTTTGCACTCATTGTTAACAATTATAATTTTTCACAAAAACTGTCCTAACTCACCGTGTTGGACTTTTAAATTTTTTAATCGAATAGTTAGATAATTGATAATCAAAAATTCATAAGTTTTTACTAACGAGTCAAATCTAGGCGCCTCGATTACCTTTTTCACCCGGACCTTTTTAGAAGTATGATATTCGTGAATTTCTAAATATTACGGATATGATTTAACTTCGCTCATATTTCGCTCCAGAAATGATAATCGCAAATAACTTTTAAAGCAGATATCTAAAGATATTTAAATAAGTTACTTATTTTAGAATAACCATAGCAATTTAACCAGCGTTCTATTGAAAAAACCGTGAGTTGGTTCATGTGTTTGTGATCTACAACGCTTATAGACATACAGATATTCAGGTACGCATATAGTACGTTAGACTTAGTTCACCTCTATTTTGAGTAAGCGGTTAAAAAGAACTACATGAACTAAAGTTTCATTACAGGCGACAAACGAGCTTTTTCATTATGTTCTTGGCATAGTTCGGCTACTCGACAAGAGATGGCGCTCTATGGTCAGTTCCAATGAAACGTATAATTTATTTAAATACTATCTTTGGCTGCCTTTCTGCTGCTGCTGATCTTTTGGGAAACCGTGGTGGTCTAGTGGCCTATGGCCTCTCGAGCTGAGGGTTGTGGGTTCAAATCCCGGCTCGCACCTCTGAGTTTTTCGGAATTTATGTGCGAATTTACATTTGAAATTTACCATGAGCTTTACGGTGAAAGAAAACATCGTGAGGAAACCTGGATACACCTGCGAAGAAAATCTATGGTGTGAAGTTCCCAATCCGCACTGGGCCCGCGTGGGAACTACGGTCTAAGCCCTCTCATTCCGAGAGGAGGCCTGTGTCCTGCAGTGGGGCGTATATACAGACTGTAGTGTACAGATGCGCACGCAACTTTACGTAGAACTTTAGGTAAACTTGGCATAGTTTCAATCGATTCACTGCAAATACCGTGCAACCGCAACAATGTCGACGCTACAGTTAGCAAAGCTAGTTAGTTAGGCAGGCTTGCACAACCAGAATCAACTAGTATACTTAACTTACAAGGCAAGATACCCAAAATGGCCAAATTCAGGAACGGGCCTACACGGGTTTTTGGTAGCGGTAATTCAATCGTTTGGGAGAGAATAGGAATGGGTTGAGCTTGGGATGAGCCTTATTTCGCTTTGTAAATAAATAAATAAATAAATAAGGCTTATCCCAAACTCAGCCCAAACCTCTCGCAAACCAGTGATTTTTGGCGTTCCTGAATAGCAGTTCAAACCAAACCCAACCCAAACGATTGAATTACCTACCTCTATACCAAACCCGTGAAGGACCGTCCGTTCCTGAATTTAGCCCCTGTCCGGCTCCGATTTGACTTATTTTGATATATGTGAGAGACTTAGATTAGGTATTTATACACTAGCTTGATATAGCTTGGGCGGCATAAAAACCTCCCCAAAAATATAAGCCAACTGTTGGCTTATATGTCATTTGCCCCTTCAACCGGAATGACGTAACGCGATCGTAAGATGAAGCTGTCAAATGGGTTTTTGGTTTTGGACGTTTTGTATCGAAGTGTTTGCTACTGACACTCTATCTAGTGTATAAATAATAATCTAAGAATAGAGTGTAGTATAAAATAAGAGACCCACATTTTTTTTAACTGCTTTAACGCAACCTATTTGTAATGTTATCTTACTAATGGATTGATGTCGTGGATGTTTTTACTCTTTCATGCTAAAACCATGCTAAATTTTTTATTTATTTATTTACTTATTTAGTTATAGTTTTGTAATAATTGAGTACTAACACTTAGGTTTTTAAGATTTTCATTGTTTACTAACCCCTTTTGTATGGACCTAAGTCTGAAATAAAATTATTATTATTATTATTATTAAAACGGTTTAACGGATTCTGATTAAAGGGTATAGCAGGATAGCCTGAGAAAAATTGCACCCAGCGTTTTTGGGTCGAAACTGTAATCAAACGATGCCTCTTGAGGAGGTAATACCCTGCACAAAGTTTCAACCCTCTGTTACCCCCTGGGGGTGAAAAACTCCCGAATAACCCTAAAACTGTTTTATTTATTTTTTCCTGAACTTTGAAAGTGACAAATTTCAAATTTTCTACAAATATTAATGAGACTAAAAGCTATATGTTAAAAAAATATGACCCTCCTAACCATTGAAATTCTTGAAAAAAAATAAAAAATAAAAAATTAATCACCTGTATAACCTGTTCGGCTTATGGTACACACACCATTTTTTTTTCAAATATGAACCAATTTATATTCTACATCATACAAAAGTTTCATCGACCTTATATGTGGGACTCTCATCCCCTGTAACCTTTTTCCCTAGCGGTAGGAGGGGGGGAGGCCTACCCACTAAAAACCCACCGGTATTCCCTCTCTTGCCATTTGCGGATGCCTTGCGAGCGTTGGGAGACACCACAGCATAGATAATTTATAACCTGGATTAACATGTTGGATACTTTTTATCTCGGAACTTCGTAACTTTCCGTGATAGCGATAAACGAATTCTTTGCAGACGGAGTCGCGGGAAACAGCTAGTTGACATATAAAACCTATGGGGAATCAGATTTTGACAGCTCATAAAGAACGTCACTTGATTGATGGTAATGATGGTGTTAATTAATCTTTTTCCTTGTTACTTTGAATCCATACGAGACGGTGTTCCTTTAGTTCACTTCCCGAAAACGTTACGCTGTCAAACAGTCTGTCAAATTTGACAGGTCTTGTCCGTCAACCTCCTGGCAAATGCCGGCAGCTGAACTAATAGTAATCATATCATGGAACGAAATGTTATACGACGTCAATTACATCTCTTCCGATTTGGCACTGAGTTTTTTTTTTTATATAACAGTTACATTATTTTTATTTTAATCTCCGAGTGCAAAAAGCAACTGCTTGGCACGATTTCTGCCAAAACACGTAAATTGGTCAAGTTTATGGCAAAATAGACTCTGTGCTGCCACGAAAAATTAACAAAAATTTCTGGAAAACTCATGATAGATAAATAAAACCAAATAAAACGCTTATTTGGTACCGCAATCACAACACAATCAAGGTTATCAAAATACAAAAATCAGTACAATCATGACCTCATTTCACTTGTTTAAGTATTTCATGGTAAGACCATTAAACTACGTAATATTAGGTACTATAAAAATGTTCACTAAGGTAAAAAAGATTGTTTTAAAAAAAAGTTTTTCTTTAATGATCAAAAAAACATTTAAGATCCGTTTCCGCCGCTAGCATAGTGCCAACTTTCCAAGCCGTAAACCAATAAAAACCACAAACAAAAACATATTTTTTTCTAAACGTCAAACAGTGACGTTTCAAACAATCCGCGAGCGTAAATTAGTGATGTAACTGTCTTAAGGATTAGCTGCTTACGTCTAATCATACTGGCCAGTACGAACGGTCTAATGCCATAAGTGAAAATTAAAAAAGTTATCTACCGCAAAGTTAACGGACAAATTTGGAACTAACATAATCGCGTACACGTACCACTTAAGCTAAGCATGGTGGCGCCATCGATAGAAGCCTCAGATAACGTGGTACTTCAAAGTGACAGTTTGGTAAAAATCCGAAGTTTTTTTTAACGCAGTGTAGCTTGAAACAAACCTTATTTATTAAAATAAATATTGCACGGCCTTCTTCTTCGTCTAGTGTAAAAAATAACGGGCATTACGAAGGCTGCCAACAGTCTACGAGCTACGAATGAATGGCTACGCTACGGCCTTCACCGACTACGAAGACCGAAATATAGTTCTGTGTGTAAATAGAATGTGTTACGACTTACATTCAACTATTACGATACTTTTTTATGAATCAGATGCGTAAAAAAATATTTTTGTACTTAGTTTATTTACGACGTGTATCTACATTTTTGCATTGCTAACGGAACTACATAAATAACTTGGAATTTTCTGGTTGCGTTGATGAAAATGTAAAATTCAAATTCAGCACAATGTTCCACTTTCAATTGGTATTTAGAGTGATGTGATTATCTTTCAAAAATTGATATTTAATGATAGTTTGAACTTAAATTTTGTGTTAAAGATGACATTTTCAAAATTATATTTGTCCTAGAGGTACATCTCTAGGTCAATTAAATTGTAGCATTTACTACATGTGCTCTGATTTTGCTTGTTATAATGTTAATTTCTACATTTTCGCGTATCTTTCCTAATATTGCGCCCAACATTTTTTTCATTTATTTTATGCTCAATCTGAGGTTAATAGTTAACTATATTGCTAGTTACTAGCAATTTAGAAATTATAATTTAAAAAAAAAAAAACTTTCTATCAAGTATCTTGCGGCGCATTCTTTTTGGCAATGATGGTCCTAGTTTAATTTGCACCATTTACTAGCACCATTAGATCTAGTCAATGGTTCAAATGAAACTAGGCCCCGAAAGCGCTTACCATCATCCCAGCCTATAGGGAACGTGCACATTGACGGTGCTGCTATCAATTTGAATGTTTTACCTTGATAAGTTTCTTTTACTGTCCGCATAGTGTCTCTTCTGTCGCATTAGTGCTGCCGCCTATAATTTCTGCACGTTCCCTATAGTCGGGGGTAAGAAAAAGGTCCGTCGCTGATGACATTTGCTTGCACCAAAGCAATTTTACTGTCGGTCCTGTCACCATTTTATTTCAAACGTAAGCGACGTTTCCCATTATTCAAAAGATACAGAGTCAAGGACTTGATACAGGAATCAATTTAATAATTGACAAAGGTTTTTGTACCCTGATTGTACTTCTCACTAGGCATAAGCATCTCAGAATGAACCCACGACTCTCCAGTGGATTTAAAAAGACGCGTAACAGAGGCCTCTGCGGCCTATTCTCATGACTTTCGGTCTTTGTAAGAAAGAAAATACACTTATTTACGACAACGCAAGACACATCAATATTTTTACAAAAAAAGATAGGGTTCCGTAGCCATTACGACAAAATCAAGTAATATTTTTCAAAGGATTTCGTATGTGTACGGAATCTTCCAAGTTTAGCTATGTTTTATACCTTAGGCTACTATTTACTCTTAAACTACAAATAATTCCCAAGCAATTTTAGCCGCTATAATTTTCCTTGTAAATATAATATATTTACTACCATTCTGAATTTTTTCAAATTTTTCCACCCAACAGTTTAGATTTTAGAGGGGGGGGACGGTCGATTTTAATGAAAAATTTCACTTTAAAGTTGAATATTTCGCAAACAGATCACTGAATAGAAAAATCATGTTAGCAACCCCCCAATGGTTTTAAAAGATCTATCCAACGATACCCCACACTAGGGTTAGTCGAGAAAAAAATAATCACCCCCACTTTACGTTTATGGGAGGTACCCTAAAAAAAATTATTTTAGTTTTTTTTTATTTAATCACTTTGTCGGCGTGACTGATATATATATTCATGCCAAATTACAGCTTTCTAGTACTTACAGTCTCTGAGCTTAGCCGCGGACGGACAGACAGACAGACAGTCAGACAGACAGACAGACAGACAGACAGACGGACAGACATGGCGAAACTACAAGGGTTCCTAGTTGACTAAGGAACCCTAAAAAGACAGCACGAAAGCTAAAGATAGTGTGTCATTGTGGATGTAAGTTGGATACTGGCTCAGCATAATGCTGAGGCTTTTATAGCACCCCAGTCTTATGTAGTTACGGATACTAAACAGAGGAATACGTTTGTATGGAGAAATGGTTCGCATAGTATCCTATTAAACATTCATTTTTCAAAATGCCGCCCCGTGGTTCCCTCCGGCACGGCCCGTCCGGTGCGCACGGCCCGCGCCGCGGTGTCGGGTTGCGCGCGCGCCGCGCTTTCTCTCGTATTGACCTTGGGCTTTTAGGTTATTTACGGCATTGCATACGTCACGGCCTCTTTTTTTTATCTATATGTAACCTAACTATGTTCAACAGTCTTCACTTGACAGAAAGGGAATATTTTGAACTCTGTTACTTCACGGTTTCACAGTTCTGTAAGACAAATGGGGCCTACCCGACGGAAATCTCGGCATTGCAGGGCACAGGCTTTCTCTGAGGGGATTAGGAACATCACATATACCATTAAATTTATTCGCAGGTACGGTTTCCATACATTTTCCTTCACCATGAAGCTCATGGTAATGTAATTTCGCACATAAATTTCCAAAAACTGAAGAGGTGCGAGCTCGGGTTCGAATCCGACTCTCTGCTCTGCTTGAAAGGCCATAGGTCAAACCGCTAGGAGCTACCAGGACTATCACTATGAAACTTAGAATTTAAAAGCTATGGCGCTGTAAATCTTCGAAAATTAAATTTAAATATAACTGTTTCACGAAGACGTTAAGAAATTTCGACTAAATCCATTTCAACCGTCATCCAATTTTTGAATTTACTGACACATGTAACTGTGTACTTAGATACACACAAAATAAAAATAAAAAGTCAGTCAAATAAACCACCCCGAATCGCACCAGGCGCGAAGGTACCCTACACACTAGCCTCATTGCCCCGCTGAACCGCGATGGACAACCTTTGCACCAGAAACGACCTAGAACAATAGTCAAGACCTCTCTCAAGAAGATGGCGCCCCACTTCATTAAAAAAAAGTATTGCCTCTGAACCCCAATAACCAGTCGTCTCCACCGCAAGAGGCACAAACAAATAATTAGATAGTGCTGAGTAGGTACTTCTCGCGCTTTTTAAGGGCTGCCAATTCAACAGCCATTCCCCCGAACCTCGAGGTGCGACCAAGGTGCGAAGAGGCAAAAGTACTGACGTACGTGGCATCCCAAATCAGACACTTTACTTTAAGTACTTAGATTAAAAAATCATTGACTGTAGCATTGGATTTAGAAGGTTTACTCCCTAAGTCGACGCGACGCTATGTGCCACGACAAAATTTTTTTTCTGTGGAATATTTAGGCAATGGCGTCTCGCCTTCTGCCAAGTTGGTACCCATTAGAGTTAAATAATGGCGAAGTACATTCTTCCCGATTTAAAAGGATTAGCGTATGTAAACAAAATACGAGTAACAGCTGAAGTCATCCTTGGCCTCCGCTCGATCTCTTGAGGGTTCTTCTGGTATTACTGAAATTTGTAACTGTTTGTTAATTTAGTTTGTTAGTGAACTAGCTTAGCCATACGAAGGATGTTTAAATCAAAAGGGTCCTGTACCATTTTCATATGGTATTTTTGACCTCTGTTCAACATAATAGCGTCATCTATGAACTCAATGAAGAATCTAAATAGAGACGCTGCGCTGGGGGGGGGGCTACTACGAAATTAGATTTTTGTACTTCGTATCATGCCATTCCTTTCACTCTTATGTTTAGTTATTAGCGTGAATGGAACGGCAAGATGCGAAGTAGTGCTTGCATATACATACTGGAGGTAGGCTTGTTTGTAAGGAAGCACTTACACTTCTTTCACTTTGTTAAAAGTGAGCGACGGAAAAATAAATTGCAACTCCCAGAACCTAAATTAAATATTTATAAATGCGGCCCGTACTATAGATCGATCAAAATCTACAATAAAATACCGGAAATTATTAAAAAGGAAGAAAAAATTCATGTGTTTCGTAGCAGGCTTAAGTCACTTTTTTAATTAAAAAAACATACTATTCCATCGAAGAGTTTATGTCTGACACAAGCCTTGATTAAAACACACAAACACACACACACACACAAATAAAACACAACACATACTCATACTCATACGCACACATGCTCTCACTCACACACACACACACATACTCATACTTCACACTCGCATTACACGTGACCTGTTTAATTTTACATTTATTTGTTTTTGTTTTTTTATTTCTTATAATTGATTATTTTAAATGATAAATTGTAGATATTTTAATCGATTATTTGTACTCCATATTATTATTTTATTTTTAACTTATGCGAATTTTTATTTTATTGACATCGTCTTTTTTAATTATTTTATTGCATTTTTTACATTATGTTTAGATTGGTTAAGTATTGTGTGCCTTAACAGGGCGTCATGGACTGACTTATTTTACTGATAATATCTTGATTATAATGTACATGACATTGACAATGTGTAATAAATAAATAAATAAGTTCGAAAATCGAATTTCGTGCTATAAAACCTGTTGTGTTTAAGAGGAGGTCACCGTTTTATACTGTTTGACAGAAAGAAATAGTGGTTGCGAATGCAAGCGTCAGCGCGTTTGACAAGAGCCTGCCGGTCTGTTCGGCGAACCTTGACTTGAGTGGTCCTAAAATATGTTGCGTAATACTGCATGTAACACAGCATTGATGAGGAAAAGCATATTAGGAATGGCGCCAAAAATATTCAACAAAATTCCAGATAGTATAAAAAATATGAATACCAACCAATTCAAAAAGAAATTGACATATTTACTCATTGAAAAATGTTACCATAATATTGATGAATATTTTAATGACATGAATTTATAATTTTATGCATCCTAATGACATTAATTTTTAGTTTTATACAAATTGTGCCAGATATTAATAATATTATTGACATAAATTAAATAAAAATCCTTGCTAAAATAGTTATTTGAAATTAATAAATTATCGCACTTTAGTTATATTTTTTTTTTAATTTTCCAGATAGTATAAAAAATATGAATACCAACCAATTCAAAAAGAAATTGACATATTTACTCATTGAAAAATGTTACTATAATATTGATGAATATTTAAATGACATGAATTTATAATTTTATGCATCCTAATGACATTAATTTTTAGGTTTATATAAATTGTGCCAGATATTAATAATATTATTGACATAAATTAAATAAAAATCCTTGCTAAAATAGTTATTTGAAATGAATAAATTATCGCACTTTAGTTATATATTTTTTTTTAATTTTTCGTTTTTATTACTGCTGTGAAAATTAATTGTATTTAGACTTAATGACTTGTTAAAGGAAAACAGAAATATTTGTACGCCTACTGGCAAAACATAGAGATTCCTGAATGTTATACTTTTAAGGCCGATTATGTACACCTATGTTCCACAAATACTAGGGGCGTTCAATAAAAAGTGAGAATGAGTATTTTATAAACAACTTTTACTAAATGTCATTTTATTTTTCGACATAGTCACCTTTTAGCATAATACACTTAGTATATCTTTTTTCTAAACTTAAAATTCCATTTTTAAAAAAAGTCTCATCTTGAGTACTTAAAAAATCTTGCACTGCAGCGACTACCGCGTCGTCGTCTTCAAATTTCTGGCCTCTCAGGTATTGTTTCAATCTCGGAAATAGGTATAAATCACTGGGAGCGAGACCTGGTGAATACGGAGGATGCTTAAGGATATCGAACCCAGCATCACGAATTGCAGCTATTGCAACAGCGGACTTGTGTGCCGGGGCATTGTCCTGGTGGAACAGCACAACTTTCGAGAGTTTACCTCGCCGTTTTTCGCGGATCTCATTGCGCAATGTTGCTATTTGTTTGGCGTATAATGTGCCCGTAATAGTGGCTTCATGCTCGAGATACTCAATCATTATACCCCTTTACCATCCCAAAAAACAGAGCCCATGACCTTACCGGCAGATGGGCTCACCTTGAATTTCTTCGGAGTTGGAGATGATGGCCTTTTCCATGTCATAGACTGCAGTTTCGTTTCTGGGTCGTAATGATGGAGCCATGTTTCGTCCATTGTTATAAATCGCGCCAAAAAAAGTTCCCGGTCTTGCTGCATCAGGTTCAAAGCTTCTTGACAAATCTCTAGTCTAGTTTGTTTTTGCGTGTCAGTAAGCATTCTTGGTACCCAACGCGCAGATACCTTTTTCATACCCAAGCGTTCATGTAAAATATTATGCACGCTCCCCGTTGAAATCTTTACATTTTCAGCAATAAAACGAACCGTGACACGACGATCCGCCAAAACTGAGTTTTCGACTTTTTTCACAATTTCTTCAGTTACTGCTGTAGTAGGGCGTCCGGAGCGGGGGTTGTCCATTGTCGATGTTCTTCTACGTCTAAATTCGGCGCACCAACGTGCGACTGTCGAATACGGAGGAGCATTAGACCCTAAAGTGTCCCGCAAATCCAAATTGACTTGGTCCCTAGAAAAATTTTTCAAACACAAGTATTTGATAACGGCGCGCAGTTCAATTTTCTCCATTTTCGCTAACGTACTCAATAGCATTGCAAAGAAATTACCGTATATTTTTTTAAACAAAAGACAGTTAGTTTTTTTTTTCATAGCAATCAGCTAGATAGATTAGCTTTACCGTCCAGTATTTAATTTCGTAATATTAAAAGAGTTTGCATCTCATTCTCACTTTATATTGAACGCCCCTCGTAAACATATTCTATTCTATTCTATTCTATTCCTATATTCAGCAATGGACGTCTTTCTGAAATGATGATGACATACCAAATTTCATCCAATACCGTGCGTTTTAGCGTGAAAGAGTAACGAACACACATTTCGAATGGCCCTGGCGATGGGCTGTTGAAGTAGGTTGAAGCACACACGGACATAGTCGCGGCCACTAGTGCTAGCCGCGCTGATATTTCCACACGAGCCACAGACGAAACGATAACGTCATGTCTGCATGCAATTAGACCGAGGAAAATAGGGCTTGTACTACGAAATTCGATTTTCGAACTTAGTATCGTGCCGTTCTGTTCACGCTAATAGTATTAAACTGAAGAAAGAAAGAGACGGCAGTATACGAACTTCGGATTTCGAATTTCGTAGTAGCTCCCTTGTATGAATGGCGCTTTCGATGGGAACTGACTCACGCGGCCATTTTTCAACGCCTTGGTTTAGACTTTAGATAAACTAACGATAACACGCTTCGCGCATGCACTTTAGCCGTGTCACAACACAATTTTAGACAAGCGTTGAACGTGTGTTTAACCCGTCAGTTAATAGGTACCTGTTATTTCAGGCATGTCTAAGATGCCCCATTTTTTTTGTGATGAAACCAGGGTTTTACTCGCCAATTTACGTGCGATTTGAAATTTACCATGAGATACGGTGAAGGAAAATATCGTGAAAAAGCCAGTACCCCTACCATGAGTTTACACTAGTTTACGTGACCGTACTCGCTAGCGACGGCGTAAATTATTTGTATGGAGAAATTGTACAGCGCCTCTAGCGGTCACTTACGGAAGTACAATTCTCCATACAAATAATTTACGCCGTCGCTAGCGAGTACGGTCACTGTGAACTAGTGTCAACTCATGGTAGAGGTACTGCACACATCTGCGAATAAATTCAATAGTTTGTGTGAAGTTCCCAATCCGCACTGGGCTCGCGTGGGAACTACTGCCCAAACCATGCATGGATGACGTAATACGACCCATTTCAAATTAAACTACTCCATCCAACTTTATATGCTCCATGGGGAAAACTAGTGAGACTAAGTTCATGGCATTATGAGATGATTTTAAAATGCTAGCACGTCGAAGTATGTTTTCTACCGTTGAAATTTTTGTGACTATTGACGATTATGCTGGATTTTTTTTGGAATGTACTGTTAGATGGTTCCTTTGAAATGAGTTCTGAAGTGATATACCTATGGGTCTATTCTAAAGTTACTACAAATGATTTCGTGATCTAGTCCGCTCGTTCCCTAAATATCAGAATTGGAAAATACTAGATTGCCGACTTACCCTATTTCTAAAATACCGAATTCCCAAAATACCAGACTTTCCTGTCAACCGTGTTTTTCTCTAAGATATCGGATTGCCAAAAAAGCTTGTTTTCAATACACCATGTTCCATTCAAAACCGAATTCCCATAATACCAGATAGTGAAATCACCAGGCTCGTAAAACACGACCCCCTGGCCTCCCAACGACGACGAGACGCTCTACGATTGAAAATTGGCCAACAGCAGCTTACGTTTAGGGTTTTGAAAACGTTTTCGTCGTTGGTATGACAAGCCGAGACCACACAATTCACTAAAATGCATTCATGAATAAATCAAAAACAAATAAAAAATACCATAAATTTCCTTTAATTATTTCCAAACGTATTTACTTGCCAAATCTTTGATTAGCATACAAAGTAAAAGGCACCTTTGAAATATTTCTTTCTACGACAAAGGATGACATTTAATCGCATGTCACTGCGCATGATCTTGTCTTATAAAATAATTTGGCCAAGTGTCAAAAGAAAGCATTACGTCTTTTTTTTATAACACTTGTCTTCATCGTTCATGTAAACAGCCAAGGCTATTTTGGATGGAAGATGTCAATGACTCACAGACGTAATAAAGAAGATTCTCGGTAAACATAATAATATCATCCTCATCGGAAATTTTTACTTTTCATCTTTACGGTTTTCAGATCAAAACTATCGCATGAACAAAATGCTAACCTGAACTTTCAGAGACCGTGGTAGTCTAGTAGTTGGACCTATGGCATCTCAAGCAGAAGGTCGTGGGTTTGAACCCGGATTCCTCTCAGTTTTTCGGAATTTATGTGCGAAATTACACTTGAAATTTGATTAGTCAGGCGTACTTTGCGAAGTTCTTGAACTACTATAGGTATATCTTGCTTCTCCACTACCAAAAGACCATACCACCATCATCATCATCACCCCAGCCTATGTACGTCTTACTGCAAGTCACAGGCCTTTCAGAGTGAGAGAGCTTAGGCCATAGTTTCCACTTCCACGCGGGCCCAGTGCGGATTGACAACCTTTCATTTTTTTAACACCTGAAAATTACTACAGGAATCGAAAGAGTTTCGCCTCCTGAACACGGAAAAATATTTATTACTAGCTGTTGATCGCGACTCCGTCTGCGTGGAATTAGTAATTTGGGCAGCTTATTTTTTATCCAATTTGCTTTTTCATCAATTATGGCTCTCCTTAGTTCCTCGATATAAAAAAAATATCCGCCCCTCCCAACCCCACCCCCCCACCGAACCACCCACACACCCGCGTTCACATTCACCACAAGTCAAGCGTGCCTATAGAAGTTTTACTTCAAAAACCCCCGATTTTGAAACATTCTTCCGCTCCGCTCCGCTCCTATTGGTGTTAGCGTGATGATATATAGCCTATAGCCTTCCCCGATAAATGTGCTATCTAACACTGAAAGAATTTTTCAAATCGGAGCAGTAGTTCCTGAGATTAGCGCGTTCAAACAAAAAACCTGTTCGATAAATTCTTAAAATAGACGTGTCTTTCTTATTTGTGAACCGATTCAAATGAAACAAACACTAAATGTTAATCCAAGAAAATACCAACATATCAGTGAAAACCGCATCCTTCTAGGTTAAGCCGTTTCTGAGATTAGCGCGCACAAACGCACAGACAAACAGACAAACAGATAAACAGACAAACAGACAATAATTCTAAAAATCATTGTTTTGGGTTCTATTGCGCTAATAAATAGCCCTAGTGACAGTTTTTCTCAAATATCTTCAATGTACAGACACCGACTTGTTACAGATTTATTATATGTATAGATAGATAATGTATTTCTACATATTTAAAAAATACAACAAATTTAAAAACATATATGTACTTACAAATACGTCCACAGAATAGATATGTTTCCTTTACCCTTTTCACTAGAAAAAAGAGCTGTCATAATTTTCAATTTGATAACAACCTTAACGTCAAATTTACGGCATCACTTTTTTTTTAATAGAGACTAGACAAAAGTAATGTATCTATTCTGTCGTTACGCTCTTTTAGAATAAGCACATCTTTAAAAAATTGTAACAAATTAATTAATAATCCTAGTGAAAATTTAAAACTATCAGCCTCTTTCTCTTTCCAAACAGAATATAGAGAACGAATCAAATTATAGTCTTAGAAATATGAAATGTTGTCAATTGGGAACTTCACATACACCATTGAATTACTTCGCAGATGTGTGCAGGTTTACACGCAATGTTTTATTTCACCATGAAGCTAGTGGCAAATTTTAAAAACGATTTCGCGCATAACTTTCGAAAAACTCAGAGGTGCAAGCCCGGGCTCGAACCCACGCAACCCTCTGCTTGAGCTTGATGTCAAACCACTAGGTCACCACGTCTTTATTTGTTTGGATGTTGGCTTGAATTGACTGGAAATATTACAATACAAAAAAGTACAGTCAGCAAAAAATATCTTATATCAGTTGCCTGCAAATTCGTCTGGATCCTGCAGGAAATATGCATTTTCCCTGGATAAAAAGTCGCTGATATTATAGCATTATATGGGTGATAGAATTTTTAAAATAGGTTGAATACTTTTTGAGTTTATCCATTACAAACAATCAACACACACTCTTTTCTCTTTTACAAGCTTTTATATAACTTGCAATGTACCTATGTATCTATGTATGTACGGGTCAAATCTTGGAAGTCGAATTTGACCCACTAACAGTGGTCGGATTAATTTGAAATTTGGTATATTATGTAGGTTGGATGACAATACAAGTACAGTCAACAAAAAGTACAGTCAGCTAAAAAGCTTGCTTTAAAAATAATTTAACGAAAACTTATTTAATATTGGTTTAAATTGAGATAACAGCTTAGGAAATAGGCATGCTCAATTATTAAACAAAATACTTCAATAAAATAAAGTTTACTCTATTTCCCGTCGATCCATCATCTGAGATTTTCCTTTGAAACGATGGACAACAACGTTTTTAGTCAATACAACACACGTAAACAATCTATTTTGTGACCAAGAAATATGGAACATATATTACCATATGTCGGTTACGGTGTCGTAAAACTGACAATAAAGGAAATTCGGGCCAGGGTCCGATCGAGGCCGGTCGATAAAATCTCGATCGATTTGAGAATACTCACTTCTGTAATGACATTTTGAATTTGGTATACTACTAAGCATTTATTACCGGAGAAAATCTACAACTTTCTCATAAACTACTATTTATTTTTAAATTTTATGTATGCAGTTTGAAGCATGAAACATTTCTTATAAAATGTATAAAAAAATATGTGTAAATATTTCAACGCGTAAATGAGTATTGAATGTATGCGAAGTATTGAATGTCTGCACGGCTGTCCTAAACAATCGTGATATTTCTCTTGCCTCAGTATACTAGTATCGATACTATACTATAATATTCGCATCCTTTTAAAATATCAAGATTATTTTTCTAACTTACGCATCAATATTCTTTTTAAAACCACAAAGTTGTTCCGTCAGTAAAATACCGAAGGTAAATAATTGTGCTTACATGCAATTACGTTTTTAACACGTCGTTATATTAAATCGCCAGCGTGACAAAATCTCTTTAACACGCACTGAAATGATTTAACCGCTCCAGCCCACAATAAAATCTCTTCACAGCAACAACTAAACTCTTTAATGACGCCTCAGTGCATAAGGCATTCGATTAAAAGATAAATGAATGTTATCGTCCACATAAACATCAAACCGGCCTTGTCCGAAGCTACAGAGTTAGCGCTCAGCTTGTCCCAGCCAAACCCAATTCTAAAATTGGATACAATTCTTTGGCAACTAATATCATTTTAATTTCAGTTGTTCAAATCTTGTCCCGGCGTTATATCGCTGCATCCATCCTGCTCCCGTCAACCTTTAACTTCAAAAGAACCCGCCCCATCCCGTCCTTAACGTAGCCCGCATAGTGAGTGAGTGAAAATGGGGTTGGTGCTCTCAGCCATAATATCGTATGCCGGCGTGCTCGAGACCATCGAGTGCTTGCGACACATCCTGGCGGGCGTGCTGCCCGACACGGACCCTAACTTCGCAGACCTCGTCGACTACTACACCAGCTTACTCCAGAAAACCGCCAACCCTTCAAACAACCCGGACTGGACTACCCAATGCGGACAAGGCTACCTCTGCCTCACGCAAGACGACAGCGGCAAACTCAATAAAGCGGCCGTCAAGTACTACGACGGACAACCCAACTCTACAGCTATACTTTTTTCCACAAAAATATCTAGCTTCGGCCAGGAATCCGTCGAGAGCAGCGGCTCACAACCCAACGGAGACTACAGGAGTGAAAGGTATACACCGACGCGCACCAAAACAATCATTACGACCGCGTCCGAGTCGTTCAGTGTGGGAAACAGGAACAGATCACCTACGTCTTGTGAAAACGTTTCAGATCCAAGTCGTTTTTCGGAAAATTCTTCCGAGCGTGACGATCGTGACGCCAGTGAGATATCCGAGGCCAAAGAGAAACTGACTTGGCATTACCGCCCTAAGAGCCCCACCCCGCAAAATCTGCCCGAAATACATTTCCAGTCATTCGATGACAACAAAGGCGACGAGAAGTACTCCGAAGACTTCTTAAGGTTAATATCCATTGTTTGGACCGAGCACGTATCATGCGTAGTGTTTGCACCCCGTTCAGCCGTCACCTAGCCCACCCCGCACGAGTAGACACAGCTACTTCCATTCATGGGTCCGACTGTACAGTAAACCAACTCATATATTGTAAATTTGTTTAAGATCACTTGACGGAATAAAGTTCCGACCGTTGCAACGAAGCGACCCGAGTGGCAGGCGCAGGAGTTTCAAAAAGCGTCACTCGTCGTCGTCGACCTCGTCGCGCGAGTCCCGCGCCTCGCGCGAGGAGGAACTAAAGCTGTTCACTTCGCTCGAGGAGGCCGAGTTCGAGCGCGCGAACCAAGAGCGCGCGAAGGATTTCGGCAGCGCGCCTAATCTAGCCGCCCGTTCTTATTCCAGAAGTCGGTCACGGGAGCACTCTAAGGAGCGAAGGGCCGACTGGAGCGCTGACGCCTCCGTAGACAGTTTGCCGGAGGAGCCAGCGCCGACCAAGCCGAAGCTCGGGGACCTGCCCAAACTGGGCTCGTTCGAGAAGGAGGAGAAAGTGAATGAGGTAAACGAGGAAGAGGAGGATGATGTAGACTTCTGGGGTAACTCCGGGGATTAGAGGACTAACGCCGCACGATGTAACGAGCTTCGATGAGCATGACTGAATTTGGAAATATTAAACTTTATGATTCCCCTTTGTGTGTTTTTCTTTACCATTGTCAATTGGGTCCCTTCAGAGCAAAATATACAATGCGCAAAATGTACACTACGCATGAAATTTAACAACCAGTAAAATGAACAAAACGCGTAATGTAGTGGAGCGGGAAAAAAGCACAATTTGCGCTCGCAAAGGGTAAAATACAATTTGTACTTTTTGCGAATGTAAATTGTGCTTTTAGCAGGTTCCGCTTATTTTACCTTTATGCACTGTGCATATTTAGCGTGTTGTACAATTTACCGGTTGTTACATTTTGCGCGTAGTGTACATTTTGCGTATTATATATTTTGCTCTGAAGGGAGTTCGGTCGGTCTAAAATAGACGATGCTCAATACTATTTAAGGTCGCTTTTAGATCGACGCTATTGACATTAGAACCCTTTTGAACAGGATCCAATGTGTAAGCTTTAATGTTTGGCTTCTTAGACACCACAGACGCCACGGGCAGTCCAGAAGTACTGTAGGGGCCGTACCTTAGAGCCTACACTTTATCTATTTGATCGATTGCTTCTTATCTATCTATATGTATCCTCGGACTTCAGAAATTATTCATATATGGATTTACAAATACAAATACAACAAATAATTTATTTGTCAAACATAGCTTAAAAAGATGGTACAATGATCATAGACTTGTATCACTATGCTGCGCCCAAGGGCATACAAATATGGATATTCAATCATGCACTAAATTAATATACAGTCTAAAAAGCTGTTTTAAACTATAAAGATAAAGATAAAAGATATTTTTTGTTTGTACAACATAAGTGCTTATATACAATTATTAAATTGAATATTTAAATTAACAAAAAGGAAAAAACTATTATTAAATTTATACAAGTTCAAAAAAAATCATTAATTCAAGTACATACAATTTTCCATTGGTTAATTAATTTGTAATTAATAATTGGTAGTTATTAATTGTTATTTTAATATAATAATAGTAGTACGATTTTTTTTAAGTTATATCTAGTCAGAACTCTCAAGTAGGAATTCATTAACAGACCTTGCCTTTTCGGTTAAAAAGTCTTCCAAAGCTTCTTTTTTGAAACTAGGTAATGAATTTCAACTACAACATAACACTTGCAAGGCCTATCGAAGAATGGCTCCCTAGACCGTGATTTGCCGCTATTTTATTGAAATTCTAGAAGAGACTAATTCAAATTTACGAATCAGCAACACGACCTCGGAGGCCAGTGTCTACAGCACACAGATTGGTAGGGTTAGAGGAACTATGTCCTCGATATCATAAGGACCGATATGACCTTCAAGCTTTCAAAAAAAGAGCGTACTCCTACCTAAAAGGCCGGCAACGCACTTGTGACTCTTTTGGTGTCGCAGGTGTCCATGGGCGACGGTAATCGTTTACCATCAGGCGATCCGTCTGCTCGTTTGCCCCCTATATCATAAAAAAAAAAAAAAAAAAAAAATAACAGTTGGCGGGTGCCTAAAATAACCGGCGCAGGGCGGACCTCGACCCAGTTGCGCCCGCGCAGTTGCCGCTGTAATGTCACGTATGAGTCGCAAAAACCTGTAACCAAAGATGATGCTTAAGCAAAGATTATCTAAATACTTATGGTGTTTAATGATGGCCAGAGCCGGTGAAATGTGGTTTTGAAGTAAGGGAGAGGTGGCATTTTCATCAAATTTAGGAAGTTTCCTTTATAGAAAGCGTTTATTTAAACTATTTAAATTAAATACAATAATTGTCATTAATCAATTCTTAGTTTTTAGGGTTCCGTACCCAAATGGTAAAAACGGGACAATATTACTGAGGCTCCGCTGTCCGTCCGTCTGTCCGTCTGTCACCAGGCAGCATCTCATGAACTGTGATATACGAGTAGATAGTTGAAATTTTCGCAGATGATGTATTTCGGTTGCCGCTATAACAAAAAAATACTAAAAAACAATAAAATAAATATTTAAGGGGGCTCCCTACAAGAAACGTGATTTTTTTGCTTAAGAGGCCGATCAAATCAGTAGGCTACCATTGGCTTTTTCAGCTCAATTCAGTACCTACTGTCAAAATGTCATCATCATCATCATTTCAGCCGAAAGACGTCCACTGCTGAACATAGGCCTCCCCCAAGGCTCGCCTAACAGGTCGGTCCCGTGCCATCCGCATCCAAAGCGATCCCGCAACCTTAATCAGGTCGTCGCTCCATCTTGTTGGAGGCCTACGTACACCGCGTCTTCGAGAACCTTTTTTGCCCCATCGGCCATCAGTTAGTTCGACGAGCGATGTGCCCTGCCCACTGCCACTTGAGTCTAACGATTCTTCAAGCTATGTCGGCGACTTTAGTTCTTGCGTAGATTTCATCATTTCTAATGCGATCCCGCAGAGAAACTCCGAGCATAGCCCTCTCCATCGCCCTCTGAGTGACTTTGAGCTCTCTTATGAGGCCTATCGTTAGCGGCCACGTCTCAGTGCCATAAGTTATCACAATCAACACACTGGTCAAAATGCATGGAACTGTAAATCTAGATTGTTTCCTTCAAGATGGCCTAAGTAAGCGATTCTACAATGATCCAAGTCCGGATTCCACCCATGTCCTGCTTGAGAGACTATTAACCTCAAGACTGCCAGTGCTTCTATTAAGTTGGCTTAAAGCTGCAATACTTGGGGGACTGTCAAATACAGACTTGAATAACTTGAATGGAAATTAATTGTCAAAAAAGTATACAAAAGAAGAAAGAAAACTCCCTACTCAGATCCCCGTAATTTGGGGGATTATCGTTTCGAATTGCCGGTTTCAATAAGTTCTAACGAAGCATTTCATGGCTTTCAAAGTGAAGTCAAGCTTCATTTGGGAAAAATAAATTTAGATTTAGACGACCAGATGGCCTAGTAGGTAGAAAACCTGCCTACGAAGCTTGAGGTCCCGGGTTCGATTCCCGCGTCGGGGTAGATGTTTGTATGAATAATAATACGAATATTTGTTCTCGGGTCTTGGGTGTTTAATATGTATTTAAGTATGTATCTATCTATACAAGTATGTTTATCCGTTGCCTAAGTTGCCTTGTACCCATAACACAATCTATGCTTAGCTTACTTTGGGACTAGGTCAATTGGTGTGAATCGTCCTGTGATATTTTTTTTTATTTATTTTATTTTAGATAAAAGTCTGCAGAAATGTTGTTCAAATCTAAACTAATTTATAAAAATCCGGTTAAGTGCGATTCGAACTTGTCGGAATAGTCCAGTAAAAAAATTATCTAGTTAAAAACGTTGAATTAAACACGTTTCATATACTATGACGGCGCCCTGTACCTCTACCATGAGTTTACACTAGTACCACTACCATGAGTTTACAGTGACCGTACTCGATAGCGAACCGTCACTGTAAACTCATGGTAGTGGTATAGTTTACGTGTCCGTACTCGCTAGCGACGGCGTAAATTATTTGTATGGAGAATTGTATAGCGCCTCTAGCGGTCACTTACGGAAGTACAATTCTCCATACAAATCATTTACGCCGTCGCTAGCGTGTACGGTCACTGTAAACTAGTGTAAACTCATGGTAGAGGTACTGTAAGGCCCTACCGAGCTTTTGGCGCTAATCGATTTTAGGTATCCTATGCACTCGTGTATGTGTGCGTGAGAGCGGCTAGAATCAAAGCCCTGCGTAAGCGCAACCGACACAAGTTCCCTGTCTGATGGCCGAAGGATAACTAACGCAAGTGACTATCGGACATGGGGGAAGCGCAATGGCTCAAGATAGGTTGGTTAGACTGCGCGAGTATTTAGGTATTTTCATCGTATTACCAAGTATTACTAAAACAAATACTTATATATTTTAAAAATGTAGCAACACTTACGCCCTAGAAAACATCCTGTTTTATTAATATTCAAAAAGTAATGACCTGCCGTGCAGTATTTACGTCGTACCTACTACGAATTTATTTTATTTTTTAGAGACGACTTTGGATTATTTTCAATCGAGCGAACTACAAGTAGGTAGGTAGGTAATCGTGTTTCGATAAACACTGGTCATTAGAGTGAATCCTCAAATATCTTACGCATGAATTTCAGAACTAAAGCTTTGCTAGTAATGATACAACAAGGGATTAAATGAATGCAATAAATGCGCCAAAAGCTCGGTAGGGCCTTAATTTTTAACTTTTTTTTTTAGTATTTGTTATTATAGCGGCCTGTATTAAGTTCAAGAGACAGACTAACTATACCAAGGACATGATCTTACATTACCACAAAGAAACCCACACCAACGTGGATACGAAGTTACTATGATCTATGTTTGTATTTACTTTGGCGAATTTCAATGAAGAAACACAACTCCCCTCGCCGCAGAATCCGGTGGTAAAGCTATTGTTGAATTAAACAATACGACTAAACCACAAGTCGGTGTTACTTTCGGACGAACAAAAACCATGTTATTATTAGGTATGTTATCGCTATCCCGCGGGAACTATCCGATTTTCCAGATTAAACTATCCTATGTCCTTCCCGGGATCTCAAACTATCTCCATACCAAATCTTCTTTTCTCTTTTCTCTGTATATATAAAAGGCAACCGTTACTGACTGATCGATCATCTATCAACGCGTAGCTCAAACCACTGAACGGATTGTGCTGATAGCTATTGTTACGTTAGCATCCGCTAAGAAGGGATTTTTGAAATTCTCACGGAATAGCGAATAAAATGGGGTTTATATTTTCGCTTCAAAGTGGGCCTATCTCCGTAACTATTATTAGTGACTTACAATTTCGCATAAAAATCCCACGGGATTACGAAAACATGGGATTTATATATTTAATTCAATGGGACCCTGTCTCAGTAACTATTCCTTTAGGTAGGAGCGTAGAGGTGCAGTAAACATTCATTTTGGGAAATTCCCCGCGGGATATAGATCGGGAGTTGATCATAAATTGAATATGTGGCGGACGAAGTCGTGGGATAAAGCTGATTTCATGTAATCGGTTCAACGGTTTAAGCGTGAAGAGGTAGCAGATAGACAGACACATTTTCGCACTAACAAAATTAGTATGCATAGGGTTGGCGGCATCTACCCTAACCTGGTTGGCAATAAAACTGGCCAAACCGATTGATAACCAAGAAAAAAAAATTACATTCGAAAGTAATTATCTATGACCTAAATACCTTGAAGTGGTCCGCTAGAGACGTGAAGTCTCAATTGCCACGGCACCAGCGTGTAGCTGAGGCTATAAATCAGTATATACGCCCCTTTCTATTCTATTTTCATTGCTGGAGCGTTCGCGGATATATTTAGTCCGGCTAATGTTGCCGAGCCGACTCAATAGGTGAGGTAAACATAGCCGTGTGAATAATTGGATTGGTTTTGCACGCGACTTTGCGCGTGTTGCTGGAAAATTAACTCGTTATTGTAAGCTAGCGACAAGGCTTGTCACCTGAAAAAAAGATAGTGCGTGGAGTCCCTCCGCGCGGAAGAAGTGAAACTTCATAATAAAAAAAAATTAAATACCAGGCGGTCACCCATCCAAGTACTGACCGCGCCCGACGTTGCTTAACCTCGGTGATCGGACGAGAACCGGAGTTTTTGTCAAATATCTTGAAAACGGTGCATCCTGCGGTAAAATCAATGAAATTTTGAAACCCCCGCACCCACCCCTCACCCCCCCCCTCACCTCAACCCCCCCTCGCAAACTTGTCGTAAAGGTCAACTTGCGTTGTTTAACGCAACGTTTATTGGAAATCGCATTAGAAGTTTCACTTCAAAAAATATCTAACTAAACTAACCAGTGGTTACCCAAAGTTAAATTTAATAGAATCTGACAATGTCTTAATACACTATGTTTTATTTATTTTCTGAAAAATGATACGTAAACTCGCCATTACATCATTAAAAAGTCACCGTTAATAATACCGGACACAATCAAAAGTCTCCGGTAAGTAAGTACAGAGGTTTTGAATTCGGAATGAAAAACCGGCCAAGTACGAGTTGGACTCGCCCACCGAGGGTTCCGTACAAATTTTTAGGTAATACGTCAAAATATATCGCCGTAACTATAACAATCCAGTGTTAGTAGAACCCTGCTTCTAAGTAAAATGTACGCAGTGTGAGATCATTTTATATTGGTTAGTCAGGACCTCCTTAATATTTAATATAATTTGTATTTTTATTATTTTTAAGTTGTACCGGCCACAGTGGCGGTGTATCGGTGAAAATTTCAAGTGTCTTTTTAACGTCATTATTTATATCGAGTCGAGATCTTTAGATCGAGTTATAAACGCTGAAAACAACACGTTTCTTGTATCATGACCCCCTTTATTTAGCGCACGGCCCGCGCTTCGGTCTGTGGAAGCTATAAATGTTAGTTATTTTCATTTTTATTTATTTATTTTTTTCTTTTATGTCAGTGTAATATTTGTTTGTGTGGCCTTCCGTGATTTTACTATACTGTGGCCCGGCGGAAGACCAGTGCTGGTTTTTTAACCAGCGACATGCTGAGTCGGGACCCTTTGTAGCGACATCAACATGTCTACCTATGTCTATGTTTGTATTTTTAGTTTTAGCCTGTGTACGTGTTATTGTTGCTATAAATAAATGTTTTTCTTCTTCTTCTTCCTTCTTTCTTTAATTTTTAACTTTATTTTATAAAATGTACTAAGAAATCATAAGAGAAATCTTAGTAGCCAAATCAATTTTTTTTTTTTATTAGGGGACAATCTTACACAAATCGACCTAGTCCCAAACTAAGCAAAGCTTGTACTATGGGTACTAGACGACGATAAACATACTTATATAGATAAATAAATACTTAAATACATAGAAAACATCCATAACTCAGGAACAAATATTCGTGCTCATCACACAAATAAATGCCCTTACCGGGATTTGAACCCAGGACCTCTTGCTTCGTAGGCAGGGTCACTGCCAACTAGGCTAAAGCGGTCGTTAAAAGTAGCGGCGATACGCACAAATTAAAATAATGATTTCGTACACTCGCTCACGTTTATTTTAAAAGATTACGCCGGGTGTAGAGAAGTTATAAATGTCAGCCATTTAATAGATAACAATAAGTATAGTCTTTGCACACGTTACTCTACTCCAAGCGTTTATTGGGGCAGCAGCCGTGACAGTGTGTTTACTACGAAACTTTGTAATTACTTTAATTTGGATGTAGAGGCGGGGCTAGGCGCAGGAGATGCCGGCCAACTACGGCCTCGTGGTCTGAGGAGCTTTGCGCCTCGAAAATTTCTCGCTTTTTGCTGATTTAAATATCCATCATCTAATAACATCTTATATATTATCTAAATATTCATGTAGTCTTATGTAGGTATTAGTGTTTAGTACTTATATAGCGATCCGAGTGTCCCCAACGGTGCTGCCTAAAAATCAGCGGTGGGGTGCTATATAAACACCTCAGCATTATGCTGAGCCAGTGTCCGATTTGCAATCGCAATGACACAAAGTCTTTATTTTTCATGCTATCTGTTTGTAATAATATTTATGTGCCTTGTGGTGTTTTAAATAAATGTATTTTCTAATGTGAAATATATCTTGCCCACACCAAATTTAGTTCCTTCCCTTATCAGTTTGGACAAGTTTAAAAGAATAGGGAGCAACTTCGACCAACAATACATCTTACATGTCTGGCCTATATACTTACATCAATGGGCACAGCCTCTCAAAATGTCTACCCGGACCCAAAGTGGATCGGAAACTTCACATACACCACAGAATTGCTTCACGGGGATGCGCAGTAGATTTCTTCACGCTTTTCTTCGCCGAAAATCTTATGCTAAAATTACAAATGTAATTTCGCATGTAAATTCCAAGAGATTCAGGGGCACGGCCTGGCCTCGAACTCATGATTCCTCCGGTTGAGAGGGCACGGGTCAAACCACTAGGCTATCGTGGCCCTTTTACCACCAACCTAACGAAATTAAGTATACCTAACTTCGTCTTTTATCCTTTATATTACAACGCAAATCGATATTTCACTAAGTTGGTCAATAGCAAAATGTAATCTTTTTTGGACAATATTTTTGAGCAATTAACTCGAGCGGCGATTCGCTACCTCCTGATTGAGCAGGAAAAATTATCTTAAGGTTAGCTATCGGGTAATATGCCTTTGTAGGTACGTAGTAGGAGTTGTACCGTAACAAGCGAACTAGTTAAGCCAAAATGAGACTCAGTTTGAAAGCGTGCTTAATATTAATTAATCTGCGATTTTGTCGCCTCTGGTTGACAAATAAAGTACTAACAATCTAAAAGAATGTAAACGAGGAGGCAAAACTCCTGTTAAATCATAGCCCAAAAATTGGTACTTAATACAATAAGTCCACAACTAATAATTTTACGTGTATGCGTTGAAAATGCAAAGGCTATTTGATACTACCATCAAATCAAAAATCAATACTCTTTATGAATAAAATAAATAAATGTTACGGGACAACTGACACCTACCTGACCTACTCACAAAGTAAGCAAAGCTTGTGTTACGGATTCTAGGCAACGGATATACATGCTTAAATTAGTAAATACGTACTAAAACACATACTAGACACCCAAGACTCGAGAACTAACATTCATATTTTGCATGCAAATATCTGCCTCGATCGTGGATTCTAGTTGTACTTTGAAAACCTGGCTTGAGACTCGGCCATTTTATTTACATTCTCGCCTTTCAATTGCTTATTTCCCTGCTAGATTATAATGTGACCTCTCTTTCTGGTAATATGAAGCGTGTTACACCCACTCATTGTTTAATACCATCAGCACATCTTCCGAGAAAATCGCCAGAAAACGAGCGTCTATTCATACAATCCACGATTTCCGACAAACGGAAACTGGTCAATGGAAAACTGACATTATTTTCCTCCCGCGCATTATTTTCGTTGTGAAAATTCATTGAAGTGATATGTTTATGTGAGTTTTATTGACGACTTCATAGTTCGAAGGGAAGCCCAGGTGGTTCACGTCTAAAAGCACCGACGTAGGGACCGAGCGGTAATGAAATTATGACGTCTTGCGTTGTGATGATTTCGTAGCTACTTTTCGGCGGATGCTACACGCTCGATATTTATCGTGATATTTGGATCGTAGATTTCTAGAAATCCAGCGATCCGTATCACGATACGTGACACGCCTATTACTACACACTCGATAAACATCGTGATTCTGGATTACGATCCAAATATCACGATAAATATCGAGCGTGTAGCATCCGCCTTCAAAATGTATTTAGAACTACTCCGAAGTCTGACAAGAAGTCATTTAGTCACCGCAGCTTTTCAAGGCAAATACTTTTGTCACTAACAAAAATAAGCCGGCAACAGATCAGTGATTCTCCTTGGATTGTTGATATTTATGGGCGGTGATCATTACCAATCAGAAATTTTCACGCTTGCTCGCATGCCTCCCTCTTGTAATAAAAAAAGTTATTCTTGTCGTTGTAGCTTGATGGATTCCTACGAAATAATAGCTAAGTAATAGCTAGTATGTGACTGTAATCAAATCTTACAAGTTTTTGACCCACTTCAAGTAGTCGTACTGAATTAGTTCTGGTATCATACACCTACAAAGCAGTTCAATGGTGTGTGAAATCACAATCCGCAAAAGACTTACGTGGGAACTAGGCTTGCTCCCAGCAGTGGGATATATAGGCTGGAGTTGTCTAATCTGGCACAGAAATCTCATGCAAAGGCCTGGGCTGTGGTTACCCTTGGTTGTTTTAACTCTACAAAATTTTATCGTGTTGACATACGTAGGCAACGCCACGGGCGTGTGCTAGTGTAAAAATAAAATGAATGAGACCTAGACCTTGCGCCGCGACATCGACCGAATGAAGGCTGCGCCTGCGTCGATGTGTTAGTAAACACGCGTGCGCCTAGCACACATACACGCAGGCATTCTATTCTACACTGTGTTTTTTTGTTTTCCGTTAACTTTAAGGGTCAAATAGAGTTAATTTCTCGAAGAAACTAGTGTCTTAAATCTTACTATTTTTGAGATATTCAGTAATTAAATTTATGGGCCGAACCTGTGTAAAAGGTCCTTTATTACTATCTACCACTAAGCTATGAGGTGTTGGCATGTGCTGTCATGGACGAAATTTAAACTTTTTCATAATTGACACTAAGGTCTAAGGGATCTTTTGCACTGTAATATTGAATTATGTATTATATATGAAAAAATTTTTTTTTTCGATTTTAACAAAAAAAAACAATATACCAGGTAGTTTCTGTTAATGTACCGAGCAAAGTGTCGAATTTAACGGAAATAAAAAAAAAAACACTGTGTATACCTACCATCTTCGATCGACAATCTTCGTTTGGATGCCATCAAGTTTCTGGTCGTTGGTTTATCGGCGCTTTGAAAGGCGATATTCAAATTGGTCTACCAGGCCTAATTCCTTTTTCTGTTTCTTTTTGAGTTTGGTACAAACAGGCGCGAATGTACTTAACTTAAGATGTCCCAGTTTTAAATGATAAACATTTTTTATTTCGAACTCGCCTGCGCTCACTGCCTCTGTTGCAGAACTCCGGATCCCGTAGCAATTTCTAAAAACCAGTCTTTTCATCATAAAAATAATCTTCATCTAATATTTTAGGATTCTAGGACAAAGTGTTTGTGCTGGACCTTGATGATTCAATCAGTCCAGACTTTTCCTTTTATATGAAAGGCTTTTATTTAGCGTCACCTCGTATATTCGTTGCCGCATATTGTTTTAAGTTCATAACTTTTAAGTGACAGGATTTTAATTTCAAGTTACAAGCATATTATCCTAATAATGAATGGAAGTCTTCTAGGAATCAGTTTATAACGAATAAAAGTTCAAATTATCGTTAAAAAGTTTTATGGATTTTTCGGATTGAGACAACTGTCTCTATAATGAGAATTGTGCCTGTGAGAAACTGTAATTTTATAAGTTTTATCTTCAATTTTTCCCCCGCGTTTCTATTTTAGCGTCAAATTCCAGAATAGTGAGGAAAAACTGCCAAGACATTAAACTATTCAAATGCGTGTATCTATTAGTTTTACTATCATAAAAGTTTATTATGTGAAGAGGAACACGTGGTTTTTATCGAAAAACTTTTGTTACGTCGTTATCGGACCTATTTGTAACATTTTCGCGAACTTAACAGCCTTGAAGAGAAAATGTTATTTGTTTCAGTTCTCGAATGCGTAGCAACACTACAGAAGTTTTAATAGTATATTTTCACTAAAAGTAGTTTTTTCAGTTCATTTCAGGTCATGATGACATAGGACACTTTAACGGGCTATATCTCCATCATTTGGGTCATACACCGCATAAGAAACAAAAGTTGTCTATCCTGTGGACATAAAATTAGCGACTCCAAGTCAGCAAACTTAAGATATTATTTAAATGGGCCGAAAGTTGGCCAGGCGTCCGACACGCCGATGTACACTTGACTAAAAAATATTGACTACTAGCGACCCGCCCCGGCTTCGCACGGGTGCAACTATGCATGCATTATAATTTATAACATATAAACTTTCCTCTTGAATCACTCTATATATTAAAAAAACCGCATCAAAATCCGTTGCGTAGTTAGTTTTAGCATACTTACATAGTGACAGACAGAGGGAAGCTACTTTGTTTTATACTATGTAGTGATAGTGATAGACCCTTAGCTTTACTCTATACTCGTATACCATTAACTTTTGCCATTTCCACTGGAGACACGCGAACAGATAAATGTTTATGACCCATTTTTTGTTTGATTGACAAAAAGTTATTTTTTTTAGAAATCCTACTATTTTCCTATTCTTTGATAGGTACGTGAGTTATACGATGTAATGCATTAATAATAAATAATTATTATTATTGTAGCATTGTGCCGAAGAATTATTAGGTATTTTTGACAACCAGCTAGACTCATTTTAAGAGCTTGTCCATACAAATACGCCTCACTTAACGCCCATCTGTCGTTTGACGGTAAACAATATTGTCGTAGCAGAGTGCCAACGACTGACACAGCTAAATCAAGTGACGGCCATTTTAGAATAATACGTCATGTTGAAATGACGAACTGCTGTTTTTAGGGATAGGAATAGAAAGAGGAATATCGCAAATAAATTGGATGGGTGCAGTTAAAATACGACTTGTATTTGTCGTCCCGAAATGTATGACAATAATAATAAGTAAATCATGAGACGATGGACACTAATTGACCTAGTATTATAAACATACTTATAATATAGATAAATAGATAAATTAAACACACACTCGAACAAAACCATTCGTATTTTTGTCATTTATTCCCGATCGACAAAACCGCATCCATCGGACTACCAGATGGTTATCTGGTTAGAGAATGAGACTGGATCATACAAAGCGTAAGAAACCAAAATTGTCTGTCCTGTGAACATAAAATTAGCGACACCGAGTCAGAAAACGTAAGATTTACGATCTAAGTTCCATCGTCACCATCTCGAAGAATGGCAGTCTACCACTGTACGTTTTCTTCGGCACTTCCAGCCACGTACGGTATTACTGTGGAACCAGCTACCGGCAGCAGTGTTTCCAGACAACTATGACATCGGGGCTTTTAAGAAAAGGGTTTATAGTTCCTTTAAAGGCCGGCAAAAGATTGGTGACTGTCTTTGAGTTGTAGATATTTGTGGGCGGTGGTGATCATTTTCCATCAGATGACCCGCTTGCTCGGTTGCCTTAAATTCTCTCATAATAAAAAAATATAAATAAAAAGGGCCGAAAGCTGGCAAGGCGTCGCGTTACACACGCCGATGAAGACCTTGACTAAAAATTATTGGCTATAGACCCTTAACTTTTGCCATCTCCACAGGATACACGCGAACAGAAAAATGTGTAGCTATGACCCGACTACATAGCTCTTATTATTTTTGGTATAAGAACATATTTTCAATGACAGTCAGACATACAGTCGGGATACTCCACAACAACAGTTTGTAGAGTTCGCAAGTAATTCCATTCATTCTTTTCCCACACCTACGTATTCGTGAGGAATGTCTATAGGAGCATCTGGTCTACCTCAGTTCAGAAGTTTGTTTATTTGTCTACTTAGTTGCTATTTGCACTCTTGCATCCGTTATGTTGCTGTTACGTAAGAGCTTTTGCGGGAACTTCAAAGCTCCATATCGTCGGGGATAGTGCAATACGGCGTAATTAGCACTGGTAAATACTGCGTATCTGCACAACACCCATAGGGAAAATCCGCGTAACTGGCATTGGTTAATACCGCGTATCTAACAAATGTAGCCAAATTAAGATTTCCTTCTTCATTTGGCTACACCAAATTGTATTATTTGACCACTGAAAAAAAGAAGTTAATATATTAGAAACGCTATTAACAAATCTAACACTGGAATACTGGATCGCTAAAATCGTACATAAATCATGATTGATTGTCCAGAAATATCACTGAAACTCGGTCAGACGATAATGCATTAGGCTTGAAGCAGCGCTAAATAAATCTATTGTAATAAGTACCATCTAATGGAAAAACTTGAAAATATATTTGTTAGCTAAATATGACTTTATTTTATGTACCACTTGGGTTTTCCCTTCAGCCGAATAAAATAGCAACATTTGACGTTAATTAGTTTCACTTTATGAAAATCAAAAATTAAATACCGTTTACTTTGCAAATAAGAAAGTTTCATTTTTCAAATATTTTTTTTGGAAATTCCTATGGGAATTTATTCAAACTGTATTTTTATAACAAATCAATGTTTTACAACAAACAGTATAGCATCTATAGGAAACTATTAAGAAAACCCCGAGAAAATCTGCAAGACGGAAGCTCAATAATAATTCAAAATGACCTAAATATCGAAAATGATGCTATCAGTTGGAGTTTGAAGCAGTTTCGAGTGCTCTGACGCGCGAATATCATAAAACTGACACAGTTTCAGATTCGACGGCACTGAAATAAACCATACAAGCATAGTGAATTAGACTGCATTGTCAGATTGTCTATGTAACTGATACATCGGTGTGACCAGCCGACCTATATATATTTGGCTTAAAATTAAGCTAAGGTTTGATTAAAATTTACCCACCTTTTTAAAAGCGTCTAAGACCCGCCATACGCTCTAAATATGGAATGCAATATTTATTTTGAAAATTAACATCGTTAAAGACCTAATAAGACGTAGGTAGTTATTAGTCGACTGACAAATTTTATTTACTACCCTAAGATTCAATATCGTTTATACAGCCTTAAACATCCTTCTCTTATGCTGGAGCCACACTAGCGGCTAACGTCAATGCCCATTAGCGCGATAATTATCGCGTTGTCAAATTTTGACAAATTATTGCCAAATTATCGCGATAAGTCGTGGCTACACCTACGGTTAACGTCCATTATCGCGACAATTAATGACATTTCTCGTTAGTGTGGCCCCAGCATTAGAAATCAATGCGACAGCCTTGTTTTTTCATGTATGCTCTGTCATTAAAACGAGGACAGTACGTATACTGTTTTGACTTTACGAGATAGGCAATCTGGAATATTTCAGAAACTTGTTAGAAAAGTTTGGACCGTATCGAAATTTTCACCGAAATTTTTCGTTCAGAATGAAATCGCTCCTTTGACGCGGTACTCTGTGAACAACGACCAATGTGTGATAATATCTGTAAACCTCAATTTAAAACTTTCACAGACAAGTTCAGTCAAACTTGCCTAGTTTTCTGCTCCAATGTTTCGGACTAGTTTTATCCTACAGTTTCGCTCCCGTGGAAAAATGTAAAATGGTCCTTTATCCCGCTACGACTACCTCTTGATGTAACTCTATGATTCTCAAAGAATACTCGTATATCTGCCAAATATAAAGCCCTCTAGTTCCAATGCTTTAGGCCGCCATGCGTTGTCTTTTATAAGTGTAAAAAGAAAGGTTAATTTTAAAACACTTTGTATAGATGTAGGTAGGAATCTCAAGTTGGTCCAAGTTGCACGTCAGATCGCTGCCAAAGCAAGATTCTGGTTTCGGGTGAATTACGTCGGAAAGCAGACGAGCCTCGGGTCGCGTCGCACGGAGCCGCCCGCGCACCTGCCCTCTCCGTCACTCTTCCAAATTTAAATCCCAAACTCCCCCCACCGACGACGCTAAACATTCTGGAATTATTCCCGCTATCCTATACCGGTGCTCGCCATTCGAATTCGGGTCGCGAACGCGTCGTACCGCTTTTTGTAATCAGGCAGACCGACTGCTGCCATGGCCGACGTAGACGTTCAAGTCCAGTACACCACGACCGAGAGGAAGACCAGGAAGGTCAAGAAATCCTCGAAGCGTAGGGAATCTAAGGATGGCGAGGTCACCGTCACGGAAGTGGAGCAGACCAACACCACAACCACCAACGACGATGGGTATGTGTGCGGTGGCCAACCCCCTTGACCCCAGTGACACAGTGTGTGAGCCAAGTGTCCATTACCGTGCTCGACCTTTAGTGACATGTACTGCGATGTTTACATACGTAGGTTCGCATTTGGCCACCCGCACATACCCGACCTAATTTAAGGTATTTATAGGCATATAAATATTAATGCTAACACTCAAATTTGAGAAACATGATACGTCAAACAATGTTAACCTAAATAGCGCACGGATAGCGCAGCTAAATCTCATAAGACCACACGAATAGGTCAAAGTCACGGAACCAGACTAACGCAACCTCCAACTAAGTCTATAATCCCTCTACGCATCTGACCTAGCATCTCGCCAACTACGTTAATCGTTTTAAAATCGCCGCCAACTTCTATATTCGATCGATAATTTTGACCTGGCTGAATTCACAATTAAGAATGAAACGTAAATGACATCTTCCATTCTTTTGCTTCATGTTTTTGTTACCTCCTCCTCAAAGGTTTCTTCTCTTGTCCGCAGCTAATTTTCAGCGGCGAGTACACCAAGGCGATGAACAAGGACTGGCACAGCGGTCACTTCTGCTGCTGGCAGTGCGACGAGTCGCTGACCGGCCAGCGGTATGTGCTCCGCGACGAGCATCCCTACTGCATCAAGTGCTACGAAAGCGTCTTCGCCAACGGCTGCGAAGAATGCAACAAGACCATCGGCATCGACTCTAAGGTACCTGAAAACAACTCATCTTTGATCCTTTTCACAGGCAGGAGCATAGTATTTTCTTCTTTTCACGTTTTCGTTATCATTTACTTACCGTTACATCTGATGCACACGACACGACACGACAGACAGCACTATAGTGATAAAAGCGCTTTTTTTGATGATCTTATTACTCTAGAGAACTATTATATTATACAGTATTTACTCTCGCTTTCTCTTCCACTCATAAGTAATATGTACAGTATACAATATCAAGATATGAACGCTGGATCTAATTACCTCAAGGTAATCAATAACTTGATCGTTTACTACTTTATTTACTTCTCTAAAAGCCAATTTTAGTTATATAGGTCTCTGTGATCGTGAGGCAACAGCAATGCATCTATTAAACAGTTTAATAGCTTCAGAAATAGATTAGCATTGTGTTAAGACAGAAACATCTTGGAATTGGCTCGGGGCGTTTGCGATAAATGGCACGATGTTCTTTTGGAAGAATGCAAACAAGTTTAAGAGATAAATTGTCATTGATAAGTGTAATTGAATTCAATTACTTTGTCCAAAAGAGCGTGAAGCTTTTAACCTCAATTTAAAGACTATACATCGGATTCAATTGTCAAATGCTTTCAACATTACGTGTTTACCTTACGATAACAGTTAGTGAGACATTTTGTTGCTTTGACCTATTTATTTAACAACATCTGTAGCATTCCAGTCCCATGCAGTTTGACGTCATTCATTTATTCTTCGGCTAGTATTTCACTTAAAAGAAAACTGTTCAGTGGCAATCCTTATACACTTTTCATGAATGTATAATGCATAGGCACGTCGATGTTTAAGTAGCAGAAATCAAACACGACACATATTTCTAAAAGTATTTTAAATTTTTCGGGGTGATACCCAAACATTGCATAGAACTATTTTTAAAAAGTGCTATTGACCCCTCCCTACAATATCTAAAATATTTATTCCGACTCTAAAACAAAGTCAAAAGTGCTAACCGCAATTCGTTTAACAATATAACAATGCTGAAAAAATTGATGTGTAACTTTTTCTGCTGTTTTATCTCTCACACTACAATGACTGCAGCTTTATATCCAGTAGCTTAAAACCCTATGAAATTTAGATAGAACTCTCTAACCGGCTGAGAAGCTTTAATCCTTCATGTCATTTGCCACGCATTCCATACTTTCATAATTTAGCAAAACATGTCCTTAATAATACCTGGGATAGCTCAGCAAGGTGATTCATAATGAAACAAATATTCCTTGCATTCTGTACCCTTGTTAAGCTCTATAACATTTTGTTGCCTGTTTAACCGATAGCCAAGCTTCCTACTAGACCATGTTCACCTTTATAAATTGCTATGATTTTGTAACGGGATAGTTCTGCAAAATGATCTACGATTAAACATGTGTCCGCGCAATTCATCACTATTATTAAGCCCGAACATACTTAGTTGTCACTTTAGTCTCGCTTTAGTACACTAACCTTTAAATATCATAACAATAAACATAGATTATTACATATAACCAGTTAAATCGCAACCCATTTTATATGTAAAGGTTCGGTTAAAGGTTCGGTTCGCAATCAATATCATTACAACACCGATGATAAGGAAAATCATTTTGAAGTTTGCAGTGGAAATGTTGTATGGTAGGTCATGATTCAATTGATTCGATTGCACCTGTATGTGAACTAGGATAGTCTTACAAAGATACAACTATCCAAGGCATTCAGTAGCTTTGTTACGCCCGATCAAATTTAGTTATGTCACTCCAGCCGGGCGAGATTCCTCGCTCTGCACACGGCCCCACGGCCCGTGCCAAGCCGACGTGGGCTCGCATCGCCAAACACTACACATTTATCTCCACTCCCGACGAATGACTTTTCCTGTCTGACAAACAGCTGCACCTTGTCTTTACCCTATCGCGCTGAGATATTAAATAATAACAAATCACCTGGTTCTCTACATGAGAGACACCACGATTCATACGCAGTCGTAACGCAATTTTAAGAAACAAATGTAGATATATTGTAAGGAGTCTTCGAAGCAGGCCGCCTGTTTGGTATAGATTTTCACTCATTTAAAATATCTGTACTAGTTACTGTCAGAAACTGTGAACTACCTTCCAATATTTGCTTGACCTCATGTAATTTAAGAATTAGATGAAGCTTTTGGCAATGTAGAAACTGAAACATAAGAAATACGTAAACAAGAATCCTATGGCATTGAAGCAGCATCCGAAACAGCAACAGCTGGAAATACCGCCGCAATAAAAGCAAGAGGTTTACGAACAGCAAAATAAATCACGCCAATGTTATTAGATTATTTTGCTGTTTTGTTTTGACTCATACAAATTTGCGAGCGGTGCGAACAAACGAGTGTAGCCGCTATTTCCGAGCTGGATACCGGCGACCTTGGGCTATCGTCGGATTCGTCAGTAATTCTTTCAAGACACATTCGGGATACGCTAAGTATTTCGTAATCGGTAAAAATAAACTTTCATATTTTATTGACATTACGACACGAGTTATAAACGCGCGCCGACTCCGGTCAGGAATAGAACTGGAATGGGGGGCGCTGTATTTTGAAATCTGAACACCGGAGTATTCGTCAACAGCGTCGCGAGATTTATACGAATTCTTCTGGCGTGCTTGTGCCCGTAGAGCGTCGTTAAATATGAAATACAGTGCTACTGGTCTTTTCGCTGATGTAACATAAAGCTCGTTATTTGGTCAGTGAACCTTGATTATTGATGTAAGTAATAGAATTTGTTGCTTTGAACGTTTGTCTTAAAACGGGGATGAATCATGGCTCGAAATAGTTATAGTTATGACGTCTACAAGTCGATGCTCGATTCAATACACGAAGCTAATGTATGCTACGAAATCAATGCAAAATAATTACTTCCTGGGGATAAGAGAATTACTGGTAATCAAAGCGGGAGAAACGACGATGGGGGATAACGAAGCTAGAAATCGTAATGCAATGGTGTTAATTCTGACATCGATCTATTAATGTAAGCACCGGATACTGCTTCATGTAAATTTTTAGTTTGTGTAATAAATATTTTCTTTCTTTTCTTTTTTCTTTGTTTCAAGTACTGCAAATGAGATCGAAGCGCCATTTTAAGATTTTAATGTCATTATCATTAATTAATCTCTTTTCTAGCTTTGGCGCATTTAAATAAATAAACCATGGGACGATTGACACCAATTGACCTAGTCCCAAACTAAGCAAAGCTTGTACTATGGGTACTAGACCTGATAAATATACTTATATAGATAAATACATAATTAAACATCTAAGACTCGAGCACGAACATTCGTGTTTTTCACACAAATAGTTCTCTAACAACTAGGCTATCGTCGTCTATAACCGTACCGTTATTTGAAATTTAAAGTATTTACTAATAGTTTTCATCAAGATTAATTCCGTAGATAAGTCATCGAAATTAGTCAAATGATCAGTTGAGAATAGTTAGATAAAAGATAGCGAAATATAAATTGCATTTTAATACTTTTAAGTAGATGAGGTTTTTATTGGTAAGACGTTCTACTGACGTGAGATTACATGATATTAGAGAGAGGTAAGAAGTTCTACTGACACTGTTAAAAATATAAGTATCTGGATAATAGATGGAATATTACTAAAACCGGTGCTAGTTCCTAATTTATATGAAAGAATAGCCGACAAATTCAAGTAAATCGTTGCCTATCAAAACAAATTTTAATGAATTGATTAAGCTTCGAGTTCATGATTTAAGAGCTCTAAAAATTAATTGCTACAAGACATCCCAAATAAGAGTATGCAGAATGATCCAAAAGTTTGTAATTAATTACTGCCTACAAATTTAGTTTATTTGGTTAATTTTTTGTGTCCTTTTGCTAATTTCTGCGTCTTTCAATACGTTCAAAGATGTTTTGTATGTTTAATTATACCCTGTCTGTCAATGAGTAGTGTGGGAGATCAAAAATATTTCGTAGAATTAAGATTTAATTACGTTTTTCCTTATGTATGCTAATGCCTCATTGTTTATTTGGGATTAATATCGTAACTTCTTCGATATAAAAAAAATGTTTTTGCTATACTTTTTGTACTGTACCTACTTGCATTGTGATCCTATCTAAAACTTACATAGTTACTTAGGTACTTACGAACGAACGAACATTGTAAGATAAAATAAAAGCTTGTAGCAAACATAACCTTTATCTCTCCAAGAATTTGTTGTATGTTTTTGATGAATGCGTAAGCGTAATATTATAGATGACTCTTGTAATTCTAAATTAATGTAGCAATTTCTACATCTCAATTCCGACAAATATTTACATGGATGATTTTCGGCGTCCATTAAAACGTTAGAAAAAGAAAGATTAATTATCCACATTTACTGATAGATAGTATACATGACTATACCATTAGCCTATTTCCATATATCATGGTGGTTATCGTAATTTATTCTGCAAAAACTATGTGAAGTACTTATTTGAAATGTAAATGACTTGAATTTTTTTTAAATAAATGAGTCAGAATTCGACATGTAATATTATACTCGTAATCATCCTGAGATAATTTAAGTTCTGACTAATCATCTTTAACTGATAAACAATGTGATGGTTTACATATAAAAAAACAAATACAGATAATCAATGTATTAATGTATGTATTTATGTAATTTTTATGTAGTTAGTCTATTTATGTTGATATGATATGTATTAGTCTTAAGGTTAACTGGAAGAGATCCCTTTAAGGGATAAAATCGCCTTTGTACATCTGTTTCTCTCGTTAACTGTTAATTTTCATGTTATACGTACAATAAAGAGTTTTACATACATACATACATCATTAAAGCACTCTCTGATTTGATCTGTGTGCTCGAATCTGTGTTGTCTGAAAATAAATAAATTATTATTATTGTTTTTATTATTGATCTAATGCTAGAAAACACATAATTTTCTTTTTAACATTTTTAAAGATCATATATCACCAGCTTGAGCAAATAAAGCTCCTTATTCTGTATCTTTGCCAAAATCGCACATTAGTGTTTCCCTTTCTCAAACTAGTAACAGAAATGACCGCTGATCTATCATTTGGCAGAAGGTGGGCTCATCGTGAACTCCGCCGGTTTATTGCTCTTAAAGGTCCACTTAGCTGATGCATCCTTCTCTTTTTCTCCAGGACCTGTCGTACAAGGATAAGCACTGGCACGAGGCTTGCTTCCTCTGCGCCAAGTGCCGCGTCTCGCTCGTGGACAAGCAGTTCGGCTCCAAGCTCGACAAGATCTACTGCGGCAACTGCTACGACGCGCAGTTCGCCAGCCGGTGCGATGGCTGCGGCGAGGTGTTCCGTGCTGGTGAGTACTCATTACCTTTTAAAAGTGTCAGTGTTCATAACCGTATAAGTAGTTGGGAATTCGGGAATGCTCTCGTGACGTTATCGGGGTTTTCCAGCAGGGTTTCGGTTGTGGGGAATAGAGTGAGCCCAAACATAGACCACTGGGGCATCATAGTTGAGAAATAAGAGCTTATTGTAAATCCTCCCTAGTTACCTATTAATGAAGGAATAAATATCGTTTCGGATGGTTTGAATGCCAAATTTGAAGAAACTTATGTAGGTAGTTTTAAAGTGAAGTAGGTCAATAAATTTCCTTAGGACCTAAACTTGAAGTTTTTGTGAAACGATGTTGTTGCTATGAGGGTAATTATAAAAACGGAGCCAAGCATTTTTAAAACGATAAATGTTTAAACACTGCTTACAAAATAAACAAGAAATGAATGATTGCTAGCAAAAGTCCATATAAGAAATTCCTAGGCGAAATAAAACTTTTCTCGTACATCCGCGCCAAGATCGCGTACCGATACGCCATATAAGGCCCGCCAGTAACGGCTACTCAACAAGGCGCTAAGGCCGGCCATTCAGAGAACCAGCCAATGCCAATGCCACAGCCTCGACCGTTTTACTTTTAAATCCCTCTTTATGGCAAGCTGTATGCGGTCCGATTTTGATTAATTTTAGTGAGTCATATTTCACTGTGTTAAAGTCGATTTGTGTCATGGTGACTGCGTTCTTGGGGATGCATTTTTGAACCAGTTTTTAAAAAGTTATGGGTATTTATTATTTGGAGAATTTAGGCTTCTGGAATGGCATTGGTATGAAAATGTTCTAAATCGTAATTGGATTTCGAACATTTTCATTCCAATGCCATTCCAGAAACCAGTAACTCTGAGGTAACCGCTAAACTCAAGTTATAAATAGTGTCGAAATGTAAAAACTTTTTTTGAAAACTAGACCGTGAAAACGGCCATAAAAGTATATTAGTTACACGTGATAATACTACATTTGGGTACTTTGTCTTTAAAAATAATCACCCAAAAACTCAACAAAAAAGACAAATCCATTAGAAGTTCTAAATCATCCAATAAATTTTAAATTTAACATTAGACGTTATTAGATGACCGAGTGTAGCTTGACGTCTTTCAAAAGATAACACTACTCATTACATATTAAAATTGAAGTATCGTCATAAAATTTATTTGGTAATGTACTGAAGATAACACCTTCATAGATGGGTTTTCGTCAAAATCGTTTGAACCATTTGCGATAATCATCGAGGCAAAGATATTCACATCAGACGCTCGTTTAATTGCAAAGCACAAGATCTAAATCTATACTTTTTTTGTCCAGTGCCCCGACCATACACTTGGTTAAAACTAATACAAGTAATTATCCGTGTCCGGTATCCTTAGGCGGGCTTGCGCGGACCTGGGTTAGCTACTTAACTCCGAGTTAACTGCTAACCCCGGGCTAACAAGTGTCAAAATGTATGGAAATGTCATTCTTAACCCGGGGTTAACGATTTCATTTTTTAACCCTAGACTGTGCAAGTGGCCCTTATTCGATAAAAAAGCCGTGGTGGCCTAGTGGTTTGACCTTTGGCTCCTCAAACAGAGGGTCGTGGGCTCTGAGTTTGTCAAAATTTACGTGCGAAATTACATTTGAAATTTACCATGAGCTTTACGGTGAAGGAAAACTTCGTGAGGAAACCAGCATACACCTGCGAAGAAATTCTATGGTGTGTGTGAAGTTGCCAATCCGCAATGGGCCCGCGTGGGAACTACGGCCCAACCCCTCATTCTGAGAGACCTGTGCCCCGCAGTGAGACGTATATAGGCTGGAATGATGAATGATGAATACTAATCCTAATCCAGTCATCATATGGGCCATAAGATTGCTGGACCATCCATGCATCCAAAGTGGTTCCTGCTAACTTTACCAGATCGTCAGTCTATCTTGTTAAGGGCCTACCGAGCTTTTCGCGCTAATCGATTTTGAGTGGGCGATTTCGGGCGTGGGGGAGGCACAATGGCTCAAGATAGGTTGGTTGGACTGCGCGTGTTTTTGGGTATTTTCATCTTATTACTAAAACAAATACATATTTTAAAAATGTAGCAACACTACGCCCTAGAAAACATCTTGTTTTATTAACGTTCAAAAAGTCATGACCTGCCGTGCAGCGTTTAGCGTCGTACTACGAATTTATTTTATTTTTTAGAGACGACTTTGGATTTTTTTTCTATCGAACGAACTATAAGTAATCGTGTTTCGATAAACACTTGTCATTAGAGTGAATCCTCAAATATCTTACACATGAATTTCAAGACTATAGCTTTACTTGTAATGATACAGCACGAGATTAAATTAATGCAATAAATGCGCCAAAAACACGGTAGGCCCTTAAGCCGGCTTCCCACGCCGTCTTCCGGTTCGCGGTCGCCACTCTTCTAGAACCTTCCTGTCCCATTGGCCGTCGGTTCTACGAGCAATGCGCCCTAACCACTACCACTAATTCAGCACAACTCTCAAATTTAATTAAGTAAAATAACTAAATAAACGCAGTGTAGTTAGGCCTCTAATAAGATGGAACGACGATCTGGTGAAGGTAGCGGGAACGCATTGGATGTGGATGGCGCAGGGCCGATCTGTTTGGCGAGCCTGGGGGAGGCCTATGTCCAGCAGTGGACGTCTTTCGGCTGAAATGATGATGATGATGATGATAATTACGCGTGAGCAACTCAGTCTTTCGCTAACCGAGGCCACGCAAAATCCTTAAAATTAGGATTAAGGACTCGTTTTGCATGTTTTATAAAAAATTCTTTGCTTGAAATGAACAGAAAAAAAAAAAACTAACTAGCAACCACAAATGCTAATTGAAACACACACCTCGAACACCATAACAATCGCAGTCTATATCAACTCACAAACGATCACGATCGCAATCGTAATCGTAAATCGTGAGCGAAACGGCCAATGAGCAAATGACCAATGACCAAATGAGCGGACGCTTTGGAGCCATTAGCCGCTAACATGGCTTCCCTAATTGGAAATAGATACTGATTGAATTGGAATTGTTTTTCTATGTGGTAAATACGTGTATCGGAGCGTATCATCGGTACAACATATGAAGGATGCACGGAAAGAACATGTCTAGTCACCTCAGCTACTTTTTGAGTTATAGGTTTTTAGGGTTCCGTACTCGAAGGGTAAAAACGGGACCCTATTACTGAGACTTCGCTGTCCGTCCGTCCGTCTGTCCGTCTGTCACCAGGCTGTATCACGCGAACCGTGATAGCTAGACAGTTAAAATTTTCACAGATGATGTATTTCGGTCGCCGCTATAACAACAAATAGATACTAAAAATAAAATAAAATAATTATTTAAGGGAAGGGGGCTCCCTTACTACAAACGTGGGAGTTTTTTTTGCTCGTTTTTGCTCGATATTGATAACGGCAACAGGTAGACGCTTGAAATACTCACAGAATATCAATTACAGTAACAATTTGTAGTAACGTATGAGTTCCCTTATTTATGTAATTTTAAGCTTTTTAGATATTATAAATACTTATAATGTGACTCGTTGTTTTTCCCTGTATTTTGTTTTACACAGAATGCAGATGGTTTCTAGAGTTATAAATACCACTGACAGCTGGTCTTAAGCTGACATGAAATCATAAACCCATCAATCAGCGAATGCAATTAAAGTTTTTATCCACCAAATTAGCTCCGACACTTTTTTTTTACAACTAAACAAATCTGATTACAAAGCTACATTAATAACAAAATACAAACTTAACTTTGCAGCTGACGATGTCGCTGCCACTAAGCTTAAACACGAAGCTAAAGAGGGTTTACTTAGTTCCAAATTTCGCCACTCCCACTAATTAATGTTTGACACATGACAAAGTTGTACATGCAGCTAGCGGTGTCGCTGTCATCAAACACAAATATCAAACGAGCAGGTATTTGTTGTAGTTTTAAACTTCGCCACCAGCGAAGAAAAAATTGTGATGGTACAATTTTTTCAGTGCGGGTGACAGCGTCGCTATAGGCAAAGTTAAGACTGAATTATTAAGATTTTTCTGTAGTTCCAAGTTTTGCTACCAGCATATTTTATGTGGTAACTCATCAATCGTGTATAGTTTAGATGATGTCACTTGTTCGGGTTCAACTGGCAACCACGTTGAATCACGTCTCTGTTGACCTCGTACGGCTTCTTCATCCAGTTAATTGAAAATCTGTAGTGATCTTTTATATTAAATTACAAGTAACTCCATTAGGGTACCTTTTTTGAAATCACACCACTTGAAACTACCATTGTAAAGTGGTAACAATCTGTGTACTTATTGCTATAGAACTTAGCTCAAATTAAAATTTCGTTCAGCTGACTAAAGCTATAGTTTTCTATTACCCTGCTCGTGTTTCAAATTCAGCACAATTTTCTACCTCTTTCGAATGGTAAATTTTCGAGAAATTAGATTTGAAAAATGCTACCCGTGCCCGTGAGACGCAAACAGACCAGAGACATGTACCTACTCGCTTTGAAGCGAATATTTTTTCCTATCGCGTCGGAATTTAAATTAAGTAACCCGCCTTTATTTCTTGTCTACATCATAAAATCAAGCCCGATGAAAATTTTCTGACTTCTAGAGCCAAGGGTTTGGGCTGGGTCATAATATAATAATAAACTGGGTATAAGTCAGTCAGTTCATCAGTCATGGATGGCTTTTCTTTTTATATGTTAAAATGGGGCGCGCCTTCGTACATGACCAGAGGCCTTACAGTCTAACGCACTTGGAATAACAATATTTTTCACCATTTCTCTCTGTCACATGGCAAAGGTTGAGGGTAGAATGCGATGGCAGATCTGTACACATAGGCTAAGTAGGCTGTAACATTGTTTCTGCAAACCATCTGCCCAACGTGTCTCCAATGACTCCCACGCCTATGATCAAACCTCGCGGAAGCAAAGCTGACTCACATAATTACTTCGATTATTGTAATTTTAACGCCGAAGTCAAAGGAGGACGCGCCGTTCTACTGCAACGGTCGTAGGCAACCGTTATAAGGATGATTGAGAAATAAATAGTTTAGAATTCGAAACCGTTCGCAGCTTAGCTGGCTGGCTAGAAAGGTAGCGAAAAAAAAACGAGGTTAGTTAGTGGCCAGTATTTCTTGTGCCGAGTTCCGTTTGCTTGTCTAGAGTAAAATAAATAAAAAACAAAAAATATATCACGGGACAATTCACACCAATTGACCTAGTCCCAAAGTAAGCTAAGCATAGCTTGTGTTATGAGTACTAGGCAACGGATAAACATACTTATATAGATAGATATATACTTAAATACATATTAAACACCCAAGACCCGAGAACAAACATTCGTATTTTTGATACAAATATCTGCCCCGACACGGGAATCGAACCCGGACCTCAAGCTTCGTAGTCAGGTTCTCTAACCACTAGGCCATCTGGTCGTCTAAAGTGGATACAGATATAGTGCATAATGGGTTTCCATCGTATTTTATCGGAAAAGTTCGTATTTATCGTGCTTTTTCTATTTAGCTTCAGTACCCATCATAGGGGTAAGGCACATGACATAATATGACACTAAATAATAAAGTTCCATGTATTTAATAGAATAATTGATTGAAACTTCAGGTGCCGTCGTACTAGGTACTATAACCGTTTGTACAAATTTGCTGGCTGTAGGTACATTTGGTCGACTGCACTTGCATTGTATGTCATCCAAACTACGTTACCATCCCACGTCCCACTGAAGGGCACCGGTCTCTTCTCAGAATGAGAGGGCTTGGGCCGTAGTTCCCAAGCGGGACCAGTGCGGATTAGGAACTTCACTTCTTCGCAGGTGTATTCAGGTTTCCTCACAACGTCTGTCTTCACCGCAAAGCCCATGGTAAATTACGCATAAATTGTGAAAAACTCAGGTGCGAGGGCTCGAACCCACTACCCTCGGCTTGAAAGGCTTTAGGTCAAACCACTATGCTACCACGGCTTACAATAAAGCTCCAAACGAACAGACAGCGGAGGCGTGGCGGTGCGGTGGCGGTGACGGTTGTAATATTCTACGGTTATTCTATTATACGGTTGTGCGGTACGGTACCGCGAACTCGTTCATACAAGTTAGAATATTACAACCGTCACCGCCACCGCACCGCCACGCCTCCGCTGTCTGTGCGTTTGGAGCTTAAGAAAATAAGGCTCATCCCAATCTCAGCCCAAACCTCTCGTAAACCAGTGATTTTTGGCGTTCCTGAATAGCAGTTCATCCCTATCATCTCGCAAACGATCGAATAACCGCTCGCAAACCGTGTTGGGCCGTTCCTGAATTCAGCCTCTGGTAATACTTTGAAGGCGTTTAGTATAATCACATCAGCCTTCCAAATAAACATACGTAATTCAAAATGTCATCATAAACATGACACTGTTTACGTCCATTACGATTTGTCAAAGTGTCACTAATGCCGCACTGACTCACAGCGTGGGCGCTAAGGTTGTATAATCTCGTATAATCTACTATAATACCATAATTTACTAATAATATGCCGGATGTCTATCGGCCTTGAGATCGGGTCCTAATACGTCATGTGATATCCTAGAACTAGGTTAGAAGTTACCAGTTGTAAATTAAACTCTCGATCTACTGGTAACTTTAGTAATTTACTAAATTACTAAAGTTAGCAGTAGATAGAGATCGAAAGTTTGTATTAGTTGGTTAAGTTAAGTATGTCGTAAAGATGTGTTAGATAGATAGGCTATTAAGGTTGGATCGATTTGTTGAATTTTAAATGTTGCTAACGGCGTTTTGAATGTTATTTATTAAAAACCGGCCAAGTGCGAGACGGACTCGCACACGAAAGGTTCCGTACCATTATCTATAAAAACGGCAAAAAAAATTGTTTGGGAGCCCCCTTAAATATTTATTTTATTCCGTTTTTTAGTATTTGTTGTTATGGCGGCATCCTCTGTGAAAATTTCAACTGTCTAGCTATCACGGTTCCTGAGATACAGCCTGGTGACAGACGGACACACGGACGGACAGCGAAGTCTCAGTAATAGGGTCCCGTTTTTACCCTTTGGGTGCGGAACCCTAAAAACTAGCGGCCTGAAATAATGAGACTAAATCCTCTCTGCACATGTCTTCTATCTCTTTTTACTCACTTTGTTATAGGTGAGAAACTGAAGTAAAATGACCTGTTGAATGTATGTAGTACAGTCAGCGTCAAATAGTTCGTGACACCCAAGGTGGCCAAATAGTTCGCAACACGTCTTTGTTACAGTTGGAATAAGGTCGTGTTGCGAACTATTTGGCTACTTTGAGTGTCACGATCTATTTGACGCTGACTGTACCTAGTAACGTGTCCGAATGAACAAATTGACGTTCCGAATTTTAAAAACGACTTAAGCTCCATGTCAATTCTGTGCACTACTACATATAACAAACAGGTCCTTCCAACACTTAAGTTTTTCACATAATAATAATAATTTTTAATCCGACCAGAGTTCTGTACCCGAAGGGTGACAAACCGAACCCTATTAATGTCTGTCTATTTGACACAGGTCTGTATCTCATGAATCGTAATAGATAAATAGCAATAATCATTTTTCTTTCTCTCTCAATGACCCCACATTGTGTACATTCGACTCAGAAGTAGGGCTCTGCGAACACTGGATTTTTATAGATTCAGCCGTTATAGCGTTCATTTTGACATGAGACCTACCTAACTTTTGACATACCTAAGTACGAAACTCTCGGTGCACCAGTCCGACTCTGACTTGACCGGTTTTCACTTTCCCGTACAAATTTTGAAACATTTACTTTCATACACAGATTTGGCTCGACAATGAAATAAAAATAAAACCGTACTTATTAGTTTAAAACACTACCTAATAATTTTGAGCGAGGGCGATGGCGAGGGCTATGCTTGGAGTTTCTCTGCGGGATCGCATTATAAATTATGAAATCCGCGCAAGAACTAAAGTCACCGACATTAGCTCGAAGAATCGCCAGACTCAAGTGGCAGTGGGCAGGGCACATCGCTCGTAGAACTGATGGCCGATGGGGCAAAAAGGTTCTCGAGTGGCGTCCACGGACCGGAAGACGCAGTGTAGGTAGGCCTCCAACAAGATGGAGCGACGACCTGGTTAAGGTTGCGGGATCGCGTTGGATGCGGATGGCACGGGACCGATCTGTTTGGCGAGCCTTGGGGGAGGCCTAGCTATGTTCAGCAGTGGACGTCTTTCGGCTGAAATGATGATGATGATAAATTATTTTTGCTATACTTAATTAAGTATATGAAATTGACAGGCAGTTTTGAGCACAAAATCTGAATGTCACTTAAGAAAATTAAATATACTCGCAAATACTTTTTCATGGAAAAACACCCATTTGCTTAAGTAACCTATAAATCATATTGTACGCTCTTCCCTCATTTCCATACAAAAACAAAATCCGATGCCCACTTAAAAACAAACGCGTGGGCAAACCATAAACTCAAAACGTCCTTAAAACAAAACTACTCCCTTACTGCACAAGCCATAGAGTTTACAACTGTACTATATTTCTTTTACCAACCGCGTAATATTACACACTTATCTTAACCACCGAAAGTAGCGCTAGCGTTTAACAATAAACGTCAGTTTGTACGTAAATAAAGTAAATCCCAATTTGGCCGCTGGCAATATTAACTTTGTCAAGTTCCATCTGTGCCATAGACCACGTGTCCTGTTTTAAACAATTTAAATTATTCATTATGTTTAAGATTAAATCAGCGATGATGAATGACATCTTCGTGTAATAATAGCGCTAATATTGTCACATTAATATTCATGATTTTTGTTTCCAATGGCCCCTATTTTTATTGCGTGATTAAAATATTAAAAATAATAAAATAAGCTTTCACAAAAATAATGTACCTATGCAACTTTTTTCGTCTGTAGCACTTAAATTTATTATTATATTGTCAACATTATCCCAGCTTATACACATCCCACTGCAGGGCGCATACCTCTCCGAGGGCTTGGGCCGTAGTTCCCACGCGGGCCCAGTGTGTATTGGGAACTACACACACACCATTGAATTTCTTTGTGTAGATATACTCACGATGTTTATCTCCATCGTATGTAGAGCTCATGGTTTTCAAATGTAATTTCACACATAAATTTTTAAAAACTTCCGAAACACGTCTGATACTGATGAAATATTCTGGACTGTCTCTTAGACAGTTCTTATTTATGATGCCATCTTACTTTATTTATTTTGTTCTATTAAACAGAAATCATTACAGAGATCGGTCACATAAAATAACAGAGACTTAACGAAGAGTGTTCAAACAAGCACTGTATCTACTTTTACGAATCTGTACGACCAAGAAAGTAGTCTGCCAGTTTCGGTAAGGTTGACTTTTCCGAGTGAAGTTATTACTCACTGTCATCAATTCATCATATTATTATTATTTTTTTTTTTTTTTCTTTTTTTTTTCATATCATTGCAAAGGAAAATCGAACTTGTTGTATCATGACGTGCAAATCAACTTCAACCCTAGGGAGGTAGACCATATATTTGGCGATTGTACTGATAAAAACTTTGCCACATTCGCATGTGCAGCGAGCTTTATCAAATAAAGGTGCGACAACACTGACCTGCATCCCAAGTGCATCGGAGCCATTAATTCCGCCCATCAATATAAGCACCGATGTAACGACATCTTTTGAGATAAGGCAAATATAGCATTTGACAAATCTCCATGATATCAAGCAGTTTATCTTAATGTTTCTAGTCAAGGTAAAACGTTTGTCATGAAATATTATGAATCAGAAAGTCAGTATATGCAAAAATAGAAAACGGAGTAATCTTAATCATTTTAAATCTAAAATCTTTTATATCGAATCATGTTTCTCCTTTCAAAATATTAAAATTGTTTTTTAAAGATTTTTCTACTAATTAATTATGTAATTAATCAATCTCTGACAAGTTGCATGGGCTACCAACCTTTTGTCTTTATTTTTTTAATCCTGACAGCTGACCAACTTCACATCCGTGCGTAGTATTAGGGCGGACAATTTAGTGTAAAAAATCGGCACTGCATTTTCAATACGATTGTATGTAGTACCTACTTCAACAAAACCGTCATGCGTAAATAGGCCCCTTTAGTTATTTAAATGTTCCATTTCATTCGTATTCAAAGTTGTTACTCCTAACCAATATTCCAAAGTACAATAGAATACATTAAACACAAAAAAAAGTTTAACTTAGATGAGCTAATGCCATAAAATAAACATAGGTATTTTAAAAATAAACGCAGCGTGACTTATAGACGCGCCCCGAACGATGTCATTTCATTACATTATGATCCTCGTTTTTAAAATTAAGCGTTGACAATTCGTCATTCTGCCGAGTTACATATACATTTACTGCATTACGTTTTGTTTGCATTATACTAGCAGATATATTTTTCTTTTTAGTAGATATATTTAGTATTATGAAATAAAAGCTTGTAATTACCAAGCTTTAACCGGGATAAAACTTGACAACATGTGTTTTCCCAGGGATAAAACTAAGCTAAATCGATGGTTCTCCGATTTTCCGAGATCTCCGAAATAAACAAATGTAGGTAAATGTAGGTACTTATATAGATATAGGCAAGCACGTAACGTACAGAAAATATTTTAGAATCAGATAAATGTAATTTTTTATAGTAAATAGTTATGCAAACATAAGAAAATATTTTTTTACCATTTTTAACGAAGGTACGATCTACGTGTTTTGTATGCGTTAGTTCACCAACCGTTATCAGCTGGTTATCGACTGAACGTGCTCAACTCCTTTGCCTCGTTAAAAAAAATGCACTATGTCTTAGTACATACACGAGTAGTTATTGTAAAATATTAATATGCTAGGCAAGGAATCAAACAACAAACAGCCTGTCCAAAATAAGTATATAGAGTAAGACCGAGATAAGTCTGCAACGATTTTGATAGCACACGCAGTGCATGTGTTATTTTATACGTCATAATTTCATAGAAGTTTGACGTTTAATATAACACTTGCACTGCGTGTGCTACCTAAATCATTGCAGACTTATCTTGGTCTGACTCTAGGTATAAATTTTAAGGAAACGTCACTATTCCTCTTTATACAATGTGACCACCCTTTTCAAATCGTTTTAAATGTACCCATACCATAGTAATATAATTATTAATTGAGTTGAATTATAACTCTTTAACCGAACGCACCTAGAAAAGCGTATACGCATATACATACTTAAGCAGGTACATGGAGAATTTCATCTCGTAAATGAAAAAAAATCTAGGTACTCTGTGTGAGATTATACAGCAATATTTCATTTATTAAAATTTATTGTCCTGGTATTGGATGTTACAGCTGCAGCTGAAGTTGATTAGGTACTTACTTACAATTTGCCCTGTTATGTGAGTTAAATCTACCATATTTTGCGCGCATTCTTTGTTTCCCGCCGAAGTTTGAATTTAATTTCTTCCACGCAATACCAAGCATTCAGCCTGTGTCCCGGCTTCCAGCATGATTGGAAATGAATTGTTTCCTCATTAGAAACGTCTATAAAGACGTACCAAACCTAAGTGTTATCGCCTCGATCTACAGCCTACATCGTGCCTACGCCTCCCTCCGGCGAGCATCCAGTACCGCACCGACAGCCGCGAAGCCTACACGCGCGTAAAAAAAAGACATTGGCGCGCTTTTCAAAAAAAAAAACAAACGTCACTTATTCCCGCGCTTTTATTTTTTTAACGGGCTCTGACAGTTCGGATACAATGTCGGCCGATGTGTTGAGTGAAGATCTTAAATCCCGTCTGCATTTGACGACGAAAACTGTAGGACAGGACAGGATAAGAAGGGCAAGGGAGAATAATGAGGATGTCGCCATATTGTCTATGTTTTTGCCAAATGCAACAGCTGAGAGGGAGAACAAGAAGTTCAATTGTGCGTTGAGAGAGCAGTGCCTGCTTGGAGATCCAAGGAAAACAATTGCAGGTGTTGTTTTAGTACTAAGTTTGATAATAAGTTGGACACAATGGGTTTTGTGACGGTGAAGACAACTTTGTAGTTGTATGTTTAAATCACGCACGGTACGTCTAACTATGGAACCCGTTATGGAATTATATAGTTATACAGCTAGGGGTAAAATTATTGGCCGATATTTAAAACTGGCTACACACTATTTTTAATGAGAGTTTCTTACTGGGAATAACTTTTTGGAGTTGCGCTTCGAAAAAAACTTTGGTTAGTAAGTGACACTACATTAGTACGACTACACAACACGATTAATAAGACCTTTTTAATAGCACTCACAATCTAAGTCACGAACTCCACAATGTTCTTATTATAATACATTTTAAAACAAACCTTTTCGCCCTTGACCATGGAACATGAAAGGCTCAAAACTTGGAGATTCACAAACAAAGTTACGGCAACTTTAAATACGCAAAAAATAAAAACAACTAAAGACATGACTGATTACCCACGCTCGCAAAAACACCGGCCATGTAAATGCATTGGCATTACAAACGACCGCACACGTCATTCGTACAAAATAAATATTTATTCATTCATTCGTTCATTCGTCCTTTTAATTTTCGGCTTGTCTTTTCCAGCCTGTATAAACTTTTGTTTGAAATTTAAACCGGTCTATAGCATTTGAATTAAGTGTTAACTTTCACTGTTAAAAAGCGTTATAAAAGTAGTGGAATCGTTTGACAAAACATTTATATTGTAGAAAGTTTTCATGGTTTTATGGCCTTGGCACTTTTTAATGACTTTGTGTCAAACTAGAGTCAACTTCTAATAGGTTTGTTTGTATAATGCAACCCACTGACTTACGATCCCTGTGTTAGTCAAGTCTTATCTTAATGCAGTCCTACTTCGAATATAGTAAGTATGTTTACTGCGAAATGTGTTTTATTGAATTAAACAAACCCAACTTTTTTTTCCAAATTTCAATAGACAATCTTCGTTTCAAATAAATAATCCCTACTTAATAAAAAAACACATTTGAATTTCGAACGTACTGGCAAGCAACAAGCGACGAGTAAATTTACATTAGTCACCCGTTAATTTTAAGCCGGACCATTAATTCATACACTCGTAATTGAATGAGCATCTATCTTTTCATTCAATTACTCTTGTCATTCAACTAAGGCCGTGTTTAATTCAATCATTAGTAACAAACACGTACGCTTGTTTTACCGAACAAATGTTTTTAGACAATACAACTGGATATTTAAATAACTTGTTTAAAAGCTATAAAATTGATGTCATTGTTAATTTAAGAGCTCATTGAAGAGCTAGGGATCTCCGAATATGTAGACAAAATATTTAAATAGTTTTCTAAGACAGAACTATGTAACTGAAATCACTTAGAATTTTTAATAATTTTAATTAAGTAAATAAAAGTACTAACAAACTAGATTTGAATGATATTAAATCGATCGAATATGCCACGGGCTGTATTAAAGACAGTCTCAGAAATCATGTTTAAAGCTCTCGCTCGTTTCTGCTCGCAAAGAAATAAATATCTCTAAAATGTGACAGTTATTACAACAAATACAGAACCAAATTGTAAGAAATCTTTATAATTTGACAAATAAGAATGCATTTTTTGAACATTTAGCTGACATCTTCCCGTAAGTCAAATTAAGTCTTACTCCCACACGTTAAGACTCAATTCCAAATAGCCGTCTACTATTTATTTTTCCAACTGGCCAGTAATTACATGCCAATAGGAAAAGCAAATATCGTGAATGCTAATCGCTAACAAAGTTTTAAGTCCGTTCCAAATTAGCCTTTGTGTCAATAAACATATGGTTTACGATAATAGTGTGAATTCAGTGGAAAATTCGAAATGGTTTTACGTAATTTAAAGTAAATGTTAGATATACAAAGTAACATAGACATGTTAGATTTGCGGCCTTAACCTAGTTGATTTATGGAACGGATTTTGGAATTTTAAGTTATGAATACATTCAATCAAGAACAGAATTCAGTACTATCACATATATTTATTACCTTTTATTTTGCGAAAAACGATTAAATCAACTGACGAAATTTATTACGCGAAGAACTGTAGAGTTAATGGTGTTTTTAAAACTAAATTAATAAAAGTTCTTTGGCTGACTGCACTTTTTGTTGGCTGTACATACATTCTCGCCTAACCTATACATACATATATACCTAACTTCAGGTCAATCAATTCGACTTAAAGATTTGACCCACACGTACTATAATAACACGGCGAGTTACTAGTAAATAAAAGTTTCTAAAGAAAACTGTTTACACAGAACAGCAAAAAAAAATTACCTACAGCAAAGGATACAAAAGTTTTGGGTTTTACTAGTTTATTTTCCACTTACACCTTACCTTTAACCCTTACCTTTATAATGCATGGCAGGGACAGCTTTATTAGATCTAACTGAAATATCTCGCTCAATGGTAAGTTTGTAGAGCTATGTAGGTATAAAGTAGGTATATCTGATGCAGATTGGACCCCTCAATCAGTTTGAAGAGGAGGTTGCACTGATTGTAATCCAGTTTGTCAACCCCTCCTTCGTATGTCTATTGCCTGGCAACAGACCAAGAACAAAGATTATGAACTCCTCAGAGTGCTACTGTCTTCGTAAATGTTTTGTCTTAATTTCAAAGAAAAACCTAATATACATGTACCCTATGTAAAAATAACGTGTCACGGTGATTGCGGTCGCGCTCCTCCGAAACGGCTCTACCGATTTTTTTTTATATTTGTTAGTTTTGGTGGTCGTGAAGTATTTTCATCCCCGTACCCCTACCCCCATTTTTTGAATCAACATATGTATATAGCAGAACAACGTTCGCTGGGTCAGCTAGTCTTAATATATGATTAAGTCGGTTAATTGAATACTTAATCAGCGCTCAGCTGTAGGTACAAATGCTTACACGAAACAACAAACACCTACACAAAATAATTAAACCCACGCATTTTCATCAAAAGACGTTTTTGTCAAAGTTCTTTTCATAGATAAGATACCCTTTCAAAGCCCAAATTAAGCCACAGACCTTTTTTTAGGCAACACTATTGATCCAAAGTATCCAAACACATAAAACGCTAGTCGTAAAGATCTGAGGGACTTTTAATAGATTTAATGCCCACTGGCCAGACATATCCGAATGCGCCATAGCCGACGACGTAACCATAGATATAATTAATATACTTACATTACGTTTTGTTGGACTGATACACAGAAACCTGAGCTATAAACTTTTGCCCGCTATTTTGTCTATGTTCTACAGTACTTCAGATAGATAGATAAAGATAGATAAAGACGTTTATTTGGTACTGCAAGCACACACAATCAAGATTAACAAAAAAATACAGAAATAGACAAATAAATCTTTATACTTTCTTGTGACGAAAAAAAGCACTTAAAAAAGTAAGTAAATTTTTAGAATCTGTGCTCCAGAGAATCGGTGTTCCAGAGATATTCACAGACTAAACACATAATAAACAAGCCAAGTTTACGTATTTATTACATTAGTATAGAAGTGGATAATTCGTTATATTATTCACATGACAGGAGTTTGACCGGAACCTAGACTAATGCAAAGGCGAACTATTCTATGTTCACCGATTTATACCGAAATTGGAACGGTATTAAAATACAGACTAGATCGTACTAAACCTTGTTGAATAGACTTTTTTCTTAAGCTTTTTATGTAAAATATTTAATTTAATTCGAAACATCACGATTTTGTCACGTTCAGAAATGCAACTAAAAATAAAATGCCACCTCGTAAACACCGACTTTGAGTTAAACAGCTCGGAAGTGCTTACAAATCCGTGTAATATCCGCTTAAGACCGTCTTGGCTGTTGGCGCCTTGTGCCGCTACATTACCTTTGCCTTATAAAAAAAAACGTTTATGGCGCGTTTCTTAAAGTGTTTTCTTATTTCAAATGACGTTGATTACTAAAAAAAAGTAAGTTCGTTGGAATTGTAATAACTTATTCGAACCGAATTATGATGTTTTAAGCTAATAAAATACGGCTTTATATGGCGTACGTAAGAGTCATAAATAAGAGTGCGTTTTTTGTTCACTATTAGTGTTACCATGTAAGAGCATACATTTTATGATTAAAATTGAGTTTTGGACAGGTAAAGTAATAAAAATGAAAATAAACAAAACCCGTTAAACATTGATTTCCTTCAACTCTGCCCTTACCATTTGTTTTTATGAGGTTATAAATTATACAGACCGATTGGCGGTCATTACTTTTTAAAAAAAGCCAGTTGTTTTGCCGTAATAAGGCTTAACACGAATTTTATAGTATGCTAATTACGTAATTTATTCAATAAATGGTCTCCCGAGCTTGCACAAGTGGTATCATTACAACTCGATTGACGCAAATTCACGCGCTTCATTCATGTTGATTAATTATACAAGTATGACAGATTAATGATTAATAAGAGAAATAAGTACAGTTCGTTCTAGAGTCTTTCACATTTATCATTTCATTATATCCTGATGTTAGGCATCCTAAACTCTTGGAATCCCCTTGCACGTATAGATAAACTTTTTGTTTCATAGTTCGGTTTAGTTAGATAGATAGTCTAATATAGAAGTTAGGTAGTTTAATAGACCCACAGGAAAGGTTTTAACTTACTTTCAGTAGGTAAGGGGTGTGTGGACGATATTGATTATATTGAACGTCATTTTATAGGTATTTTATCCAAAATGGCGGACCGGACAACTATCTATAAATTTAACATCCAGGATACGAGGCGCTCGATCTTGCAACTTCCGCTTTCAAGTTAGCGGAAAACGCTCCTTGAGATTTGAAAAAAAAGTTGCCTTTGCTTTTTAAACCTCTCTCATTCTTATTAAAAATAATACTGGCAAGCTATCACTCATAGTTAAGAAAAACTTGAAGGTTGTTTGTTGGCAACACTGGTGAACAGATGGCGAGCGGCTTGCCTTGGCCTTCGACGGCCATATCACGCCGATAACCTCCCCGGCAACCCTTCGACAAGGAAAACTTATGCATTCGCACGAATGCGAGCATTCATTTTATACCTTTACGCTAGTAGTTAACCATAAAATACGAAGAACTGGAAAATGTTGCGCTGTGATTCTCGTGCTATTTTTCCCCCAACATTTTAAACTCCATTCAAATATTGCTCCAAACCAAACGCCCGCTTTTACACGCCTGCAATCAAACTTGATCGTAACCAAACCAGACTCATTGTTTTGAAAACAATGCATTGCCAATTCTTATCTAGTTCGCGACACGTGGACGCAGGTGGAATGGAACGTGCGCGATAAAAGGCGCGGAGTAAACGCATTCCAATTTCGAATTTTCCATATGCGATTGTCGATGGTTCTTTAGCTTTTATTTGAAAAAAATAAGCAATGCTTCTACGCAGCCGGTATTTGTAACAATATAGCCTAACTTTAAAAAAAGCTTCAGAGCGATTCGAACGTTTTGCTTCATTTAGTTAGTTAATGGCCAGTAGCAAAGTTAGAAGTTCGTTCGGAAAAGAGTAAAACATCGCGTGGGAATTTTTCATTCGAAATTCAATCATACTTTTATTACTACCGCTCAGAAGCAACTATTTATATACCTACAAATTACTTTCAGCAACGGTACAGTTTTATTTATTGCGTGCTTTTCTTTGATCATTTCCATTAGCAAAGATATTTTTCCGTACCTGCCTTGACCTAGTCATTTCATTTGGACTAAATGTGCCCGAAAATTTACAATGAACATGAAGAACATGAAACATACTTTATGTATTATTTTCTACTTTATCACCACAATTAATTTCATTACTATTAAAGTATGTTGCGTAATAACAATCCCACGTACAGTCACATAATTTCCCTTTTTAAATTGTGATAAAAACTGTGTCATCTCATCTAGCTACACAATAGACAACAGAGCATAAAACCTATAATCAATAGTCAATAGACTCGGCAAATATGGGAAACTAAACAACGTTCTGTTTATCTGCATTAGTCATGGCAGGTTGAAGGCTAAACTAATTGTACATTACGAGTTACTTAATAATACAACCTACGCCCCGCTGGGGACAACACTGAGCCCTCGTCCCACGGGTGGGCCCAGTGCGTAAAGGACGTTACCGTTCTATAAATATTTAAATACACATCGTCTCATACGGTATTTCGATACCACTTTGAATTCTTAGACCCGGCAATGTTTTATTATAAGAAAATACACATTCCTTTTTTTTCTTAAAAATGGCAAGCTCTATAAGCTACTGGCCAGTAATAAAAGATGTCACGTAATAGGACAGGGACCAAAGACAATTTTTTTCTTTTTTAATTGAGTAGGGTGTTGTGCCAATTTTTTGCAGTTTTTTATTATGCTACGCTACAGCTACGAGTCACAGGAATGCTACGACAAGCGTAGCAGATGTAGAGCGGGCTCGCGCACGTTAAATTATTTCGACTGTGTGCAGTCCAGGAAGACTGACAAACAAAAGTTTCCCAACACAAAAGCAAAATTTAACTTTAGATTCAGATTATTAGGCAAGTACGCCTACAAATTCGAATAAATCTCTGGGACCGATTTTAGAAATCACACCACTCGAAAATACCGTTAGCGTATCTGGTTGCAACAACTCTAGCCTACCTATAGGTTAGGTATGTTTTATAATAATTCCGAATAATTAATGATTTCTGAGAAAAAATTAATTATGACAAATGATGAATTTATGCGAAATGAATGATGAACTATGACTAATAATTTTATATAACCCGAAAAAACTATTTTCCGAACGTTGATAAAGTTTCGAGCTTTATACGTTTCATCGATCTCGTTTTAGTGTATGTACCGTGGGCACGTGGAGCCAATATTTGCTTGTCTACGTTTCGGCTGTCATTTGTTTGCGGAGTGTAGAGTGACCGCAAACATGGCGCTTGACATCACTGTGTGGGACGGTGGACTAAAAGGCAGTCTTTTATATTGAGTAACTAGCTGTTGCCCGCGACTCCGTCTGTGAAAAATATTATTATTATGACCTTCGCAGCGCAGGGGCTCAAACTATCTCGATTCAGCGGCTTAAGCGTGAAGAGACAAACAGACACTTCGCTTTTATAATATTAGTATGGATGAGTAAGAATTGATTGATTCAGGCGGCACTTTTCGAAAATCCTTGTCTATGAACCATACTTTCCATGCCTATGAACATAATTGTCTTGTATGGATAGTTAAGTGAATTCTGTTATCCAATTTGTGTTTTGAAAAAATGACTCTCTTTCAAGTATCTTACGGCGCATTCTTCTTTGCAATGATGGGATTTCTGCAAACGCTAGTATTATTAAAAATAGGCACGTAAAAGTGGCCTGATTACGATATAAACGTTTTGATTTTGAACTACAATATTTGTACCTTTACGCAGTGGTTTGGCGATTTTTTTCTACTACCTATAATTGGTCAATTCTAAAAATGACTCAATCAGTATAACAAACCTTAACCGTGAAAAGTTTAATAATACTCCCAAACAATTGTAGGTGATACTTAATACCGTGACACAAGGTTGAAAAGCCAACGGCATAAGTGTTTTTAGATGAATAGCTAACTTTGTGTCAGGTGAGCCTTTAAGGCTCAGCCTTAAGGCCTTAACATTGACCTTGCTTTACCTACCCAAAATGACGTAAGTGGAAATCTTGACAACATTCTTTAAAACATTAGAGCAGCGGCTCCCAACCTTTGGCCAGGGACCACTTTGATTTCATTATTAGCAGAGACTACAAGGTTAATAAGTTTTTGTTAAATAATAATAATCAATAACGATGTGACGATTGACAATCGACCTAGTCCCAAACTAAGCAAAGCTTGTACTATAGATACTAGACAACGGATAAAAATAATACTTTAGATAAATACATACTTAAACACATATTAAACGTCCAAGACTCGAGCACAGATATTCGCATTTTTCACACAAATACATGCCCCGACCGGGAATCGAACCCGGGACCTCAAGATTCATAGTCAGGTTCTCTAAGCACTGGGCTATCCGGTCGTCTAAATACAGACTTCTTTTTACAGACTGTACTTGCATTATCCCATCCCATAAATCGTTAGTAATGTGCGTCCTGTAGAGACGATCCTAGGCGGTCCACCTGATTATTGCATTGTCAAGAGACTTACATAGGTATGCCAAATTTCAGCTAAATCGGATAAAGTGATCGGAAAACGGTTTGCAAATTTTGGAACCACAACTTACATACAACATGCGAACGTTACAAGTTGAATTGATTCTAAAATAATTTTTAATCAAAACGTGTAACTTAAATAGGTAATCACAAAATTTTATAATCTAATTTTTTTGTTGCCACGGTGCGCGCACGGTGTTCAGAGATGGAATATTTCGAGGACCTTATTTTAGTTCTTACGCACCACTAATGGTCCGCGGATCACAGGTTGGGAACCACTTCAAAAGCAGTTTTATTCGAGGCTCGCGGTCCTATTGAAAGGTGAATGAAGTATCGATATGTATCATTAGGTACTCATTAGTGATGTCACTGATAATTTGATTTATAGACATACGCTTAATGTACGAGGGGCGTTCAATATAAAGTGAGAATGAGATGCAAAGTCTTTTAATATTACGAAATTAAATACTGGCCGGTAAAGCTAATCTATCTAGCTGATTGCTATGAAAAAAAAAACTAACTGTCTTTTGTTTAAAAAAATATACGGTAATTTCTTTGCAATGCTATTGAGTACGTTAGCGAAAATGGAGAAAATTGAACTGCGCGCCGTTATCAAATACTTGTATTTGAAAAATTTTTCTACGGACCAAGTCAATTTGGATTTGCAGGACACTTTAGGGTCTAATGCTCCTCCGCATTCGACAGTCGCACGTTGGTGCGCCGAAGTTAGACGTGGAAGAACATCGACAATGGACGAGCCCCGCTCCGGACGCCCTACTACAGCAGTAACTGAAGAAATTGTGAAAAAAGTCGAAAACTCAGTTTTGGCGGATCGTCGTGTCACAGTTCGTTTTATTGCTGAAAATGTAAAGATTTCAACGGGGAGCGTGCATAATATTTTACATGAACGCTTGGGTATGAAAAAGGTATCTGCGCGTTGGGTACCAAGAATGCTTACTGACACGCAAAAACAAACTAGACTAGAGATTTGTCAAGAAGCTTTGAACCTGATGCAGCAAGACCGGGAACTTTTTTTGGCGCGATTTATAACAATGGACGAAACATGGCTCCATCATTACGACCCTGAAACGAAACTGCAGTCTATTACATGGAAAAGGCCATCATCTCCAACTCCGAAGAAGATCAAGGTGAGCCCGTCTGCCGGTAAGGTCATGGGCTCTGATTTTTGGGATGGTAAAGGGGTATTAATGATTGAGTATCTCGAGCATGGAGCCCTATTACAGGCACTTTATACGCCAAACAAATAGCAACATTGCGCAATGAGATCCGCGAAAAACGGCGAGGTAAACTCTCGAAAGTTGTGCTGTTCCACCAGGACAATGCCCCGGCACACAAGTCCGCCGTTGCAATGGCTGCAATTCGTGATGCTGGGTTCGATATCCTTAAGCATCCTCCGTATTCACCAGATTACGCTCCCAGTGAATTCTACCTATTTCCGAGATTGAAACAATACCTGAGAGGCCAGAAATTTGAAGACGACGACGCGGTAGTCGCTGCAGTACAAGATTTTTTAAGTACTCAAGATGAGACCTTTTTTAAAAATGGAATTTTAAGTTTAGAAAAAAGATATACTAAGTGTATTATGCTAAAAGGTGACTATGTCGAAAAATAAAATGACATTTAGTAAAAGTTGTTTATAACATACTCATTCTCACTTTTTATTGAACACCCCTAGTATACGAATGCGAACATGTCTACACTCAACAATAGTGGTTGTTTGTGGTACTTTTGTGGTAACTTCACAAGACAGTGACTCTTCCCGTGACGGTTAAAAACAAAATCAGCAACGTAATTGCAAGGATGATATAGACTGGATTAGCAATCGCCATAGTACAGACCGACCGCGGAAAAATAGTTCGATTATTAAATCTAGATGGCGCTGACATATAGCCCGAGCCGAGGGTTTGAAAGCAAAAAAATAAGACTACAGATATTTCATATTACTGCAAACGTATTCTTATGCAATATTTTTGAAAAATAATACGTTTGTTGTAATATGAAACATCTGTAGTCTTATTGTTTTGCTTTCAAAGCCTCGGGCTATATTTCAGCGCCATCTAGATTTAATAATCGAACTATTTTTCTGCGGACGATCTGTACTATGGCGATTGCTAATCCAGTCTATATCATCCTTGGAAATTGCTAGTTTTCACGGCTTTGTGTTATTTTGATTGTGTATGTTATTTAGAGATAAATTAACTTCATCACAAAACACGGTAATATGTATTGTATTTTTGTCGCATTTGACCAGGGACTAAGACAAGCGGTTTTAAAAAAATCCAAAAGTAAATGCAGTATTTTTTTAAACTAAAGGAATGTCTCCTTTGTATAGAATGTGCTATTGCCAATATTTAAGGTAGTTCTCCATTACAACCAGCAAAAAAACTCCAATCAAAAATTCTATTTATAACCACAAACAGACTTATTGTATTAAGAGAATTGTAACTGTGTACAGTCGGCCAAAAATATGGTCTACCCCCCTACGTTCGAAGTTCATTTGCACGTCATGTCATGATACAACGAGGTCAATTTTCCCTTGCAATAATATGATGACACTGACTTAGCGATATTAGATCTCACAGAAACTTTTGTCGAAACTGGCATACCGCTATCTTGGCCGACCGTACATAATAAAGCATATAATGATATTTCGACAATAATCTAGAAGAAAAACAAACATCATTAGTGTCAATTTCTTCAGGTTTGGTCGTTAAACTGACCGCAATCTCAGTATCGAATGTCCTGTGGTTTTACCCGCGCAATATTTATGCATAATAAAATATTAATACTGATCTAGTTAGTTTTTTAATACCAAGGTTCTTGGATATTATACCAGTTGGCCTAGTGTGGCTTGTAGGTTTGATTCTCGCTTGAGGCAATTTTTTTAAATTATCTATTAGGCGAGCCGTCGTGGCCTAGTGGTTTGACCTATGGCCTCTCAAGCAGAGGGTCGTGGGGTCAAATCCCGGCTCGCACCTCAGAGTTTTTCAGAACTTATGTGCGAAATTACATTTGTAAGTTACCATGAGCTTTACGGTGAAGGAAAACGTCGTAAGGAAACCAGCATACACCTGCGAAGAAATTCAATGGTGTGAGTGAAGTCTCAATCCGCAGTGGGCCCGCGTGGGAACTACGGCCCAAGCCCTCTCATCCTGAGAGGAGGCCTGTGCCCTGCAGTGGGACGTATATAGGCTGGGATGAACCTATTAGGCGCTCCACTGCTGGACAAAAGCCTTTTTCTTTCCACCGGTCTATATCCTTCGCAAAATCTTGCCCAAATGGGTTAAACAGTCAAAATCCCGCCATATAGTCTGACTGATAAAGCCTTTGCTACATTTCTACATCACAAAAATATGTAAATGCTCTTCCTATTAGCCGTTGATGATCTCTATTTAATACGTAATGTAAAAATATAATTTGGATACAAACTACTAAAAGGGCGATCGAATAACTACATACAGACTCCGAAACACTGTTTTCTGTAAAATTTACTTAACTTTCTAGATACCTGGTACCTGGTGGTGGTGGTATAAAAAATTTAAATTTTATCCTGATAAAAAACACTTTAAAAAAATTATTAAAATAAATGTCTCGGGACTCAATTGACTTAGTCCCAAAGTATACTAAAGCTTGTGTTATGGGACTTATGGGATTAGATAACGAATAAACAAACTGAAATAGATGTAATACATACTTGAATACATATTGAATACCCTAGACTCGCACAAATCGTATTTTTGATACATAATATCTGCCCCGACCGGGATCAAACCCGATACCTCAAGCTTTGTAGTCAGTTCTCAAACCACTGTGCTATCTATAGATATCATACCCATACAATTTCGTGTTTGTATTGGAGCAGGGCTCAAGCTAAATTACATCTATATTCCACCCGCTAGACCGGTAGACTCATGGGCTGAAGCAATATGACATTTATTTTGTAGGTAAATAGCATGGACTTAATATCTAACCTGGACTGAGTACTAACTTTTATTAGTCAATCAAGAGTGACCCATATTACCAAGCCATACAGTTTAATAATGGCAACTAGAGACAGCGGTCCGAGAGACAACAACAAACTAGAGAAACTAGAGAATTATGTCCCACTCGCACCAGTACATGATCACCCTAATTAGAACGAGATGCAATGCTTTTGTTTTTTTTCGGCCTCACTTTTTTGTCCCAGTACTCAGTCCAGGTTAGGCGTTAAGAGGGTTTATACCTGCTGAGCTGGCAACGTTGCATTTTTGTTAGTTTTTCTCGATTATTCCATAAAAATTGAATGAAAATTAAAAATGTTTTGTATACAAATTGTTCTAATATATAAGTTCTACTGCAATAATAATTCGTGATAGACTTTTATTTTCTTTAAAAATTAACAAATTATTACCTAACGGTTTTTAAAGAAAATAAAAGTCATATCACGAATTATTATTGCAGTAGGCACATTAACTTATATATTAGAACAATTTGTATACAAAACATTTTTAATTTTCATTCATTTTTAATTGGAATAATCGAGAAAAACTAACAAAATGCAACGTTGCCAGCTCAGCAGGTATAAACCCTCTTAAGTCTATGGTAAATAATGACTTTGGCAGTGGTTCCAGAGGCTGTATTGACGCTTGCTATTGCACTCACAATTTTTTTCTGTCAAACGGTATAAGATGATAGAAAGAGATGGTGAAAGCGGCGGTAAGTGCCCGCGCGACAGACAATATATGTTGGCCCGGTTTTGCAATTATTACTGCGGATTCGTGATTTTATAAGTTATTCAATTATGAATAATGAACCGTTGCAGCCGCCCACCAGCCAATACCCACTTAGTCACGGACAGGTCTCGCCTCCTAAGGCCCACTGTCCACTACCAATGTTAACAGTCCAAAGACTAGTGAAAATTAAAATGATCGATCAGAGCTCGCATATGAAGTCCGCAAAGTAATAAAGAAAAATACATACATAGCTAAAGCTAGATTTAAGATATGGCAAAATATGTCATAATTTTTGATATTTTTCAATCTCAACTCAGATATCTTGCAATGTTTTTTTATAAAGCATTTACGCGATTTCCTCTCTTAATGTTTCTGTTATGTTATGTGACAGGTAATTATTATGTATGATTTCATCTCTGTTTATTTTGCTCAATTAAAGAGAGACGACATCACAGATATTATTATCTACACTAATATTATAAATCTACACTAATATTATAAAGAGGAAAGATTTGTACCTATGTTTGTATGTTTGTAATGAATAGGCTCAAAAAGTACTGGGCCGATTTAAAAAATTCTTTCACCAATAGAATGCTACATTCTTCCAATTTGACATAGGCTACATTTCATTTTGAAAAAAATTAGGGATCCTTGGTAAAATTTGAACAATGTAACCGAAGGTGTAGAAAAATGAGTCTTAAAATGTCTTTCGTCGAATGCGCTGCCGAAACTATTAGCGATAGAACAAAATAATGTACAACAATATTGAAGAACATCATAATGTCTACAAAAAACTCCGCGGTAGCATATGTCCAACTATTGTAGTTATGTCACTACAACAACTTTTTTCATTTTAAACATTAATGAAAATGCTAACCAAATTCAAACCATGCTATTTATGTGTTTATATTAATCCTTATCCAAATAAATTATTTTATGGTAAAGACCATTTAACTAATTTAGTCAGTGTAGCTTGGTGGTGGTGATGGTTGGGTTTATGTGATTTGTGTGTGTTCGTACAGTGTGGAGGTGGAGGAACTGCATGAACGCACATTTCTTGCATAAACGTAACTATTGTAAGGTCGCGGGTGAGCAAAGTAATTGTTTTAGTTCACCATTTAACTACCTATAAAATAGTTTTTAAATTATTTAAATTGGACTTTCCATTCAAAAGATATTACGAATTAAAAAATTCAAACAGTAAACAAAACCGCCATAGCGCCGTGGCCGTTGTTTGCGATGCAGTCTGAAAAGCGCGCCGGGCATCGCGGCGGGCGGGGTGGAGGGGGCACTGAAATACAGGAGTGGGGCGTGCACGTCTGTAATAATTAATAAATAATAAATAATAATTTTTTAATAAACAAAAATATTTGTGAAAAAAAGTGTTTCATATCCAAATTTCCAAAAATAAATAATTGTCTACCCCGTGCGAAGCCGGGACGGGCTGCTAGTGTCTAATAAAATAACAGGCATTTAAAAAGAGTTGTGAAGCAAACCTCAAACCCTATTTTATTAACAAGTCTAAATACAGATAAACTATGGGATATGGATAACGGTGTAAATGTTTATTTTTCCTCTAGCTTTTCATAAATCCGTAATTTGTCACCGTTAAAATTATCTAGAAATAGAAAACTATGAATCGGAAGGCTACACTCGTAATATTCAATTTTCGCAAAATGTACACTTCCAAAACGTTCACTGGACAATAATTGCACTTGACGTCTATGACACGAGACGCGGCCGTTCATATAATTTACACAAATTCAGCTCGTTTGAAAACAGTATACTCGTATCTTCGCGGAAATAGTACCGACTGAGAAAATAAACTTTTTAAGATACCACCTGCCGAGCAAGTGATCCTTCTAAAGAAGTGCACATTTAGCGAAAGTGCGCATTCCTGGAAACGGGTTTTACGAGGCTTAGCCAATCAGTATAGCACAAGGTTAATGGACAGCAGCCCGATTGTATTAGCAATTAAAATCAATACGTTTTCGCCCGTGGGACGCAAAGTTGTCAACCGCGAACCTTTCACGCAAGAACAATGGCACGATTCAATTAAACAAGGTACTAAGTTATTTTTATGGATCGAAATTAACCCGTATATAACTCTTCTAAGGTTCAGCTTTGACGGCTGTACTTCACACTAAGAACTTTGTGAAATTCAAGAAGAGTTAACGGTTAAAATGTATGTATTCCTTATTTGAACAGTAACGGGAGAAGATGACTGTACGAGCAATAAATGCTCTAAATTAAAAATTATTGGTCGTTTACTTTGTCACTCTGAACAAAAACCAAACTAATTAACCCAAATAAATGGGAAATAAAGAGAAATTCGCGTCGGATAAAGAGTCTATGTCATCTCCCAGGGGTCGACGAAGACCTGTGAGGAATCTACATAAGCAATAAAACTCATTTGAAGTCGATTACCTACTTTGCTATAAATCAATATTAAGTAAGAAGGGTTCTAACTAAAATTTAGAAATGTGGCTAGGTGCCAACGAGACCCAAAAGTTTGGGGGTCTTTGCTGTAGACTGTTCGATGGTTTAGATTTTTTTATCATGTTAAAATGTTATAATGGTATTATAATCTCTACACACTACGTAAAACAAAGTCGCTTCCTACCGTCTATCTCTTAAATCTTTTAAGCTAAGCAACGGATTATAATGCGGTTTTTTTAGCTCTTTTTTTCGATGTTACAGGTATGCAAAGCCCGAGTATGTCCCTACTTAAAAATAAAACCGTTTAATTTACAATTATGTAGTGGATTTTTTATTTATTTATTATGTATTTTGCTTACGTAGTTCTAACTGGGTTTGCTTTGAACGGCTTTGATTGTAGACAGACTATGCAGGTAGATAAATATCCTAGCAGAATCGTTACAAATGCAGACAGGATAGTATTTTATATCATTAAAGCAACCAAATACGAATAAAACAAAACCATAACCACCGAGTTCGTTGACATGCTTAAATAAATACTAACTAGCTTTATAGAAGTTGTATACGTAGTATGACTGTAGTAAAAGATACTAAATAATGCTAAAGGCTATATCCGTGTGGCGAGCACGCGAGGTTTTATGTTGCATGGACAGTTCCACCGTTCCGTCTACTTGTACTCAGTACTTGTCTTTATAAAGAGCTTGTAGGTAAATGGACGTTTGATAAAAAACGAATTGTGTCCAATGAGAAAGGCTTAGAATTAGAAATTTGTTTGGCCAGAGCTTGGCGCATTTGCGTTCCCGCGATGCATTTGATTGAGACGCTTCGATTCTAAATAAAGTTCACAACCCCGAACTTTACTGCAGTGCAATCAAAAACCAAATCAATATATTCAAATCACCCATAGTCCATGTTGTCATCGGAACACTTTAAATTTACAATTTAAAGCAATATTTATAGTTCGTCGAACCTTGAAGTTGCATCGCGTGCATGCTACATAGCGCCGTGACAGTATACAAACTGAATTGAAGGACAAATCTGTAACAAATCTGATGTATTAGAACACGCTATCGATGCGTCTAATTTTGGGTGTAGATTGTTCAGCGGAAGTCGCAAAGGAGCTCGTGAAGGGCGGGAATAGTGATAAAATAACAAAGGCTCATAGAATTTGCACGATAATATCTCTAATGCAACTAAGAAGGCAGTTGGTATAGTAGCAGAAGTAGAAGCTGTTGTTGGAGCTCAAAATGGTCTACACGCAATTCTAATTCCAAAATTTGCTCCACAAGTCATGAAATGAATGACCTTAACTCTACCATCTGGTTCTAAATGATCATAGAAGTATTTAATTTAAAATTGCCTCCTTATACAGACGGTCAAAATAACTATATTAATCAATTCGATGGGCGTGTTAAATATTTAATTGGTTTGTTATTTGATCCGGTAATTTTGTGTCAAGGATTTATTTTCTGTCTAAAATAATTTAAAAATAACTTAAGAGCTGGCTGACCTAGCTTTCTGAAGGGATGAATGAAATGATAAAAGAATTAATGAAAAATTAATAAAACAAACTAGTTTCCCAGTAACATAAACTGCCTAAACTAAATCTTTAATTAGCGACTAATAGGCGCAATGTTAAACTTATGCATTTATAAGATTATTCGATCCTGCGTACCTAATACCTATCAATATGAGCTTAAAAAAATAGTTATGCTGCATGTGTACCTAGTCTATGTATGGCAAGCATAGTGATACAAACCTTTACGAGTATGTATCATCTGTAAAATTTACCTATTTTAGCAAAGAAATGATTTGATTGATTAATTGAAACTTTTAAACGAAGATCCGAAGAATTAAATAGCCGATTTGGTGAGAATCCAAAAGACTGGATTCGTCCAGACAAACCTGGTCATTTTACCACTGATATGCAAGCTACAACCATTCTTTCCTTTGCCCCCAGGAACCAAGAAGATGGAGTACAAGACCAGGCAGTGGCACGAGAAGTGCTTCTGCTGTGTGGTGTGCAAGAACCCCATCGGCACCAAGAGTTTCATCCCCCGTGAGCAGGAGATCTACTGCGCTGGCTGCTACGAAGACAAGTTTGCCACTCGCTGCGTCAAGTGCAATAAGGTAGGTTCCATCCTCACAACGGAAACGTCTACTCGACCTTTGTCACCTCGTCTAATGCTTCCTCAACAAGCGGGCAAAGACGCGTGGTAATAACTTTAATTTCAATACTAGATGAAAAAACCCGCCTATATATATAGTTCCCGTTTCCATGTGAATTCTGAATATATACCCTATTGCACTCTCGAAACTGAGATGAATGGAATGACACTTCACACTTCAAAATCCATTGAGCCGTTTAGGCTGCAGGGCGGGCCAAAGAATGATACATAACATACATACTTACATAAATACATACGCTCGAAAAACATAACCCTCCTTCGACAGTCGGGTGAAAAAGGTATAGGGACGGCATGGGTCAAGACAAGCCTGCATTGCAGAGATTAGAGAGAGGAGCCTTGATCTTTAAGGTCAAAGTGAACAGACACCTTCTAGGCAAGCGTGTCTCAGGCCTCATCTTCGCCTTCCATCAAGCGAGATTGATGTCAAACGTAAGCCCTTTTTTTATAAAAAAAAATGTCTCTTCATGCTCCCGTGGCGTTCACAATGGCAGCGAGGGAATCCGTGTGGTTTTTAGTGCGTATGCCCCTTGTGGGAGAGCCCCACATATACGCTGTTCCCCAGAATAGAGACGAATGCATAAGGCGCACTTTCCGCGCCAAAAAGAAGGACTTTTTTTATTAACAAGGTATTACCCCAAAACTGGTAAAACGAACGTAAAACACAGTCGCGGCGCCCCTTGAATCAGTTTTCACACTGAATGTATAGAAGCGTCGCGACCCAAAGCAGACAGAAGAGACGGGGCGGAGACGCGACCTGCGAACAAACGAAACGGACTGCGACGCGGCCCCATCCCGTCTCTTCTGTGTGGCTTGCGCCTAACTCTTACCAGTTCTGTGATTGAACGTGTCCCCACTCGTTCCAGATCATCACGCAAGGCGGCGTGACGTACAAGAACGAGCCGTGGCACCGCGAGTGCTTCACGTGCACCAACTGCAACACGTCGCTGGCCGGCCAGCGGTTCACGTCCCGCGACGAGAAGCCCTACTGCGCCGACTGCTTTGGCGAACTCTTCGCCAAGCGCTGCACGTCCTGCACCAAGCCTATCACTGGTCAGTCTCCCTTTTCCCTAAAGTCAAGGCAAAATTTAGGTACACTAATTCGACGGAGGTTAGCATAAAACCGAGGAGTTTGGAGCTATAATACTGGAACTATAGTACTGCGCCGAGGTCAGTTATACTTTTCCCTAAAGTCGGGGCAAATTTAGGTACACTATTTCGACGGAGGTTAGCATAAAACCGAGGAGTTTGGAACTTTAATGCTGGAACTGGAACCATAGTACTGCGCCGACTGAATCGGCGAACTCTCCGCCAAGCGCTGCATGACCTGCACCAATTCTATCACTGGTCATGGTCAGTCTCCCTTTTCCCTAAAGTTGGGGCAAAATTAATTGCACTACTTCGACACAAAACCGCTCGTTGTGGAGACCAGCATTGGAAGTCTTCCGATTGTTGCTGCAATGAACTGTTCCATCCCATCCCAAGCCCACCACTGCAGTCTCCCTTTTCATAAAGTCGGGGCTAAAGATAATAATGATGATGTCGGCTAATAATTACCTACATCTTAATTTGGAGTTTGACACTCCTCCGCTGGGCGGCGGCTCGCCAATTTCGCCCATTTTTTTCTTTCCTGACTTACGAATATACAACTCTTTATGATGATGATTCTACTTTAAAGAATAAAGAGCGCTACATAATCTTGCGTAAAGCCTAACCACTGGTGCAAAAAACGAAAAAGTTCATGATGCGAGCCCTGAGTTTAAACCACGATCCTCCTAAGAAGCCATAGGTCACATCACTAGGCTACCATGACTTTATTTCAAGTCACTAGATTACCACGGCTTCTTTACATCTATGTGTAACAGATAATTCTCCTCATTACAGGCATCGGCGGCACCCGCTTCATCTCCTTCGAGGACCGTCACTGGCACAACGATTGCTTCATCTGCGCGCAGTGCAAGACCTCACTCGTCGGCAAAGGCTTCATCACCGACGGACAGGACATCATCTGTCCGGAATGCGCCAAGCAGAAGCTCATGTAAACGCTTCAGGCTATGGCAAACTAATCTACTCAAAGGACAATTATCTTTATTAGTCCGCCTAATTACTTGAACACTTCGGCCAACTAATGTCTTTATTGTCTATCCGCCTAATGCAGTGCCCGCATTGTTCTCAAACTGATTCGATCATACGAAATCTTTAACGTCGTTTTCATCTCTAAATTCGTCGCATGCGGTTCATGAAAAAAACGGGGTTTTTCCACTACGTTCATCTTATAAAGCGATTGTCTTTACACTGTTGCGGTCGCACGTTGCATGTAGCAGACTAACCAATGTAGTTGTCCTGTTAAGAACTTGAGTACAGTAGAGATTAAGCTGCAGTCGCTTCTGCACTTCACTTGGTTTGCCGAGCCTAATCGCCAGTATCGCAGCATCGCGGTTCTGACGTTTGTATAATCTGTGGCCATGTTCCAGCCAGTGACGTTCGATTTTTGAACGGCGGAACCGTTGTGCTTTGTCGTTTTCTTTGCAAAGGTTTAATAAGACTGCCGTTTGTTTTTAAATTGACGCTCGGTTTTTGTGATGCAGCGAAAAAACCATACTGCCGGTAGTCACTAGCGCCATGGCGTGGGTCGACGGAGAACAGAGGAACCCACCAGACTTGGATGTCGATCTTACCTTCCGCAAAGTCAACGTCTCTGACCGTTACTAAGCGTTGTTGATCGATATTTTTATACAAAAAAATGAAACGAAAAATCACAAAAAAATCAAAGTGGATGCACAAATGTATAAGTATTTAATTTTGCTTTTTTTATTTAAGGTGTTTATATATTTTGGCCGTAAGCTTCCGTTGTCACTAATCCGGTGATCCATCCACGGGCCCCTATTTATTTAGGATCGTTATACATTATGTATCTATATGCTAACTGCCATATAATTTTGCTTTAGCTGTTGTATTAGTCCTTTAGATTTTATTGTCAATTTACCTAGTGCGATTCACGCGATGCCTTAATAACATATCTAAGTCAATTTCGAGGGTATATATAATTTATGTTGTACATGTATTTTGATGATATAATTTACAACATGAACAAGTCCGGAATAACCGGGCGCTGTCAACTAGGTAGGTGAACCGCAAACTTACCTGTGCGAGTGATGTTGGCGCCACCGTCTATCGAAACAAATTATATTAGTATCGGGTGGCGTTAGTTCCAATCTCTACCACAAGCATAGGTAACTATGCGGTGTTATAATCTGTATAGGCCGCCATCTTGCTGTGACGTCACTTGACAGCTATTGTGGAAAACGAAATCAGTCTTCATTTTTACCTCTAATAGCTCTCAAACCGTCAACAATTTGGGGTGATAAGTGCTTGTTATTGTTTAAAATGCGTAACATAGGGTAAGAATTGACAGTTTAATTGTATGTGTTATATTTATAAGTATTTATTTATACGGGAGTACGCACTTATTATGCGAGGGGCGCGGGCGGGGTGGCCACATGTAAAGAAGGGTTGCTATGTATGAAGCAGTGTTGCCACTTGTGAAGCAGTGCTACCACCTCGTCGCGCAAGCTTCTAACACTTAACTGACGTAATGTCATAGTTTTTACTAATTAAAAAAATAATAAAATATTTTTGTTCTCGAATTAGAATTACTGGTGTTACAATAATATAATTGAATGTTATCGCTATTTTTACATGGTAATATATTAGAGTAGGGTAACATCTGTTGAGCGACCAACCAGGGATCACGTAAGGGTACTTGTTAAAGGATAAATTATTAGAATGTTGAAAATATAAATTTATATTAAAGTGTACACTTTTAAACTGTTTAGCTGTGTGATCTGATCTAATTTAAATCTTTGTAACTATCTACTCATAGAATGTATAAACTACGAAACTGAATAAACCATTAAAAGTATTATTGTTTGTATTATTCCATACCCATTTTTCTACAAACCACTATAAAACCACTGTTATTGTTATAGTATAAATCTTCCCAGGTGAATTTTTCGCTTCGAGCCATTACATTAAATTTGAGCCTTAACACTATGACGATACCGTTTGTTTTGAAAGATAAGGGCTCGAAGCGAAAAATTCACCTGGGAAGATTTATACTATACTTTTTTTTTTTTTTTTTTTGTGTGGAAAATGCACCTTATGCATCGTCTCCGTTCGGGGAAACAGAGGTATGCGGGGCTCTCCCCAAGGGATACCCACTAAAAACCACACGGATTCCCTCGTCTCCCATTGTGAACGCCACGGGAGCAAAATGTGTCACCGCAACGACCACTGGCCGCCCCGGGATGGGGCTCCTCTGTCGACACCGTGCAATGCGGGCTCGGTACTCCCCGGCCTCCCCCGCTGGTGAAGGATTGTTTAAAGAGGTTTACTCCTCGTGGCTTCCGCAGATGCCCACGTTCCCGGCAAGCCGGGTTTACGTGCCCTCACGTAAGCTCCCGCGCCCCCATGTCCTGCTCTGAAAGCAGTGCGGTACCGAGGGCACGGTTGCTTCCGCCCTGAGGCTCCCCCTCACGTTTCCCTGCTCGGGCCACAGAGCAGGTACTAGGTTCAGGTTCACCTCCTTCCTTCCGTCCTTCTCTAAACCCCAAAACTAACCCTCCCCATCAGGCGTTTGGCAACTCCAGGCAGGTTGCAGAGCCTTGAACCGTTCGGTAGCCCAGGCCGTGTGGCGAGTACGGCGGGGCTAGGTACTAGGAACAAGGTTGCAGAGCCTACACTGTTAGCAACCGAACGCCTGTCCCTCCTATGCTTTCCCTCCCCATATAGGGCGTAAGTCACATCCAGGCCTGTTGCAGAGCCCTGACACCTTTCGCATAGCCCAGGCCGTGTGACCAGCACGGCGGGGCTACTTACTCAGTGCAGGGATGCAGAGCAGCTTCCCGTCAGCTACCTTACGCCCGTCCTCACAGAATATATACATATGATACATACGTGGCCCATATAATACTTATATACATATCCCCCCCCCCCCAGTCGGATATTAGCCAACGGTTAACTAAATCCGGTTAACGGTTAACCGTTGTTGCCCAGGGTGCACCGTCCCAGGCGTTACCCTTCCCCACCCCATGAGGCCTACGCCTCGGATAGAAGGGAGTGGTAACGCCAGAGCACTCGAGGAGGTTTCCGACTTCGCACCCCAAGATTTATACTATACCTAACCTCTTAACCGCCACAAAACAAACGAAGTGACGTGCCTTGTACGCCACGCCACGTTACATGACAAACCGATTTTTCTACTTAAAATCCACTGTAGAAGGGTTTATTTCGAGTTGAAATATTGGTCATGTATAGATGACGTTGGCGTGTGAGACATTCCATTGGCTGTCACCACTAGATGACCGGGCGGTGAAGAGGTTAACACCTATTCAAAGGACCCCGAAGCAAATAATGAAAAAATGGTTTTCAAGCAAATTTACTGAAATTTGGATTTTGTCCTTTTTGATTTCATTTTCATTTAATTTAAGTTTTGCATATTATATGCTAAGTAAAATATAATTATAAATACTTATTTAAAGTAATGCAACTGTAAAGGCGCGTACAGATTATGCGCGGCAATCACTCAAACATTGGGTCGCGCGGCGGCCGCGCTCTATGGAGACGGGGTTACCGCGCGCGGCACCTCGAACATTGCCGCGCTCGAATGTGCCGCTCGGCGATCCGAGCGCTGTCGGTTTTTGAGCCCGCATCAAAAAAGCTTCAGTCGCTGGCGCGCGCGCAGTTTGGACGGTTATGTTGCGACGAACGTTTGCTTAAATTATGGATGAACGAAATAATTGGCGCGCGCGCCACGCGCTGATCGAGCTGGATCGCTTACCTCGCGCAGCCGCCGCGGTCTACCTAAATTCCATCGAACATTTGCCGCGCGAGCCAATGTTCACGCGAACACTGGCTCGCACGGCTTCCGCGCATAATCTGTAGGTACACACCTTAATGATGGCCAATTAACAGACCAATAGACCAATAAATCACTCAACGATAAATCTAGGAGTATTTAATTGTTTACTAGCAGGTAAATATGCAGATAACATGTAATAGAAAACAACACAATAATACTATAAATTGTAAATAATTAAATAGACGTAAGTGCCCACCTATCCTATAATATAGCCGTGGTGGCCCAGTGGTTTGACCTATGGCCTCTCAAGCAGCTTGTCCTGGGTTCAAATCCCGGCTCGCACCTCTTAAGTTTGTCGGAATTTGTGTGCGAAATTTCATTTAAAATTGATTTATTTATTCGAGTACCTAAATAATTAATTTAAAAAATGTATGAATACGATACTGTTCTGATGCATCACGACACAACAGGTCAGAATCCGGCTTAATTACTTTTGAACCCGTAACAATTACGAAAACGATATACCGCAAAGTCTATTATGAATAGAAATTGAAATTGAGTACAATATGCTGCCACCTGGCGTGTAGTAGCAAAAAGATAATTAACAGCTGTCCTTAAAGAATGTAGCCGTCACCCGATTTAAATGAAAAATGTCTCTACTTACAGGGAACGTGCACATAGACGGTGCTGCCAACTGGTGCCACCAATTTGATTGTTTTACCCTGATAAGTTTCTTTTACTGTCCGCATAGTGTCTCTTCTGTCGCATATGCTGCCGCCTAGTTTCTGCACGTTCCCTTATCAAATCAAATTTGTCAATTTTTTCTATTGCATGACAATACAAAAATTGACAATTACGAAGAAAGTGGCGCCCCTGATTTTATTTATATTCTGTAAAATGTAGTAACACTACTGCCCGCTAGATGGTGCTGTTTATTCAGTATTTCTACTCGACGCTAGATGGCACTACATTACTAGCCTTTTAACACCAGCTTCGGCTACAGACGACAATACGGTAATATCTGTGGTAATACCAAGGATGATAATAGACTTTGGTACTACAAAAAATAATCTACCCAGATCCGTATAAGAATCAATTTTGTTCGTAACAAAAACGATGTGTGGCGTTCAAAAGGTTCATATATGATGTGATGATGAAAAGTTTGAAATCTTTGATGCCTTCTATTATCTGTGCCTATGCCATGAATGCGAGGACGATTTTTGGAATCAAATTTGTGAGAATCATCTATCCATCCATCCCAGCCTATACACCGTGAAATTTTAGTGGTTGTTTTCCCGAAACGAGGTGATTTAGAGATAGAGTCAAAAATCCAATTGTGAAAAACGAAAGTCGAAAATTACCGCAAACCAATAGTTACGCTTCGTTGGTACAAGTAGCGTACGATCGTACGATAGGTTAGGTACCAACGAAGCGTTACTATTGGTTTGCAGTCATTTTCGACTTTCGTTTTTCACAATTGGATTTTTGACTCTAGTCAAAATAGTAATTATAAATCGATTGTACAATCGATACTAAATCACCTCGTTTCGGGAAAACAACCACTAAAATTTCACGGTGTATACGTCCCACTGCAGGGCACAGACCTCCTTTCAGAATGAGAGGGCTTGGGCCGTAGTTCCCACGCGGGCCCAGTGCGGATTGGGAACTTCACACACACCATTGAATTACTTCGTAGGTGTATGCAGGTTTCCTCACGATGTTTTCCTAAACCGTAAAGCTCATGGTAAATTTCAGATGTAATTTCGCACATAAATTCCGAAAAACTCACGAGGTGCGAGCCGGGATTTGAACCCACGACCCTCTGCTTGAGAGGCCACAGGTCAAACCGCTAGGCCACCACGGCTAAAAATATCACCAGGCATTTGTGAAAATTGTGCTGAACTTTTTTGTTGACTTTCTACTTTTGGTCAAGACGAGCAAAAAACAAACTATCAAATACGTCAATTTATTTCCATTACGCCTAATGACTACAATTTTATAATACAAGTAACGGATCAGTTAACATTTCACTTACGTTTCTAGTAATCTATATGAGATTGAAATATTTAGATTTCGGTTCAAATACTTTCACTTAAAATTATAGCTCATCACAAATAATGTTTCATATTTACATTTCGATTCTATCTGTAACCACAAAAACTGGCTGCCGATAAGCAATAACTTATTTAAAAGCCAAAAAGTTTTACGGGTGCGCCGGTGGGATTCGAACCCACGTCTCCTGGGTATGCGCCCCAACGGGTGTTCTACCAATTGAACCACGTCGCATCCAACCGACTCCCCCGAAATTCTTAATCGCTTACATACGCCAACAGTGGCGTGTGGTAACATCCATCGCAACTATTAGAAGCTACGACTCCTACGTTCAATTGGTACGTACGTGGTTCAATTGGTAGAACACCCGTTGGGGCGCATACCCAGGAGACGTGGGTTCGAATCCCACCGGCGCACCCGAAAAACTTTTTCGCTTTTAAATAATCTTAGATTCGGTGAGCAGCCGTACTGCTAATAAAATAAATAATATAAGCAATAACTTGTCAATCCACAAAAACTCCAAAATTGAGGTTTGAATACGAAATCGCACCTTATCGTCTCCTCTAGATTTACAATATCGATAAACGCCAAAAATAATCGTCATAAATTCTTCTCTAATAAAAAATTATAGCGGCCATTTTCTCAAAATGCTGTTCGTGTGGTTGATATGTTACTGCTTATTAAATCAGTATCCAACTTGGACAACCGTTGAACATGTGTTTTATAATGTCAGTTCAAAGATCCATACTCAATTTAAGCCATTCTTTTTGTAATTGTTTTTTAATCTCTATAATTAGATTTAGGTATATAAAACAGTTGAGACTAGAATGCACGATTTTCTGCAGTTCCAGCATACGAGGGGTTAAGACACGTTAATAGCCACTTGCTGGATAAAATGAAATCTAGAGAGACAGTATTAAGCTCAGTCTAGTAATGCCAAAATTTTGCAAACAGGCAAGCCTAAACCGGCTTTAACACCTAAATCAAGATTTATATCTTTCGGCAAGCGGCCAGTATTTACTTATATGGGTCCAGTTGAAAACAGTTACCTGGTTAACAAAATATATAGTTAAGTAGGTACGCTGAAATTGTGCTTACAAGGTTTTTTTATATCAAACATTACATTACAAGTTTTTAAGAAAATAAATTAGTATAAAATTAAACGAAAACAAAACTTACTTATACGTATTACAATAGTACCCAAAAAAAATTCATCAAAACCAAAACTAGACGATATTTTTTTGTGGAAATTTTTCTTTTCAATACATCATTGAGTCATACTACCATTTTACATTTTTGTCAATGGATTCTTAACACCTTTAATCCTGTATAATGGTGGCACTTCACTTGGCGTTGCGTGTTCGCGTTGCGCTATTAACATCTCCGTCTTTCACGCTAGAATCGGTATAGTGCTCCTCTCTCGCACACGCAACTATTTCTTCAAATACGCCAAGTGAATTGCCAGCATAATAAATAGCTCATTAAAATTATTTTAAATGTAACTTTTTCATTGGCGTAGCGTGCCTTGGAATGGCCTGGATCAAAATTAGTTGGGGGGCTTTCCCGAGAAGCACGAGATTCAGTGACATTGTGGATAACATTTTACTAATTTTTGGTTACACACGTTAGGGGCCTGTGTAGCCCGGGGACCCCTAATCATTGATACGGCTGATACGGCGGTAGTTATGCCCCTGATTTTTTTTACTATATTACACTGACAAGCAAAAATAAAGGGTTGGTTACAAAAATGACGATAACTTCAAAACCCGCTGTGATAGCTTCTTCGAGTAAAATGAGTTAAGTAAAGAGTTTTATTCTTATCAAGAAAAATTTTAATTGAGAATAAAACTCTTTACTAAACTCATTTTACTCGAAGAAGCTATCACAGCGGGTTTTGAAATTATCGTCATTTCTATAACCAACCCTTTATTTTTGCTCGTCAGTGTAGATAGAAAGCATAGAACAGCTGTAAAGATCGCCCAATCAATATTAAAAGATGATAGCGACGTCTATACTCCAACAAGACTCATTTCTCACATTACCTAAGCAAGCACATCAGTCCGTTCCAAAATACTTCTGGCCAAAGTGGTTTGGTGCTACGGGATGCAGCTCTGAGGTTAATATCTTCATCTTGGGCACATAGTCGACGACTGCTTGGACGGCCGCTGGCGTGCAGAAGAGGTTGGATAGGATGATGCGTTCTTCTTTAACACCGTGCTGGGTTAGGACGTTTACTGCCTGTAAAAGACGGTAAATACATGAAGTCTTTAAATTTTACCTGGAATATTTCAACAGACGGTGATCAAAATCAAGTTTATTTCTGTAAGTAGTCTGTTAAGGGCTTGTGCATGTCTTTTTTTGAGTCTACCAGTTTTTTCGGAAAGACCTTTATTGCCAAGAAGAATGCGCCGCAAGATGCTTGGCGCAGTCATTTAAAAAAGAAAAAACACACAATACACAACCACAAATAGATTATACAATGAAAACTCAATAAATAGTTGCAATACAGCATTTTACGAAAAAGCGTAGATAACCAGAACACAACTCCACTACTGGCACAATTTGAAATTTATGTGTGTGTGAAGTACCCAATCCGCACTGGGTCATCGTGGAAACTACGGCCCAAGGCCTCTCATTCTGAGAGGAGGGCTGTGCCGTGCAGTGGCACGAATATAGGCTGGGATAATGAGATTACGATGCACACACTTGAAAATTCTAGTACCCTTTTGAAAATATGATATTCATCTAGCAAGCCCTTCCGTACCTGTTTGACTGTGTTACCCGTAGACATGATGGGGTACATAAGCAGGACCTGTCTCCGGGCGATGTCTTCAGGGAACTTCGCGTACACCACATGGGCCTCGTGGGTGTCTGTGTCACTCTCCACCAGGATCTTCCCAATGCGGATGGAGCGGCAGCAGTCGCGGAGGCCCTGGTACCAATCATAGTGTTAAAAATAAAAATAAAGATAATTTTATTTCAAGATTGGTTTTTTTGGAGCCTTTTGGTATTTTTATTTATTTTTCAACTCCAATTTTCTTTATTTTTACGACTATCCCGTGAAATCCATATATATATCATACTAAATAGAAACGGAAACATGGATGCACAGAAAAAACCAGAAAAAAGACCAGCTCCAGGAATCAAACCCAGGTCCTCAACATTCTGTGCCGAGTGACCCCTACACCACAACTGGTTGGAACATAAACACCATAATTTCCATGAAAGAGCGAATCAGTTACAATTTTATTTTCGGTTTTTGGTAACCTATTGATAATTTTTGGAGTTATTAATAATACATTTTTTTTTAAAATATACCTGCTCCATCGCCTCTCCTGATCTGACGATGGACACTCCACAGTTCCCCGCGCCATACTTCAGCCCCTTGTACAAAGCTCCGGTGGGTGTCACCACCTCGCAGTCAGTGAACGGCAGCTTGTTCAGGCTCTCTTCTATCACCAGCCGTATCAAGCGGTCTGCGTAAAACTTGAAATCACTTCTGCTTGTGTTCCTAGAATGTTATAATTATTCTCAAAGATATTTTGAAATTATGGTACCATTAGATCCGCATGTATTAGACGGTGAAACATTCTGAAAATTCTTTTTAAGGTCTTCATCCACTAGTACTGTAACATGACCGTGAAGTGACTCATGGGTTTAATGGACATATATGTATAGTCTCCCTCTCTTTTTTTGCTCATTTTAACATAAAATCAATGGTTCATATTGTTTTTTAGATGATTGGAGTGATTTAATCCCCGATCACGAAATGGCTTATTAAATATCATTTCCTCTAAATAACGTGACATCAAAACAAAATGAAACATCAACAATTGCTAAAATACTTAATTTAAATAAAACTTAACTATCGCGCCATGCCGCCACGCCATGAGTATTGATCATACTTTTTTGGTGGACCAGAGTTCTGTGGCCAAAAAAATAACGAGCCACTTCCATACATTATAATAAGAGAAAGACTGCACGCTTGTAACCTCACTTACTTGTCTCGTAGAATGCTCTGCAATTCTTTAATGTTATCGTTAGAAGGCAACAGCGTAAGGCTGTCTCCGAACTGTTCCGCTACGTCATTGGCATCCCACGGTCGGATTTCCTCGTTCAAAAGATCCATTGCCAAAATATTTTGCAAGACCAGATTTACGGACACGAGCGGTATCGAAACGAAATATCGCAAACAAATGTCAAATGTCAAAAACTGCTGACGCTCAGCTGTTGTCTGTTTATGTAGCTGCTAAAACTGCTCTTATAATAAAACGAAATTGTTGTACAGGTTAAATAGAAACGAGATACCAATAAGGTAGCTAAATAAAAGTAGCTTGAAATTATTTAAAGAAAATTACACGTCATTCATCTTAATCATTATTCAAAACCCAAACCAGTCGGTCAACAGTCGGTCACCGTATTGCGGTCGTATTTGTTATATCTTAAACAGCTTCGAATTCTAATGCTTGATTTACACTGACGAGAAACAAGCCTGAAGAAAACAGGATAGAATTATTTTAATTTTGGAATCCTGTGTGTATTACGGAATCAAAAATTTACATTTTCGTTTTCTTTTTGATATTAGTTTTTAATTTTTGGTCCTCATCAGGGTTGACTCACGGGAATTATAAATGCTAAAGTTTGCATTAATTATTCTTTCACACTAAAACGGCTGGATATGGATATATTAATAAAAAACGTTATGTAATTAGCTTGATCTCGGAAATAACATACAGCCTAATATTACTCCAATATTCCAATGAGACAGGGATAAGTAGTACATGTAAAATCCCGAAATATTCGCCACTACTGGTCTTAAAAAGCTGTGGTGGCCTACTGGTTTGACCTACGGCCTCTCAAACAGAGTCGTGGATTCAAATCCCAGCTCGCACCTCTGAGTTTTTCGGAATTTATGTGTGAAATCACATTTGAAATTTATCATGGTGAGGAAACCTGTACACACCTGCGAAGAAATTCAATGGTGTGTGTGTGTGAAGTTCTCAGTCCGCACTGAGCCCGCGTGGGAACTGCGGCCCAACCCCTCTCATTCTGAGACGCCTGTGCCCTGTGTAGTGGGACGTATATAGGCTAGGATGATGATCGGTCTAAACATGAAATTTTGCAGAAGTGTTCTTCGTAAAACGTAAACGAAGACCAGGGCCCTGTTGCATACCAAAGTACAACTTATACACCGTGAAATTTTAGTGGTTGTTTTCCCGAAACGAGGTGATTTAGTTTCGATTGTACAATCGATTTATAATTACTATTTTGACTAGAGTCAAAAATCCAATTGTGAAAAACGAAAGTCGAAAATGACCGCAAACCAATAGTAACGCTTCGTTGGTACAAGTAGCATACGATCGTACGATAGGTTAGGTACCAACGAAGCGTTACTATTGGTTTGCGGTCATTTTCGACTTTCGTTTTTCACAATTGGATTTTTGACTCTAGTCAAAATAGTAATTATAAATCACCTCGTTTCGGGAAAACAACCACTAAAATTTCACGACAAGCGGAACTCCCTTTCTAATTAATATAACTGAAGCGAGAGTTCCGTTTGTATTAGTCGTACTTTGTTATGCAACAGGCCCCAGGGTGTAATTTTTGGGAATTCGGAATTGGGGATGTCTATTTTTTTGCAATGTATAGTAAATCGAAAACCATTTCGGGATAAATGCTTTTTAACTCGTTTTCTGTAGTTATTTAATTTTAATATTATATAATGAATTTATTACATAACAAATAAGCAATGACCTTCATTTGACTTTGGTGTAAATTGCGTGACCGGTCCAAGTCGTACTTTATTCTGTGTGGTTAGAATTCTTCACAAATTTACGCGTGGATTATAACTACGGAGTTTGATTTGGACCCACTGCCTGACATCTAGCACTTTGACAGCGCCAGTAAAGTGACACTAGTTACAGTGTACCACCACGCAAAAAATAATTAAAGGGGTTGCCTTATCGTACGCATTTAGATAGATTTAGAAATTTGGCAGTGTGGGAGCCCTCAATTACAATCTGACGTCATCAACCAAAATAGTTTCAATAATTAATTTTGAAAAAAGTAGTGGACTAAGTGACAAAATATTGAAATTAGTTTCTTATAATTGACTTTTCTATACAAAAAAAATATAAAAACCACTGGTAATTTTTTTTAGACATTCCCAATTCAATTAAAATCCCGGCATACTAATTTAACTGCAAGTCGAACGGCCCTCACTCAGAGAAGCAAGGTTGAGTGTAGAAAAAAATAAAACAAGTTTAATGATATACGCACTAACGCTTTATTCGTCCTGAAAATACAAATTAATGATTGCAAGAATAATTTCACATCCTTTGTGGATTACAACGGACATCTGACATAATATTCTCTGTTCAGAATTGTAGCCCCTAAACGTTCACAAAAATATATTTTAAAAATATTTTATTGAATACTATGGAACTGTAACCGCTAGTTCTCTCTAGTCAGAACAACAACAGCTTTATAAAATGTACGTAAATGCGTGAAAAAATGCATACAAATAAAAATAAATAATCGCTAAATGTTTATGACAATGTCCCCGTGTAATAAATGATCGTTTATCAATAATATAAAGGCTTTGTTCAAAATTAAAATGCTTTTTAAACTCGTTTCGTCTACATGTATAAAATTCATGTACAAGTTATGCTTAGCAAGCGTTTTAAGTAGATTTAAATAAATATAATTGACAGTTTAAAACGATACATAAAAGGGCGGCTTTTGCCGCCAAATGCAAATGGCGGTCCATTTGTACTTTGATTAATAATTTAGTATTTGGTACTTAAATTTGTGTACATAATTAGAGGTTGTATGAAATTTGCACCTCATCAGGTTTGAATTCAAATAATTCAAGAATTTAAAGATAATTAGAACTAGCATCAGAATGTCAAAATACAGTCTAAATATAATTTACTTTTACACGAAATTTTTGACGTACGCGACGACACTTGAAAGTATGTAGTGTATTAATAGGCCCTTTTCAAACTATAATAGGATACATCATATTGTCACCACCGCCACCGGGGCGCTACTTTGCCTTTGATTTCTACTAGGGTCAATTAAAATAGGCAAATTCAAGCTTCATTTGCCGCGCCACGTCGCAAATTTCCAGTGATATATACATATCACATATGCTTTCGGGCTTATGCCTCAACCCGATCCAAGACCCTTAAGTATAAAAGTATTTTCTTCAACATAAAATAAACACTGTCATAAAACAAATAGATAGTGTCACAAATGCGACATTCACAACTGAAATAAGTATCGGAGCATCAGCAAGTATCAACCACATGATTTGTAAACATATTCGGATAACAAATAAAAAAACTATAATTACATAATATTATACGAACCGCCAACTCTCGCGAAAAATGCGAATCTTTCGCATTTCTCACGAGAGTTTTTAATCCTTATATTCTAAACCCACCTCTTTCCATATTAAAACAATGGACTGAACAATGGAAAAATAACAGCCTATCTGTATAAATTATAAACATTTACGAAACTACGTTAAAATTGTGACTTCTATAGTGGAAATAGACGAAATTGACCTGCTTACCTATGCTAGGGTTGTCCACTGGCCAACCGTTGATTAAGTCATTTTAGCGAACAAACTCGGGGATAATTCCTAGTCTAAAATTATTGTACATCTGGTTTGATACGCTCAAAGAGAATGTGAAGACGAAAAATTTTTACATCTTTGAAGTGCACGTCGAGTTTGTCTCGTATTTTTTGGCAGCCAAAAAAGAGAAACCCCGTGAAGGTCGATTTAGAAGTCAAATTTCTGCTCTTCCCAAACTCTTTAACATCAGCATCCAGATCTATTATAAACGGCTCTCAATTCGTTAATTTTTAAAGTACAGTCAACCAATTTGATTCCTAGGCCACTATAGAACCTTATCGCATTAACTACAAGACAATTACAACGTCAGTACGAGTCAAAGCATTACCAACTTTCCGAACACAATGTGCAATAAACGTAAAGAGTTTATAAATATAAACGTTTTCGCTTCATGACATGAGACAAAAAAGAAGTTTTGACACACGGCCAGTGACAATTCAAGCTATTAATACACAAGCAAACTCCTTTCCTATTCAATATCGTTGACACACGTCCGCAAACATCGAGTTTGTCATCATGACATACATCACCCAATAATCACTGTCATAGAAGATAAACAATTTGATTCATTTTGACATGGTTCTATAGTGGCCTAGGAATCAAATTGGTTGACTGTACCTATTTTACTTAATTATGAGACAAACATCATATTAATATCACTTTGACACAAAGTCTGTGGTATGAGTCCTTACATTTGGTGCGACGATCTTAGGTCTAATCGAAAGCTTTGAACCCTAGCTCGTTAAAACTATTATTTGCACTAATCAGGTATCACTATTAGTTATAAAGCACTAGATTCAAAAGCATTAACTACGAGGCACAACTGAAGAACATTGACCGTCATTTTGTCTTCCATCGCTATCCTTCCATGTGTTAAGCCATGAGACAAAATACCGGCTCTCAGTTCGCCGCATAGCAGTCACTACCAAATGTAAGAACATAGATGGTATCAGAATTCCAACACTGCTAATAAAATGACTAATTATTTTGGACTTTAGTTCGTAACACTTAAATTTCTAAATCGTGTGCGTCCGAAGTCAGCGTCATGTCAAATCGCTAAACTATTAAGTCTACCTTCAAACCGACTTAAGTATATACTACGAGGGGCCAAAGTAGAGCGTGGCAGTCATGAAGTCGGACAATATTTGAATTTCTGTTCGATCAGTTACTAACTACGAAGCTTTCACACTAGTAGTAAAAAATAGGGAGCATACCACTTCTGGGACTGTATTTAAGTCCAGAGAGTAGCAGCAGTTATAAATCAAAATCGTGAAAGAACATTAATAAATCTAAAATAGCGTTTGATTTCACGTAACTACAAATCTACAGTGCACGTCTGAAAAGGACAGAATTTAGAGTTCTTGTATATTTGTACGTAACACTCAACTGCACCGTTAGTATTAGGGTCAAGTAGTGTAGAAAAAGATGGACCACTTTACTCATAAAAAGTAATCGACCTCTCTTACAGTTACAGTTACAGAAAAGTATGTTTTGTCTTTATCTGACAAAATCAAATACCAAAGTGGCAGAGACAAACGAGCTTCTATAAATAAGGGTGTTAGTAGACAGACATTCATGACCAGAGCTCTACTCTGACGCCACGGACTTGTGACGATACACTCAGGCTAAATTCCTGATACGTTTCACCATAGTAGTGATGAACAAATATGAAATGGTTTGAATCAAAATGTTTTAACAATGTATTGATATTAAGTGGCCATAAAGTCAACCGTTAAGAACGAGTTTTAATAATCTACTTATTCGTAGAAGATGAAAATCAATCACAGCCAATTCATAGATATGACAGCTTAATATTTATCAGTTCACCATAATTTGTATTTGTTGCAAAACTATGCTATGAAATCTACATGCCAGCATTTAAATATGCTTAATCGTTTTAATGTAGACCAAGTTCTTGTAAATACATACAAGTTTTTTTTTACTGTACTTCGTGGTGCTTTATGATACCATCTACATAGGCATGCTAAATTGAAGGTTAATCCAACCATGTCGATTATAATACAAATTGCAGGATTAAATCTATACAAACTAACAATAACTGCAAGTTAAATAAAATCTTGTAAACAAAACAAATATTATTAAACTCAGACTTCTGATGACTTCATGGCTGGCGATGTTAAATAAGTTTTCAAAATAAGACCCAATATAATTATGCTAGTTCTAAACGCACTTTACTGACCAGTGTGAATGTGGTAAACTTCATAATGTTTTTTTTATAAAATGACCAACGCCTATCACTAAGGCAAAGCCGAAAGGACAACTGAAGCAGATCTCTACCCTAGCACACGATCAAAAGAAGGCACCAGTTCATGAACGCGACCATAATAATGTAAGATTTATTTTTGATCGCGCCAATTCCTGAACTGGACTTTCCATAACTGTTTATTAGCGTACAATTATCAATATCACCGAACACCAATATTGCTTATTCCGCTTGCACACCAACAAACAGAGGTCCGTCATTTATACTTACACTTTGTGCACTTGTTTGACAAGCGATTCAAAGTTTAAATCTAACCTAGACAACAATACGGAGCGATTCCATAACCTTACTAACTGTAGAGGTATATTACAAATAAATTACTTTTAAATCACTCATTTTTTCTTTAAGTAATAAATACGATAAACAACAACAGAAACTACTGCTTTTATATGGGTCTGGGATTAGCTAGTCGGTTTATTCTAAACTACAGCGAAGGAAGTTCTGTTAGAATAGGTGAGGAATGAATGGAACCCATGTAAAAGCATCAGTTCTATCTGGGAGGGCGTAACTACTCTCAGAAGCGTACACATAAGCCATGTACAAAAAGCGGAATGTATAGTACGCCGGCCGACCGCAACAAACACCTCTAAATAGGCCCTGGACAAGACGCCTATGAGATTATGGTTACCGGATGGAAAATTGAATGAGAAAACGCTTCATTGCCATAGATAAGTCCTGAGATTTTCAAAATCAAGCCGCGATCCTATGAGGAGCGTGAAAATCATGAAATCTCAGGAAAAATCCTGGAATATGGTAACCCCTTATACATACTATACTAAAAAAAAACTACACGCCACAATCGGAACTATAATTACTTCTTTTTTGCGTTTATGTGTGAGGATAGAACTTATTTCGCGATGTTCATCGCTAACGTTCGTAGGCTTCCTTTTCTAGTAAAGTAATTAGATGCCTAGCGTGGAAAAGAAATAAAATGTAAGTCCAGTGGCAGTTTTCAGGTGTTTAACTTTGTTTGTTTGTGTACAGAGCTGTGCAGCAACACAAAAGATTTGATCTTGACCCGGTTGCCACGTACGCTTGACATACCATTGAATCATAAAACGACATTGTAACAATTTAAAATCCAGCGTCGAGACAAAAATCCCGTTTACCTTTATCGTTCACAGAAACTAAATAAAAATAAGGTTCACAAGGCTACATTGTTTCAGCTAAATAAATAAATTTAATTAATATTTATAATTTGACCTATCCATTGTTATGTCAACCAAGGCCAAACACCCGAATTAGCAAATAATGAGAGCATAATTAATTATTTAATTCTTGGTTGTCAACTTTATTAATTGACGTCATTATGTCAACAGACTTGTAAATTTTATACGTCTTCCGTGACGCGCTGAACATGTTACAAACATAATTGAACGCTTAAAGCTGCGTATCGACTTCGCGCAGCAAACCATCGAACATTGGATCGCGCAGCAGCCGCGCACTATGGATACCGTGCCGCCGCGCGAGGCAACTCGAATATTGACGCGCTGGAAAGTGCCAAAACACAGGTTTGCCGCAAACAATGCTCGCACGGCGGCCGCGCGAAGTCGATACGCAGCTTAACAAGTACTTATGTCTTTATACGACGAAAAACTTGAAGGTACAGACGGTTGTAAATATTCTGAAGCATATAACTTTACGTTTGTATGTTGCTATTGAAATAGCGTGACTATTCTCGGCTGTGCGGTCGCGCCAACGCTTCCAAACCCGATCGGTACCCTTACAGCCATAACTGTACATTAACCTAGCACATATCACAACTTACTACGACTAGTGGGCGACCACACCATTCCGTTGCCGGGGGTAATCGTTATAATTCTTCTTGGAGCTCGGGACATCGACGGCGGGTTCGACTTTGGCCTTCTTGCCGGGTTTGGGGGAGAGGTAAGCTTTGTAGAAGAAGCGAGCGAAGAGGACGAAGTAGGAGAAATACATGGCCATGGAGAGTTTGATGTTGAAGTGGCTGATGCCGCAAGAGCCGGTCGACGAGGCGATGTAGTTGTGGGCCCACACGTTGATGCAGCAGCCGACGATCATCTGGGTGAGCTGCAGGAAGGTGATGGTCATGGCGAGGAATTTGGGAGGGTACTTGCCCATGCTGACGAGCGCGTAGTACGAGTACATCACACTGGAAAAGAAAGAAAAGGTATTTTTAAAGATACTGTTTTCAACTTTCGCGATTTTCACTTATGCCACGACTATTATACTAAACTGGACTTATCACGCAAACAATATTTACCTCGACGTTTCAACCACATTGCAGTGGCCGTGGTCACGGGTTCAGTTGAGTCAAATATTGTTTGCGTGATAAGTTAATTTTTAAAGATGTTGCACATCACAAATTTCATGGAGAAAAATGCGTATAATTTTCAGAGCTTCTGTTTTTCTTTTTGATATATTTTTTTACTTTTAATTAATAATCTATCAACCTCAATTCATTACCATCAACATCATCTCAGCCTATAGGTATAAGTCCCACACTGCGGCGCACAGGCCTCCTCTCAGACTGAAAAGGCTTGGGACGTAGTCCCATGCGCGCCATGAGCGGATTGGGTACTTCACATATGTCATTGATTTCCTTCCCTCACGATCTTTTCCAGTTGATATTTAAAAACATTTAAGCGACAAGTTTCTACATTTAGGATCACAGTTTCCACGTCTTCAATTGCGGGAGTAATTTTCCTCAATCAAGTTAATGACTATAATATAATAGCAGTATAATGCACAGGTCGCAAAACTTCCGACAACGAACTACATTACACGCGCGACCTCCTACCAAGGCTTGTATGATATGTAGACTAGAAACCATAAGAGTTCCTTCCAAACTAGCGTTGCCTTTGAATTATAATGTAGGTATTTATACTGCCACTTGGTTTATGAAAAGTATAGTAGGTACACGTCGATGGTTAATATAAAAACTTGCTAGCTAGTCTCATGCAGAAGGACTTTTTCTCTTCGACGTGCGGCAGAGAGAGGTGATAGTCTTTTAACATTTTATACTAGTAGCCTTGGACACGTCAACATTGAAATGTACTTGTTTTTCATCAGCGTCGACTTTGTACAAACATGCCAATAAACCCACTATAAATATCACAACTGCGATTAACATGACTTCTAGAATGTGACAACGACCTGTTGTTTCAGTCAGGCCCGACGCCAATTATCTTCATCGGCAAGGAAGAGGCCTTCGGCATCCCTACATGCAAGCGCACACTGTCGGAAACTATGCATTGGCATGCAGTAACGTTCTTAGGGACGTCGAGGCGTCCTTAAGCATGCACGCTGGCAGGGCAAGCTATCCCCGAGTGTTGTCTCGGCGCCGGCGAAGGATGCCGAAGTATCCCGAAGCATCTTCAAGGCTGCCGATGCAGCAGCCTCAAGCATACCGAAGCGGTGTTTTTGTTACTTAAACCATATATCACGGAAATTTCTACTTTATTGCCATGATGTTAATGTATATTGCTATTTGCCACCTAAAATTCTCAGCCGTGCCGATGCCGATAATGGGCGCCGGGTTTTAGTCACGTCGTAGGCAGATGCTAATTGTCAGGCATATAGCTTAATCAGTGAACAAAACAAAAACATTGTTCCAGTGTTGCCAACAGGATTTGAGCATGACCTCGTAACGTACCTACGAGATGGGGTGAAAAGTGAACTGATATGACTTTTTGTGTTTTTGTTTGTGTATTTCTACACAAAATGCGTGATCTAACTTCGTTATCATCATCACATCGGCCTATATACGTCCCAGTGCAAGGCACATGCCTCCTTTCAAAATGGGGCATAGTTCCCACGCGGGCCTAGTGCGGATTGGGAACTTCACACACACACCACACACAACCACAACCGCTTTAGCCTAGTTGGTAGTGATCCTGCCTACGAAGCAAGAGGTCCTGGGTTCAAATCCCGGTAAGGGCATTTATTTGTGTGATGAGCACGAATATTTGTTCCTGAGTTATGGATGTTTTCTATGTATTTAAGTATTTATTTATCTATATAAGTATGTTTAACGTCGTCTAGTACCCATAGTACAAGCTTTGCTTAGTTTGGGACTAGGTCGATTTGTGTAAGATTGTCCCCTAATATTTATTTATTTATTATTTATTTATTTACTCCATTGAATTTGTTTATAACTATAGTCCGCGTGTTCGTTACACTTTTACACTAAAACAGCAGAACGTATTTCGATGAGAAGCAAACAGACAGTTTATAACACAGGACAATTTTCCAAAAGATTTTAACTTGCTGTTTTATTTAGTTCGTATCAAATCTTGGAAGTCATATTTACCCACTTCAAGTGGTCGGATTAATGGCATACAACATATGGATGACTATGAAAGTAGGTACAGCAAAATGTGTTATTTATTAAAATTTTAACTGTGGTTCTTTTCCTGACGTTTTTTCTTGGCTGTGTATTGTCATTCAAACTACACATCCGTTCGAAGTTACAAGTCTATGCCATTAACCGTTGAACAGATCCGTCCTGCGGAGACGATCCACTACCAGATTACTGTATTGTCACCGGATTTACATAAGTACGCCGCAGCTCAATCGGATACTAAAAAGTGGTCGAAAAATGGTTTGCAAATTTTTAAACCACAACTTAAATACCTACCTACATACTTACCTACATAAGAACGTTGCAATTTTAATAAAAGCTAAAACAATTTAAAGATGTGCATAAATCACGGTTAAAGTCAAAGTAAAAATATCTTTATTCCATTTAGGCATTAACAAGCACTTGTAAAAGTCGGAGACTCTACCACCGGTTCGGAAAAACCCTATTGAGAAGAATCCGGCAAGAGACTCAACAAGGTATAACTTTAAAAGCCCAAACTTACCTGTGGACACAGTAGTTCATCACCACGAACCAGCGCGCAGAGGACGTGAATTCAGTGAAGGAGAACCAGGAGTAGAGGAGCACCGTGATGTGGTGGTACCAGTGGAGGAAGATCAGGGGCTTCTTGCGCAGGACTATGAACACCGTGTCCCCGAGCTCCGGGACTTTGGACAGGACGAACATCCACGTCCAGAAGCCGGATACTTTGTCTGCTTCGATGAAACTGCAATAGAAGGAAAACTACGGTTAGATATTTGTTATGTGAAAACGTTACTAATGGGCGGATATTTGATGCTGAACACGCTTAATAGAACAATCAAAATCGAAACGTTAATTCTGTAAGCAGGCTGCAAAGGATACTGTATGTCTTTTTGATGCTATCAGCGCTTTAGGATAGAACATCATTGCCAAGAAGGATGCGCAGGGTCAGATTTAGAAGTCTAGAGGGGCAACGAGGGAATGGAAGCCCTAAGGACTGTTTGAACCCATCTTTTACTCTATTGTGGACCCCGGATGGCTTCCCAAAAATCCGGCCCTGATGATATTCCACAAAATACTTGGAAGAAAGTTATCTTTTCAAAATGGAAAAGCACTGGTCGCGCGCATTTGTGGTCGGACCATTGAGTCAGTAACAGCCTGATTAAGGGGCATTCGTACAAGGCTACGCAAATCTTCGGTACCCGAAGAGTTTAGGGTCTAAGCCACTACCGCAATACAAATTCATAGAGGTTTGTAAACAGGCTAGCGTCGCCAACTTGCGTACCGTCACGTTTAAGCAAATCCCTAAATCACCACACGGGTTCGCTCCAAATTGGGAAGTGTGACAGAACCCTATACCACTTGTGTTTGTTTATAAGGGGTAAACTCATAAAAAAATTGTATATTGGTTGAAACGTACTCTCAAGATTGAAGTATTCTATGCAGAAACAATATTTGCTTGTTATAAGGAACTGAAACCTAACCTAAATGAGTTTGCAGTGAGCATACATCGAAACAGGCCATAAAATATTGTTTTGCTTAACTTAATTCTATAAGTTGCTTTTTACGCTTCATCAGACAGAAACTAGATTTATATTTATTATTTTGTAACGAACCCTTTTTGGGAGGCGCTTTTCATAGAGAATCTCTTTCAGTTTCATAAATACCGTCGAATGACTCAACAGCTCATCAATCAAAAATGAAGTTTGTTACTTTCTTGATACATAACGGTTTACAGATAACAGGAATAAATAGCGATTTAAAGCCCAGTTTAGACTCGCAATAAAAAACATGCAAGTTACGTTGTGGCGCCCGATTGTCCACTTCAAACTCGTTCGCTTTAGGCCCGCGCAAGTATTGAAACTGGCATGATTTTTCTTGCCGGTCTAAACCGGGCTTTAGGAGTTATTTATCAGTGTTGTGCAAACAAGATTTATTTACTTTTCGTATATTTCAATAGATAATAGAAAAGAGTTAAATGAAGCAATTGAGATGAGACGCAAGACTTTATTTTCAAAGAAAACCAGAGGAAAACCCATAGATAAATAGGTATGATGACACCATAAAATAATCCTTCTGAGACTCAAAGTTAAAAAAAATACTTTATTAGCCCTGAAAACCAGATTAATTCTTCAATTACTTGCAAAATTGGCATAGAAGTGACGTCATAACAAAATCTAGGGGAGAATCGTGTTTTGACAGCTCAATATGGTATTATTATTCCTATTACTTGTGGTACCTACCTACAGAACAAAGGTTATCGGTTATCGAAGAAAAAGGTAGAACAACTTTTTCAATGATAATATCGTGCATAATAGGAACGCATTACGCACGCGATACCTATACTTAGAGATGTTAGAAATGATTCAAGTGACAACAAGAGGTCAATCATTCAATTGACTCAAACCACTTCTGCTGCAGTATCGCATGAAATTAACCATTATTCGCCGTCATCTTTGTAAGATTATAGAAATCGCGTGTTCGCTTCTATGTAAACACGACACGCATCACACGCAACGCAACATGCAATTGATCGTATGACATTTGTTTACACTGCGTCCGCATATCGAGTTCATAATTGTTGACGTTTTTCTTAAGTGTAATGAGATGAATCAATTTGTTGTAAAAACAACTGAAATTGAAAGTTACTGAATAAATATTTTTTTCTATGTATAATCAAATCACCTTTTAATCATTCCTTCTTACATAATTTATCTCTACCTACATGTTAAAGTTCAAGATCAACAAATGAGTGGAGTGAGAGTGACATCAGGCTATATCTGATTTAACATTTAACGTGAAAGGGTTACAAATTCCCTAGTCACCCGCAGCATTTCACTGAAACCCTTTTTACATTATGCAAGAATTTGACGGGTATTTCTAAAAGAAATGCTTCGGAAGGCAAACTTCAAGGCCGGCACGCGTTCAGTTTACAACCAAAGAAGAAAACGATAAAAGGTCTTTAACTTTGCAAACACGTAAAATCTTTTAATGAGTAGGTACCTACTTAATTAGAAAATATTTAAAATAGGATATGTCAGACAAAGGGGAGAATTGGGATGTTTAGAACCGTTCAGAACATATTTTAGAACGTTTCAAAACGCAAAAATTTAAGTTCAAATTTAGTTTCAGTCAAATTTTTATTCTTCTATCTATTAACTTTTGTCTAATCTAAACTATTAAGTTTAATTATAGAAATCTACAACAGGGTGCGTGAAAGTAGTCAGTGTAGCCACATGCAAAAAACTCGTAACGTATACAGGATGACATCTAAGACGTAATACAAAATTATATTTTCTAGATCCACTTATGATTACGATCAACTTTTATTACGGGACCAACTTCGAAAACGTAAACACATAATCGATGTCTCCATACAAATTGCGAAACCAGTTGATTGCTTTTAGTATGAGAGGCTCAATTTTTTTCTACCGATTTCGATATTACTCCCATACTAAAAGTTGATCGTAATCATGAGTAGATCCAGAAAATATAATTTTGTATTACGTCTTAGATGTCACCCTGAATACTGAATATATATTCAACTATTTTTCGGCCGAATTATAGTGTGTCAGTAATACTTACTAAATGTACTAAGTTCTAAATATTTAAGAGGGGAGGGGATCGCCAATGCGGATCGGAATTATTGCCAACATTCTGAGGGTAGTTAAAAGAATAAAAATGCTTGTCACTTCTGACGCTGATGGTTCTAGTTGGAACATTTTATAATCGGTTCCGACACCGCGTTTCTATCATCAGCGATACGGTACCGACTGACCGTGAAATCACTATCTTTAATGACTGCACTATTTCACGCGTCGGCGGACCGATCGATGGCCCGTGTTACTATTTCACACATTATAAGTTATCGCATTAATTATCACTATTATCAGCGTCGTGTTCGCTGAGGCATAGTGGTCTTAAAAAAGTAATTAGAGGATCTTGAAATAACAATTACAATATTTCCGACTCTAGTTTATCACATGGTTTTCTGTTTATATGTACTTAATTACATATCAATTACATCCTTTCACGCGAGGGGTGTATGTAGTTTGTATGTTTTAGTTTTGACCTAAACAAACATAGTAACTACATTCATATCAAATATTTTGGTTTGGTGAGATATAAAATTTTAATTTGTGTCGTTTGTACTTCAGACATAATCGAATTTAGATACACGAGCGAAAGAGCTCGCCAAGCCACAAGTACGTGAACTTGCTCTTACGGCTATCTGCCACTTAAAGAGTTCTGCAAATAAATGAAGGCGTTTGGCGTTTACTTCAAGATTTAAAAAATTACCATTACTTGCATCTCCGCTTCACCCACAAGTAGTAGGTTAGTAAGAACAGGGCATAGCTCGATGCGATGGTATGACCACTCTTGAAAGCACTTGGCGGAGTCACGATCCTCAATATTGAGGGAGCGACCCCGATTGAGAAGAAGCATAAGAGAAGAGAGTATCCGCTTCGGTATTTTTTGCACAAACTGATAGATATTTTTGCGCTGCTGTCTGAAAGTATATCATCGGTGGTTGTTTTAGAAGGATATATAAAATTTTGCGAACTTTACAATTTCCGTCGGTTTCTCTGTTCAAAAACTACAATACGCTTGTTTAATTCACTATTGTGAGTACAAGTTTACTTGGTGCTTTCCAGATAATGCATTTATAAGAAGACGAACAATGGAGCGTTATGGTTACGGGTTCGACGTAATCACGACAGTGGATTTTTTCCCAGAAACAACGCAGCTTTAGGATTTTCACTCGCCAAAGCCAAATGCATTGTTTGGAAAGACAAGAGATAGTTATGGGTCATTATTCGAGCGTTTGCGCTAACCCTTGCGCGCAAATGCTCGAATAATGACCCTTATAGGTATTCGTTTATTTAGTTTCGTAAAAATTTAGGTATGCTCTTAGGTCGATGTTTGATTTATGCACATGAAGTAAGCTGACGCGAATGATATGACGTGTCCACTGTGGGAAACTTGCGTGGGATTTTGAAAAATACCTTTGTTTTCGTTGGTCATTTATTATCTCATAAGTATATCCGATGGGGGCGCCTCTAATGGCATAAAATTTAAAGTCCGAATTCATCATTTCGCCAAACTCTTTTTCCCAGAAACCATTAATTATCATTATCATCTATAGACATGTGTTTGAAATGAATGAATTATTATTATTATTATTCAGGAATTTTGAAATTTATTTATTATTTATTTATTTATTTATTATAAAAAAAGTTTACACGGCATTACAGTGAAACCAATACACCGAGAAACTTAAACTACTTAGAAAATAACATTTATAATCTACAGACAAATACATTATTTATAAATACTAGACAATCTAGCATCAATCCTTTCGCAAAATCTCAAGCATTCTGAACACACAGTCAGCCATCGACTTGCAAGCAGGTCACACTCTGGTGCCGATGCCAGGAGCGCATTCAGAGACGCCAGTGCGCGGGGCAGCGGCGAGTTCCTGCGAGATACGGTGCGCGCCGCCGGGACTGCAAGCAGCCCGCGCGCCCGAGGGCGGAGGGTTATACGACCAACTTCCGGGACGTAAAGCCTCACCACACGACCCACCAGTTCAGGACAGTCAGACTCACCCCGCAAAATACTACAAACTGTGACTAGCAAATTATAATTACGCCTCACTTCAAGCGAATTGAAACCGAGACAGCCGAGTAAGAATTTGGTCGGATACAGATAAGGATAATACCCAAAGCTTTTCTTAAATAGAAACCTTAAAAAAGCCTTTTGGACCTTCTCTAACAGAAGAATGTATGAGTACTCATAAGGGTTCCAAATGGTTATCCTGTAGGAATTTATAGGTTATGTTAGGTTTGTTTTACAACAATTTTGTACAATGAATGGATTCAGAGTAATAAGAGTTCGGCGAAATGATTAATTCTGACTTTTCTGACAAATGATGAATTCGGACTTTAAATTTTATGCAACCCGACATGAACCCATATCCGATACTAGATGTCGCCTGCGACGAAATCGTTTCTCGCGCGTGCGTGCTTGGACGTGCAAAAATGATACGATATGATACGATAAGTATAAGTAATATATATGTAAGAAATATGTCCATCAAGTGCTTAAAAGAAATAGAAAACGGAATTTATGAATTTATATGTATGATCGTTTCGAAAGTTATAAACGTAATTTGATATCGAACGTAGTATCATTACTAAACAAAGAAATTCACTGACGTCTCTTTGTATAATAACAATAATAACGTAATGGTGTGAAATTCAGGTCAAGCGCACACATTCGATCTCAGCAACATAAACACAACAACAGTTCGTGTACACTTATTGAAATTACTTTATGATGCTAAAGGTGTTTCAAGTGATAAGTCTAAGGGTGCGCTTCTATAAAAGCTGAGCATGTACAAAATCGATCGACCAACAATATTAGTTGAAATACCCGCCACAACATAACATTAGGGGAGCGACTGCGTGACAAGACGTAGATTTCAAGTTTCAACTAAAGTGACTGATGGAATTCTGCAAGTCTTCACTTCTATGATTGATTACCTATCCTAACACAGAACTAAATTTATCGACGTTCCGGTGCAATCAATGAGTATGCACAAATTAATAAGCAAACTCACCAATTGTAGATAGAGCAACAACTAATGCTGCTCGAAAAGGTACTAAAAGCTGGTTATGCCGAAAGCTTACCGACCAGCAAGAGAGCGGACGCATTTTATGATCTACTGCAAAGAACAAGAAAAAATATGAACAGTCAAAGATCAAACAGTTCTATACTGACTCTACTCTACTAGTCTATTTCCAGAAGAGTAAGACCCTATGACCACATAGACTTCGCTAACAGCCAATATTAACGTTTAAATTTGAATGTTGATTCACTGTAATGAATAAAGGAACAAATTTTAAGCAATACGTTTACTATGCCTTGCCCGGTTTTCGAATATGATTGATCCATCCCTTCCCGTGGCCGTCGTAAGAGGCGACTAAGACAACCGACCGATGTGAAATTGAGCAGCAGCGCTTTCTAACCAACCACGGACTCCAGACTCTAGCAATGCAATTTGTAAGGCAAGCGGAAACCACCACACTGGAGGTATTAAAAAAAAGTTATCACGATGGTTTCCTACTAATCCTCATTCGTTCAATGCGACCACTCTCATAGTATAGCGACTAAGAAGAAGTATTATAGTGATCGTAATGAGGCCAGTGATAGAATCGTCAGCCGATCGGAAAGGTTCTAACTCGATTATAATCGATAACTAACTAACTGTTGTTAACTCGATTAACAACAACGGCATCGTACCTAATTCATGCAGCAATTAGAGGTGTAATTATAACGTGTAGTCTATTTACGCGAGGCAATGAGCTCCGATTGTAGCAGTAAATGACGTATTTCAGATAGTATTTTGTAATGCGGGGACTATACTCAATCGCGAATGCCGGTCGTGAACTTAGGTCACGATTCGCGCGTGAGGATAATTCGCAGTAGTTCCTTCGCCATCTAGCTTAAATAGAACGATACGATCTTTTTTTCACAGTCGTTCCAAATGACGAAGGAAAGAACTTGCAAAGGAACAAGAGTGAAATAGTAATCGTAATAAGTTCCATTAAAGGTTTCTTGTTCCACAGAACAGCGAATAATCTGCACGTGCGATCTCTGCGTGAAAAATTTAGGGCTTCGCCAAAGTGTCCGGACATTTAGCAGTCCATCGAGACTTTGATGAGCTATTATTAATAAGGTAATTGTTTTTTTCCTATCTTGGCAACAGCGTGCAGTAGCAGGCTCAGGCTTTATAATATTATAATGTCCGTTTTCGTCAAAACTTTCCGAATTTTTAATATTGTAAGATGGTAACGCTATACTTGATACTTGAACCTGCGGCCTTCACCAAATCGTCCGTCCATCTCGTTTGTGGACGACCCACGCTGCGCTTGCCAGTCCGTGGTCTCCATTCGAGAACTTTTCGGACCCAACGGCCATCTGTTCTGCGTGCTATATGACCTGCCCATTGCCATTTCAACGAGCTAATCCTTTACTGATATAACCCTGTTGAATTACAAATTACCAACGTCCCCGTACACATGTGGGAAGCAATTCAATAAGGTACCTTGTCGAATTGGCAATTAGCAGGGGTCCCACTTGGGGACTCAAGTTATTACAGGAGTCTTCCAGCAGCCTGCTGAAATTGGGGTTGGTAGACCAACAAACCATTGATAATTTTTAGTTAGTTACTCTATTGTTGATTTTAATGTCCAGAAAAAATATTGAAAGCTATTTGTGGCGTTGTTTACCTTATTAAACCCAGCATCCGCAATATTTTACGAGCAAGTTATTAGAAAGTCGTATCCGTTTTTGATGGAATTTATGATGTCATGATCAATTTCGCCGCTTAAATCGATTTTAGACTTGTTTAAAGTCTAGATTTCGCTCGTTCAAGGCTGAGGTCAGACGATATTTTAGTGAGGAATCTGTTGAGAGCTATCAAGTGACATAAAACGATAAATAAGAATTGTAGATGGGGTAAACGTGTTTAACTCTGACAAAACCATGAGAAAAACATTAGAAAGAATAAGTTTTTGTTAAAAAAATTATTTTCAATGCAAGCCTTTTCGCTGACTGTACTTTTTGTTGACAGTACTTGCATTGTCATCTAACCTACATAAGTATACCAAATTTCAAGCTAATCCGACCACTGGAAGTGGGTCAAATTCGACTTCCAAAATTTGACCCGTACAAACATATTTACATACATTGCAAGCTAATAAAAAGCTTTTAAAAAAAGGCTCAGACAGCACCTTTTTATTAATTATCAGGGCTAGCTTAATGTACAAAATTAACAGGATTGCGTTTATTAATTAGTTAAAAAGGGTCACAGCAACGCCAGTGTACACAGGACTTGTTGACACAAACATGAAAGTGGATAAGAGAGTTGGGGCACAAACAAATTTGATACTTTCAAACAATGTCGCGGTGGACAGGAAGATCCAATACCGAAGATAGCTTCAGGCATTTCAAGTTGATTGCTTGTTTTCCTACTCAGAATATTGCTGGAGGGGACTCTATAGCTTTAAGCAGATAAGATACGGAATAGGAAAAGAAGTAAAAAAAACCGGTTGTCTGTAAAGTCTGTTTACGGACGACAGTTTAACGTGACAATGATTGCATACTTTTGCCGAATGTGCCTTTCGCTCGCTCGTGCCGCGCTCTCGCTCCGATCGTTCATCGGCTCGAGCGTAATGGGACGCGTAACGGGACAATGCGTTATGTACGTTACACTGAGTCATCCTTTTTCGTGCGTGCAGCCGGCGTTCATCGATTTATTAGAAGTTGGCACGTCAAAACGAAAACTGTTACGTACTACATTTGAAAGGCATATACAGGGTTATTTGTAATTCACTGACATCCTCTTAACCCTGAATTCCTATCACTCAAACAAATGTTTTTTGTTTTACGACTTTTTAAAATGAAGCACTTTTTTTCCATACAAATACACACTATCGTAAAAATAAGAGGTAATCTCAAATTTTCAAAACGTTATTACACCAAAAATATTAAGTTATGACAAAAGCCGTAAAACAAAAACATTTGTTTAAGTGGTAGGAGTTCAGGGTTAAAAGGATGCTATAGTGAATTACAAATAACCCTGTACATATATATGTATATATATATTATATCGCCACGTCAAAAAACTATTTGCGATGTTTACTAAATCGAGTAATGTTTTGAAATGTACGTGCGAATAGTTTATTCGTAGAAATTCAAATTCGGTACAATTTGATGAAACCGCAGGAATTAATTTGTTAGTGGCAAGAGCGTGAAATAGACCGGTGGTCGTGACCGTTTCGGAACTCGAAATACGGAGCGAAAGGCAGGTGGCGTACTATTGTGGAGCCGAAAGACGGCCACTGTTAGACATAGGCCTTCCGAAAAAGAGCGCTATAATGTGTGTTCTGTGTCGTCCTCTTCGTGGAGGACTTATCCATGCCAAGTTTTTCGGTACTAAGCCGCCACTCAAAACTCGTACTTGAAGAGATTACGGCAGATGCTATTTAATTACATGTACTCCCAAGCGTAACGCTCGCTTCTCGCAAACACGCTTCAACTAAAAATTTCTTCTCACGTAGAGACACCATCGGTCCGAAACAAGGTCACGATGCCAACTGAACAGTTTTAATCAAATAAAGCGTCGTTAAGTAACACGTAAACAACGTTTACGTCACTGGGAGGTGTCCAACTGACCGACTGTCAGTTAGAAAGTGGTGTTGCGCAAGCGGGAACCTGCGCGCGCGCGGGATGCTATCAATTATTTATCATACATTATACGGATTAGAGGCGCCGACGGCCATTATTGCACGCGATCTTTTTAACTGTTGGAATTATTCACAAGCATATGGTACATTGTGCGGTAACAACTTGTTTCCCACCGGATTGCCTTTTTTGACGTGACTTCGGTTATGACAGTTACGGCAAAGGTTGGGTGGGTACACTAACTGTGAGATGTTGCATACGACGACATACCTGTCTTACACTTCACTTACCCTCCGGGTCGCCTAATAAAGTTAACGCATGCACTGACAACATGTAATTTTAATTTTCAGCAAAGATGAAACATCCGTGGTGTAAAGTACAAATACGCACTTGTCAATAATCTAGGCCAAGGCCTTACCTAATAGGTTAATGTCATCGATTACCATTTTTCTAGGAATGTTTTACGGATGTACTGAATGTAAATCGTTGAATTTACCAGAGCAAATCTCAATTGAGGTGTCGTATTAGACAGGTGATATATGTAGGTATGACGTAAATTCTAAATATATGAATGTGACTTAAGCAAATTCAACATCAATAACTTGAAGATCAACTGTCATACGCGAACTGGATTTTTAATATACCTTTGATGCAAGTTATTCGGAAGTCGCAAAAGATGATCCACTCAACAAGCTTACTGATTTCCAACGAAAAGTAATTTGAAGTTGACGAAATTACGGCTTCTGTAGAAACTTCTCGATATTGGGTAAAATATATGAAAACACATAAAACGAAGTATTTACAAAATTAAATATTTAGTCAAGTGGATGACACATACAAAACTACGTGTCGAAATACTGCACCAGAGCACAAAGCGATCATAAATTGGCAACTAATGCAACTATGGCCTATGTCTTCGAATGTTTTTTACCTTCTCCCAATCCTTCCCATAACTATCAAAGTCAATAAATAAATAAATAAGAAACGTTTATTGTTGTTGTAGAACGGGACGATTCGTAATGCTTGTAAACAGACTAAAAATAAATATTGCAGAAATAAAATTTGTGTTTTGGAATAAATTAAGTGATGAAACACCTGGTACCAACCGGTTGGACTAACTTAGTGTTTTAAGCAAGTCTAAAGTACTATGGATGCAGTTCACTCAGAACCGAAATAGAATCCGCTAGATTGGCACTTGCCGGCTATATTAGGTCAACTACTAATAAGTGCCCCCGAAGACAAAGCCAGCCACAAAGAGAATAAATGAAATTGGTATCTTTAAGAATCCTCCACTCAAATAAACATCAGAGGAAATACATCTAAGACATTATTTGTATTTTTCTGCGAACATTGAGAATGATACAATCCAATCCCTGATTTCTCAAGAATCAAATAAAGTAAAAGGAAAAGATAAGATGAATGTACCAAAAATAATCAATTAGATGAGGAAGATGTTTTATAATAATTATGATACGTTAGGAATAGCCCACTACATTTGCCTTGAAGTAGTTACAAGGGGTGCACTTCAGCTCTGCAACTGCAACCTTGAAATGAATATCGAAACAGCTTTCTGCGAGAGGTTCTCTACAATATTTTATAATAGACTGATACTTATTATTAAGTTGAACTTAGTCTGCAGGTGCTGTATGAATCGAATATTAAGCATGAACGTGCCCACATGCAATAGAACTATTAGAAGCACGAGTATCCTCTCTCATTAACCACAATTCAAAATCATAAGGTGATAAATATGGTTATCGCTTCAGTGGTATTTTACAAACCTGATAAAATCGATATTACTAATGCAGTAAACATCGTAATAGCGATTAAAGGAAAAAATAGGTACCTATTATTGGACGAAAGGTTTTTAAATTGGAGCGGAAAACGTTGAATTTTATAAATAAGATGTTCGTTTTGGTAATGGAAATGTCTAAAAAGTAGAAGAATTTTAGCATCATCACTAAATTTACAAAAGAGTCAGAAGACAAAGGTGACATGTGGCGTCGTTAGTATCTACCTAAATAATTAAAAACAGCAGAATTTACCCTCTATGACAGTAGGTACAACCCGGATAGTGAATTATTTTATACGAAAAATAATTTAGAGATAAAGATTGTATTGATGTACCTCGTGGCTAATCCAAAATATTAACTAAATAAGGAAATGAAGAGAAACCTATTGTTACAGATATACTTTAGTCAGTAGTTCCATCGCTATTTTTTTCATTGCGTTTAGGCAAGGATGATATAGACGGGATTGGCAGTCGCCATAGTATGCATCGGCCGCGGTTTTTGTAGTTCGATCATTAAATCTAGATGGCGCTGAAATATAGCCAGAGGCTTTGAAGGCAAAACAATAAGAACTACAGATGTTTCATATTACTACAAATGAATTATTTTTCAAAAATATTGCATAATACCACATAAACTACAGATGTTTCATATTACTACAAATGTATTATTTTTCAAAAATATTGCATAATAATTCATTTGCAGTAATATGAAATATCTGTAGTCTTATTGTTTTACCTACAAAGCCTCTGGCTATATTTCAGCGCCATCTAGATTTAATAATCCAACGACAAAAACCGCGGCCGATGCATACTATGGCGACTGCCAATCCAGTCTATATCATCCTTGGTTTAGGATAAGAATGAACGGGTGAATAATACATGATGTTTTCGAATTACAAGTCACTAGCCTTCCGTCCGCAGCTTCGCCCGCGATAAATTAATTTTCCCGTAGAAAAAGGTAGCCCATGTCACTGAATGATAATGTAGCTTTCTAACGACAAAAGAATTTTTGAAATCGGTCCAGTAGTTTCGGAGCCTATTCAATGCAAACAAACAAACAAACAAACAATCAAATCTTTCCTCTTTATAATATTAGTAGGTATAGATATAGATATATCACCATAGCGCACCCGACAAGTATCGCTCAACGTTCTATGACGTAGGTATTCTGCCAATGGCTATGTATTTTTAATATACCAAATACCTAAATTGTACACTGTCATTGAAATGTCACATTTAAATTAAATCTTTACATAAGAGCCTGCATTTCGTGTTTATGACATCAAAATACTTCGGATACGTTTCAGCGAGCTCTCACTTTACGTAATAAAATTCAGTTTAAGTCGGTTCTTGGATTTGTGGTAGAAGGTGAAAATTCATAATACGCTGTCGTACCTGAGAGGCAAATCCTTATTTTGGGTCAAGAAAACAAGTTCCGTATTTTGATCTCGCACAAAATGATATCCGATATAATAATATCTGATTCACAGTTACGTAAGATCTACACTTATAGGACTGTATCTTGTTTTGTAAATACGGAGTTACTTTGATTGCATGCATATGCGTCTCGACCGTGTGAGAATTCACAATAAATAAATTAAACTGTTGCAAGTTTAATAGTACGTATATTATTGATAAATATGTGCAAGGTTCGCAAAATTCTCATATCGCTAATTTAGTATGTATGTATGTATGTAAACACTTTATTGTACATAAAACACAAAAATAATACAAAACAACACAACAAAAATAGTACAAAGGCGAACTTATCCCATAAAGGGATTAAAAGAAAAAAAAAGGGATTATTAAAAGGGATTTAGTCGTTGAGATTGTCAATTAGTTTTTATTTAGTAATAAATACGTTTACATAGTAATAAAACATGGTATGGTAATGAAACATGTGTCACGAAACTTAGACTAACAATACCTAACAAACGCGTGAGCAACTCAGTCTTTCGCTAACCGAGGCCACGCAAAATCCTTAAAATTAGGATTAAGGACTCGTTTTGCATGTTTTATAAATTTATTGAATCAGGCGTTACTTTGCGCCTTTAATAATATTTAGTTCATTGTTTTATAAATGTTCTTTGCTTGAAATAACAGCTTAAATTTTTTTTTAAGATTATGTATGTTATTCCGCTATTTGCATTTTAGTGACAGGAAAGACAAAACCGATTTTCTTGGACATTATTTTTCGGGCTGAAATCACATACTTGAGGCCTTATTGTCTAACCGTTAGAGTCTAACGCATTGGCAATCGCAATCATTTTCACCACTTCTTTCTCATGCGGCAAGTACCTATAGGAAGACGTAGGAAGAGATCAAATGTGATGGCGAGCGTTCAAGCGTTAAGCCGCATTTACACTAAAAAAAATTACGTGGGTCGCTCTTCTTATAACCTACAATAGTCTGTCCTTCGTCTTATTACGGCATCTCATTAAAGTATTGATATTTTCGGTTTTTTAATGTTCGAATAATCGTACATATTTTTCTATCTATTAATTAATGTTATGTAATCTTTCAGTTTCTCTAGCCAGAATTTTTTCAAACGTTTGTTTTTCGTAGAATGCTGTGACAGAGTGGCAAGTCAAAATGTGGTCTCCGCTGAAAAGGACCACTCCTGTCACACTATTTTAAAAATACCAGTATTGGGCGTCAAGGAAACTTTAATCAGTTGTAATAAAAAAACAAATACATTTTTTTTTAAATCATACTCTGAAACCACAATTTTACTAACGATAGTTCAAAAACCCAAAAAACGGAAAAACCTCGATTTATTGTAGGTAAAACCATACGAAAATAAATGCTATACGTACTTGTTGCGTGTGACAGAACAGTACTGAATTGAACTGAACTGTCAATTATTCAGAAACTTCATAGTTGTGCAATGTGTCAGGATTTACATCTTAGCAGCCGTTGACTAAATTGTAAATGCAGGCTTAGACAAGGTCTGGTCCAAGTTGAATTTGCGTACCTACACTAGTTTAGAATTAGGAAAAAACAACATTACAAGACACGTCATCGATATTTTTACAAAACAAAAGACAACACAAAAGCTAATAGATAGAATGTGTCATTGCCTCACATTGCGGTTGCGAATCGGACACTGGCTCAGCATAATGCTGAGGCGTTTATAGCACCCCAGCGCTGATTTTCAGCCAGTACCGTTGGTGACATCCGGATCGCTGTGCGGAAGAATTAGACGCAACGAACGATAAACGATCCCTCCGGTCGACTTTGACCACTTCCTAATTAGTCCACTTTCAAAGTTGTCCACTTCCCAACTTGTCCACTTCCCAACTTGTCCACTTCCAAATTGTCCACTTCCCAACTTGTCCACTTCCTAACTTGACCACTTCCCAACTTGTCCACTTCCAAATTATCCACTTCCCAACTTGTCCACTTCCTAACTTGTCCCCTTCCAAATTGTCCACTTCCCAACTTGTCCACTTCCTAACTTTATTGTGGTCGGTTCAATTTTTATTTCAAAGTTTTTTTTGGGTGTTTTTTGAAGACGGTTTTATTTTTTATTTATTGTGTAAAGTATTCTATAAGTAACATTTTTACTCTACTAGGGGCGTTCAATAAAAAGTGAGAATGAGTATGTTATAAACAACTTTTACTAAATGTCATTTTATTTTTCGACATAGTCACCTTTTAGCATAATACACTTAGTATATCTTTTTTCTAAACTTAAAATTCCATTTTTAAAAAAGGTCTCATCTTGAGTACTTAAAAAATCTTGTACTGCAGCGACTACCGCGTCGTCGTCTTCAAATTTCTGGCCTCTCAGGTATTGTTTCAATCTCGGAAATAGGTAGAAATCACTGGGAGCGAGATCTGGTGAATACGGAGGATGCTTAAGGATATCGAACCCAGCATCACGAATTGCAGCCATTGCAACGGCGGACTTGTGTGCCGGGGCATTGTCCTGGTGGAACAGCACAACTTTCGAGAGTTTACCTCGCCGTTTTTCGCGGATCTCATTGCGCAATGTTGTTATTTGTTTGGCGTATAAAGTGCCCGTAATAGTGGCTCCATGCTCGAGATACTCAATCATTAATACCCCTTTACCATCCCAAAAAACAGAGCCCATGACCTTACCGGCAGATGGGCTCACCTTGAATTTCTTCGGAGTTGGAGATGATGGCCTTTTCCATGTCATAGACTGCAGTTTCGTTTCAGGGTCGTAATGATGGAGCCATGTTTCGTCCATTATTATAAATCGCGCCAAAAAAAGTTCCCGGTCTTGCTGCATCAGGTTCAAAGCTTCTTGACAAATCTCTAGTCTAGTTTGTTTTTGCGTGAAAATAAGCATTCTTGGTACCCAACGCGCAGATACATTTTTCATACCCAAGCGTTCATGTAAAATATTATGCACGCTCCCCGTTGAAATCTTTACATTTTCAGCAATAAAACGAACTGTGACACGACGATCCGCCAAAACTGAGTTTTCGACTTTTTTCACAATTTCTTCAGTTACTGCTGTAGTAGGGCGTCCGGAGCGGGGTCGTCCATTGTCGATGTTCTTCCACGTCTAAATTCGGCGCACCAACGTGCGACTGTCGAATACGGAGGAGCATTAGACCCTAAAGTGTCCCGCAAATCCAAATTGACTTGGTCCGTAGAAAAATTTTTCAAATACAAGTATTTGATAACGGCGCGCAGTTCAATTTTCTCCATTTTCGCTAACGTACTCAATAGCAGTGCAAAGAAATTACTTACCGTATATTTTTTTAAACAGAAGACTGTTAGTTTTTTTTTTCATAGCAATCAGCTAGATAGATTAGCTTTACCGGCCAGTATTTAATTTCGTAATATTAAAAGAATTTGCGTCTCATTCTCACTTTATATTGAACGCCCCTCGTATGTAAACGATTACTATCGATGATAAAATACACATAACGAGATTGCGAATCTTACAGACTTTCCTTTTTCTTCATTTGGGATTTCAGTTCATTACGTCCCCATTCAAATGTCGCTGATACGTGGAAATATATACACGCATGGAATTTGTATTATAATAGCTTGAATACAACTTTTAGAAACGTTATTATATCCAGTTTGCTCATTGATTATGATTAAGTGGCAGTATTATGCATGAATGACTATGTCTAAATATGTTTATTGATAGTTGCTACAACTGTACCTATAGACACTAACAAGTAGCAATAAAACAAGATTGTAATTTATTAAATACACTATCGGCAATATTTACATTTGTAATGAGATTTTAATGGGTCATAAATGGTATGACATCGCTGGGAAATCTAACGACCCGTTATCGTATACCTACAGCAAGTAAAAAAACCGGCCAAGTGCGAGTCGGACTCGCGCTCGAAGGGTTCCGTACCAGTATCTAAAAAAAACGGCAAAAAATATCACGTTTGTTGTATGGGAGCCGCCCCTTAAATTTTTCTTTTATTTTAATTTTTTTTTTGTAATTGAATATACATATAAATAAATATTCTGTGAATATTTCAAGCCTCTACATGTCGCCGTTATCAATATCGGGCAAAAAAATCACGTTTGTTGTATGGGAGCCCCGTTAAATATTAATTTTATTCTGTTTTGTAGTATTTGTTGTTATAGCGGCAACCGAAATACATCATCTGTGAAAATTTCAACTTATATCACGGTTCATGAGATACAGCCTGGTGACAGACGGACGGACAAGCGAAGTCTCAGTAATAGGGTCCCGTTTTTATCCTTTGGGTGCGGAACCATAAAAAATGGGCATAATAAACACAGTTTGTTTTATTTATTACTTATTTCATGTCCCGCACAAGATAAGCGGAGATTTTGCTTAAAGTTCACAATTTTGAAATGTGTTACGACAAGCCGCCAAACATATTAAGGCACAAAAGAGCTGTTTGAAAGAAGTCATTTTTAACGATTTTGCAAAAGACCACATTTAATGGAACGTCTATGCAGTAACGCAATTATTTACTTTTTCGAGTAATGAGTATGACTAGTAATTATTTCGTAATAAACGTTACATCGGTGAGAATGGCGTAAAATGTTCTAGAGACTCCTTTTTGACCTTAATTCCTAAAAAATACATACATTTATGGTCAGCCGCTGTGGTGGCATAACGGTTTGACCTATGGCCTCTCAAGCAGAGGATCGTGGTGGGTTCAAATCCTAGCTCGCACCTCTGAGTTTTTCGGAATTTATGTGCGAAATTACATTTGTAATTTACCATGAGCTTTACGGTGGAGGAAAACATCGCAAGGAAATTTGCATACACCTGCGAACTTGCGAAGAAATTCAATGGTGCGTGTGAAGTTTCCAATCCGCACTGGGCCCGCGTGGGAACTACGGCCCAAGCCCTCTCATTCTGAGAAGAGGCCTGTGCCCTGCAGTGGGACGTATATAGGCTGGGATGATGATGATGATGATCGTCAGCCGAAATATGTCCACCGCTGGCCACATCTCTGCGTCGTAGTTATTAATCACCTTATTAATACCTCTAGTTATTAATCAGAGAAATCACTAGGTACATTGTACATCGGACTATCGAAGTTTCTTAGCTCGGATGCTTCTTCCTTCGGACTTCGGTTTCCAGACACATCTGCCTGATGAGAGTTCACTCTTATGCCACTTATGTGGCATCTCTCCACAAGCTCAACGTCCATCAGGGCCTAGCCACGTTGAGTCTTCCGATACCCAGCCACCTTTCATGAACACATTGGCTACAATTTTCAACTCTCATTATCATTAGCTGAGTCCCCACTGAGCGAGCTGCCTCGCAAGGCTAGCGCATGAGACATAATTTTGTTTGACACAAGGTTCAAAATCGCGCCGAAAATGGCTGCCTCGCGAGGCAGTGCGTTCAGTGGAGACCTGGCTAAGGCTAATCACTCATTTTAGCAATGTTGTACCAACTTTCACTCCGACCACGATCCTTTATTTCATTAGGTAGGTAAGTATTAGGACTTAATAAGATTGTTTATTTAATTAACTAACACCCGAACATAACGCACGCACTGGTATGGCAATTACTTTGCGTCATTGTAACAATTTACTTTGCAATTCACAACTTCCTTAAATACACACGCTGAATAATTCTGTGCATTTGGAAAAATACCCGCTAATAGAGATAATCTACGATAATATGGCCCGCCCCTCCACAATTTCAAGAAGTCTTCAATGTATTGTGAAAGTATTTATAAAGCACACCAAAACATTCAACGCATGTGTGCGTGTTGAGACAGCCGTCAAACAAAAGCAGAAACTACTAAATAAAAATTATTTCGTAAATATGTGACATTGAAATAGTAATAGTATTTCGAACGACGCGAGTGAGAACTTTCATCTAATCTAATAAGAGCCTTCTTGTACATTTATTTCCGGGAACTCAGAAACGGGGGCATTGACGTACAATAAAACAACTAGACTCCCAATCACGCTCAAAAATTGTCCGAAGCAAAAGTCTGCACACGCGTCTATTGTGCAGAGTTTTGGTTCAGTTCAGTTGTGTTTCGACCGCGCGTTGATTACAACGTCACTTCTCGCCCCGTATTCGTATATGTCTCTTTCGCACCGTAATCAAACTCACGAGAAAAAAGAGACAGACAGTCTAGCTTCCGCTTCGCATGACCACTCCACTGCATTCTTTACTCTTTAGGCGGTTTCCAGCGCGTGACGTCATGTCACTACTTCTAACGATCGTATTCAATTGACATTAAACATTACTGCTACGAAATAAGGTGTTAATTTGAATGAATGCTGTTAATGTTATCTGTATAAATTGATGTATACGTACACACAACGCCGCTCGGACGTTTTTTGAGGAACTTTTGTTAAGCGATTGGGATTCTAGTTGTTTTATTGTACGTCAATGAACGGGGGCTAACAATCGATCTAGCTTGGTCTTATTTCTGGGAAAACTCGTGTATTCCAGTGTTAGACCTAGCGAAGCCCAGTCGCCCAGATACCGTCTTATTAAGAGCATGCATATACATGCGCATTCTTGTTTAATCAGCCTGCTTTGGTGACCCACTGCTGTGCAAAGGCCTCTCCTCTCTTGTTCCACTCTCTCCTATCAAACGCGAGCTATCGCCATCCCCCGTGATAAATATATCTAGGTCGTCCCTCCATCTCCGCTTCGGTCTGCCTCTATTACGATATCCATCGCTAGGGACCCATTCCGTGACAAGTTCTGTGTAGCGCAACGTTCAGGGTTCATTCGACAGACATGTCCAGCCCAGTCCCACTTCAACTTGCGCATTAAGATGTAAAAATAGCTTTAAGTGGGAATTGCTTTGGCTAGTAATTCTTTAGCTGTAATTTATTTTGAATTATTAACAGACTACAAAAAGGAGGAGGTTGTCAATTCGTCGGAACCCTTTTTTAAGCTAATAACTAATTTATTTCGAGACTTTATCCACGAACTGTTTAAATGTTGAAATTAACTTGATGTTTCGACATCATTGCAGCAGCCGTGGTCACGAGTCGTCTAAGTCCCGAAAAATATTATTTATGATAACGAGCGAGAATCGCAAAAGTTTATTACATTATATGTAATTATTTTAAGCTTTTTGTTTTCCAATAATAAAATACAAGATTTCTCAAAAATAATCCGGAATATTTCAGCAGGTGATTGGATTATTTTGTCTGAAGACCCTGTATACTCGTATGTCTAATGGCTGAAATAGCAACTATTCAAAGGGCAAAAACTTTTATGTTTAATGAACTAAAACAATTACTTTGCTCACCCGCGACCCCACAATAGTTACGTTCATGCAAGAAATGTGAAGTTTAACATTTGGTAGCATAGCATGCGGTTGTGGTTGAGTTCGAGGCGCGTCGGTGTAGCTTGGTGGTGGTGATGGTTGGGTTTATGTGATTTGTGTGTGTTCGTGCGGTGTGGAGGTGGAGGAGCTGCGTGAGCGCACATTTCTTGCATGAACGTAACTATTGTGGGGTCGCGGGTGAGCAAAGTAATTGTTTTAGTTCATTAATATGGACCTCCGCAAAGTAACGCCTGATTCAATAAATTACTTTTATGTTTATCAAGATGAACAAACCTATAACCTGATCTGTAGACCACTAGTGGCAAATGCATACTTCGCTTACCACAAAGTGCGTACTTGGAATCAGTCGTCATTTGTTGACATTTACTTGTAAAATGTACGCAAATCACGGCAGAGTTGTAAGTATCATCGAAAAATTATCGTCACACCACGAAGACTTTACACCGTGCTTGGTAAAACATGTTCGTGCACGTGAACAAATATGACATTTCGATTTGGTATGTTCCTTAAATTCACGTGATTTGGTGACTAGATGTTACTGAATCTGAAAGTGTGAGGTCTGACTGGTGCATATTTATCAGTTGCGAATCGTATTGTTGCAATAGGCAAGATTCCTAAATAAATACAATCAATCCGTCAGTATACATTACACATTCCGTCATTGGCGTCATTATAAAAAAACTATATGCTTGGCTCTGCGAACTGTGTGTTTACTCTATAAAAGATTTTTTAAACATGAAAACAAATAACAGATAAACTTAATCGACATAGTTTTCGCTTTAATTTTTAGACTAAGTGATCGCTTTTTTTTGCTTCATAATTGAACAAAATCAAGTGACTTATTTGTTTGCACGCTTACCCAAGCCGAATTTGGCGCACTATGAATAATATATATTTACCATCTTGTATGTACCCCTTTTCTGCAATAAACTTTATCATTATCATTATCACTTCTCACTTAGACGTGACGTCACTGGCCCTCACTACCGGCGGACGGACCGGAATTTTATTGACGGGACTAATTATATATTTTTTTATCCAGGACACTAGATAAATTATATCGCGTGTTATCACTTTGCAACTTAGCAGCTTAATAGTCTTATTATTTTCCTCCACTTTTTACCAATAATCAGGAAGCGTTAGAAGAAATAATCAGTAGGTATTTTTTGCCTACCTACCTACTAAGGAGATAAAAAGTTGCATGCAACATAAACACGTGAAGATTACAGTTGACTATTAATGACACGTTCAGAGAAAATTCTACTAGGTACAAAAATACCTACCTATGAAACGTTCCATTCAGTTATACAGATATCTTCTTCTAATATATAAAAATCTCGTGTCACGGTGTTTGTTATCGAACTCCTCCGAAACGGCTTGACCGATTTTTATGAAACTTTTTTTCTCTCTGTATCCGGTAGGTCTGAGAATAGGCCGTAGGCTACTTTTTATACCCCTATTCTTCGCAGACTTGAGTCGCGGACAACAACTAGTTAGGTATGTTTATAAATACGTTAAAAGGACAGTCTGGGCACTGACTCATCAACACTCGAACACAAAAAAAAGTATTATGCGAAATTCACACGAGATAGGGAATTTTGCAACGGGGGCGAAGCCGAATAAATAATGAAATATGAGCGATAATTAAATGTTTAAAATGATTACAGTTAGATCCATATTAAAAACATTTACCTATACCCCAACAACTAATTTATTTGCTAATAACGATAAGGTATGTATAGGTAGGTATAAATGTAATTGTAAATATAATCGATCAACAGCTAATAAACAATTTTTATTGCTGATTGTGCCATTTGTGTTATTTGATTGTGTTTTTTGTTTATAGCTGGTTGTTGTTCTAAGACCCGTGTGAATGGGCCGTTACTGGATCAATGAGCTACATCTTCACTTCACTAACTGTCAGGCGAGATAAAGATCCCTAATACCTATTCTAGCTCTTGATTAAAACCATCTCTAGTCAAGTAACGAAGCCAAAAATGTACACTAGCTAGAATAGAGCTATAGTACCCTTAAATTCACGGGTACTATAACATAAATGTATTAGAAATAGTGAATTCGTACTAAGATGTATGCCGAACATACCTAATCTGCGGAGTGAAACCCCCCCTGCCGCAGATTCCTGCAACCACTAGGTCACCAGTCCATGTGAAGGGGCTACCCGCATCACCAGTAATAGCGTATGATTATTATATGACAGTGATTAGCGATTCACTGCTCCAAATTTGACCGACATTGGCCGTGACCGAATCTCAGACAGCGATCGAATCGATATCGCCTGGAGAGCGGGGCCTTGGCATAGCTATCGAATGAGCATAATAAAATCCGAGGAATAGACTCGTAAAGTAACATACGTTACGTAGACAAATATACCCCTATGAATCCTTGGAAGTTTCGATGTATTTTTCAATCTGGAATCGGAATGAGCATCTTTTTACGAGCAAGTGTTTCAACGTTTTATTTATTCAAATGGCCGAGACTTCAATTGAAATTGAAATTATTTATTTCAGATAAAGGGCCGATTTTTCAATCCCCGGATAAAAGTATATGTCAGATAAATGTAAGCTCTGTCTTTTTTTCCCCTATGACTTGAGAAAAGGAAAGCGATAGTTTTAACTGATTGAAAAATCGGCTCTAAGTGTCCATATTATATGCTAGAAACAATAAAACTTAAACGCGACTATTTATTATTATTTATTATTGCTAGTCTACTAGGCGCCTGCTGCAATGTGGTTGAAACGTCGAGGTAATTTTAGCAATAAATTGCAGCGTTTAAGTCCCGGGTCTAATAATAACCACTTTTGAAGTCGTTAAAGTTTAAAACAGTGTCATCTCGTCCTATTATACGTCCCACTATTGAGCATAGGTCTTCTGTCAGAATGAGAGGGTTTGAGCCGTGGTTCTCACGCGGGCTTGGGATTGGGATTTCACACACACCATTGAATTTCTGCGCATATATGTGCAGATTTCCTCAGGATGCTCCCCTTCATCGTTAAGCTCGTGGTAAATTTCAAATGTGATTTCGGCCCGGATTTGAACCCACGATCCTCTGTTTGAAAGGTCATATGTCGAACCACTATAGCTAGAGTAACCACGGATTTACTTTTTATTTAAACAATGTCTCTTTTAATTGAACTTTGGAATAAAGACAACCAGGATGGAATAGATCAGGCTTCGAATAATTTTGTTCTGGAACGATCAAAACGATTTACTTCCAAACGAACCCTCCCAAAAGTTAGAGTGCCGGGCAAAGGACGGTCGTAAGTCGTAATTCAAATTCATCGCTTGATCCTAAAACTTCGTGATTAGGTTGGGGGACTGTGAACTGCGATCATTGATCACATTTAGAAATGGTTAATTAACTATCCTACTATCCTCCTAATACTATAAATAAGAAATTTTTGACGAAGTTTGGATGTCTGTTAATCAATCAGGCAATAATAGCTAACGGATTTGGATAAATCTTGGCGTACAGATAGACAAGAATCTGGATTGAGACAGGGCGCAAGCAGCAGTGGTTTGTGACGACGGACGGAGAAGTGCACAAACCAATCATCCGATTTTTACATGCCACATAGGAACGTAAAAAAACGGACTGCCGAAAAGTAAAATTCCTTGTAGTGCACAAGCGCCCATACAATACTCAATATCCCGGCAATGCGTTCTCGTGAGATAATGTTTTAACTTTAAACAATAATAGAAGACGCTGTCCAAAAACGTTTAGGTAGGTAAATCGGCTTTCGGCCGGGGCCGCACTGGTAAGGCGGCGGCGACGCGACAGCGATGTGACTAAATCAAACATACCAGCGCGGCCCCGGCCTTCAAGATGACGCCGTAACTTTGTGTCAAATCAATAGATGGCGTTGTCTGAGCAAACGTAGTACTTTAAAAATGTTACCGTGACCTTTTTCACATACATAAACATACTAAAAAAACATATAAACTCAGTGGTTTTTCAATGTTCATCTTTTTATTTGAATTCCAAATTACATTTATATGACAGTAGATATCAAAAAAAACCATGAAAATACGTTATTTTACCATACGCCGTCGCACAGTCGAGCAATCTCCCAAAAGCGGAACTGAGCCTGTCCCGCGCGGGACATTTAATTTTGGGCCATTAATTGGGACGTGTGGCAACGCGGGTGAATGAATAACTAAATACAACTTTATGTCCAGTATGCTTAGTATAAGTTTTCCTTCACTTCAATACTTCTCGATCGCGTTTACGTAAAAATTTCAATTCCATGGAAACATAGACGCGCGCGCGCGGAGGCACTGTCCATGTTTCCCTAGTAATTGAATTTTTTACGTAAACGCGATCGAGAAGTATTGAAGTGAAGGAAAACTTATACTAAGCATACAGTACCTCTACCATGAGTTTACACTAGTTTACGTGACCTTACTCGCTAGCGACGGCGTAAATTATTTGTATGGAGAATTGTACAGCGTCTCTAGCGGTCACTTACGGAAGTACTATTCTCCATACAAATAATTTACGCCGTCGCTAGCGAGTACGGTCACGTAAACTAGTGTAAGCTCATGGTAGAGGTATAGCACTCACATAAATGACGATTACTTTTATAATCAATCATTTATACCTGATTTACACTCTCGCCTCGTCACCTCGCCTCGCGCCTCGCCTCGTCGTCTCGCTCCGGACGCGAGCCTCAAAGTCAAGGCAAATCACGAGACGAGGCGCGAGGCGCACCTGTTCACACTCTCGTCTCGTGGCTCGTCCCGCAGTTCGTCTCGCCACTCGTACGCGAGTGTAAACCAGGTATGAAGTTTCCCCTTCGGAAATGAAAGATTATTTACCCAGCTTACTGGCAATGAGGTAAAACACGGACATGCGTTATTTACATCAGCTATATTGACACAGAATCTGCGCAATGCTTGTTTAGCTGAACCGAATCATACTTATTCTTGGGGACTTAGCACTTGTATTTTGTATTACGACATTTACCACTCGCTGTTAAGAGGGTTTATACCTGCTGAGCTGGCATCGTTGCATTTTTGTTAGTTTTTCTTGATTATTCCATAAAAACTGAATGAAAATTAAAAATGTTTTGTATACAAATTGTTCTAATATATAAGTTAATGTGTCTACTGCAATAATAATTCGTGATAAGACTTTTATTTTCTTTAAAAACCGTTAGGCAATAATTTGTTCGTTTTTAAAGAAAATAAAAGTCTATCACGAATTATTATTGCAGTAGACACATTAACTTATATATTAGAACAATTTGTATACAAAACATTTTTAATTTTCATTAAATTTTTATGGAATAATCGAGAAAAACTAACAAAAATGCAACGATGCCAGCTCAGCCTTCGCCCAAGTTTCTCAGAGATACAGAGGCACCCGACTGTCTCGGGCTGCCAGGAAGGAAGGAATCATATATAATCGCTTTCAACACTTATTTTTGTCAAACGGTATAGAATGAGGGCAGAAAGAGATGGCGAATGGGATCGCGAGTGTGCGCACGTTAGATAATAGATCCTCTGGTTTCTTCGATTGCATGGTACCTGTGTAAAACTTGAAAACACGTTTTCACAGAGGTAAGATCATACTAAATCGATTGTTCGCCCTCGCAAACCTCCACATAGTAAACACATATGTATACATATATAGATTTTAAATCAGGTCACAACATTGCTGTAATTTTGTGTCAAACAGATCATCAATCTTAATGATATTTGGCACCTTCGTGTGGTTTTTCAGGGAGTCTCAGTTAGTATTTATACCTACGTATTAATCAAATTAATTACGAATAAATATTATATCGTAGAACGTGCCTTCGCGCATCATTGGTACGATAATATTTCACAATTCAACAGAGCGTTTTAAGACCCATTCCGTGGCATAATTAAATTAACTTTTAAGCTTTAAGTCCCGTTTTGTTTCCTTTCATTTCGTTACCGGGCGGAAAATTACTTCAGTGGGATTTCAACATAATAACTTCGTACTTTCATTTCGTACCTGCGTACTTTTACAACCACGGGCAGTTCCTAAGTTTTGAACAAACTTTAAGGCATTCTCCTTTCTATCTAGTCAGAAATTTCCAACAGTTCCTTACAAATACGAGTATTCAGACTAAAGTTATCCGCTTCGTCAATATACATTTTAGCTAGCAAGTCTATTTTGGAAAAGCAGATTCAAATGGCAGCTCTGCAAAGATGGCCGAACACATTCGTGCTAATTCGGGACCCTAAGATTGCCGAAACGCAAACAGTTAACTTTAACATTAGCTCTGTAGTTTTCAAATGAAAAACAATACTAACTGTGCTCATCGCCCTTCAGCGACCGCACCTTTTTGGTTTCACGACTGTCAAAGGTATTTTAACCTGATAATAGAATTAATGGACATGTAACACGGACCACGTCCACGAAACTTCTGTACTGAACAATGAAAATAATATTATAACGTCTCGTTGTTCTACAAAACCAAAAGACACTTTGTCGTGGACAGTTTGATGTTTTAAGTCATACAACTGACATTGAACCTTAGGGTGATAAAGGAATTTCTTGGTTTATAATACCTAAAAAGACTTACACTTAATATATTTCAGCAGATATCTTTTAACCTCTAAAAGGCAACATCTAAAAGGCATTTTTATGTCTGCATTTTTTAATATCTAGTTATCACTATAACAGCCTTAAGGCCCTGTTCCTAACATAAAAGGCCAATTCTCGCTTGGGAACATCGGGGCCTAGATCTAGCTTTTCAATGCATTGTATCAGTGTCGACTGACAGCTGTCGTGAGATAGCAGGAAACAAAAAAAAAGCGTAAGAGTATAGAGCTGAACTGAATCACAAACTTTTGCAACGGTAAATTTAAGTCTTGAGTGCGAATAATATAAGTTAACATACAGTCCGGCAGTTTGCCTGAACTCAAACTCAGCAACATCCACTTTTTGTACTACGGGCGTTCAATAAAAAGTGAGAATGAGTATGTTATAAACAACTTTTACTAAATGTCATTTTATTTTTCAACATAGTCACCTTTTAGCATAATACACTTAGTATATCTTTTTTTCTAAACTTAAAATTCCATTTTTAAAAAAGGTCTCATCTTGAGTACTTAAAAAATCTGGTACTGCAGCGACTACCGCGTCGTCGTCTTCAAATTTCTGGCCTCTCAGGTATTGTTTCAATCTCGGAAATAGGTAGAAATCACTGGGAGCGAGATCTGGTGAATACGGAGGATGCTTAAGGATATCGAACCCAGCATCACGAATTGCAGCCATTGCAACGGCGGACTTGTGTGCCGGGGCATTGTCCTGGTGGAACAGCACAACTTTCGAGAGTTTACCTCGCCGTTTTTCGCGGATCTCATTGCGCAATGTTGCTATTTGTTTGGCGTATAAAGTGCCCGTAATAGTGGCTCCATGCTCGAGATACTCAATCATTAATACCCCTTTACCATCCCAAAAAACAGAGCCCATGACCTTACCGGCAGATGGGCTCACCTTGAATTTCTTCGGAGTTGGAGATGATGGCCTTTTCCATGTCATAGACTGCAGTTTCGTTTCTGGGTCGTAATGATGGAGCCATGTTTCGTCCATTGTTATAAATCGCGCCAAAAAAAGTTCCCGGTCTTGCTGCATCAGGTTCAAAGCTTCTTGACAAATCTCTAGTTTAGTTTGTTTTTGCGTGTCAGTAAGCATTCTTGGTACCCAACGCGCAGATACCTTTTTCATACCCAAGCGTTCATGTAAAATATTATGCACGCTCCCCGTTGAAATCTTTACATTTTCAGCAATAAAACGAACCGTGACACGACGATCCGCCAAAACTGAGTTTTCGACTTTTTTCACAATTTCTTCAGTTACTGCTGTAGTAGGGCGTCCGGAGCGGGGGTCGTCCATTGTCGATGTTCTTCCACGTCTAAATTCGGCGCACCAACGTGCGACTGTCGAATACGGAGGAGCATTAGATCCTAAAGTGTCCCGCAAATCCAAATTGACTTGGTCCGTAGAAAAATTTTTCAAACACAAGTATTTGATAACGGCGCGCAGTTCAATTTTCTCCATTTTCGCTAACGTACTCAATAGCATTGCAAAGTAATTACCGTATATTTTTTTAAACAAAAGACAGTGAGTTTTTTTTTTCATAGCAATCAGCTAGATAGATTAGCTTTACCGGCCAGTATTTAATTTCGTAATATTAAAAGAGTTTGCATCTCATTCTCACTTTATATTGAACGCCCCTCGTACTGTAGCAACTTTGAATGCAGTCTTAGTGTTACCTCAAAATATTTCGATCAAATCTTCAGTACGCTTTTTAGTTGAAGTGGATATTGCTGACTTTGCTAAAATTTCATCTTGTATTAAAAAAAATACTTTCTTCTACGTTTCTTGCGACACAATATGTACTTGAAAATGATGGTCTTTTCGGAAGCGCTGATAGTAAGTACAAAAAAGTGACGTGTGGGATGCAGAACATACATTTAGATTTGTTTAAGCGTTTGGTTGATGGAATGACAAAAAGTAGCGGCTCCTTCGTTGGCTGACGTTTGTTTTTGTAATTGTAAGTAAGTAAGCAAGTATCGTAATATATATTTGTAAAAAACACGCGGAGGCTTGAGATTTTAACCTCTCGCGACCTTGGCGGGTCGAGCAAACATCATCACATCACATAACAAGCGAAATATTCCATTGGAATAACTAAGAATACATTAAACAGCTCTATGGTATGTTACGCGGTCTGTCGTATATTTAAGTGATTTAAGTTAAATATTCTGAAACAAAATTTTTCTTATTCAAGGAACATTAGCACAAATCTACTTGACTGGAGAGGGCACTTCCCTCTGAAGAAACCGAGAATCTGAGAAGACATTTGTGGGCAACTTAACTAAGCCAAGTTTCTAGATCCCTTTTCAAAAAAAATTACACGATGATGGGATTAAATTATAACCAAACTTAATTGATTTTTTTGTGCAACGAAAGTTACCCATATAGTTTGTATCACTAACTTTCGTTGCACAAAGGAAGCTATCGTGATTTTGTTTTCATTATGCTTTCAACTACATATGTAATATATATATATGCCCTCTTGCGGCGCATTCTTCTTGGCATTAACGGTCTTTCCGTAGTCGCTGGTAGACTTAAAGACATGGAAAATATCCCTCTGCGTCCCTTTTTCAAAATAAAGTATTGATTTCGACTTTTTAAACAGCAGCGTCCGAGGCGCGACGCGCCTAGCTCTAGCGCCATCTAGTCATCAATTAGCAATTAGAGAAGACGTTACATTCTACATCGCACTATATCGAAGTTTCTCACCTCGGATGCATTACAATTTCAAACTATCTTCCCTCGGACTTTGGTCCCCAGCATAATATCTGCCTACGAAGTTATATGAAAAGTGACCATATATCTTTGCCCGCCGTAGGCTTTATCGTAAAGATGTTACTAGAATAAAGTTCAAGTGTGTCAGACATATCGAGCAAACAGGGTGATCGGTGTGCTTAATTATGGCAATGTTATGATAGGATCCTACTTGAAACTACGTAACATAGAATAGCGCTGGTAAAGCTGCTAGAAACAACATTTGTATTACGGAGCCATATTCATACATAATAAAGTTGGTGCGAGAAGAACATTATACTATCGAATTCTAGTCAGATATAAATGTTAGAGCTAGCTTAAACCCGCAGCTTTACCCGCGTTAAAAATCCTCTCGGAGTAACACGCTACGCAGCTCAGTGCACGTTTGGCAGCAGCTGTAGCGTGTTGCTCTGAGAGAAAGGGCTATGGATTAGCCCGAAACATGTCGAGTTAAACTTAGTTTTGGGACGTGAGTAATCCGTATTATTTCACTATGAAAGAGTGTAACGGTAGTTTCATGTTTAAAAAAACAACGTATCTTTGTTCATAAGAAAGCTCAAAGTCACTCAGAGGGTGATGGAGAGGGCTATGCTCGGAGTTTCTCTGCGGGATCGCATTAGAAATTATGAAATCCGCGCAAGAACTAAAGTCACCGACATAGCTCGAAGAATCGCCAGACTCAAGTGGCAGTGGGCAGGGCTCATCACTCGTAGAATTGATGGCCGATGGGGCAAAAAGGTTCAGAAGACGCAGTGTAGGTAGGCCTCTAACAAGACGGAGCGACGACCTGGTTAAGGGTGCGGGATCACGTTGGATGGGGATGGCACGGGACCGATCTGTTTGGCGAGCCTTGGGGAGGCCTATGTTCAGCAGTGGACGTCTTTCGGTTGAAATGATGATGATGATGATCCTCGTACAAAGCCAAAATATTATCCTAGCGGAACGCATTAACGGAATACCTAGTAACCTATGCATCAATCCAGATTTTTGTCTATCTGTACGCCAAGTTTCATCCACAAAAAAATATCCAAACATCTTCAAAAACTTTCTAATTTATAATATTAGTTGGATAGCACACAACCATTACATTCAAATAAACAAGTTGAGTACGAAATTGAAAATTTCGAACACACAGGAATCGAATCATTTGAATTCATAATTACCGTGATTTACTTATGGCAGTAACAACATTAGTATTACGGCCATATTCATATCATATACCACGGCGGTCAAATATATAATACATTACGTAAGATTAAGATACACATAATGTCGAATTGTAATCAGTTCTGTGTTAAATTAAAAATTTCGGACACACACATAGCAATGATTTAAAATACTTTCCGTGATTTATGGCGGTACAACATTTTTTTAGTAGCCATGTTCATGTCATATCCACGGCAAGTACAATACTTAATACAGTAAGATTATTTCCACTTTGACACTCGGGATGTCTCGGTTTTAACCGTAAAGGTTCGTGTTTTCTCATAAGGTACTAGAATTTAATCACATAAAATTGCCGAACCTATTGAATGTAGTTAATAACAAAACCTCAGCCAAGTATTGCACTTCCGATCTCTCTCGATGTAAGCCGAGAATTGCCGAGTGCCAAAGTGGAAATAATCTCACTGTACCTACATTAACTGTGATTACGAATTCTAGTCAGATATATGTTAATGTATGTGGGGACATCTATGAAATAATCTAGTTGAGTACTAAATTAAAAATTTCGAACACAGGAATGATTTAAATTTATAATTACCGTGATTTACGGCACAACCAAGATGTTTTGTTTTGTCATCATCATATCATCATCATCATCAGCCTGTGTTCGTCCACTGCTGGACATAGGCGTCTCCCATGGCACGCCACTGAGCACGCTCCTCGGCCACTCTCATCCAGCTGTTGCCAGCCGCCTTGCGAAGATCATCGCTCCACCGAGTCTGAGGATCCTACGCTACGTTAACCATACAATACAATAAAAATATTCTGTATTTAATTTATTGATCACCAAAAACAACCTCTGAGTTTTTCGGAATCTATGTGCGAATTTACATCATGCATGAGGAATCGTGAGGAAATCTGTATACACCTGCGAAAAAATTCAATGGTATGTGTGTGTAGTTCCCAATCCGCACTGGGCCTGCGTGGGAACTACGGCCAACCCCTCTCATCCTGCAGTGGGACGTATATAGGCTGGGATGATGATGATGACCAAAAACAACACAGTGATATTTTAAAAATAAAACTACCGCAGATAAATAGACTTTCAATGTTGTATGTTAAAAATTATTAGGTCAAACCTTGCAAATCGATTTTAATTCATTTCTAGCGATTTTTTAGCGATTTTTGAACATTGGTAAGGATATTATTATGTATGTAGATAACAATCCAAGCACAGACAGCAAAAAAACTTTTATATTAAACTGTAAAGACCTGTAAGTACTCGATTCTAGCCTAACCCCGGTGCCACACATAGCACAAATGTTTCAACACATATTTGAACACATAGTTGATCACATGTGAAGCACCGGTATTTGCTTATTTGTTCAATAGAACAACCATACAATCAACCATAGATCAAATATGTGTTGAAACGGTTGTCTATGTGTGGCGCCGGGGTTAGGAACACCCATTGACACAAAAATCACATTTATTTATTTTTAAATAAAACCGAATGCAACCTCAAATCAAACTAATGCTGCCTAAGTTTTTTCCGAAATATATTATCGAAAAACGTTAAATTTAAAGCCTAAAATAATCTCGTCTCTTTCCAGCTAGCGCTAAACGAGGAAAACGGCATGTGCCCGAAACGCTCAGCCTCCCCCCTCTCGTGCAATGGGGGTCGCCAGTCAATAAAGCTCGTGAATGACCTAGCCCGCTCAATGGGCTAGCTGCTGAATCAATGCCGGGGTGTGACGTAGGGGTTAAATTACATCACAAATTCAGGGGAAAAGGTGATAGAAAAAAAAAACCGGAAAAGTGAGAGTCGAACGCGCGTGGTTCGACGTGGACATAAGGTGGGGGAAAGGGGGGGAAGGGGTAACCGGAGCATGTTAGTTATGCATGACTTGTCAACGTACACAGCAAATATTGTTGTTTTAAAAATTCCGGAACAAGTACGTACTTTCATTTAAAAAACAAATCGCGTTTCTATTTGCGACTAAATTTGGTCTTGGTATATAGGTAGGTATTTTGGGTGCGGTTAAAACACGACTTGTATTTGTCAACCCGAAAGGAACGACAATACCATCATCATCATCATCATCATCTCAGCCTATATACGTCCCACTGCAGGGCACAGGCTTCCTCTCAGAATGAGAGGACTTGGGCCGCAGTTCCCACGCGGGCCCAGTGCGGATTGAGAACTTCACACACGCAATTGAATTTCTTCGCAGGAGTATACAGGTTTCCTCACGATGTTTTCCTTCACCGTAAAGCTCGTGGTAAATGTAATTTCGCACATAAACTCCGAAAAACTCAGAGGTGCGAGACGGGATTTGAACCCACACCCCTCTGCTTGAGAGGCCATAGGTCAAACCACTAAGCCACCACGGCTTTTTGGCACTAGGTCACCAGTGTCACCACGGCCGACAATAGGTACAGTACTACCCAATAATTAAATCTTTTATGGCAATAGAATGAGGAATTGAATTATCAGGTCGTACATTGTCATTAATTCCGGGTCGTATTTTAGCCGCATCCGTTATTCTCACCAAGCACAAAAGCACTAATAATAATGTTTACATAATTATTTAAAAAAAAACTTGTCAAATCCTTTATGTATTTACGAGTTTACGAGGCACATGTCAGTTTAACTTCCATACAAATTTAATTAACATCTACCATACGAAAGAATTGTTTAGACTTTAACCGATGAATGACGTGCGCTGGGGTCGTGATCGGCCATGTTAATTACATTTTAGAGTTCCGTTTAAACTTAGCTCGTCACTGGTTTTTGGCTAAAACTTGAGGCGAGTGCCGTGCTCATCTATACAGGGTTATTTTTAATTCACTGACATCCTCTTAACCCTGAATTCCTATCACTCAAACAAATGTTTTTTGTTTTACGACTTTTTTAAATGAAGCACTTTTTTTCCCATACAAATACACAGAGTATCGTAAAAATTAGGGGTAATCTCAAATTTTCAAGACGTTATTACACCAAAAATATTAAGTTATGACAAAAGCCGTAAAACAAAAAACATTTGTTTAAGTGGTAGGAGTTTAGGGTTAAAAGGATGCTAGTGAATTACAAATAACCCTGTATAAATATCACGGGACAATTCACACCAATTTACATAGTCCTAAAGTAAGGAATGCTTGTGTTATGGGTACTAGGCAACGGATAAACATCTAATATACAGGGTTATTTGTAATTCACTGACATCCTCTTAACCCTGAATTCCTATCACTAAAACAGAAGTTTTTTGGTTTACGACTTTTTAAAATGAAGCACTTTTTTTCCCATACAAATACACAGAGTATCGTAAAAATAAGAGGTAATCTCAAATTTTCAAGACGTTATTACACCAAAAATATTAAGTTATGACAAAAGCCGTAAAACAAAAAACATTTGTTTAAGTGGTAGGAGTTTAGGGTTAAAAGGATGCTAGTGAATTACAAATAACCCTGTATAAATATCACGGGACAATTCACACCAATTTACATAGTCCCAAAGTAAGGAATGCTTGTGTTATGGGTACTAGGCAACGGATAAACATCTAATATACAGGGTTATTTGTAATTCACTGACATCCTCTTAACCCTGAATTCCTATCACTCAAACAGAAGTTTTTTGGTTTACGACTTTTTAAAATGAAGCACTTTTTTTCCCATACAAATACACAGAGTATCGTAAAAATAAGAGGTAATCTCAAATTTTCAAAACGTTATTACACCAAAAATATTAAGTTATGACAAAAGCCGAAAAACAAAAAAACATTTGTTTAAGTGGTAGGAGTTTAGGGTTAAAAGGATGCTAGTGAATTACAAATAACCCTGTATAATTCTCGTGTCGCGGTGTTTGTTACCAAACTCTTCCGAAATGGCTTGACCGATTCTCATGAAATTTTGTGTGCATATCGGGTAGGTCTGAGAATCGGTCAACATCTATTTTTCATACCCCTATTATTCTTCGCAGACGGAGTCGCGGGCAACAGCTAGTATTTATGTAGATAGATACATATTTAAATACATATTAAACACCCAAGACTCGAGAACAAACATCCGTATTTTTCATACAAATATCTGCCCGTACGCGGGAATCGAACCCGAGACCTCATGCTTCGTAGTCAGGTTCTCTAATCACTAGGCCATTTCGTTGTCTATCTATCTATGCACATGAAAAACCCTGACTAATTGACTGACTAATACATCAACGCCCAGCCGGTTTCGGAACGTTCCATCCGTTTCCCAAAACACCCGTTCTCAAAACATCCGTACCTTCTCCCAAATAATCCGTTTCCCGATATGTGTTTCCCAAAATGTGCTTCTCCTAAAACACACGTTTGGCCTAATATCCGTATCCCAAAAATACCTAATCCCGAAATTACCGTTCCCGTCACTACCTTTTCCTAAATAATCCGTTTGCCAAAATGTACTTCTCCCAAAAGATATGTTTGTCTTGATATCCGTTTCCCAAAACACCCGTTCCCAGAACATACACGTTCCCGTCACCACCTTTTCCTAAATAATCCGGTTCCCGATAATTTTTTTACCCAAAAGTCATGCTGATGCCGACTGTATTGTTAAAATGAACTTGAACAAAATTCTAAGGTCGTAAGTTGTCAATACGTAGTAGGTATGTGTATTTGAGAAACCTCTTTACAATACCACTTCCGTACCTTTTAGGTATATAGATAAAACTTGATACTGGCCAGGCACTTGTTACCCGATGACATGTGTTTTCTGATTGCCAATATCATGTCTACTCTATTGCAATTCCTAAAAGATTTATACGCCTGATTTTGGCCTCAGGCGACCCCAGGGCTATCAGGGCAGGGGGTCTGATGGATATCGATGTTTATGTAAAATGTTGTTTTTGTCAAATAAATTATTTTGTATTTTTTTTGTATTTGTATTTTTTGTACATGTTTCGGGCTAATCCGTAGCCCTTCTTTCCAGAGCCATAAGTCACGGCTATATAACATCACGCTACGACACAGTAACCGTAAACGCGGGAGAAACTGCGGGCACAGCTCGTAATTATTAAATACAAGTTACCTACAGTTCAAAATTTTCGAGTCTTAGATAAAGAATATGTCTTCAATTCGCTTGTATATTTTGATCTTTAGGCGTAAAAGTACATGTACGGTTGTTATTGCGAAAGTAGTTTCTCTCCGAGCAGGTGCAAGTTCCAAAGTCCACGTTTCTTGGACTTTGGACCGTGACGTCATCCACGTTTTCGACCAGTTTGGCCAAATTGACGCAATAATGTAAAGATTTGGAAAATTACATAGAATTGTGGACTCCTGTGCGGTGATGACGTTAATTGCGAAATACGTTTCTCTCTTCAAATAAGCGTAATTCATGTTCAAAGTCTCGATTATAAATCAACACTTTAGCTAGTGGAAGATCCCCCGCCTTGGCCTCTCGCCCAGTACACAGTCGAGGAAACTGAATGGCGTACCTACCAGGGTGGAACCCCTTCACAATAAATTTCCCAATGATTTATTTGGCAGATGTAGAGAATGTCAACATGACATTTGCAACAAAAAGGTTCCACCCTGGTACGAAAATCAGTTTCCTTGACTGTACCAGGTTATCGTCGAGTTTTGGGACACTTTGTATGTTCACAGAAAGAGTACACGAAAGCCATAATATCAATAACAAGTGCTAAAATCACGATGTTTACCAATCAAGCTATATCAAAACAAGTATTTTAATATGATTCCAACCTTTGCTGTTCAACTTTAAGGCAGAAGCATTAGGAAAATGTCAAAAGGTCGGCTTTAAATTTAATAAAGGCCTCCGCTAGCTGACGCGGATTACCCGGAACGGACACCCGTCTAATAAGAAATTGTATGATTATTTAAAAGCGAAAAAGATTTTCGGGTGCGCCGGCGGGATTCGAACCCCAACCTGGATGTTCTACCAATTGAACCACGTCGCTCCCAACCGACTTCCCCGAAATTCTTAATCGCTTACATACGCCAACAGTGGCGTGTGGTAACATCCATCACAACTATTAGAAGCAGGTTGGGGCGCATACCCGGGAGACGTGGGTTCGAATCCCGCCGGCGCACCCGAAAACGTTTTTCGCTTTTAAATAATCTTAGATTCGGTGAGCAGCCGTATTGCTAATAAAAATAAATAATATAAGAAATTGTATGAACAGCGCTTAACTGGCGCTGGCGCGTGCGACGGATTTTAGGTAGGTTTTTTACGGAGCGGGACCCGCGAGCGTGCGCACGCGGCGGGCGTCCGCGTCAGCTAGCGGAGGCCCTTAATATATGCGATATTGAAATGTCGCCCGGTCTGATTAGAACATTGAAAGTGATACCAAATAAATAGTTAAAATAAATACGTGAGCTAACGCAGTAACATTCGGCTGACACTTTCGCATTGCTACATTGCCTGAATAACATCGTAGGCGACACAAGCACAGAATACTTAGTGGGCAGGAAGATATACGTGACGTCAAAAAAGGTCTGGTGCGCACGTGAGGTGGATCACGAAGAAAATAGCAACTAAGCGAAGTTAGCGAAGTTACTATTATTCTGCTAGCTTCAGCGGAAGACAACATTGAATATTTCCTACTAGTATTTTTGCTACCTCGTAGGATTATGAAAAAAAAAATTAAACCGCTAACATACGTCTGGTATTTAATTAAAAGTTTAATTTTGTTTTATAGACGCCCCACCTAGGGATTGCAATCCCGCAAAACGGGATCCCGCATTCCCGCGGGATCCCGCTGCTTTTATTATCTGCTGGATCCCGCACCTTCAAAGCGCGGATCTGCGGATCCCACAATTTAAAAATTTGGCGCTAAAACTTTCGCGTAAATCGACACAATAATGCCATTTGCTTCTTAAGAGCTTATCTTCAATAGTTATCTATCACCATATAGGTTGATATCATAGTAATAGCATCTAAGAGAAAGTTGTGATTTGATTATTAGTCATTATATGAATAAGACTGAATTATCTTTTTGTATTTTTTTTTCAACTTAGATATAATAGTTTATTTATAAATCAAAGCTTGATAGAATAAAACAAAATTTTACAAAACTAAAAATTACAAATAAAAAATACCCTGGAGATCGCCATAGACTGAATTAAAAATATAAAACTGTTGTTAGGAGTACCTAAGGGTAAAATTAAACAAAACTACGAGTATTAAACTATGCCAAATATTTTAGAGATGATTTTAAGAAAACAGATTACTAGTTTTTTAATTTTTTTTTATTAATTATTTGTTTTTATTTTTTATTTATCGATTTCCAATTGTATTTGAATTGAATTGAATCGATTTGTTACTTATACTTATTTAATAGAAAATAAATAAGTTCTGTTGCTTATTTACACAAAAATCTGTAGTTTAAATTTGATTTTATAACATAATTTCAAAGATGCGGGATCCCGCGTGATCCCGCGCGGGATTGAGTAATCCCGCATAACAATCCCGCGGGATTGAATGAGCTGCGGGATTGCAATCCCTAGCCGCAACGCCCCCTGCAGCCTTAAAACATATTTAAGAAACTGCTCGGGAATGATACTAATATAATGCAAAAAACTGTATCAAAATCGGGTTGCTAGTTTTGGAAAAAATGGTAACAGACATGTAAACAAAAAACCTCTTACCCTCGAACAGTATACAGTACCACTACCATGAGTTTACACTAGTTTACGTGACCGTACTCGCTAGCGACGGCGTAAATTATTTGTATGGAGAATTGTACAGCACCTCTAGCGGTCACTTACGGAAGTACAATTCTCCATACAAATCATTTACGCCGTCGCTAGCGAGTACGGTCACTGTGAACTAGTGTAAACGCATGGTAGAGGTACAGTGCTCCGTTTCCCTCGTGGGTAAAGAGAACACATCGCAGAAATTGTCAGTGACAGAAGTTGATACTTAACTCTGTGAATTTCAGCATCACCAATTCACTACTATCCCCTTCCCTCCCTCCCTACCCTTCCACTTTTTACTTTTTTTTTAAATAAGCACACAATGGAAAATACCTAATAAAAGTAACAAAAAAACACAAACGACGGAATCGATATAACCTAATTTAATGGGAAACGTAGTTATTGGACGATTAAACCCATTTTTTGGCGGTTAATAAGACATAACGATTGATAATCATGCTAGTTTTTGGTCCTTTGTTCGACGTCTATCTAAAACGCATTATGCCCATGTTGCTACATAAACCTAAAACGCGTTTAGTATAAAACGCGACGTTCCTAATTATCACTATGCTTAAATCTCTGTTGTACTAAAACGCATTATGACTAACTCTGTTTGACAAGTCATAGATATGAAGTATCTTTTTGTATTTATTTTTTCAATTTCATTTCATTCATAACTCTGCCCTTTCATTCTGAGAGGAGGCCTGTGCCCTGCAGTGGGACGTATATAGGCTGGGATGATGATGATGATGATAACTCTGTTTGGGCTACTTCGTAATAAGACTTAAACGCAATAGGACTACAGCAGAGTTAAATGGCGAACTAGGTACAGTACCTACATACACATACTACATAGTAATGAAGTTTAGGCAAAACACGACTTAGTCAAATGGCGATTTAGGTACATTACCGAAATAGACATTATACTCAATAGATCAACAGCGAAATAGACGAATTAACCATATAGCCTAAATGCTACCAATGAATGAAATTTAGGCAAAACGCGACACAGGCATAATGCGTTTTAGGCAGACGTTGAACAAAGGTTTTTGGTCACATTAATTCGCTATTTACAAGGTGGTCGTCCTCGAAGAGATACATCGGAAACTGGTGGAAAAATACGTCATGCTCATGGTAGTAACATGTTTTAAAAAAATCACTTTAAAGTTGAATATTTCGCAAACGAATCACTGTATCGAAAACTCGTCTTCGCCACCCCGTAATGACCTATCCAACGATACCCCACACTATAAACTTAGACGAAAAAAAAATCACCCCTATTATTTTATCACTTTGTCGGGGTAATTGCTGTATACAGGGTAATTTTTTAATAAGTGAACAAATTTTAATATGTGATAGTGTCGTTAAAATAACAAATTTCAGTATTTTTCGTTATAATATTTATCACATACACCGTGAAATTTTAGTGGTTGTTTTCCCGAAACGAGGTGATTTTGTTTCGATTGTACAATCGATTTATAATTACTATTTTGACTAGAGTCAAAAATCCAATTGTGAAAAACGAAAGTCGAAAATGACCGCAAACCAATAGTAACGCTTCGTTGGTACAAGTAGCGTACGATCGTACGATAGGTTAGGTACCAACGAAGCGTTACTATTGGTTTGCGGTCATTTTCGACTTTCGTTTTTCACAATTGGATTTTTGACTCTAGTCAAAATAGTAATTATAAATCGATTGTACAATCGATACTAAATCACCTCGTTTCGGGAAAACAACCACTAAAATTTCACAGTGTATATTTTTTTTATTTTTCATAGTAACTCGACCAATTTATTGGATGAATTACAATGAACAACCCAAATTTCAAAATGTAAAAAAAAAATCTTGAACAGATAATCGTGATACTGAACGATACTGAATCATGTATCAAAATTTGTGCACTGATTAAAAAATTACCCTGTATATCCATGCAAATTTACAGCTTTCTAGCGCTAATAGCCACTGCGCTAAGCCGCGGACAGACAGACAGACAGACAGACGGACGGACGGACAGACATGACGAAACTATAAGGGTTCCGTTTTGCCATTTTGACTCCGGAACCCTAAAAATGATCTATATAAATTGCAAATATTGCAATGTAGGTTGCGCACTTAGCACCTCTACTCTGTATAAGGTATTCAAATGTAGTTTAGTTACCGCCGAATTTACATACTACATTTGGTATTGACCTTTGCAGCGTTGAATAATAGCCACTAATTGATCTTCACGCGTGGAATTACGATGTACCTATATGTATTATCATATCATTATCATTACAAATTACGAGTATTTTGACGACCACCTTTAGCCTAGTTGGTACGGTAGTGACCCTGCCTACGAAGTAAGAGGTCCTGGGTTCGAATCCCGGTAAGGGTATTCATTTGTGTGATGAGCACGAATATTTGTTCCTGAGTCATGGATGTTTTCTGTGTATATAAGTATTTATTTATCTACATAGGTATGTTTATCGTCGTTTAGAACTCATAGTACAGGCTTTGCTTAGTTTGGGACTAGGTCGATTTGTGTGTGATTTGTCCCCTAATATTTATATTTTTATTTATTTATACACGAGCATAATTTTGGAGATGTCAAACAATTTTTTACCGAAACGATTGGTGCTTTCATTATAATTTTTACTCGTATTTTGCGCCTAATTTAATAATTCATCTGAAGTAACTGTCAGAGAAATTAATAAAAGAGAAAGTACCGTTGAATAAGTGCCAATATAATGGCATGGTGGAACGCATCGATAGAATTGGAACTAGGTGATATTTCGCGCTGATCGTTACCAACCGCCGATTTATCTGTGGTTATGTATTTTGATTGAGGTAATACGGTACGTGTAATGCTAGTTAATGCTGGAGGATTCTCAAATGGGTAGTCTAAGCTATATAGCTTTATCCATTCTTGATAAATAGAGATTAGTTCACTTCTTATGACTGTATGTTACACGACCTTAGCTAAATTGAAAAGGCCAGAATGATAATTTTCATATTCTGCTGCTTATTCTGGTGCTTGCTCCTCTAAAAACGAGGAATTTGAAACTACTGGGTGTATTAAAACGTTATCGGTGCTAAGCTCACTGCAGATAGGTGATGTCACGCTGCCAATATCACATCCGTATTTATTGATGTATTAGATTAGACTCATTCATAGCAATAGATAGATTAGTTTTGTGGACTGTGAAAGTTAACAATGCCGCGAGAATTATTATTTGATCAACCGATCTTATATAATATGCCCAAGAAGCATCCATTTTCCCATAATTTAAATAAGACAGTTGTTAAATAACTCCTGAAATTATTTTTTCTTGACTTTTTCCAAAGATCTCTGTTTTCGCCTAGCTTTGGCGGACTCCGGGAGTACGGCATCAGATACATTAAAGCAGGGACTAACCTGGGCACACAGACGGAATGGTAGATCCCGTAGTTTCGCAGCACGTGGATGAACTCAGGGAGCGTCCGACAGGCTCCCATGATGCTGAAGGCTGCCAATGCACTGTTCCACACGATCAGTGTCCGCCGGAGTTCGAATCTGACAAGAAAAGAAGTAACTATTTGAAACTTATTCTTAGTATAGTCGTCGATAAAATAATTACTTTAAGGATTAATATCAGCTGTTCGGCTTAAAACATAAAAGCTATTTCCACCCACATGTATGTACAGGGTTATTTGTAATTCACTGACATCCTCTTAACCCTGAATTCCTATCACTCAAACAAATGTTTTTTGTTTTACGACTTTTTAAAATGAAGCATTTTTTTTCCCATACAAATACACAGAGTATCGTAAAAATAAGAGGTAATCTCAAATTTTCAAAACGTTATTACACCAAAAATATTAAGTTTTGACAAAAGCCGTAAAACAAAAAACATTTGTTTAAGTGGTAGGAGTTTAGGGTTAAAAGGATGCTAGTGAATTACAAATAACCCTGTATATGTGTGACGATCATCCTTATTTTTTTGTGGTTTATCTACTGTCATTGAAATTGGTAAAGCGACTACTTGGTGGTGGTTTACAATACAGTAAAACAACACTTCAAACAACCAAAAATAACAACAACAACAAAGAATGAAAATGTTGGCTATTACCACTCGTTCGTACCTTTCGATTTTTTATTGAGTAAATCTAAAAATTGTAATTCGTTCGCAGTGCGTATAAAAGGGTGTGGAAATATCTCAGAAAAACTTGCTACCATTGCTCTAGCTAGTACCCCTTTAATTTTAATTTACAGGTCACGAAATGACATACCATATTAGATGTCACTATGCCCTATTAATCTAAGAGCGTGTGCCCAGCAGTCGGATGTTTGCCAGAGATGGAGCATTTGGAGAACACTTTTTATATCTGTTTATATTGGTATAGACGAAACTTGTTCTTATAAATTATATTGATAGTCTTGATAGACGTCAAACAACAAACTCGGTTAGGCATACACGGTTTCCTGGCAGTAACGTCAAGCAACCAGTCTTTGCGTCATGAGTTTAAAACAAGTATTTTAAATCAGAAACATAGACACCAACGAAAAAGTATAAAACTTAAGATCATTCTTCTTCTTCTTAAGATGCCTCTCCAACTAGCGAAGGTTGGTAGTCAGATCTGAATATTTCTCCCTGTCTCTAACGAGGCGAAATAGATGGGCAGCACTCGCGATGCCGGTCCACTCCCGAAGATTCCTCAACCAAGACTTCGTAAGATCATTCATTACTATACGTTAATGGTTGGCGAACAGGGGGGTTACTACGAAATTCGAAGTTCGAAGTTCGGATCGTGCGGTCCCTCTCACTCTCGTAATAAATACCATTAGCGTGAGCGGAACGGCATGAAACGAAGTTCGAATTTTGCGCTTCGCAGTATAGGGCCAGGATCGAGTAAAAAAACTATTACATATTGTGTCATTAGCAGAATGCGTTTATGATGTACACAATATATCTAATGCTGAACATTTTGAAATGATGGGAAAAAGAATTAATAAAACAATAGTAGGTATAATGGCAAGTGAAGACATTTAAAGTGCTTGAAAAATTACTAGGGTTTAGTTGTTCTAGTGACCGCCTATTGTCTACCTGAATTTTTATTTTTGTAATGTCACTGTACTGTTTTTGGTGATCAATAAAGAATATTTGTATTGTATTGAAACATGAGCTAATTTTAATGGTTTTCGTCATTCATACTTAATATCAAGAAGAGCATGTTTTCTGAGCAATACCATAATGTTTTTTTCTGGCAGGTTACTCCTTAAGAATCGATTTGCATATGGTATGGAAATTTTATAAGTAAAATTAATACATGCGTTACCTAAAAAGCGTTACGTTTCTCTGCGCATCTTTCACTTTGAAATTATGAGACGGCTTTCAGTATTATAAAAATGCGTTTATGCATTTGTTTTGCATATTAAAAAACAATTGTACTTAATATTATGAGTAAGCTCCGGTCGTGCATCGGAGCCGAAGCAGGCATACACACACTCTTTTTGCTCAATCAAAGAGCCCAACCTGCACTGCACAAAACCGATTTGTTCGACAAGTTTCACAAAAGCATTTTTTCATATTAGCGAATTTTCACATCGCATTCTTTCATGTTCGCAAATTTAATTATTCGTTTCTTTTCATGTAGCGATTTTTCGCAAAGCGTTTTATAATGTTCGCGTATATTTTTTTCGCTTATTTTAATAGTAGATTAATTTATTAGTCGCAAACTTTTTCAGTACAATTAGGCAACCCATCACGCCTTATGTTCGACGGAGCTCCGCTTGGCGGGGCTCCTTTTTCTGGGCAGTTTGCCCTTCAGGCATCTGAAGATAACTAACGAACCTAACCTACCTATTAATACGTAATAAATAATATGGACACTAAGAAGGTAACGGTAGAGGGTGAACTATACATTTATTAGAATAATAATTTCGAGTAAAATGTCTAACAAACCGCACTAAATTATACTGAATTAAATTCGCTAATATGAAAAAATGCTTTTGTGAAACTTGTCGAACAAACCACCAGATTTAACAAAAAAACTTACCCCAGGAATGGAAAGACAACCTTACGCCAGCTAGTTTAGCAAACATCCTTAAAAAAGGTATGCTTCAAAAGTTGAATATGTTTACCTAAAATAATATGCGATCCAGCGTAGTTGGAGCAGCCTGTACCAAATGTGCGCCGACCGGTTCTGCTCGTTGACAGAGCGACCGGCCGATGCGCCGCGATAACAAACTAATAAATAAATAGTGCACGGTGTGTTAGATTTAATTTTTGCATGACGAGTTCTTAAATAGGTATTTGTGTAACTATTGCATGATTTTGTTAATAAACTTTCAGTACTGCGGAATGGAGCATCGAGACTATTCGAGACAAACCACTCTGGTTTAAGGATGGTCGTATATTATTGTTATGTAAAAAAAACCGCTTGCAATCTTTAGGGTTATTTGTAATTCACTAGCATCCTTTTAACCCTAAACTCCTACCACTTAAACAAATGTTTTTTGTTTTACGGCTTTTGTCAAAACTTAATATTTTTGGTGTAATAACGTTTTGAAAATTTGAGATTACCTCTTATTTTTACGATACTCTGTGTATTTGTATGGGAAAAAAGTGCTTCATTTTAAAAAGTCGTAAAACAAAAAACATTTGTTTGAGTGATAGGAGTTCAGGGTTAAGAGGATGTCAGTGAATTAAAAATAACCCTGTTTATTGTATAGTCGATATTCGACCAAGAAATTCCTTTACCAATGCATTTTACATTGCCTTAACCTGACTGTCATTAATATATCCGTGTGCTACTTTTCCAGCTTATTATCCAGGGGAGGATTGCCGGAAAAAGAAGCGTGGGCAGGAGAAGACATTCGTGGCTGAAGAATTTGCGTGACTGGCTCAACTGCAGTACTACTTCCTTGTTTAGAGCAGCGGCCTCCAAGATCAGAATCGCCATGATGTTGTCCAACCTCCGATAGGAGAGGAATGGGAAGAAGAAGAGCTACTTTTTATTTTTGTTCCCGTTGTAAAATACTTTAGTAAATATCCATTTAATTTTTTTTTTAAATTACATAGAAGTTGAGTTACAATCCTTAATTGGCCGGGAAAGAACACGAACACCAGTTATTTTTTGGATACTTGTAGAACACATGTTCGTATATCGTATTGTATTGTATAGGAGTAGGTATAATTTTATCGAATGACTAATCACTTGGCGCATCTGAAAGAGACATGAATCATAAAAAATTGTGAATTAATTGATCGTGAACATACATTCGGTGAACAGGAACAAATTAAGTACCTCTCTATGCTTCTCCGCGAGCACTCAAACGCCCCGTCCACATTTTAGTGTCAAATGGATCGGAGTCTCAAGGTAGCATTCCACTGCTGGCGATCGCGACTTGCTTAGTATGAATTAATATGAAGCACTGACGGATGCAAGCGACTGCATCGCGCGACTAAGTTCATACCAAGCAGTGGTCGCGCAACCCAGTCGCAGTTGCCAACAGCGGAATGATGCCTTTACTTAAAACTGAAACATGATTCCATCCATATAAATAAATATTCACGGTCACATAAATAAAGCGGCGAAATTAATATTTAACGACACAATTAAGTTCATTATGTTGTATTAAGTTGTGTTCCCGGATTAAAACAGAACAATTCGCATTTAATTTTACCCAACCATTTCTTTTGGGTGCGTTATCGTCTAAACAATTAATACATCGGAAGACATGAGATAAGATAAATGTTCACGTTTATTAATACCTTATCTGCCTGGCGCCATTTATAATATTAGCAGGGAACTAAGTGAACACATTGCATTATTTGACCTGTTTCTCTCTTTTATCAACTGTTACTCACGTGCTAAATTCTAAGTCAACCTTGGCAGAATCTGCATATGTTTAAACATCACGTCAACAAAGGATGTGATCATTCTTTGGTAGTCGTAACAATTCATTTTTTCTATGATGACATTAAGAAACATAAGTCGAGAAATTCATTAGACAAGTCATACTTGTCTTAAAGAACGTGCTATTGAAATTCCACTTTAATCTGTGATCTCGTGTTTAGAACAATTTATTTAACTGCGTTACGTAAATCATTCACGATTTTGTAGACGTGTAGATTCAATATCAGTTCGGACTTCTTATCGCTATCTTTGGCTAAATCATGTGTTGATACGGAATGCAGTACAAGAGCCATAAATCTTAGTAATACTTCGAAGTTTAAATTGAAATCTATATCCGTTAATTTGGATAAGCAGAGTATTTACTTTGTACGCTTGCACGCCTCTAGGAAGTTTTAGCAATAAGAACAAAAATACGAATAAAATGTACCATCAGTTTCGTTACTCTATCCCCGTTGCTATTTGAAACACAGCGACAGTTCTTAATTATACAAAGTAACATTTTGTAAGATTTAAACAAAGTGATAGTTTTCTGTGGTGATCAGGAATCAGCAAATGTTGTAGTTAGATTATCCTCAAACAAAAGCAAATCAAACATACGCTTTACTCTACTATTCCCTCTAACTTGCCAAAAGATGCTATAAATCTACTCTACAAGTACTGGCGTCTTCAGAAGCACTACTATTCAAATGCACCACCAACCAACATAATTATCTCATCATCATATCAACCAGTGTTGTGTTGGACAAAGGCCTCCTCCAAAGAATCCCTCAACGATCGGTCCTGCGCCCCCGCAAGTGGTTCCAGAGCCCTTTACCAGATCGTCGGTCCATCTTGTTGGGGAGCTTCCCGCGCCACGTCTTCCGGTTCGCGGTCGCCACTCTAGAGCCTTACCGCCCCATCGGCCGTCAGTTCTACGAGCAATATGCCCTGCCCACTGCCACTTAAGTCTGGCGACTCTCCGAGCTATGTCAGTAACTTTGGTTCTCCTATGGTCTACGGTCCAGCTAATTCATCACATTTCCTACAGTTAAGTTAAAAAAAGGCGGAATAAGTCAGCTTCTTGCAAGCAGAGGTCGTAATGTTTATCAGTTAATAACATATCGTTAACAAGATTGCACAAGTGTTATAGAAAACGCGCCAACTATCAAAGTTTTATGGCTTCTGCTTTAGCCCTATTTATTCCGGAATGAAAATTACATTCTATCTAAAACTATTGCGTTAAAAGTTTGAAACTACGTATTAATTATCGAGTCTACGTCGACTACTTTTATCGAACCGGCATCTCGGTTTGTTTTCTGCAATTCTGAGAAACTTCGTCAGTCACTTTAATAGGTCATTACATTAAAGCTTCGGAATTAATGAAACTAACCCCGTGTTTCACCATCCATTGATCAAATTTATTTGACGGATGAATGTGATGCCGTCTCTGTTTGTTTTGTTCGAATAGACGGAGACGGCATCACATTTATCCGTCAGTTAAAATTAATCAATGGGTGGTGAAACAGCCCCTAAATAAGTTAACATCAATTGCCATTGAAATTATAAAAAACTAGCGGTTGCCCGCGATTTCGTCTGTCCAGCATTCATTTATCGCTATCCCATGGGAATAATACAATTTTCTAGGACAAAATATCCTGTGTCAATCCTAGTTATGAACTATGTGCGCCAAATTTAATTCCAATTTGTCGAGCCGTTTCTGCGCGATGGATTAACAAACATCTAAAAATGAAACTGTCACGTTTATAATAGTTGTAGGATAAATAAAGAAAAAAAAAATACAATAAGTGTTTATTATATTAATTACAATATGGTGATTAGCATAACTGCATTCCTTAACAATGGTTCGATGGACGGATAACGTATTCTTTTATACCCACTTGACACAGTGAAAGCAAATGTCCTTCAAACAGAAATGCCTTTGGAATTTTCAAGTTACTATTTCAACAACTACACGGAAGTTTTACCAGGGTCAATGACTAGAGTCTCACCCTGAAGCCAAACGACTAGGGGGTGTCATTAGGTTTAAAGGACATTGCCCCGCGGTAGCGTGAAATCGCCTAAAATTAAAATAGATTTGCTTCAGCCTAGACGTCTGGGGTTCCAAGGTCGGTGTATGTTTGTCATGTTTAAATAACAAAACCAGGTGTTATAATACAATTTAAATCGCCGAATCGTCTTTTACTAAGGCCGGAAAAAGTAATCTGTGTTTATACCATCATTTAGGCCTATGCGTCTGTTTCAGACGAATTTTGGCGTATTGCCTGTGCGCAACGCCTTTCGTGGCTGACTAGACAGATGCAATAGCGACATGTTGGTCCACAGGCTTGACCAGAGAAGTATACGGAGGTTGATGCAGAACCGCCTTGACGTCGTTTCTGTCTCTTGTGAGCAAGTGTCCTGAACCAGGCCTCATCGCAATACTTGAGGCCCTCCAGAACAGAAAAACAGTACAAGTGTCGAGCAGTTGTATCGCGTGTACCAGGTTTACGCGGAGTTCCGCGCAACGGAACGTGGTCAGTTTGCCACAGAGGCTCGTGTGAAACGGTTGTGCGAACTCAAACGGACAAAAATATAGTGTAGCAAACATGCCTGGGCGTGCCATTTTAGACTGTAAAAATGATAGCCGCACCAAAAACATCACCAATGGCGGCATTTTGTATCATCTTTAAGCAGTATTTCATTTTACTTGTTAGATAAATTCAGCTAGTCAAGATTATGTAGCAAGTATGTTGTACGCAATTTTTATTTTTAACCGACGAAAAGGAGGAGGTTCTCAATTCGACGTGTATATTATTTTTTTTTATGTATGATCATGGCATAACTTTTTACAGAGTAGTCCGATTTTGATGATTCTTTTTTTATTGGTTAGCGTATACCCCGAGGGTGGTCCCATTTAAATTTGGAAACAATATTCTTACCCTAAGGGTAGAAAAACAGGGGATGATTGACTAATTTTTTACAGAGTAGTCTGATTTTCATAATTCTTTTTTATTGGATAGATAGGGTATACCTTGAAGTTGGTATTATAAATTTGGAAAAAAAAAATACCCCAAGGATGGAAAAAAAGTTAGTATTTTTTACATTATAGTATTCAACGATACACCGTTGTAGTAAAGTTATTCAGAAGTTATTATTTTTTTGAATAGGAGCTACGACCAATAATTGCAAAGATTTCAAAGTATATAAGAATGTGCATGTGACCATTTTGAACGACACTGGTTTCGATTCAAAACGGGACTTATGACACGTCCGCTTATTTTTCTAATCTCTTCTTTATACGCTCTAATTAAACGTCATAAAACGCTACAACAGATCAATGCAATTTTACTCAAAGATAGTTGTAAGTTTGAAGACCATCAAGACCATTTTAAACAGAGAGAAGAAGCAGATAAAAGTACTAGTATGATTCTGGCCAATATTCTAGCTTTGTCGGAGCTTAATTAACCACAGCAATTGCCCGACGTCAGCGGCGAATCATGTCGAAAGATTCTATTTGAAGATCGACCTCCATTGTTGTTTAGTTTACAAGATCAAACCCAACAAATATCGGACGATCCTTGTCGGTCGAAAGATGTTTTCCTTGCTCTGGAAATACGATACGACGATTCGATAAGATCGCATGTTTATCTTCGTACTTCTAATTTCTACTTTTCCTTTATTTCTTTTGTGATATCCTCAGGGCCTAAGCACACGGCGTTTTTTTAACACGCGCCGTCGACGCGCGTTTACAGCGCGTTTTTCATTCCATTAGAACAGCCTTAAGGCCCCTAGCACACGGAGTTTTTTAAATAACGCGCCGTCGACGGCGCGTTAAAAATACGCCGTGTGCTTAGGCCCTAAGAGTATCGCATTTTACGGTTTCGTTCCTCAGTGTTCAAGAATTCATTTTGAAAGTCAGACAATACCTTCATTTCTCTTGCGCTTTTTTCTACGTTCCATTTTAATTCAGGACAACAATAAACTGACGGTGATGTATTTTTTTTCTAAGCGATTTCTAAGCGCATTCACTGTTCTATGTCTATGTAGAGCAAGAGTGGTAGTACTGTCGCTTGTTCCGTTATATTTCTCTATTGTATTTGCTCCAAGCAGAGTATTTTTAGCATGAATAACAATGACATTTACATCATTATGTGCGAGTTGCATCAAGGTATTATAAAGATAACCAATGAACAATATATTTGGTTATAGTAATAGTAATTTAATTCTAACTAAACTAATGCGTAGGATGCTGGCAGCGAAGGACCGATCGTTGTTGAACTCGTTAAATGGTTATGGATCTAAACTCACAAAAAAAAACATGGGACGATTGACACCAATTGAACTAGTCCTAAACTAAGCAAAGCTTTTACTATGGGTGCTAGACAACCGATAAACATACTTAAATACATATTAAAAGACTCGAGTACAAACATTCATAATTTTTTCCACAAATTTCTGGCCAGACCGGGAATCGAAACGGGACCTAAAGCTGAATAACAAATAGAATAGAAATGAATAACAGGATATTTAAGTTGTTATAAGGAACATATCGAGATTTATTCTAAATGAGTTTTAAGCAGGATTTAATTTGATAATTTGTTACACATTCATCAATTAAACATTTGGCATAATTCATCATTTCGCAAAACTCTATCTTCTTTTTGCAAAAATTTCTCCAAAACCCAATTATTCAAGAATTTAAAAATGATTATCCTATAGGACTATAGGTTAGTTTAGGTTAATTTTATAACAATTCTGAATATTTAATAGTTTCTGAGAAAAAGAGTTATACGAAATGGTGAATTATGCGTAAATTATTTATGTGATGCAACAGTGAAGCATTGTACGCACTGTGTAAACGATTCTTGGGTCAGATATAATATCACTCTTTTCCGTGTGTTGGTAGCTGGAAAATGGTCTCAGCATACGGAACGAAACGTCCGATACGTTACGCAACAGAGTCGTTTCGTGCCGGTGTCTGGCTGCGTCCAGCCGCTCATTACGCTTAGCTAAGGAAACGAAAGTGTTCAGTGCTCACGCAGAAACGGCAATAATTAAACAGCAAAATAATTAGGGGGCCGGAATGTTTTTCGAAAAAAAAAGGACTTTATTTTTTTTACTATCTGTTTCCCTGCGAGCATGACATGCACAGGCGGAAACCAAAACCAACTTTTTGGTTGGAGCACGTTAAATCGTAGTTGCGTTAAAAATCCGTTGTGTTGAACCGTACAAATTTGTGGATAATTTTTGTGTCACGACGGAAAACTTTGATACAAATTTTAACTATTGTCCTCAGCTACCGTGGATGCAATCAGTGCATGTCTAATCATGAACATGGTTTTTGAAGTGATAGCTAGCAACTGGTCAACGTTCAATAAAATTAAGAGGGTACAATGGCTGAGAGACTTTTTAGAAATAGGTATTTTAATGAAATGTCGCTGTCTCGCCTGAACCCCTCCGTGTCAGTACAGCGAGAGCGGGACAACTGCAGCTCAGACCGTTATTAGGCGCGTAAAATTGATCAAAAAAGCATTTCGTAATCCCCTGTTTTCCTCTCGAAAACTGGACCAATAAAATTATTTTTTTCAAAAATAATTAGAGGACAGATTTAGCTATGCCCTATGTTTTCCTTTTTTTGTTTATATCAGGGATTCTTTTCTGATGAGTGTCTGAAAATGACGTCGAAATTGGCAAATTTTTTCAGTTTTTGAAAGCTCATATTTCTTATGTTAATTGAAATATGGAAAAAAACGAAACAGCTGTGGTAGATACAGATTACACAGTAAAAAAAAATTGGCTCTAAAGCCATTATCCAGGGAGGAAACAGGGGATTACGTTTGTATGGAGAAATGGTAGCCATCGTACCCTCTTAATGGAAAACGAAACCAGTTTATTGTCAACCGGTTTTCTGCTTCAGCATATTTATCTCAATTTTACGCAAAACCATAGTCGAAAACTAGTTATTTTTCTACAAAGTTCTAGTTGAACCGGCTGTGGTAACCGGTTAGTGACCAGTAAGCCTTGTTAAACTACGGATATAATAGATTAGAAGAGTATGTTATGATTTGTAATTTATCTTGCCTTGACTCAAAAGCGAGATCAGTCCTGGACCTCTTTTATTTGATATGGTCAATAATTCCGACTAACTGGCCGTCGTAGTATAAATGTTTACAGAGTAAACATAAGATGGAGATTTACTTTACAATTACATCCATAAATTAGGAGCGTCTTTTCTTAATTCCAGATTAATGTAGGTAACTACCTAAATATTGTCTCCTGAATCCATTGGAGACTTGTTGTAAACTTGTGACACACCACTCTACGTGCATAAAAGGTACATAACATTATGCATATACATATCTACATCTTACTATCTTACTAATATAATAAACGCGAAAGTTTGTATGTATGGACGTTTGTTACTCTTTCACGCTAAAACGGTTCGACAGATTCTGATGAAATTTGGCACGTATATTGTTTTTAACCTAGATTAACACATAGGATACTTTTTATCCCCGAAAATTGCATAGATCCCGAGGGATAGCGATAAACAAATTCTTCGCAGACGGAGTCGCGGGCAACAACTAGTCTAATATATAAAAATCTCGTGTCACGGTGTTTGTTATCGAACTCCTCCGAAACGGCTCGACCGATTGTTATGAAACTTTTTTCTCCAAGTTCGGTAGGTTTAAGAATAGGTAGTAGACTATTTTTTATACCCTATTATTCTTCGCAGACGGAGACGCGGTCAACAGGTAGTAATTTTATATATTTTACTCATATTTTTCTTCTTTTTCATAAATTTCTCTTGTCATTTATGTAAATAAAGTAATTGTTTTGCTGTTTTTTTTATTATAATATTGCTGTTTGTTTAAAGAATTTTGCATTGTATGTCATATACATGAATAGAATGAATAGAATTCCTTAACATTAGACAAGCTTTATACCTCGTTTTATACAACCAACGTGGTTTGCTTCTCAACAGTTTTATGATATATTTAACATGCTGCCCGCCCCGACTTTCCGCGGGTAAACTAATGAAGTAAATTAGACCAAATATCCGTGCTGAATTGAAATCAATTCTCCCTCATTAATCCCACTAATTTTTAGCTTTACTGTGAAGGAAAATATCGTGAACGTGTTTGCGAAGTAATTCAATGGCACGTCTGAAGTTCCCAATCCGCGCTGGACCCGCGTGGGAACTACGACCCAAGCCCACTCGAGCGCAGAGGCCCGTGCCTTGCAGTGGGACGTGACACAAACTTTGCCTTGACACTTACAAAAAACAACGGCCGTTCACGAATGATGCGCTTACGGCTTACGGACATTTTTTATTTGTATAGGAAGATAATATTAATTTGTTGTGAGAAACGTGAATGGGTCAACCAAGCACAAGGCAATATTGTTCCCATCTGAAGAGCCCTCATACTCCTCGGCACGGTGGCCCACCGTCCCTATTAAAATCAGAGAAGCGTGCCAAACGTGCTCGACTTATGTAACGCTGCAGATCAGATGCGGCATTTCATTCAGCTCGGTTAAGGGCGACCGCACGCGCTAGAAAACTTTCAATTTCACGGGTAAATATTAAAGGCCGGCGCAGACCAGATGCGTGTGCGTGTTACGCACCAGTTGCAATGAATGGAACTGTAAGAAAGATGGCTTTTCATACAGTTATTTTATTATAACTGGTGTGTGTGCGTGACGTGAGACGCACGTGCATCTTGTCTACGCCGACCAGCCTTAAGCGTTTTCACGACGTTTTATTTCCTCGCTAGCCGAATATTCTATTATATAGGCAAGTTTTTTTTTCAATCATAATTATGACAGTTCTCGTAATAGACAAACTATGATTTACCCACATTATTTAATAATTGAGTTTTGCACCATACCTCTAGTAAAGTTGAATAAATCAACAGTATTTATGGTCAAGTATGGTGTTTTTATTACGTTGTCTGTTACATTGACTTAGATATATCATCTTTTCTAACTGCACAATACAATGCAATGACACTTTTTGAACAATACATAGAAAAAGCAATGCATTGTTTCTGTATAGTTCGAGTGCGAAATGTTTTTCCATGACAGCGCATTTATGACATTGTATAATCCTTTTCATATAGCTTGGGTTCGGTGACATTTTGTTTTTTTCCATTCCTCGCCTTGAATGTTTCAGGCCAATACTTTATAAAAAAATATACTTGAATCCCGACAGAATAAAAAAAATATATCTCCACGGCTTAAAATATTTCGTAATAATAAACACATATCACTTCAAAATATATTATTATGTTATTATAAAAGTAAAAAGATAAATTTTAATCTCGTCGACTTTCATCGTGTAAAACGGAACGGAATTGTAATTGAGTTATCCAATAAAAAAAGAATTATCAAAATCGTACAACTCTGTAAAAAGTTATGCCTGGTCATGCATTACAATTAGTGACTGATCAATCAATCATCCCCTGTCTTCCTACCCGTAGGGTAAGATTTTTTTATCAAATTTATATGGGACCACCCTCGAGGTATACCCTTTCCAATAAAAAAAGAATTGTCAAAATCGGACTACTGTGTAAAAAGTTATGCGTGGTCATAGGTACATAATAAAAACTTTTTAACAAAAAAATTAAACCGCCGAAATAACTGAAAAAGCAAAAATAATACCTTTTTTGTTTGACCTTAATCTAGGTACCAGTTTGAAGTCAGTGCCTCAGCAATAGCCAGGAGGAGTGGACCTATAATCTTCTACCTGATTGGCTTCTATCATTCCTCCTGGCTCGTGCTGAGGCACCGACTTCAAACTGGTACCTAGATTAAGGTCAAACAAAAAAGGTATTATTTTTGCTTTTCAGTTTTTTCGGCGGTTTAATTTTTTTGTTAAAAAGTTTTTATTTTATACTTTTTTCCCATACTTGGGGTAAATTTTTTCTTCCAAATTTATATAATACCAACTTCAAGGTATACCCTATCCAATAAAAAAGAATTATGAAAATCAGACTACTCTGTAAAAAGTTAGTCAATCATCCCCTGTTTTCCTACCCTTAGGGTAGGAACATTATTTCCAAATTTACATGGGAACACCCTTGGGGTATACGCTTTCCAATAAAAAAAGAATCATCAAATCCGACTACTCTGTAAAAAGTTATGCGTGGTCATAGTAACTGAACAATCAATCATCCCCTGTTTTCCTACCCTTAGGGTAGGAATATGATTTCCAAATTTAAATGGGACCACCCTCGGGGTATACGCTTTCTAATAAAAAAAGAATCATCAAAATCGGACTACTCTGTAAAAAGATATGCGTGATCATACATAAAAAAAATATATATATACACGTTGACTTGAGAACTTCCTCCATTTGTTTTCGTCGGTTGAAAAACAAGAGAATAAGGTAAGCAATAGGCGGTAGGGGCGGTGAAATTTTAAAACAATAACATTGTATAAAAATAACCATAAAAACAATACACATTTTAAAACAATGAATATGGGTGTTTTTTTACAACGTATACATGAAGACCATGATGTAATTTTCAGGAATTCCCATGTGAATTTCGTAAAATCTCGGAATTTCAATTCAACTTTCGGACCTAATGTAATGATTTACACGTGCGAAGCAGCAGTTAAAAGGTTGCTAGTAACATAAAATCATTATTCATTTCAACAAGATGGAGCTACCACCTGCACCGGTTGCACAGGCTGCAGGTACACGCTGAATGCGGATGACGCAGGGCCGGTCTGTTTGGCGAACCTTGGTGGAGGCCTATGTTCAGCAGTGAACGTCATTCAGCTGAAATGATGACGATGATTATTCACTAGGTACAATCCAGATCCTCGCACAGTGTAAATCAAGTAAAACACAAAACTCCTTGACCGCGACTTTTTGAGAGACATAGCTGTTTACAACTCGCTCAGGTTGCGTAAAACGTGTAAAAACCTATTACCGGCATCATACCAAAGAAATGGCGCAGCAAAACCGGTCGCAGGATAGCCATAACAAGATGTGGACAGACCTTCGCAGGGGCAGTGGGGCAAGGCGCGGTAAATGCTCCGAGCTTAATCTCCGACTTATTGGTTTAATGTCGTACCTACCAACGTAATAGGGATGTTGGCATTGGCACCACCAATCAACTGACGTACTTTTTATGAGCTGTTAAAACACAATTCTCCCATAGAGTTTGAATGGCAATAGCAACTTGTAACGTCACTTGTTCGCCAACTCAATCAACTAACTATTTATTTGTTTTAAAGCAACAAAAAATCTAATTTACAGTTAATCGAAAATTAATCTGGCTAAAATAAAGCGTTTTTCACTGGAGTTTTTTGGGATTGAAAAATCGGCCATAACTAGGAGCAGCCAACCACTACCATCACATCTGCTTCTGGCCCCCATGACTGATTGCAAGATTAAACATAAAAAAAAAATGAAGTGAATGAAAATTACTCCAAATAACTACCTGTGATTGCACATGCACATCTGTGACATAATCGCTGTTGCCCGCGACTCCGTCCGCGTGGAATTAGTAATTTGGGCAGCTTATTTTTTTTATCCAATTTGCTTTTTCATCAATTATGGCTCTCCTTAGTTCCTCGATATAAAAAAATTACCCGCCCCCGCACTTCCCTCCCAACCCCCCCCCCCCCGTGTTCACATTCACCACAAGTCAAGCGTGCCTATAGAAGTTTTACTTCAAAAACCCTCGATTTTGAAACATTCTTCCGCTCCGCTCCGCTTTTATTGGTGTTAGCGTGATGATTCTATAGCCTTCCTCGATAAATGTGCTATCTAACACTGAAAGAATTATTCAAATCGGAGCAGTAGTTCCTGAGGTTAGCGCGTTAAAACAAAAAAACCTGCTTGATAAATTCTTAAAATAGACGTATCTTTCTTATTTGTGAACTGATTCAAATGAAACAAACACTAAATGTTAATCCAAGAAAATACCAACATATCAGTGAAAACCACATCCTTCTAGGTTAAGCCGTTTCTGAGATTAGCGCACACAAACGCACAGACAAACAGACAAACAGACAATAATTCTAAAAATCATTGTTTTGGTTTCTATTGCGCTAATAAATACTAGTGACAGTTTTTCTCAAATATCTTCAATGTACAGACACCGACTTCTTACAGATTTATTATATGTATAGATGAAATCAGACGCAGCAGTTACATATATGAATTCATGTCTCAAATCCGGACGATATAAAGTCTTGAGCATAAACAAGTTTCGATATATAACAGTATTGATGTAACACAGGAAAGGGAAAGTTGTCAACTGAGAATGCATCAGCACGAACTGAGTAAGCCTTCACGTACGATGACATGTATTCTACGATTATTGTGTAGCGGAAGTACGGAAAACAGGTAAAGCTCTTACATTAGGTACCTACACGACAGGGGATCTGGTACAGTGAACTCCCGTTTATCCGAAGTGATTGGGACGAAAAGTTCGAATAAACCGAAGTCCCACTCGAAATACCCCGAATCGCGTCAATACAGCGAAATGTGTATGTACAGAATGCTATTGATTTGGTAGTGGATAAGCTTGCATTGCATGATTTTTACTGAAAAATTTTGTGTCGACGTGTTTAAAAGGTGTCAAAGTAATCGCGGGTGGCGGCGGCACGAGCGGTGCGATTCGTTAGACAGCGCCAATTTACGTGGTTGATAGAGTACATATATATTTACTTATATGAAGGTGTCTCACGAGTAACTATGGGTCGCGATGGTATTCAATGCGCTCGTGCCTAAACACGACGTTCCCAAAATACCAGATTTTTCAAAATACTACATTACTAATTTACCAAATTTCTAGCTACACTACATTGGAAAATCGAAGATTTCTCAAGGAAGTGTTTTTTTTGGTGGAATTTCTTATTTTAGACATCTGGTATAATGGGAATGCAATGAAAAGGTAATGTATAATTTTGAAAAATCTGGTATTTTGGGAATGTAGTTTTTTAGGCACGAGCGATTCAATGGATGAGGGTGGGGTAGGTGCATTAGGAAAAGTTTGTTCGGAAGCGGATTTCGGATAAACGCGATGCGGATAAACCGGAGTTTACTGTACTAAAACCGATACATTTACGGCAAAAGAGAAAGAGACAAAATAACGCAAATAGGTGATTCGCGAGCAAGTCAATTATCACTGTTCGGCTTGTATATTTCTGTCACGAGTGTTATGTAATTTAATTTGAATTTAAATTTAAAACTCCTATGTAATCAAGTTTTACATACAAACGTGACCCCTTTGAGAGGATGGGCAGTCGGTGAATATCTCTACCGTAACTCTATTAACCTTTTCAACGCCCACAACGGTTATAATATAAAGCCTCACAAAGTACAACATCAAAGTAAGGCCTATGCTCAGGGCCCCAACCTCACGGGGTCCCCAAAAGTCCATATGCGCTTACACGTTAGTGCCCGAGGGTACCGAACTACTAACATACCGTAAGATGACTCTGCTCGTTGTACTAGAAATGTTTAGGTACTTAACTAAATGTAAACAAACATGAACAACATGAATAAGGACACTTTTTTCTTTATGAAAATGAATAGTACTCACGATTTTTAATAAGGAAACCCTAAAATTTCCTCATTAAAAAAAAAGTAAAACCGAACACTTTACTTTTTATTGAAAACTGGCTGATGCCCGCGGCTTCGCCCTCGTTGTATTTTCTCTAAAATCTATTTCAAAGAACCTTCTCCTGACAATAACAAACGCAACAAAAAAAATAATTATCCAATTTGGTGCAGTCGATCGGAAGTTATCTTGTCTTGTCTTTGGCATCTTTATGCCCAGATGCTTTTGATCGTTTTCCTGTCACAATATTGTTGCCGGTGAGTATTTGCCCAAATCGGCTGAGCCGGTTGCGACCTGCCTAAGCCTCTCCAGCTAGAGAGTGCTCCCGACGCCTACGCTCATAGCGTGGCCATAGCGCTACTGAAACTTATGTAAGGTCACGAATATATTCGCTTGCCAACTAAGTTAGAGACGGCAGAGGATTTCAGTTCGAAATATAAACAAATTAAACTACCATCATCATGATCTCAGCCTATATACGTCCCACTGCAGGGTACAGGCCTTCTCTCAGAATGAGAGGGCTTAAATTAAACTACACAAAAAAAAATTCGGTGATTTTTTTAGGGTTCCGTACCAAAGGAACTATATTACTGAGACTCCGCTGTACCTATTGAAGCGTTCTACTTGAAATTTTCACAGATTATGTGTTACTTTACTACTTAAGGGCCCATCGAGTTTTTCGCGCTAATCGATTTTGGGTGGGCAATTTCGGGCGTGGGGGAGGCACGATGGCTCAAGATAGGTTGGTTGGACTGCGCGTGTTTTTGGGTATTTCCATCTTATTACTAAAACAAATGCATATTTTAAAAATGTAGCAAAACTACGCCCTAGAAAACATCTTGTTTTATTAACATTCAAAAAGTCATGACCTGCCGTGCAGTATTAGCGTCGTACTACGAGTTTATTTTATTTTTTAGAGACGACTTTGGATTTTTTTTCTATCGAGCGAACTACAAGTAATCGTGTTTCGATAAACACTTGTCACTAGAGTGAATCCTCAAATATCTTACATATGAATTTCAGGACTATGGCATTGCTAGTAATGATACAGCACGATTTTAAATGAATGCAATAAATGCGCCAAAAACACGGTAGGGCCTTAATGATTTTGTGGTACGGAACCCTTCATGTACGAGTCCGACTCGCTTTTTATTAAACGTATATTAATTAATTACTCGTGTATAATGCCTCTCGTTATGCACCAGTCACATAAACAACTATTGTTCCCGGAGCACACGTGTAAGAAACAAAGTTTTTCATCAAATAATGATTGTTTTTACTTTGTGGTTCGCCACTTTACTTAGATATTCAAAACAGTAGTTAAAATTTTTAGTTACATTAATTTTTAGTTTTACATCCGCCGCAAAACCGCGAAATAAACGAACGTTAAAACATACATAAATATGGTTTTAGGAAGCTAAATAAGTATTTAGCGGGAATGCATAATTTCGTTTAGAAATGTCCAATTACACAAAATATAGAATATTTTAACCTCACTTTCCCTTCAGGATTGAAAAGTAATCAAATCAGTAGAAAAATATAAAATATGTCTCCTTGGAGCGGATTACTTTGAAGCGAGAGCTGTCTCTGATTATAAATAAGTATCTGGACGACCGAGCTGCGCTAGGGCCAAGCTGGAAAACACGCGTTTTCCCAGAGATAAGACCAATCTAGATAGATTGTTTCCCCGAAAACCCCCACATAGCAAATTCCGAGATCCCCGAAATAAATAAATATACACGAATACCTACTCGTTTAAGGCCGGCGCAGACCAGACGGGTGTGCGTGTCACGCACCAGTTGCAATGAATGAAACTGTAAGAAAGACGGCACACAATGTGCACGCTACTAGTGCGCCATCTTTCTTACAGTTTCATTTATTAAATCTGGCTTGCACCGGCCCTTAAGATATCAGATGTTTGTTAAATTAACTTACAAATGGACCTGGAAATAATTAGGCACAATTTCAAAGGTAATAAATTATTTTAGGGCCCTTGAGAATAAACTGAATATGATAAATATGTATTCAATTCAAACGTAATTTCGACACCCTCGATTGCCTTGACATTACTTCCAAGTTCGAAGTAGAGTAAATGACTTAAAGATAAAAACATAGTATAAAATAACGAACGAAATCTTACGACATAATCATTATAAATGCAAATGTAACTCTGTCTGTCTGTCTGTTACCACTTCACGTTTTAATCGCTGAACCGATTTAGATGACATTTGGTATGGCTATGGAGATAGGTGGAGACCCTAGGAAGGACATAGATAAATATGAAGAAATTAAATCACGGTGTTTGTTATTGAACTCCTCCGAAAAGTCTTGACCGATTTTTATAAAACTTTTTGACTATATTCGATAGGTCTGAGAATAGGTCGCTAGGCTATTTTTATACCCCAATCCTTCGCAAACGGAGTCGCGGGCGGCAGCATGTATATTTATCTGTATAACAAACATAGTCCCTAACGCGCAAGCCACAAGGAAGAGACGTGGGACGGGGGCGCGTCGAAGTCCGCGTCGTTTGTTCACAGGCCGCGTCTCCGCCCCGTCTCTTGTCTTTTTTAGAAAAAAAAGAAAACTACATACTAAGCTATAATACCTACACTTGCATACAAGAAGGCATTCAAATTCTCTGCTCTGGGTCGCGGCGCTTTTATACATATAGTATGAAACTGATTAAAAGGGCGCGCGACTGCGAGACGCGCCCTCGTCCCACGTCTCTTCTGAGGCCCTACCACGAAGTGCATAATTCGAACTTCGTTTCGTGCCGTCCCGCTCACGCTAATATGATTTGACACGAGAGTGAGAGGGATAATACGATACGAACTTCGATTTTCGAATTTCGTAGTAGCGCCTTTGTGTGGCTTGCACCTAAATAATTAATACTACAAAAAAACCCAAAGCGCAAGCTTTGCTTAGTTTAGGACTAAGGTAAACTTGTGTAAATTGTTTTATAATATATAATATTTATTTATAGCTCGCTGTTACACGCAGCTTTGTCTACGAAATTTATCTGTTGCTGTCCCACGGGAACTTAATCTTTTCCAGGACAAAAGCTATCCTATATTCTTACTAAGGACTTAAATTATCTCCATACAAAAACAAATGAAGAACAAACATCACTAACTTTACCATTTATTTCTAAAACCATTAAAATTCCTTAAGAGGGTACGATGCGCACCATTTCTCCATACAAACGTAATCCCGTTTCCTCCCTGGATAATGGCTTTAGAGCCAATTTTTTTTTACTGTGTAATCTGTATCTACCACAGCTATGTCCCTGTTTCGTTTTTTTCCATATTTCACTTAACATAAGAAATATGAGCTTTCAAAAACTGAAAAAATTGCCCAATTTCAACGTCATTTTCAGACATTCATCAGAAAAGAATCCCTGATATAAACACAAAAAGGAAAACATAGGGGCATAGCTAAATCTGTCCTCTAATTATTTTTGAAAAAAAATATTTTATTGGTCCAGTTTTCGAGAAGAAAACAGAGGATTACGAAATGCTGTTTTGATCAATTTTACGCGGCTATTAACGGTCTGAGCTGCAGTTGTCCCGCTCTCGCTGTACTGACACGGAGGGGTTCGGGCGAGACAGCGACATTTCATTAAAATACCTATTTCTCAAAAGTCTCTCAGCCATCGTACCCTCTTAACACCTCATTAATATCTAATTAGATTCAAGATAACTGAATAGTTAATAATCCCTTGTTTAAAAAAATATGAATTGTACAAACGATAACCGGATGATTTGATAAATGATATTGCCTATTCTGCCGTCGTATTTATAAAGGGCACAACTGCAAACTTGCTCAGAACAGAAACAGCATAAGTTTACAAAGAACAAGTGTGCACTTAGGCTCTTTCTGTTTCACAAAAAATACTAGTTGGCCCCTTTTTCTTACGACGGCAGTATTTTTCAATAAGATAATAGAACATTGACGCTCTAGACTGTCAATATTGATGTGATGACTTTGATAGCCTATTAACATGTTATTAAAATGATAACCTCATCAGCTGATCGATAATCTTTAGTAAATAATGACTTCATTTATGTTCTGTGCATTATTTTGACTGTTACTAAATGCACTATGACCATAGACTAAATATGTTTTGACTGATATTAAAAAAGAAGCTCAATATCTAATATATAAAAATCTTGTGTCACGGTGTTTGTTATTGAACTCCTCCAAAACGGCTTGACTGATCTTTATGAAACTTTTTTCTCTACATTCGATAGGTCTGAGAATAGGTCATAGGCTAGTTTTTCTTTGCAGACGGAGTCGCGGGCAACAGCTAGTAATAATATTTAAAAACCTCATGTCACGGTGTTTGTTATCGAACTCCTCCGAAACGGCTTGACCGATTATTATGAAAGTTTTTCTCTGTATTCAGCAGGACTGAGAATAGGTTGTAGGCTATTTTTATACCCCTATTCTTCGCGGACGGAGTCGCGGGCAACAGTTAGTTTGTCAATATTTTTTTATTATGTGTGTGTTTGTTTAGTATCCAACAGTTATTACATGTTAATGGTGTTTTAATGTATCTATTATTTAAAGGTGATTTGTGCAAATATTTGTTTTTATTGACAAATGTAATGAAGTAGTAGTAGTAGGTATATGTAGGAAAATAGCAGTTTAAATTATTTTAGAACAAACAATAGGTGGGCCATTCAACTTTTAAGTAACCATTAATCTTTCGTGAAATATAAGGCATCCCTGGTAATTTTTTTGAAGTGTAAATAACTAATATAAAAACTGAAGAACTATAATTAAATCTTTATAAGCAAAAAAAACTTTATATTTAAAGAAATTTTGTGGAAAAAATTGGTAACTCAGCAGAAAATACACCAATTTCCATACAAATGGTGGGGACATGCATGTCCACTGCGTTACCTACTTTATAGATAATAATGATTACTTTTTATACATAGTGATAATGTTAAATAATAATAATAATAATAATAATTCTTAAATGTAAGCTTAATTATGTGCCTATTTAAAATTTGAAGAGTACATTACAAAAAATTACTGGTCAACGAAAAGTAGAATGACCCTGTTAAATGAAACTATAAATTAGACTATTAATTAAGAGTAAAAAATTCTTTAAACATAAAATTACTGTTAGACTCACTCATAGTGAAATAATACGGATTACTGACATACCCAAAACACACGCGGGGTGTGCGCGTTTGGCGGCAGCCGGGCGTGTTTCTCCAAGAAGGGCTATGGATCAGCCCAAAACATGTTCAGTTTAACTTGTTTAGAGAGGTGAGTAATCCATATTATATCAGTATGAACAAAGAAATAATTTATAAACAAACTGTATTCAACTAAAATCAATATTGTTCTCTCTAATAAAATAGTAATTTCTAACTGATGCCTCAAATCAAATGGACCTGAAAATGTGGTAACCCAGTAAATCTGGCATCTCTGGATTTCCCAACTCAATCCAGTTTTTTAACTTTTTAAATTGGCTGGTTTATATATACATGATAGAAACAAACTTTTTTTATCACATAAAAATGGTTGACTGGTGTAGCATGCCTTGGAGGGGCCCTGTATCAAAATTAGTGGGGGGCTTTCCCGAGAAGCATGAGATTGTGTCAATGTGGATAACATTTTACTAATTTTTGCTTCTACACTATAGGGGCCTCTGTAGCCCGGGGGGCCCGTATCATTGATACTGCTGATACGGCGGTAGCTACGCCCCAATGATAATGAAATGTGAATGAGCGCTTCTGTCTGTTAGCTTGGCACATTTTACACTTTAAAGTCTGGTAGGTAGGGGGCCAAATTTCATACATAAATTTTCAGCAATTGCAAATTCTATATGTATAGGTACTGACCCATTTACTACATTGTTTATTTAACTTTATTAAAACAGTGGCTTATATTAGATTAGCCACTCTTATGCTTAGGATTAAAGGAAGGAAATCATTTTACAAAACTGACTAACTTAAGTATTCCCATAATATGGAGTTACTGTTTCCTTTATTAAATTTTTTATTATAAAAATCCATTTCTCAGATTGTAAGCAAGATTTTCTTCATCAATGCTGGAAAAAATTTTTCAAATGAAAGGCAGTCATTATATAATTATTTGAATTAAAACAAGACTACCTCTTTTGAATAAATTTAAAGTAGTCAAATTTATGCTGAACATTTTACCCCTGGAATTTTTGATGGACACCATTTGCCCCTCAATTTTTTGTGGTCAATTTAGTGAATGCTACAAAAAGTAGAGGGACAAATGGTTTCCATTGGACACTCCATGGGTGTCCAACCTAAACTGTATTTGTGTTGAAGCATAATTTATCCATAAATTCTGTATTCAAATTACATTATTAAAATTAAGCATTGGAATTTCTCGAGTCGATCAATTTCTGGAGTTGCAAGACTAATAAAATGTGATAAAAAAGCAAGATAAAAGTGATAAGATAACTAAATGCAATGTAAATTAAAATAATCTCTGCAAAAATTCCCCATCTATTGTATAATCCCCTTGCTGAGTAAGCTATCAAAAAGGGTTCCAACAAAAAACATTGTTCCGGCACATTATGCTGAGTGGAGCCCGGTTTATAAATACTATTCAATGTTTTTATTGTATCTTTTTCTGCCAAGTTTATTTTTTCCCTATATATATCAAATATGTGTAAATAAATCTCTGTCAATCCATCTCAATCAAAAGCTAACAACAACAGTTTCTCTCTCAAAAAAACAAGGAATTACTTCCTTTGAGTAAATAAATAATTATATGAATACTAGCTGTTTCCTGCAACTCTGTCTGCAAAGAATTCGTTTTTCGCTATCCCGCGGGAACAATGCAATTTTATGGAATAAAAACTATCCTATGTCATTTCTAGATTCTCTTACTATCTCCATACCAAATTTCATCAAAATCGGTTCAGCGGTTATTAATTTCCCATACAAACTTCCACTCCCCTTTTCACCCCCTTAAAGGATGATTTCTGGGATAAAAAATACCCTATATCCTTTCCCGGAATTCAAACTATTGCTATATCAAAATTCATCTAAATCGGTTCAGCGGTTTACGCGTGCAGAGGTAATAGACAGACTTTTGCATTTATAATATTATATAGTATGAATTATTGTGGGGCAATTTACGCTAAATTAGTTGACTTAAGGAATACAATTTGAATGCTGGAAGATTTCCGATTGGAAAACGTGGCCAGGCATCGCATCGCGAGAGTATAACAACAGTCACTAAACCTAGTCTGGAAATTAGGACGTTTAGCTCACCTGGGACGATTCTGCATGTAATATTGGCCGCCGAAAATGAACGCCATATACACCCCAACGTAGTAAAATGCCACTGTCCAATTCTCGGTCATCCATTTCCTAGAATTCTGATGGATAAACTCGCTTTCGAAATCGAAAATGTAAGAGTAGTTTGGCGTAGTATCCAAATTGTAGGTCCAGGTCGCAGACTCCATGTTGAACGGTTTATTATAGTCACTGCACACTGTCTCTGTCTCAAGCTGCACTTATCATTACCGCGCCGGTGTTCGATTATTATAACCTAAATCGCTTTAATAATCGTTATATCACAGATGACTAATGTCAATATTTCGTGCGAAGGCGTGTTGCCCATATAACACTGACACCAGCAATGAGCGTCCGATAACAACACGTTGACTATATATTAGCAGTAAGACGTCAGCGGAGCCTGAACTTATTTGCTCAGTTCGTATCGCGGCAAGAGCTAAAGATGAATGAACTGAACTCGCACACTTCACGTCACGCCGCGCCTAACTGCCGTGACCACCGTGCGCTGGCTGCCACTCACTGCCACAGAATTGACTTTTTTTTTCTACGGTAAGGAAACTGCTGTCACTTAGCATGCGCTCTATGGATTCTTATGCTCGGTTTACACTAGCGTTTGCTGGCATCATAAAGCGAGGTTGCTCTATTCTTGGAATCTGTGAGCGAGGTATTGGTAAGGAACGTCATATGAATTTAATTTCACTAAAGCGAAAGGAGTACAGGATTACGGGTGAAATAATTATGGAATTAAAATGTAGCCGTGTAATTTGAAGCTTTATTTTCTAATATAATCGTGCATACATTAATAATATAATTTTTGAATAAATTTGATGTTTTAAAAACCTTTTATTTAGTATCTTTATTAATAGTAATGAAATATGACTACTTGATATCTAATTGTACAGATTTTGTGGGTTTTCAAGGGGCGTACGATCGATCTTGCTTGCTTGCTTGGTCTAACTTCTGAAAAAACGCATGACTTAAAGTTTTAGCCCGAGTGAAGCTCAGTCGCCCAGGTGCTTTAGTCTAATAGGCACGAACGGGAAAATGTTTATTTGAGCACAAAGGGTACCATTTTACTTACTTAACCTAATAAACTTACTAAAGAGAACGTAAAGATGCCACCGTTAGTAAAACATGAAAATAAAGTGGATTATGTGTTTAAAAACTCGTGCAAAGTTTTTCTTTACAATCTTGATACCTATTATCAATATTAGAGATACAGTCGAGAATAATATATCCAATCAAATAAACTTAATAAGTAACTAAATCTAAAAGGGCAGCTTTGAATTTAAGCAGAGAGACATTAGATATTTGTAGGATCAGCCGAAAGTGGTCTACCAGTTTTGTTAAAAGTTTCTGTGAGAGCAAAATATCGCTAAGGTTGACTTTTCTCAGTGAAGTCATTCAGCCATTCACTGTCGTCATATTATTGCAAGGGAAAATCGACTTCGTTGTATCATGACGTGGTAATGAACTGCAACCGTGATACTTTTGGTCGACTGTACTTCAAAAAATCAAATATTATACTAAATTTATACATAATTGGTTCGAAAAGGGGGCTCAAAATAAATAATTAGTGCTACGACTATTAATTCCAGGAACTCTAGAACATATTTCACTAAGAGGATAGAAGAAGTCAATGAAATTAAATAAAAATAACTGATTTTTTCAACGTGTGTCGCCTTTTGCGGTTATGTATAATTTAAATTCTTCAATAGTTTAGTTTGAATCTTTCCAGTGGGTATATGTAAACGTACGAGGGATTCATGAATTAACATGAACCAATGAATGAATGATTTTGAAAAAGGAATTATTTCTTCAAATTCTTTATCGACTCTTAACACAAAACCTGGTAAGCCAGCTGGTAGTGATGTTTTCCACATTCAATGCAATGAACTTATCTGTTATGTCGAAATACAAATCAAATCAATTATTTATTTGTTAACATAGGTAAGTGCTACAGATGTTACATAAAGTTTTGTATCGCTATGCTTGCCATAAGGCATACAAATATCTAGACTACACATGCAGCATAACTATTCATTAATTTATATATATTTTACGGTAATTATAATGTTAAATATGCAAAATCAACTAATCTAATAATAACAATCAATATCAATACAATACAATACAATACAATACAATACAATACAATACAATACAATGACTCTTTATTGTACACCAGGAATAGTAAGCAATACAGAAAACAGGTACACAGAGAGTAAGTTACAAGGTAAGCAATAGGCCTATCAATAATAATTACAATATTAATAATAATTTTATAAATTGTCATTAAAATATTCTTTGATAGAGTAATAAGCATTTTCGCACAGAAATTTAAAAATCATTGTTTTGGTATTTGTTATATTGTTTTTGTTGTTACAAGATCGATATATCTATCTAATTTTATAAATATCTACAATAACGTTTAAACACAAGTTCAATAACTTCAAACTAAAAATATCGGCAGCTGAAAAAACAATTGGTAAAACCCTTTATACACGTTATCAGCAAAGACTAACATATTACTGAATTTACTTTTCATCTCCATCAAAATAGGCAACATCGGTTTAGACACCACTTCATCCTTCTTTTTTAAGTTTGCCTCAGTGGCATTATAAAACGTATACATATAAAATGCTTCTTTTTTGCCAACATTTATGACCCTGTGGAACATCCCACTATCGATCTTAGTGCCACAGCCAGGATTCAATTGGTATGATTGGCCGTTCTGATCCTTTGTTACTTCAGGCTCAAAAACAACTTGTCCTTGTAAAACTGTTAAAGTAACATTGCTGAATTCAGTTGGTACAAACTTCTCCAAAGCATATCCTGTGGACAAATCAATTAGTTTGAGTGAAAATCATTTACTTAAACATTGGGAATTTGTAAATGTGTATACCATATATATTTTACAACACAAACCAGAAAAATCGGCAAAAAATACAACGTCGCTGTACTCATTCCAGCTATGAACATCACTCCTTATCTGGTCCAAAACACTTCTCCATTCCGTTGTGTTCTCAATGAGGGGCATTAAAAATGGAACTTCCTGATAAAAACTCCATGAAGCTTGCAATAAATCTGACTTTGGATTAAACATACGTTGAACAAATCTACCATTCAATGAACACCAAACGTCAATGTAAATGGAAATGTTTTGAGAAGGCATTCCAAGATTTTTCAGTGGTCTTTGGAATTCTTTTGCTAAATTACTTTTAAGACACATGGCGTATTGTTGGATCATGTCTCCGTGCTTAAACCAACGGTCATTAGGGGTTAAAACATACGGATCGACATAAAATTGATTATTCTTTTCGTTGTCGACTACTTTTACAGTTACTGACTGGATGTCCCAAGTATGCACCATCATATCCCAAGAGTAACCGTAGATTCCATTCGTCCAGTTATTGTAACCCTAAAAAAACAGATGTGTGATTCTGTACACTATAAACTTCTTTGCTGGCATGTAAAAATTGGTTGATTATGTATGATAAATAGATAATAGCAAAACAAAATACAGAATAGACGTAACAGATAATTAGGTTACTACAATTATAAAATCTCTCACTTTAGTAATAACGTGAGAAAATGGCAAAAATAATTGCATTGTCATATACATTATAATCAGTACAGTTGTTATTTTTTTCTTGTATTCCACTTCCACAATTTTGCGTTGACCCTTAGCATTAAATTCATCGTTTTGAACTGTTAGATTTGAGCCACTGATAGTTTTATTCTTTTTTAAACTTTTGATATTATTGTCACAGTTTTTTGAATTTACACATTCTTGTGCTCTTCCATTTTGATCAAATTGATCATATGAATCAGAAAATTCCTCATTATTTACTGTTTTTTCGTGCTCTTTTACAAAAACATCGTCATTTTCGTCATCTGATCCATTTTTCACAGCTTCTTGCTCTACTTTTAAGGAATCACTTTTCGTTCTAGGCGTAACGCAGTTCAAACGCAGTTTTGCGTATAATGTCTCGCAGTATGATTTTAAAGCATTGAAAAATAGTATAGGCCAATCAAACGGATAAAACAATGGCGTCGTTGCCAAACAAACCCATGGAAACATGCCTGAAAAGTAAAAAATGAAATCATTTCAATATTCAAACTAGACATAGCTCATGCAAACAATCAGTGCTTCATGATACCGATGCCAGTCATTACTAACCTATTGTAAAAAGCCTTGAATTCATTAAATGAAACAAAGCACAGAAAACCATAGCCATGTGGCGACTACGAGACCACATCATCCAAAAAGCCACGGTCAAGTCAAACAAGAAAACAAACCAGTGGACAATAATGTAGTTAGTCTGCTCAACTGTTAAAAATAACCTGAGAACAGATATTTATAACCGTATGTAGAAAACATAGCGATAATTTTAACAGTCACAGTCAAAGCATATAAGTTATGTAAGTACGTATTTACGACATACAAGGGTACATTTTCGAAGGAGTAAAAAAATATGAAGGATCATTACGTAAAAGGTGTAAACAACCAATGTGCACTTAGATTTGGCACGGAATATCCGGTTAACCACTCTGGTGTAGCCTTCTTCAATCCAGCTACGAAGTATAATATGAAGAACTGGTATTTCAGCACGAAATAGTTCCAATAAGGCACAGTCTCACTAAATTTGTCTGATTCCAAAAAAGTATCTATAGACCTGAAAAAATATATAATTTTAAAGTCATAAGTTGCTTTGTCATTTTCTCCTCATAGCGGTTATATTGTTTTTTTTTTACATTAGAAGTTAATCTCCCAAGGCTCAGTTTGCAAAATTTTGAACGTAATAATTATGTCTAAAGTTCATGTCAGCTTTTCTTGTATAACATTAAAAATACGAGGTTTAAAGCTCACTGCTATAATTATAAATTACCAGACATTCTTACCAATAACAGTTGGCTTCTGTACATGCTAGAAGAAAACTTACTAAACCAAACAAGTAGCTGTGGTTGTTCCAAAAGCTTTTCTCAATTAAAAACAGATACCAATAGCAGATGGTAAAAAGAGGAGCGCTGATACGATACTTGAAACCAAGCATTATTCCTACAGCTCCTGCAAAATTTATTAAAAATTTTATAGAGTACAATCTAGAAAGGACTTATCTGTTGAATTTGTGTTAACTTTATGCTTAAGTAGGTAAATATGAATAAAATTAATAATTTAAAATTTAATAATGATTAATTTTACCAATCCATAGTGCAGCGTAGATGAGTGCCATATATGGCATAGGGACTGCCTGTATAAAGGTGAAAAGTGGAAAGTGACACGATTTAGGGTTCCATCTGCTATACATTGTAGCGCCGCCACGCTCGTCCAGAATATCGCATAACAACATAAAGCCTAGAAAATAAAAAAGGAACATTATGTAAGAAAAAACATTACTATAGCTATCGCCACGAGAGTTGAAGTCACGCACTCAACAACATGTCGTGTAATGACAGCGGGATTCTGTCATTTATTCGTACCGATAGCAAGTTCAACCGACTCAATAGTGAATTGCAAGATTGGTGAAAAATTTCTTCAACCTATTTCGTTAAGAAATATTTCGAAAAATACATCTACAAACGAAACAGAAAATAAAATGTTTTATTCTTTTGTTTTACATTTAAAAGCCTAGTGGTTTGACCAATGGCCTCTCAAGCAGAGGGTCTTGGGTTCAAATCCCGGCTCGTGCCTCTGAGTTTTACGGAATTTATGTGTGAAATTACATTTGAAATTTACCATGACCTGTATGGTGAAGGAAAAGATCGTGAGGAAACCTGCATATGCCTGCGAAGATTTTCAATGGTGTGTGTGAAGTTCCAATCCGCACTAGGGCCTGCGTGGGAACTACGGCCCAAGCCTTCTCATTCTGAGAGGAGCCCGTGCCCTTCAGTTGGACGTACCTATATAGGATGGGATGAAAATGATGATTTTATTTTAATCAGATAAGCATATTTTTCCGTATTTATAAAATACCGATTTTTGCTGTGAATATTTCTTATCAGTATTGCGTAGGTATTTCATTATAAGATCATAATTCTCATTTTCATTCACTCACTAATTTCATTCTTGCACTACTTTTTTTGCAATTAGTACTTTATTTATTCAACTCAACTCTCGTGGCGATACCTATACTATAGTAGATTGTACAACGAGAGCATAAAACAAGCCATCTTAGCCGACACATTCATATAACCATCCGAGCCGGTACGGCGTGGGTGATAGACACGTCTAGCCTAGGGAAAAATGGATTTAATGCTCGAGTTTTCATCTCGATTGCAAGGAAACACCGACATTGGAAATAAATGTTCATTTCTAACAAGAAACTTAATTATATTTTATATATTTCTACTGTCTGTGGTGGCTGTTTGCGCCTGATTGCCTTGGTCTTTTGCTTTATACACTAGAGCATAAAAATACATTTTATGCAGCATTCTCTCGACATAAAGAACAACTTCACGACCATGAGAAGTGAAAAATATATCATTTTATTACAACCAAGTGTACACATAGCATTACAATTTAAAAGTCGTCGCGTTCGTAAACTTCTTTAAATACGTTTTTTTACATCCATTATCTGTGGATATTAATCTTAGTTTTGTTCACCTAAATTAATAATTATATTTAAATTAACCTGTGATAACGGAAGAGCAAGATCGTGTCATAGAAACGTTTTAGGACTCATGATTATTAACATAAATTTTGTGTTTTTTGTGATAGAAAATGAGTTTTCGAACATCTTTAACGAAGACGCGGGAAAACTTACAAGCAAAAACAATAAACTCAAACTCAGATCGTCAGATCGCAACAATACAGTTTACAAAATCATTCATTACACTTCCTTTTGGCTTTGCCGTAGGCGTAGTCGTGTAAAAATACAAAAAATGTAATGTAAATTTTCGGCCAACCGATAATGTCTTATCAACTTTTGAAAATTTAATTTTTTTTCATCAACGATTATCTAGGTATCTTATTAGGTCGATCGAAGGCGTCGGAAGGTATTTATTTTCTACATTTTTTTTACCGAATTATGATTAAATATACTTAAAGGCACTGGCACATTGCCCCCTGAAGGAAATAATTACTCACCAAATAAAAATCTTGTCACTGCTAGACTAGAAGCATGTTTCGGAGCGTGCAAATACAGTACTACTTTCTCGAATGTCGTTTCTTTGATATTAAATCCAAATTGTTCGTTAAATTTTTCAGTAACAGCCCCGTACAAAATCATAACTTTTTCTTTAAACTTCATTTCAGAGCAAAACGTGAGCAGCGTTTTCGTTTGAGTCTGGAAGAGGAATGAAACATAAATTGTGGTTGAATTAATCAGGTAAAATTTTGGATTATTTACTTCAGTGAATACCTTGGTGTCTGGTTAATTATGTAAAAGAGATAGCAATGTGCGAACCTGACATGTGTATACCGATTTCCAGATGACTTAATTCATGAGGGCGACATCTCAGTCCATAAGTAATGCATAAAATATTCTGTACCTCTACCATGAGTTTACACTAGTTTACGTGACCGTACTCGCCAGCGACGGCGTAAATTATTTGTATGGAGAATTGTACAGCGCCTCTAGCGGTTACTTACGGAAGTACAATTCTCCATACAAATCATTTACGCCGTCGCTAGCGAGTACGGTCACGTAAACTAGTGTAAACTCATGGTAGAGGTACTGTGCATAATTTAATTGAGGACTTTTATCAAATTTGAACTGAAAACGTTTTTGGAGAAACTAGTGCTTTGGGTTTTAGCTAAAGTGGGCGTCATTTGACAAAGTCACGTAGGCGTCCCCGTATTGCCTGGTGCCTGGCCCATGACAGATATAGGCTCCTCCCTCACAAAACGTTTCATAAATATTCATTGTAAAAACAACGTTTGGCAAACTAACGATTAACAAATAGTTGTTTCATAAAATATTGTTGTTAGACCAATGGTTTGCTTTAAAAAACACCACGTTATACTAAATCATTATGTAAGTTTTTGACAAATTACTCATTTCTTATTCGAGACAAATGGTAAAGTAACGTATGGCAAAAGATCGTTTAATAAACCCCGTGTCTCACCCCGACGGTAGTGCCCTTATAAAAAATCCGAAAACTGTGGCAGAAATTATTGCATTTATTTTTGACGTGACAACGTCGAATAAATCGATGAACGCCGGCTGCATACATGAAAAACCGGCCAAGAGCGTGTCGGACACGCCCAAGATAGGGTACCCTAGCAAGTACGAAAAAATCTTTGCATACTTTATTAATGTGGTTGTTTTGGTCCCAACGTCAGTGGTACAGCGCCATCTATCGACGAATTGGGTAACTAATCTACTGCAGTCTACTAGAACTAGTATGTATGTTGATTGTTTTTCAGATGTACCTAATATATTTTTTTTATTTGAAAGAAGATACTGTTAGCGTGATCTTATAGGTACTTAAAGAAAAAAAAATGCTTGCAATGTAGGTTAAATTACAATCTTAGTTTAGAAAAACAAAAAACAAAAACTTAAAAACTGCTCAACTGATTACGTTGAAAATAATTTTCCTAGGAAGTTTTTATTAAGTTTATCTTACGTGTTTTTTTTCATATTTTTTAGACGTGCGGTTCAAAAGTTAGAGGGGGGACACATTATTTTGAACTTTCGGAGTGAATATCTCCGAAAATATTCACTTGATCAAAAAATGGTCTTAGAAAAAAAAATATTTTCAAATACCTATCCAATGATACCTCACACTTTAGGGTTAGTCGAGAAAAAAAAACACCCTCACTTTACGTGTATGGGAGGTACCATAAAAATTTTTTTTTAGTTTTTTTTATTTAACCACTTTGTCGGCGTGACTGATATATATATTCATGCCAAATTACAGCCTTCTAGTACTAACAGTCTCTGAGCATAGCCGCGGACAGACAGACAGACGGACACAGACGGACAGACATGGCGAAACTATAAGGGTTCCTAGTTGACTACGGAACCCTAAAAAGGATGACGCAATGTAACGTTACGTGCAGGGGGGCACACTTACATATATCACACTTTTCATGCGACTACAGCGATCTCTGGTTGTTTGGTAAAGAACTAAATTAGCGGCCATCTTGGTTGACTTGTCATTCATCGGCCATGGCTATGGCGTACCAAATTGTACGGTCAAGGACTTTAATTGATAGGCCACTTGCCTATGTTCGTATTTTAGCCGTATAGTGCAAATCGGGTTTAGCCGCTTATACTTCGTATATGCTGATTTGAATTAGACGGCTAAAATACGAATAGTGGCAATTAGCCTATCAATTAAAATTACGCGTAATTATAGCTGCACATCACTACCAACATATACATATAGATAGGTATACATCTATAGATACGTCACATTAGTTCTTCACCAGGGCGTAGGGCAGCAGCACCTTCCATACATGCATATTTGACCATAGAGTTGCCACTCTTGTTCATATAATATTACAATACTCTTTGGTTACGTGTAAGTACATGTACGTACATGTACCTACAGAGCGGCGAGGCCCAGTTGCAATAGAGCGGCGTAGGCCAGTTGCAAAGCGGCGAAGGCCAGTTGCAATATTATGTAATACAATCTTAATACCTGGTTTACACTCGCGTACGAGTGGCGAGACGAACTGCGGGACGAGCCACGAGACGAGAGTGTGAACAGGCGTGCCTCGCGCCTCGTCTCGTGATTTGCCTTGATGTTGAGGCTCGCGTCCGGAGCGAGACAACGAGGCGAGGCGCGAGGCGAGAGTGTAAATCAGGTATGATAGTATTAGCGCTCGGGTAATTTTTATTGAATGTTTTGTTAAGACGTTGTCACGTTAAACTATCGTCCGTAAACCGACTTTACAGACAACCGGTTTTTATTTTAACAGTTTTGATTGAGTTTTGGGGTGACACCTACAATATCCGCCCCGGGTGCGATCCATGCCAGCTACGCCACTGAGTCGACTCCTTCTCTAGGTGTGCGAAATGTTGTTTATGAAATTATGGTAAACCTTGGCAAAGACATGTGGGCGTCCCCGCGTTACCTCCACTATGACAGGCTTGGGTGAGCGTTACAAGATGTGTAGGCGGATCCATGTTGCTAATTATGAGACCATGACCATAAGAATAAATAATGTTCTTATCAATTCAACTTAACAATTTCGCATGGGTCGCACCCGGGGCGGATATTGTAGATGTCACCCCAAAACTCAATCAAGACTGTTAAAATAAAAACCGGTTGTCTGTAAAGTCGGTTTACGGACGATAGTTTAACGTGACAACGTCTTAACAAAACATTCAATAAAAATTACCCGAGCGCTAAGACTATTAAGATTGTATTACGTAATATTGCAACTGGCCTTCGTCGCTCTATTGCAACTGGCCTACGCCGCTCTATTGCAACTGGCTGGATTAGAATCTCAGAAACGGCTCCAACAATTTCGATGAAATTTGGTATGTGGGGAAAACGCTTGTTTATTCTTATGCCATGACGAATATTAATAGAAGACATTGTAGTGACTGCTAGCGCCATCTAGCGTTGAATAGCGGAACTAACGGGGGGAACATGGCAATGTTCACGTTTCCAAATTTTTGTTATCTAGAATTGGTATATTTGGTTCAGTTTGAGCTCTGTTACTTCACGGTTTCAAAGTTCTATAGGACAAATGGGACATAACTGTTTTTAAAAGTATGGAACTGTTATATTATTCGAGCGATTTCAAGTGCTTTACCATATTTTTATGGAAATCCCTACATCTTAATAAAAACATTGACTTGTAAGCGAAAATAGCCTTTGATAGTTTAAGTGATAAAATTGACATTGAACCTTAAGGTGGTAAAATAATTTCTTGGGCGACTATACACCGTGAAATTTTAGTGGTTGTTTTCCCGAAACGAGGTGATTTAGTTTCGATTGTACAATCGATTTATAATTACTATTTTGACTAGAGTCAAAAATCCAATTGTGAAAAACGAAAGTCGAAAATGACCGCAAACCAATAGTAACGCTTCGTTGGTACAAGTAGCGTACGATCGTCATTGACGTACAATAAAACAACTAGACTCCCAATCGCTTAACAAAAGTTCCTCGAAAAACGTCCGAGCGGCGTTGTGTGTACGTATACATCAATTTATACAGATAAAATTAACAGCATTCATTCAAATTAACACCTTATTTCGTAGCAGTAATGTTTAATGTCAATTGAATACGATGGTTCGAAGTAGTGACATGACGTCACGCGCTGGAAACCGCCTAAAGAGTAAAGAATGCAGTGGAGTGGTCATGCGAAGCGGAAGCTAGACTGTCTGTCTCTTTTTTTTCTCGTGAGTTTGATTACGGTGCGAAAGAGACATATACGAATACGGGGCGAGAAGTGACGTTGTAATCAACGCGCGGTCGAAACACAACTGAACCAAAACTCTGCACAATAGACGCGTGTGCAGACTTTTGCTTCGGACAATTTTTGAGCGTGATTGGGAGTCTAGTTGTTTTATTGTTCGTCAATGACGATCGTACGATAGGTTAGGTACCAACGAAGCGTTACTATTGGTTTGCGGTCATTTTCGACTTTCGTTTTTCACAATTGGATTTTTGACTCTAGTCAAAATAGTAATTATAAATCGATTGTACAATCGATACTAAATCACCTCGTTTCGGGAAAACAACCACTAAAATTTCACGGTGTATACATCGACGGCCCCCGCGAATAAACGTGTGATATCAAAACACTAACTTTACAGGAAAAATAAAAAACCGAAAAACTGCAATAGTTTTTTATCTGATGGATTAAGTTTAAAATAATGTATGAAGAAAATATGGAACACAAATTACTTTATAATAATTATATGTTTCGAATGATATGTACAGTCGAAGAAACTGAATCACGTATCTGGGGGGCTACTACGAAATTCGTATTGGCCGTCTCTTTCATTGTTCTGTTTATTACTATTAGCGTGAACGGAACAGCACGATACGAAGTTCGAAAATCGAATTTCGCAGTAGTCCCCCTGGCCTTAATACATTTTTTTCGATCGAAATTCGATTTTCGAAGTCCTTATCGTGCCGTTCTTTTTGCTGTTCCGTTCAAGACTATTAGTAAAGTGAAACGGCACGACATAAAGTTCGAAAATCGAATTTTGTAGTATAGAGCCAGGACTCCTTGAACGCAATAACCAACCAGCCCTCTCGCTAAAAAGATAATGCAATGCATGTAAAATTTAAGCCTGTACTTAAATGGTTTCTAAGGTAGCTGTTTAATTTCCTTGCAATCGAAGTGAAGAGCAGAGTGTCGAGCACCCATTTTTCCCTAGACGTGTCTGTCTACCCTCGCCGTACCAGCTCGGGTAGCTATAGGGACGTCTCTGGTGGGATGGCTTGTTTTGTGCTCGTTAGTAGTGGTGGGCGTTGTATGAACGAACCGTTTACATAAACTGTTTTTCGTACGTGAACGATTCAACTAGTTTATAGTTCACAGATAAACTAGTTTATTCGTCGACTGGTTACGAGTCGCGAGTCGAATCCGTTGCGTCGCGTCGTGTCGCGAGCGTCTGGCCGATACCGACCGAGTGAACCCGAACATTGCCGACGCGAGCGAGGAGTCGCGACGCCAACAGAATAGAGTTGAAGTAGTCTTTTCGACGACGACGTAAACTAGTCGAAAGTTAGACTGTTTTTTAAACTAGTTTATCGTCGACGGTAAACGGTCTCGTTCCGTCGACTGTAAAATCGTCGACGACCCACCACTACTCGTTAGGTACTTGTGCCTAATTATTGTACGTGTTAATGATGCTTAGCACAGTTTGTTTTTTTTTGTTGTTTAATTATTTTAATTAGTAAGTAATATTTTGCTCTCGATCCTCTGGGCTGTGGCAGAATATCAGTTTTGCTCCTATGAGCAATGTTGACCACTGAGCCACGGCCCTTTTGCACTACTGCAGCGCATACAGACAATATATTAACGACCGCTTTAGCCTAGTTGGTAGTGACCCTGCCTACGAAGCAAGAGGTCCTGGGTTCAAATCCCGGTAAGGGCATTTATTTGTGTGATGAGCACGAATATTTGTTCCTGAGTTATGGATGTTTTCTATGTATTTGAGTATTTATTTATCTATATAAGTATGTTTATCGTCGTCTAGTACCCATAGTACAAGCTTTGCTTAGTTTGGGACTAGGTCGATTTGTGTAAGATTGTCCCCTAATATTTATTTATTTATTTATTTATTTATTTAAAATGTTTTACTTTTAAGTCTATACTGATTTCTGTATTTCTGTTAATCTTGAGTGTGTGTGCTTGCAGTACCAAATAAACGTCTTTATCTATCTATCTTAAGTGTTCACTATTTTCTTGTGGTCTCACAAACAAACTTTTTAGGAAAATATAAGTACCTATTTACACCAAGATGTTTCACTATCGGCCTCCTCAACACATTTCCGTCAGCAGACTATAAAATAAAAAACATACCTACTTAGGTACCTAAAGCCAAGTTAGAGATCATTTCTAACAATAAAATCTCAATGGTAATATTTAAAATTCAGAAAACAATATGATAAGTACGTAAAATGAACAAGTACTTACCTAAAGTTGTTTCCAGTTTCTGTTAGAAAAAAATTAGTGACTGCACAAAGGAAGTTTCTTGTATCTTAAATCTGTTATTTTGCGTAGTTTACTTTTAATTTACACATAATAATAAGTTTCCATTTTTCCGCCGTGACAGCCTAGTTGGGTTGACTTACTTGACTATGACATTTCTAGCAGAGGACTGGGTTGAACCTCGGCTCACACCTCTCAATTTTTCGGAACATAAATGTGAAGGGAAACATCGTGAGGGAGACCTACATACTTACGATTAATTAATTCAATGTACTGTGAAAGTTCCCAATCCGCACAGTGTCCGCGTGGGAATTCCAGCCAAAGCTTTTTCATTCAGAGAGGACGCCTGTGCTGGCAGTGAGACGTATACAGGCCTAAAGTGATGATGAGATCCTATTTCTCTAGAATAGGATAAAGCATTAGCAAAAGAAATCTTTCCTAAAAAACAAACTAACGCCATCTTCTGAGGAATTCGAGAAACGCCCAGGAACATAAATGAGAAAGAAAACAATATGATGTGCTGAAATATTTAATTCTCCAATATTACAACTCGATATAATTCCACTAAGAACAGACATTTAATTATTGTCAATGATATAATTATACGATATAGTAACGTTCATTATTTTAACACCTACTCTTTGGTCGCACTCGGGACTAATATACCTACGTAGGATCAATAGGGATGTTATAACAATATCGGGCATCGTAAAACAATATAACCAATACGCGATTTTATTAAAAAAAAAACTTTATTTTAGAACTGAAAACCAGATTAATTTGCAATTAACTACCAAATTAGAATTTTAGTTATAGGTATACTTTAAAAAAGTAGTTAGCCGATAGCTTCGATCATAAATATAATACATATACGTAGATGTAAGATCCTATACAAAATCAAACTCAAAAATCGTCTCTGTCACGCCAGTACTGATTTATGACAACACTGACAGATTAACCCCCTGTTTCACCATCCATTGATCAAATTTATTTGACGGATAAATATGATGCCGTCTCTGTTTGTTTTGTTCGAATAGACGGAGACGGCATCACATTTATCCGTCAGTTAAAATTAATTAATGGGTGGTGAAACAGCCCCTAAGAGTGATATAATAAACGTAGTACATTTTAATATATACCTTATGTAATAGAACATAACGTCGTAAAACATCTGTGCGAGTTTCAGTTTTGTTACCAAAAGTAGAATGACAACATTGACGACGCCTGCCAACGGCGTTAAGAGAAAGTGTATTGTAAAAAAAATGAACCTTAAGTTCATAAGGTACCATCACACTACGTATTATATGATGGAAGGCCCATAGGTTGGCTTATAAGTGACGTCATAACCAGCAATGGGATGTTGACACCACCAATCAACTGACGTACTTTTTATGAGCTGTCAAAACACATTTCTCCCATAGAGTTTGAATGGCAATAGCAACATATGACGTCACTTGTTCGCATACTCAATTAACTAACTATTTATTTGTTTTAAAGCAACAAAAAATCTAATTTTGCAGTTAATCGAAAATTAATCTGGGTTTCAGGGCTAAAATAAAGCGTTTTTTTACTGGAGTCGTATCTTTGAATTATTTTTTAATGGTGTCAACATCCCTATTGCCATTCAAAAGCTATGAGTGAATCGTGTTTAAATATGTAAACATTAACTCTATGTTATTAACCATGACGCGATACCTGTTTACAAGCTTTGCTTTGTTTGGGACTAGGTCAATTTGGTGTCATTCATCCCATTATTAATTATTAATTATTTAAAAATCAAAAACTTACAATCTGACATTACGATTTCTTCTACTGATATAGTGCGAACTAGCTGTTGCCCGCGACTCCGTCTGCGTGGAATTAGTAATTTGGGCAGCTTATTTTTTTTACAATTTGCTTTTTCATCAATTATGGCTCTTCTTAGTTCCTCGATATAAAAAAATTACCCGCCCCGAAACCCCCCCCCCGCACTCCCCTCCCAACCCACAACCCCTCCCCCCACCGAACCCCACCGCACACCCGCGTTCACATTCACCACAAGTCAAGCGTGCCTATAGAAGTTTTAATTCAAAAAACCCCGATTTTGAAACATTCTTCCGCTCCGCTCCGCTCCTATTGGTGTTAGCGTGATGATTATAAAGCCTATAGCCTTCCTCGATAAATGTGCTATCTAACACTTAAAGATTTTTTCAAATCAGAGCAGTAGTTCCTGAGATTAGCGCGTTCAAACAAAAAAACCAATTCGATAAATTCTTAAAATAGACGTATCTTTCTTATTTGTGAACCGATTCAAATGAAACAAACACTAAATGTTAATCCAAGAAAATACCAACATATCAGTGAAAACCGCATCCTTCTAGGTTAAGCCGTTTCTGAGATTAGCGCGCACAAACGCACAGACAAACAGACAAACAGACGATAATTCTAAAAATCATTGTTTTGGGGTTCTATTGTGCTAATAAATAGCCCTAGTGACAGTTTTTCTCAAATATCTTCAATGTACAGACACCGACTTGTTACAGATTTATTATATGTATAGATAAGCTAAGTCTGCATACGTCAACCACGACCTAATGTGTCCATCAACCCTCTTTCTGTGGTGTGACAACTACAGACTTACCTTAGAAGGGCTTACACATTTGCCAATACACTATAGTAAACATACGTTCGTAAAATGTTTTTTTCTGACATGACGCACCATGATTTTTCAAAATGTTTTTAAATTTATACGTAGTTGACAATTGCGGCTTATTAAGTAATTTTTTTGATAGTTGTGTCTCCGCGAGAAGTCGCAAAAAAATGAAGCGAAAAAAAGGATATTTTTTTTCATCCAAGTTCAAGGATATGAATGTCTGTAAAAATATGCATTATGAATATACCTAAAGATTTTTCTAGCACGAACAACTTGTGGTTGGTGTTTTGACTTATAATAACATCGATTCGATTTAGTATTCTTGTTCTATATTTTCAAACGTGTCTCATTGATATAATGCCACTTATAAAAGACATCGATAAACTAAGTATTGTACATACTTACTTGTTTTTCTGTATTGATTTCTTTGTGGTGGACAATAAAGAATCATTATATTGTATTGTATTGTATTGCAAGGAAAAGTATTCGTTCGTGCTTTCGTGCTAGAAAAATCTCTAGGCATAATTATGAACCCCATTTTATGCTTCTTAATTCTGAATTTATTTGGTTACTCTCGCTTGCTTGGATTAGCTAAAATAACAGTTTAAAAATTACCTCGATTTTTTGACATTTCCGTGAATAAGTCTGAAACTAAAGAAGATCGAAGGCTGATATTACGCATACAGTGTTCTTAGGTCCTGCCACTACTGCACCTCAAATTACAACCAAATCCCTTGCGGGGGCCACTCTCGTTAGCTTAGCCTGCTAGACCCTTCGAGTTGTTTATCTAAAGTAAAAACCGGCCAAGTGCGAGTCGGACTCGCGCACGAAGGGTTACAAAACGGCAAAAAAAAAACGTTTGTTGTATGGGAGCCCCCTTAAATATTTGTTTTATTTTAATTTCATTATTTATTTTTGAAGTGAATATATAACTAAATATTCTGTGAATATTCCAAGCGTCTATGCCGCCTGTCTGTTGCCGTTATCAATATCGAGCAAAAAAATCACGTTGTTGTATGCGAGCCTCCTTAAATATTTATTTTATTCTGTTTTTTAGTATTTGTTGTTATAGCGGCAACCGAAATACATCATCTGTGAAAATTTCAACTGTCTAGCTATCACGGTTCCTGAGATACAGCCTGGTGACAGACGGACGGACAGCGAAGTCTCAGTAATAGTGTTCCGTTTTTACCCTTTTGGTACGGAACCCTAAAAACGGTGAATTGTGGCAATCTGAGTAAGTTAAATGTCGACGGCCAACAGAAAGCGGATACTTTAAACTTAAAAGTGCCCATGGCGTACTCAAAACACATATTTCGCAGTACATACTTCATCCACGTCAACAGACATAGGAATCCGCGGGGCAAAATTGTTTGAAAAGTAGCGAGTTCCTATATCGATAAACTCAACTATCGATGCCAGTTCTTTATACTAGTGATCACTCAAGGGTTTCCTTGTAAAAATATGTTTAATTAATAGTAAAAAAAATAAAATTAAATAATAACTCAATACTCTTCTTCGTTTTTAAAAACAATTTTATAATTTTACTCATCCCAATTTTTTTCTTCGTGAATGTCCATTTACTATTTATTGTTAAAGTAAACGACCAGAATTTGTTTCATATTTTCGGGCGTTAATTAATTAATTAACTATCTAAAGGTTGAGATAATATTAACTATTTTGTAGTGCAATAGGTATATAATCTAGAGATTATTTAAAATATGCTATGTTGAACAATAGAACAAAAAACACAATGTTGGGGGCGATCACTAGTATATAGAACGAGCACCGATAATTTAATTTGTCGATATAGGAGGTCCCTACCTGTCAACAAAATTTGCACCGCGGATTCCTATGTCTGCACATCAATATAGGTATTAGATTTGTAAGACGTTCAAGTTTTCTTCCTTTAATTGACACAGACTACACTATAGATACGAGTAGTTCTACATTAAACATTTCTTGAGTCAGCTATGAGCTTAAACTAAGGTTGATTTGCCGACGTCAAAGCAAACGCCCATACGACCAATTTTAGAAACCCAGTGCCAATATTGTTCGAAAATAATAAGGTATGGGTGACAAAAAAAAAGATAATTCAAATAATACGTTTAATCGAAATAAATGAAATAAAAGATAACCAAAACATGGTAATTGACGTATTCACATCACTTTTTGTAGATTACGTTTTATGACACTGGATTAGAAACAATATACAAGATCTATAAAACATTTGATGCTTATTATCTAAACGGCTAGCATGGCATTCTCGCTGTCGCACAGAACGCCTATGTTACGCTAGACTTGTTGGAAAGAGTAGTCCGTAGCGACAAAGCGAGTTGCTGACACTTTTGCTTGTCGTGCTGAATTGCAACTTAATGTCTTTTATCGTATGAATGATTGTCTCTTCAGTTATCAAGACTACTGCATTAAGGAAGAATATAAAGAATATAGTGTATATAATTCTATATAAAAATTAAGGCCGATAAGCCGGGGTAAATAAAAGTACAGAGGAAAGTTATACAGTAGTTTATAAACCAAAAACTATAAAAAACCGACTACATCTGTTATGTTTATTTCAAGTAATAATAGAGCAGTCTGTCTAGTTTTTGATTAGGTAACTTTCAATTTCCCAATAATTTTACTTACTCCGTTTTGCCTTACGAAAAACTGAATCATGGAACCGATTAAAAAAACGAATAGTCTTACCATTTAGGAACATCCATCAAATAACCAAGTTAAATCTCTGTAACATAATTCTTATAAAAATGTACATCACAGGCAAAGTTAAAATTTAATTATAAATACTCAAGCTGCGCCAGTTGTGCGCAAACGGACAGTTAACCGGTACTCATACAAATAATTGTAAAAACAATCACAAACCCAACAACTATGTTAATAATTTCATTGACAAAAACTCTTCTAAATCACAAACGTTGGCACCACGTGTCCAGGTTTATAAACGTTACGATAATACAGTAAAATTACATAAACTTTACCACTGACAGATGGTTTGCCTTCATTTCATATTCAACTTTAACGACCTACAAATAAAGCCAATTTTAGAATACTGTTACCCACGTTTGCAGATTTTGTAATAGCTACTTTATTTGTATGGAGTTAAAGTTGGAAATGAAATGAAGGCAAGCAATCTGTCAGTGGTAAACTAAAAGTAAACGTATTGTACGCATCGCTGAATAAATGACATGTATAACAATAGAAACGACAATAATATTAAAAACAGTCAGATATAAACAACAACTAAACATCACGCTTTATGACACCCGGGCAGAGATCATACAGCAAACTATTTGGTTGCCACTAATAGTTAATTTCATTTACAATCAAAACACAAACGGAATGTCCTTACAACAAAGCTTAAATAATGTTAAAATACAATATTCGATTCGTTAAATAATATAATTACAAGTGCTGTGGTTTCATTTGGCCTCAAATTACTAATGCCTGACGGTAAATGGCAATAAGGGCCCTCGCCCACGGCGACTTTTTGTAGCGATGCAGTAGCGATGCTGTCGCGCGTTCGCATCGATACAGTCGCAATGCGGTCGCTAGCTGTGTACCCTCGCCCACAACACGATTCAGTCGCGATGCAAACGCTATACCGTCGCGCTTCTGACGCGATGCAAACGCGCGGTTCTCTACTAACGCGCCACCCTCCGTCCGTTCCCTCCCGGATGTCGTCCGATACGGTCGCGCGTTTGCATCGATACAGTCGCGATGCTGTAGCGCGTTAGTAGCGCGTTGGCATCGCTTCCATAGCGCGTTACAAATGCGACTAACAAAAAAGTCGCCGTGGTCGAGGGCCCTAATAGTATGTTGTCGCTACTCAAAGCGCGTGACTTCAGCTAAATGAGCAAGTAGCTCCAATATCAATTTTAACATTTTAATATTTCTACTCTACTTCGGTATGGCATTCAGCAACAATTGTTAATAAAGGTATACCGCCTACCACCTATCGACGTGATGGACTCTGACACTAATTGTGGAATTACCAGTGGCGTAACTATACCATCTGAGGCCCGTGGCCAAATACTTTAGATGGGACCCCTCACAGTAAAAATCGTCACGTTGTAATTTAATTTTAGTGTTATTTCTGGGCCGGGGCTAGGGTCGCGCCATATATTGTATTTTGTCAGCCCTGCCGCCATAATATGCAGTTATGCCACCGTTGATTACGTTCGCTCAAAGACCAAGGTCAGCGGTGTACCTAAATAATGCATCAGTGGACCAATCACGCTAAGTTTTGTCGCATACATGAAACACCCTTTACGATTCCGGCCGCTAATACGGCGACCGGCGGTGCGACGGGTAAATTCTATGCTCATTGCACAGTCAAAACGGTCAATGCACAGCGGTTAACTGGCAAGACACGTAATGTAACGAAACCTCGCCGAGCTGTTAGTATCCTTCTCGATGTATGTCCACGATGAACTTCTAATGTCTTCGAATGTCTTCTCTAACTTCTAAACAACAGTCCTATTCTACTGGTTAGTCGGGCCTAATGTTTTAGTTACCCAGGGCTGTTCAGTAAGAGCCGATGACGCCGCCGGGTCCGGGCAGGGCCGATTTGCCGGATAAGTACACGTCGACGGCCCTGGCGGCCTGTCTACCTTCGGAGATGGCCCACACCACCAGGGACTGGCCGCGACGACAGTCTGAGGACGAATAATGGTGTTACAGTAAAATTACATAAATTTTACCATTGACAGATGGTTTGCCTTCATTTCATATTCAACTTTAACGACCTACAAATAAAGCCAATTTTAGAATACTGTTACCCAAGTTTGCGGATTTTGTAATAGCTACTTTATTTGTATGGTATTAAAGTTGGAAATGAAATGAAGGCAAGCCATCTGTCAGTGGTAAACTAAAAGTAAACGTATTGTACTACCCCATGTTTTAGACCCTATAGTGCTTTTAGCTTATTTATACACAAAAGTTTTTTTTTGACAATTGTTCGAAAAAATCTCTTATTAAAGTCAATATGTAAACCAAACTGAACTTTAATGCACACTTAGTAAAGTTCACTTCGCCAGATTATCGATTTTAATACACGAGCTTTTTCAAAGTAGTGACGATGTATGTATGTATGTATGTCAAAATTTGTTGCGTCCCTACAAATTCTTACCAAAATAAAACAGTCACCCTAACGCGGAATACGAACACAACTAAATATTTCCCGATTTTTACAGGGAAAAGCGCGTGTTGCTATATCCTGCCAGAAGTGTTGTTACGTGTGGTTGGAATATAAAATTCTTCCAACCACACGTAAAAATTATTTGCAAATTTTGTTGATGTACAGTCGCCTAACGAATAGGTTCATCAGTTTTCAAACACTTTAACCCGTCACGCGTCCACCATACTAAAATTGGACCCAAATTTTTTTGTGCGGGAGGTGTCCTAGTGACTTCAGCAGTAGACTCTGGGACATTTCCAGTAAAAAAAAGTTAGGGACTAACGTAGTCCCTAGGACGCGTGACGGGTTAATTTAACACTTTGGAAGCACATGTTTGCTTTCCAAAATGTATATAACGCACCAGACTGTTTCCATAAATAATTATTCTTAACTGTTTGAGAACAGGGTTAAAAAGTCGAACCAATGTTCCTACAAACAACTTCTGTTAATATTAATACCGCTGTGACGATGATGATGACTTCCGTGTGATCCCTTGACGTCAACAACTTCTCTACAAACAGTCGACTTTAAAAAGACGAATCTTTTCTTTCGGCGGCGGCTGTACATACGAAGGTCATGCTCCTGATTATACATTTTTAAATTATATTTAAAAGAACACATGGTTTTCAGTAGTTTTTATACCAAAAATGATTGCAAGATCTTTGTTTATTTTTTTATTTTTTTGTATAAAATTAAACAACTTTACGTAGGCTATTTGCATGTACGTTTCCGTAAACAAATTAAATTATTTTTAGGGTTCCGTACTTCAAAAGGAAAAAGAAACCCTTCTAGGTATAAATAGGAATTTTATATATTAGATAATAATAATTATTATTATTATTATTGAATATTAAGCCACACGTACAGTGCGAAAATGTTATGTATAATATCTTAAAATTACTTTTACATAACAACTAAAAATAAGGCAATATACTTATTTGCTTGTTAAAAGACATCAAGGTAAATCCTCTGACCTTCATGCTAGGATTTTAGTGAGTTTCTGGAAGATCGAAATTAAAATGGTGGATTATTTTGAGTCAATACTCTTGATCGAGAAGTGCGATTTGTACAGAACCCTTATTGCACGTGTACAACTCACTCATTGCAATGTTTTAGACAAAATGAGAGTCCTTGAAATGTCTATGAAAGTTGTTTTTTCTTCAAGTTGTAAAGGTTAACATAATCACAACGTCATCTTTAGAGTTTTTTTATTATTCTGAGAGGGAGGCAAACGAGCAAGCGGGGATCTAAATTATGTTATGTTGTGTTTGCTCTAGTTGTCATCAAAATGTAACCCGAAAATCAGAAATACATATAACAAAACTAGGATCATATAATACGTAGATCTATGCAAGGGCCTGATACAAAATCAAACTCAATAATCGCCTCCGTCACGCCAATACTGACTCTTATGACAACACTGACAGATATAGTAAATGTAGTACATTTTAATATAGGTATACCTTACGTAGAAGAACATAACGTCGTAAATCATCTGTGAGCTTCAGTTTTGTTGCCTTTTGTTACCAAACAACGGTGTTGAAAGACAGTGTATTGTAAAATGAACCTTAACCCTTAAATGCATGTTGTAAGATGCATCGTACATAACCAAAACATAGTTAGTGTTTGAAAACTAGATATAATTATTATGTTCTTAAGAGTGATTTAGCAAGAAGAAGAAAATATTTTCAAATTTATTACTGATTTGTTGGCAAAACTGCATAAAAAAAAGTTATAAGTGTTTATAAACAAGATGGCGGCAATTTAGAAAAAGTTAAATATTTAAGGTTTTCGTTGAGTGTGTTTGGCGGTTTTTAACTAGATAAGTAATTATTTTTTAGTATAATTTTGTAACTTATATCATAACGATGTTACATTTACTAAATTTAATTAAGTTCTCAGTCTAAAAGTACACAATATTTGCATATTTAATCATGTACGATCTAGCTTACATTATGCACTCCCAGTACTTTTACGATACCATGACCAGCATACAAATTATTCTTGTAAAATAATTTAACTCGTACATGATTATGATGTTATTAGTAGGTTATGTTATTTCATATTTCTTATTAATTAGATAAACAACTAAAGGAAGGGATTGTGAGGAATTTATCATCGATTTATTGTTATTTGAGATTCCTTAAAATTTAAAACTGTTTTCACTGAATTTTTTGTGGCTGATGGCATTATTTATTGTTAAAATTAAAAGTTACTGAAAATAAAAAACATTGGCTAGCTAAGCGAACGGACAAAACTGCGGGAAAAAGTCCAAACTTCTTTACTAGAGTGTGTTGTGTCTTTATGTCTTTACTAGGGTGTTTTACATGGACTTTGAAGAAAGCGTATGTATACTTCATAAAGGTGAATTAAATATCTCTCCTTATATAACTGTAACTATTCACTATGAGAAAAAACTTAATCACTATAGCTACAATAGTCCCAAATCAGCCCATCGCTTACAACTTTATAAGGCGCAGGTTAGGCTAAATCATGTTTCGATAAACACTGGTCATTAGAGTGAATCCTCAAATATCTTACACATTAATTTCAGGACTAAAGCTTTGCTAGTAATTGCAGCACGAGATTGAATGAATGCAATAAATGCGCCAAAAGCTCGGTAGGTAGGCCTCGGGCTAGGTAGTGCAATTACTTTCGTGCAATCCCATGCTAGTCTGGGAGCGAAGGGAAAGCATTACATATCATCCCGTGCAGATAGTAAGTCTATCCAAGGACATGGTACTTGCAGAAACTATATAGGCCATGGGCTCGCAGCCTGTCACTGTGTTTTCGTCATATAATAATAACTAGCTGGTGCCCGCGACTTCGTCCGCGTTTATCATTGATGCTCCGCTCCTATTGGTTTTAGCGTGATGATATATATTAGCCTATAGGCTAAATCGATAAATGGGCTACCTAACATTGAGAGAATTTTTGAAATCGGACCAGTAGTTTCTGAGATTAGCGCGTTCAAGCAAATAAACTCTTCAGCTTTATAACTTAGCCCAATAAATCAATGCGAAACGTAGTGTTGAGGTACAACTATTGCACCTTCGATGCTCTGCCACCCCGTGAGGGAAACGGCGTGAATTATGTTATGTTAATTACGTGTATAACAAGCATATAATTTCCGAAAATGTTTAATTCATACCGACAAAAATTTTGGATTTCAGATCTGTTATAGGCCCTGTATGGGGTTGTTTGATTTTGCGGGGAATGCATAATGTAAGCTGTATCGACATTTTAAAATCTATATCATATTCTTAGGGGCTGTTTCACCACTTTTCTTAAAGTTCGGATTAGCTTAATCATAACCTTATTTGACAGATGGAATTAAAATTTCTGTTTCACCAGTCTCGATTAGCGCTAAGTGACGGACAAACTGTTTCTTAATTTGACCATCAGATCAGGAGGCATTTAGCATTTTTATCCGTCACATAAAGTTAGTTTATTTTTTTGTGGCCATGGTTGGAGAGCCCTTCAGCCGGTTTCAGAAAAATAAATCAAAGTATTTTTTATTTTTTAAAGAAAGAGGTCATGCTAAATTGCATAAAATAATTTAAATATCAAGATTTGAATAAAAAAATGTAGTTACACTTTTAGTATGTAAAAATAAATCAAAAATTTCTTAATATTTTTTAATAACAAACTTTTTTTCAGTGGCTCAATCGTTTGTTCTACCTAACTTGTATGTCGCCATTAAAAAAAAGTTTATCTGTCAAATGGTTTGGCGCCACTTTTCGATTCGTTTTACGTGATTTTATTTTTCTTTGTTATTGTTAACAAAGTATCGTAAATAAATACCGTTTTTGGATCACTTATAATGTTACATATTTGTTTATGCAAAAAAAATAGATGTATTCAAAAATTATATAGTTAACCATTTCTTTTGATTTAATAATGAGTGACTCTTTGAACGAAAGTGTGCGAACAGGAACGCGTGGTCGTGAAATGCGACGTTGCCATTCCGACTTTTTGTTAAACCCACGATTAGTTAAGTGGTACTTAGTTTGCACAGGACCGGAATGGTGAAACTGAAAAAACACTAGCTGACAGATTTGTCCAGTACTTAGTTTATTCATTGGTTACGTAACCAGTAGTTTGACAATAAGGTGGTGAAACACCCCCTTAATGTAATTTGTAACGTAAATTGTTTTTTCAAATTGTTTTTATTTTTATTTTTTATATTTTTTAACTGTAACTCAGTAGTTGCGGACATCTGAGGGCAGGAGACCTGGTGACCTGACACACAGGATCTCCCTAGTTCGGGCGCCAGTCTCCCCCACTCAAGTCTCCCAATTACAACTTTATTATAATATTTAAGTTCCTACATTGTACTTGGTGGTGGAGAAATCAAATAAATTTCTTATTCTTATTCTTATTTTGGTTAGTAGTACAAATTTCCCCCAAAAAATGTCCATAGTTTTTTTTTTATATTTTTCTCGTGTTTATTACGCCATTAGGTATCCACATTTTTTTATTAGGAACGAAAAAAAAATCATGCATTTAAGAGTTAAAGTTAAGTAATAAGGTACAACCACGATACTAAAACATTCGAGTTTCGTTATTTTGGTATGAGAGTGAGAGAAGGCAATTGATAATTTACGCCTTGTTTTGATGGCTCCATTTTTCGAGCGGCGATCGTGCATCTACTACTACAGGTAACACCACGAGAGTTGGGGCGAATGATTACACACACAGCTACATAAAGTACTGATTGCAAAAAAGATAGTGAATGAATGAAATGACTGAGTGAATGAAAATGTGAGTTATAATGATCTGATGATGAAATACTTACGCAATACTATGCATACTTATTATAATTTTTATTCTTTCGTATTTTATTTTTGAAAAAAAATAACAATTTGAAACTGATAAGAAATATTCGCAAGAAAAAACGGTATTTTATAAATAGCGAATAATATGCTTATCAGATTTATATAAAATAGATCAAAATATTTTATTTTCTTTTTTGTTTAAACTAGATGTACGTAGGGAAATCAAAAAGTTCTTAGAATAGGGTCAAAAACAAATGAAAATCAATATTTTTTTATTTTTTTTCTACATAATTTCTATACATTACTGAAACCGTTTTTAATTTTTTTTTATTCCATCATAAAAAAAGGATTTTTCTTTAGTCTCGAAAAACTCCTCTACGGCACCCATGACCGCGTTGTCATCGTCAAATTTAATTCCGCGAATGTGCTCCTTTAGTTTCGGGAATAAGTGATAATCACTCGGAGCTAAGTCTGGCAAGTAGGGCGGATGATCAAAGAGCTCAAAACCAGCTTGTCGGATTGCAGTGAGGGCCACCCTGTGACCGATGAGCTGGAGCGTTATCATGGTGGAAAAGCACTCCAGCACGCAATTTTCCTCGACGTTTTTCTTTAATTGCTTGCTGCACTTTTGGGATCAATTTGGTGTAATTGGCACCAGTAATGCAGTAATGCACCTTTTGGCAGATAATCAATAAACAGGATTCCTTCTGCATCCCAGAAAACTGAGGCCATTACTTTACCCGCCGTCAGAAATACTCGGAATTTCTTTATTGGAGGGGAAGATGGACGTTCCCAGGGCATGCTTTGCTTCTTCGTTTCAGGATCAAAATGGTGAACCCATGTTTCATCCATAGTTACGAAACTGCGATAAAAAGTGTCCGGGTTACGCTTGACTATTTCAAGATTCCGCTCTGAAACCTCCACACGCAAGTCTTTGTTTTCCTGAGTTAACATTCGCGGAACCCATCTTGCTGACACTGTTTTAAAACCCAAAACATCCGGTGATATTGAATGTACACTAACAAATGAAATGTTAAGGGTCTCTGCTAGATATTTAATTGTTAGTTGCCTGTCTTCCAAAACCATTTTCTCAATTTTCTCAACGGTTTATGCGTTGACTGAGGTAGAGGGGCGGCCGGAGCAGGGGTCGTCTTCACAGCTAGATCTGCCTCTTTTAAACTCAGCAACCCAGTACGCGACAGTGGAATAGGGTAAAGCATCAGTGTCTACAGTTCGCTGAATGTCCAAAAAAATTTCCTTGGTAGTCATATTTTTTATACCAAGTACTTTAATCACGGCACGTAACTCATTTTTTTCCATAACGTGATGTTTTAGTCGACTTGTTTCACAAAATATCAATTTACTACGTAATGGCGGGAACGATTCGAATAAAAGTAACGGTCAAATATTACATGACACTGACAGCTCAGAATAAAAAAAAACTTAATTCAAAAAGTTTATGTAAATAGCCAGTTCTAAGAACTTTTTGATTCGCCCTCGTATTTTCCTAAATTATTCTTAAATAAATAGGTTGAAGAAATTTTTAGTCAATCTTGTAATTCACTGTTGAGTCTGTTGAACTTGCTATCGGTACGAATAAATGTCAAAATCCCGCTGTCATTACATGACGTGTTGTTGTGTGCGTGACCTCAACTCTGGTGGCGTTACCTATACTACGCAGGTATTATATGATCGAAGGTATAATATTATATGTAACTAGCTGATCCGGCGAACTTTGTTCCGCCTTAGAGTAGAGGCAAAAAAAATTATACCCATCCTCATACTAGGGGCGTTCAATAAAAAGTGAGAATGAGTATGTTATAAACAATTTTTACTAAATGTCATTTTATTTTTCGACATAGTTACCTTTTAGCATAATACAGTTAGTATATCTTTTTTCTAAACTTAAAATTCCATTTTTAAAAAGGTCTCATCTAGAGTACTTAAAAAATCTTGTACTGCAGCGACTACCGCGTCGTCGTCTTCAAATTTCTGGCCTCTCAGGTATTGTTTCAATCTCGGAAATAGGTAGAAATCACTGGGAGCAAGATCTGGTGAATACGGAGGATGCTTAAGGATATCGAACCCAGCATCACGAATTGCAGCCATTGCAACGGCGGACTTGTGTGCCGGGGCATTGTCCTGGTGGAACAGCACAACTTTCGAGAGTTTACCTCGCCGTTTTTCGCGGAACTCATTGCGCAATGTTGCTATTTGTTTGGCGTATAAAGTGCCCGTAATAGTGGCTCCATGCTCGAGATACTCAATCATTAATACCCCTTTACCATCCCAAAAAACAGAGCCCATGACCTTACCGGCAGATGGGCTCACCTTGAATTTCTTTGGAGTTGGAGATGATGGCCTTTTCCATGTCATAGACTGCAGTTTCGTTTCAGGGTCGTAATGATGGAGCCATGTTTCGTCCATTGTTATAAATCGCGCCAAAAAAAGTTCCCGGTCTTGCTGCATCAGGTTCAAAGCTTCTTGACAAATCTCTAGTCTAGTTTGTTTTTGCGTGTCAGTAAGCATTCTTGGTACTCAACGCGCAGATACCTTTTTCATACCCAAGCGTTCATGTAAAATATTATGCACGCTCCCCGTTGAAATCTTTACATTTTCAGCAATAAAACGAACTGTGACACGATGATCCGCCAAAACTGAGTTTTCGACTTTTTTCACAATTTCTTCAGTTACTGCTGTAGTAGGGCGTCCGGAGCGGGGGTCGTCCATTGTCGATGTTCTTCCACGTCTAAATTCGGCGCACCAACGTGCGACTGTCGAATACGGAGGAGCATTAGACCCTTAAGTGTCCCGCAAATCCAAATTGACTTGGTCCGTAGAAATTTTTTTCAAATACAAGTATTTGATAACGGCGCACAGTTCAATTTTCTCCATTTTCGCTAACGTACTCAATAGCATTGCAAAGAAATTACCGTATATTTTTTTAAACAAAAGACAGTTAATTTTTTTTTTTCATAGCAATCAGCTAGATAGATTAGCTTTACCGGCCAGTATTTAATTTCGTAATATTAAAAGAGTTTGCATCTCATTCTCACTTTATATTGAACGCCCCTCGTACATCCTCTTGCAACGCGTTCGCCTCTCTCTTGCAACTGGCCTACGCGGCTCATGTACTTACATTGCGTCATCCTTTTTCGTATATGCAGCCGGCGTTCATCGATTTATTAGAAAAAATTAAGGGGCGAACCACCCTTAACATTTAGGGGTATGAAAAATAGATGTTGGCCGATTCTCATACCTACCCGATATGCACACAAAATTTCATGAGAATCGGTCGAGCCATTTCGGAGGAGTTTGGTGACAAACACCGCGACACGAGAATTTTATATAAATAAATAAATATAAGGGGACAATCTTACACAAATCGACCTAGTCCCAAACTAAGCAAAGCTTGTATTATGGGTACTAGACGACGATAAACATACTTATACACCGTGAAATCTTAGTGGTTGTTTTCCCGAAACGAGGTGATTTAGTATCGATTGTATAATCGATTTATAATTACTATTTTGACTAGAGTCAAAAATCCAATTGTGAAAAACGAAAGTCGAAAATGACCGCAAACCAATAGTTACGCTTCGTTGGTACCTAACCTATCGTACGATCGTACGCTACTTGTACCAACGAAGCGTTACTATTGGTTTGCGGTCATTTTCGACTTTCGTTTTTCACAATTGGATTTTTGACTCTAGTCAAAATAGTAATTATAAATCGATTGTACAATCGAAACTAAATCACGTCGTTTCGGGAAAACAACCACTAAAATTTCACGGTGTATAAGATAAATAAATACTTAAGTACATAGAACACATCCAAAACTCAGGAACAAATATTCGTGCTCATCACACAAATAAATGCCCTTACCAGGATTCGAACCCAGGACCTCTTACTTCGTAGGAAGGGTCACTACCATAATAACTAGACTAAAGGTGGTCGTCAAAATACTCGTAATTTGTAATGATAATGATATGATAATATAGGTACATCGCAATTCCACGCGTGAAGATCAATTAGTGGCTATTATTCAACGCTGCAAAGGTCAATACCAAATGTAGTATGTAAATTCGGCGGTAACTATTACATTATTACATTACATTATTATTATTGACATTTGAATACCTTATACAGAGTAGAGGTCCTGACCTCTTTGCTTCGTAGGCAGGGTCACTACCAACTAGGCTAAAGCGGTCGGTAAAATATATAAGATTTTATTTTTTTCATCATTTCAGCCGATGTTCATAGGCGTCCCTCAACCTTTTTCTTGAACAGCGAAGAAGTAATGTACTTGTTCACAAAATATTAGGTGTGTATAAGAAAGGCAGTTAAATACAGTGGCAAGTGACATTTCTTTCGTCCAATTCGTTCATTGCAGCTTTTGCGAATCGACCTACACTTTCAAAAGGTTTTATTTCGATCGCCTGAACTCGGAAAATATTTGTATTATTTTTTTTTATTTATTTGTTTTCATCGTTTGTTTGTTATAAGTTTGTGAATAAACATTTTTATTCTTTGTTTGTAATTGTAGTAACTAAACGGATTGGCATTCATACAAAATAATTAAATGTGAGTCTTAGGGGCTGTTTCACCACCCATTGATTAATTTTAACTGACGGATAAATGTGATGCCGTCTCCGTCTATTCGAACAAAACAAACAGAGACGGCATCACATTTATCCGTCAAATAAATTTGTTTGGTGGTGAAACAGCCCCTTAGTGTTTGTAAGTGGCAAACAACACAGTAATGTTTATTACCATATGTCCATCGTTATCAAGGGAGCCAAAACGATTTGACAGCACGGAAAGATTATGACAAATAAGCAATAACAGAAGTGACACTGATATCTAGCAATATTTATGCCTACGCGTTCGAAATTTATCAACTTTATTTCTAATATCAGACCTTCATACTTAACTTGATTACTAATAAATATTTAAAAATATTAACTATGCAATCACAACGTCAAACTCTTTAGCCATTTTTTTGCTTGACCATTAGTCATTTATTAATTATTCGTAATAATAATTGTGTTCACAACGTAATTATTTATGATCTATTACTAAATCCAAATAAAATCCAAGTAAATAAAAAATACACACATTGCTAGGTTTATTATTCAAGTAGTCACAATTATTCTAGGTAGGTAAACGTTTAAACAGTAAGTATAAAAAAAATTTCATTGACCTTTTCCAGCGAAAACTTCATGCTACTAAAACTTCCTAGATGCTTAGAACTTGTAGGCAGAATACACCGTGAAATTTTAGTGGTTGTTTTCCCGAAACGAGGTGATTTAGTATCGATTGTACAATCGATTTATAATTACTATTTTGACTAGAGTCAAAAATCCAATGGTGAAAAACGAAAGTCGAAAATGACCGCAAACCAATAGTAACGCTTCGTTGTTACCTAACCTATCGTACGATCGTACGCTACTTGTACTTGTTTGCGGTCATTTTCGACTTTCGTTTTTCACAATTGGATTTTTGACTCTAGTCAAAATAGTAATTATAAATCGATTGTACAATCGAAACTAAATCACCTCGTTTCGGGAAAACAACCACTAAAATTTCATGGTGTATATCCGTATAGTAAACAGACATTCTGATATATGTGTTTTTTAACTGATTTGTTCTTTCTCCCGCGATGACAAAGCAAAAGTCACTAAGTACCAAATACCTACTTGAAACAAAGCTCGTATCTCAGTATGAAATTACTAACTAGATACGACTTTTTGAACAGTAGCGACAGAAATTTTAGTGAGTTTTGGTTGTCATCCGGCGGTATGTTTAATACTCACCACCCGCGGCGAACACGTTGCTAGCAGGGGTCTGATAGATATTCTTCTTGTCGGTGTCCACGTTGCTTCGCGCGTCTAATGGCAGATCTGAAAAAAAAAGATTTTAAAAACCTCTAATTTATTTATTCTAAACTATACATTGAAAAGCAAAGGTCAGCTGGCTACCAATTCATTTTTCCTTAAAATTACTAAATATACACCGTGAAATTTTAGTGGTTGTTATCCCGAAACGAGGTGATTTAGTATCGATTGTACAATCGATTTATAATTACTGTTTTGACTAGAGTCAAAAATCCAATTGTGAAAAACGAAAGTCGAAAATGACCGCAAACCAATAGTAACGCTTCGTTGGTACCTAACCTATCGTACGATCGTACGCTACTTGTACCAACGAAGCGTTACTATTGGTTTGCGGTCATTTTCGACTTTCGTTTTTCACAATTGGATTTTTGACTCTAGTTAAAATAGTAACTATAAGTCGATTGTACAATCGAAACTAAATCACCTCGTTTCGGGAAAACAACCACTAAAATTTCACGGTGTATAGACTTATTAAATATTAAACATGGGTCGGCTCATAGTGAAAATATACGGATCACTGTACCTCTACCATGAGTTTACACTAGTTTACGTGACCGTACTCGCTAGCGACGGCGTAAATGATTTGTATGGAGAATTGTAAAGCGCCTCTAGCGGTCACTGACGGAAGTACAATTCTCCATACAAATCATTTACGCCGTCGCTAGCGAGTACGGTCACTGTGAACTAGTGTAAACTCATGGTAGAGGTACTGAAGTCTTAACACGCGCGTTTGGCAGCCGCCGTGAAGTGTGGCTCCGGAAGGAGGGCTACGGATTAGCCCGAAACATGTCTAGTTAAACTCGTTTTAAGGCGTGAGTGATCCGTATATTTTCACTATGAGTGAGTCTCACGGTAGTTTCATCTTTAAAATGGGTCCGCTGATTCTTATTATTTCGTGGGTCAAAAACTGGTAAAAATCAACTTGCTTGATTGCATGCTTGCTTGCATGTTTGCTTGCATGCTTGCTTGCACGTTGGCTAGAATCCGTTAGGACTGTCGCGTGCATGCTTTTTTACATGCTTGCTTGCATGCATACTAACTTGCATGCTTGCTTGCTTGCTTGCATGCTTGCCTGCATGCTCGCTAGAATCCTGCTTGGATTCTCGCTTGCATGCTTTCTTGCATGCTTGAATGCTTCCTTGCATGCTTTCTTGCAAGCTTGCATGCTTGCTTCAGGTTTGCTTGCATAATAGCTTGCTTCTCTGAAATATTTACGGTTCACGTGAGCGAAGCCGCGGGTAAAAGCTAGTGCGTCGTAAATGAATGGCGCCCTGCCGTGCCTCGTCTTACCAAGTTGGTTGGCGACGTATCGCTCCGGCCCCAGGAAGCCCATGGCGAGGAGGACCAGCTCAGCCTTGTACACTTTCCCGGTGCCGGGCAGCTCCTTCATCTCCCAGCGGCCGCCCGCCGCGCGGGTCCATTCCACCTCGACAGCCAACACCCCCGACACGTTGCCTTCGCCTGCGGAAATAGGGATGTTGACACCATTAAACAAGAATTCGAAGACACGACTCCAGTAAAAAAAACGCTTTATTTCAGCCCTAAAAGTCAGATTAATTTTCGATTAAATGCAAAATTAGATTTTTTGTTGCTTTAAAACAAATAAATAGTTAGTTGGTTGAGCATTGCGAACAATGACGTCATATGTCGCTATTGTCATTCAAACTCTATGGGAGATTGTGTTTTGACAGCTCATAAAAAGAACGTCAGTTGATTGGTGGTGTCAACATCCCCATTGTGATTCGATCTTACTAATATTATAATCGCAAAAGTTTTCAAGGATGGGTGGATGTTCGTAACTCTTTCACGCTAAAACGGTTTTACTAATGTTTCGGCGAAAAACTTTTCGCAAAATGATTAATTTGGCAAATGTTTAATTTCCCAAATGTTTATTTTTTCTGAAACTGTAAACTTTTCAGGATTGTTACAAAACAAACCTAACCTAACCTAACCTAACCTACAGGATAGTCCTGAAATACATCCTGAATAGTTTACAGTTTCAGAAAGAAATAACATTTGGGAAATGAAACATTTGCCAAATTAATCAGTTTGCGTAAAATAATTCGCCGAAAAGGCAGTACACGCGCTGAAACGATTTGACGGATTAAAAAATAATAAATAAATAAATATCACGGGACAATTCACACCAATTGACCTATTCCCAAAGTAAGCTAAGTAAAGCTTGTGCTATGGGTACTAGGTAGCGGATATATAGATAGATACATACTTAAATACATATTAAACACCCAAGATCCGAGAACAAACATTCGTATTTTTAATACAAATATCTGCCCCGACACGGGCATCGAACCCGGGACCTCAAGCTTCGTAGTCAGGTTCTCTAACCACTAGGCCATCTGGTCGTGTAAATAAATAAATCGTGGGACAATTGATACCAATTGGCCTATAGCTAGACCGTTTAAATGAGTGCTCGCCCGCGCGGTACAGGGGTTGGGGGGTATGACGACAAAGGGGGCCCGGAGAGGTGAGGGCGGCAGGCACGAGGCGCGTTTACCGCCCGCACCTCTCTCGGCCCCCTTTGTCGTCAGACTCCCCAGCGCACACACACGTCAGTTCACATAAATATCTTCGCCAGCCGGGAATCGAACACGGGACCTCAAGCTTCGTAGGTTCTCTAAAAACCAGGCTATTCGGTCGACAGTGAATTTTGGCACACTGATATAGTTTATAACATAACATGTACGCTTATTGCCTAGCGCGCGGGCGCTTGCTATCGTTTTTCGGTCTTTCGGTCTGTCAGATTAGTGATTGAGATTTTGGGAAAATTCGTACCGATGCTGTGGGAATATCGCGACTAAAAAGAGACTGTGTCACTCCATTGATCTGCATACGAAATTTCAACAAATACAGGCCACAGGCACACAAACTCTTGAATCTATAACATTGTGAGATCTAAAGAAATACATACCATCGTCTAAGAATTCTTTAGTAAGCGTGGAGAACTTTCTGGGGTCGTTGCCGAACTTGACTTTAACTTCCTCATGGCCGTAGTCCACTCTAAATTAAAAAAAAAAAAACATCAGTTACATAGACTACAGTAAATTTAATAAACAATAAACATCTTCCCCTTTAAAATCTAATAACTTGTGATATTAGTTTGATTCATGCAACTGTGTTATTGGAAACTCATTAAAGATAATCATAATAACGGTCTACATCCATCGTGATTGTGAATTGTGAGAGAATTTGATATGTACCTAGTTCCCACGAGGGCCCAGTGCGGATAGTGAATTTCAAACATACCATTGAATTTCTTCTCAGATGTATGCAGGTTTCCTCACGATGTTTTCCTTCACTGTAACGCTCATGCTAATTTACAAATGTAATTTCGCACATAAATTCCGAAAAACTCAGAGGTGTGAGCCCGGACTCGAACCCACGACCCTCTGCTTGATAGGTCAAACCACTAGGCCACCAGGGCTATTTTTTTACTAATTTACTAGGGTCATACACACCAAAAGAAACAAAAATCGTCTCCCCTGTGGACATAAAATTAGCGCTTCGAGTCAGCAAACTTAAGATTTAATTAAATGGGCCGAAAGTTGGCCAGGCGTCCCACACGCCGATGTAGACTTGACTAAAAAATATTGGCTATGGACCCTTAACTTTTGCAACGTCCACAGGAGAGACGCGAACAAAAAAATGTGTATGACCCACTACTGCTGTACAAATCACTGTATGGAAATGTAATACGAGTATTTACCTGAATACCCTAGGCCACTGCGGCCACGGGTTGTCCTGCCCTCGCGTCGGTTTGGGCTCCGGAAGGATCTCGAACGTTGTGATCGACTTGGCGCCTTGCCGGAGCGATGTCGCTATGCAGTCGCATCTGAAATAAACAAACTTTATTCTATGACCATAATTTAATACCACCATAATATACCGTATTACCACAGATTACTTAATAGTTACTTCGTAACAGATACTGCATCCCGTACAAAATCTTGGTACTTACCGCGATTGTAGCCACAGATTATACTACTCCGTCTCCTTAAGAATGTGTGCGTGCCGACAGTGACAAGGGCTGGCAGTTAAGATTTTTTTTTTTTCTCTACATGTTGTTTTACCATTTTGTCGGGATAATAAGTGATCAAACGAACTTCGCAAGTGAAGTTCGATCATTATTATATGAGTCGCTTCATTCGAAGATATAATTAATTACCAGGTAGTACCTTAAACCTACAGGCAACTATTCGCACGCTTTAAAAGACATTTTCTGACTAATGACGTCAAAAACACTTCCGGTTTACCCTTCCCTAGCTTGAGGCCATGATGATCACCTCATTTTTTCAGAGATTCAAGCATAACTTTCGTTTAGGGGTACTATAGGGTGGGTGGGAGATTATATCTTCGAATGAAGCGACTCATATAATAATGATCGAACTTCACTTGCGAAGTTCGTTTGATCACTTATTATATTTCGTCGCTTCATTCTTCGATATAATTAATTACCAGGTAGACTTTCAGAGATGAAAGTTTTGCGTTTGATTCAGAACAAATAAACAACCAAATCTTGTAAATTTGTTTTATTGAATTAATTTGAATCCACGTAAACAGAATTTTTTAATTAAATGTACTTAATGAATTATATAAGTATACTAAACAATTATTATTTAGATAAACGAATACATAATTATCTTATTCTTTATCATCTTATTATTTAAGTGGCGGCAGGCATACAGATCTTGCAAATTGGCCCTCGTCAATCACGGCTCTGTTATAGAAGCGAGCAAAAGTGGTTGATGAGGCTGTCCAGCCAGCCGTCTTTCTGATCGTCTCGATGTCGACGCCGCGGGCGCGCGCGGCGGAGGTCGCGGCGTGGCGCGTGCTGTGCGCGCCAAACACTGACACATCGACGCCGCTCTCTGACAATACTTGTTTGATCCATCTGCTGATGGATTGCGCTGTGGCAGCTTTGTGGGGTTTCTTAAACGTTATCAATAGGTTTCCCGTGCTACCGGCTCTTATATTTTTTGTTAAAAATATATAATCCTTCAGAGCCGTGGCAGGGCAAATTGTAATATTTTCACCAAAATAAGGCAAGAATAATACGGGTTGTTCCCGGTCTGGAGCTGAAGTTTTGATGATGTCCGGTATGGCAATCTTAATCCCGCTCTCCGATATCGTAATATTTTCAATTTTTATAAGTGAAAGGGTTTGTACCCTATGGGCTGTACATAAAGCCAATAATACTGACAATTTTTTGGTAATTTTCTCTAAAGACAATTTTGTATTGGGAAACCAATGAGAAACATGGCTTATTACCAATTGAGGATCCCAAGTATGCAAGTACTTAGGGCCGCTTGGCCTAAGTTTATATGCACCTTTGAGCAAGCGTTTAACGTTCTCATCTGAACCGATTCTATTTCCCACAAGCAGCGATATTGCGGAGCGGTGGCTATTAAGACTGCCATACGCACAACCTTTGTTGAACTGTTCTGTTAAAAAAGACAACAGAGCCAATTTTGAAGGTTCAAAAGGATCTAAATTATTAGCCTGACAAAACTGCCACCAGAGCTTAAGAGAAACGTTATATTGTTTCACGGTACTGTCAGATAGCGACGATAGCATCAACGTCAGCGCCGCGACCGGGGTCTCTCGCCCGCTGAGGACGCGCCGGAGAGCCTCGCGGCACCCAGGGTAAGGTTCCGGTGCAGGGGATGACGTTCCCTGGAACCAGATTGTAAAAGAGATTTATTAGGGTTCAAATAGAGGATTTCTGACTCTAATAATCTCTGTAAAAGTGGAAACCAAGGCTGAGAGGGCCAAATTGGGAAAACCAGTATACCGTTTGCCTTCTCGTCACATATTTTTCTTAGACACCTTAATATTAAAGAGAACGGTGGAAATGCGTAAAAGAAAACGGATTTCCAGTTTATTGTGAAGGCATCTACTGTAACTGCATCTGGATCTTGTTTCCAAGAAACAAAATGATTGCATTTGGCATTGGTGCGAGATGCAAATAAGTCAATTTCGGGCTGTCCAAAACGTTGTGTTATCGACTGGAAAGCATTGTTTGACAGCTCCCATTCTGTATCTATGTTTGTAATTCTAGATTCAACATCAGCACAGTTTTCTTTTGTATTGACATATGAAGCAAATAACCAAATATTTCGCTTCTCGCACCATTGCCAAATTTCCCTAGACAAATTGTTCAAATGTGGGAACTGGATGCCTCCCATTCTATTTACATAGCTAATTGCTGTAGTGTTATCGACACGTAGTAATATTGAGCAATTAGTTTCATCGCGAGCAAATGATTTCAATCCTAAGAAAACTGCGAGTAATTCTAACTGATTAATGTGGTAGTCTTGTTCTGTAATTTTCCACTTGCCGTGCACACTGTTTTCGCGACAAACTGCGCCCCATCCTGTCCTAGAGGCATCTGTGTAAATTTCAAATTTGTAACTAGACGGCCTCATAGGACAGGATGCGGTGAGAATGTTATCCGACCACCATTCTAGGTCATCTAATATTACGTTTGGGAGGATTACTTTTGCTTCATAGTTATTGTATTTTTGTAAAAATAAGAACTTTTGCCTCTCCAATATTTTTGTGTATAAATATCCGTACATTACGGCAGGGCAAGCAGAAACAAGGACACCGATGAGCTGGGCGAAGTCGCGAATTGAACACCGTGGTAGTGTTGAATATTTGTTAACCAAATGAGCAATGTTACTACGTTTCTCACTAGGTAATGATAATGTTAAGGTATTTGTGTCGAACATAAAACCAAGGAATTTACAAATTCGTTTCGGATTCAAACAGCTTTTTTCCAAATTTACCACGAAACCTAAACACTGCAGTAATTGCAAAGTCTCATTAATGTTATTAATACAATCGGAATAATTATCTCCGATGCATAATATATCGTCTAAATATATTACTGACTTAAAGCCACGAGATCGCAGATGAGTCATTACTTCCTTCATTATTTTAGTAAAGACCCTAGGTGCTACGGATAAGCCATAGGGTAAAGCTGTAAACTCATAAGTGGTAGCCTTACCGGTATTATCGGGTTGAAATTGAAATCTTAGAAACTTTCTGTCCGAGTTATGGATAGGTATAAGAAGATATGCTTCTTTTAAATCTATTGTAGCTAAGTATCCCCCACGTGGTATGAGTTTAGTCGCTGTTCGGTAGTCTTCCATTTTAAAATGGGACTTTGCAATATACTTGTTCAGTGATTTTAAATTTAAGATAAAACGTTTGCTGCCGTTTGATTTAGGTGCCAAAAAAATTTTAGAAATATATTGGCCCTTTAACGGAGCGCACTCGGTTATAGCTCCTAATTCTAATAAATCATCTATTGCATTCCCCATGTCACGCTTTTCGCTACGTGAAAAAGTGTTTTGAGGCACAACAGACTGAGAAACATTGTTACAGAAGGGAATGGAATAACCATTTTTAATCCAATCAAGTACTACTGTATTGTTTGTTACATTAAGCCAACAATTAAAGTAGTTTTTAATTCGTCCTGCGTGTACCTGATTTACTGACGTGTCGGTGCACGCGGCTTGTCCGGGAGTGGAGTCTTCGCCTGCGGCGCCGCGTAGGGGCGTCGTGCTGCGGCGGCCGGCTTCCTGGCACCCCCTCGCCCCCCCCTGTTCGATGGGTAGCGTGGAGGAGGAGGTGCTATCCAGTTTCCCTGGTAGCCGGAACGATTACCCGTCGGTTGAGAAGGCGTGGTCGGCTTTTGGGGTTTAACGGCTTTTTTAATTTGGAGGCCTTGCTTTTCGATAGCCTTTGCGGCCTTTATCTTGTCTGATAATTTATTTCCAAACAAGGTTTCGTCTCTTTTCGCATCCTGAACTACGTGCAAGAATGATTTGTCTAAGCTGGAAGTCAGCAGCTTCATTCGGTTTTCCGTATTGCTGAAATGTAAGTCTGCTAAAATACGGCACCCGTTACTGAGGTGTTTTATAGCCGGTAATTTATCCTCGCCTTTAAGCAGCGAATCCATGCCTCTGTTGATGGCTGCTACCCCAATGCCGAGCTGTTGCTGCCAAACTGCCAGTTTCTTGTCCCTATTTCTCGCCATTTCCGGAATGGCTGCCGAAATTTCGGCATTCAACTTAGGTGCTTGAAGCAACCTACAATTTTCTGGGACTAAATATTGTTTAATGAGTTGGTCTTTCGTATCTTTAGGCATGCCTTTTTCTAATAAGGGGAGCCATAACTGCGCTAAATTTTCATGAATTTTTGCGCCGAATTCAGGACTATCTGAGATAAATTCCCCCAAAGCCACTAATACCTCCGGGTCCAAGTCCGGCACGGCGGTCGTGGGCGCGGGCGGCGGCGGCAACGCGGCGGGCGTGTCCGGCGGCGCGGCTTCGGCGTCTTCGACATTGTCATCTGCGGCCGATCCGGACTCCGGCGGGGCCGGGTCAGGGCTTTGTGCCGCGACATTAGAATCGCCTCCGTAATCTTCGTTATCTAAAATACAAACGCGTATTTTAATTTATGAAGAAATAAAATTTTATAAGGTGAGGGTAGAAAAATAATTTATATTTCACTCGAGAAGTTCGATATATCAGTCTGTCTGCGAGACAAGTATTACAGATTAACGTATATCTATTGTAGACAGTACGTACGTTCTGTAAACGTTTTATTACAATTATCCTTAATTTCGGAATAGTCCCTCAGGCAGTTTTTCGACATTATAATTGAATGAGGGTGGATAACACCGGCGGCGGCGGTTTTGTGGCGGCTGACATGGCGTTTACAGATAAACGTATATCTATTGTAGATTATACGTACGCTCTGCAATACACTTGACATCGTTGGAGACCCACAGTTAACCCCGATTTAAAAAGAAACAGTTTAGCCGTTGCAAGGAAATAAAATTTTATAAAATGAGGGTAGATGTATTTCTACCCGAGAGGTTTATATATCCGTTAAACAGATATGAATTTTACAGATTAACATATATCTATTGCAGATTATACGTACGTTCTGTAAAATTATTGTCATCGTTGGAGACCCGCAGTCAACCCCGATGCAAAAACCTCTATCCGATAAAAACGGCTTTAACATTAGCGGTAATAATATTCGTAATTTTACGCTTACCTTTTTCACTGTCTTCGCTAGATGATTCTATCGGAGACACTATTCGACGACGGGAAGTTAATTTTTGTAATTTTCGTATTTTATTTTCGTACCGGTCGATTAAATCTTGATATTTGCGCTTCGGCATTGCGGACCGGTGGCGCGTGCGTTCGTCGCCTCGCACGAAAAAGGAATGAGGTGATCATCATGGCCTCAAGCTAGGGAAGGGTAAACCGGAAGTGTTTTTGACGTCATTAGTCAGAAAATGTCTTTTAAAGCGTGCGAATAGTTGCCTGTAGGTTTAAGGTACTACCTGGTAATTAATTATATCGAAGAATGAAGCGACGAAATATAATTGCTATATATTCAAACTTTCTATGCAAACTTTCTAGCACTAATATACCCTAAGCTAAGCCTCGGACGGACAAAGGGACAGACGGTCATGGCGAAACTATAAAGGTTCCGTTTTTGCCATTTTAGCTCTGGAATCCTAACAAAAAAGGATATTGCCATGCTCACAGTACCCTAGCGTTATAAGATACGAAGGTCAACTTTCGAACTTCGCATCGTGCCATCCCGCTCACACTTATAGCTTTTTATAGAAGAGTAAGAGGGACAGCACGATACGAACTTCCAAATTTTTATATTAGCTATTAACCATTTCACCATTTTCACTTATAAAAGTCCAGGCGGCATATTTTTTCGTTAACACGAATGAACGTGCGTCGGCGCGCGCTTGTGACAACCTACTGAAATTTCGATCGCAGGAGATCGTCCCCGCGGTAGGTAAATATCGCGCGTAAGTACATGGCATGCATGAGGCCTGGTATTACCGTTAACTATAAATTAAATATTTTAAAAACATTGAGGCCTATGTCTAACAGTGGACGCCCTGCTGCTGAAATTATGCTAATGTGAGGTGTGTCACTGTTACTCAAGTTTTAGGACTGTAACTCACCCAGTATCACCACCGCCAATAACAAGCACGTTCTTATCCTTAGCACTAAGCTCTGGGTTGTCCTTGACAGGGTGGTGGGGCGCGGTGGGTCCCATTTGCTTCTTCTGCCACGACTCCAGGAACTCCATCGCGAAGTGGATGCCGCTGAGCTGGCGGCCTTTGAGAGGCAAGTCGCGGGGCCACGTCGCGCCCATGCAGAGGACTAGCGCGTTGTATCTGCGGGTCGAATGGTAAGTTAAATGGTTGTAAAGCTAATGCGAAACTATAAGACGTATAGTACTGTGGTGGGGTGTGGTTGAAAGTGAAAATAACTGCTCAACTTTAATTATTTCAATAAAGACTTGCATTTTAGAACTTGTGTTTATTTTACATTCGGTTATGCACACAGCATTTCAGTAACACCGCCTAACCAAGAATGGCTGCCAGACAGTCTGCTGTCCGCTGTTCGTTTCTTGATTCGAATTATAGAAGCCGCAAATTCAAATATACAAAACAGAAACACGATCTCGGTGGCCAGTGGACAGAGGACGGTGGGATGGATGTACTATTAGATGACGACCAGATGGCCTAGTGGTTAGAGAACCTGACTATGAAGCTTGAGGTCCCGGGTTCGATTCCCGTGTCGGGACAGACATTTGTATGAAAAATAAGAATGTTTGTTCTCGGGTCTTGGGTGTTTAATATGTATGTATCTATCTATATAAGTATGTTTATCCGTTGCCTAGTACCCATAACTCAAGCTTTACTTAGCTTACTTTGGGACTAGGTCAATTGGTGTGAATTGTCCCATGATATTTATTTATTTATTTATATTTATTTATTTATATTCATTAATGTTGCTATGAGCTGAAACCACAAATTTGGTCGGCGGCGACGTGGCAAGCCCAAACGGCGATGGCGGGATGATCTGGTCACATTCCTTAACGAATGAAAGTTTATCAATATAGGCGTATGGTACGTCCACGGTTTCGCATCGATAGCTCAGGTTTTGTGAATGCTTTTGAACTGCAACAGTGGTTCAGTTTTTATTTATTGTTCACTCGGAGAATCACCTTGGTTTTGTACACGGAACAGCGATTTCTTTCAACAAAACCGAGTAATGTAGGCAGAATATTTGTTAATACATTACCCGATTCTGTGCGAAGAATATTTTTTCCTTGTACATGGCTAGTAATGTAACTCGGTTATGTACGAGTAACAAGGGGTAGGAGCCTGGATACTCACTCGCTGGCCAGTTCGTTGGCGCTGATATCCTTCCCCACGTCCACGTTGCACTTGAACCCGACCCCTTCGGCCTGCAGCAGCCTGACCCGGCGCTGCACCACTTCCTTGCTCAGCTTCATGGTGGGGATGCCGTACTGCAGCAGCCCGCCGGCGCGGTCGTTGCGCTCGAACACTGTCACCCAGTAACCCGCCTGACAACGAAAGCAAGCTTAACACAGTCTAAGAACTGATCACTGCTACAGTAAAATTACATAAAGTTTACCACTGACAGATGGTTTGCCTTCATTTCATATTCAACTTTAACGGCCCACAAATAAAGCCAATTTTAGAATACTGTTACCCACGTTTGTAGATTTTGTAATAGCTACTTTATTTGTATGGTGTTAAAGTTGGAAATGAAATGAAAGCAAGCCATCTGTCAGTGGTAAACTAAAAGTAAACGTATTGTAATCTGCTTATCGTCAGGTGACCTGCGCTCTCGTTTGTTTACCATAACCAAGGATGATATAGACTGGATTAGCAATCGCCATAGTACAGATAGAGACCGACCGCGGAAAAATAGTTCGATTATTAAATCTAGATGGCGCTGACATTATAGCCCGAGGCTTTGAAAGCAAAACAATAAGATGTTTCATATTACTGCAAATGTATTATTATGCAATATTTTTGAAAAATAATAGGTACATCTGCAGTAATATGAAACATCTGTAGTCTTATTGTTTTGCTTCCAAAACCTCGGGCTATAATGTCAGCGCCATCTAGATTTAATAATCGAACTATTCCGCGGTCGGTTTGTACTAAGGCGATTGCTAATCCAGTCTACTTCATCCTTGCTGTAACTATAAAAAAATAATAATGAACTGAAACAATTACTTTGCTCACCCGCGACCTTGCGGGGGTTTCAGTACATTGATATGGACCTCCGCAAAGTAAACCCCGGATTCGATAAATTAAATTATAATAAAAAAACCGGCCAAGAGCGTGTCGGACACGCCCAAGATAGGGTTCCGTAGCAGGTACGAAAAAATCTGTGCATACTTTATTAATGTGGTTGTTTTGGTCCCAACGTCGGCGGTACAGCGCCATCTATCGGCGAATTGGGTAACTAAGAACTAGTATGTATGTTGATTGTTTTTCAGATGTAATATATATTTTTTTATTTGGAAGAAGATACTGTTAGCGTGATCTTATAGGTACTTAAAGAAAAAAAATGCTTGCAATGGCGGTTAAATTACAATTAATTAAGAAATATTTTTTTAAAAAAACTTAAAAACTGCTCAACTGATTAAGTTGAAAATAATTTTCCTAGAAAGCTTTTATTAAGTTTAACTTACGTGATTTTTTTCATATTTTTTAGACGTGCGGTTCAAAAGTTAGAGGGGGGGAGGGACACATTATTTTGAACTTTCGGAGTGAATATCTCCTAAAATATTCACCTTATCCAAAAATGGTTTTAGAAAACCCCTATTTATTTTCAAATACCTATCCAACGATACCCCACACTATAGGGTTAGTCGAGAAAAAAATATCACCCCCCACTTTACGTCTATGGGAGGTACCCTAAAAAAAATTGTTTTAGTTTTTTTATGTAATCACTTTGTCGGCGTGACTGATATACAGTGGTGGTCATACAATTAAGAACGATTTGAAGTTTCCGATTTTTTTTTATGTAAATTTTGTCATATGTCTAGTTGTGTTCCTTCTTAGAAGTAACAAGTTATGTTATAAAATAGCCACATGGATAGAGCAAACGGGATTAAGAATAATAGTGTATAATTGCTAACATTTTTTTTTTACAAATTTTATTTGTTCTCTATACTAATAAATTCAAATATTAATGAAGCTGGACAAATAATTAAGAACGATTTATTAAACTGCTCGAGAGTTGTTTTATATGAAACTTAGATTAAATAAATCATATTAATGTGAAGTTGGTATAGAAAAAAAAGCAATTTAATACATTTGAACTAAAATTAATAGTTAGTAGCATGTCCACGGCTTTTAATTACGGCTTTACACCGGCGAGGAATTGAATCTATCAATTTTTGACATTTCGCAAGAGAAATAGAGTTCCATTCTTCTAAGAAAACGTCGTACAGCTCTCTCAAATTGCCACACTGTCGATTTGAAACCTTTTTCTTGACTTCGCACCAAAGATGCTCTATTGGGTTAAGATCTGGGCTGTTGGCTGGCCAATCTAAGACAGAAACTGATTGTGATGTGAGGAATTCCTTAACGGTGCGTGCAGTATGCTTTGGATCATTGTCGTGCTGGAATGTCCAAATAACTGGAAGCACGTTTTCGGCATATGGTAACATTGTTTCTTGCAGTATATTTTTGTATTGGAATTGATCCATGTTTCCTTCTATCAGCCTAACAGGTCCAACGCCATGTCCAGAAAAGCACCCCCAAATTTTCACATTTCCCCCGCCATGCTTTAATGTCACTTTTGTGTACTTTGGGTCGAATGCTTTATTCGGAGGGCGTCGTACGTATCGTTTTCCATCAGAACATACCCTATTTATTTTTGTCTCGTCAGAAAAAAGAACGTTTTTCCACTGTCTGACTGTCCAGTTTTCATACCTTCTTGCAAATGCAAGTCGGGCTTGCCTATGACATCGTTTCAACATAGGCACCTTCCTTGCTATCCTTCCGTTCAACTTATTTTCTACCAAACGCCTTCGAATAGTGCGTGCAGAGATTGCTGAAGGGTTGTTTTCGCCAAAATATTCTTTTCTCAACTCATTAGACCCTTTAAAAGGATTTTGTTTTGCCAAACGAACGATATTTCGATCATCTCGACGAGATGACTTTCTCTGTCTAGGTCCACGCGGAACGTTTGAAGTAGTTTGATACGTGGAAAAATGCTTTACGGCATGGAAAACCATTGTTTTTGAACATTGCAGATGGTCGGCTATCTTTTTATACGACCAATTCTTCTCGCGAAGTTTAATTATTACTTCTCTTGTAGATTTATCACAACTTTTATTTTTCCCCATTGTTTTTATACGAAGTAATCACTTTTAAGACTTTAACAGCACGAAATGGCGCCAAAATTATACGAATAATAATCTACAACCACAGAGCCACACAGTGTTCTCTATTTAAATTTGAAAAAATAATAAACTATTCAGCGTTCTTAATTACGTGACCAGCCAGTAAGTACTAATACTAGGTTCAGATCGAATGTAGTAAGTTTCTCTATTAATTTTTTAGCCAACTATGTTGCATAAATGAATGTACCGGTAGTACGGAAAAGTTTTGCAATACCGAGAGAAATAAAAAAAATACGGGCAATTAGTTATACTTGTTACTTTGAAAAAATCATCTCAATAAATAATCGTTCTTAATTATATGGCCACAACTGTATATATATATATTCATGCCAAATTACAGCTTTCTAGTACTAACAGTCTCTGAGCTTAGCCGCGGACAGACAGACAGACAGACAGACAGACAGACAGACAGACAGACAGACGGACAGACATGGCGAAACTATAACGGTTCCTACGGTAGTTGACTACGGAACCCTAAAAAGTTGTTTTGTGAGCAAACCTTGTTGAGCTGGTGCGCACACGCCAAGCCGGCCGGGCCCGCGCCGACCACCGCTACCGTCTTCCCGTTACGATATTCAGGAACCTAAAAAAAAATGCAATGAGAAACTTTTGCTCGACGAATTAATTACTAACCGCCCGGCCACAATTTCGCGCGTTTGACGGCGCGTCAAGCGTTTTATCAGTTCATTGCGGGTGCCGCCAGGCAACCACTGTACGGCGAGCGTCTCGGCCGCGCAATGAACACAGAAAACGCTTGCCGCGCCGCCAAACGCGCGAAGTCGGGGCTGGGCGGTTAGCCTTAGCTGCGGCTTCGTCTGTTAAGTTTAGATTGATTTGTTAGACCAATTTGCCAGAATCGTTACTTACTAGTAGCAATATTTCCATTCTCATATTTTTCCCATTTTTTTTATTCCCTCTGTTCCATCTATCCCCACCGCTATATCCCTCCTGATAGAGATATGTGGAATATTTTTCCTTTCTTCTCCACCTTCAAGCGGTAGGAGTTTAGGGTTAAAAGGATGCTAATGAATTACAAATAACCCTGTATAGGCTGAGATATGATGTGAGATGTGAAGGTTAGGAACCTGAGAATTCCCATGGAAATTTAGTAAAATTACGGAGAATAATTAAGAGGATAAATTGCTGCTTAACCCCTAAGTTAACTTGGCGTTCAACGCTGCCCCTGTTGTGTGCCGAAGCACTCAGCTTTATTTTATTGAATATTGATTTATTAAATTAACTCATTTAATTTGACACATTTAGTGATTTTGTCACTGATCAGTGCTAAGTCATACGAAGGGTAAAATAGAAAAGCGACACAAATAAAATAAATCAGAATAAATTTAGCTTTTGTGTTTGAGCATCAAAATATTTCAGTAGCACATAGCAGTTCGGATTACCTCGGGCAGTATCCACCCGTTCTCGAACGCATTGTCGATGATGGCACACTCGATGTTCTTGATGGTGACGGGGGGCTCAGAGATGCCGAGCACGCAAGCACCCTCGCAAGGCGCCGGGCACACACGCCCCGTGAACTCTGCAACAGACGATTACTCACCAACTATACTTAAAATAAGTTTTTGTTAAAAAATCCATTTTTAACGCAAGCTTTCTTGCTGACTGTACTTTTGGTCCCTGGTTACCATCTTGGACCAAATTAGAGATAAAATACGATAACATGGCCCGCCCCACCAAAATTCAAGAAGTCTTCAATGTATTTGTGAAATTGGTTACTGTTTATAAAGCACCACCAAAACTTTCAAAAAGTAGACTACAGTACTACATACACACTCTTTCACAAGGATGTGACATAACACATTGAAATAGTAATTTAGAGGGGCGGGCCATGTTATCGTAGTTTATCTCTACTCGTCAAGAGGAATCAAACGAGCCCAAACTTAATGCGAACATGTCGTTTTATTACAGAGTTCCTATGGCCACATTCCAGCTTTATTATCAGATAAGCTTTATGTCATAATAATAATGCATTGTCACCCGATTTCCATATGCATGCAAAATTTCAGCTCAATCGGAAACCGGGAAGTGGGTCAAATTTAACTTGCAAGATTTGATGACACACTGACAGCGGGACAGGTGAAGGTAAATAAAAGCTTGTATAAAAAGGGTAAACAATCTTAACGTGTCTTTTTATTAATTCAATTACTGCAACACCAAATCGTTCCTCTTGAGGAAATTTCCGTCCGCCCCATGTATGTACCAGACATTCACCAGATAAGTTAGTCTACATCAGCTACTTCAGCGGCAGTTTCGTCTCTCCAGAAGACTAGTGCATTCCACTTTGGGTAACGTCTCTGACTAACAGAAAAAGTACCCCACCCTATAGCGCAAACACTAGCTGGTGAAGTTTTTAGTCTGCATCCAGCACTCTGTTTCCAGTCACTCCACAAGACCGAATGGTTCCACTTGAGGTTACGATTCCCCCGTGGGTACTCCACCCCATACAACAGACGCTCAACAGAAAAGTTGTTAGTGTGTATCAGCTGCTGCGCCTGTTTGCAATCTCTCCGAAGACCAGCTCGTTTCACTAGGGGACAATATTCCCCAGGGGCAAAGGTACCCCACCCCATAAGGCAAACACAGACTGGGAAAGTTTTTAGTCTACATCAACTACTGCAACATCCAATGATGATGATGATTGGATGGATGGATTGGATGACATGATGGTCCCAAAGGAAGATCAGCGCCGTTCGCAAGATCGGCACTTTGCTGATTTGGGACCATGTCGTGATATGCGCATTTTTTTATTCCTGTTATTTTTGAAATGGTTTGATATCACGAATAAATGTTTTCTTTCAATAGTTCTTCTTGAGGGTAATATTCTGCAGTGCTACCCCATCATATACAACAGACACTCACTAGGGAAGTTGTGAGTCTGCATCAGCTGCTTCAGCGCCTGTTTTCAGTCTCCCCGGAAGATCAGCTCGTTCCACTTGGGGATGATGTTCCCCAGTGGACACCCATGGCCGGACTGGCAGAAGGGCACTCCACCCAATAAAACAGACACTCACCAGAAAGTTGTTAGTCTGTATTTTCAGTCCCCCCCGAAAGACCAGCTCATTCCACTTTAGGATAATATTCCCTAAAGGACACCTATGCCCCGATTGACTGAAGGGAACCCACGCCATAAGGCAAACACTGACTGGAGTGCTTTTTGTCTGCATCAACTACTTCAACGCCTGTTTCCAGTCACTCCTCAAGACCAAATAGTTCTTTTCGGCGATTACATTCCCACCACCACCAGATACTCACCAGGGAAATTGTAAGTCTGTATCAGATACTTCAGCGCCTGTTTTCAGTCTCCCCGGAAGATCAGTTCGTTCCACTTGAAGATAATGTTTCCTAGGAGACACCCGTCCCCGGACTGGCAGAAGGGCACCCCACCAAATAAAACAGACTCGCCAGAGTTGTTAATTGTTAATCTGCATCAGCTAGTACGCCAGTTTCCAGTTTAATCTGTATCAACTGCTGCTGCAAAACCAAATCGTTACCCTTGGGGGTAATATTCCCCAGTGGGTACCCCATCATATACAACAGACACTCACCAGGGAAGTTGTTAGTCTGCATCAGCTGCTTCAGCGCCTGTTTCCAGTCGCCCCGGAAGATCAGCTCGTTCCACTTGGGGATGATGTTCCCCAGCGGGCACCCGTGGCCGGACTGGCAGAAGGGCACCCCGCACTCCATGCAGCGGGCGGCCTGGACGCGCAGGCCGCGGCGCACGTGGTTAAAGTTGTATATCTCGTCCCAGTCGCGGAGGCGCTTCTCTGCCGGGCGGTAGATGGACGTCTCGCGGGGGTACTTTATGAAGCCCCTGAGAACAAATTTTTTTCTTTATAACCTCCTGAACCTAAGCGTACAATTTTTTTTTACATTATGTCTATAAATTTTTGCTGTGATATTAAAAAATTGACATGATTCTTACGATAATGAATGCGAAGATGTTATTAGACTAATTCCCGAACCCGGGCGTGAATGCCCCAAAACGACTTAATCTGTTTTCTGAGGTATGAGCAAGATGATGAGATTTAGGGGCTAAGTTCTCTAGTCTCGTGTTTAACACCTTCACTGTGTGAGTGCCCCAATGTGGGGTCATGAAGCTTTTATCAGGAGTCCGTGCTTCCACTGTGGATCCACGACTTCGAAGTGATTTGTTCGATTAACACTTTCACTGCCCCCATACAAAATTATTTGTTAAATCGAAATAATCTAATCATTTTATATGGGGGCAGTGAAAGAGTTAATCGAACCTAATAAGGAGTGATGGAATCATAGATATCTGTCACATAAAATAACAGAAAGCTTATCAACTTGGACCAGGTGGTTAGTTTGTACAAACGTCATGGAGAATCATAATTATTCTATTCTTGCTTGTCTTGAATAATACTAATCTTACAGCTGAAAGCTGAAAGTAAAAATTTAATTAATTTCAATACCTATTAGATGAAAAAAAACCACCTGTATAATTCCCGTTCCCATGGGAATTCCGGGATAATATATACCCTAAGTCACTCTCGGAACTGAGACGAATCTAATGACACCTCACACTTCAAAATCCATCGAACCGTTTAGGCTGCAGGGCGTGCCAAAGGATGATACATACATACATACAAAAATACATACGCTCGAATAACATAAACCTTCGAGAGTCGGGTAAAAATAATGACTTAAGCATCCGAAAGGTCAACATAATTGTAGGATTCAATGCACTAGAAAAAGGCAACTCCGAAAGGTCTTTTCAGAAAACTAATGCTTAGGGTACTCTCAATGTCAAAGCTATAGCTACGCTACAGCCATCCTCACCTAGTCTTATCAAGAACCTTCTCCAAATTCTTCTTATCCAGTTCAATATCCCGCACCGCCTCCTCGATATCGGCGATACCGTTCTCCTCCTTCCCGTTGGCTTCAACTTTGGGCGCCTGTTGTATCGCCAGCTGTTTCAAAGCGCGTTGGTACTCGTAGGGGAAGACTTTTACGAACTGCTTGGCCGCCGCCGGCCAGGTTTCTAGTAGCTGCTTGGCTATTAGAGAGCTGTGAAGAAAGAGGTTGGTTAAGGAATTAAAAATACCAGATAGGCAACGCAAAAATGTAGCGGCGGGTCTGTTACACGAAATTTGTATTCAATTTCAAAACACTTGTAAGAAAAACTGAAAGCATTAAAAAAAATCGTGGAACAATGGCCACCAACTTCATAATTTCAGCCGAAATACGTCCACTGCTAAATATAGGGCTCCCTCAAGGCTCACCAAAGAGACCGCCATCTGCATCCAACGCGTTCCCGCAACCTTCACCAGGTTCACTAAGAAACGTGTTGTATGAACAAGAAAGTGTTATCCTTTTGCGTTTTTAACTCGATCTTTATAATAGCGTTAACACTGACGCTCAGAAGACAGACACTAGAAATTTTTACCGATTACATATTACTGTGGCTGCTACAACAACGAATATAATCCCACACTGCGTAAATTTTGCTTAAAAGCAGGGCTTGGCTAACACTGGTTTATAGATACGGCTAATTACAGTGTACAGAGTAATTTTTTAATCAGTGCACAAATTTTATTATGTAATTCAGTATCGTTAAAATAACAAATTTCATTATTTTTCATTATATTATAATATTTATTACTTAAATTTTATGTTTTTCATAGTAACTAGACCAATTATTGGATGAATAACTGAACAACCCAAATTTGAAAATGTAAAAAAAATCTCAAACAGATAATTGTGATCTACCAACGATACTGAATCACATATGCATATGTGCACTAGCACTGATTAAAAAATATATGTATATTTTGACATACATACGAATTTGTACGGAACCCTCGGTGCGCTAGTCCGACTCGCTCTTGGCCGGTTTTTTAATCTTAAAACTTTATTTAAAATATTAGTAGTATTATAATTATAGCATAATGCATAGCTTACCCAGTATACTCCACAAACTCTTGCAGAAGAGTCTTGACGAGCTGCAAATCGGGTTCTAGCTCCAAAGGTAGCATCTCCACCATTTCTGGGTTGCACTTGCCTCGCTTGAACGATCCGTCGATGTCGTACACGTAAGCTATGCCACCTGAACATAATTAGTTGTATGAAGAAACCGTAATTGCCAAAGTTTACAAAAACATTTTCAATACGTTTGCTCGAAAAATTCACTTTCAAAGGATGTATACATGGCTCGTAAGTTCATTTTACCGCACTAGTGCGATTTTTTTACAATTTTTTTTTTAATTCTCCATTTTAAAAGTTTACAAGCAAAGAGTAAAAATAAAAAATATCGACTTATACGTATAAATGTACAAAACTAATTTGCAAAATTGATTGTGATTATTATAAACTGTAATTTAATTACTTCAGATTTTAATGACTTCCACCTTTTATTTATTCGAAAAAATCGCAGTGGCTTAAATTTTCGACACTCGCAAGGGAATCAAAACCTACAGGGTACTTCCCGCGAACTCAGAATCTTGAAATTTGGTACGAAGCAAGGTCTTATAGCAAAGATAAAGGAAAAATTGCGAAAAGCATAATTTTTTTTGTCTGTCTGTCTATATCAGTAACCAATCTACAATGATCCCACACTGCGCACATTTTGGCTTAGGAGCAGGGGTCTGCTAAGACTGGATGTTCATAGATACATATTTATAAATTTGTACGGAGCCCTCGGTGCGCGAGTCCGACTCGCACTTGGCCGGTTTTTTTGTATCTCATTTTGTTTTAAGTTTATAAATTAATTAATTATTAATTTTTTTTTTGTTATTGTGTGTACTGTAATTTTAAACCTTAATCAGGCAACGAGGGTTTTCTTGTCTATGAGTGTATGATATAATATGGTTCTCAGTGATACTTTTCCCGATAAAAAAAAACAAATCTAATGTGGTCCTCGTCCTATATAGTAGGTACCTACATTGCCTGGTTAAGGGTTAATTTGGAATTTTAAATTGCAATTTTTACTTATTTATTAATGTTTCGATAGTATTTTTAGGGGCTGTTTCACCACTTTTTTTAAAGTTCGGATTAGCTTAATCATAACCTTATTTGACAGATGAACTTAAAATTTCTGTTTCACCGGTCTTGATTAGCACTAAGTTACGGACAAACTGTTTTTTAATTTGACCATCAGATCGGGTGGCATTTAGCATTTTTATCCGTCACATAACTTTTTAATTAGTCAGTTAATTTTTTTGTGGTCATGGTTGGAGAGCCCTTCAGCCGGTTTCAGAAAAATAAATCAAAGTATTTTTTATTTTTTAATGAAAGAAGTCATGCTAAATTGCAAACGAGGATTCAAATATCAAGATTTGAATAAAAAAATATAGGTACAATTTAGTATGTAAAAATAAATCCAAAATTTCGTAATATTTTTTAATTACAGACTTTTTTTCAGTGGCACAATCGTTTGTTCTACGTGAACTTGTACATCGCCATTAAAAAAAAAGTTAATCTGTCAAATGGTTTGGCGCCACTTTTCGATTCGTTTTACGTGATTTTATTTTTCTTTGTTATTGTTAACAAAGTATCGTAAATAAATACCGTTTTTGGATTAATTATAATGTTACACATTTGTTTATGCAAAAAAATAGATGTATCTAAAAAATACATAGTTTACGATTTCTTTTGCTTTAACAATGAGCGACTCTTTGAACGAAAGTGTGCGAACAGGAACGCGTGATCGTGAAATGTGACGTTGCCATTCCCCCTCTATGTTAAACCGACGATTAGTTAAGTGGTACTTAGTTTGCACAGAACCGGAGTGGTGAAACTGAAAAAAAACTAGCCGACAGATTTGTCCAGTACTTAGTTTATTCATTGGTTACGTGACCAGTAGTTTGACAATAAGGTGGTGAAACACCCCCTTAATGTGTTCTTTTATAGTTTAAATATAATGGTAGTTTTTAATTCGCATGTTCCTGTGTTCTTTACTGAGTTTAAATTGTTTATGATTTGAATTCTTCGATTTTATCTGAGTCACATTTAAAAAATCTTAACTTAATTTATTTACAGTGTTTTATTTTCTGCTTTTAACTTTGATATTTTTTGTAATTTTAACAGACGTCTCGCTTTATGGTCAATGATATGTACTCTGTAATTGTCGTATATATCAGAATAATATACATGTAACTAATTTTTATAGCTCGGAATGTAATATATATGATGTAGATGTACTGAATAAATAAATAAATAAATAAATAAATAAATAAATAAAATGAATATAAATTTCTAAATATGATTATAAATCATATTTGCAAACAGAAAGTTAAAAAATAATAATTTGGCTCATATTTTTCTTTTATTAATATAGATTTGCGAGATTTGCCTAGACTAAAGACTAGAGTTTGTTGACTCTACGTGATGAAAACCTTAACCCCCTCCCCCGTCCGTGACCAGGCGTGGTATTTTTGGTGACCCCCTCCCCCCCTAAACGGGTCACGTAGTATGGGTACGTTCCCTAAGTTATAAATGAACATTAATTTTTTTAAATAAAATAAATAAATATCACGGGACAATTCACACCAATTGACCTAGTCTCAAAGTAAGCTAAGCATAGCTTGTGTTATGGGTACAAGGCCACGGATAAACATACTTATATAGATAGATACATACTAAAATACATATTAAACACCCAAGACCCGAGAACAAACATTGGTATTATTCATACAAATATCTGCCCCGACACGGGAATCGAACCCGGGACCTCAAGCTTCGTAGTCAGGTTCTCTAACCACTAGGCCATCTGGTCGTCTAATGTTATGCTATGGCCCAACGTACCGCTCATGCCAGCAGCGAAGTTCCGGCCAGTGAGGCCGAGGATGAGCACGGTCCCTCCCGTCATGTACTCGCACCCGTGGTCGCCCACGCCCTCGACGACGCCCACGCAACCCGAGTTGCGCACGCAGAAACGCTCCGACGCTATGCCTCTGCAATAAAAAAATAAAAATAGTTTATTAAAAGAAAATGAAAACGAAAAATAGTTACGCTATGTGCCTAAAAGTCTACAATAATTTACGATACCATAAAAATACTCCCATTGACTTCCTTCAAAACTCAGCTAATCTATTGGCTTTACAAAAAATGTTTCTACTCTTTGAAGGAATTCTTGAATAATACATAGATAGATTCTTAATAGTACATTATTGTCGTGGCCTGGGAGTAGGCAATTGCTGGCTGAGTATGAGTATTAAACGGACGAGCTTGCGAGTCCGTTTAACTAATACGAAGCCAGCAATTGCTATTCCAGCCGAGACTAATATAAAGCTTTTCTCAAAAATGGTGAAGGAAAAAAAAATAGAATAAACTTTTATTAACTTAAATAGGTACAAAGAATTGCAAATCACTTTAAATTAAATGTCATTAAACCATTTCCCGCCTTTTTCCATTAAAAAAAAACTGCAGGTGTATTTTTCTACCGAAAACACCACAAGCTGTTTCAAACACAATAAAAAAAAGTCTGGAGTTCCAACAAAACAACTGATACCGGTCATTTGATTTGGCTGTATACGAATAGTGCCAAATTAACACCATGGCCGTTTTAACTTTTTAAAAAGTTTGAGACTCGACAATAATGGAATTTGTATGCGACATTGTTGTCGAGTTTATCGAGCCTGCAATGTTTTTAACTTTTTAATTTTTTTACTGACCATAAACTATGCACTTCACGTTCTGATATGTAAAGAATAATGTCAACTTTTACGGATATTTTTGAGTAAAGGCATTTGTGTTATTGTTGTTAGTTATTATTAGAACAGTAGAAGAAATAGCATGGTTGCATGAATCACATTTCAATATTTGCAAGGCTCTGAAGCTTAAATGTATGAAACTGGGATTTTTTTTACCACCATTAATTGTACTACATTTAAGGCAAATAAATATATTTCATTTAATTTCAAAACCTTAATAACATACACAGAATATCCAGTGGCCCTACACTAGGCTATGCCTGTCACGTGGTGGCCTAATTCAGTATTACAATAAATTGACAACATTAGGAAAAATTACAATATAAGTATAGGTAACGCCATCAGAGTTGAGGCGAATGATTACACACACAGCTACATAAACTACTGATTGCAAAAAAAGTAGCGAATGAATGAATTTAATGAGTGAATGAAAATATGAATTACATATTATGATGATCTTAAGGTGAAATACCAACGCTACTATGCATATTATAATTTTTTTTATCATATAACCTATTTATGAACTAAAACAATTTGAAACTGATAAGAAATATTCGCAAGAACAAATCGGTATTTTATAAATAGCGAAAAATAAGCGTATCTGATTTATATAAAATAGATCAAAATATTTTATTTTCTGTTTTGTTTGAACTAGATGTATTTTCCTAAATTATTCTTAAAGAAATAGGTTGAAGAAATTTTTAGTCATTCTTTTAATTCTTTGTTGAGTCTGTTGAACTTGCTATCGGTACGAATAAACGTCGCAATCCCACTGTCATTACATGACGTGTTGTTGTGTGCATGACCTCAACTCTGATGGCGTTACCTATATTAGCCGGTTACATAAAGCCACAGTTTAATAATACGAGTTTTTAGAGGCCTTCCGTGAGGGCCTTACAGCGCAAGGGGCCATACACATTTTTTAAACCCCGACGCAAAAAGAGGGGTGTTGATAAGTTTGACCGCTATGTGGGTGAAGACCAAAAAGTTGCACACTGTTAAGGCTGCATTAGCAGGTAGTTAAAATTGCCATTAACTTTTTCCATTCTGACACGAAATTTTCGAAAATTAACCTTTTCAACGCTCTGTCAAATAGAACAGCTCTCACTCATACGCCATGACATCGGAATGTCAAACGCGAAGTTGAACCCTACAGAAATGCATGCGGGTAGATATCGCTCCGCACGCCGTGACTGATATATCAGTCGTTGGCGTAGAACCTGCGGTGCTGATATATGTTTAGACGACCAGATGGCCTAGTGGTTAGAGAACCTGACTATGAAGCTTGAGGTCCCGGGTTCGATTCCCGTGTCGGGGCAGATATTTGTATCAAAAATACGAATGTGTGTTCTCGGGTCTTGGATGTGTAATATGTATTTAAGTATGTATCTATCTATATAAGTACGAGGGGCGTTCAATATAAAGTGAGAATGAGATGCAAACTCTTTTAATATTACGAAATTAAATACTGGCCGGTAAAGCTAATCTATCTAGCTGATTGCTATGAAAAAAAGACTAACTGTCTTTTGTTTAAAAAAATATACGGTAATTTCTTTTCACCTCACTAGCTCGGAAAGCCCTTTTTGTTTGTTTGACATCTATTGAGAAAATCGCTTTTTATCCACTTGTGAAGAAAGAGTTTTGACATTTGAAGGCAGCTTAAGTGATATTTGACAGCTAACAAAACGCAAAACGTTAAAAGTGCTGAATTTTGAACATCACAATTAATGAATTGCATCGAGTAAAAAACACTAAATACAGTCTTACAACTTTATTTTAATTCATAAATATCAGCATTCAACATTAACCTTCATTCTTGTTGTAAAACGGATAAAATGTTCTGACAGTCCAAGTAAGTCGATGTGCGAACAAAACGCATCCGAAATAATAAAAAAAAACTTAAGTCAATCAAAACTTTTCAATTAATTAAGCCGTCAACGTTAAATATTCGCATGTTTTTCTACATATTTTGTTATTAAAAATGAGTGATTCGAGTGAAGAAGACGTATTAACACCTGTGGAATTACGGGAAACCGTGCAAAATGCGGAATTGAGCTTGCGGAATGTCGGTATTGGAGTAGTTCCATAAAGACTGGATATGCTTAGGCTATTTTGCATTATTTTTGATTTTGCCAATATTTCTATACTTCAAAATTAAAGTATTGACAAAGAGGTACAAACCCTTTTTCTTATATTCCTCGATGTAGTGAGGTGAAAAGTTTTGTGTTATACACGGGTGTAAAGTTATTTTACGTCTCGTGTGTTGAAACACTCGCTATCGAAAGGTTTCTATTTTTGAACCACTCGCTTCGCTCGTGGTCAATCATAGAATCCTTTCGATAGCTCGTGTTTCAAATGAACACTCGCAGGTAAAATACAACTTTCCCCCCTTGTATAACAAATAACTATTGCAATGCTATTGAGTACGTTAGCGAAAATGGAGAAAATTGAACTGCGCGCCGTTATCAAATACTTGTATTTGAAAAATTTTTCTACGGACCAAGTCAATTTGGATTTGCGGGACACTTTAGGGTCTAATGCTCCTCCGTATTCGACAGTCGCACGTTGGTGCGCCGAATTTAGACGTGGAAGAACATCGACAATGGACGACCCCCGCTCCGGACGCCCTACTACAGCAGTAACTGAAGAAATTGTGGAAAAAGTCGAAAACTCAGTTTTGGCGGATCGTCGTGTCACGGTTCGTTTTATTGCTGAAAATGTAAAGATTTCAACGGGGAGCGTGCATAATATTTTACATGAACGCTTGGGTATGAAAAAGGTATCTGCGCGTTGGGTACCAAGAATGCTTACTGACACGCAAAAACAAACTAGACTAGAGATTTGTCAAGAAGCTTGAACCTGATGCAGCAAGACCGGGAACTTTTTTTGGCGCGATTTATAACAATGGACGAAACATGGCTCCATCATTACGACCCAGAAACGAAACTGCAGTCTATGACATGGAAAAGGCCATCATCTCCAACTCCGAAGAAATTCAAGGTGAGCCCATCTGCCGGTAAGGTCATGGGCTCTGTTTTTTGGGATGGTAAAGGGGTATTAATGATTGAGGATCTCGAGCATGGAGCCACTATTACGGGCACATTATACGCCAAACAAATAGCAACATTGCGCAATGAGATCCGCGAAAAACGGCGAGGTAAACTCTCGAAAGTTGTGCTGTTCCACCAGGACAATGCCCCGGCACACAAGTCCGCCGTTGCAATGGCTGCAATTCGTGATGCTGGGTTCGATATCCTTAAGCATCCTCTGTATTCACCAGATCTCGCTCCCAGTGATTTCTACCTATTTCCGAGATTGAAACAATACCTGAGAGGCCAGAAATTTGAAGACGACGACGCGGTAGTCGCTGCAGTACAAGATTTTTTAAGTACTCAAGATGAGACCTTTTTTAAAAATGGAATTTTAAGTTTAGAAAAAAGATATACTAAGTGTATTATGCTAAAAGGTGACTATGTCGAAAAATAAAATGACATTTAGTAAAAGTTGTTTATAACATACTCATTCTCACTTTTTATTGAACGCCCCTAGTATGTTTATCCGTTGTCTAGTACCCATAACACAAGCTTTGCTTAGCTTACTTTGGGGCTAGGTCAATTGGTGTGAATTGTCCCGTGATATTTATTTATTTATCTATTTATGTGTCGTTGGCGTCGAAAAGGTTAATCATACATTTGTTTACATTTGTATGGTTAATTTTCGTGTCACAATGGAAAAACTTAATAGCAATTTTAACCACCTGCTACTGCAGCTTTAACAGTGTGCAACTTTTTGGTCTTCACCCAATGTGTGTGTGTGTGTGTGTGTGTGTGTGTGTGTGTGTGTGTGTGTGTGTGTGTGTGCGTGTGTCTGTCTGTCTGTCTGTCTGTCTGTCTGTCTGTCTGTGGCATGATAACTCTTAAACGGGTGAGCCTATTTGGATACAGCTTGTTTTTATTTGAAAGCAGGTTTCTTGGCGATGGTTCTTAGACATGTTTCATCAAAATTCGTCTAGCCGTTTCAAAGTTATCAACTCTTTTGTATGCTGCGGAAGGGATCTTAGAATTAATTGCAATGGTTGCAATGGCTCTCCTGTGGATATGGTAAAAGTTAATATACAACGTGTCTGTCTCTGGACACAGACCGACATCCCGAGTAGAGTTACTTCTCAGGAATGTTCTACTTTTGCAAAATTACTGGAAAATTGTACATAGTAATCGGCTATCACGATCGCTATTTTTGTGTAACAAAAGTTAGTCATACAAAGTATATGGGTAGAGCTTGTCTAATTTAAAATGACGCGCCCCACCACCGCATTTGCGCACAGGATTTGAAACTCAATTTAAGCTACAATAGAGAAATATTTCTCTTGGCATATGTGCGTTAATGCGGTGGTTAGGCGCGCGTCATTCGTTAACGACCGCTTTAGCCTAGTTGGTAGTGACCCTGCCTACGAAGCAAGAGGTCCTGGGTTCGAATCCCGGTAAGGGCATTTATTTGTGTGATGAGCACGAATATTTGTTCCTGAGTTATGGATGTTTTCTATGTATTTAAGTATTTATTTATCTATATAAGTATGTTTATCGTCGTCTAGTACCCATAGTACAAGCTTTGCTTAGTTTGGGACTAGGTCGATTTGTGTAAGATTGTCCCCTAATATTTATATTATATTATATTTTAAATTAGACGTTACACAAAAATAATTAATTAAATTTTGTTTTTAATTAATCCCTTAATTGTGTACAAATTTTATGAAAACGACTCAAGTTGGATCACACTGTATCAGTTGTTCGCAATGAGCTTTGCGGTTCAGAGGTTGATCAAGTTGTTCAAAAGTATTAAATAGTAATTCAGTCATCTCTCCGAAAATACTGTGGCGTTTGGTGCGAGGCTTTGTACATAGCTTAGAAATACCCTAATCGACACGTCCTATTCGTCTATGTCCAGAGGGTAGAGACATATTGTATAGCCAATATTTTTTAATCAAGGCTACATCGGGGTTTGGGACGCCTGGCCATCTCTCGGACAATTTGAATAAATCTTAAGTTTGCTGACTCGGAGTCGCTAATTTTATATCCACAGGAGAGACAAGTTATGTTTCTTACGCTGTGCATGACCCAAAGAAACGAAAGTTGTCTAAAACTATTAAGTAATAGTTTATTTTTAACGAGCTGCTGCCCGCGACTCCGTCTGCGAAGAATTCGTTTATCGCTTTCCCGCGGGAACTATGCAATTTTCCGGGATAAAAAGTATCCTATAAGTTAATCCGGATTATAAACTATCTGAGTGCCAAATTTCATCAGAATCCGTCAAACCGTTTTAGCGTGAAAGAGTAACAAACATCCATCCATCCATACTTACAAACTTTCGCGTTTATAGTATTAGCAGGATGTCAACTTTATTATAAGTATCCTTCGATTACGCAACTCCTTTTGTGTAATGTCCAGAGGCGCGATCGTATTCGCGAATACGCCTAATGTTACAAAACCGAATATTTTTCCATAAAAATGTCTAGAGGGTGTAAATAATCTTTATAACGTTGGATTCTCTATATACTATCTGATTGTGATTAATAATAACATGTCATTTACCTGAAGTACGCCCTTCCCGAAGTAGCTCCGTACAAGCACACGTTGCCGACGATCACGTTGAGATGCGATTCGAAAGGAGAGCTCTTTGGCGGGTATATTATCACCGTGCCACCTGACAGGCCCTTACCTGTCAAATAAATAGTACAACTTAATTGTTTGACAATAGAAGAAAGAGATTTCGGGATAATTTGTACATGTATGCAAGGGATTGGTCTGACATAGCGCTAGACCAAGAGTATGGTTTGGAAGTCAACTGGAGAAGCCTTTGCCCAGCAGTGGGCAGATTAGACCAGATAAAGAAAAAATGTCCGAGGTTTTTGTACATGCCAAGTTCTCTGAAATTGGTACTGCATTTTGAGCTTTGTGTGTTGCACAGAGGTTACACATTACAATATCAATTTGTATCGATTTAGGTAACGCTGGTATGGGTCAATAGTTAATACAATTATTGTTACAGAAGCGCGCTACGCGAAGTGATCAACTAAACTCAATCCATTCCAATCGTATGAAAATTCGTCTCTATCATTACATTACACATCGTCTCAGAGTGCGATTAACTATCCATCCCTACACAGTTTCAACTCGAAGTTTTTCTTGAAATTTTTCCACTACTCACCAACATAATCGTTGGCATCGCCCTCTAACGTAACAGTGATGCCTTTGGACAGGAATGCGCAGAAGCTCTGCCCTGCCGAACCGACCAGCGAGATGTTCACACTAGTGTCATCGGGCAGACCTTGGTCACCGTATTTCCTAAAAACAAAACAGTTAAAAAGTCCTAGATTACTGAAAATAGAGTAAAAATTCAAGTCTTTTATCAATTTTGGCGTGATTAGGATTACATTTTTTTGCCATAGACTGTCTGGTTTATTATACCACTGATGATAATAGTAAGATGGAAACATCATTGTCATGGAATGTGTCAAAAAAGCTAGTGCTTACTCGTTGGGCTAAAAAACCTCTATTTTTATTTCCATAAGCACTACTCGATACTGAAGGTAGACTGTATGTATTCCTACATATTCCTATTTTTAAAAGCATTTATTTCACTTGAAATGTTCGTATGTGGATGTCGTGGACGTGTAGAGATAAACTACGATAACATGGCCCGCCCCTCCCTCCACATTACTATTTCAATGTGTTTAGTCACATATTTACGAAAGAATTTTTATTTAGTAGTATCTGCTTTCGTTTGACGGCTGTCTCAACACGCACACATGCGTTAAAAGTTTTGTTGTGCTTTATAAATACTTTCACAAACATTGAAGACTTCTTGAATTGTCGAGGGGCGGGCCATTTTATCGCAGATTATCTCTAGCATGGATGACAATAATGCAAGGACAATCAACAAAATTTAAAGTGAGCAATAACGCTATATTAAAAACTTTTTTTTAATTTATTGAATCAGGCGTTCTTTACGGAGGTCGATATCAATGAACTGAAACAATTACTTTGATCGCCCGTGACCTAGGTAGGTTGGTTTAGGCCGCGGGTAGCAAAGTAATTCGTCACTACTTTGAAAAAAGCTCGTATCTCAAAATCGAAAATCTGGCTAATTGAACTTTACTGAGTGTGCAATAAAGTTCAGTTTGGTTTACATTGATTTGAGATTGAGATACGAGATCTTTTCAAAGTAGTGACGAATTGATTCAGTTAGTTTTTTTAACCAATTTTTATTAACTTTTTTCCAATCAACTTAGCCCTAGCTTTTTTTCACTACGATATTGCTAACGGCTTACTCACAGAGCGATGTGGTACGACAGCGTAGAGGTGAATGTGCGGTCCTCGTTGGTGATCCTCATTGCTATATCCACATGTTTCTTGCTTCCGTCTAGCACGCCCGCGCACTGCTCGATCAGCTGGTTGTCTAAACGCTTCTCTAGCTGGAAGTCCTGGTGAAAGAAAAAAATATCAGAGAGTACTAATGATCAATGGGCGCCCGATGAATGCAATATGGTGACGAAAGCATAAGATGGATAAGACTAATTAAATTTTGAGTAGTATTTATGTAGAAAAATATAAGCAGTTTTTGTATATCAGTAAGTACATATTTTGTACATTAATAAATTATGAAGAAAAAAAAGGAATGGACGGAAAATACCTCCCATACAAAAAAAAATATGATTATATACTTCAACAATAAAATTCTTTAAATGTTTTGCAAATTATGCTCTCTTTTTTTTACTCAATTACAGTCATATCCCTATTACGTACATCGCTCGACATTATTTTGACGTAATTTGCATCCGTCACCCGCCTATTAGTAATGATGAATTATTGATGATGGTTTGGTATTGTCCCTCATCAGGTAAAACCTTAAGCGGCAAAAGTTGAGTTAAGAAGTTTCTGCCACAGTTTGGTCACAGCGTAAATATTATTAAAAGTATTTGTCTTTATTTCTAAATATTTTTAGTGTTGATAAGTAATATTCTCTTAAAATTTCAGTGTGCCTCAAAAATATTTTCTTTTATTTTTTGAAAAATTGTTTTACAAGCATCTGGCAAAGTTTAAGTCCCGACTAAATTACTATTTATTTTCTCTCTCTTTAAATGTCATGTCATGCCAAAATTTTATAGTATAGAAATTTCGAAACGCCTCAATGACAATTCTTCAAAAAAAAATTGTATCTGTAAAAATATGAGAGTTGATTTAGCCCCCGCCACGCCACCTGCCAGCGAGGTCTGTGGTTCTGCGCCTGGGTAGAGGGGAAGCATAAGGCAAGTTTTCAGCGTGCTTCAAATACCTACTCAAAAATGTCAGTCAGCTCTCGGACTTCAGAAGTACCGACCTGCGACTTGGATCCGCCGCGAATGTTGACCCCGGGCCGCATGTGCAGCGCATTCTTCAGTATCAGACTGAGATTCAACAGGCGCGCCTTCGGATTCTCGTTGTTCTCGCGCACTTTCAGCAGGTCGGTGCGACCGATCAAGTCTTGGAAGTTACGGACACCCACGTCGGCCATGTGTTGGCGGACCTGGGGAGTAAAACCTTGAATTAAATACACATCCTAAAGGTTCCCCATTACCAGATAAACAAGCTGACGCTTCGTATTTTAAGCTGCGTCAAAATAGCAAGTTTTTTCATGACGTTTTTATAAAGCGAAACCGTATTCTCAAAAAGGAGTACAATACGTTTACTTTTAGTTTAGGGTGAATATTCGAGCGTTTTGACCGCGCGGTTAAACGTCATTACCATTCGACAATTATTACCACAACCGAAGGACGAATCTCGCGAAATTTCATCAAACTAGATTCAGCATCGGTACTGTCTTAAGTTTTTATAAAAATTTAACGCTAAGCGTCATCCATTTTAATAATTTCTGCTCAAATGGTAATGACAAAAAAAACCGCTGAAAAACGCTGAATATTTACCCTTTACCACTGACAGATGGCTTGCCATCATTTCATTTCCAACTTTAACACCATACAAATATGGTAGCTATTACAACATCTGCAAGCGTGGGTAACAGTATTCTAAAATTGGCTTTATTTGTAGTTCGTTAAAGTTGAATATGAAATGAAGGCAAAACATCTGTCAGTGGTAAACTTTATGTAATTTTACTGTAACGTGACTGACACGTATATCCTGAACTAATGGAATTAGACTTGAAATTTGGCAGGTATACTTGTGGATCATAGAGCTAACCAATTTTTTATTATACCAGTGCTAACTAACCAAGTAATTTAAATAAATACATATCATGGGATAATTGACACCAAAATATGATCCAGTCCCAAACGAAGCAAGACTTGTTAAATTTGTTTTTAAACATCCATAAGTCAAGGAATGAACTAAAACAATTACTTTGCTCACCCGTGAGCAAAATAATTGTTTTAGTTCATTAATATGGACCTCCGCAAAGTAACGCCTGATTCAATAAATTATAAGTCAAGGATTTTTTTATTAATAGATTTTTTTCATGTTTTATACATATAACTCAAACTTAATAATATAAATGAGAATGTGACTTTATTTGTTTCGCTTTTACGCTTAAGTATTCAACCGATTTAGACGTAATTTGACGTGGAGCAAGTCTGAGATCCTGAGAAGGGCGTAGTATAATTTTTATCCCGGGAAATCGCACAGTTTTGGCGGGATAAAGAGCCGGGGAACAGCTATTTTAAAATGATTTCTTCGAGCGGGGAACTCACAAGCACAATCTTCTAATCAAGTACTATAACCGGTTGTCAACTGTTTACCTCTTCAGCGAGCATGAACAGGTAGTTGATGACATGTTCCGGCTTGCCGGCGAACTTCTTCCTCAACACCGGGTCTTGCGTAGCGATGCCGACCGGACACGTGTTGAGGTGACACTTGCGCATCATTGTACAACCTGACACAAAAGCATTTGTTATACAAGGAAAATGCAAGTTAGTATATTTTACACTGATCGCTGTATACAGGGTAATTTTTTATTAAGTGCACAAATTTTAATATGTGATTCAGTGTCGTTAAAATAACAAATTTCAGTATTTTTCGTTATAATATTAATCACTTATTTTTTTTGTTTTTCATAGTAACTCGACCAATTATTGGATGAATTACTATGAACAAACCAAATTTCAAAATTTAAAAAAAAATCTTGAACAGATAATCCTGATCTATCAACGATACTGAATCACGCATCAAAATTTGTGCACTGATTAAAAAATTACCCTGTATATAGACCTAGGTCAATTTACAGTATATGTATGTAAAGAAAGGAGAAGAGATGAAGCGATATTTGGGCATTTTCACTTTACATGGCGCAGAAAACTTTTTAAATGAGGAAATTTTAGTGTTTCCTTAATCACGAGCATTATTCATTTTTATAACGAAAAAAGTGTCTTTCTTTTCACCCGACTGTCGAAGGAGTGTATTATGTATGTATCATTCTTTGGCGCGCCCTGCAGCCTAAACGGCTCAATGGATTTTGAAGTGTGAGGTGTCATTAGATTCGTCTTAATTCCGAGAGTGACATAGGGTATATATATATATATTTTCCATCTAGTATTGAAATCAAAGTTATTGGAGTCAGTTTTGCAACGTTTTTAATATAGTTTGCATGGCTCGTTACGAAACGGACATAATGTTCTCATTAAAAATTTTTTTTCTCCATTAACCCTTTATAAGGCCCCGTTTATTGGAGCATACTACCACAGAATCAAAAGCAGCTATCGAATGCATACATGCAACGACGTTTTTAAAGCTAGTCGTACTTTCAATAATTACAATGGAAATTGTGACGTATAGCGAAAATAATAAGGTTGAAATTCCAACTAATGTATGTTGTCGCTAAATCGCCTCTGCCTTATAAAGGGTTAGCAATTAAAATACTCATTTTTAAGAGCACTTACCGAGGGCGATGAGCGGCGCGGTACTGAACCCGAACTCGTCAGCGCCGAGCAAAGCCGCCACCATTACGTCGAACCCTGTGCGGATCTGGCCGTCCGCTTGAACCACCACTCTGGAAAACACGTGTTCAATAGCATATTTGCCACCATCTACACCTATAAAAGAGTATAAAAGAGTATAATAGATAACCCTTTATTCCCAGTAGTTCCGTGGAAGAAGTTAGACTTTTTTTCCCAATAGTTCCAGTAATGGTGGGTATAGGAAATTTGCCCTTCTTACCCGTGGTACTACTTATAAATAGAAATCATATCTGGGTTAAAAATCAGAGATTTTCCAGGGTTAAAAAATGAAAATAGGTGTAATACCATGTGTGGCCTAGTAGTTTGACCTATGGCATCTAAAGCAGAGGGTCAAATACCGGCTCGCACCTGAGTTTTTCACTACGTCCGACACAACGTTCCGGAACAATTTGTATGGTACTTTACGCACTAAAACCGATTTCCTCATCCGATTTTACGGTATAAATGGTTTTACAACTATTCCGATCCGTCTTTTCACGGATTCGGATCGTTGTAGTGCGAAACCGCTCTTATAGTTTCGTCATGTCCGTCTGTACGTCCGTCCGTCCGTCTGTCTATATGTCTGTCCGCGGCTATCAGTGCTAGAAAGCTGTAATTTTGCATGGATACAACTGCCCCTGTAGTTACCTGGAGCGCAGATTGTTAAGCACGAGCACCTGGTGCCTCTTTTTAGGGTTCCGGAGCCAAAATGGCAAAACGGACCCTTATAGTTTCGTCATGTCTGTCTGTCTCTCCGCGGCTTAGCGCAGTGGCTATTACTATTAGTGTTAGAAACCTGTAATTTCGCACGGATACAACTGCACCGGTAGTTACCTGGAGCGTAGATCGTTAAGCACGAGCACCTGGTGCGTCTTTTTAGGGTTCCGGAGCCAAAATGGCAAAACGGACCCTTATAGTTTCGTCATGTCTGTCTGTCCGTCTGTCTTTCCGCGGCTTAGCGCAGTGGCTATTACTATTAGTGCTAGAAACCTGTAATTTTGCACGGATACAAGTGCACCGGTAGTTACCTGGAGCGTAGATCGTTAAGCACGAGCACCTGGTGCGTCTTTTTAGGGTTCCGGAGCCAAAATGGCAAAACGGACCCTTATAGTTTCGTCATGTCTGTCTGTCCGTCTGTCTGTCCGCGGCTTAGCGCAGTGGCTATTACTATTAGTGCTAGAAACCTGTAATTTTGCACGGATACAAGTGCACCGGTAGTTACCTGGAGCGCAGATCGTTGAGCACGAGCACCTGGTGCGTCTCGGCCACGCCCAGCTCCCACGGCAGCCCGGCGGACTTGATGCCGGTCCACGAGCTGGCGCCAGTGCCGCCGTCGTGGCCCGATATCACTATGTGCTCCGCCTTGCCCTGAAAATGAACCAACAGTCTAAATAAATAATAAATAAATAAATATCACGGGACATTTCACACCAATTGACCTAGTCCCAAAGTAAGCTAAGCAAAGCTTGTGTTACGGGTGCTAGGCAACGGATAAACATACTTACATAGATAGATATATACTTAAATACATATTAAACACCCAAGACCCGAGAACAAACATTCGTATTTTTCATACAAATATCTGCCCCGACACGGGAATCGCACCCGGGACCTCAAGCTTCATAGTCAGGTTCTCTAACCACTAGGCCATCTGGTCGTCAAATGCGAGCTAACCTCTAACGGTACTGTTTATTTGTTTGTGTTATTTTATTTGTAATGCGATCTTATAAGATAAAGTAGGTTAGGTTACGTTAGTTTTTAAACTCCGAAAGGAAAGAATCATGAAAAATAACTTACAGAAGAAATTCAGGTAGACAATAGGCGGTCTTATCGCTAAAAAGAGATTAGCGTTAACGTTACATTATTGCATATAAAATATAACGCTAAAGAACCCGTGTATATGTATATGTATTCCTCGCCCCGGCTAAAGATGGCAAAAAAATACACGCATATATCACTCTTAATCTGACGGCTGTCGTAAGTCAGTATTGGCGCGACGGAGACGATTTTTGAGTTGGATTTTGTATAGGATCTCACATCTACGTATTACGTATAGTGATTGAAGGACTTTAATGATATGCAAAAGTTGCGTACTAATTGCTACTGACCTTAGCGACCCCCGAGGCGACGACCCCGACCCCGACCTCCGACACGAGCTTGACGGAGATACGCGCGCGCGGGTTGGCGCACTTCAGGTCGTAGATGAGCTCGGCCAAGTCCTCTATGGAGTAGATGTCGTGGTGCGGCGGCGGCGAGATCAGCCCCACGCCCGCGACCGAGCAACGGGTGGCTGCGATGTCCGCTGTCACCTTGTAACCTGAACGAAAATATTGATACAATTAAAAAAACGGAATATGGGATCACTGTGTTGCCCGTCCGTCCGTCTGTCAAGACCCTTTTTCTCAGGAACGCGTGGAGGTATCAAGCTGAAATTTATATCAAATACTCAAGTCTACTGTCCCTTGGAGCTGTGAAAAAATCAAACTTCTAAGCCAACGCAATCAAACGATACAGCCGTTTATGCCGCTAATTTTCGACACTCGCAAGGGAACCAAAACCTACAGGGTACTTCCCGTGAACTCAGAATCTTGAAATTTGGTACGAAGCGAGGTCTTATAAAACAGATAAAGGAAAAATTGCGAAAAGCATACATTTTTTTGTCTGTCTGTATGAGTGATCCCACACTGCACACATTTTGCTTAGGAGCAGGGGTCTGCTAAGACTGGATGTTCATAGATACATATAAATTTGTACGGAACCCTCGGTGCGCGAGTTCGACTCGCACTTGGTCGGTTTTTTCAATGTTCGTGTAACACTATCTGTCAGATAAATGTAAAATTTGTCATTTTTCCCTATGACTTGAGAAAAGGAAAGCGATAGTTTTTTAATTCACTTTAACTGGGGATTGAAAATCGGCCCTAAGTAATCTAAGCAACTGGCTAGCTATTAGTTAGTTACCTGGCAACTCTCCGCCCTCGCCTGGCTTAGCGCCCTGCGCCATCTTGATCTGTAAATCATCGGCGTGCGCCAAGTATGAGGCCGTGACGCCGAATCGTCCCGAAGCCACTTGCTTGATCGCCGAGCGTCTGTTGAACTCGGGATCCTAGGAAACAACATATTTATCGTTTATATTTGGACGACTACAAATTATTAGATATATAAAGTCACAGAAACAATAGAAAGAAGAGAAATAAACAAGAATATCATTTTTACCGTGAGTAATTTTTTGCCGTAAATTGCTTGAACGAAAACGGCAAAAAATACGTAGGTAATTTAGTTTATTTTTTAAACAGTTTTGTATCGTTGTACGTTGTCTTCTAGTATAGGTACTATCTGTCGTTAGATTAGATCGGACCTACGAGCCATACCCCGACAACATAAGAGGGTTTATACCTGCTGAGCTGGCAACGTTGCATTTTTGTTAGTTTATCTCGATTATTCCATAAAAATTTAATGAATATTAAAAATGTTTTGTATACAAATTGTTCTAATATATAAGTTAATGTGTCTACTGCAATAATAATTCGTGATAAGACTTTTATTTTCTTTAAAAACCGTTAGGTAATAATTTGTTCGTTTTTAAAGAAAATAAAATTCTATCACGAATTATTATTGCAGTAGACACATTAACTTATATATTAGAACAATTTGTATACAAAACATTTTTAATTTTCATTCAATTTTTATGGAATAATCGAGAAAAACTAACAAAAATGCAACGTTGCCAGCTCAGCAGCAGGTATAAACCCTCTTCAGAGTATTTTTTTGCGTCATTCCGGTCAGAACCTGCTGCTGCTGCGCTGGTAGTTATACATTTTATTTTTACGGCGTGTGTTAGATACCAAAGTTGTTACGGATGTTTACCTGGTTGAGGTAGCGGTCAGCATTCTCGCCGCCCTCGCCCGTATTGGACTTGCCTCCGATGCGGTTCATGGCGATCGCCAGAGTCGTGTGCGCCTCCAGCGATATGGACCCGAACGACATCGCGCCTAAACAGAACACATTGGTCATTGTAAAGGAATCGAGCCATAGGAGCCCCGCCAAACGGAGCTCCGGCGACCCTGTGATTTTGCTTATCTAATTTCTGGGAATTTAAAATATGAGAAAGTAACGCAGAATGGTCGTCGATTTGTAAAATTTTACAAAATGCGTCCACGTAATTTTGGACCGCGTAAATCGTAAACTGTTAGTAATTATTAATTATTAAACTATACTAACGGCAAACCATAGAAGAACCGGGGTCACCGACATAGCCAAACGGATTAGCTCGTTGCAATGGCAATGGGCAGGCCATATAGCACGCAGAACAGACGGCCGTTGGAGGTCAAAAGTTCTGGAATGGAGACCACGGACTGGCAAGCGCAGCGTGGGACGTCCACCAACGAGATGGACGGACGATTTGGTGAAGGCCGCAGGTTCAGGGTGGATGCAATTCGCTTCCAACCGTAATGATTGGGCGTCAATGAGGGAGGCCTATGTCCAACAGTGGATGTCCTACGGCTAAAACAATGATGATGAACGGCAAACGCTCGCTGGCCGCAGGCCAAAAAACAAGGTGATTATTAAATACTGACTTATTAATAAATTACTAACCACCAGCTCGCATTATCCATCTTTCTTCTAAGTATTTATAGATAAGCGGTCATAAATAGATTTGGCTCGCAAAATCATAGTCATAGCATATCATATCAATAAAATATTACTAAGTGTTATTGAATGTTATCGTGTTTTATAATTATAACGTTATAGGGTAAATCGCCAATAACTGGCCACCATTCAATAGGAAACGTGCACATAGACGGTGATGCCAACTGGTGCCATCAATTTGACTGTTTTGCCCTGATAAGTTTCTTTTACTGTCCGCATAGTGTGTCTCTTCTGTCGCATTAGTGCTGCCGCCTGTAGTTTCTGCACGTTCCCTATAACTGGCAATAAAAATGAACTCTATTCACCCACAATAGAATTCAATTTTAGTATGTGTTAATTACTGGCCACCATTCAATAACTGGCTACGTTATACTAAATTGGATTCTGTTTGTAGGGGAACAGAGTTCATTTTCAGTATGAGGGGGCCAATTATTGAAGGGTGGCCAGTTATTGGCGATTTACCCTACAACACTTTTAAAACACCAATGTGGGAGAGACCAGCAACAGCCAGACGCCGCTGCAGCCAGTACCTGTGGCGAATCGTTTGACGATCTCCGACGCGGGCTCGACCTCGGCGATCGGGATGGGCTCATCCAGCTTCACCAGTTCCAGCTGCCCTCGTAACGTGCAGGCACGGACAGACTCTAGCGTACTCTCCCTGCAATGACACAATTTACAATTTTACAAAAACACTAGCTGCCCCCGGCGAACTTTGTTCGGCCTTAGAGTCCCCCCCCCCCTCGCACATTGTACATCCTGGCGTTCGCCACTCTTTTGCAACTGGCCCATGTACTAATATTGCGTCATCCTCAGCAGTCGGCGTTCATCGATTTATTAGATGTTGTCACGTCTAAAATTAAGGGGTGAACCACCCTTAACATTTAGGGGTATGAAAAATAGATGTTGGCCGATTCTCAGACCTACCCGATATGCACACAAAATTTCATGAGAATCGGTCGAGCCACTTCGGAGGAGTTCGGCAACAAACACCGCGACACGAGAATTTTATATGTATATAAGATATCGCAGCTGTTAAGAGGGTTTATACCTGCTGAGCTGGCAACGTTGCATTTTTGTTAGTTTATACAAATTGTTCTAATATATAAGTTAATGTGTCTAATGCAATAATAATTCGTGATAAGACTTATATTTTCTTTAAAAACCGTTAGGTAATAATTTGTTCGTTTTTAAAGAAAATAAAAGTCTATCACGAATTATTATTGCAGTGGACACATTAACTTAGACATTAGAACAATTTGTATACAAAACATTATTAATTTTCATTAAATTTTTATGGAATAATCGAGAAAAACTAACAAAAATGCAACGTTGCCAGCTCAGTAGGTATAAACCCTCTTAAAAATCGCCAAGTAAATAAATCAGCCATAGTCGAACATTTATTGGAGTCAGGCCCAAACCACTAGATCAAACTGCACAATCCCAAAATTCTCTAGCAACGGAACGTCATTTCTGCCGTGCACAGCATAAAAGCGGTATCTCAAAAAAAAACGTAAAGTTGATTTTTATGGCACTTTTATGATAGCTTAAAAAAAGACGCATCCAATGAACTAAGCCAATTAGCGGTGTTATATTTAAACCGTGTGCAAAAACCGTTTCCCGATCTCAGTTCTACCTGAAATTACTAAGAGAAATAGAGGTATATCAATAATACGTAGGCAAATAGCCGTATATTTTGTGCCACTAAAACTTTAAAAACAGCGAGACATTCATTGCAATAAATAATAATGAAAGAATATGTAAAATAAAAAGAAAGGCGTTTTGACAAAACTTTGATTTTCTCGAAACTAACTTTCACTGAGACACCGCTTTTGCGCTTAGCACGGCAGATTTCTACTCTAGAATGGTGCCTGAAGCAGTTTAAATTAAAAAGCACAGAAATTTCAACTGGGAGGATGGATTAAAGCTTTCGTCTTCATGGAATCCTGTTATAAACAAATTTCGGCGTCGTGTAACGGTCCAGGCTTTCTTCAATAAAAGATAAACTCCAATTTGAAAGATTTTACTCACTCAGTTCTTAATACTAGAATCTAGACACAATATTAGTCTTTTCTTTTTCCAAAAACCAAAAGTACGTTCGTCTCTTTTTCTATCGTATTCGTTCTTACCCCCTTTTTCCTTTTTTTTTTCCTTAATATCCGAATACCCGTCGGTTTCGCCTTTTATTTTCAACTGGTGTTGCCCTTGTAGAAAATCTACATCTTAATATTATAATAGAATAAGGGGGTGTTTCACCACCTTATTGTCAAACTGCTGGTTACGTAACCAATGAATAAACTAAGTACTGGACAAATCTGTCAGCTAGTGTTTTTTCAGTTTCACCACTCCGGTCCTGTGCAAACTAAGTACCACTTAAATAATCGTGGGTTTCACAAAAAGTCGGAATGACAACGTCGCATTTCACGACCACGCGTTCCTGTTCGCACACTTTCGTTCAAAGAGTCACTCATTATCAAAGCAAAAGAAATTAACTATATAATTTTTGAATACATCTATTTTTTTTTGCATAAACAAATATGTAACATTATAATTGATCCAAAAACGGTATTTATTTACGATACTTTGTTAACAATAACAAAGAAAAATAAAATCACGTAAAACGAATCGAAAAGTGGCGCCAAACCATTTGACAAATAAACTTTTTTTTAATGGCGACATACAAGTTCAGGTAGAACAAACGATTGAGCCACTGAAAAAAGTTGGTTATTAAAAAATATTACGAAATTTTGGATTTATTTTTACATACTAAAAGTGTACCTACATTTTTTATTCAAATCTTGATATTTAAATTATTTTATGCAATTTAGCATGACCTTTTTCTTTAAAAAATAAAAAATACTTTGATTTATTTTTCTGAAACCGGCTGAAGGGCTCTCCAACCATGGCCACAAAAAAATAAACTAACTTTATGTGACGGATAAAAATGCTAAATGCCTCCTGATCTGATGGTCAAATTAAGAAACAGTTTGTCCGTCACTTAGCGCTAATCGAGACTGGTGAAACAGAAATTTTAATTCCATCTGTCAAATAAGGTTATGATTAAGCTAATCCGAACTTTAAGAAAAGTGGTGAAACAGCCCCTAAGTGATTTAAAATAAATATTTTTCAGTATTGCTAACAGTCGGAATGAATGTTCGGAGAGATCGAAGTGCGGTTAGTTCGAGATACGGGTACTGATTCTAATCGGAAGCAAGTGCGTTTAGTTCGAAAGACTCGAGCGGCTAAACGAAGTTGCACTCTACACTTCAGTCAACTCAGACCACGGCTGCCGCAATGTGGCCGAAACGTCGATGTAAATATTGTTTGCGTTATAAGTCCCGTTTAGTATAATAATTATGAGTTATAAGTGACGAGATAGTAAAGCCCAAACACATGTTTGACCTCGCCTGTACAATAAATATACTCACCGGCAAAAAATTTGGCCCACAGTCCACCTTTCATACAAACGAGGCTACTTTGATGCCTTATTTCTACCAGCACACCAGTAGTAGGTAGTGCCCCGATTGAGATCTGATGATGGATATCAAGAGCGTCGATAATGGTGGTCCAGAGTTTCTAACACACACAACTGATTCAACAACCCGTTTACACCACAGCAAGAGAATTTGTACAGCACTGAGATTTTCGTTCATTTTATTGCCATTTTAGCTGTTATTCTAAATGTGTATAATTTCCGTGTTAAACGCAAATTCAATCAGGTAGGTATCTTAGGAACTCTGAATGTCCTCTATCAATGCTCGGAGTAGCCATCATCAGATCACAGCCAAAGCACCGCCTAGTGGAGAACCAAGACACCAAAGTGACCTCGTTTGTATGAAAGGTGGACGACTGGTGGGCCAAATTTTTTGCCGGTGAGTGTATCTCGTTTCCCCTGAAACAGTAAGTGCGTGACATACCTGAATTTGTCGTAAGCGGAGGAGCTCTTGGTACCGACAGCCTCCTGCAAGTTGGCGACAGACATGGGGTCGTTGATGTGTTTCTCGCCGCCCGCTCGCCAGTGGTAGTGCCCCGGGTTTCTGCGTCAACACAACGTAATCACAGTATAATAAATGATCAGTAGAATATCTTCATACAAACGGCCGGAACGCGAGAAGTACCTACGCGCCACGAAATCTCAGCATAGCTCGGCTAGCATCAGTCAGGCGTTCTGCGCGATTACGTTCGGTCGGCGCGGGACCGCGCATTTATTACGTACTGTAGCAATTGATATGCTACAAATTTATAGTGTAACCTTTTTTATTGGTATTGTGTCTCGTTGTTGGTCTGGCTGATTTGGCTGTCAGCTTTAATTTGAATCGAGACATGTAAAAAAAAAACAATGTGAGCTTGACAGAGATGTTTGGGTCGTACGTGGATGACAGTGAAAAATCTGGATAGCTCTAGAATGAAAATAAGCTTTTCGTTCCTGGTATTCAAGAAAAAAAAAATTACTGCGTGGTTTGTAGTGCTTTCCTTATTTTTTTATTTAATTGCGCTACAGTACCTAACTATGTCACGATGATATACACAGTATAGTTCGGTGTACGGATGTTTAAATACGTCTATATCAAAACCGGAATTGACATTTTTTAGATTACCAACTCAGTCGGAAAGGTAAGACTAAAATAATATTATTTTACCGTTTATCATTATTTTAAGAAATTACAAATCTCAACTTCTAATCTTAATTTAGTGTTAAAGATTGTGATGATGATTATGTGACATTATCAAAACATAACTGAAGAGTGGCAGCCCTATCGCGAGTTTGTGTACCGAGCCCGCGTAGGTAATTATAATCAAGGACGCTGCCGAGACATCTTACTGATCATTTATTATACTGTGACGTAATGCTCACTCCGCATTTCACTACTCAATAGCTAAGTCTCCAGTGAACGAGCCGCTTCACGAAGCAGCCATTTTCGGTGCGATTTTGAGCTTTGTGTAGAACAAAATCATGCCTCATGCGCTTGCCTCGCGAGGCGGCTCGCTCAGTGAAGACCCGGCTAATGGCTATACATATAGTATTCACTTTTTCCATACCATTCGGCCATATGTCCATGTCCAACCACTAGTTCACACACGACTGAAGCCCCGTATTCAGACTGCAGATGTTTCATATTACTGCAAATGTATTATTTTTCAAAAATATTCCATAATAATACATTTGCAGTAATATGAAATATCTGGTCTTATTGTTTTGCTTTCAAACCCTCGGGCTATATGTCAGCGCCATCTAGATTTAATAATCGAACTATTTTTCCGCGACCCATCTGTACTATGGCGATTGCTAATCCAGTCTATATCATCCTTGACCATACCATGTGATTCAATGATTGATATTAACGCCATCTCTTGTCTTGATTGGGAAGGCTATGCCCTTAAGGAACGTGATTCATTTCGTTCAGATATGATCACATAGATGGCGTTTGCGACCAAATCAGCTAAGAATTCTATTGCGACCTACATCAGATCTCATTTACCTTAGAACGATTGCGTCTTTGTTGGCGCCGTACGCCAATTCGTGCCTTTCGAATATCTCCTTTGACATAATCTCGAAGTTAACTCCACCTGTAAAATAAAGGAAACATACAAATGGGAAAAAATCAAAAAGTGTTGATCAGTGGTATGACGTCGATTTTAGAGGATTTCATATTCATATTCATTTATGCATTCAGATTCATGTTTATTACATTATTAGATGGTAGGTACATGACACCCTGTCAGGGTATAGAATGTCGATCTATTATAACAATATGCATGCATGGATGAATTATTTTATGTCAATAGAATTAATTCAGAAAAATAAAAGTATCGTTCGTTGTCAAGTATATTTATTTCTTGGCAATGAATAAATAAACAGTAAGATAAAATTATACTACAAAAATTTCATGTATTATCCTACTAATATTAAAAATGTGAAAGTTTGTGACTATGTGTGCGTGCGTACGTGTGTGTGACTGATTACTCGGCCCTCTTGATTTATTGTCCTTGTGTGTACTCACCGATTCTGGATTGCGTGCCTCTGAAGCATTTGTCAATGACGTCTTCGTTGAGACCGACCGCTTCGAAGATTTGCGCCCCTTTATACGACTGGAGCGTACTGATGCCCATCTACACAAAACATTATACATGGTACATAGTTCCTTATCATTTAGGAGATTGGATCGAAAAAAAAAACATTAAATTTTCAGGAGTGTTTTTTATAACAACAACAAAAACAATAATAAAAATAATGTAAGATTATGTAAAAAAAATCAACGTGTGGTTTTATCAAACCAAGAAGCGGAAAGTGGAAATCGGGAAGTGGGTCGAATTTAACTTTCAAGATTTGACCCGTACATACATAGTTATATTTTAAAATATGTTTCTGTAAATATGTATATTTTGTGTATTGTAAATTATACGTTACATGGATGCATACATTGCAAGTTAAGAGGGTTTATACCTGCTGAGCTGGCAACGTTGCATTTTTGTTAGTTTTTCTCGATTATTCCATACAAATTGAATGAAAATTAAAAATAATTCGTGATAAGACTTTTATTTTCTTAAAAACCAACAAATTATTACCTAACGGTTTTTAAAGAAAATAAAAGTCTTATCACGAATTATTATTGCAGTAGACACATTAACTTGTATATTAGAACAATTTGTATACAAAACATTTTTAATTTTCATTCAATTTTTATGGAATAATCGAGAAAAACTAACAAAAATGCAACGTTGCCAGCTCAGCAGGTATAAACCCTCTTAAATAGAAGCTTGTAATTAGTTGTTAGCCCTTACCTTAGCCATGACTTTGGCGAGGCCGGTCTCTATGGCGTTTTGGAAGGCCGTGTAGATCGCCTCGTCTGTGATGGTGGGGTCTATGATGTGGTCGTTGCGAAGGGCGAACGCGAGCTCGAACGCCAAATAAGGACAGATTGCGTCCGCGCCGTAACCTGGCAAGACAAGAGCAGTAGTTCAGCTTTTATACCGCCGTTTTTAATCCTTTCTTTCTGTTTTTCTGTTTGTTGTGGTTTACTAATGTATCGCAAATTACGTTTCCCAAACTGATTCATTTGGCAAATGTTTCATTTCCCAAATGTTTATTTTTACTGAAACTATAAACTTTTCAGGATTGTTATAAAACAAACCTAACCTAACTTAACCTAACCTACAGAATGGTCCTGAAATATATCCTGAATAGTTTACAGTTTCAGAAAAAATAAACATTTGTCAAATGAATCAGTTTGGGAAACGTAATTTGCCAAACGAAAGTACACCCTAAAAAGCATATGTCCAATTATGTAAATTGTCCATTGTGTGAAGATGTCTTAATCATAAAATAGGTACCCAATTCGCATAACGTCTGTGAAGGGACACGGCCTAATAGCAACACGCCCTTAAAGCTGAACGCCAAAATCGAAGAACGTCCAAAAAATATGATGTCGCGTATTTCACGATATAAAAGATATTGCGTTGAATAGGTAGATCTAAATTGATAAATTGATAATATAACCGGCCACTTGAAACACGAACACACCTTTTGGTTGTTCTGTTACTTTGGCTAACTGCTTTCAATAAGATTTGACGATTTGCTTTTCTGGGTGATAGCGTTTTTGGCAATATGTAGCTTGGACATTATGCTACACGGACTAATTGCTTTTTTGGTGTTCTAAACTACGATTTTTAATTTCGTGGAATTCTGACAAATGCCAGATTTTGACGTTCCAGAGGCAACAAACCTTTTTTCATTTTAAATCTATTTATTATTTTAGAAACATAATAAAATAGATAGGCACATTACTAATTATAAATATAGTGAAGGAGAGCTTTTACAATAAGAAGTTATTAGTCTATATTATTATTTCATAGGTTTTTAAGAGATTCGTGTAGGTCTTCATGGTTCGTGTGAGACAGTTCATAATGATATTAGTCCTGTTTAAAAAACATAACACATAGCAAAAAACAAAAACATTTCAAGGAAATAATAATATCAAGCAACGAAAACGACAAAAACAATACGGAAACAGGAGAGTGAGCACATTCGAACATTCAAGACAGAAGCCGAATGACTTTAATATTTTTTTGACAGAAGAATGATATTTGATGGTTTTAATTATTTAAGAGGGTACGATGCGCACTATTTCTCCATACAAACGTAATCCCCTGTTTCCTCCCTGGATAATGGCTTTAGAGCCAATTTTTTTTTACTGTGTAATCTGTATCTATCACAGCTATGCCCCTATGTTTCGTTTTTTTCCATATTTCAATTAACATAAGGAATATGAGCTTTCAAAAACTGAAAAAATTGCCCAATTTCAACGTCATTTTCAGACACTCATCAGAAAAGAATCCCTTCTATAAACAAAAAAAGGAAAACATAGGGGCATAGCTAAATCTGTCCTCTAATTATTTATGAAAAAAATAAATTTATTGGGCCAGTTTTCGAGAAGAAAACAGGGGATTACGAAATGCTGTTTTGATCAATTTTACGCGCCTATTAACGGTCTGAGGTGCAGTTGTCCCGCTCTCGCTGTACTGACATGGAGGGGTTCGGGCGAGACAGTGACATTTCATTAAAATACCTATTTCTCAAAATTCTCTCAGCCATAGTACCCTCTTAAGTATGTACCTTGTCTATGAAATTTTAAATTACAAACCTCTTGAGACGACGATTGAAACTTAATACATAACTATTAATTATAATTTAAGTCCGAAAGTTTGCAATATATGTCAATCATCGCAATGATACCCGAGACAATTTATTTTTTACTCATAAAAGGGTTAAATATTTTATTACGTCTGAACATCTGATTAATTACATTATGTCCAGTTTTAATGTGTATACTAAGGAATTTGTGCTCTGTATTTCCTAGTTTTTGTTTTAACTCGTTTAAATTTTCGGGAAATATTTTTTGCCTAGTAACACTAAGAAATGACAGAATTCCACGAAATTAAAAATCGCAGTTTATGTTATGGATGTTATGCTAATGGGGTAAAAGGCGTATGATATTTCGCTTCTTGGTCAATTTGCGTCACTGGACATTTTGCTACATAGACGATTCGGTACTGAGCGGCGCTTAAGACCTAGCCGAGCGTCACCGTTATGTTACTATAAGAGATCGGACAAATTGGCGTCATTGCTCGCAATAACGTGGGTATGACCCCAAAATTAATTAACAAATTAATTATTTAATTTTTTCGCAGTTAAGCCGCGCGCGGGTGAGAAAAGTAATTGTTTCAGTTCGCCAATTACATTTTGTCAAATTTTATTTATTTTATTTTATTTGGAAAACCAACAGCTTAAAATTACTATTACATAATAAAACGAAATAGAACAATAGAGCCAATTAAAGGTTTCCATAGATATGCACGAAGATATGCACAGATAAGCACAAAGACAGGATACAGTAAAAAAAAAAGAAAAATTCAGACCAAATTAAAAATTAAAAAAAAAAAAAAACGTGAAACTAAAGAAGACATAATTAAACCACGGAATGAGGAGCAAAGAAATTGGATGACATATGATTTCTAACTGCAGCAGGTTTTAAGCTGTACAGATCTAGATCCTCACAACGCTGACACAGTTCATTCATCGACCTCGCAGCACGATAAAAATATGAATTCTTACGGTAGTTTGTTTTTGCATGTGGCAACGCCAACGGCCGATAGTTATTTCTAATGGGTGCTCTGGGAACACGAAAGTTAATATTATTAAGTAACTCTGGACTATCAACGGAACCTGACAAGATTATTGAATTTGTTGAATGTTGGACAGTTAAAAACAATGCAAAGCAACGATGTAGCTATCGCAAAGATATACTCACCAAGTAGCACACACATGTGATGCACTTCTTTCGCCTCTGCCGTCTCTACGATGAGTCCCACTTTCATGCGCATGCGCGTCTCGATCAGGTGGTGGTGCACCGCGCCTATAAACAAAATCACTTCAGTATTAAGGTTTTCCAACGAGCAATAGAGCGAAGCGTTGGCTCCCAAAGAACCGACCGGATTAGAAATACTGAGCTGCACTCATCATATACACTGACGAGCAAAAATAAAGGGTCGGTTACAGAAATGACGATAACTACAAAGCCCGCTGTGATAGCTTCTTCGAGTAAAATGAGTTTAGTAAAGAGTTTTATTCTTAACAAGAATATGTTTAATTGAAAATAAAACTCTTTACTAAACTCATTTTACTCAAAGAAGCTATCACAGCGGGTTTTGTAGTTATCGTCATTTTTGTAACCGACCCTTTATTTTTGCTCGTCAGTATATTTGAATGTCAATTTAATTAAAAATAAATAAATAATGGAAATAAGTAAATCTAATACGTCTAATCTAGAGCGTTTGCAAAATATTCGTCCATTGTGTAAGGTCTGCTTTAAAAACTGTCGCTACTTTGAAAAAAGCTCGTATCTTAAAATCGATAATCTGGCTAATTGAACTTTCCTGAGTGTGCAATATAGTTCAGTTTGGTTTACATATTGATATGAGATACGAGATTTTTTCAAAGTAGTGACAAAATATTGCTTCAGTTTTGTCGGTGTCTGGCACGCTCAACATCTGTAGATTTGAATCATCCTTAATCCAGTTCTGTGTGTTAGTACCAAGGATGATATAGACTGGATTAGCAATCGCCATAGTACAGACCGACCGCGGGAAAAAAGTTCGATTATTAAATCTAGATGGCGCTGACATGCTCGAGGCTTTGAAAGCAAAACAATAAGACTACATATGTTAATGAATAATGATGATGTGTTGATGTTGTGTTGTTATGAAACATCTGTAGTCTAGTCATATTGTTTTGCTTTCAAAGCCCCGGGCTATAATGTCAGCGCCATCTAGATTTAATAATCGAACAATTTTTCCGCGGTCGGTCTGTACTATGGCGATTGCTAATACAGTCTACATATATCATCCTTGGTCAGTACATACCGAGCGCGAGCAGCGAGCTGACCGGGACGCGCTCCGGGCCGGCGTCCCGGTCGGACAGCACGATCAACTGGTACCCAGCGGCCGCGGCGGCGTACGCCTCGCCCGCTATCCCGGTCAGCGCCGGCTCCAGCGCCGTCTCGCCCAACCGGTAGTCAAACGTGCAGTCTATCACTTTAGTCTGGAAAAGAAAGTCGAGTCACGACCAACACAGTAATGCTGCGATTCCATCGGTTCTCGATTTTTTGGCGACGGAACCCTTTTGGAAAGCGAAATACTTGAAAAAAAAAATGTGGTCCAGACTTATCGCTGCTTATTACAAAAGCGATTATTTGTGTCGTATCTTAGAAGAGCTGGTTTTTGTTTTTTTTTTCTTATTATTTATTACAAGTACTCTCACGGAGCCCCCACAGAAGCTTTACAGCTTCATGAACACTTTTTTTTAAACTGAGCGTTTATAGGATTTTATCGCGTGGGAATAATATCAGTTTACCAAGTTTTATCCAAATTTCGCTCAGCCGCTTTAGCGTAAAAGAATAGCAATCACATATAATAAATTTTCTGGTTTAAAATGGGGGACGGCGCGTACGCAGTCCCCACTACCAAAAATTACGCGTCCGAGTTATCCACATTAGGGATAATCGCAAGGGTCAACCCAACCGCAGTGCAATGGGAGAGTCTCGCCCTGGGGGAACCGCCTACTTGATCACGGTGTCCCCTACGCCAGGTAAGTATGAGTTCCTCACGCCGCGCCGGGCGGGTCGTTGTTGTAGGAAAAATCTTAACAGCGCGATGCAGGAATGGGACCGGGCGGTACAGCGACATCTAGCGGGGTATGTAGTAAGCTTTTCGTACACAACTGATGTGATATCAGGCGGGTGCTTGCGTGTAGCATTCTCCGCACGATACGCTTGATTTATTATCCTGTGTAGGGCAAAACTGGTTAACACAAAGAGGTAAAAAAACAAAAATTCTCTTACGGCACTTGCTTCAACTATTAAAGCAATAAGTAAATTTTTGGTCTCGGTCCAATTTACTTTATGTATACAGGGTTATTTTTAATTCACTGACATCCTCTTAACCCTGAATTCCTATCACTCAAACAAATGTTTTTTGTTTTACGACTTTTTAAAATGAAGCACTTTTTTCCCATACAAATACACAGAGTATCGTAAAAATAAGAGGTAATTTCAAATTTTCAAAACGTCATTACACCAAAAATATTAAGTTATGACAAAAGCCGTAAAACAAAAAACATTTGTTTAAGTGGTAGGAGGTTAGGGTTAAAAGGATGCTAGTGAATTACAAATAACCCTGTATTGACCGCTGAGCCATGGCCCTTTTGCACAGCAGCGCACACTGACAATATAAAATGTTTAAATTTATGTTGGGCAGTGTTTCTAGTTCTGTAATCTTGGCTGTGTGTTTGCAGTACTAAATAATTGTTTGTTTATCTATCTAATCTATTTATCTATAGGAATTAAACATATCGACTAAGCGAGTGCGGAAAACCAAAAAAAAACCAGTTGCCTGTAAAGTCAGTTTACGGACGATTGTTTAACGTGGCAACGTCATAACAAAACATTCAAAAACAAAAATGAAACCAGGCGGTCACGCATCCAAGTACTGACCGCGCCCGACGTTGCTTAACCTAGGTGATCGGACGAGAACCGGTGTTTTGTCAAATATCTTGAAAACGGTGCATCCTACGGCAAAATCAAAGAAATTTTCATCCCCCCTTTAATACTCCACGCCACGCCTCCGCTGTCTGTGCGTTTGGAGCTTTAAGGGTCCCTTCCAACCAGAGATACGCTATGCTACGTTGCTATGGAAGCGTTTGTTATCCACCAATCATATTCATGTTACCTTCCACCCGCGGTAAGTGCTGTGTTTGAGCGCGTGCAGATCGGGCAGCGAGAGTATAGGCTGCGGCAGGAACAAGCGGTGGACGAACGACGCGCTCGGGTCCAGGATGTTCGCCACCGGACCGATGGGGCACAGTAGGGACATCACTATCTTCTCCCTGAACAATTGACAACGCATAAGTTCAGTGGCGTATTTAGGGCAAGGATGATATATACTGGATTAGCAATCGCCATAGTACAGATCGTAAGCAGAAAAATAGTTCGATTATTAAATCTAGATGGCGCTGAAATATAGCCCGAGGGTTTGAAAGCAAAACAATAAGACTACAGATGTTTCATATTACTACAAATGTATTACTTAAAAAAAAAAATATTGCATAATAATACATTTGCAGTAATATGAAATATCTGTAGTCTTATTGTTTTGCTTTCAAACCCTCAGGCTATATGTCAGCGCCATCTAGGTTTAATAATCGAACTATTTTTCCGCGGCCGATCTGTAATATGGCGATTGCTAATCCAGTCTATTATCATCCTTGATCTAGGGTTATTTTCCAGAGGGGGCTGGTTCGTGAAAAGCTATGGAGATAAGGTCCCATTGAATTGAATATAAAACACGATTTTTCCTTATTCCGTGGGATTTTCCAAAGTTCCTACAATTAGTTTTTACTATTATAATGACCTATTCGCATGCTAAATTTGAAGTCTCCAATAAATAAATAAAACATGGGACAATTGACACCAATTTACCTAGTCCCAAACTAAGCAAAGCTACTATGGGTACTAAACCAGGGATAAACATACTCATAGAAATACATATAGTTACGAATATAAGGCCACTTTGAAACGAAATTATATAAATTCCATTTATTCCCTATCCTGTGGGAATTTCAAAAATCCCTGTTAAGTGTGTTACACACTCAAGGTATATATGTGTGCCAATTTTTAAGTCTTTAACTTCAGCAGATTGGGCTGTGCGTTGAAATAGCAGTCAGACAGGACCTTGAATTTTATATAGATAGTTTTTACCAATGTCTAGTTTTAAGTTGTGGCAATAAAGATAATTTTTTATTTATTTATATATTTCAAAAATGTACGGATAATTGTGTTCATTATTAGTATGGTGATTACCTGAAGGGATCGATGGGCGGGTTAGTGACCTGCGCGAACAGCTGCTTGAAGTACTCGTAGGGCAGCGGTTGGAACTGGGACAGGCACGCCAGCGGCGCGTCGTTGCCCATAGAGCCTAGGGCTTCTTTCCTGAAAACAAAAAAAAACCCAGCCAGTCATCGACAAGGAAACATTAATATCTAAGGCGTACTATAAAATCAATGATTATAAGGTCGTTCTCAAAAAAAAACTTAATTAATGGGTTATAACACTTTCGAACCCAAGTGAGTATGAAACGTGTTACAATAACGGACTTTGTGAAATGTAGTAATTTGGAATCCCCAAAATGATGTAAAGTTCAAATTTCAAAATGATGTAAAGTTCAATTTTAATTGCCATCAACTGGGTTCGAAAGGGTTATTTAAAACAAAACTACGCGATCTTGATTTTGTTTTCACTAACTCTTTATTTGGCAAAATTTCAGTTAGTAATTTATCTTAAAAATTAGGACTCCTGAAAATTCTTCATTTAAAAAAATACAAAAAGGTGGCATTAAGTAATGTGCCTTGTGGGATAATTTATGTTTTTATGTACAGTAAAGAGTTTTACATGCATACATACAAAATTAAGACACTACTCCTTATATGTTGGATACCGTTACACACGCTCCGCAGCTCTACCATGAATAGACCCTACATATCTCTCGGTCAATGAAATCGTACCAGTGGGGTGGTGTGTCTGGTTTTACTGTGCTATTTACACTTGTTCGTAAAATGCTGGCATGTAACTATTTAGTGAGCTTTCATTGTACAATGCATGAAATGTAACCTGTAATGTATAATGATGAAATTATAAACAGTTTTTAGAAAAAAAAATCTTGGAAATCATGGTCTTTCTGAAAGCGCCGTTTGTCGCAAAAAAAGGCATGTAAAAGAGCCCTCAACGGCCTACTTACAGAAATCATTATTTGATTTTATCTTGAATTGTATACTTACTTGTTCTGCAGCATCGGCAGCAGTAGCATATTGATGGTCTCTATAGTATAGCCATAGAGACTGAGTCTCCTGTCAGCGAGGCCGGTAATGACGCCGTGGTCGCCGTTCGAAGTCACCGTACCGTTCTTAGTGCCAACAGACTTGTGGATGTCTTCTAAGGTTATCTGTGGTATAAATATAAAGTGTCACAAAAATATACAGGGCGACATCGGAGCCTTAATCAGAAACCACTTTTTCAGATTCAGTAAAGCGTAAAGCTCTTAACGCACAGACAGCGGAGGCGTGGCGGCGCGGTGGCGGTGACGATTGTAATATTCTAACTTGTATGAACGAGTTCGCGGTACGGTACCGCACAACCGTTCATACAAGTTAGAATATTACAATCGTCACCGCTACCGCACCTCCTCGCCTCCGCTGTCTGTGCGTTTGGAGCTTAATATTTAGATATTTACAATAAATAGTCCTTACACGAAACAAAATTGATATAAATATTGTTTGTATTTCCTTCTTAACTATTTTAGCGATGAAGTGTGGTTAATCGCATCTGAAAAGATATTCAAATGATAAAGGCAGCAAAAAAATGGTGAAGTGGTTTGAGGCACGTGAGATACGTTTATTTTTGCATCTCTTTCTTTTGTCAGTAGAAAGAACTGTTAACATTAATTATTTTGTTTTGAACATTGTTTTGATTAAGTATAATTAGTAATAATTACTGCATTTAATCACCTACATATCTATGTTATTATGAATCCACTTGAATGCTTAAATAAGTCGTATCGCTTCTAATTACGCCTCCGATTTCACTTTTTGTTTCTTTCAAAAATATATACTTGTAATTTATTTTTACTAACTAATTACTATTACTACTAACACAGAATCTGCTTATAGTTTTGAGAAACCATTTCAAAATAGTTGTAAACATAAATTTTTGACAAACTCCCAGTGGCGACCAAAAAGTAGACAAATTCAAACCCGGTAATATTAGTTCGCAAGGAACTCGTTTAGGCTATCGCCTGAGGTAAGGTGATATTAGCCAGATATGTTATTACGTACCGTTTGTTTGCCATAACATATCAAAGAGTGCCTTCTCGAGGTATACATATTGTACCATGTTTGCGTTACAGCGACGTGTCTACAATTACCTATACTATACTAAGCAGAGTTAAGGAGTGCTAGAATTTCGACAGCTTTAGTCGCGCCAAAATAAACAAAAAGAAAACGTGAAGTTTGCAACCGACGGCAAATCGGCGAGTACAAATAAAAAACAAGCGTAAAATTGAGTTGCGAACGTTTTTAAAAACAACACAAATTACCGCTAAGCATTGAATACATGCGCGTAGTGGTAGCGCCGGTATCCTATTAACTCGCGTCATTCGTTTTTCGTTTAATTCTTATTTCATCTCTCTCTATTTTCTAAGGTTTACCGGTCTACTGGTTTTTTTAAGACTTCCAATATTTTCTATTTCGTCACTAAGTATGAGTATTTTGGTACTGTTATGAACATTGATTATTTTACAATATTTAAATATGTCGGTCTCAGAGTTAAACAGTTTTTTCCTAACATGGTTAGGTATAATTGACTTTAGTAGACTTAGCTGTATATCCTATCTATGTAGGTTTTATAAGTTCTGCCATAACTACTAAGTCCATAATCTATAACTGACTGGGCCAATGATAGATATAACATTCTTAGTACATTGTATGGGAGTTTATATCTCAGCACATTAAGTTTCGAAAGAATAGATCTCAGTTTATTACACACATAGTTTATATGCGGCCCCCAATTAAAGTTAGTATCTATAATACTTATTCGTCAAATTTATTCCGATACGTTCGGTGCTGGTAAATAAATGTTCGTAGGTAAATGAGACAAAAAAAGAAAGGGAAGAACGACGAATGATTCCAAGGAAGACCGTGACGAAAAACGAATAAGACTTATCAAGAGAGAGACAAGTTACAGAATTTGACCAAATAAGATAATTATTATTGGCTTTTTAACGACCGCCTTAGCCTAGTTGGTAGTGACCCTGCCTACGAAGCAAGAGGTCCTGGGTTCGAATCCCGGTAAGGGCATTTATTTGTGTGATGAGCACGAATATTTGATCCTGAGTTATGGATGTTTTCTATGTATTTAAGTATTTATCTATATAAGTATGTTTATCGTCGTCTAGTACCCATAGTACAAGCTTTGCTTAGTTTGGGACTAGGTCGATTTGTGTAAGATTGTCCCCTAATATTTATTTATTTATTTATTTATTTTACAAATTACGCTTAAACCATAACTTAAATTTACACTTCCTAAGATATTCTGCTGCTCGCTCGTGAGGGTTTTGAAGTCTTCTATCCTCCCTCCATATTTTGTTAGACACTCCAGCACGATATGGCATACTGACGGATAGCGAATAAGACGAATAAAGAATGAGTGTTGAATACAGAATGAGACGAAATAAGAATTAAACGTAAAACGAATGAGTCGAAATAATAGGATACCGTAGCGCCAAGTTCTAAACACAACAGCAATTGTCTACACCAACGCCAAAACCAAACACTCACCATCTGTAATATATTTTAATAATATAACCCCATCGCCAATTTGCAGCACAGAGAACAGAAAACATTGTTAACGTTTACAATAAACAATGTGGACAAGACAGGTTGTTCATTAACACTAGACATGTACATGACATGATGCAATTCATGCATGTTTATATAAAAATAGTGAATACAGACACTCTTAGCCACAAAGCTAAAAAAAAGAGTAACAGAAATGTCATTCCTGATAAAAACGCGAGGCGCCTATATGGCTAAAAAGCCATATGTTTAATTTCCCAACCTAAACAGATAAGTCGTGGTAGCCAGTGATTTCAACCATGGCCCTTCAAGCAGCCCTCTGCTATATTGAGTTCGAGCCCGGACTTGCACCTCTGAGTTTTTCAGAATTTATATGAGAAATTTCATTTGAAATTTTCCATGAGCATTACGATGAAGGAAAAACATCTTGAGGTAACCTGGACCGTGCGAAGAAATTCAACGGTGTGTATGAAGTTCCCAATCTGCACTGGGCCCGCGTGGACATTACGGCCAAAGCCTTCTCATTCTGAGAGGAGGCGTGTGCCCTGCAGTGGGACGTATATCGGCTGAGATGATGATGATTATAAATATACTACGCATAAATATAGTACCGCCAACATAGTAATATAGTAACGACCGCTTTAGCCTAGTTGGTAGTGACCCTGCCTACGAAGCAAGAGGTCCTGGGTTCGAATCCCGGTAAGGGCATTTATTTGTGTGATGAGCACGAATATTTGTTCCTGAGTTATGGATGTTTTCTATGTATTTAAGTATTTATTTATCTATATAAGTATGTTTATCGTCGTCTAGTACCCATAGTACAAGCTTTGCTTAGTTTGGGACTAGGTCGATTTGTGTTAGATTGTCCCCTAATATATTTGTTTATTATTTAGGTATAGTATGCATATTTATGAGCAATTAACTTTGTTACAGAATAAGCTGGGAAAAATAAACATATAGGGTAAATCACCACTGGCCACGTTGTACTAAATTGAATTCTGTTTGTAGGGGAACAGAGTTCATTTTCAGTATGAGGGGGGCAGTTATTAAAGGGTGGCCAGTTATTGGTGACCCTAGCTTTTAGCCATATCCATATAATATTATATTATATTGGAACCTCGCGTTTTCAGTACACATGCCATTTCTATAACTCTTATTATTATTCCTGTGGCTAGTTGCTTTGAAAGCCCACCTTTATACCAATCACTAGGAGAATAGGATAAGATATGAATAAACAGTTCATTGAATCAGGCGTTACTTTTTCGGAGGTCCAAATCAAAAAACTGAAACAATTACTTTGCTCACCCGCGACCTTATGATAGCTACGTTTATGCAAGAACGGTGAGTTCATGATGTTCAACATCTAAAATCTAATGTCTGTCATCGTCGTCTCAGTCTAACATCTGGTAGCATACTGCAGTATTCCGCAAACTCTTTGTGTTCTTATTATTATTATGAGATGGGAGGCAAGCGAGCAATCTGATGGAAAATGATCACCGCCGCACATAAATATCAACAACTCAAAGAGAGTCAATGATCTGTTGTCGGACTGTAAAAAAGAAGAGGGAATAGGGAAGGGGGACAGGGGAGAGGTACATTGCGCCTCGCTCGTGCGCTCGCGTGATTTACATCTGTGTAAGTATTTTTCTTCCGTCTATCTATTTAGCATTATGAGATAACCTTATTTTTTCGAGGCACACCAACTAATGACCACGGTACAGTCGGCGCACACATTGCAGAACACTGGCGTAGTGAACGGTTGCGATACTCTATTGATAAGCTTTGGTTGAGTTCGAAACGGGTCAGTTTAATTTGGTGGTGGGTAAAGTTGGGTTTATGTGATTTGTGTGTTCGTACAGTGTGGAGGTGGAGGAACTGCATGAACACAATAAAATTCTTGCATAAACGTAGCTATCATAAGGTCGCGGGTGAGCAAAGTAATTGTTTCAGTTCATTGGTATGAATAAACGTTAGTCACCTGTTCCTCCAGCCACTGCGAATGCGGCCGGCTGCTGGCAATATGCATCTTCAGCTCCACGTCTTGGATTATCTTCTGTTCCACAGTATCCACCAACAACATACGGCCTGGTTTCAAACGGCTCTGTAAAAAAAAAGTTTTTTTTTTTATGTTAGAGAGGCCAGACAAACGAACTAGTGGGTCACCTGATGTTAAATGATCACCACTGTCCATAGACACCCGCAGCGCTTTACGCGAGCCAGTGCGTTGTCGGCCCTGCAGAAAATTGTACACTCGCCTCTTAAAGGCACCCACCCAGGTCGTAACTCGATGGGAAGACCCCAGCGGGAAGCTCGTTCCAGATTTTGCAAGTTCGTGTCAAAAAAGACCGCTTAAAACGCACCGTCGAAGACTGCCATTCATCAACATGATGTCGATGAAATGAACGCTTACGACGGGTGGATCTGTAATGGAACCCCGCAGCTGGAATGAGGTCAGAGTTCCTCAGAGCATTCCCCGTTGTAGATCTTATAGAATACGCAAAGGGAGCTAACGTCTCTGCGGAGAGCAAGAGGATCGAGTTTAGTTTTTATTAAAGCAGAATCCTTGGCAACGCTTCGAAATTAAATGATTTAATTTAGCTCATGAAATGGCTTGATCAATGGCTTCTCAGAGGGTCATGGGTTCAAGCCCGGGCTCACACATCTGAGTGTTTCAGAGTTTATATGCGGAATTACGTTTGAAATGTACCTGCGAAGAAATTCAATGGTGTGAAGTTCCCAATCCGCACTATCGTAATATGAGAATTGAGAGATGAAGCCAAAGAACATCTATAGGTACTGGTATCTATGGAAGGGAACAAACAGTGTGTTCATTTTAACTTTTGTCATAGTCTAAAAAAATACCTTATGAATAACTTTCTCTGGGTCGACATCGTATACGCCGACTTCGGACGCCATCACTAGAATGTTCTCGCTTGTGACATAGAAACGCGAGGGTCGCAGACCGTTGCGGTCCAAGATGGCGCCTGGAATGCGAAAAACGATTAAATTAATCCCAATTAATTAATTAGATTAATCCTTGTCTTAGTCGTCACTAAGGTATGTGGGTCATTTTCAAATTTTGCGCAGTTAAACTGGTCCAAGCCTAAAATATCTGGCTTCCGTTTACAATGTATATTTTCCGCGGTTGTTTGAGTGAAAAGATTGAAAGAAAGAAAGAAAATACATTTATTTACAACATAACAAGACATGTCATCAATACTTTTACAAAACTAAAGGCAACACTAAAGCTAAAGATAGAATGTGTCATTGCGGTTGCAAATCGGACACTGGCTCAGCATAATGCTGAGGCGTTTAAAGCACCCCAGAGCTGATTTTCAGCCAGCACCGTTGGTGACACCCGGATCGCTGTTTAGATAGATAATTAAACTGCACACTAATAGCTACATAACATAAGACTACATGCGTAAATAAATAATTTGTAAATTGTAAAAGCAAATAATAATAACAAAATTACTTGAACATAATTAGTATATCTCACTTGCCAAGTATACAACCCTGCGCGGACTAGATCGAAAAATGAAATAACCGAGACAATAATCAAAAAAGTTTTATGAAATAGTGAGTGAGTGTGATTGATGATTTGCTATCGGCTATATAGGGTAAATCGCCAATACACGCCGTACACTTTCACTTTAAGTTAGTCTCACGATAGTTTCATGTCTAAAGCGGAGTAGAACTCACCGATATACCGTCCATCGGTAAAAGAGACCAGCGCTGGTCCATCCCAGGGCTCCATGGCGCACGAGGCCCATCTGTAATAGTCCCGCTTCTCCGTGGGCATGGTGGGATCGTTCTGCCAGGCTTCCGGCACCATCGTCATGACCGCCTCGGGCAAGGAACGGTTGCCGCAGTGCAGGAGGAACTCTAGCACGCAGTCCGCCGAACCCGAGTCCGAGAGGTTGGGTTCCACGACCGGGTAGAGCTTCTTTAGGTCTGGAATAGTGTTTGTGAAAATGTCACTGGCCGCCCAAGTTGCCGTAAGTAGGGATCGGAAATTAGGTAAACATAGAGCCGGCTATAAAAAAAAATAATTTAATCATCTAACTTTTTTTTAAACATATTATAAATTTTATTAATTTGTCAAATTATCATCTAACCCCTAGGTTCCCAATCTTTTATGGACAACCACCGTTTTAAAAGAAAAAAAAAATCTAACATCCCTTTACATATTAGCAAATTACCAATTTTATATTTTTATCTATTAATCACAAATTAACAATTATTTGGGCCCGTTACCGCCCCCGCGAAAAACTCCAGCGCCCACCGGGGGGCGCTACGCCCCCTTTGAGAACCTAAGATCTAACCATATATTTTTTTAAGTTCCCGTTTTTAAACAAACTGGTCTTATTTCTGAGCCACATTTGTGACTTTTTTTTTCATATACTTTATATGGCACGTCACGAAACGGACACTAACAAATTCTATGGAAAATAAGAGGCATTTTTTTACCATCAAAAATCAACAGCGCTCTTGATTCTGAGTAAGAAAACACCAAAATTGCCTCACTTAATAAATTGCGCACTTTCAAGTGAAAAGTTTTAGCTACCTTTAATTTAATGCTCACTTACCATCTCCAAAGATGTCGCTCTTCATGACTCCCTCGCGAGCCTTCATGAGGTTCACGTTGCCTCGCAGGGTATTTATCTCGCCATTGTGGGCTAGCACTCTGAAAATTATAAAAAAAACACGTGTTTAAGACATTTTAACAGAAAACAAGGGTACCTGTGTCCAAAGAGCACGGCTATTATTTTGAGAAAGCAGCAGAACTTGACACAATCTAAACCAAGACCTTAAAAATAGTTACAACAATGCTTATTTTTCTATGGCCAATTGGGGATGTCTATTTTTTTGCAATGTATAGTAAATCGTAAACCATTTCGAGATAAGTGCTTTCTAACTCGTTTTCTGTAGTTATTATTTTTTTATATAACGTAATGAATTTATCAAATAAGAAATAAGCAATGACTTTCATTTGACATTGGTGTATTTTGCGTGACCGGTCGTACTTTATTGTGTGTGGTTAGATTCTTCACAATTTACGCGTGGATTTTACTACGGAGTTTGAGTTGGACCCGCTGTCTGACATCTAGCACTTTGACAGCGCCAGTAAAGTGACACTAGTTGCAGTGTACCACTACGCAAAAAATAATTCAAGGGGTTGCCTTATCGTACGCATTTAGATAGATTTAGGCTGGATTTTACCAAACTTTTATTCCGAGAATAACCCTTACTCTCAGATAGTAATGTCAAATCACTATGGCAGTTTGACATTACTATCTGAGAGTAAGCGTTATTCTCGGAATAAAAGTTTGGTAAAATCCAGCCTTAGAAATTTGGCAGTGTGGGAGCCCTCAATTACAATCTGACGTCATGTACCTAAATAGTTTCAATAATTAATTTTGAAAAAAGTAGTGAACACAGTCACTGGCTGCTGCCCGCGACTCCATCTGCAAAGAATACGTTTCGACCTTCTGTTGTCCTATTTGTGAAAATATTTATGTGTCTTATTAGGGTTCCGTAGTCAACTAAGAACCCTTATAGTTTCGCCATGTCTGTCCGTCTGTCTGTCTGTCTGTCTGTCTGTCCGCGGCTAAGCTCAGAGACTGTTAGTACTAGAAAGCTGTAATTTGGCATCAATATATATATCAGTCACGCCGACAAAGTGATTGAATAAAAAAAAGAAAAAAAAATTTTTTAGGGTACCTCCCATAGACGTAAAGTGGGGGTGATTTTTTTTTCTCGGCTAACCCTATAGTGTGGGGTATCGTTGGATAGGTCTTTTAAAATCATTGCGGGGTTGCTAACATGATTTTTCTATTCAGTGATCTGTTTGCGAAATATTCAACATTAAAGTGAAAATTTTCATTAAAATCGGCCGTCCCCCCCCTCTTAAATCTAAACTGTTGGGTGGAAAAATTTGAAAAAATTCAGAAGGGTAGTAAATATATCAAATTTACTAGGAAAATTATAGCGGCTAAGATTGCTTGGAAATTATTTGTAGTTTAAGAGTAAATAGTAGCCTAAGGTATAAAACATACCTAATCTTGGATGATTCCGTACACATACGAAATCCTTAGAAAAATATTACTTGATTTTTTAGTAATGGCTACGGAACCCTACCTTGGGCGTGTCCGACACGCTCTTGGCCGGTTTTTTATACATTTATTTTCTTTATTTCTTAATATTAAGTATGAGAGGTTTACCTGAGCGGATGAGCGCGCTCCCAACTCGGGAAGGTGTTGGTGGAGAAGCGCGTGTGCACGAGAGCCAGGTACGTCGTGAACGCCGGGTTCGTCAGGTCCTTGAAGTACTCCTGCGCACGACGTTGCAACGATTAATTTGTCAATAACCTTCAAGCACCAAACCACAAAATAAAAAGGTACAAAAGTAAATCTACATACAAAGTGCGCTCGAGCAACGCACACATAGACACTGTTCACAGACACGATATCTCGGATCAGTTAAGATCAGTCCGAGCGCGATTGCCATCCGCGTGAGGCGAGCGCGCGCGCGCTGTAGTCGCGCGTCTGTGGAATTTTTCGAGGCGCGCGCTGTGGTCGCGCGTACCTATTTATTTTGTGTCGCGCGTCTGTGGAATTTTTCGAGTGCAATAATGGAGCAACAAAAAAAAGGTTATTATAACTGTTCAGTGGACGGTTGTTTAAATTCAACCCTAAACAGTGAATGGTCGTTTTTTAAGCTACCAGTGGTTTCAGAGAGGTAAGTTTAGTAGGTATCTGCTTGTATTTCGATGGTTCATTTTAACGTTACATAAAATAGTTAGGTAGATAGGTAAGCACCTCGCCCTGACTTCCAAAGTAATAATAGTTTCCTATTTTGAATCAGTATAAACGAAGTAAAAGTACCTAACTAAATTTTTGTAAGGTAAATTCACGCCACTTACAATTTACGTAAGTTGAAAACTTGTTTTTTTGTTTGTATAGATATTGTGTTGTTTTTAGTATCATTAGATAGGTTTAGGTCTAAAACCGATAGGACAATGGAAATTGTGTAACTAGGATAATCCGTTTAGAAGTTATTAGGGATTTTCGATAGTGAAAATTGACAAACACTAAATTTTGTAGGTAGGTATTTTAATTATTATTATTATTATTATTGTATATTACCATTCTTCCCGTTTGAATATCAATCAACAATAAATCAAACAACTAGATACGAGTGCCACTATCACGATAAGTTTTGCATATGCCATAATTGACAACCCTAGAGCGACCGCCGAGCGTAGGTATGAAAAGTGAAGTACATACACTTGATTGACTTCTGTACCTTTTTATTTTGTGACCAAACGCACTGACAGCGGTAGCGGGGTGGCGCGGTTGTAATATTCTAACTTGTATGAATGGTTGTGCGGTACCGTACTGCGAATTCGTTCATACAAGTTAACATTACAACCGTCACCGCCACCGCACCGCCACGCCTCCGCTGTCTGTGCGGTTGGAGCTTTAAACTTGCTGTGGTTTATTTTTAACGCCTACGACAAATATAGTCGTCAGAAATTGCAACAATAAGTATTTTTTTCGCAATGGCATAAGGTTCAAACTAGCTTTAATATTTAGCTAGGATTGGCGTTAAAAAAGATCAAATGAATCTATAGTTTCAAATACGAATCGTGAGAAGCAGATGACGCCGCTTAGTATTTTACTGGCCAATACAATATGAAACAAAAATGTCCTTCGACATTTGAAAACTGAAATTTGACTTCAAAACCGACAATATAAAAAGCCGTGGTAGCCTAGTGGTTAGAGCTATGGCCTCACACTCGCAAGCAGAGGGTAATGGGTTCGAGCTCGGGCTCACACCTCTGAGTTATTCGGATTTTTATGTGCGAAGATTTACGGTGAAGGAAAACATCGCAAGAAAACCGGCACACCTGCAAAGAAATTCAATGGTGTGTGTGAAGTTCGCAATCCGCACTGTGCTCGCATGGAAACTACGGCCCAAACCCTCTTAGAGGATGATGATGATGACGATGAACAACACTACGAGTGTAGTTTTCAAAAACTTACCCATAGCTGGTTAGAAGTCAGCAGTCCCTTGTAAACGACCGTCCTCAGCGACAAGCTGCATATGTAGAACCGCGCGCCCGGCACGACAAGCTCGTGCGACGCCCGCTTCCGCAACACGAAGATCTGCGAACACGCACGAACAATTCCGAACACGGCCGAGACACACACGACAAGGGAATATAGGGTGTTTTTAATTTACGTTCGCATGACGCCGCGCAAACGTCCGCGGTCCGGCCGGCAGGACACGGCGATCTGAAAAAAATCCTCCAAGAGTTCCTTGCCTATACGGTAAAGTTTCGATACTCGAGTTTGAATTTGGAATTCGGATTCCAAGTTCATACTCTTTCGTCTATTTTCTTTTTTTCGTGTGTGTGTGTGTGTGTGGCTTCTCCGCTGGCCGGTTCTTACCTGCCTGGACAGTTGGGTCTCGTCTTCAATATCCCCGGTAACAAACACTTGGCGCATATATGGCTCCGAGTTACGGGCCACCTGACCTGAAAGCCAGTCAAAACAGGCCATTACTGACTGCTCCTTGATATAGCTCATTGGACTACACGGATAACAATGAGTAAACATATACATATAAATATAACAGTTTGATGGTGTAATGGATACATTTTTTCTAGTGTTGAATACAAACATAAATGCTTTACAGTTTCTAATTTTGAGTTTAAACGAATAAATGAACAATGAAAGCATTTATGGGATAAACAAAGCCAATGGACTAAGGATACTTTTTATCTGAGAATTATTTCGGATTAACTAATGAGACTCAAACATTAAAATGATTTAAATGTACTGAATTTCCAATGCTAAAGTATGATACCAATAATTATCGAATATAATTGACTCCTTCATAGACATATATCGTTCGACTGTAATTTTTTCATGTTGCTTTTTTATCATAAAACATTATGATTAATTAAGGACAAGACAATAGAACGAAATACAGTCGCTAGATAAATTCACTATGATATTTACTATAGGAAATTTCAAACATAAATAATGTAGTAATGATAAATTTTCCAACACTGCAATTATTGAAATAGGTACCATGAGAAGCAAACCCACTCATATATAGACAGACATACAGAAAAATCAAGTGAGTTTGTCTCAAATGGTACCATAGACAAAGAAACTTTGACGTAATACTCCACATTAAAACAATAGCCAGCCAAAAGACAAAAAACAGTGTTCTGTTTTTCGAATTTAAAAACAGCAACACTTGACATTTTGAATGAAATTTTGCATTGCCATAGATCTTAAAACAGACTTCATACTTGTGAAACCTGCTTTGAGCTGTTTAAAATGTTCGGCAGAGGTACTATCGGTCCAACTTGATCGTGAACAACCGTGGCACCTTTATAGAATTGATTATGAAACTTATTGCACAGAATAAGTAATAGTATTGCGTACAGAAGGATCACTCTCGAACAAAAGTCAACTTTAGGTATAAAAATTTGCCTACTCTTACGACCGTTAACTGCTTGCACGCGAAATTTAAACTTATCGTGTGATGCGAGCGTTCATATTCCGTTGGGCACTATTGAACCAAAACCAAGAGCACAGGGTTCCCACTCGCCGATATTTAGGTAGGTATATAAATCAAGAAAGATATGTATATTAATTCAGTAAACTACCTTTAAACGCAACAATATCTTTTATACGGACTATAAGATCGTTTAGAAGTCAATATTTGTTGCAAAAATCACAGAAAAAGAATTACGCGCGACGCGGCTAGCGTGCGAACCGAATGCCGAGCGACAACCTACTGCCATACGCCTGCCCGGGAGGCGCACCGGCCGAACATACCTAAACTGCGGAGTGAAACCCCCTGCTTATTGTGATAACGTTCTACGGTTGGTCAGGAATCAAATGGTTCGATAATACAACTGTGCACGAAATAGCAAATTGTAAAAGGTACAAGTGGGTCATACACATTTTTATTGCGTCTCTCCTGTGGACATGGCAACAGTTAAGGGTCTAACTATAGCTAATATTTTTAGTCAAGTCTACATCGGCGTGTGGGCAACTTTCGGCTCCTTTAAATAAATCTTAAGTTTCCTGACACGGAGTCGTTAATTTTGTATCCACAGGAGAGACAACTTTTGGTTCTCACGCTGCGCATGACCCAAGTAGAGTATTCTCGCCATAGCACCAGTGTCCAATGTTAAAACGTAACAAACCAGATGGTCATGCGCATGACCCCGTCAGCCGTAACCTTGTATACGGTACGACCTGCAATGATCGCAAAACAAAAACACCTGTTCTAAAAGAGACTGTGTGTTAAGGGAGGGTAGTGAGGCGGAATACACTTGATTGAGTAACAATAAACAAACATTACGCGAGTTCATAGTGAAATAATACGGATTAATTAATTAGTATTTATCTATCTATATAAGTATGTTTATCGTCGTCTAGTACCCATAGTACAAGCTTTGCTTAGTTTGGGACTAGGTCGATTTGTGTAAGATTGTCCCTAATATTTATTTATTTATTAATTTATTTATTACTCAAAACGAGTTTAACTCGACATGTTTCGGGCTAATCCGTAGCTTTCCTCTCGGAGGAACACGCTACGGCTGCTGCCAAACGTGCACTACGCGCCACCGCTCTGCTCGCGCGGCTGCAGTGTTGCCAACGTGGGCGATTTTTCGCCATGTAGGCTACTAGGAATGGGAATCGGCGACAAAAAAATCTAAAAGGCCTTTTAGGCTACTTGAAAAGGTAAAAGGTCCTTTCAGTTGGTGAAAGGATAACAAAACAAATGAATGCCCAATTAAGGGTTAAATACCATCTTTTTGTATTTTTTTTAAATACCTATAGAATTTTAAGGACTCCAAATTTAAGACTGGGTTTGAATTACCAATTTATAGAAATTTTGCCAATTTAAGGGTTAAAAAACTATTTTTTTAATTTAAGTTTTACCATTTAGGCTGCTTTTGGCTACTTCAGATCGAATTCGGCTACTTTAGGCTACTTAAGCTCTGAAAAATGGCGACACCAGGTCCTGAGTTGTTGGCCACACTGCGCGGCTGTTCGACGAAACTGATACCGGCGCAATAAAAATGACGATGAGAACGTGGGTGGGTAGTTGCGCGCCGATATTAGTTTTGTCGAGCAGCCGCGCGAGCAGAGCGGTGGCGCGTAGTGCACGTTTGGCAGCAGCCGTAGCGTGTTCCTCCGAGAGGAAGGGCTACGGATTAGCCCGAAACATGTCGAGTTAAACTCGTTATGAGACGTCAGTAATCCGTATTATTTCAATATGTGTGAGTCTCACGGTAGTTTCATTACATGAGTAGCAATTGAAAGGATAAAATCTAAATGATGATGTTTTTAGCCATTTTTTGACATACGGCATCACGAACGGGGTCGTAATGCGTCTCATTAACTGTGGAAACGGCATATATTCGTAAAAACTGATTTGTAATTCTGATTTTGACTCTTTCAGTCTTCGTGTACCAATCAGTCACTTTTAAATTTGATTTTATCCTTTCAAAATGAAGCTAATTCCAATAATCATTATATTTACGGGCAATTAAAAACAGTACTAGTTAAAATGTGTACGTTATAACGTGGATTAGTGATTGATCATCGATTTGTTTGAGAAATAAAAAAGGGTTTTTTCTTGTATTATCAAAAGAAAACGATTATTCGCAGTAGTTCCTCTGGCTATTCCTTCGTAGGAACTATTGAGTTTTTTTCGTACTAGTTCCTTCACAAAAGTTGAAGGAAAAACTGCGTTTATTTTTTCGTCTATGTTCCTTTGCAAGAACTGAAGGTGTCGTACTGTTTTTAATACTCGTAATAGTTGTTAAAAAATTCACTTGATTTTTTTAACAATATTATCAAATTATTTTTAACTATTCCAGTCAATCAAGAGTATTTCCAACATAGATCAAATAAACGTGACGAGTCAGCTCGAACAGTATGTATGAATGTCGGACATTCCGAAACATGCGTTTGGTAACATCTATTCCAAAAGCCATGATTCCAATTAGAACATTCATAATGTTACAGGTTTAACGCTTAACTGAGTAATAGATTGTAATAATGCTGCTGTCTATACCTTAATATACTGCATTAGAAGGTATAAATACTCATTCAGTTACAGATTGTCAGATGTCGCTACCGGCAAGCATCGGATGCATTAGTGGTAATTTTTTTTTAAGAAACTGTTCACATCTCTCAAAGCCAAGAGATGTGGATAAACCTGATGCAAACGTAAAGGTTAAAAGCTTTTACAACACTGGGTTGTTAAGCGTTAGACCTGTACATTTTAATTTCTTTGCTTTTTTACTAATCAGAAAGATTCTTTGTTGTCCGTGATAGGATTGCCCGGAATCTTTGTGTTAGCATTTTGACTGCAGTTATCAAAACTTATATACCTAGAGCGCTAGCGAATGAATACAATGGAAAGTTTTTAAACAGTGACTCCTGGTTTAGAAATTGATTAAGTTGAAACTCGTCAGACTTCAGTTATTCCTTTGGACATTATCAGCAAATTATGTGACGGTCTGTTAAAACATTTTCAGAATACCCAAATGATTACTTACTAGTTATTAAATTGTGAACAAGAAAGAAATCTTTCAGATAAGACAATAAGAACAGTCGTTTAAGTTAAATCTTTGCAATCTAATCGGTAACAGTTTTAATGAAGATGTCATAATAGATATTTAGTATACAGTCGACCAAGAAAGTGCTTTTCAGGATTTCACCAAGTTGACAATCACATTTACTTGTACGTTTATACGAATTAATATAAGAGAGATCACGAGTGACAAAAAAACTATTAAAATCTCTTCAACGTCACGAATACAATACACTTCAATTATAATGGGGGGGACGGCGCGTACGCAGTCCCCACTACCAAAAATTACGCGTCCGAGTTATCCACATTAGGGATAATCGCAAGGGTCAACCCAACCGCAGTGCAATGGGAGAGTCTCGCCCTGGGGGAACCGCCTACTTGATCACGGTGTCCCCTACGCCAGGTAAGTATGAGTTCACTACGCCGCGCCGGGCGGGTCATTGTTGTAGGAAAAATCTTAACAGCGCGATGCAGGAATGGGACCGGGCGGTACAGCGACATCTAGCGAGAAATGACGGAACTAAACACTATGGAATGTAGCTATCTTAACTACAGTAACGTTACAAATACGTAGATAAAACCGCAGGAAAAAGTTTAAATATGTCGGCTAATGACCAAAAACTTGATTGACTTTAGATAAGCAATTTCTTGTTTAACATACATAAATACAAAAGAATAATATTGTCGTGCCAAGAAAATATGTCCTCAGGAGTGGCGACTAGTTTTTCTCTAGCAGTATTACTAACCGATGGTAGAGTTGTTGGTGGGCACAGTTCTCCAGCAGATCACTCGCAAGCCAAGGCTCTCTGCGAGCGCGGAGAACTTCTTCTCGATGTCCTGGTGGTGAAGCTTGTCGAGGAAGAATATGCCGGTGGCATACTTGCCGAACGGCGGCAAGTCTATTTGATGCGTGTCTCTGTAACAATGGTGATTTAATGGTTAGTTGATTATTTTGTAAAGGATATAAGTATATAAACTGAGAAATTAGCTGACAGTAGTGGTGTGATAATATTATGAGGCGTAATGTAATGTTTATTACAATATTATTTTCGTAACAGATTTTTTAAACACTAAATGTTCCCCGCGATCGTCAGCGAAGAATTCGTTTATCGCTATACCGCGGGAACTATGTAATTTTCCGAGATATAAACTATACTATGCCCATCCCATTTCAATACCCATCTACTTATTCAGACAGACAGACTTGGATATGGATTCTAGGCACCCGAAACGTTATTTACTAATTGTGTCTTTGTTGGCTGTACTTGCATTATCTGTATCATGAATACCAAATTTCAAATCAACCTGACATTGTATCCCAAACATGCGGATGAAATTAAATAACACTTTTAAAAAATTCCACCAGGACATTAGGCACCCAAGAAGCTGAAAATGAAGCAGTTTCAAATTTATTCATAAGTGGTTAAACAACCTATCTTCCGCAGCTAGGAATAACTTTTTCCTAATCAAATAGTTCGTTAAACCCTGGGGGTACTTCAGCGAGATATAAACGCAGATAACGCGACCTTTACGAGCACGGTAACGAGCTTTAATTTGGGACCCACTCAAGGTTAACAGCCCTGTCATATTGTATAGGAATACAAAAAATATTTTTTCGAAATGGGTCCCAAATTAAAGCACGCGACCGTGCAAACTGACGAATCGATAACCCATGTTGTCAGTAGCCATTAACCAGGTGCTCTCCCCAATCTGACCTCGACCTTTATCATTGCGCAAACATAAATCCGCTTACATAATTAAAGCACAGCATCTGACGCTTCAGTTACAGGCTGTAATCAGACGAGCAACGCTGAGAAGGTCAGACGGCGACGACGAACCGCGCAGGCGCGAACCATGACGTCACAGCCCGCGTCTATTGACCAAACAAACCCTACAGGGACTTTACATCCCGTTACACCACGTCGACACTGTGTTAGGAATTTTCTAGAAAATGTGCTGCGGATACTGATTTATTTGGCCTTGTTGGAAACGAATTCTGTCTGGGGTGTCTAGACGTTAAATTATGGTTGCGTGTCACGCTTAGGTGGTGTGCTTGAAATAATCAGAACGTTTGGGTGAACACAGTGCCTTATTTCAGTTGGAAAGAACCAATATAATTTATACGCTACATTTCATTTAGATTACAGTTCGGATAAGTACGAGCATGGACGAAATTGTTCGGCTTTGCACATATTGTGTGACGTGTTAAGCAAGATACCACGAAATTTAATACAAACTCGTAAACTGCAATATTTTATGCACATTCTAAACGTAGACTCAAATATAAGCAAGAAAATTACATGTAATAATAACCTTTATTAGATCAATAATATCCGTAGGAGATCCATATTTAGTTAGTGTGCTCATAAAGAAATTTCTAGTCCATTATTTTTGGTCGATTTCTTTAGAGTTACTGAATTCAGCATACATTTAGACTATGTCTTAAACCATACCATACCATTATAATCTTCTTCAGTCTGAAGACTGATCTGATTGGAAGCTGTTCTGGAAATTAATGTATTCTACTGTTTATCGGCTTGTTATTGTCATTTTAACATCCGCCCAATGCACACAATATAGTACTTTCACGTAGCATTACAAACTTCACATCACATAATAAATAATATAGCCTTTTATATCTCCGTCTGAAACATCTGAACAAATAAAACTTATTTTACGCTACAAAATCTACGTATATTATAAAAAACAAACATGATTGTAGAACGTGATCAAATATGATTTCATAAAAATCAATATGAAACATGATAAATTTAAACTAGATGCGGCTGTCACGTTAGCTTTGCAGTTGCAGTCAATTTATATGTGACTGTGAAGATTTCCATACCTACGATACTTAACAGAGACTTATTGACTCACTCCACTATAATGTCTCTAAAATGTTGCACTGTTATAAACCAGTGATAAAACGTTGGCGCTTGTAGCCGATGCAAATTATGGATGATGCACATTTAGTGCTAGTAATCCATTAAGATCTTTATCTATTGCTGCAGAAAATGAATATGTTCATAATTTTATTCTAGCTATACAGGGTTATTTGTAATTCACTAGCATCCTTTTAACCCTAAACTCCTACCACTTAAACAAATGTTTTTTGTTTTACGGCTTTTGTCATAACTTAATATTTTTGGTGTAACAACGTTTTGAAAAATTGAGATTACCTCTTATTTTTATGCTACTCTGTGTATTTGTATGGGAAAAAAAGTGATTCATTTTAAAAAGTCGTAAAACAAAAAACATTTGTTTGAGTGATAGGAATTCAGGGTTAAGAGGATGTCAGTGAATTACAAATAACCCTGTATAGATTAGAGAGGCACATTTGGAGAAATATATCTGAACATACCAGGAAACAAAGTATTTTTTTTTTATAATACATATACTGAGCAGAAATAAGTTATGGCGATTTAATCTTCGAATAAATATTCATAAAATTTTCCAGCAATATCCTGTGGGTGAAAAAGACAAGCGCACAAAAAAGTATAGTTAAATAAAATATATCGGTCACCTTTCAGATAAGTACATACTGGCGCTTGTTCCTGCGGCATTTGTTATACAATATTGTTTTAGTAACGGGATCGCCACAATAACAAGGAATATATTAAAGAAAATTGGAGTGAAAACGGTTGTGTCCATACACGTATAAGTTTCAGGCAAAATATCCTTATCCTAAACTAATATTATAGAGAAATTTATTTCTTTGCAATGGATAGTATCAAGTACTGAAACAATTTAAAAAATTCTTTCACTTTTAGGAAGTTATGTATTTAGTCAGCGAGTAGTTAATATGGGCTATACTTTATCACGGGAACGCGTAAACTTCACACGGAATGTAGACAAAGTTGCGAGCAACAGGTAGTATTTTAGTTAGTATGCTAGTAGTTAAACCCCTTTCAGACTTTGAACGGTTTATTCAGTCGTTTCGTCATTTCATCACCATTTGTCGTAGCGTTTGCATCTGCAATTGTGAACTCAAAGCAGACACAACTTCTGCAAACACGAATATATTTAGGACCAGTCCGAGCTGTACAGTGAAAATCAAACCGGTCCGAATCGCACTAGTGTCAAACACTGTCACATCACATGCGTAAACACATGGTGGTCAGGCCATCGACGCCGGCGCCGCTAAAACGGACGGAATGCAACGAGCGGACTGGCCCGACGCCAAGAGTTTATTTACAAACGCGACAACTTAGGTTTAGCTTAGTTGTTGTTTTATCTAAAATTGGAACTAATTAGCTTCGGAAAATCCTGTACAAAATTAGCTTCTAAATATCATCACTAGTTATTTTTATTATCTTAAGATTCTTTAGTATCTATGTACATTACATGCTGATCTCTAGCAATATAGCTATATTTAGTCATGTGATACTGGAGCAAAATAAGGAAATGAAGAATGATATCGATAATTTAGAAAAAGTCCACAGGAAAGAAATTTGGTACCCACAGGAAGCGAGTATAAAACAATTTTAAAAGCGACAAGTACAAAACAAGTAAAACCTCTGTTATAGACTAAGACTCTAAGATTTATCAATAGAAAATTTTCCAAGTGCTATCAATCAATACACGGCACATTTGCGCAAGACAAATTTAAATTGGTAACGACGACTTTTGCACTCGTTGTTTGCTATCTTTTGCACACATCCCAATGGGATCCTTATAAGAAATGCGTCACAATGTTACATAAATCAAGGTTAATTGTTGAGCCCCGATATGATGGGAACATGACGGTTTGTATAAATAAAACAATGATTATCAAAGACTCAAGGTTAAAAAACAGCCAAAGGTGGTTTTCTATACGATAAGATTCGAGATGTAACCAGTTTTTGGCAGGGAAATGAGGTCGAATATAATTATGGTCTGAGGAAAAATGTGATGGAAGAATATTATGCAACACACCTATCTGACCTATCTACTAATAATAATTGTACTGTAATAATAAAAAAATTAAAGTAGGTGATAAAGGACAAAATAAGAATACCTATTTAGATTTAGAACATTATTACATTCATCATCATAATCATTTCAGCCGAAAGACGTCCACTGCTGAACATAGGCCTCCCCCAAGGCTCGCCAAATAGATCGGCCCTGCGCCATCCGCATCCAATGCGTTCCCGCTACCTTCACCAGGTCGTCGCTCCATCTTGTTGGAGGTCTACCTACACTGCGTCTCCCGGTCCGAGGACGCCACTCGAGAACTTTTCCGCCCCATTCTACGGGCGATGTGCCTTGCCCACTGCCAATTAAGTCTAGCGATTCTTCGAGCTATGTCCGTGACTTTAGTCCTTACGCGGATCTCTTGATTACTAATGCGATCCCGCAGAGAAACTCCAAGCATAGCCCTCTCCATCACCCGCTGAGTGATTTTGAGCTTAAGAAAGCTTATAAGAATAAGGCCCATCGTCAGCGGCCACATTACTCATACTCATACTCATACTCATTTATTCATAATATTTATTAGGTACATGTCATTCTTAAAATTATTTTAATATATTATTCATAGTCATCATTACATTAATTGATACAAATAACGTCCTCAGTAGTTACAGTACTTATGCCACTGACGGTCGATTGACCTAAATAGTCGAATGCAATCAATACAACAAGGTATTATTGAAGATGATATGTTGAATTAATGATGACATATTACAGAGAGCCTATTGTTCATCGATGAGAAAATAATATTAGCAGTTATTAAATCGATTGTTCGCAAAAGTAATAAACTAAGTTTCTTACGTACAGACAGATGCTACAGTCATCATTGTCAGTCAGACTTAAAACTAGTATGTTATAAAACATAATCACTGAAACCAGTGAGACAAAGCTATAATATAAACACAGTGCTTCTTTTATTACTTCATTGAAGTTTAATTAATTTCCCCGGCAGCATTCCTACGAGCTCGCTGGAACTTCAATTATAATTTTCACAATCTGCTACAAGTGGAAGAAAACGAAGGGAATAGGGATGTTGACACCATTAAAAAAGAATTTGAAGACACGACTCCAGTAAAAAAACGCTTTATTTCAGCCCTGAAAGTCAGATTAATTTTCGATTAAATGCAAAATTAGATTTTTTGTTGCTTTAAAAGAAATAAATAGTTAGTTGATTGAGCATTGCGAACAATGACGTCATATGTCGCTATTGTCATTCAAACTCTATGGGAGATTGTGTTTTGACAGCTCATAAAAAGAACGTCAGTTGATTGGTGGTGTCAACATCCCCATTGGTCTTTGAAGACTATGAAGCTCGTTTTATCTGTACAAAAAAACTGCCAAAATTTTAGATGTAAACCTACGAGAAGACAGGATTAAAGTGTAGTAAGTTCTAGACATAATTTCCTTTAATTTACCGGTTATTTACCTGATCTATAAAAAGTTTCACTAAAATGAAATTACTGGTTTTAGTCGGACTTCAATAGTGCTTAGGACATGTCGAAGAGGCCTATGGTATGTAGGTAACAACTAACAACCACATATATAACAGCAGACTTACTCTTGTAGGATACACTCTAGCTAGACATCAATATACTCGTACTACGTTCATAATACTTCACCTAATACGGATAGAGACCAGCATGCATCGTCAACGACTGCTAAGTCTCTCTGAGTGGACCGTCGCAATCCAACCGGTATAAATAGCTTAGGGTGCAATGATTTACTATGGCATTGGCAATGTTAATGTCAATGGCAATGTCGTACACGACTGGTACGATACTGTCGTGCAGGCAAACCATAAGACTACATGCATGAGACACGCCAACTTTATTATACAACCTTGTTAAAGAATAAAAACCGTGATAATAAATAGAGGTTGCTATTTTGAGACAGGTCAAATCGCGTGCACAAGTTTATATTCACACGGCAACATTGTTATGACATGTTTAATTATAATCACATTTTTATCAAAGTCCAACGACCCGATTTACGCACGACGCGTAAAATTGCGAAATATTCCGATCGTAATGATCACATCGTCATGATAAAACTTCCGTATACTGGAATGATGCAGTTTCGATGATCGATTACGAAATTATAATAACAGACAAAAATAAAACTATGTTGCAACACAACCTAAATATTTAAGCAAAAAACTAGAATTTCATCTTAAAGAAACAACTTAAGAAAATATAAAAACACCTTGACTTTGAGGTGACCTATTGTGACGTTAATAAGGATACATTAGATTAGATAGATATAAAAACATTCCGCTACTCACGTCCTTAATTTCGTTAAACCTAACTGCCAAGCAACTCAAGCTTGCAAGCAATTACAAACATCAGAGCCAAAATGATAGCTAAAGAGTAACAAAGCAAAAAACCCCTGAAAACTGAATGCAGTTCCAAAAAGCTCTAAATAATTTTACAGCAAATGCACGTGGTGCCGCACAATCTTTATTTACAAACTAAACGAAATGATAAAAGCACGCTAAACGCTCGTGATAGATAAGAAAGACGCCATAGGGGATAAAGACAGTATGACATTTGTTATGATCGTGGCTATAATAAAAAAAATATACGACAGCAATAATTGAGCTAAGCCTATTTGAAGTTATCACTGATTACTGTATTGGATCACGGTTGATCAGGGCTGTATCTTACATAGCAACTAAGAAATACTAAACTTTCTTTTTGGATTAAAAAGCATCGTGATTTTGATCTAGAAAAACATCTGAAATAAGTTTGGTAATTGCCTCAGAATTGTTAGTCAAAGCACAACCGAAGAGTTGCCAGTAAAGACAATAAATCCTAATGGTAGAAGCGATTACGACGGCCAAGCTCGTCCTTAAGAGTCTACTGTCTCGGTCGTTTACTTCGGATGTGTTAAAGGAGCACATTCTACAGCCTCAACTGCACAGATAGCCAAACTTGCTCGGTATTTGTATGTGCAAAAATACTTGCCCCATCCTTGCATGTCATCTTTAAACCCTTATCTTTTTTTTAGGAACCTGTTTTTCTAATATATTCAACAGCAGATAACAGTGCATGGGGCGACGTAATCAAGATCGTTTTGGGCCGACCCTGAAGGTCTTGCCTTATGTAGGTCAAGGCGCATAGTACACTTCAATGGTGATTTAATAAATTGCATTATTAATTTTGTGTTTATTTCAACTTCCGTAGTATTTTGACCTTAAAATGTACATGTAAAGTTGCTTAACGCAGAAGATGCTGCGTACTTAAATTTATCTCTGATTTTTTTTTTATCATAAAAACCTTGTCCTGCCTGACAATTAAGAACACAACAAAAATAATTATGTATCCAATTTGCCGTAGTGGATCGAGAACCAACGAGAAAAGCTACTAAATATTTTCATCAATTATTTTAGTCGTCAAAATAAACAGTATTTCTAGTGAAATAAATTACAACAATTGCACACTGATGTTGTCATTGTCACAGCACAGCAGGTCATAGTCCTCATCTAATGTAGATTTACATCAGTAGTTGATCCCAAATTAATTTTGTTTTTTTTTTTTTTCAAGATAATTCTCGCCAAGCCTCCTTTGAAAAGAAATTTTCCTGGCAATATTTGTTTTGATTCTCAGATAATATTCTAATAGCGCATCAGCAGCTTATGCGTAGTGTGAGAAAATTTAAATAAACACCATTCATATTAGCCGCGCCAGTCTAAACAATTTGCGTGGGTTAGAAAAACAATTAGTTCACTTGCCAACGGCGCTTGGCTCCCACTGCATGATTGTATGAATGAATGAAGCGAATCTGTGCCCATTATGATTGGTCGCACAACTGTAATGGCAGGCCGGCACATTGCCGCTACCGTTTGTTTATAGAAAATGTAAAACAGACTCGTAATTATTTAATGCCAGACGAGTGATTGCTACCAGTTATTTTTATAGATGATGCAGATGGTTAGAAAAGAGATATTAGAGATGCTCACTGAGGAACACTAATGAAAGAATAATTTCGATTCAAATTATAGTTCGATTGTCTTAAATTATACCACAACATCACGAATCGAGGGAATAAAAGATACCAAAATATAACGATAGTCTACTTATAGACAACACTGATATTAATTTAAAATCTTGTTGTAATTGGGGATTGCATTTCCAATCATTCAAGGACTCTTACGAGAACTTTCCAATCCAACTTTGGCTCTCAAATTAAAGTAAAAGTTTAATTTTGTAAACCGGCCGCAGATAACTCTTTTACATTGAATTGTTTTGAGTTTACCAGCACTTTCTAAAGACCATAATAGTCAAGAAGAATACGCCCGCAATAATTGACAAAAAGTATTCTAAATTCAAATTACAATTTCTATATTGTCACAATCATCTAATATATAAAAATCTCGTGTCACGGTGTTTGTTACCGAACTTCTCCGAAACGGCTTGACCGATTTTTATGAAACTTTTTTTCTCTACACTCGGCAGGTCTGAGAATAGGTCGTAGGCTATTTTTTATCTCCCCCCCCCCCCCCCTCCCATTCTTCGCGGACGGAGTCGCGGGCAGCAGCTAGTAAATCTATAAGGGTTTGAACTAACAGAGGCCGTATTGCCTAACGCGCGGGCGCTTGCCATAGCTTTCACCATCTTTAAACCGTTTATTATAAATTAAACATAAAACACTCATTAAAAGTAAAGTATCAAATCCGACAGTTCAAAATGATTCAGCAGGTAATGATTTCATAAACTTTAGAAATGACACGGAGTGTAACTGTGTAAAACTATAAAATCGTAACACTAATTAAAAAAATAATCAAAAAATTAAAAAATTAAACTGTACTAATTGAGATTCCAAATCGTTATCTAATCATTTAAATCTGGCGTATTAACAGGATTATGCCTTGGTGTGCAAATGTTATCAAAGCACAAAATGATCTCGCTACCACGATCACACAACGAGCTGATGATTATCATCAGTTACATGACGAAGAGTTATTCGGTGACGTTTTTATAGCCAATGATTTAATATGCTTAATACATTGGTGTCATTTATTGCCTATTCCTCTTTCCTAGTAACGAAACGACTCGTATCGTTAAAAAATAATCAACATCCAGGAGGCCTTGAGAGAGCTTTGATTTAAAAATAATATTAACATTTTCCTTATGACTATCCAATAATTGGCACACTCTTCTTTTGCTGACGTGTATTAGTATAAAATAATAATACTTACAGGTCGATTCACAAGAGTTGGCACGAATGGATAGAATGAGTGAATGAAAGTATCTATGTGTTACCTATTTGAATACACTTTACACAAATATGAAAATGTCATGCATCAGTCATTTTCCTACAAAAATGTCAAAGTGACATTGCTTTCGTTCATTCCATTCGTGCCAACTCTTGTGAATCGATCTGTACTTACCCAATACTTTTACATTGTAACAGCATAATTGTAATAACACATTTTATTTAACTTTTCTTGGATCATTTTGTGATAATGATAACCTATCTGTAGCAACATCAAAATTTAAAAAAAAAGCTGAAATCAATACTAAAACACTAATATTCATCTAAACCCATAAAAGAGTAACGTGATTGACTGACATTCAACGCACCTAAACCACTGATCATTTGATCATAATGTAATACTTAATTTTCTTTTATCTTAAATAAATTTAAAAAAGAGACTTAAAAGGAGGGTGGGCTAATTGGAATTGGGTGGGATAATTGGGCTACCAGCAACCAATAAGGATAAGCGATATGTCATTGGGTAGCTAATATTAAGTTCTATAACTTTTACTATGGCAGGGAGTCCCAAATCGCTACATAAAAGTAGTGAGTTGAAACGTTACTATGTAGGTTTTTTCGATAAGTACTAAGTTCCTGTATCACTTTACAGATTAAGAAGGTTTTGTAACTGTCGATGACTTTGTGTCCTGGTTTTGTTTTTTATGCGTTTTCATATGTTTTTAGGGTTCCGTACCTCAAAAGGAAAAAACGGAACCCTTATAGGATCACTTTGTTGTCCGTCCGTCTGTCTGTCAAGACCCTTTTTCTCAGGAACGCGTGGAGGTATCAAGCTGAAATTTATATCAAATACTCAGGTCTACGGTCCCTTGGAGCTGTAAAAAAAAATTGGGAAAGTGCTAATGGCGGTCCAAATTGTAATTTAAGTAGATAGAAATTGATACTTCCCCAAAGACCACAACAATACCTTAGGCTATGAATATGACTGTGATGCCCTACCATTTCCGTAGAAAAGAACTGCCAGATTTCCCCTTCTTTTTTTTTGATTTTTATTTGTGTAATTTTTTGGTTGTAAAATTATGTGTCTCTGCGTAAAGGGACTATAGAAAAACAAACTGAAAAATGTTGCTATATAGGGAAAATTTGTGTCTTAACTCCTGACCAGTGGTGGTGTAGGGGTATAAGCACGCAGCACGGAATGCTGAGGACCTGGGTTTGTTTCCCAGCGCTAATCTTTTTTTTTCGGAGTTTTTTCTGTGTTTAGTATAAAAATATTAAGATTTCATGGGATGACCGTAAAAGTAAATAATTTGGAGCTAAAAATAAGAATTAATAAAGACTCCAAAAACTAATCTTGGTTAATTAAATGTTTTGTATAAGTACGTAATATTGTGAGCTCTGCCCTTCCCGTATTATTACTGTGTTTAACGCGCCGCGGGAGGGCGCAGGCTGAAAATCAGCGCCGCCGGCGTCGTTATTGGTCCGTAGGCCAGAGTCCATAGAAATCTGCACATCCTTTGATACATAGCTAGTTATTTTTTAATACTTCCAGGGAGGGAAGCCGCAGGGTAAAGCTTGTTAGTAAACATGCCTTCAAACGGACACAATAAGTCATAGATGGCAATCATTGCAACAACTTGAAACTAGCAATAACTTAAAACTAGTGTCACAACAACACCATCTGTGCACCTGAAACCTTTTAGGTCACATTCACAGTGCATATAACGTTCGGCCTTGTGGTCCACATAAATTCACGCTTAGGCTTAAAGTGTAAAGGCATACAGATAAAGGTGCCTCACACGACCGGCGCACGTGCTAGCGGTGTGGTGATACTGTATCAAGGTTGGTAACCTAATCCTCTATATCCATGTCAAAGTCCCTTGAGTGTTCTTCGGACGATTCATAATTTTCTTAATGCTTAGTCTTCTGTGACCCTATGAGGTCGTCTGACTATACATACGACCCTTTTTATTCATTAGCCCTTGTTAAGTTACCATTCACTTGACTTTCTCTGTCACCCTTTGCCACACAAACAAGGTATAATTTTTCTTATAACGGATTATAACTTCTTATGAATTAAGTGGCAAATATTTGACATTTCTAAACGGCTTTGTGATACCACAGGAGACCGACGAGCTGGCAGCTTCCTCGCACAACGCATCAGCATTGCTATACAGCGAGGTGATGCTGCCCGTGTCTTTAAGTCCAGTTTAGTTAGTTTTTTTTTTAATTACAGTGTTAATTTATTTAAAGATATTATGTCCTGTATTTAAAAACACATATTTGAATTAAGTTGGCTTTATCTTTGATCCATAGATTTCGATGCACTTTCCCATGGTAAAAAGTAGACTATGTAGATAAATATTTCTATTAGAAATCACTTCTAGAGATTTTTATAGGTTCCCAGAAAGAAAGATGCAACAATTTCCATAGATAACATTATACAATATTTGCATAACAGCTTTTCAAAGACAAGTGAAAAGCAAACAATAACAGCACTCCAAACAGACAATCATGCCATTAAAATGCTCGTTGAGATTATAGCAAATACTGTGTAAATGTTTCCATGTAATAATACTGACGATATCTGTATACAATGACGTTTCAAGCACTAATGAAATCATTTATTTCTTGTTCGTACAAGTAAAAGCATATCCAGGTGCCTTTTCAATTCGATGTTTTTTTTTACTTTTGATACCTATGCGCGTTATGTACCTTTAGTTGATTTATCTTATTGTTAATAATATACACAGTCATTCCATTTAAGTTTTTATTTCATCCAAACATATCTAGATCAGTTTTACTCACGTTTGTTGTTGTTACGTTCCTTGCGCAGGACGAACAATGTTATTGTTTTCATTTCATTGCCATTTCTGGCAATTATCATTTCTACTTATCGTTCATGTTGAACAATCGCATCATCAACAATCGGTACGAGTAAACGATACAAACGTAACACTCGTACCAACTCGTCAATTGATTCTTTCTTCTCATGACATTTTTTTGTTAGCGTATTAATTGTGTCCCACTGCTGCAAAGGCATCTCCTCTTAATTTATAAATCTCCCTATCCAGAGCTATATTTGACCACTACAGTTCCGCGTCCAGGTTGTCTTGCCATCTCCGCCTCGGCCTGCCTTGCCGTCAGTATAATGATTTACAGAAAAAAAAATGTTGTTAGGCTCACTCGACAGCCTGTAATAAGCTAAACAGCCTTGTAAATAATGTCCATGTTTTTACCTATACGACAGAATAAATGAGTACGCTTTAGAATATTGAATAAACTGGAAACCATCAACGCACTTGTTACTGAAACTAGCATTATTTACTATCAAAGAGAAATAATGTTATCATGATGTCACAATCAAAACAAATTGAAATTAAGTCATAATATCTCTATATATTTTATTATTTAGTCATTGTTTTGGCTGCGTCGCAACGTCCAATGGGCGCGATCACGTGTAAACCGAAGTGGATGGTATCTTGCGCGGGTTTTTCGCTTTGATTCTGGATAAACCTGCCACTACACGCGGAGATTGTAGCACGGCATCTGGTTTATTCGTAATTCTAAGGTTTCTACCTCGAAACCGATTGCTTACTGCGCAGTTACTAGTATAATTTAAAATGCTATATCAAATCCCAAGGTTCAAGAATAATTCTTACCATATCCAATTTCACTTTTCAAGATTAATTTATATGGGACTATTCCTTTTCGAAAATTGTCCTTTCAATGACAGTTTTAAAGGTACCAGATTCCAAATTATTAATACTACGCATACAACTTCATAAGTAAACCCAACGCAGAACCTAACTTATTTGTCTCTCGTATGTCTTCTTCAATATTTTTGGTTGTCATGATTCATGACTTAGTTAGCATAGACCTACTTTTAGTCAACAAGCTTCTATTTTTAAGTGTTTATTGTTAACCGTTTAAGAAGCATTAATTACTTCATGTACTACATTGTAATACATGCCGGTTGCTCTAGCCGTTACTAATTGTATAACTGAATTGTAGTTTCAGTGCCATTTGCCTTTAGTAAAGGTAATTCCGTTCGGTCACGCTTCTTTACAATTGAATAATGTTCTATTACACGCGATCATTACTGAAATTGATATTTAATGACATGGATCTGGTGTTCCGGTAGACATATAATTTTATCTTAGCACCTATGCAATGTGCACCTGTTGTGTGTGTGTGTGTGTTTTCTGCCGACAACATTATACATCGCATCTATATAAAAGACATGCACTTGTTGAAAATAGATACAGATAATTATCTGCAAGATAACCTACGTGATACCTGCTGATAATAAAGAAAGATTGCGATAGATAAGCTTATTGCTTATAATAAACAGATAAGGTAGTCGTCAAGTGAGAGACGTATTACAAAATATCAGGGCTAGTTCAAAGGATATTGCCATGTTATTTCATGCACATGATGTACACAAGTATAAATTCACATCATGGGAATGAAATAAAAATGTATTGCAAATAATCTATAAATTAACATAACAAGCTAAAACGTATCATAAGACATCATTGGAAAAGATAACCACTTTAATATCACACCATAATAAACAGAATGAATCTCGAAGACTGGGTATTCCATGTCAACGAGAAGTTGGCGATAGAAATTACCTCGAAATCGTCTTTTCTTAAAAGTCAGATTATGTTTCAATAAATCCTTACTTCGAATACTTGTCTACGGAACCTGTGAATCTACATTGGGAAAGGCCTATGTCCAGTATTGTCCAGCGGTGAACGTCTTCCGTTAATCTACACTAATATTATAAAGAGGAAAGATTTGTACCTATGTTTGTATGTTTGTAATGAATAGGCTCAAAAAGTACTGGGCCGATTTAAAAAATTCTTTCACCAATAGAATGCTACATTCTTCCAATTTGACATAGGCTACATTTCATTTTGAAAAAAATTAGGGATCCTTGGTAAAATTTGAACAATGTAACCGAAGGTGTAGAAAAATGAGTCTTAAAATGTCTTTCGTCGAATGCGCTGCCGAAACTATTAGCGATAGAACAAAATAATGTACAACAATATTGAAGAACATCATAATGTCTACAAAAAACTCCGCGGTAGCATATGTCCAACTATTGTAGTTATGTCACTACAACAACTTTTTTCATTTTAAACATTAATGAAAATGCTAACCAAATTCAAACCATGCTATTTATGTGTTTATATTAATCCTTATCCAAATAAATTATTTAATGGTAAAGACCATTTAACTACCTATAAAATAGTTTTTAAATTATTTAAATTGACTTTCCATTCAAAAGATATTACGAATTAAAAAATTCAAACAGTAAACAAAACCGCCATAGCGCCGTGGCCGTTGTTTGCGATGCAGTCTGAAAAGCGCGCCGGGCATCGCGGCGGGCGGGGTGGAGGGGGCACTGAAATACAGGAGTGGGGCGTGCACGTCTGTAATAATTAATAAATAATAAATAATATTTTTTTAATAAATAAAAATATTTGTGAAAAAAAGTGTTTTATATCCAAATTTCCAAAAATAAATAATTGTCTACCCCGTGCGAAGCCGGGACGGGCTGCTAGTATTATAATAATGATGGACGATGACGAAAATTTACTCGCTTTATTTTTATCTGAATCTTTTTTATTCGGTCAAGCTTTAAATGCCTTTTGACTAAATACGTTACATGAAAGAGAGCATTAAGGTTTTTATCGTTTGACAACGGAACCTTAACCAGTGCAACGGAAAAATCCTCTCATAATTAACAACCGCAAAGCTGGTATTTCTAAATTTACAATTAAATTCCACAATGGTATGAGGCTGGAGATGATGAACTATTTGAAAGATCGTTGACATTCCAACTAAAGGGTGACTAGACTAGTTATGGTATTCACTAAGACCTTTTCTTTTAATCAATTATTTTTGTCTCGGAAGCAAATAACAGTGACACGAGTACCTTTAAAATTACGTATAAGTGTCCCGACTTTAGCAGACTTTAGGAGTACTACACTAAGATACATACCCAAACGAAATATGTCAATACCAACCAACCGATTAACAATGAATATCACGATCTGCGTTAAACTTTTTCTGTACTATAACAAAATCCGCTTCTAGTCAGTTAACACTCATAATAATGAAACTAATAGCACAGCCTTGGTAGTTGATAATAAATGCTAAATAAGCAAGGAGGTGTCATAACTTATCGTAATGAACGTCTAATGGTTTAACGCAGCATTTACTCGACCAAATCGAAGTCAAATCACCTAAGAGAGCTTAGAGGTCGAAAGTCAACAGGAAGAAAATTCTGTCATTTCAGAGATGGCAATAGTTCAAAATTTGTAAGATGTGACAGGCACTAGAGTTGAATGTTGAGATAATTTGACAGATTTGTGATCTAAAAGAGAAGAAACTCTTTTCAATTAGAATTGGCGACCATCTTTGGCGTTTTCACCAGTAAGTCGTAATATAAGTGAAAGATAGAAGTGTCGAAAATAAATAAATATCGACGTGAAGCAGCAGTAATCCTGCTGCGTTTCGTACGGTCAATGAGAGCGAGCGCCGGGGGCCCAATACCTCTCCCTCTCCTTTTTAAAGGCCGGCAACAGATCAGTGACTCTTTGAGTTGTTGATATTTATGGGCGGTGGTGATCATTTTCCATCAGATGACCCGCTTGCTCGTTTGCCTCCCTCACATAATAAAAAAATAATAACAGATCAACTATAAACAGACTTATAATCGTTTAAATATCTAACTTTATTTCAATAATGAAGATAAACGTAACAACTTTCGGGATCGACGAGAAAATACGAGAATTCATGAATAAGATATGAATGCTAAAATCGCTTGACATTTCTTGAAACATTCACCAAAATCAAACAAACAATTATGAACATTAAGCACAGTTTAGACTAGCAAGAAAAATCGTGCAAGTCGTTTTACATTGCGGCGCTCGATTGCCCACTTCAAGCTCGTTCGCTTAACGGCCTCGTAATGTAATGCAACTTGCACGATTTTTCTTGCAAGTCTAAAGTTGGCTGTGTGTTATAGACCGCACACCGAAGCTACGAAACAACGACCAACCGATAGTGTCTTTGTCAACCTCCACACTGGCAGAATCATCGATAGGCTCGACAGAGCTATATTTTTAGTAATTGAAATGAAAGTACAATGGAAAAAATGGAAGTTGACAGTCTAAACTGTTGGCTGGTAACGGGAAGTGATGCACGATCAATTGGGACCGAACAAATAAACCAATTTGAATCGCTCCCGTCTATCATCAGTTCAAGAACAACATGATCCATCAGCGAATCTAATAATAGGTCAACGTTTGAAGGACAATGCATTTTTACTTAGTCGAGACAAGACATGATCACGGACAGCGATAGCTTATCGCGATTTGCGAGTTTTCTGCGTGATTTAAAATTTTACTTTCCAACGTTACGTTGGCAAAAAATTCACTGTTCTGGAGAGGTTTTCGGATAATTTTAGAGGCTGATCATTCATATCCATAGACAGATTTTCTGGAGAAATATTTCCAATTTTTATTACATATGACTCCAACACTACAAGAGCCACTAGAACACTAGAAGAGCTAACATTCTTAACAGTCTCTAACGCTTAAGTAAAAAACCGGCCAAGGGCGTGTCGGACACGCCCAAGGTAGGGTTCCGTAGCCATTAAGAAAAAATCAAGTAATATTTTTCTAAGGATTTCATATGTGTACGGGAATCATCCAAGTTTAGGTATATTTTATACCTTAGGCTACTATTTACTCTTAAACTACAAATAATTTCCAAGCAATCTTAGCCGCTATAATTTTCCTAGTAAATTTGATATATTTACTACCATTGTGAATTTTTTCAAATTTTTCCACCTAACAGTTTAGATTTTAGAAGGGGGGGGGGGACGCTCGATTTTAATGAAAATTTTCACTTTAAAGTTGAATATTTCGCAAACAGATAACTGAATAGAAAAATCATGTTAGCAACCCCGCAATGGTTTTAAAAGACCTATCCAACGATACCCCACACTATAGGATTAGTCGAGAAAAAAAAAATCACCTTCCCTTTACGTCTATGGGAGGTACAGCAAAAAAAATTTTCTTAGTTTTTTTTATTTAATCACTTTGTCGGCGTGACTGATATATTAAATTACAGCTTTCTAGTACTAACAGTCTCTGAGCTTAGCCGCGGACAGACAGACAGACAGACAGACAGACGGACAGACATGGCGAAACTATAAGGGTTCCTAGTTGACTACGGAACCCTAAAAATTAGGCATGTTTCAACACATTTGGTACCTGGTGATAGAGAATACTTTGTTACGATCACATTTTACTTAACTAATACTATAAATGTGAAAGTTTGATACTCTTTCTCGCTAGATAAAACGGCGAGACGGATTTGAATGAAACTTGATATAGATGGCTGTACGGACCTTAGGAATTATAGTTATAGTATTAATTTATTATTGTTATTTTTTCTTAATATTTGTATGTGTTTAATAACCGCATTATTACAATAATATTTAAAATATATAATTATTACCTCAGGAATAACATGTAGGCTAATTTTTATCCCGATAAAAAAGTCCCGTGAAAAATCCCAAAAACTTTACCGTTAAGTCTTGCTCCATGACATTTGGCACGGGGTTAAATTCGTCCAACGCTAATGAAGAGTTAAAGACCACAGTGTATTTTTTTGGGAATATCCGCGGGAATATTGCAAAATTCTGGATCTAATGGTTAACACGAGTGAAACACCGGGTAAGGGCTAGTATTTTATAATTCTAATTAAATGGCTTTGGATCGTTAACAGGACAATAAGATACCCTGAAATGCTCGTTCTACGAGGGGCGTTCAATATAAAGTGAGAATGAGATGCAAACTCTTTCAATATTAGGAAATTAAATACTGGCCGGTAAAGCTAATCTATCTAGCTGATTGCTATGAAAAAAAAAAGTAACTGTCTTTTATTAAAAAAAAATACGGTAATTTCTTTGCAATGTTATTGAGTACGTTAGCGAAAATGGAGAAAATTTACTGCGCGCCGTTATCAAATACTTGTGTTTGAAAATTTTTTCTACGGACCAAGTCAATTTGGATTTGCGGGACACTTTAGGGTCTAATGCTCCTCCGTATTCGACAGTCGCACGTTGGTGCGCCGAATTTAGACATGGAAGAACATCGACCATGGACGACCCCCGCTCCGGACGCCCTACTACTGCAATAACTGAAGAAATTGTGAAAAAAGTTGAAAACTCAGTTTTGGCAGATCGTCGTGTCACGGTTCGTTTTATTGCTGAAAATGTAAAGATTTCAACGGGGAGCGTGCATAATATTTTACATGAACGCTTGGGTATGAAAAAGGTATCTGCGCGTTGGGTACCAAGAATGCTTTACTAACACGCAAAAACAAACTAGAGTCGAGATTTGTCAAGAAGCTTTGGACCTGATACAGCAAGATCGGGAACTTTTTTTGGAGCGATTTATAACAATGGACGAAACATGGCTCCATCATTACGACCCTGAAACGAAACTGCAGTCTATGACATGGAAAAGGCCATCATCTCCAACTCCGGAGAAATTCAAGGTGGGCCTATCTGCCGGTAAGGTCTTGGGCTCTGTTTTTTGGGATGGTAAAGGGGTATTAATGATTGAGTATCTCAAACATGGAGCCACTATTACGGGCACTTTATACGCCAAACAAATAGCAACATTGCGCAATGAGATCCGCGAAAAACGGCGAGGTAAGCTCTCGAAAGTTGTGCTGTTCCACCAGGACAATGCCCCGGCACACAAGTCCATCGTTGCAATGGCTGCAATTCGTGATGCTGGGTTCAATATCCTTAAGCATCCTCTGTATTCACCAGATCTCGCTCCCAGTGATTTCTACCTATTTCCGAGATTGAAACAATACCCGAGAGGCCAGAAATTTGAAGACGACGACGCGGTAGTCGCTGCAGTACAAGATTTTTTAAGTACTCAAGATGAGACCTTTTTTAAAAATGAAATTTTAAGTTTAGAAAAAAGATATAATAAGTGTATTATGCTAAAAGGTGACTATGTCGAAAAATAAAATTACATTTAGTAAAAGTTGTTTATAACATACTCATTCTCACTTTTTATTGAACACCCCTAGTATATCGTCTGAGAGTCATTATTCCATTTATTCAAGGAGCGTAGGTTGAGAATCCTTAAGACGCGATCGTCAATTGTTTGCCAATGGATACCTACCTTAGCCGAGGGCTAAATGTCGATGGGACAAAGCAAAATGGAATGTATTTGGAGGGTCGTAGAGTATTTAAAGGAATATTCAGGCTCGCTGACTAAATGTTTTGCTGTTATGAGCTCTTGTTTCCGAGTGTTAATGGACTGAATAGGGAAGTTTCTATGGCAACGCCACAATTTGCTTTTGAGTTGTTAAGGTGTATTTTGCTTGTTATTTCGGGTATAACGTGTCATTAGTCATTCTAAACAACCATGTCAAAAACGTATTCATCTGTATAACTGTCACTTATGTAGCATATTATCCTTTGCTGACAACTCACTCTAATGAACGAAGGTGTTTTAGTGAACTAAAATGTTATTTTTTTGCTTCTTTTCTTCTTCACATATTATATTTTATTCTTCTACATAAAACTATACAGGCCTAATTATCACAAAACCTGTGACAAAACCACAAAAAATTCTGACGCGTTTCAGACTCTCAACGAGTTCATTTTCAAAGCTCCAAACACCCAAGCACACATCCGTCACTAGCTTTATCCATGACTTCGCTCGCGTCATTCATCATGAAGTTTGGCAGTTCAATTGAAATACCGAGTTTTTGCTCAACTTTCGATTCTCAAAATTACATAGTGGTCTTCTTTTTGTTACTTATAGAACATCAGTGCAAAATGCATGTTCATTTAACAATGATTCTCTGCGTTCTTGATTTTTTAACGGTTCAAAACATCGGCTTGTTACATCACGGATTGTTTTACCGGTTTTTTCTTTAACTCTACAAACCCTTTCACACAAAAAATACATCATAAAATAGATTATGACACTTAAAAGAATGTTTTCTCAAACATGCTATGAAATATTGACGTTATGTTCCTTATAATACGCCACGAAGTGTCACGTTGAAGGTGCGGGCTAGACGAGAGGTAAATAATGGAATTTCATACAACATTGCTGGCCTTGGCCAGCAAAGTGATCGTCTATTGTTTCATACTATGACGTTTATAGGTCTATGGCATCATAGCATTTAGCCATTAAAAAAAACTATAAGCAATATTTTGCGTTTTGGTTCATTAAGACATTCTGCCACTACGTTTATTTAAGGTAAGGTAAGATGATGATGATGTTGGTGATGATGATGGTGATGTTGATGGTGTCGATGATGGCGGTGATGATGATGGTGATGGTGGTGATGATGGTGATGATGGGTGATGATGGTGATGATGATGGTGATAACGAGATGATGATGATGGTGATGATGAGATGATGATGTTGATTATGATGATGATGATGATGATGATGGTGATGATGAGATGATGGTGATGATGGGTGATGGTGATGATGATGATGATGATGATGGTGATGATGATGGTGATGATAAGATGATGGTGGTGGTGATGGTGATGGTGATGATGGTGATGATGGGTGATGATGATGATGAGATGATGGTGATGATGGGTGATGGTGATGATGCTGATGATGGTGATGATGATGGTGATGATAAGATGATGATGGTGGTGATGGTGATGGTGATGATGATGGTGACGACGACGACGACGACGATGACGATGATGATGATGATGATGATGCATGTTTGAGAAAAACTCTATACAAGCCTTGGCCACGAACAGGGATTGCCGGCCTCGTATCTCTAGATGGCCTCGTTGACACTCGGCCATCTATAACTACTCGGCCGGCAATCCCCTATTTCGCGGCCGCTGCAGTAATATACTATTAACAGTTGCTTTTATATAAACTCAACCAACCTTTAATGTTTATCAAAGTATTCTCGTGGAAGATGCTCTTGCTACTGGGTGAACATCGGATACCCGGCAACCATGCTACCAATTGTAACAATGTTGATACAAAAGCATTGATTCGACCTTCACAACTCCCGCGGCGTCACATCTAAAGAGGCATACGAACAAACAACGTGCTCACGATCATGGTAATTTAATTAACATAATATGCATACAAAATGCATACCTACTGTTTGAGGAGAATTATACTGATACTGCCTAGAACTAGATAAGATACATTTTGTTTGTGTCAACTCTTTTTTAGGGTTCCGCACCTCTAAAGGAAAAAGCGGAACCCTTATAGGATCACTTTGTTGTCCGTACGTCCGTCCGTCCGTCTGTCAAGACCCTTTTTCTCAGAAACGCGCGGAGGTATCAAGCTGAAATTTATATCAAATACTCAGGTCTACTGTCCCTTGGAGCTGTGAAAAAATCAAACTTTTAAGCCAACGCAAAACGCAATCAAAAGATACAGCCATTTATGCCACAAATTTTCTACGCTCGCAAGGGAATCAAAACCTACAGGGTAGGTACTTCCCGTAAACTAGGAATCTTGAAATTTGGTACGAAGCAAGGTAGCACAGATAAAGAAAAAATTGCGAAAAGCATAAACTTTTTGTTTGTCTGTCTATATCAGTAACCAATCTACAATGATCCCACACGGCACACATTTTGCTTAGGAGCAGGTGTCTGTTAAAACTGGATGTTCATAGATACATATAAATTTGTACGGAACCCTCGGTGCGCGAGTCCGACTCGCACTTGGCCGGTTTTTTTTACATTTTTGTAGTGGTAGAGTCATGTTGTAGCTAGCCGCTGCATCACAAATGGGCCGGCTCGTCCGGGGCAGTACCACCCTCTCACAGAACACCGGCGTGAAGCAGCAGTACTCCTGTTGCGTTTCGTACGGTCAGTGAGAGCGCCGGGGGCCCAATACCTCTCCCCCTCCCCTATTCCCTCTCCTTTTCCCAGGGCCGACAACGCACTGGCATCGTGTAAAGCGCTGCGGGTGTCTATGGACAGTGGTGATCATTTAACATCAGGTGACCCACTAGTTCGTTTGTCTGGCCTCTTTAATATAAACAAAAAACCAAAAAACTGACCCCTATCTCACCCGGTGGAAAGTGCAGATGAGACTAACGGTGTATCTCACCATTCTCACCGTTTCAGTAACAGCCTATTTATTCACTCTAGCCTAAGAGCCCTACGTTGTAGCCATCTGGAAATACAGAAGGTCTGAACACACACATGTTAAACTTAGTCCCTCGGCAACCGAGTTTTCACGCGTGTTTTCCCAAAGATAGGACCCAGCTTGATCGATTGTCCGCCCCTGAAAACTCCCACATAGCATACTTCATCGACATCGTTAGACACGCTTCGAGATCCGCGAAATAAATATATAAGAATTGCTCGTGTAAAGGTGTTAGATAAAAGCACTCTTTTTACGTAGGGGGTTAAGGCTGCGTATCCACCGGAGCTGTGCGAGGATGCATTGCGAGGGATGTGTTTGTCATGAACCAATAGAAACACTTCATTTACCTATCCTTGCTCAGCTCAGCTCTGGTTGAAACATCTCAGCGGAGCGAGGTTTTTGTACATACAAAACAAAAGAAGGGAAAGATGTGTGCGAGGAATGTGTACGAGAAATGTGTTGCGAGGGATGTGTTGCTAGGCGGCGTTGCTCCGCTCTCGCCTCACCGCACCCCACCCGCTTATTTGAAAAAAGCCCGCTACACATCCTCGCTACGCATCCTCGCACCGCTCAGCTACCTCGCACATCTTTGGTGGAAACATTCATACCGTTACACATCCTCGTTACACAGCCTCGCACCGCTTAGCTACCTCGCATATCTCTGGTGGAAACGCAGCCTAAAAAGAAAAGTCTTGACTGGCAGTCATTAACCCCTAGACTCCTAGCCCAAACTCTTGAAACAGAAAAGTGGACATTTTGCACAGAGGTTCCCTTTACGATGTCGACAAAGAATCCTCGCGGTATAGAGAGTAGGGTCAACGTCATAAATAAGTGATCACTTTTATATCTTGTCACTTTAATGTCATGTTTGAAAAGTCATACGAAATTATGTAACGACTGAAAGCAACAAGGTACAAAAGTGATCACTTATTTATAACGTTTACTGTACTAGAACGGGGCTGAACTGCGAGAACAAATTAATACAACATAAAAAACGAAACAATAATGATAATGACAAAAATCATGTAAGGTACACAATAATAATAACCGACATGAAGCCCATGTTGACAAACAATCTTTAATCAAAACTAGTGCACGAGAGAACCCTAGCTATAATATAAATCAAGTGCCTCTTACTGCGCAGTACGGATGCTATAGATACAACAGGATAGTAAGGATATGATTATTGTGTGCACTTGACCCACATTTGAGCCCTACCCAAACGATTTGAAGCCCATTTAGACAGCGATGAAACAGCAAGATGTGGGGTCTGAACAGATTGCAAATTAAATAGACAGTTGGGTCTCCTATTATTGGTGGCTATTGGGAGCTCGCAATTTAAACAATAAAAAGGTTTTAACAGATTTTATTTTTTACCAGACAGCGGGGAAATCCAAAGGAAATATTTGGCCTGTACCTATGTTCGTTTCTCTGTTCCCTGTTTGTTACAGTTTAAACGGCTTAGGGTGAGGCCACACGTGCGTAATTTTGTGAGTTGTGCCGAAAGAACCGAAATTCTGCCGCTCACGACTCACAAAATTACGCTCGTGTGGCCTCACCCTATTAGTGACCATCGAGCTCCCGTCCTTCACCCGAATTCACCAATACCCTTACCATGGCTCCAGTTACAGCATCGATTTTTTAGAAAATCTTGGCGCTTGGCCAAGTGTAAGGTTACGTCGGATTGTTGCCTACCTGGCGAACTGCCAAGTGGCACGACAGTCGTTAATTTCGTCGAACATGTATTAAAACCGATGGGCTTTATGATAGTTACGCGTACTTCGGCATTTTATTTTGGGCAGCGACGGGACTTTAAATTGCGTGGGTAGGACAAGTGTAGAATATCCTGATGCCATATTGATGATTTTAGCGTCTCTTTCTTTGCGACCGTGCATACCTATATTGATATTTCCAGAGAGATTTTTGGAGACGACGGTGCATATTAGATCCTTCATAAGGTTTTTTTTGTAGTCGTTCTAGTCTACTTTCCCAACGAGATAATCAGTTCAATTACTATGTTACTGCGTAGTCGTTGATGGAATTCAAGGAATTCTTATTACGTAAGATAAAAAAACAGGCAGAGAATTTTCCTATAAGATCGGCGAAATTTCGAACAATTTCTAATATGTAATTTGCTTTGAGAAATAAAGTGGGGCTGTCGAGATGCGATGCAGAAATGAGATACTCAAACCCAACTCTCTTAAGAGGTTCAATCTAGACTCTGAAAAGCTGAAATCTAATCTAAAGACATATCTCATCAGAATCACTGATGGTGTTTTCAGGTATTTTTTAGGATTCCGTGCCAGAAAGGTGATAAACAAAACCTTATTAACGTCGCTACACTGTCCAGTAGTGTGTATTTCTATTGGCGCTACAGCGTCTTTTCATAGCCTATAGGAATATTAAAATAAAATAGATTGAAAATCAAGGGGATTAGGCGACATTAGAGAGGTCCGAAGTCCGAATTGTATTTATGCATCCGAGATGAGAAACTTCTATAGAGCAATGTAGCGGTTTCTATAATTGATGACTAGATGGCGCTAGAGGTCGCTACAAAGAAAATCCGATTTATTTCAAGAACTGTCTTCGATAATGACATACCAAGTCTCCAGTGGAGGTTGGAGTCTCTTTATATCCATGGGATCCTGCAGGCCAAAAAGTCCTCCCGTCCGCCCCCGTCCCACGTCTCTTACGTGTGGCTTGCACCGAAGCGAGAGACTAAATGTAGCATTGGGGACATACCTCAGCTGAGCACAGTAGTACTGGTGCGGGATGGCGGTAAGCACTCCTGCGCCGTCGCCGGTGTCGTTGTCGCACGCGCACGCGCCGCGGTGCTCCATGCGCTTTGCCAGCACCTCGGCATCTCGGACGATCTGTACAGACGTTTGGTTAACAAGGGAATAAGACAAGGAATCAGATAGTAGTGCTCTTTGGTATACATTTTTTTCAGGCAACCCAGGGTGTGAGGATCGTGAGGTAGGTATGTCATCAGATGTAACACTTCGAGGTTAATGTGTATATAGTCGACCAATTATTTCAATAATTTAATTATTTTTCATACAGTTCCTCTTTTAGAATATGATCCAATGACATCTGTAGTCTGTGAACGGACTCTTCAGTCGAAGTCCTAAAATGTACATTTTTATGTTGAGAAAAAAACAAAGGAACACAAGTAGGAAAAACAAGTGGGATTACGATTACACACAAATACTATTCAACAACCAAAATTGTGATGCAGACGAAGATTTTTACAATTATGACTATGTCACACGATAGTTGGTATTCAAAAATTGCAAGTGATAATTTAGGAAATACTAAGCTAGGGTCAGGGAGGTATACTTAATTACACTTAAACTAAACTACAGCTTACGGTCCTCTAACATACTTTTAATTACCCAGCAGGCCAGCAACAAGCAACAAACATGGCGTCATAAATCCTATCTTATTTGTAATCTTCACCATCCGACATATTTATTAAGCAGCGCGTGCCAAAACCGAGGATAATAAAAGCGTGTGTATTCAGTTTTAGGGCATGTCTAGACAAATTAAATTTAACATTTATATGGTGCGGTGCCAAATGTAAACTTTACCAAAGGCAGGCAAATTTCACAAACCGCTAATGTCTCCCGAAATGTATTAGTTACTACGATTCTATGTAATTCTCGCTCGCGTGTAACAAAATGTATACTTCCAGTAAACTAAACCTGATATTGCCCATAAAACTTAACGGCAACCAAATGGCCATTACAACACTTCACCTTTACAGCCACTGCTCTGATTTTATCGCAGACTCCCAGAGTCCCCTATTCCGTGGGGACTTCGTGGCTATCTTTTTCAACGTGCCAGAAAGAAAGGGCACGTCTCTTTCAAAAGATACTATGTGCTGTCATATCCTCCATTCAATGTAACGACGGAATAAAACTATAAGTACTCTAATGTAGAGAAACAATAAAATAAAAGACATACGAGGGGCGTTCAATATAAAGTGAGAATGAGATGCAAACTCTTTTAATATTACGAAATTAAATACTGGCCGGTAAAGCTAATCTATCTAGCTGATTGCTATGAAAAAAAAAACTAAATGTCTTTTGTTTAAAAAAATATACGGTAATTTCTTTGCAATGCTATTGAGTACGTTAGCGAAAATGGAGAAAATTGAACTGCGCGCCGTTATCAAATACTTGTGTTTGAAAAATTTTTCTACGGACCAAGTCAATTTGGATTTGCGGGACACTTTAGGGTCTAATGCTCCTCCGTATTCGACAGTCGCACGTTGGTGCGCCAAATTTAGACGTGGAAGAACATCGACAATGGACGACCCCCGCTCCGGACGCCCTACTACAGCAGTAACTGAAGAAATTGTGAAAAAAGTCGAAAACTCAGTTTTGGCGGATCGTCGTGTCACGGTTCGTTTTATTGCTGAAAATGTAAAGATTTCAACGGGGAGCGTGCATAATATTTTACATGAACGCTTGGGTATGAAAAAGGTATCTGCGCGTTGGGTACCAAGAATGCTTACTGACACGCAAAAACAAACTAGACTAGAGATTTGTCAAGAAGCTTTGAACCTGATGCAGCAAGACCGGGAACTTTTTTTGGCGCGATTTATAACAATGGACGAAACATGGCTCCATCATTACGACCCAGAAACGAAACTGCAGTCTATGACATGGAAAAGGCCATTATCTCCAACTCCGAAGAAATTCAAGGTGAGCCCATCTGCCGGTAAAGTCATGGGCTCTGTTTTTTGGGATGGTAAAGGGGTATTAATGATTGAGTATTTCGAGCATGGAGCCACTATTACGGGCACATTATACGCCAAACAAATAGCAACATTGCGCAATGAGATCCGCGAAAAACGGCGAGGTAAACTCTCGAAAGTTGTGCTGTTCCACCAGGACAATGCCCCGGCACACAAGTCCGCCGTTGCAATGGCTGCAATTCGTGATGCTGGGTTCGATATCCTTAAGCATCCTCCGTATTCACCAGATCTCGCTCCCAGTGATTTCTACCTATTTCCGAGATTGAAACAACAGAAATTTGAAGACGACGACGCGGTAGTCGCTGCAGTACAAGATTTTTAGGTACTCAAGATGAGACCTTTTTTAAAAATGGAATTTTAAGTTTAGAAAAAAGATATACTAAGTGTATTATGCTAAAAGGTGACTATGTCGAAAAATAAAATGACATTTGGGGGTTAAAGTCACTCGCGTCCGTAGGTTTACCCTTGAGACCCTACACGTGACCCCTGGGTGGTGCCAAATGAGTGACACACTGGTAACGTGGGAGAGCCACGCTTCGGCACGAATGGGCCGGCTCGACCGGAGTGATACCACTGCCTCACAGAAAACCAGCGTGAAGCATTACTTGCGTTTCGCTGAGTGAGTGAGGGTACCGGAGGCCCAACCCCCCACCCCCCAACAAAAAAAAAATGATGATGGCGCGGCTGAGTAACAGACTACCCCAGGAGGGTACCAGCTGCGCTAGCGCTGGAGAATCCCTCTCTGGGCTGCCATGCTCAGGTAGCATTGTGCCTGAGCATGGAAGCCCAGACTCTGCCCCATCGTACTCTGGGGGGGGCAACCCAACTGCGCTCTTTCATAATTCCACATTTGCTAGGGGCGAGAGCATAGCAGTTACGGCATCCCCTGTCACGCTGGCCGTGGACTTCTGCAACATCAGGGGTTTACATTCCAACCTCAATGCTGTTCATCACCACCTTGAGACAGCTAAGCCGGCCTTGCTCTTTCTGACTGAGACGCAGATATCGTCTCCGGCAGACACGTCTTACCTCTCTTACCCTGGGTACGGATTAGAACACTCTTTTGTACCTAGGGCTGGGGTGTGTGTGTACGTTAGAGATGATATCAGTTCTCGTCACCTCAGCAATCTTGAAGGTAAGGACCTCTCCACTTTATGGTTACGTGTGGACAGCGACGACCATCCACGCGTCTATGCGTGCCTGTATAGGTCCCATAGCGGTGACAGCGAAATTGACCGACTCATGGAGCAGTTCCAAATGGCTGTGGACTCCGTGCAACAGCAGGTCCCTTCTGCAGAGATTGTGATACTCGGCGATTTCAACGCCCATCACGTCGAATGGCTTGGCTCTGGCAGGACCAATCATGCAGGGAGATCTGTTCGCGACTTTGCTCTGGCAAATGGCCTGACGCAACTGGTTACTGCGCCTACGCGAATACCAGATGTGCAGAACCAGGAGCCTTCTCTGCTTGACCTTTTGCTGACTTCTCATCCGGCAGGCTACCAAATCTCCGTTGAGGCCCCTCTCGGCTCCTCGGATCATTGCCTGATCCGGAGTAAGGTGCCACTCACGTGCCCGCTGCGTCGGCGAGTTGCTTGTAGCCGTCGTGTGTGGCATTACAAGTCAGCAGATTGGGATGGGATGCGGTCCTTCTTTGCGTCCTACCCTTGGGGGCATGTTTGCTTCAAGCTGGATGATCCCAACGTCGCTGCTGACTCTGTTACTGACGTGGTGCTGCAAGGAATGGAACTCTTTGTTCCTTCCTCAGCGGTCCCCGTTGGTGGCAGATCCCAACCTTGGTTTGGTCGATCTTGTAAAATGGCTTCTCGCCGAAAGCAGGAGTGTTACCAAGCTTGGGTAAATGCAGCGAAGGTTCGGGATGTAAAGACCAGTGTTTTAAAAAAGGAGTTTAACTTTGCCTCCAGGTCCCTTAAAAGAGACATTGCCAGAGCTAAATCGTTGCACATTGGTAGAATTGGCGAGAGACTAGAGCGCCTCCCTTCGGGAACTCGTGCGTTCTGGTCTCTTGCCAAAGCTATCCAGGGGAATTTCTGCACGCCTTCTTTTCCGCCTCTACACGCGGGTAACGATTCTTTGGCCCACGACGCAAAGGAAAAAGCCGATCTTCTAGGTAAATTCTTTGCGTCCAACTCGACTTTGGATGACGGGGGACGCATGCCACCGACCATACCGCGTTGTGAGAGCTGTATGCCGGATATCCGGTTCCACCAAAGCTCAGTGCGTAAAGCACTTCTCTCCCTCGATATCCATAAGTCCAATGGGCCTGATGGAATCCCTCCGGTAGTGTTGAAGATGTGCGCTCCTGAGTTGGCTCCGGTTTTAACGCGTCTTTTTCGGCTCTCCTACTCTTCTGGCGTAGTCCCGTTCTCATGGAAGTCTGCTCTGGTCCACCCGATCCCTAAAAAAGGTGACCGCTCTAATCCATCTACCTATAGGCCAATAGCCATAACTCCCCTGTTCTCTAAGATAATGGAGTCCGTTATCAACCGCCAGCTCCTTCGATACCTTGAGGACCGACAATTGCTCAGTGACCGTCAATATGGTTTCCGTAGCGGCCGCTCGGCCGGCGATCTACTGGTTTACCTGACACATCGTTGGGCACAGGCGATTGAGACAAAGGGTGAAGCATTGGCTGTTAGTTTAGATGTGGCGAAGGCCTTCGATCGGGTTTGGCACAAAGCGCTCCTCTCAAAACTTCCGTCCTTTGGGCTTCCTGAGAAATTATGCGGATGGATCAGCAGCTTCCTAACGGACAGAAGCATAAAGGTTGTAGTTGACGGTGCATGCTCTGATTCCATGTCTGTGAATGCTGGTGTCCCTCAAGGCTGTGTGCTATCGCCTACGCTCTTCCTTCTGCATGTCAATGATATGCTGCCATCCGGCGGCATTCACTGTTATGCGGATGATAGTACGGTTGATGCCTCTTACACCGGCCGCGCCGGTATTTCTCGGGAAAACGTTATAGAGTGCCGAAATAAACTTGTGTCTGAAATTGAGACTTCCCTAAAAGAAGTTTCAGAATGGGGTCGACTTAATTTAGTCCGTTTTAACCCCACTAAGACACAGGTTTGCGCGTTTACCGCAAAAAAGTCTGCGTTTGTCGCGTCACCTCTTTTCGAAGGCACTCCCCTTGCTACCACAGCCAGTATCGGAATCCTTGGTATTGACATCTCGAGTGAAGTCCAGTTCCGCGACCACTTGGAGAGTAAGGCTAAATTAGCCTCGAAGAAGCTCGGCGTGCTCAACAGATCGAGACGGTATTTCACTCCAGCCCACCGCCTTCAGCTTTATAAGGCGCAGGTTCGCCCACATATGGAATACTGCTCTCATCTGTGGGCGGGGGCTCCCCGGTACCAGCTTCTCCCTCTGGATCGCATACAACGGAGAGCGACTCGAATAGTCGGCTGCCAACGAACTTCTGATGGGCTTGATTCCTTGGCGCTGCGTAGAGATGTAGCTTCACTGTGCATCTTCTATCGCATGTACAACGGAGAGTGCTCCGAGGAGTTATTCGGGTTGATCCCTGCCGCATCCTTCCGCCACCGCCCTACGCGACAACACTTCCATCCTCACCATCTGGATGGTTGGTTGTCTTCTACTGTGCGTTTTTCCAGAAATTTCCTGCCTCGCACAGCAAAGCTCTGGAATGAGGTTCCTGCTGCGGTATTCCCGGACCGATATGACCTTCAAGCTTTCAAAAAAAGAGCGTACTCCTACCTAAAAGGCCGGCAACGCACTTGTGACTCTTTTGGTGTCGCAGGTGTCCATGAGCGACGGTAATCGTTTACCATCAGGCGATCCGTCTGCTCGTTTGCCCCCTATATCATAAAAAAAAAAAAAAAAAAAAAAACATTTAGTAAAAGTTGTTTATAACATACTCATTCTCACTTTTTATTGAACGCCCCTAGTAATACCATGTATCTACTTGGCAAAAGTAATCGTCGCGTCGCGATAGACTAGATTACCTGAATATCATTTAGTCACAGCTTATTTACAACCGAGGAAACTGATTCAGGTATCAAGGTAATCAATTTATCCATGATGTTTTGGTAGGAGGTGCACAATGAGGGATTTATTTTTAAAATTTGGTCTAGGATTGAAAAAATAAATCGTTAGCCCTGTACGGTCTAGGTCTAGGATTAAAAAATTAAATCATTAACCTTGGACTATGGATGATAGTTCCGATACATTTTCACACTACTTAACCCTCATCTCATCTGGTAAACAAAAAAATGGTAGTCTAGTGGTTGGCTCTATGACGTCTCAAACAGAGGGTGGTGGGGTCGGGCCAGAGCTCGCACGTCTGAATTTTTCGGAATTTACGTGCGAAATTAATTTTTAAATTTACCATGAACCTTATTGTGAAGGAAAATGTCATACACCAGCAAAGATGGTGTGCGTAAAGTTCCTAATTGTTACTGGACCCGCGAGGGAACTACAGCCCAAGCCCTGTAATTCTGAGGCCTGTGCCCTCCAGTAGGACATATAGGCAGAGATGATAACCCTGGATTAGCACTTAGCTTGGAGTTATAATAGTACATTACTGCAGCGGCCGCGAAATAGGGGATTGCCGGCCGAGTAGTTATAGATGGCCGAGTGTTAACGAGGCCATCTAGAGATACGAGGCCGGCAATCCCTGTTCGTGGCCAAGGCTTGTATAGAGTTTTTCTCAAACATGCATCATCATCATCATCATCATCGTCATCGTCGTCGTCGTCGTCACCATCATCATCACCACCATCATCATCTTATCATCACCATCATCATCACCATCATCATCATCACCATCATCATCATCATCACCATCACCCATCATCACCATCATCTCATCATCACCATCATCATCATCATCATCACCCATCATCACCATCATCATCATCATCAACATCATCATCTCATCATCACCATCATCATCATCTCGTTATCACCATCATCATCACCATCATCACCACACCATCATCATCATCACCATCATCATCATCATCACCATCACCCATCATCACCATCATCTCATCATCACCATCATCATCATCACCCATCATCACCCATCATCACCATCATCATCAACATCATCATCTCATCATCACCATCAACATCATCATCATCATCACCAACATCATCATCATCTTACCTTACCTTAAATAAACGTAGTGGCAGAATGTCTTAATGAACCAAACCGCAAAATATTGCTTATAGTTTTTTTTTAATGGCTAAATGCTATGATGCCATAGACCTATAAACGTCATAGTATGAAACAATAGACGACCACTTTGCTGGCCAAGGCCAGCAATGTTGTATGAAATTCCATTATTGACCTCTCGTCTAGGCGCACCTGCAACTTGACAGTTCGTGGCGTATTATAAGGAACATAACGTCAATATTTCATAGCATGTTTGAGAAAAATCAATTTTGCACCGTCCAAGTCCGTCTAGTCTAGGTAAAGTAGGTAATAAATACTCACTTTATGAGTACGTTTCCCGTCGATAGCAACCACAAATCCGACTCCGCAAGCTTCGTGCTCGTTCTGAGGGTCGTACAAGCCTTGCTTGGGCGGCCCTTCCCACTCCATACCTGGAACGAAGTCGCTGCTATAGTGGACTGAAGTAAACATTTACGTTAAGCAACCTAGAGTGAGAGACGCGAGGGAGGATGGATTCAGCACCTATTAATCCTTTATTCCTTTAAGGTATAAAGCTCCAAACGCACAGACAGCGGAGGCGTGGTGGTGCGGTGGCGGTGACGGTTGTAATATTCTAACTTTTATGAACGGTTGTGCGGTACCGTACCGCGAACTCGTTCATACAAGTTCGAATATTACAACCGTCACCGCCACCGCCACGCCTCCGCTGTCTGTGCGGCCCAGATGCCATATTATCTAACGCTCAGCCGCTTGCTATCTCATTCACTATTTATTTCTGACAAACATGGTCAAAAAGTATAAGATGGTGACAGAAAGAGATGGTAAATGCGATAGCAAGCGCCCGGTCTTTAGAGAATATGGCCTCTGGACCAGCCATATTATTCCATTGATTAAATCGTAACGAACTTACGTCAACATTATCTTTAAGTAAATATTTCGTAATAGCAGTTTTGCATTGACCTACAAATAAACAATTATGTTTATCAGAAGTTCAATGGCAATAAAAGATAAATATTACACAACTCAATACAAATTAAGGAGCAACAACAATAGTAAGTAATGCCCCCATAGGGCCGGCGCTCACTGACGGCATGGCACGGCAAAGGATTTTATTACTATCAAGTTATTTTGAATCTTATTTCAATGAGTTTAGAATTCATGTTACTTTATTTCGATACCACGATGCCGCGGCGTGCCGAGGGATGCTGCGGTAATATTCGTATGTAACCTGCCGTGCCATGCCGTCAGTGAGCGCCGCCGGCCCTTACTGGAATTGGATTGGAACCTATGCTACAAATATTTTTGGTAAGTAATTCTCTACCATCTAACTAACAGCTGAAAACTGAATTTCAAAATTTTTAGAGCTTTATGTCATAGGCATCAGTTTTAAGGGTTCCGCTCCGAAAGGTGATAAAGGGAATGTTGCTACACTGTCCTCCTGTTTATCAATGTATCTATGACATGGCTGTATCTCAAGAAACATAATGTACATACAGTTGTATGTATAAATTATGTGTACATCTATTGCTGCTACAATATCAAATATAATAGAATTAAAAATTAGGGAAACAACAAACATAAAATGACCCCACACTTCATACATTTTGCTAAGAAACAGAGCTCTGCCAACAATGGTTTTTTAGGAAGGTTTTTGGGTAGACTAGGCTAGTACGCATTTACAATTAATTTGGCGTTCTTTAAAAATTGGCTAGTATTTTTTTTTATAATACGTATTTTAAAATGGTACGAAAATGATAATCAACTTAAAATAAAAGTGCATTAACCTTACCCGACTTTGAACTTGAGATGTTAATTTTTTTCAAATGATTAAAAATAAAATTCAAGGAATTTTGTAGCACAATAGCTTTTTACTATTTGCTATTTTCAAAAATCGGCTCCTCCATCAATGTCTAGTTTAGAATGATTAATGCTAAAGATAAGAGCTGCATCTTACACTAATTTACCTCAAGCAAGGGACTTAGCCATGGGATTTACCACCTTATAACTTCAAATTGATTTTGTAAAACATCATCTTTCAAAATATTCTCGAGATAAATGTCTACTGAAACTAACATTAACAATGTTCAAGAACGGGAGGAATTCCAACTGTTAAGTTTTTTAATTTTAGCCTATGAGCCTAATTAGCTATTAGCATGGGCCCCGGAAGAGAGGTTCAAGAAAGTGCACTTGCACGCCCTTCCATAAAAAAAGTACAAATTATGACTATGGTTTAGAATAAAACATATAATTACGAAGATGTATGCCCCAAAGCCATGGTGGCCCAATGGTTTGACCTATTGCCTCTCAAGCAGAGGATCATGGGTTCAAATCCCGGCTTGCACCTCTCAGTTTTTCGGAATTTATGTGAGAAATTACATTTGTAAATTTACCATGAGCTTTACGGTGAAGGAAAACATTGTGAGGAAAGCTGCGTACACCTGCGAAGAAATTCAATGGAATGTGTGAAGTTCCCAATCCGCACTGGGCCCGCGTGGGAACTACCGCCCAAGCGCTCTCATTGTGAGAGGCGGCCTGTGCCCTGCAGTGAGATGTATATAGTCTGGAATGATGATGATGCACCCCCCCTGAAAATAATCCTGCCAATCAAATGCATATGCCTGAAACAAAAACAAGCAGGACGATACTAATAGGGATGTTGACACCACCAATCAACTGGCATACTTTTTATGAGCTGTCAAAACACATTTCTCCCATAGAGTTTGAATGGAAATAGCAACATATGACGTCACTTGTTTGCATACTCAATTAACTAACTATTTATTTGTTTTAAAGCAACAAAAAATCTAATTTTGCAGTTAATCGAAAATTAATCTGGGTTTCAGGGCTAAAATAAAGCGTTTTTTTACTGGAGTCCTGTCTTCGAATTATTTTTTAATGGTGTCAACATCCCTATTTGGTCTATTGAGTTGATACAGTGTTGGTTTCATGCAGAATGTGTGTCCAGCAGTGGTGTTTCCATGGTAAAAATAAAAATAGGTGTAAAAATTGTTTGAAATGTAAAATAGAGAGACAAATACCAATAGTACCTACTAAAATATTAGATAGCTCCTACTAATGTTACTTATGTGAGAAATTTTGTGAAGATGATTAGGATTAGGTATTCAATTATGCAATAACATTTGAACTGATTGAAATTTGGTATGACTATAGTTTAAGTCCAAAGAATGGTTTGTAGGACAGTTTTAATCCTGGAAATTTGCGTAATTCCCGCTGGAGAGAGGTAAACAAAAAGCTTAAGCTGTCTAGCTTTATTTGGTTTCTTATTTATGTGAGTAATAAATTATAGATTGCTTTTGATAAATTATTTTTCAAGTGCTTAAAAATATTTATAGAATATTAGGTAGGTACCTACATAATCAATACGCTAATTTAATTTAAGAATAGTGAATACCTTTCGCGTAAACATTCTAAAACCAATATTTTTCATACTTAATTTTCCTCTTATTGGATGCAACTGTAAATTGCAACGCGAATTGAGAACGTTCGATCTACAAGTACAAGCCCCGTCGGTACTGCGTCACCCGCAGAATGTAAGGTACCGGCAGATTATGCTTAAAGTAAACAAGATACTGATTCTAATTGCACTTTAGGTCACACGTATGCACTACACGTGGCTAAACGCAGAACACCGAACACTATTCTATACCCCACAAAACTAAAATAAAACCTCACCTCAAAATAAGTTCGATAACTTGAGTAACTGTATCCGGTGATAACACTGCCTACCGTTCACTGTTTCACAGACAAGTGCTTACCAAACCACAAAAGAAAGATTTTTATTTAATATTTTTAACTGGGGCACTGAAAGCCGGCGGTGCGTAGTGACCTTTCTATTGTCGACTACACGGGCCGGTAGAGCGCGATGGACTGAAATTGAAATGAAGGAAGAAGCAGACGACTGGAGGACGACAATACAATACTTCAAGTGTCAGTGTCACTGTCAACCAGACGTCATACCCATACCACAATCCTATTGGTGGATATTTTGACAGCAGATACATTGGTGTTGCAAGTATTAAGTAAAAAAAACTACTAACTGTGTTTCCAAAAAACATTACGTTGTATAGGTATCGCCACGAGCGTTGAGGCGAATGATTAAGCGAGTCACACACTGCGCAGATGCGCAAAGATATCTGTATCTGAACGCATATCTGTCAATATCGCTCCCTATACAATTCAATGGAGGAACACACACACGGCGCAGATACTTTATATTGTATCGTGTGCATCGACATATATCGACAGATGTGAAGATTTTATCTGCTGATAAATACAGATGGTTACACAGAGGCACACTCTCATCATCATTATCATCCCAGTCTATATACGTCCCACTGCAGGGCACAGTCTTCCTCTCAGAATAAGAGGGCTTGGGTCGTAGTTCCCACGCGAGCCCTATGCGGATTGGGAACTTCAGTTTATAATAAAATAAATATAAAAATTACGTACTACTTAAGCAAACAACAAGTCATTCTTACGCAGACATGCATTTTCGCATTTTTTACATTTTGATGTGAAGAGAAATAAAGAAAGTGTAACGCGGTTTTATTTAAAAATATCGAGACCGTGTTATAAATGCAAAGAATTATTAAATAGAACCGTTTTCCCCCCGAAGGGTAGAAAACGTATATTTAGGTTTCAGCCGAAGCTTGAACCACTTGAGATTACGCTTTCCGAATTTCTCACTCACACTCCTGCAAATATGCGTTTGTGTGCATTAGTTAACTGTCAGACTCTATTGCTGTCAAGAGGCAGCGCGCGGGGAGCGACGCGGGAGCGACGCACCTGTCAGTACCTGATGATGAGCCGGCAAGACTCATGAAACTGGTGGTTCAAGCTTCGGGGGGAAAACGGTTCTATTTAGGTGTTCGAGCCTTTGCTTGAACCACTTGAGACGTGTTTATATTCTGCCGGCACTGCTTATGCGTACTGTGACGGACACTGTGACGGACTGAATATTAAGATAGTGTGGAACGCAATAAAACTATGATATTTGATTAAATTTTCTTATATTATTACTTCAGAGAAGCTGAGATCGAGATAGGAACAAACGAACTTAAAGTTTAACAGAAACTAATTTTCCCTTTAAATTGAAAATAATCATATTTTAACTTATTATGAGTAATCATCACAGTCTTATTATAATAATAAACATGTTATATGTTATGAATAATCATCATAGCCTTATTTAATAAAAGCTATCATAAAGTTGAAAAATCATCACTTATTCTTAACTGATTATTAGCGGTATTGTTGCGGACTTCTTTAAAATAATGGTTAAAGAAGGTTTTCTTTGACCGCCAATTCCCTTTTTTGAGAACTTCTTCAATGTTGTATTTATTACTTGACCAGTTATCAGAGGCCACTATGCTCCTAAAACTTCCAGCTGAAGTGGACATACTGGCTTGGTTGAATAAGGTTCGTATCCAACCGGATATTACCGCTCTTGAAGCGTTCTTTCGTTTTCCTCTTGTAGTTATAAACAGATTTGTAAGACCTTTACTTAGACGTCGTTCCTGAGATACTGCAATAGATTTTCTGATCCAAGCTGTGACATTCAGCCGATTGTCACCTTGGTTTGTGTTATTTTTGATAACCCATGCTGACTGCCTATAAGTGCTTGAGTCAGTTTTTGACCCAAACTGTGGCCATAAGGTGATCGTGTCACCATCGTCCAGATACGAGCCTGTTTCGATAGAAAGCAAGATGAGATCGTGTACTCTCCGACCTGAGGCTAGAAGAAGAAGGGCACAAGTATGGCGGAATGTTTGGAAAATGCTTTTCTCGTCCAGATCGTACGATTTGAGAAATTGACAGAAATCGTCTATATTCCAGGCAGGGGGTTTTATACATGGAGGGTTTTTGAGTAAAATTGCCTTAATGGCATGCCTTACCAGGAAATTGGAGCTCAACTCCTGTGAGCGAAGAGGGTTAGCCATAGTAGCAACCACTGACTTGTGTAGCAATATAGTCCGCGGGGTTAGCTTTGCCGAGTTATGTAGATGAGATAAATACTTCGCTAGATCCGAAGGTTCAGGGTTATCTGGGGCTATATTATTGGAATGGGCCCATCTTTTCCAGCGAATCCAGACTGGCTTGTATGTTTTTAACGTTGACTTTCTCCATGATGACTCCAGGAGGCTGATGTCGGCTTCGGCCCAATTTTTTATTTGTTTGGACCAACCTGTACCTTCCAGACCAATAAAAGAAGGTTGTCTATGTTGGGCGGTGGTAATTTTGTGCGAAGGTCCATCAGAACTAATTTCAAGTTCTTTATTTCCAGGGGTGGACACACTGCTAGTTTCCGTAGGTCTGGTTCCCAGAAGGCTTTGTTCCAGCTGGGTGCTACTAATAGATAGGTTCCCTCTGAAGATTCCAGGTGCCGCAGAACCTGCGGAATTATCGCTGGGGGTGGGAATATCCAGCCCAACCTGTATCGCCACGTCCTGCTGAAGGCGTCGGTGAACTGGCTGTGGGTGTCTTTGGCGTCGTCGCTGACGTATTTTGCTACTACCGCTGACCTTGCCGAGGCAAATAGGTCTATCTCCGGCGTGCCCAATTTCTGGAATATTATCGACGTAGCTGTCTGACTTAGATGCCACTCTGGTAGTTTTTGACTTCGAGAGAGACTGACGGCTAAGCCGTTGTACACTCCTGGAATATATCGAGCTGTCACGTAGCAGTGATGGCGATGACAGAACTCCAGAATTTTTCTCGCTACTTTCAAGAGTTTTAAAGATTTTGTCCCTCCTTGTTTGACTATATAAGCTACGGTGGTTCGATTGTCTGTTTGTAGCATCAGTGTTTTGTCTTTCAGGTCTAGATCTAGGCGCAGGAGGACCTTGTATAACGCGTGTAGTTCTTTCTGATTGCTGTGCCATTTTTGTTGACTTCGTGACCATAGTCCCCAGAACTTCTGCCCGTTTGCTATGGCTCCCCAGCCCTGGTCTGCGGCGTCCGTTGTTACAAAGAGCGTTGGTTCGGGCAAATGTATCGGCGACACCTGCCTTAAATTGGCGCGCCACCAGGTTAGATCTTCTAAGACACCAGGTGGTATTATCCATCTTAGATTCGGTTGTAGGTGAGGGAGGCGGTTGGACTCTACTTGTAGCGACCGGCAGTGTAGGCGGCCTAATGGTATCACAAATGAGGCAAAGTTTAGTTTTCCCAGGATGACTTTCGCGCCGTGCCAACTCCAGCGTTTTTTCTTGATTAGACGATCCAGATCGCTTGCAAGACTTATTGTTTTTTCCTCTGGAAGGGACTTTTGATTGTTCTCCGTATCCCACATCACACCTAAGTATTGTAGTTTCCTTTTGGCTGCCATAGAGGATTTTTCTTGATTTACAATCCAGCCTAGATTCTTCAGATGGCTTCTTACCAGATTTGTTTGATTTTCCAGAGTGACGGGGTTCTCGTGGATTAATAGAAAGTCGTCCAAGTAGACAACGACTTTTATCCCTTTTTGTCTCAAGGTGTGAGCGATCCAGTTGGTGACTTTGGCAAGTGCGGCCGGTGCGCTTGCGAGACCGAATGGTAAGCAGGTCATTTGATAAATCTCCCCTCGATAGCTCAGGGATAGGAACCGTCGATGACTGGGTGCTATGGGGATGTGAAAGTAGGCTTGGGATATGTCTAATTTCATCATGTAGTTGCGTTTTCCTAGAAGTTGTGGAATCATGTAGTGGTTTACTAGGCGAAATTTGGGTGTCAGGACATACTTGTTCAAGCCTTTTAAGTTGAAGATAGGGCGGAAGGATCTGTCGGGTTTTTTCCTTAGGAACATTTCTGACAGAAATCCGCTTTGAAATTGGTTTTTCTGGATTGCGCCTGATGTAGAGAGTTTCAGAATTTGCTCTGACATTTCTTTGGAGACCCGTGTTCTGAAACGGTGGATGTTTTTTAGAGAAAAAAATCTGTTTGGTGGTCTTGAATGGAATGGGATTCTGTAACCCTGTATAAAATTTTGGATTAGTGTTGGTGCATCTCTCCAGGCCTTTACATATTTCTTTAAGCACCCTGCTCTGAAACAGTCACTTTCGGTTTGGTTTCTGCTTTTGCTGTGGTTGATGATACTGTTTGCGGTAGCCTTGATAAGGCTGCTGTGCGGGTGCTGCACGGGGTGGTCTAGATATGTTTTTCCGATTGAAGTTGGTGGGCCTCGGAGCGGTATGTGTAACTGAGCGCTTCTGTTTTCCACTCCTCGCGATTTTATAAGGTGCATTTCTTCTGAACGTTGTCGTCGGAAAAAACTTCAAAACATTTGTATTTGTACAGTCCATTACGGCCTGACTCAGGGCACTGTCCGAAAATAAATGGTTTTCTGACGGCGGAATGTTGTGAAGCATTTCACCGAGAACCCTGTTTTTGGTCCTAAATAGGTTTCTCCTAGCCTCAATCACTTCGGCTCGGCGACCGCAGACATACTGCAACAGGTCATTAGATTTCTTCTTGAATTTTGAGTCCGCCTTCAAAAAACTTGCTTTGACTAAGATCTTGGATGACTGGGGCATTTGATTGTAAGTTTCTTTGAAGATTTTCCTTTGTTGCAGGAGTCCGTGCGAGATTGCCGCCAACGTTAAGTCAGACTTTTCGAGAATGTCAGCTAATTTCCATTGAGGCGACACTCTGGCCAAGAGACTGTTTACTTTTAGGGCGCAGAATGCGGGAGAAGCTTGAAATTGTTTCTGGATTTCGTTGAATTTTATGTTGCGCCATCCCGTTCGTCCAAATCTTTGACAATTGATTCCTTGCTCCACAAGTGCCGGGTCAGCTTGGGAGATTTTGGGTTCCGTTTCCGTGTCCTGTCATTACACGATATGTTGTTGTGTGCATGACCTTAACTCTCGTGGCGTTACCTAATCTTTAAACAAGATCAAAAACGAAATGCAATTATTTTGAAACGTTATGTTTTAGCTATCAATGTATTTATGTACCTATTTATATAATGACTTTCTGGCTCTCTCGGAGAGTAGCCATACCGACACCAAAACCAACAGCCGATGGTGCAGTAAGAATAAGGTTCGAGAGTGGCGATCGCAAACTGAAAGACGAGGCGTAGGAAGGCCTCAACAAGATGGACCACGGGCGTAGCCAGGTTTCAGAATCGGTAAAGGTCACAGGAACCACTTGGATGGGGGCAGCGCAAGATCGATCATTGTGGCACTCTTTGAGGAAGAACTTAGTGCAGCAGTGGCTACGTATATTTTTTGATGTGCCAATTTTATGCATCAAATTTTTGAGATAGTTATATTTAGAAATTAACATCTTATACTTACAGTATTTTAATAATAATACAAAAATGTCGTTCAATAATAATTAAGATGTTTAGTTTCTTGCCGGATTCTTCTTAACAGGGTTTTTCCGAAACGGCGGTAGATTGTTCGAAATTCTTAAGTGCTTGAATCAAAATTGAAGCCTAAACTGAAATATTTTGACTTTGTTTTTGAGATATAACCAGTCAGCCTGAAAGGTTAGTCCTAGTTCCTACAAACTCCTACCTACCATAGTAATATTGTTTAGTGGCAGCACTATATTTGATTTCATTCATTCACTAACTTGACCGTCTTTCGTTCACCACTTCCGTCGCGAATAAGGAAGCGTGTACACTGAAATTAAATTTAGCAGTACGAACTGTTGAAGCAATTCAATTTTTTTTTTACCAAATTTTGTTGCTTCTGATAATTTATATATTTTACTGTTTACCCTAGGCCACAGTACACTTAAACCGATTTTTCCTTCCCCGAAAAGGTAATGGTAAATTTCAAATGCAATATCACATATGCATTTTGGAAAATTTGTATATTAGGACCGGCGCCCACTGACGGCATGGCACGGTGTGGCATTTTGTTACTATCAAGTTATTCTGAATCTTATTTGAATGAGTTTAGAATTCATGTTACTTTATTGGTTATGCGTGGCATCGGCCCTCAGGACGTCGCGGCATCGTGGTATCAAAATAAAGTAACATGAACTCTAAACTAATTGAAATAAGATTCAAAATAACTTAATAGTAATAAAATGCCACGCCGTGCCATGCCGTCAGTGGGCGCCGGCTATTATGCGACACCAAGATCGACCTCATAATCTTCTGCTTGACCTTTGCTTGACATACCACTCATCAATATTATAGTAGGCTACCACGAGTTTTCTAGATTTATTAAAGATAAATCAGTTGTGCGTGGCGGACTATGACAAAATTGTAGGAAATAGGTTTTTAAAATCATGCTTATAAAGGAATACATATATAAATAAAATACGTACCCCATTTTTTCATTAATTTTCTCACGTACCTAGATACTCTTAGGTACTCTTTTAGGTATGGTAACGCCATCAGAGTTGAGGCGAATGATTACACACACAGCTACATAAAATACTGATTTCAAAAAAGATAGTGAATGAATGAAATGACTGAGTGAATGAAAATGTAAGTTATAAGATCTTATGATTAAATACTTACGCAATACTATGCATATTACAATTTTTCTTTTTTATTTTCTTACCTATTTTTGAAATAAAACAATTTGAAACTAATAAGAAAAATAGCAAAAAAAACGGTATTTTATAAATAGCGAAAAATACGCTGATCTGATTTATATAAAATAGATCAAAATATTTATTTTTTTGTTTTGTTTGAACTAAATGTATTTTCCTAAATTATTCTTAAAGAAATAGGTTGAAGAAATTTTTAGTCAATCTTGTATTCTATCTCGAGTCTGTTGAGCTTGCTATCGGTACGAATAAATGTCAAAATCCCGCTGTCATTACATGACGTGTTGTTGTGTGCGTGGCCTCAACTCTGATGGCGTTACCTATACCTACTCACTCTTTTTTGCTTAATTATTGTGCACAATTTTAGTAGTGGTAGAGCCATGTTGTAGCTAGCCGCTGCATCACGAATGGGCCGGCTCGTCCGGGGCAGTACCACCCTCTCACAGAACACCGACGTGAAGCAGCAGTAATCCTGTTTGCGTTTCGTACGGTCAGTGAGAGTGCCGGGGGCCCAATACCTCACCCCTTCCCTCTCCCCCTTCCCCTATTCCCTCTCCTTTAGGGCCGACAACGCACTGGCATCGCGTAAAGCGCTGCGGGTGTCTATGGACAGTGGTGATCATTTAACATCAGGTGACCCACTAGTTCGTTTTTCTGGCCTTTCTAACATAAAAAAAAAAACAAGTCGGCCTATAATCTTTCAAATGAACATTTAATTTTATTTATTAAATATTATTAAGATCAATTTTATTGTAGTCTCCACCTAATATAAACCTATCAATGCTTTACAACCGATCGAATAATCAATAAAAAGCACTAAGTGGCATTACGGTCTATGTAAAATGTCATAATAAAAAGGAAAGGAATTATAGAGTTAGTTTCAATTTTCCCCACAGCAACTTCAATTTTGCTGAGCGGCCACACTATTTTTCCCATTCACCAATCTCGTTCTCTACCAAGTTTAGTAAAGTTTCTGCAAGTTTCCGTTCGGTCAGTTCGTCTCGTCGGCTTAGTTTATTATTTTCGCGCGAAAGTAGCGGACGCACTTGGTCCGCGCCGTCGCTCACATTGTAACGTAATTTTATTTACGAAACGTATTCTCGTTTATGCAATAATTGCTTAAACTCTAGAATCCTGCAGCAAGAAATTAACCGCGCCTTACTGTTTTCCAGCGTTGTGTTGTTAATGTTTTAAAGTGTTTAAATAATTTTTGTCAGTTACAAAAATTTAAATATTGTTCTAAATTGTTACTGTGAAGTGCAAGCCAAAATGAGTTTGAGTAGTTTGCGAAATGTCGTTAGGGCTGATTTGGTGAAAGTTTGTGCGTTAAGTGTGTCGAAACTACATGGACCTTGTTCTAGAAGGGAGCTGAGCACATCTGACGCTCAGCGCGCTACTATTGCCCAACAAACATCAAAGCCAGATTGGAATCGCGCTGTCAGCGAAGCTGAGAAAATTGTGGGATACCCAACCTCCTTTCTGAGTTTGAGATGGGTGATGAGCGATGAGATCGCGAATGTTGCTTTGCATTTGCGCAAACTAGTCGGAAGCAATCACCCTTTATTGAAAACTGCCAAGTAAGTTATCTATCTTTTCGGGACGAGGGCCTAGAGATCTGTAGTACAAGTATACGAAGTTCAAATTCCAGTCCCTCGCCAAGTTACTTAACAGTAGCAGTAGCGTGTGTTTATAAAGTGAAAATAAATTATTTAATTATTATCCCGGCGCCACACATATTACAAATGTTTGAACACAGTTATTTGATCACATGTGTAGCACCGGTATTTGCTTATTTGTTCAATAGAACATCCATACAATCAACCATAGATCAAATATGTGTTCAAATATGTGTTGAAACATTTGTAATATGTGTGGCGCCGGGGTGACTATTAATTATTTGACCGATGGGTTATTTATGACGAGCTATTTATCTTTGCATCTACTATAAAGCAGTGTCAAGGTGTAGTGGCGGTACACATACAATATCGAAGTTATTAATTTATTTATCGATTGCTATTTTTTGCATTACGAGTGCGGTTAGGTACGGTACGACGAACCCGTTTTTGTTAACGGTTCGACAAATTACAGGTTGCACACCTTTCTTACGTTATTGCTTCATTTCTCATTTCGCTTTTATGCTAGTTTTTTTAATTTTTGGTGATTAGTTAGGTACTTTATTATTAGGTATTTTCGTAAGATTCTGTATATGTTTGAGCGACGTGTCCTAACCCTCGGAGGCCTAAGGCACGGATCCGTTTTCCATTTGTATTTGTATCTATAAATTTAGCTTTGTAATGTAAATAGTTGAGACTAGAATGCACGTTTTTTTCCACTAACCGCTTACGAGGGGTAACTGGTAAATTTTTGGTTTCGATGTAAACTCTGTCCATTATGCTAAAGTGTCCCTGGAGAATCAAAGGTAGATAGTTGAAATTACACCAGTGAATATTTTCTAATAGTATTGTTACCACTGATCCTATTGTTTGGGAAAAACAATTGGAACAGTTGTGAGAAGTTTAGTTTGATTTGAATGAAATAAAAAAAAAAAACACTTAATAGGTCTTCAACATAAAACTAAATCAAGGCTCACTAGGAGGTGGCTGCTCTTATTATGATGGTATCATTTTAATTTTTAAAACAGACCCTAGAGGGCCATAAGTTGTATTGCTCACTAAAAAATTTAAGTCTGACCAAATAGGGATGTTGACACCATTAAAAAATAATTCGAAGACACAACTCCAGTAAAAAAACGCTTTATTTTAGCCCTGAAACCCAGATTAATTTTCGATTAACTGCAAAATTAGATTTTTTGTTGCTTTAAAACAAATAAATAGTTAGTTAATTGAGTATGCAAACAAGTGACGTCATATGTTGCTATTGCCATTCAAACTCTATGGGAGTATTGTGTTTTGACAGCTCATAAAAAGTATGTTAGTTGACTGGTGGTGTCAACATCCCTATTCACAGTGAAACAAACCTACCTAAACCTAGTTCATGGGACGGTTTGCCGTCAAGCATAATGGCAAAGAGGACATCATCATAACCCTTTGCTTGTCTCACAGGAATCTTATCTACAATGGCAAGAACAACATGCAGGCTTGGGGGCTCATTGTACTTCTAGTATCCAAAGCAGCCGGCCACAGTCCTGAGATACCTGATATGGAACAGGACAAGGCTGCTGGAGTACTCCACAGGTATGTGTACAGTTGAGGCATGAAAGGGATACACCAAGGCCCAATTGCATAACAAATTACAAGCTAAACGACGAAGCTTGTGTTGGGGCAGATATTTGTATGAAAAATAAAAATGTTTGTTCTCGGGTCTTGGGTGTTTAATATGTATTTAAGTATGTATCTATCTATATAAGTATGTTTATCCGTTGCCTAGTGCCCATAACACAAGCTTGCCTAGCTTACTTTGGGACTAGGTCAATTTGGTGAGAATTGTCCCGTGACATTTTTTTTATTTTTATTTTTTTTAATAGTATTAGCCATTTTGTATTGAAATTCATTAATACATACTATTTGCTTGTATTTTGATATTTAATTGGGCGCAAGTCTTTTTGACACAATATAGTACTGCTCTCTAAAATCTTAAAGGAATCTAAATAGCATCATTATTAGGAAAATCTCGTGATAAACATATATTTTATTTAAAGTACCTAAAACAGACTATGTGGTCAAGTTTTTAAGTTTGAAATATTTTTTCTACTAGCTTAGCACAATAGCTTTTGAAATTCTTGAGCACCATTCAGCTTAACAATAGGCTACTTTCCTAACTAGTCAGTCTTTTAGATTATCAAAAAATATTGGACACGTATTTTTTATTTTGTCAATTAAACAAAAAATTACGAAGATATGGCGCGTTGAAGTTTCGCGTAACGTCACTTGTTCCTACACTTTGTATGAGCGTTTTAGGAACAAGTGACGTCACGCCTCGTCACGCGGAACTTCAACGCGCCATATCTTCGTTATTTTTTGTTTAATTGTCAAAAGAAAAATTACGTGTCTAATATTTTTTGATAATGTAAAATACGGACTGATAAGAATTATTATTTTTTTACCTAGGAAACATCCCTATTGTTTCGGTATAACAAGATAAACATTGCACAGTGAAATCGCGAAAGGAAGTGTATGCGTAATAATTCGTGATTCGCAATCCTTACGTGTCACGACGACGTCATAGACACGCGCACACGAGAAAGGCAATAATAGTTCTCACTATACCACGTACATACTATAAAATTAAATTCAAACACTGCACTAGAAAACAAATAGTGGAAGCAACGAATCGCAAGTTGACTCTATTCCCCACTAGATGTCGCTGTACCGCCCGGTCCCATTCTTGCATCCCGCTGTTAAGATTTTTCCTGCAACAATGACCCGCCCGGCGCGGCGTGATGAACTCATACTTACCTGGCGTAGGGGACACCGTGATCAAGTAGGCGGTTCCCCCAGGGCGAGACTCTCCCATTGCACTGCGGTTGGGTTGACCCTTGCGATTATCCCTAATGTGGATAACTCGGACGCGTAATTTTTGGTAGTGGGGACTGCGTACGCGCCGTCCCCCCAGATAAATTGCAAATTAGCTAAAATTAAGGTTAATTGTGTGTGTTTCTTTAACAGCCAGCGAGCCCTAGCAGAAGTGACGGAGATGATTCGTACCTCTCATCTCGTCCATAAAGGTCTCGTCAACATGAACAATCGGCAGCTCTCAGTAGCTGAACCTGATGACATGACGTTCGGGAACAAGATAGCTCTACTCAGTGGCGACTATCTGCTGGCTAATTCTTGCTCGGAATTGGCCAACTTGAGGTAAGTTACACATTGAATTTACGTTTTCATCCATTTAGCCATAACATAGGCTTTCTATGTCTCTTGCAATTGTTGATGATTTCTTTACTTTGGCCTTGGCATAATGGCTCTAAGTCCTAATCTCTATAGGAAAAATAATAGGGATGTTCACGCCATTAAAAAATCATTCGAAAACACGACTCTAGTAAAAAACGCTTCAAGCCCTGAAAACCAGATTAATTTTCGATTAACTGCTAATTTAGATTTTTTTCTTGCTTTAAAACAAGTAAATAGTTGATTGAGTTGGCGAACAAGTGACGTAATAAGTTGCTATTGGTATTCAAACTCTATGGGAGAATTTGTGTTTTGACAGCTCATAAAAAGTACGTCAGTTGATTGGTGGTGTCAACATCCCTACTCTGGACGGCATTTTTTGATGACTGCCCTTGGATTACCATCGAATATGCGTACACATACCTAATTTCAAGACCACTAGAAATAGGTGAAATTTAATAAGCAATATGTGTCCCAAATATTCTAGACTAGAGACTTGTAAAAACAGAAAGAATAAACAATTTATTGCCACAAAAAACAATAAACAAATAATATTTAATAATAAATTGACAATAAATGTCGGTGTCGCATAAGTCCCACCAGCACCACCACCAACAAAATACCAGCTACTTTACCTAGGTGCATTGCTGTTTGCTTGTAAATGAGTTTTAGTTTAAAGATAACTTTGTTTATATTTCTCAGACCTCGTGAGATATCAATCTGCCAGTAAAGACTTGGCATTACTAAGGAGAATTTATCACAATAATACACAATACAACGGCATTCGCTCTATTATCTTATTTACAAACAGGCATTTTCAAAATTTGCAAGTAAAAGCAATCACGGTCTTTATTTGTATAATAGCTTTTGCCCGCGACTCCGTCCGCGTGGAATTAGTAATTTGGGCAGCTTATTTTTTTATCCAATTTGCTTTTTCATCAATTATGGCTCTCCTTAGATCCTTCCGGAAGAAGTGAAACTTCATAATAAACCAACCCGCTCCCAATCCGCCCCAACCCGCTCTCAACCCGCCCCCAACCCCCCCAACCCCCCCCCCCCAACCCCCCCAACCCGCTCCCAATCCACCCCCAACCCGCTCCTAACCCGCCCCCAACCCACTCCCAACCCGCCCCAACTCGCTCTCAACCCGCCCCCAACCCGCTCCTAACCCGCCCCCAACCCGCTCCCAACTCGCCCCCAACCCGCCCCCAGCCCGCCCCCAACCCGCTACCAACCCGCCCCAAACCCGCTCCCTACTCGCCCCCCCCACCCGCTCCCAACCCGCCCCCAACCCGCTCTCAACCCGCCCCCCCAACCGCTCCCAACCCGCCCTATCTAACTGGGCTATCTAACACTGAAAGAATTTTCCAAATCGGAGCAGCAGTTCCCGAGATATAGACGTTTTACTTCCAAAACCCCCGATTTGGAAACATTCTTCCGCTCCGCTCCGCTCCTATTGGTGTTAGCGTCATAATATATAACCTATAGCCTTCCTCGATAAATGTGCTATCTAACACTGAAAGAATTATTCAAATCGGAGCAGTAGTTCCTGAGATTAGCGCGTTCAAACAAAAAACCTGTTCGATAAATTCTTAAAATAGACGTATCTTTCTTATTTGTGAACCGATTCAAATGAAACAAACACTAAATGTTAATCCAAGAAAATACCAACATATCAGTGAAAACCGCATCCTTCTAGGTTAAGCCGTTTCTGAGATTAGCGCGCACAAACGCACAGACAAACAGACAAACAGACAATAATTCTAAAAATCATTGTTTTGGGTTCTATTGCGCTAATAAATAGCCCTAGTGACAGTTTTTCTCAAATATCTTCAATGTACAGACACCGACTTGTTACAGATTTATTATATGTATAGATTTGCATGGCATTGTTGACGATAAAACTTCCAGTACCTATGTAAGTTAAAGCAATTAAAACAACTTATGTTCTCTCAACATCAAACAAAGGTAATCTTCTACAGCAATTTACTACACTACCGCATTCATTATATCCAGTATCCAAGGTCTCAAAACCTATATGGTAAAGTTTGACTACAAAAAGCGAGATCAAGACACTTTCGAAAACCTGTCGCGTCAGTCAATCATCAATAACTATTTTAAAGGTCCATTATTAAAACACAACATACAAATGTCGCTTTGTCGGGGGTTATGCAATGCCTGCTAAACTGTGAAAGTTAACGGGTCGAGGCACATACGATGAAGTAAACATGTTTGTTTTGTAGTTGCCTACTTAGACCGCATTGATGGCTTTGGATTTAATTCATTCGTTTCAACTTTAAACTTGGTACTGTGAGGGCCTACTCAAACACGGACAAGTGGCATCACCTCCCTCCGAAGGTGGTCATTACCAAAGTCTCATATGGACTGGTGTAGACACCCCACCCACAGATAACTAAAAATGAAAATGTAAACTCTACAGTCATTCGATTGATGCTGGCACTCTAGTGCTATATTTGAATTTTAATTAAGAACAGATCGAATGTCTGTATTGTAAAATATGACAGTTGTGATCTAACAGAGAACGAATAAACATCTAAAAGAGGTAATCCTCGAGTTTTAACTAAAGTATAATAGTGAAGCTACACCCGCACCAAAAAAAAAAACAAAAAAAAAAGGTTGCATCTATCTGGAAATACAGACAATGAGAGCGAATTCCATTCCTTAATAGGTATGTGTTTCGTATTAAGAATATGAAGTGAGCCGCTTTGTGTGGGCCAATGGAGTATTAACCACATATGGGTGAAGACGCTCTACCTGGATGCCTGTTTGTAGAATGGAGATAGAGAAATTAAATCATGTAATGTAGAAATATTTAATTTAGCTATTTTGCGTGATTTTCTTTTCTCAACAGTCAATTATTTCAGTAATAATCGATATGCATGCTGCTGCACCGCACGAAATATCAACACGATTTCATTTCAATAGCCGAGAAACATTACCTAGCGAATTATTTTGTTAACGACAAAACTTAATACATTAGTTAAATTTTCTAATTGTCGATTAGCGGGTGTAGTTAAACTTCCTGCGTATAGTAGAAAGTAGCGAAAGTGCGCGCATTGTGCGTACAAGGAACATCGAAATAGAAAGCCTATCCCTATTATGTGTTGCGTAGAGCTGACAAATTTACTGACTGACTGGAGAACAAACAAAAGAAATGGTGATAAAGTAATGTGTCACATTAAACGTTTGACTCTCCATCATTTGCCGCTAGATGTCGCTGTACCGCCCGGTCCCATTCCTGCATCGCGCTGTTAAGATTTTTCCTATAACAATCACCTTCCCGGCGCGGCGTGATGAACTCATACTTACCTGGCGTAGGGGACACCGTGATCAAGTAGGCGGTTCCCCCAGGGCGAGACTCTCCCATTGCACTGCGGTTGAGTTGACCCTTGCGATTATCCCTAATGTGGATAACTCGGACGCGTAATTTTTGGTAGTGGGGACTGCGTACGCGCCGTCCCCCATTATAGACATGAAAAGCGTAGATCGGATCATTCTATTGTATTTACTATAATATAATCGTATAATTATAATGAATCCGAGTAGAATGCGGACAAGCGATGTTAACAGGGCCATTCCTTGCTCTCATTCAATGTTGTCACATACAATTTTGACAAATTGGTAGAATAAAATCCAAAAGTTAGTAGAAATAGGTAGAATTGAAAATGAAAATAGGTAGATCTACCATTTTAGTTAAATCAGTACCTTTTTAATGAATGAAAATGAGTAAAAATGTTTGAAATTATTTATGGATGGTGCTTTTACATGTTTTTGTTAAACAATTTCAAATGGTTGGAGTTAGGAATACTACTTGTAAAAAAAAAACTTTGTGTGTTCAGTAGTTTTTCTAAGGTTTGGCAAGTTTTCATATTATTTATGGGCGAAAACGGTCTCTCAACATTCGCACTTCTATGATGAAGTGGATAGAAACAATGAAATTGTTTGCAACGGAAATGTTTTGAAAAAGAGGTAGATTTGAGGCCGCGGGTGGTAGAGAGGTAGACCGGAGGCAAAATAGGTAGATCTACCAAAAAGTTGGTAGATGTGACAACACTGCTCTCATTCTTCTAGTTATTAGTTTATCATACCTCCTGGCATAACTATAGGGCGGCAGGGCTGGCAAAATGCCACGGGCCCCCGACCATAGAGGGCCCGGCCTGAAAGTTTCCGAACTCGGAAATAAAATAACATTACCATTAAATTACAACGTGATGATTTTTAGCGGTAGGCCCCATCCAAGGAATTTACTACGGGCCTTAGATGGTATAGTTACGCCACTGATCAAAGACAATGTATCTCCACTGATCATACCGCCAATAGGTACACAGTGAAACTAAATTATGAAGTTTCAAACATTCTCTATCTTATGAACTACAGACGAAACAAAAAGAGAGAAAGGAATAAAAACAATTGTGACTAAACCAAGACTAAACTAAAGTAAATAACTCTACTTGTGACATCAAAAGACAATGTCAAAGACATACTTTACTCAAGGGCAATTTTAGAAATCAGACATGGAAAAATATCATTCCAAAACTAATAAGTGTGTCGTCACCTGTGGTCGTCACATTGTGTATTGTGTATGTTTTATAAATGCAATATTCAGTGACACGGCAGTGTGTCAGCCAAGTTTGCATTTTATTCCACACCGCTTTACGTATCAGCGGGTTATTTATTCATTGACCTACAGTCTACAGGCAAGCGAAATCTAACTTTGCATCATCAACATACATATTTGATTAGGGATATTCGCAAAGCCTACTATATTAGAACTTAGAAACTGTTCGAAACTTCTTCGTTAAATTGTTATTATTACGTAAGGTTTAGATTATATAATACAATATGAAATCGTAGGAGCATGCTGGTAGTTCACGTGCGGCATAATCAAGTTTGAAGATTGTTTGGCTTGTGTTTGTTTTATGGTTTTTAAATCTTAAAATAGAGTCGAACTAGCGCACCATAGATCTTGTTTTGTTAAAGTACCTATAGTTTAGATGTTCCGTCGGCAAAGAATTTATCGTTATTTATCGTTATCCCGCGGGAACCATGCAATTTTCCGGGATAAAAACTATCCTTTGTCCTTTCCAGGGTCACAAACAATCCCCATACCAAATTTCATCTAAATTGGATCAGCGGTTTAAGCGTGAAGAGGTTACAGACAGACAGACAGACACACTCTCACATTTATAATATAAGTATGGAAGTATGGATTTTCCATAAAAAAAATTGTCAGTTTTGTGACGAGCCAAGCCATATAAACTGTATGAAAAAAATGTCACAATACTGACACTAAAGTTTGGGACATTTTTTATTATCATCAAAATCAATAGTGCTCTATCTGCTCTAGATATTCTGAGTAAGAAAACTCCAACATTTTCTCATTTAAAAAAAAAAACCGGCCAAGAGCGTGTCGGACACGCCCAAGGTAGGGTTCCGTAGCCATTACGAAAAAATCAAGTAATATTTTTCTAAGGATTTCGTATGTGTACGGAATCATCCAAGTTTAGGTATGTTTTATACCTTAGGCTACTATTTACTCTTAAACTACAAATAATTTCCAAGCAATCTTAGCCGCTATAATTTTCCTAGTAAATTTGATATATTTACTACCCTTCTGAATTTTTTCAAATTTTTCCACCCAACAGTTTAGATTTTAGAGGGGGGACGGCCGATTTTAAATTTTCACTTTAAAGTTGAATATTTCGCAAACAGATCACTGAATAGAAAAATCATGTTAGCAACCCCGCAATGATTTTAAAAGACCTATCCAACGATACCCCACACTATAGGGTTAGCCGAGAAAAAAAAAATCACCCTCACTTTACGTCTATGGGAGGTACCCTAAAAAAATTTTTTTTACTTTTTTTTATTCAATCACTTTGTCGGCGTGACTGATATATATATTGATGCCAAATTACAGCTTTCTAGTACTAACAGTCTCTGAGCTTAGCCGCGGACAGACAGACAGACAGACAGACAGACAGACGGACAGACATGGCGAAACTATAAGGGTTCCTAGTTGACTACGGAACCTTAAAAAGTAGTGTACTTACATTTTTTTTGGAAATGCGTTATACCTTGCATCCAACAGGAACCAAGAGCTGGTGGAGCTGATGTCTTCAGCCGTGCGGGACCTGGCCGAAGCAGAATTCCTGGGGGAGAGGGACGAGCAGAACAACCCACTGCCCTCCCGGCCCATCAACGATGGAGCCAGCGACCAACTTGTCGGTAAGCACAAAAACAAGTATTACTGCTGGTATTGCGGAATCGAACGCTTAATGAAATGATGAAATCCGCGCAAGAACTAAACAACTAAAGTCAGTTGAAACTGTTTTGACCGTTTTTATGTAATTTGCATATAAAAATCCTTTTGGCTTTTACTTCGCATTCTTCTTATTCAAAAAAATACATTTAGTTATGCAAATATAGAACCGCCTGCTTTTAAGAACTGCTTTTACGTTAATCTATAAAAATGGCCTTAGTGAGACATGTTTTAAAACATTTATTGTATCGAGGCACGTTTAAACTTTGAAATTGAACATGGACAAGACGAAGGCTGGGATAATGATATCATGGTATTCTGGCGTTAGTTGACCATGTATTTATTTTTATGATGGCGTTTTTTGTGCGTAATGTGTGCGAATGTGCGTAAAAAAAACTGAACACCTTATAGCTAGCGAAAGCGAGGACTCATTTAAACGGTCTAGCTATAGATTCTATATTATAAACTGCAATTCTTAGATCTTCATATTATTATGTTTAGTACTGCACCAAAATTCCTTTAACTTTCAAAGCAGACTATCTACAGAAAACGTGTATATTATGAGTATACTTACTATACCGGACAAGAATAACTTAGACATGCTTAAAAAGACAATTATCTGTGAATGTAAATGTATTAAACACATAATAACTATAATTGACCTAGTCCCAAACTAAGCAAAGCCTTGTACTACGGCACTAGACAACGGATTAACATACTTAGATAGATAAATACATACTTAAATATAATAATTATTATTAAACATCCAAGACTCGAGCAGAAACATTCGGATTTTTCGCACAAATGCCCCGACCGGGAATCGAACCCGGGATTTCAAGCTTCGTAGTCAGCTTTTCTAACCACTAGGCTAGGTTGTCGTCTTATGTCTAAGTATCGGCTGACTAAGTTCTTGTGGTAAAACGGTATAAGTAATTAACTTCAATTCACATTAATTGCAGGTAGTAAATTTAACTATCATATTACCTACTACAAATGTGAAAGTTTATGAGTTTCTGTGTTCACTCTTTTACGTTAAACCGTTTAACGAGTATGGATGAAATTTGGCACACAAATACTTAGTTTATCTCTTTACTTATACTTTTTATTTGAGAAAGGTTGAACTTGTCCGGACAGGACAGTAAAACAAAGGAAAGTCGATGTATGGGCCATATTTTCCGACACGAACAATATCGCCTTCTGCAAACCATTATTATGGGCAAAATAGTCGGAAAATGTAAGGTCGGGAGACGCAAGGCATGGATCCGTAATGTAAGAGTGGGCCGGCATCAAGACGGTAGAAGGGCTATTTAATAATAATAATGAAAGAAAAAATATGAAATAACTATCAATAAAATAAAATCATTCAAAATACAGTAATATTACTTCCACTTTGGCACTCGGCAATTCTTGACATACATCGTGCGAGATCGGAAGTGCAATACTTAGGCTAAGGTTTTGGTATTAATGAGATACATTAAATAGGTTTGGATATTTTATTTAATTAAATTCTAGGGTTTTATCAAATACCATTATTGTATAACTCATTATTTCATTCGAGGCGGCCTATTTTTAAAATTACATGACTCGTAAATTTTACATTCAGCACAATTTTTGGCACTTTCCTTTATAAAACTTCAACGTAGCTTTCAACAGACTATTGTTTTATTCAAATTCGTTTGGAACAACACACACAGTTGCACAAACCAACGGCAGATGGCGCTGCCAGTATTAAAATAAGTTTAGTAACGTGTAGTTTAGATTGATACATTTATAACATCCCCTCGTATCAAAATAAACTACTAACCACTAACAAAACAAAACAAGAAACTAAACTATGTAGCATTATCCAGAAAAAAAATTATTCTTTTTTTTCTTGATACATTTATATTATAACATTCCTATGGTATTTTCAAGCTATGGAGAAAAAACCGGCCAAGAGCGTGTCGGACACGCCCAAGATAGGGTTCCGTAGCCATTACGAAAAAATCAAGTAATATTTTTCTAAGGATTTCGTATGTGTACGGAATCTTTCAAGTTTAGGTATGTTTTATACATAGGCTTAGGCTACTATTTACTCTTAAACTACAAATAATTCCCAAGCAATCTTAGCCGCTATAATTTTCCTTGTAAATTTAATATATTTACTTTCATTCTGAATTTTTTCAAATTTTTCCACCCAACAGTTTAGATTTTAGAGGGGGGGGGGGGGGGACGGTCGATTTTAATGAAAATTTTCACTTTAAGGTTGAATATTTCGCAAACAGATCACTGAATAGAAAAATCATGTTAGCAACCCCGTAATGGTTTTAAAAGACCTATCCAACGATACCCCGCACTATAGGGTTAGTCGAGAAAAAAAAAATCACCCCCACTTTACGTCTATGGGAGGTACCCTAAAAAAAATATTTTTTATTTTTTTATTTTACCACTTTGTTGGCGTAACTGATATGTATATTCATGCCAAATTACAGCTTTTTAGTACTAACAGTCTCTGAGCTTAGCCGCGGACAGACAGACAGACGACGGACAGACATGGCGAAACTATAAGGGTTCCTAGTTGACTACGGAACCCTAAAAAAGGGCTAAGAACAAACATAGTGTTCTGGCTCAAAAATACGTCACTTGCAGTTTCAGAAATAAATCAATATATGACTAACGTTGATTATGGAGAGTACATTTTGTATGACTTATTCAATTATGGGAAACCATAGATACCCTGTTGGTTAGCCAACTGAACGTAACATTTACTTACAAGTTTAATGCTAAACCAATGCGGATATATCAGTTTGCTCATTAGTTCTTTACGCATATATGCTCAGCAGAGAAACTCTAAGTGTATGTGTATTTGTATTCGTTAAGTAGACCGAGCGGTGTGATTGTGTCACACATAATTTTGAGTACAACGACCAAGTTATATTTGCGGTCTGTTAGCGTCGCTGTCGTATAACAGTGGACGGAGAGTTAGTATGGGGACGATTAGTACCAGATTTTGCCGCTTACACTGTTAATTTTGTCTGTGAATAGTATTGTACGTTACCAAGGCGACAAAATATCTACACAACTCTATATCACTAACCATAAGGTTGGTGTTTACATATACAGGGTTATTTGTAATTCACTAGCATCCTTTTAACCCTAAACTCCTACCACTTAAACAAATGTTTTTTTGTTTTACGGCTTTTGTCATAACTTAATATTTTTGGTGTAATAACGTTTTGAAAATTTGAGACTAACTCTTATTTTTACGGTAGTCTGTGTAGTATGGGAAAAAAAGTGCTTCATTTTAAAAAGTCGTAAAACAAAAAACATTTGTTTGAGTGATAGGAATTCAGGGTTAAGAGGATGTCAGTGAATTACAAATAACCCTGTATATTATGACGCGAAGGCTGCATACATATTTATGCCTTCGACTGTACATTTAAACCATAAAACTGGCACTGTTATTACACATTCCATTTTCATCTCTCTTTTTACTTCAATAACATTAAGAACAATATTTTGACAACCTATTATTGTAAATTGTAAACTTTATTATTGCTCTGTTGCGAACAATTTATTTCGAACAACCTCGTGGCATTTAAACTGCCCTTGTTTCCGGCCGCGAATCAAGTTTTCACTTCTCACGTGCCTTCGTGTATATTGGTTTACACGCATGTTTAGTTTAAAAATATTGCAGCCAAAACAATTGCCGTTGCCATACATCGGGGAAGCGCAGCTAGTCAATCACCATCATATTCATCCAGTGTTGTCACATCTACCAACTTTTTGGTAGATCTACCTATTTTGCCTCCGGTCTACCTCTCTACCACCCGCGGCCTCAAATCTACCTCTTTTTCAAAACATTTCCGTTGCAAACAATTTCTTTGTTTTTCTATCCACTTCATCATAGAAGTGCGAATGTTGAGAGACCGTTTTCGCCCATAATTAATATGAAAACTTGCCAAACCTTAGAAAAACTACTGCACACACAAATTTTTTTTTTACAAGTAGTGTTCCTAACTCCGACCATTTGAAATTGTTTAACAAAAACATGTAAAAGCACCATCCATAAATAATTTCAAACATTTTTACTCATTTTCATTCATTAAAAAGATACTGATTTAACTGAAGTGGTAGATCTATCTATTTTCAATTTAAATTCTACCTATTTCTACTAACTTTTGGATTTTATTCTACCAATATTTCAAAATTGTATGTGACAACATTGTATTCATCCCAGCCTATAAGTATAACATCCTATTGCAGAGCACAGGTCTCTCAGGGAGGGTCCAGTTAGGGTTGCCAACTATTTAAGCAAATATAGTATTTTCTGGCCCAAGATACAAAAAATAAAGTACTCAGAAAAAAAATAGTACAAAATACTTAAAAGAGTGAAAATTGATTCTTTAAACATTAGTATAGTAAAAATGGCCTACCCAAACCGCATGCGTAAGGACTGACCGAAATATAGTAGTTTTGCATACTATATATTTCTTCAACAGTATATAGTACACAGAGTCAAAATATAGTACAATACTATACAGGGTAATTTTTTAATCAGTGCACAAATTTTGAAACGTGATTCAGTATAGTTGATAGATCACGATTATCTGTTCAAGATTTTTTTTTAAATTTTGAAATTTGGGTTGTTCCTGGTTGTTCATAGTAATTCATCTAATAATTGGTTGAGTTACTATGAAAAACAAAAAAAATAAGTGATTAATATTATAACGAAAAATACTGAAATTTGTTATTTTAACGACACTGAATCACATATTCAAATTTGTGCACATAATTAAAAAAATACCCTGTATATTATAGTACGGTTGGCAACCCTAAGTCCAGTGCGGATTGTGAAATTCATACACACCATTGAATTTCTTCACATGTGTGCCCAGGTTTGCTCACGTTGTTTTCCTTTAATGTAAAGCTCTTCGTAATTTTTTTAAATGTAATTTACAAAGGGCGGACAGCGGATGCAATCGGGTGACAAAAGCATAAGATGGATAAGACTTTTATTAAATTTTGAGCAATATTTATCTATACATTTTTATTAAAAATATATCAGAAATTACAAATTATCTCTATCCTCCATAGAACAAAATGTGATTATTAAGAAGTTACTGGTCACTTGTAAATTATCTCCTCTTGAGACTATTAACCCCTTGTATGTCCAGACACAGATCTGTGCAAAATTTAAGGCTGCCTTTTTCTATTTTTAGTTCAATCCGTATAATTGGTATTATTTTAAACAAACGAGACTTGAATGCAGTATTTTTTTTTCTTCTGACAGACGAGGGGTTAAAAGTGTTTATATTATATCTATTACGTCTTAGACTTGTCAATTACATTGACGTTTTCACTTGCGAGTTTATGCGTTTCCTTTAATATTTACCTATATTACAAATAATTATGGCAAATGAAATCACAATTCGTAAATGGATAGATAATAAGCCGGATCTAATTTATTATAATTCAAATGGCTCAATCTTTTGCACAAAGTGTCAAGTGAATTTATCTGCAAAGCGTAAAAGTGTGATTGACAGACACGTAAAATCTGGTGTCCATCGCCGTCAGGAATCCTGCACGAAAACTACGAAATGGAATCAAGAAGATTTTAATATTGATCTGATAAACTTTCTAGTTTTGTGTAATATTCTTTAAACCAATTGTCGTGTCCATATTAAGTATATCGTTTGACATGACTTTGACGTATATTGCATCCACTGTCCGCCCTTTAGTAATTTAACACGTGAATTCTTAAATACCTGCTCAGAAGTGTGAAAAAATAAAAAGAGGATTCGTAATGTCACCGTTCATTCACCATTTCCTCTTCTATTTCGTTTTCTACAATTTTTTTATGGAACAACGGCGGCAGATTGTACCTACACTCGACACTGGCCTTGTCGTTTAATGGACACAGTGATACTTTAAAAAAAATAACATTAACTATAAAAGTACGAGGGTAAGTCCCTAGAGTTACTCTGAAGTCACGTCAAGTACATAGTTTCATTATGCATTTATTTCACGTTCAGGGCCGGTCAGTCTGTTGCACAAAGTCTGATATAGGTATGGTTGACATTAACTTAATGTCATTAAGACAAAAAGAAGATCGATGAATACGTCGACAAGGAATAGCAAATGCTAACAAAAATGCACTGAGTTGGTCGGCAAACTACTTTTTAAAGTTGCCCCGCAGTCGAAGCCACCCCGGTTTACGGTACATAGCTTAACTCGAGCTACGCATCATTCACGCATAGCTTGCGGCTGCCCATCTTCATAGCCCATTTTCCTCGAACGCCTGCATAGCTTAGCATTAGTGGAAACGGTCACAGACAGTTTCGCAGCGTAGCTTTAACATCCTCGCAGCTTAGCTGCATAGCACATCTCTTTTGGAAATACACCCTAAGACATCCCACATTCATTATTCGTTCTATTATTCGTTTGTCACTGGCAAACCGAAATCACCTCATTGATCACCTTGTTTACGTTGAAATGTATCGGTAGATATATGTTACTTTTGTTAAATTACTAGACCCCGTTATTATAACGCTCAGTTTGGGGCAAGCTAAAATAGTGATGTTGCTTCACATAATTAGTTGATTCACATTTACTAATAAATGGTTATTTGTCAAAATAAAATTCTTCTGTTGTGAATGCTCTTGAGATAACTCATTCATTGCATCTATTTGATCGGATAGGAGAGAGACAATTATTGAATAGTACAGATACGACTAAACTTACTAGGTAGGTGCCTAATTTATTACGAGCAGTTTAAGTTTTTATAATTTTGTGAAAAAATAAGTAGTATTTTTTCTTTAAAATCATAAAACCTTTTTCATGTCTTCTAATTTAAAATTACTCTCTTGCTCATTCCATAAAATAATAATGTATTAAATAGTTTTTCACACCACCTGCTCGACAATGCCTTATTATATATCATGCAAACCTCTCTCAAAGTAAATCATTATAACCCGCCGGGTAGTAATGTTGTACTGAATTTCATTATAACCCGCCGGGCAGTAATGTGATTCTCACTTCTCGTAGTTCTTATTGGTATTTTATTTTATTTTATTTTATTCGGAAAACCAACAGTTATTTTATTTTAAAAGTAGATACTATAAGTAAATATCAGAAAAGCCAATTACAGGTCTTCACAGATAATAATACTTAAAGTCTAATTTCAAAATCGCCCCGCGTGCTGGCCGGCGCGCAGCACGTGTACGTGCTGGTGGTGCTCAACGTGCTCAACCCCGCGGTGCCCGCGGGGGCCGCGCCGCGCCTCATTTATTTGCAGTTCCGCGGCCGAACGAAAACAAAGTCAAATACTTAAACAAAAGCCGCGAGTGTTTCATTACGCTGCAATTTTAACTATCAAAACTGCAAAAGAAGATAAAACATTAAGAAAATATCGAGTGACGAAAGTGATTTGACTCCTGATTCCATTAAATTAGACGCCTTAGGACCACTTGCACAATTCAGGGTAAAAAAATTAAATCGGTAACCCTGGGTTAAGAATGACAGTTACATACATTTTGACACTTGTTAACCCTGGGTTAGCACTTAACTCGCTCGGAGTTAAGTAGCTAACCCAGGTCTGCGCAAAATTGCCTTAGAAATTGTTAATAATGTACTCACAGAGAATACTTAAAAGCTTACAAAGATTTCGACAAATGGAAAACTGCGAAAGGCGCAAAGTCAGTGTCAGAATCAGTGCTTCTGGGTCTATTTCGAGTATTTTTCTAGTAGCCTTGGTTTGTATTGTCTCGAAAAAGGTGAGAAAAGTAGAGTATACTCCTCGGGGATAAAACTGATTTTGCCTTGGGCGCGCTTAAATCCTTCACTGCTCTCAGGACTCCATCTTAATTCCCTCGCTTCGCTCGGGAATCAACTAAAAACCCCCTCGCTACGCTCGGGAGTTAAATCTGAAGTCCCTCGATACGCTCAGGATTCAATATCGCGCCCGTGACATAATGCAGTGCTTTATCCCCTTGGTGTACAATCTACTATTAAGTTCTCATTAAGTGAATTGTAAAACTCTTGATGGGAATAAAGAATCTTACTTAAACTTACTTACTGAGCAGTTGACCCACTAAACTTCGCAAAAACCACTTCTAATACCGTATCCCTTTATTTGTGGAACGAATTCCTCAAGCCGCTCAAACATAGTTAGTATGCGTCGCACGCGCACATTCAGGCCGCATGCCATTGCCGATCTGTCGTGAATTTTAACGTCGTAGCGAATACGTACAAATATTCTCATTTAATTGAAAGCTTGAACTACTCTGCTACCTGGTTACGTTTTGCCACTGGTTCTATTGCAGAACTAAATAAAATAGGAATAGAAATATCATACTAGCTAAAAGCGTGAAGCCAATTTCTCTTTACTAGCGTCCGAGGTTTTGCCCCCGTGAATAACTTAAAAAAGTCTAGCCATTCACCATGTCTATCTGTCCGTCTGTCCGTCCGCTGCCTAGCTTAGGAATTATTAGTGCTGGGAGGCTGTAATTTTGCATGGTTAGGTTATAATAATATAATGGTAGAAACTAAGGTGACAAATTGGCAAATAATAGTACATTACTGCAGCGGCCGCGAAATAGGGGATTGCCGGCCGAGTAGTTATAGATGGCCGAGTGTTAACGAGGCCATCTGGAGATACGAGGCCAGCAATCCCTGTTCGTGGCCAAGGCTTGTATAGAGTTTTTCTCAAACATGCATCATCATCATCACCCACCATCACCATCATCACCATCATCATCATCATCATCATCATCATCACCATCATCATAATCATCGTCGTCGTCGTCGTCATCACCACCATCACCACCATCAACATCACCATCACCATCATCATCATCATCATCTTACCTTACCTTAAATAAGCGTAGTGGCAGAATGTCATAATGAACCAAAACGCAAATATTGCTTATAGTTTTTTTTTAATGGCTAAATGCTATGATGCCATAGACCTATAAACGTCATGGTATAAAACAATAGACGATCACTTTGCTGGCCTTGGCCAGCAAAGTTGTATGAAATTCCATTATTGACGTCTTGTCTAGCCGCACCTGCATTGTGACACTTCGTGGCGTATTATAAGGAACATAACGTCAATATTTCATAGCATGTTTGAGAAAAATGTTTTTTTCTTCATCTAAAGTTTGAAAGCGATGGATCTTTGCAGAGGAGCAGAGCCAATCAGGTCCTCATTCAGTCAGGGAGCACATGTGCCCGCTTCAGTTTTTTGGTTGTGTCTTGGGTTAAGCAGCATGTTCGCCAGAGGGTTGGGATAAATATTTAACCTCTCCTTATGTTTTATTCTGTAGCGAGTAATCTCTTCGGCTATTGTTGGTATCTCCAAGTAAATAACATGTAGAAAAATATTTTTTTAGGGTACCTCCCATATACGTAATGTGCGGCTGGGTGAGTGGCCTTACAGTGGGTGGGTATAGTTCGAATAGGTCTTTTAAATTATTTTTTTAAATAATTTTTTATTATTTTTTGCTGGCCTTTAAATCTGTACGGGACTTCAATGCGCTAGTTCGACTCGCATTTGGTCAATTTTGTATGCTACCTGTTGCGAACTCCTTGCATTTTTAGGGTTCCGTACCTCAAAAGGAAAAAACGGAACCCTTATAGGATCACTTTGTTGTCCGTCCGTCCGTCCGTCCGTCTGTCAAGACCCTTTTTCTCAGGAACGCGTGGAGGTATCAAGCTGAAATTTATATCAAATACTCAAGTCTACTGTCCCTTGGAGCTGTGAAAAAATCAAACTTCTAAGCGAACGCAATCAAAAGATACAGCCGTTTATGCCGCAAATTTCTGCAAATTTTCGAAACTCGCAAGGGAATCAAAACCTACAGGGTACTTCCCGTGAACTCAAAATATTGAAATTTGGTACGAAGCAACGTCTTATAGCACAGATAAAGGAAAAATTGCGAAAAGCATACATTTTTTTGTCTGTCTGTCTTTATCAGTAACCAATCTACAAAGATCACACACTGCGCACATTTTGCTTAGGAGCAGGGGTCTGCTAAGACTGGATGTTCACAGACACATACAAATTTGTACGGAACCCTCGGTGCGCGAGTCCGACTCGCACTTGGCCGGTTTTTGATACTTTTTACTGTTTTATATCTTTTTTTATATAAAAATGTTTTTTGTCAGTCTGTTTTTATGTCGTGTGTTGGTTGAAGTTCTCTGAGCGAATTTGTGTGGTTTAGTTGCTTCCTATTAAATATTTTTACCATTATTTGTCACATCGTCGTTTCCATTACAGTCCATTCCTTTTATGTTACACTACCTATATTGAAACGAAAAACGATCGCGTTGTAACAAGCAATAAAACAAAATGTCTTCCGCGAGTGCTGCCTGCATGTAGATCGCTAGCGCGGAAATCAGGAGTGCGCGTGCGTTGATTGTGTACCTAATATATGAAATATTTGCAGATTCTGTAGTTCTGTACCTAAAGATAAAATGTTGAATGATGTATTTGTCAATCTTTGGTTGAGAAACGAAAATCTGCTAACTGACTGGCGATAAAATTATAGGACACCAAATAAGGCATCACTGTAAAACTAGATATTATTAAAATGATAATGATATACGTTTAATTTATTGTATCTAGCTTGTATTAACTGTAATACCTAAGTACATACTAATTTTTATTTTGATAAAACAACTTTTTGCCAAGTTTCTTGTGGGGCATTCTTCTTGAAAGCGCTGGCAGTATAAACAAATAGACACGTAAAAGAGCCAGAATGCAGTTTTTCTTGTCACTAGAATCGATAACATGGTTCCTTAGTGTTCTTTCTATGTTTCAGACTTGTTCATACGATCTAAATGCGCCACCAGGTATACGGTGTTGGCTGCAATTAGTTACGGAAAGTGTTAGATAAAGAAAACGAAAACCTACAATTTATATGGTCTTTTACAGAATGGGAGTGCGTGATATCCCCTTTGTCGCTGACGGGTGTCCTCGGCAGCGCGCGGAGGGAGTGGGCCGCGCGACATGTACTAGCGGCGGGAGCTTTGCTCGGCAAGAGCTGTTCCGCCGCGCTCAAGCTGGCGGGACACCAGCCGCAGCTGCAGACACAGGTACTGGTAACTGTTACGACCACACAGAGGACGGGTGCGGGTCGGGAGCAGATCGGGTCGGGAGTACAGCGGCGCTATTTACAACACACTGACGGAGGACGCGCCCGCTGTCACAAGCAGCGCGTGGGCCGAGCGGGTAATGGACGGTCGCAGCGACCTTCTACCCACGAGCGGTCTTAATACCCACGTTATTGCGATGGCAGCCACACCGAAATCGATCCGCCACGCTACCGACCCGCACCAGTCTTCTATGTGTGTTGCGCTTTAGTCCCACTTAGCCGCCCACGAGAAGAATACAGTGTTGAGACTAAGACTAAGGACGACTAGTGCGTGATGTCCCCTTCGTCACTGACGGGTGTCCTCGGCAATGCGCGAAGGGAGTGGGCCGCGCGACACCTACTAGTGGCGGGAGAAGGCAAGAGCTGTTACATCCACACACAGAGGACGGGTGCGGGTCGGGAGTGCAGCAGACCTATTTACAACACACTGACGGCGGGCGCGGGTCAGGCGCCGCAGGTACACAAAAACCCGGATCTAGGGGAGGGCAAACCGGGGCATCCAACCGGGCGCCAGTTTCAGGGGGTGCCAAAATCATAATAAATATGATTGAAAATAAAAAACTTGATCCACAAAGCGCCTAGCACATGGAAGGCCCCGAAATGGTTAATCCGGCCCTGAATACCTCCAAACCCAAAAATCAACCAATTTAATTCCTGGATCACCATAGAACCTTAAGTAATTTTATGACGTATTACGTGATATTTGCCGGGAGCCCCCCTCTCCTCGTAGTAAAATTAGATGAGATTTGGCTTAGCCCCCTGAAGAGTGGCGGAGTAAAAGGGGTAATAAAGCTGTGAAACTGCGATGTAATGATGCGAAGATTCTATAATGAATTAATTAACTGTATGCGTGACATGTTTGTTTTTCGTTTAAATGCTTAAACAAAGGAACGTCCACCAAATCCTCAACCAACCCTTCTTCCCCAGGGCTACCTCTTCGGCTGTCACCTGGCTCTGGCCTGGCAGGCCTTCCTGGACCTGGAAGCGTTCTCCGGCCCGGAGCCCTCTCGCTTCTCGCTCGTGGGAGCTCCCCTCGCATTCACTCTGCAAGCCAGACCGGAGCTCTACAAGCACATCGAAGCCGGGAAGAGGAGTGTGGACGATGTCGACTATCGCGCGGTAAGACATTCAAATATTTAATGACTACCGGACAGCCCAGTGGTTAGCGAACCTGACTACGAAGCTTGAGGCCCGGGTTCTATTCCCGCGTCGGGGCAGCTATTTGTAACGGGTGGCCAACTTGGAGGTAGTTATACAACTTTTATGCCGACATTTTTTTTGGTGTTGCATGAAAATTACTTTGTGTAGATACGGCAAATTTGTTATGGAGCGTTTTACGACTGAACAACGAGTTTTAATTATTAAAACGTTCTACTAAACTCAATCATGTATTGCGGAAACTCTAAGATAATTGATTGAACGGTGACTTTGATTGGCTCCCAAGATTGCCTGATTTAAGAGTTCTTGACTTTTTTCTGTGTGGCTTGTACCAAGTCAAGCCTTGACATTGGTCAAATTCACAAATATAATTACTTATACATTAAATATGAAATAAAATAAACATGAATATAATTATATTTCCATGAGTTGATTAACTCATATGATTTTATTTAATTCAGCACGGACGAAGTCACGGGCAAAACCTTGTTACTAAAATACAAATAAATCAACATATTTTGTGCGTTTGTAAACTAATCTCATGCTGTGTCTAGTATTGTTTCGTTTCCCAGAGTTGGCTTATTGTCTGTCCCTAATAATTACTGTGATGGATTGCTTTAGTGTAAGAGGTTTCAAGAATTGCATTGAAGGATCGGATTTCGGGAATCGTAGCGTGGGAGTTGAGAATAGGGCAGGAGGATAGGGACAAGGGCAGTCGTTCTCGATCACTCGAATACGCGGGTTCTTTAAGCAGATGTTTGGTGTAAATTAAGTGAGACCGGCTCACAGTTTATTTAGTCATTGTGAATTAATCAATTAACTCCGTAATAACTTTGTAAACAGTGGTAGATTTTCCCCTTACCTTTAACCTTTGGTTTGCCGAGGCTACTCTTCGGAACCAATCCTTCCTAGGCAGCTCGGGGCGACTCTCCGGTGTCTATTCTTACCTGTTACCTTTAACCTTTGGTTTGCCGAGGCTACTCTTCGGAACCAATCCTACCTAGGCAGCTCGGGGCAACTCTCCGGTGTCTATCCTTTTTCCTGTTCCAAATAATTAATCCTGAATTTGTGACTATAGAATACGCATGAACTAAAACAATTACTTTGCTCACCCGCGACCTTACAATAGTTACGTTTATGCAAGAAATGTGCGTTCATGCAGTTCCTCCACCTCCACACTGTACGAACACACACAAATCACATAAACCCAACCATCACCACCACCAAGTAACTCTGAAGATGAGCTCTGGTTGAGTTCGAAACGCGTCAGTGTAGCTTGGTGGTGGTGATGGTTGGGTTTATGTGATTTGTGTGTGTTCGTACAGTGTGGAGGTGGAGGAACTGCATGAACGCACATTTCTTGCATAAACGTAACTATTGTAAGGTCGCGGGTGAGCAAAGTAATTGTTTTAGTTCATTAATATGGACCTCCGCAAAGTAACGCCTGATTCAATAAATTATAGAATACGCTACATTGTTAGATTTTTATCTGCTTAAAGTAGGGACCATACGAGTCGAGGTACTCGGTCTCCAAGTCCGGATCCTAACGATGTCAACGACGATTTGGAGATTTAACGTCCGAAAGGACGGGATCAGGCGTTGAGGATCGACCTGGCGTTCGACTTCCTTTGCCTTAGGCAACTGGCAGTCGAGCTACTTCCTCCTAGCGTGTACCCAGACTTCACGTATCTGCTGGGTCAGTGCGTGTGAGACTGGTGGCGCTGGTCCCCTATTTACATATTTATATATTCCCCCCTTGTATGTCTCTGCTGAATCTCATAAGCATCCCTGACTTCAGCGAGTGAGATTCTTAGGGTGGCCTAGGTTAGGTAATTTAGTTAGACAGAGATTGCCGCCTCGATCCCTTAGGTTAGTCTAGGAGTTTTCCATTGCACTTCGGAAAACTGTGAGGTTCGCCTCCAGGTAAGATTGGTATTTGTATTAGAATAGTCTAGATTAGCTAGATACTTAGGAATTGATAGGCCGTTTGATAGGTTTTATTGGGATTAGAACTCGTCGTAAATATTCGCTATTGTTTTAACTTAAAGCTAGACTTTAACTTTGATAATTGCTAGAAAAATATCTAACTGCCCGATTTTCACTTAAAAGAGGGTCATTTTGTTAACTATATTAAACCATAAATTGTTCCTATTAAGATTCGGAAACTGTCATTCGCTGAGATTGATTATTACGAGCAAATGTGTACTAATTCCCAGATAATTAAATTAGGAGACGACAAAAGCGATCCGTAGTTGTCTTTACCTAACAAAGGGCAGATTAACAAAAACTTCATTTATTTAACAAAAACTCTGTAGTTTCTGGGTTGTATTTTACTTTATTACCAATATCAGTGTCTCAGCTATTGACAGATTACTGAATCATTGACTGACCTTAGTACTAGTACTTTTGAAATATCTGTCATAAGAGATTATTGTTATTTTATTACTTTACTTTAATTTTGACGTTTATTGGGTGTAATTATTTTGTATGTTTTAGACCCCATTAAATTAGAAATCAGGGATTGATTTAAACAGTTTAGAAGTAACAAAACGTACAAAGAAACACCTAAATTATAATTAAAGATTAAAGTAGCTTACCACCTGTACCTATATGAAAGGTCAGCTTAGGGCCAAAAGAAATCTAGTAACACTATAAAACCTGATTTCTTGTTCCCTCTTTTCCCTTTGTTATACTAATACCTAACTTACTGACTGATGACAAGTAAATTCTACTGTCTTCGTGTTGGAGTCTCATAGGGTCAATGGTACGTGAGACACAGCTGCTGGTAAATAGCCAGGGAGAGTATCTCCGGGGCGGAGGACGGGCCCCAGCTTTAACACATAATATAATTGCTCTTTTACCATCAAAATATTCATTCTATTCTTAGTTTTCACCGATAGTGTTTTCTAGACACTAAAGACTTAGTCATTCCTGTTAGAAGTTTATAATTATTTTATTCCATTTTATTTAAAATAGTACTTAGGTTAGGTTAGGTTTTGGGTTCGATTCCCAGCATTGGTCTTTTTTCTGGGGTTTTTTCTGTGCATCTATATTTCAGTTTGTATTTAGTTTGAAATATATGGTTTCACGGGATGACCGTAAAAGTAATAAAAAATGAAGTTGAAGAAAATAAAAAAATAAATAGAAAAAGATACTTCATACTTAACTAGTACTTAGGTGTTGAAGTCGTTAGAGTTAAAGGTTGATTGATAGACATTCCTTATTTCTGCTAAACGGAGTTGGTTTACTATCACAACGTAGGGTACTAGACGATCACGTGGCCAAATTTATATTACTTGTCAGATTAATTATCCATAACTTGTCCAGGTTTTTAAGAAATATTAAGTGTGTCATTTTTAATGTAGGTTAGTTAAATAAGGTGGCGTTAACAATAAGTTTAGTTTAAATTAGTATTACCGCTGGGGTATCTCGTAGGTTAAGTATAGATATAGATAGATATAAGAAATTATATAAATAAATTATTTAATGCGGTTAGGGTTCGTATAGAAAAGGGGGGGGGGGGTACAGGCTATCTAAAGGAGCGTGTCTATTCTAACAGGCGAATTAACCTTCAGCAATTAAAACAAAATATTTGAGACACAGTCAATGAGATAACGCAGGAAATGTGTGAAAATATGATGAAAACGCGATGAAAAGGGTTCACATCTGCCATGCTGCTAGAGGTGGACATTTGTCTGACAATATTTTCCATATTTAATTGCCGGCCCTAAATACTATATTTAACCAGAAGTACTTAATAATTTTTTCATCACTTAAGCTCTGAAAGTAGGTTGCATTTAACTTGAAATCCGTGTTGTAAATTCGATTTACATCTTTAGGGATGTAAGTAAATTTAAAAATCGAATGGTGCTCCTTTGTATTCACGAACTGGTAAACAAGGAGATTGTAATGCGTAATACTTACCTCCAAACCTCCATGCTGGCATAATGCTGCTGGCCAGTACTGGCTGAATGTGCCAAAGCCAAAAAGCGCGAGGCCATTAAAACAAAAACAAAAGTCGGTTTGGCGCGATAAATTTTCTTCCGCTCTGTTACAAATTGCGTATACATTTTAACATAACGGTTTTTCTTTATTTCCTCGCATTTGTGATGAAAATTAGAGTGTTCAGCTCGAGTGTAAATGATCAATTACACCAGCGTACGAACTCTAAGAACTCTTAAGAACTCTTGCTCGCTTTGCTCGCTCGTGCGCCTAAATATCATGGGTGTTTGATCACTTACGACCCTCGTTTGTCAATCTACTATTATATTTCATAGAATAAAATTACAAAACTAAAGTGTATACCTGTTATTTGGCCACTCTGTATGTTTATCCGTTGTCTAGCTAGTACTCATACCATAACACAAGCTTTGCTTATGTAGCGACTACTAGCGCCATCTAGTCATCACATAAGAAACTAATTACACCATCCTGCATCGCACTATCGAAATTTCTCAACTCAGCTGCATAAATACAACTTCCAACTTTCATCCATCGGCAGGGCCGTCTTTAACCTATTAGGGGCCCTGGCCACTTTAGAATAAGGGGCCCCAGGAGCTGTGACCAAGAAATGTAATCTACATGCATTAAACTGTAATTTTTTATAGTCACTAGGATGCTTGCTTAGGGATGACGATCCCTGGGGCCCTGGGTACGTGCTCATAGTGACCAGTGGGAAAGAGGGCCTGTCTATCGGACTTCGGTCCCCGGGCATAACATCTGCCTGGAGAGAGATCTCTCTATTGTAGCCTACCCCCAAATTGGACTTGCCTTTGGGACTAGATCAAATTGGTGTGATTTGTCCCGTGACATTTATTTATTATTAACTTATTTCTCCCCAGCTGTACAAAGCAGTGCTGGAAGGCGACGGCATCGACAAGACGAAGCAACTGCAACGCGAACACATCGCGACAGCATGCGAAGTGCTGGATAGTTTCCCGAACTGCGACGCGCGGACGGCCCTAACCAACATCATTGTCGCTATGCACCACGACCACCTGTGAATTAGTTGACCTAATTACTTATTGGCTGAAGCATCGTTTGTCCGAATCGTTGTTCGACCTAAATTTTTAAAACTTTTTAACGTCAGTGAAGCTTAAGTTGATTAGAGCTATAGGGAACGTGCACATCGACGGTGCTGCCAACTGGTGCCATCGATTTGCATGTTTTACCCTGATATGTTTCTTTTACTGTCCGCATAGTGTCTCTTCTGTCGCATTAGTGTTGCCGCCTATAGTTACTGCACGTTCCCTACCGTGCCTACAATGCTAGACTTAAAATTTAGTCCTTCGAAATACAATATGCAACAGCGACCTATACGTTCGCCCGCTTATAATATGACTGACACGATATTATTCTCATTCCAAAAATAAACTTTGTGTTAAAAGAAGGTATGTTCTCGAAGTTCAAATTCGCTTTTGGCATTATGCTATAATGGCGTTCAAAGGGTTAAAAATGTGATTGGAGGCGTATATCTAGTTGAACTAATAAATATTTTTACGGAAATGTGAATACAGAGAAGATCAGAAAATTGAGCTGGGGCTGGAAATCGAACCCAGTTCCACGTCATTCCACGATGCGTGCTACCATGCACACCAGCCCGAGCGACTACTGATAATAATTCCCCACAAAAACATAGTAAAAATACCTAATACCGGGAAAAAAGTAAACTATGTTGCAAATACTTGTTGGTCGTAATCGTAATGTTGACCAAATTTTTTGTAGAAAGAAGATTTTTTTGCGTAAGTTGTGGCGCACAGACTGGAGACGAAAACGGATTATACAAAGAATCTTTATCGGATTAAGGTAGGTTCCATTGGGTATTACAATACCGAAGTACGAAAGACCGAATGTATTAAAACATCGAATGGGTCAAAAGACCGACACGATTTTGTTCTGAAACCGTTAACTTTTCAGAATTTATTTAAACGGCATCATACAGAACCCATTAGGTTAGGTTAGGTTTGTTTTATAACAATCTTAAAAAGTTAACGGTTCAGAAAAAAATCGAGTCGGTCTTTTGACCCATTCGATGTTTTATACATTCGATCTTTCGTACTTCGGTATTGTAATACATACCCGTTCCATTCGTTATTTTAACGTTTTTTATGTAGGTTTACTGATGATTTGGACGAAATATGTGTATTAGATAGAATTTACGTTATTTTATTTGTGGTGAATCTTCGATCAGCAATACAATTGTATTGCTGATCGAAGTGGTGAATAGAGCCAATGCGTGTAATGTAAAACATCGAGTTGGTTTCTATGAGGCTATAGATACAGATACAATATTATAAATGTAAAAAACGTTTGCCAACGTTACTTAAGTGTAGTTAAAACATAGAAATACTCAGTGATACAGAAAAAACTTAACTGTCCGTCCATTCTTTATAATTATAACTCTAGGTAATTAAGCTTTATTTCTAGTTGAGTGTCTGAACGGCTGTCAAACAGTTTTTATTTCGTGTAAGGACTATTGTAAATGGCTATTGACTATCAATCAATCTGAAAAAGTGCCTTCTGATTATGTCTTCGATGTTACTTGTATCATCTGTGCCATCATAGGATCTCGCAAAATATAACTTGCCCAAAAAGTATTTAAGTCCTGAATGGCTACTACGAAATTCGAAGTTCGTATCATGCCGTTCCTTTCACTCTTCTTTAAAACACTATTAGCGTGAACGGAATGGCACGATACGAAATTGGATTTTCTAGTATAAGAGTTACAAGTAATCGATCGAACGCCTCAATGTTATACAACACTATTTTTTGAAGGTGCAAACACGGGTTTACGTCACAAACAACATGCGTCATACTAGCTGGATTCTACCTCATTTCTCGCTAGATGTCGCTGTACCGCCCGGTCCCATTCCTGCACCGCGCTGTTAAGATTTTTCCTGCTACAATGACCCGCCCGGCGCGGCGTAGTGAACTCATACTTACCTGGCGTAGGGGACACCGTGATCAAGTAGGCGGTTCCCCCAGGGCGAGACTCTCCCATTGCACTGCGGTTGGGTTGACCCTTGCGATTATCCCTAATGTGGATAACTCGGACGCGTAATTTTTGGTAGTGGGGACTGCGTACGCGCCGTCCCCCCATTATAATTGATGTGCATTGTATTCGTGACGTTGCAGTGATTTTAATAGTTTTTTGTCACTCACACTCGTGATCTCTCTTATTTTAATTCGTATAAACGTACAAGTAAATGTGATTGTCAACTTGGAAATCCCGAAAAGCACTTTCTTGGTCGACTGTATACTAAATATCTATTATGACATCTTCATTAAAACTGTTACCGATTAGATTGCAAAGATATAACTTAAACGACTGTTCTTATTGTCATATCTGAAAGATTTCTTTCTTGTTCACAATTCAATAACTAGTAAGTAATCATTTGGGTATTCTGAAAATGTTTTAACAGACCGTCACATAATTTGCTGATAATGTCCAGAGGAATAACTGAAGTCTGACGAGTTTCAACTTAATCAATTTCTAAACCAGGAGTCACTGCTTAAAAACTTTCCATTGTATTGTAGATCAAGTGATGATGATACTTTACTCATTTTGAATATTGGCTGGACTTGACTGAAAGGCCAATATTCATTCATGGTAACTCCCATAATCAATATGACACCCGACGAATTTCAAATCTACTCTTATTTCAAATTCAGCTTGAATTGTTACCATTTTTCTAATGGTATTTTATAGGCATCACTTCAAACATTCGTTCTCCGGAATTGTTTGAATGATCCACTTAGATTAAGATATTTTAAATGTTTCGTAGAAACAGGGTTTTAATACAATTTTATAAAACTATTTTTATAAGAACATTCCAAGAATAGGTACATAACACTATCAAAAGTATTTTACATAATGGAGGCACGTTTGTATTTTTTTACATTAAATGTTTTTTTTACCATAAACGGTTTTTATTCAAAGTGATACCCGTAATAATTTTATCGATTTGTTTTGGTACTTGTATACTACATACACAAAATATCGTGAAGTACAGACAGTCAACGCCATCTCTCGACTACTTTTGGAATTATTTCACAAGTTGTTGTAGGTAAGCCTTAATTTGAATGTAGTTGTTTTTAGTATTGATATGGTAGCTACGGAAAGTGAATATTAAGCTGTTTTATATAATCATGTCTTTGTAAAAGTTCCTTTGAGTTGAAACATTGCATAAACTCGCTTAGCTTGAACCAGTTTTCTCCTAGTTCGTGAATTCGCACTAGATGGCGTTGGATGTCCTAATATTGTTACAGTGAACATAAATATCTCATCATGGAATCGACACCCCCATCTGTGCTAAATTTAACTGTATGTGTGACGTGTACAACTTGCAAAACAAACATTGTAGAATATTATTAAACCAATCATATAAGGTTTTAAGGCCTGTACTGCGAAGTTCAAAATTCGAACCTGCCGACCTTACTCACACTAATGATACGAGAGTTAGCGAGACGGTACGATAAAAAGTTCGACTATCCTTTGGCTGTTCCTTCGAAGGAACTATTGCGGTTTTTTTTAGCATTAGTTCTTTCACAAGTGATTAAGGAAGAACTAAGTAGGTATGTTTAGTTTTCGCCTTTGTTCCTTGTCGCAGTAGCACCAAACAAAGCCGAAAAAATAAACGCAGTTCTTCCTTCACCTCTTGTGAAGGAACTTAGTGCGGAAAAAATACGCAATAGTTCATTCGAAGGAACAGCCAAAGGAACTACCGCGAATAATCCCGATTTTCGAATTGCCATGCGCTATTTAGGTATTCTGTCTGAAAATGTCCAGATTTTTATATATCGATAATCGATACCTTAGTTCACACTCATACTAATTACAATGAACTGCACAATTAAGTAGTAGTTTTGTATACTAGGACATACAGTGCTAATTTGTAGTGCAATTAAATTTGTATGAGTGTGAAACTAAGGTATCGATATTTTTCTTAATTATTTTGCTTTGCTAACTTGGCAACACTGCCGCGTGGTCCCACCCACCTCCTTCCCCTCGGTGTTACCATTTTAATTGATACAAAATATTGGAATCTTTTTTTGGAATACCCGGCTACATATAACCCTCACTAGGGCCACAATACAAATAATATACATACAGTAACCGAACTCGCACGCACACAACGGCGCGCGCGTGGGAACTTGCATTGTTTTGTCTGGCGAAGATTGGTTAGCGGCCGTGTAAAACGCTTGGCTGTGTGCGTGCGTCGTATGAAGTTGGATGACTGTATGTATTATTTGTATTGTGCTAGGGCGCTTCAATTTAAGCGCTTTAATTTCAATGAAATGCATCTCGTTCATTGAACTTATTTTAGAATTTTACCCTCGTTCCATGTAAAATTAAAAAAAGGCAATCATTAGAAGAGCCAATAGGGTGGTTTGACCAAAGTTGCAAGAAATAGAGAAAAACAACGTAAATCTTTTTAAATTATTGTATTAATAAATAATGGTAGGTCTATTTACATGACACATTCGATTACTCTTTTGTTTTGGCAGAAGACAATAAAAATATTGTTACACAATAGGTTTGTCGTAACTTAAATTACCGCACAGGGCGTCAACTAACCTAAATTGTAAAAAACGCGCGGCAAAAGTCCACGTATTTGACGCCGGGAGGCGAAAAAAACAAAAAGTCAAAGCTTTTTGGTTACAACATTTTGACAATACTGGTCGTTTTTGGTTTTGAGTTTAGAATTTTCGTCGAAAAATCTCATGCACACGGTAGAGACACGTTACAAGCAAATCCAAGCACTCGCATGTTAATGGGTATATCACAGGTTTCTAGTGTGACCTAACTGATACATTTCTTATAAAAGACCGATGATACATGATTTTTTACACTACAAATTTTACAATTTCCGTGGTTAAATTTTGCCCGTAGTATAAAATTAAAAACGTTACAATTGAGTGAGCGCCACGCTATGCCCGTGGTTGACAGCGTGGTAAATTGACATGATTCACAAAATGGCGGTTCGGTCGTAGCGTGGCGGTGGCACAGCTACACTACGCTGCCTGGTGCGTTCGAGTAGCCGTACGAGCGAGCAGGACTAGTTTAAACGCGACATTAAAAATAATAACGCCAGTGAAGCCCTTTTGCGGCCAGTACGACTCATGCGCCTGTAGTGTAACTGAGTCGGAGAGGTAAATGAGGTTTGTGATTTGTAACGCAGTACTATGATTATAATATTGCGCTCGGTTTGATATGTGCAGTCTGGGGCGCTCGCGGCGCGCTTGGCAACGGCTGGCAAGACTTCTGTTCACTTCATTTCAACACAAATAATATCAGAATACAATGTTAGGCAAATTTTGGTTTCGAAACGTTAAGCATATCCATAAGATCGACGACAGTTCGCACCATTCGTTAATTTTAAATTTCACTCCTACCTTACAACGAACATAGACTCCGATGTCTATTATTGCTTATTTTTATAAGTTCTGTTCCTCAAAACTTTTAACCTATAAATAATTTCACGTTCGTCCAATAAATTTACCATTCAATAAATACGTACAAGTAAAAAATATAAACTATATCAATAGTTTAATCTTTAAAACAAACTTTTTCTTATTCTAATTATATATTAATAACTATTAATCAGTATGCTTTCATTTTATTTTCAATAATATGCCTACTTTATAATCTTTCCAAGCGCCTGAGAATTGTTTTTTTTTTCTGCAAATATTCTATTCTTATATAAATGTAATTACTCATCTTTTATTGTATGTTCCTAATTTATAATTTTATCGTCTACGTCGGATGTCGAATCCGCAGACGTGTGATCGAGAAACAAGGCGTGATGCCGAGCGAAGCACTCGGCAGGCGCAGGCACTAGTGATGAATAAAGAAGGCAAACAACTGAGATAATTTAATGTGATGACGTAAAATATATTAAAGTCTACAGTAACACTAAACCGTTACAAAGGAAATGATCTGACAATGGTTCACGTAATACAATATAAATAAGTTAAATATTCTAAAAAGTTAAAAATACACACATCCTAACCTAATAGAAAAGCACTCATATCTTTGTGGTAGCGTGTCGCGCGCGACGCATTGTGATTCGATAATAATAAATACGCATACGCCTAAACAAATCAGCAATACACAGGAATGGTAATTAAAATACATTTAAAACGACTTAAAACACAAACAAAGGTACAAAAATATCATAAAATAGGCGACTGGCGCGTGGCGTTTTGTACTTGGCGTGCCAGCAACGGTTAGTAGTTGAGATCATGCGAGGCGCTCCTGCGCAGCGCCGTATTAGTACACACCGACAAAATATGCAGACAAAACATACACTAAACGATTCTATTTTTTTTACAATGTAGAATGTAAAACAATAAAAACTAGATCCAAAAGGTCAATATCGGTAAACTAAAGACAAGAATATACAAAAACAAATCTACAATTACGGTCATCGACGATACACGACTCGATACTAACATAGTAACGTAAGACTAGCTGAAACGCGATAAACACTATTAAAAAATATAACTTAAAATTACATCTTTGATTGAAAACTCACTCGGTTCACTTTCGTGATGGTTAAATGCTCGGCTCGATTCACCAGACAGAATCGCATCGGACTCCGAATCTTACATTTACAAATTTATATATCGAGGAACTACGAAACTTGGAAAGCGCGATTCATCGATTAGATTCTACGAATGGAAAGGCAACATAGAGTTTACACGCTAGGGGTGGGGGGCCGCGCGTCAGGTGCCCGACTCCTGGTAGGGGCCCGTGACGGTGCACGGGTGCGTCGGGAACAGCGTCGTCCACGACATCGTGGTGTGCGTGTCTGTGCGCAGCATCAGCTGCCCGGAACGCCGCGCCACGTGTGTCGCCTCCACCAGCGCCGCCAGCGAGCTGTACCCGCCCGGGATAGCGTTTTCGTTCGCCTTCCACTTCTCCCCCGCCTTCTGCTCGGGCCCCGGCGTAGTCGCCGGCGACGCAGAGTTACTGTTCGTCCCGGAACTCGGCGGCGGGTTCAACCCGAGCTTCTTGAGTCTCATCTTCTCCTCCCACTCCTCCAGGCCGTGCTTCGGACGATTCAGGTTCCTGTGCTGATAGAACACCAGAGAGATCCTCGTGGGGTTCATCCTGTTGGGAGTCTTGACGGACGTGGTGGAGTGCATCTCGTGTTTGGCGCACTCGAACAGCACGCTGCCGTGGCCGAGCGCGATGGCCACGCCGCCCATCTGGCTGTCCTTGAAGCACTCCAGGTTGTCGGTGACGTCGGTCACTTCCCCGATGGGCTCGGCCTTCGGCGGCTCGGGAGGGTACGGGATGGAGAACGGCGGCGGGTACAGACACCAGTTAGGCGACGATTGGCACCAGTTCGGAGCCGGGTTTTGGTAAAAATTTGGCGCAAAATTAGGATTATATTGATACCCGTACGAGTTGTAGCAGTGCGAGTTTCTGAGCAGCTCCTCGCGTTTGTACTTCTCTGCGTTATAGTAAGCTAAGCTGTTGTAGTCGTTATACGTGTTTTCGTAAGGATTGAAGTGTCCGTACGGGGCTGGCGGGAAGCCGTAGGCGTTGCCCACTTGTGGATAGTTGCCGTAGCCCTGGATTGGAGCTTGGTTTCCGTACGCGTTCTGGTTGACGGTATGGAAGTTATTCCCTGTAAATTCAGACGGTTTGTTCGGTGTGGCCGCATTCTGGTTTGTATCTTCATGGCTGATGGTGTAGTTCGCCTGGGAAGTAGCGGCTTGAGGAACGTTGTTTGCTAGCCTGTTATCGTAGGGACTTCTGTGTTCATATCCCTGCACTAACGCAGGTCTTTCCGAAGGTGGGTACGGTTTTAAAAATGTGGTGTTCTCCATCCCCTCAGGCGGGTTGGTGTGCTGCGAGCGAGACGGTGGTCGCGCCTTCGGCACTCTGAACAATGAGTCGCTCTCCGGAGTCGTGGGATCTTTTGCTTTAGTTGGGTCCCAATTCTTGGATTCCGGCGACTTCCAAACACCCGTACGCGACTCTAAGGAAGTATTTAATTCAGAATTGTTTGGTGACTTCAAGTCAGGAACTTGCGAGGGAGCCGGCGAGGCCGGGGTGCTTTGAGATTTTTGCGAAATCTCTGTCAGTCTCGGTGAAGTTGGCATATCGAAGTCTGGAAGTTTTTGTGTTAGGTCTGCTATAAGAGAATTCTTCTCCGTCTTAGCTGGGTTCTTCTGGGACGGATCTGAGTTAGTCTCGCTCCTATTGGAATCTGGACTGTAGTTTGGCGGGACGTTGAGATGTGCAGTAGTAGAATCGGGGTCTTCTTTGACCACGTTGCTAAACATTTCAGAGTTGGCGAAATCAGGCCATTGATTTTGGGATGTATTCATGGAAGCCTGAGCGTTTGGAGGGTTAAACTGATCTCTCTTTTGTAAACCGGAAGCGAAACTTGGAAGTTGATTGGGATTGGGATTCTGGCACTCATCGACTAACTGAGGGTTAGCGACATGGTTGGGGTACATAGCGTTCTGATGATGCAGGTTGTAGTTTTGCTCGTAAGAATTGTATGGCGAGTCTAGGACGGTGCTAGAAATCTGGTTGCTCTGTAATTGGGCGTCAGTGAAGTTATCGATCATGGTCGCCATGTCGAGAAGCGCTGGGTTGCCGAGGTTTGCGTTCATGATTCCTGGAGAGTTGTGCATTGGGTTGAAGGCGGAGTTGAAAGAGTTGTTGGTAAATGCTGAAGGGTTGGACTGGTTCAGAGCAGGGGTTAGGGCTCTGGGTGACGCGCTGTTCTGGCTGCGTGGACTCGGATTGTTCCTCGCGTCGGGCTGCGGGGTGCGGGGCGCGGGCGGACATTGGGGCTTCTTTTGGCTGTTAGGACTCTGTTGGTTGGTTGCGGTGTTGGTTTCTGTTGTTTCTTCGTCTTTCCGTTTCTTGCCGTGCCGCCGACAGGGTTGTAGAGGAACAGAACGCACGCGGACCTCCATTGGATATCTGGAAATTATGAATATTTGGTTCAATTAGCATATCGTGACGTGCCTAAAGGCGAAAAACATGACTTTTTCATGACGTTTTCCATTTTACCTCATCTTCAATGGATTAGTTTTTGGTAATTAGATAAAACACGATATTAGATAATTTATACATCACCACTCACTTGTCCAGGATTTCCAGCGCACCGCTCTTTATCTTCTCGTCCTGGCCTTCCTTGGAGCCGAACTCATCGGTGGTGTCGAGGATGTAGAGAGGTAACACATGCAGCTGCTCGTCGGGAGGCTTGGCCAGCGCGCGATGCTTGGCCAGGGTCACGACCGCTGTACAACCGTTGTTCATGTTGTGGAGGTCACGGTGTGCGTGCGCGCAGAAGTCTATGCACGCTGTTACGCCTGGAAGGACCAAGTGAAATTTATAGCATGCGCTTAAGGAGACTGGGTCAGGTTAGACTTAGGATTTTGGGAGGGTGTGAATACCTAAAAAGCTCCATAGCTATCTTCCAAGGATTTCTGTATCTATAGCGATGGTTATTTAGGAGATAGTAGGGGGCTGGATGTCTCACCCTGTGATTGATCGATCTCCTTGGTGTTTAATTAAAAGTATAAATTTGATGTATTAAGCTTCTAAGTTGTCCATAGAAACAATTGAGTCAGTGAAAACAGATTTTAGGCGTTTTTTCGTCATTAACGTCTCAGAAGACATTGTTTAAAGATATCCTACCCAGAGTTAACTTTTTATGAAACTACAGGCTGTACCGAAACTGAATCTAGCTTGGTCAAAGTTGTTCTCCTTTGTTTTTCCGTTGTAGTAGTAGTCATATGAGGGTAAAGTTTGATCAGGAAGCTCAGAACGCTTAATTACGTCGATAGATCATGAAAAATATGACCCTCAAAGTTCGTATTGCTAATCTACTCACCAGACTCATCTACATACATGACAGTGATACAAAATACTTACCAGAGAAAGGTCGTCCGGCCTTAAACCCCAGTCTACAATCCGACGCTTCCTTCTCAAACTGGCACTGGTTCTCAAAGCTCTTCGGAGCCAGATTCATGTACAGCGGGCTAAGCAACGTTGCCAGCACGTGCATCCTCTCCTCTATCTCTGATTCCTCTGTTTTGACAGAGAGGCGGAACTTTCGGACGGTTTTGGAGCGCGCGTACTTGCAACCGTTGTAGTACATCGACCAGGAGCAGCCGAAGGAGTAGGAAGCACCACAGGATTCGGGATCGAGACCTGAAGAGAGCGGCTATATGAGAAAAGGGAAGAAAGAAGAGTTTGGTAATTGAAGGAAAGAGAACGCGCAGTCGATGTTTAGTTATTACGGTACTTGAAAACGACTCGAACAACTACTTATATCAGTATAATCAATATTAATCCGGAGACTCCTTAGCTGGTTTGACCACCTTTTAAGGATAAATGTTGTCGGGGTAGTTAAATCTCAGCAGAATTCCATGAACTTAATCAAAGGTAGGTTTATTATCTGGCACCAACACCTATGCGAAAATTCAGCTTTCAACCAGCCAACTCTTCCAAGGGTTTGAGATAGTCGTTCATGAGTTTACCAGTCAGAATCAGCTTAGGGCTTTTCTCTTTACAAATTATGATTAAAAACAAAATCTTTGGACTTTTCGTTTTCGTTTGCTGTCCGCAAATGGGCCATGCATGATGTTTTATATAATATTATTACCGAATAGGATATAAAGTGTCACATGGGCAGTTTCCAACTTGTACGGTATTGTTAGCCAAGCGACTTTTTGTCATTATTCAGAACACTATTTTCACCCGACTGTAGAAGGAGGGTTATTAAGAGTAACTAACAGTAGAGGACAGATCACCAATCCGGTAGTGAGTTTTTATCGGTTGCACTTGTTTGATTGTTTCTTACCTTGGCAAGCACACGTCCGGTTCTCGTTGGTCGCGCACCGGCGGGTCGTCGGAAGACCATACCGATTCAGCTTATGAGCCAGCAGAGTATAGTCCAGGTCTGCTTCGGACTGGGGAATGCCTTCCCATGCCACCAAGCAGACCACTATCCACGCTGTGGCGCAGCGGTGACCAGCACGGCATTTTACAACCACTAGTACTTTCTCTGTGTAGCTTGTGCGACGGATCACCTGGAATTTTGTGTATGTTAAGTCCCTGTGTCAAATTTTAGGAGAAATGGAACCCGCGAAAATACCTTTCGGAATACTTCAAATTACAAAAAATGAATGAAGAAACAGTCTTTTTTTTAATTTTCGAATGGTATTTTCACAAACTTAATTTCAAAAATCGATTGCTGTATAGGTCAAAGGCCGTATTGTCAAATGCGCAGACGCTTGCGATCGCATTCTTTCTGTCAACCGATACAAGATGGTGACAAAAAGAGGTGGTGAAAGCGATGGTATGTGGCCGCACGTTACACATATTGCCTCTGGTTTGTGGAAGAATAATTGATATATGAAATTGTAAGAAATCCATATCAAATAGTTTAAAAGGTGTAGTTGGGATCCATACACTCACCCACTTGGCCATAGGGCATCCCTGAGCCGACTTCCCTTCCTTGCCCGTGTAGCAGACTTTCTCGATCCTTAACTCCTTGCCGGAGAGTCCTGTGCGAGCTTCCAGCTCCTTACGCAACTCTGCTAGGGTTGCTGCTGCCCCTGTAATGTCATAAGCATAACATATCTTAACATCAAGCTATAAGTTGAAGTACCATACTAGCTTTTTGCTACCTAGACTAGGTGATGATGTCGCCGACACTTTCTAGCATATGAAAAGAAGCTAAAGCTGCCAAGCTTTTATCGCTCAGCTTCGACAGCAGTAAAAAGATCGAAGATGTTGGTAGGCTCTACCGATCTTAAGACCAGGGCCCTATTTAATAAAAATTACAAGTTGTAAATTGTAAATTGTATCAACAGGTTACAATTCTACAAGTTTCTGTTTAATAAAAATTTTAATTTACAAATTTGTTATGGTGGAAAATTTACAAAATTGTAAAGTTGTACCTACAATTTCACATAATTCTGTTTAATAAAAATTTTCACTTTACAGGTGATTGTTTACAATTTTGTATGGAAATTTACTTTATTAAACAAGTAATTGTACTTACAAGTTTACATATTTTGTAAATTGTAGTATAATCCCTACAGGTAACCTAGGGATCTGTCAGAAATTAATGAAGTGTGCTCCGACGATCTGAATAATTAAAAATCATGGTTCTAACAACGAGTAGTGACATTAGCTTGAGGTACCGGGTTCGATTCCCGCGTCAGGGCTGATATTTGTAAAAAATACGAATGTATGTTCTCGAGTCTTGGGTGTTTAATATGTATTTAAATAAATATAAGTATATTTATCCGTTGCCAAGTACCCATAACACAAGCTTTGCTTACTCTGGAACTATGTGTAAAAATATTGCTTATAGTTTTTTTTAATGGCCGAACGCCATGATGCTGTGTCACTCCGTGTGGAATGGAAACGAAAAAGATCACTTTGCCGGCCTAGGCCAGCAATGTTGTATGAAAATCCATTATTGACCTCTCGTCTAGCCGCACCTGCAACGTGATACTTCGCGGCCATAAGGAACATAACATCAATATTATCACTGCATGTTTGAGAACAATCTCTTTATTCTCGTAAATTAGAGACAAAATTGTAATTTTATGTTGTTCTCCGTGACTTCAATAGGTTAACCAATTCAATAATTTATTATTTATTAATAAGTCTACCCTCGTTTCATTGTAGTGTAGCAAACTTGTAGCAAAACATTACATTTTACGTAAATTGTACCTTACAATTATAATTTTGTTAATACAATATTGTCATTAAAGCAACAGGCATTTTTTACATATGTGAACCTTTATTAAACGGCGTTTACAGTGGTGATAATTGTAAATTTTTAATTTGTAAGTTTCTTACTTATTTGTAGAATTTCTTAAACAGCACTTGTAGTACAATTTAACAAATATGTCAGTTTTTTACAAAATTGTTGGATTGTAATGTTTATTAAATAGGGCCCAGAGGATATGATTGTCTAACATTCACGATTATTTTATGTTAAACGCAATAGGATGAGAATAGCAAGAGATGGATAGCGTTATTGTGATTTCGAGTGTCAGATAATTCTTAGGAGGAAAGCGATGGCTGTAAGGTGTCCATTCAACACCTTTAATCAGACACGTTATCGTCAATGTACCGTAATTTGAAAATAATAAAGTCGAGTATTTTACTAAAAAAGGCCGAATGATAATTGAGTGACAGGTCGAGAATTGAATGTTTGTGATTTGGAAAGTCCCTAAATGTAATATGATTATGATACGCACCTAAATGTGTGTAGTAGCTGCCCGGTTCCGGAGGGTTCTTGTCAGCAGGAAAGCAATTACAATCCGGCACCTCTGTCCTCGAGTTGGTCCTCAACCTCTCCAGATTCTCCAAGTATTCCTTCGAGTAGTTGAACTGGTTGTCTTTAACTTTGGTCATTTCGGGAACTGGTGTTGATGGCTTCTTGGGGTCCTTTTCTTCTGGGTCATCCTCGAGGATTTCGTCTTTGGTCTGAAGGCCGGGGCATGCACCGTCTCTGAGATGTTCTGGCGGCGGTTTTTTAGTAGACCCTTGACGACAGCAGGCGTAGCCGATCTCATTCCTGATAGACATCGGCCCCCCGTCTCCAGGGTACATGTAAGGCTCTTGACTTCTCGGGGGATTGTAGCTGATGTTCTTATAAATTTTATGCCCCGGAGGAGAATGCTCAGACTTTATTTGTTCTATATAGAAAGGCGGTTTCGGGTCCGACGGTCTTTCCGAGTTGACCCTGTTTTCCAACTCTTTGCTAACTTTCTGCTGTTCAGCATAATTTCGATTGTATTTCTGAAATCCCATGTTCTCTTGTAAGCGATTGGGATACGTTTCAACCTCTTGTCGTCGCTCGTACGGGTAATTCTGAAAATTTTGGTAATTTTGCGCCTTTTGACCAAAATTTTCCTGTTTTATTGTGGAAATGGGTGGTAATACTGTGTTTTGTGGCCTCGCTAAGCCGTTTGGGTAATCTCTATAAGCGTTGGCATCATTTTGCTTGGAATAAGCAGGGTTTACATTTGGCATCAGTCTCAGGTCTTTCATTGGTCTGTCATCTTTGGGGTACTGATAATTATCTGGCGTTTCTAATTTAGGAACTAAAGGCGCCGCTGGGTGCCTGAACTTGGGATCATACGCTTCCCTCGAATCGTAGGTCCTCGCTTGTGCGTGTGTGTCGCGCGCCGGCGCGCAAGTCTGTTGATTCGTCTCCGACACTGGTCCGATGAGCATTTTCGATTGAAAATCTTTACTATCCGTTTGATTGTAACCTAAACTATCACTACCATACATTTCTGCATATTTTTGCGCTTCGTACGGTACGGCCGGGTAGTCGTACTGCCCCCGCACGTCCGCGTAGGATGGCAACTTCTGAGGAACCTTCGCACTCTTCGCGTGTTTATCGTTTCCTCGCGGCACTTCCGTGCCCCCCTCCCATACGTGGTGGCCACCACCTCCGAACTCGCCCCCGCCATAGGCGGGCGCGTTCTGTGAATAATTACCAGCGGCAGGATACTGCTCGCCTAAGCGGTAATTATCTCGGAGATGGTGGCTATACGATAAAAAATGACCGGTAGTGTTCCTGTCATCGTTGACCGCGACGGGTCCGTCCTTCCGGTTGAGCGCGCGCGGCGGGCCGTCCCCGGGGTCGCCCTTGTCTGGCGGCGTGCCGGAGCCGTCGCGCGCGTGGCTCTGCTTGTTTAAGATCATGGTTTTGAGCCGTGAGTTAAGGTTGACGCGGTCAGCCTGCGAGAACATCTGCTGTTCTGCATCCTCGCGCTGCATGTGCTGGGTCTGATGATTCTGCATCTGTTGTTGTTGCATCTGCTGATTTTGCAGCTGCTGACTTTGAATCTGTTGCTGCTGACTCTGTAATTGTTGCTGTTGAGTCTGTATTTGCTGCTGTTGATTTTGCATCTGCTGACTCTGCATCTGCTGGTTCTGTATTTGTTGGTTCTGCATCTGCTGGTTGATTCTTTGGTTGTGCTGCCACTGGCGCTGCTGCCAGTCTTGTTGGTTCTGCCCGTTCTCCCGGTACTGTCCGCCGCCGTAGCCGCCCGGGTACCCGTTACAATCGAGTGAAGCTCGCGGACCGTCGCTCCCCTGCAGGTACCCAGGCTCGGCGTTTCCCGAATGCTGACCGTTGGGCGTGTTCTCTTGTCTGTCGGCGTCATTGCTGGCGTCGCCGGTGCTGTTTTCTCCGTTGTACTCTTCTGTGTGGTCCGTGTATTCGGTGCGTTCGTAGGTTTGTTGGCTGACGGTGTAGACGGGTGCAGCAGTGGTGGTGGCGACACTCTGATAGGAGGCGGCTGAGGTGGGACGTGAGTCTCCGCTGGCGGCACCAGGCGTGGCAGCTTGGTATTGCTGCTGGTATTCAGGATAGTGCGGCGCGCGTGGCGAGGGCACGGGGGTATAGGCGCGACTGGAAGGAGGCCGCTGGGCCGGCGCTGCCTGCACTCCCGCTTGGTAGTAGGTGTTGTTAGCCACGTCGAAGGTGGTGGCGACGTTCTGGACGGTGTACGTCGTGTTGGCCTGGTAGTGGGGCGAGGTCGCGTACGCCGTGTGATTGCCCTGGTAGTCTAGCGTCGTCTGCCCGGTCTGCGTCGGCAGCTGCTGGATGAACTGATTCTGCCAACCTGGAGTCACGTAAACGACATTCACTACGGATCAAATGAAATTTGGAATACGTAAAATACGGAGCGCGGCAAACTAAATAGGAGTGAAGTAACAGGACGATTAAGCGTGATTCACCAGTTATAATGTCGTTGTCTCGTTGTCCCTAATTGAAAGCAAAGCTTGACCTTGAGTTAAATGAGTTAATATTGTTTGTTCATCCATAACATCCATTAACGTTATAGGTACACTCAGTTCTAAGTATAACAGGAGCTCTAGCTTCCAAGCCAAAAAAAAAGGATAAGACTGCGCTCAGACAAGTTAATAAATTTATATAATTGACAGTAAGACGTTGACTTCAAAAGACGTGGGTTTTAGAACTTCTATTCTACTGGATGTGTACTTCACACCATGTATATTTAGTTTGCCGATGAGATTAGTGTATAATTACCTTGCGAGGGATCTGTCTGCCACGCTGTTGGAAACCGGTTGGGGTCTCCCGCGTAGAACGGCATTGGGGCCTGAAACAAACGATGTTCATTGCTCAATACTATGCTCAATGGTCATTACCTCTCGCTCAATGATCAATGCTCAGTGCTCATTACTTAATGCTAGACGCTCAATGTCTTACGTTCAATCGAAGACATACTTAACGACCATTCAAAAGAAAAAAAGGACTAAGAGAAAGTGTACATGGAGGATAGCTTGTAAATTGTACATGGAGGATAGCTTGTAAATTGTACATGGAGGATAGCTTGTAAATTGGATAGAAATATTTGCATATGATTTTAAATACATGTCTTTCTAAAATTGTAAATTTTTCTCAGCTTCTTTTTACTTGTACTAGCTGTAATTTAATTTGCAATGTTTTGTACGAATCTTCAAATGTTGCAAGTTGAACTTCATGTACTTCTCGTACCTAGTCGGACTGACTTGAAATTTGGTTTTAATATGTAGGTATTTAGGATAACAATAATATAATCTTCTAATATATAAGAATCTCGTGTCACGGTGTTTGTTATCGAACTCCTCCGAGACGGCTTGACCGATTTTTATGAAACTTTTTATCTGTATTCGGTAGGTCTGAGAATAGGTCATAGGCTATTTTTTATATCCCTATTCATCGCGGACGCAGTCGCGGGCAACAGCTAGTAATATCATAATATCACGGGACAATTCACACCAATTGACCTAGTCCCAAACTAAGCAAAGCTTGTACTATGGGTACCTACTAAACAACGGATATTTATATAGATAGATACCATACTTAAATACATATTAAACACCCAATGTAGGTGCTGTCAGCAAAATGTTTAAGCAAAGCTTACATTAAACATAAAATTATTTACGTACGATTACGTCTGTTCAAAGCTTAAGTATTGCGAAAATTTTTAATTTACACGATTTCCAAACGTTTGCGGGTCAAGGATTCGAGTAAACTATTGATGCAAAGGGATTCTGTAAGAAGGCAAAGTTTCTTTGTAAACGTTGAATACTTAGTGAGTTTGTAACGAGTCGTTTTTGTTTTGTTTAGTTGAGTAAGTATGTCACCAGCGCCGACTTTATGGGTGGGAGAGTTATGAATGTCTCATACCCAAGGTTAACAATGTTTTTCCAAAGGTTGAAAAGAGTTTCATCATCATCATCATCATCATCACCATCATCATCATGTCATTATCATCACCAGCCGATAGACGTCCACTGCTGGACGCCTCCTTCAAAGAACGTCTCAATGTCCGATCCGGCGCCGCATGCATCCATCAGATTCCTGTGACCTTTACCAGGTCATCAGTCCACCTTGTGGGGGGCTCGCCACGCTGGGTCTAACCTAACTAAACAGTAAAACTGTTTAATTCCTTTTAATAGGTTTCATCATCATCATCATTTCAGCCGTAGGACGTCCATTGCTGGACATAGGCCTCCCTCATTGATACCCATCATTACGGTTGGAAGCAGCTTGCATCCACCTTGAACCTCCAGCCTTTACCAAATCGTCCGTCCAGCTCGTTGGTGGACGTACCACGCTGCACTTGTCAGTCCGTGGTCTCCATTCGAGAACCTCTCGGTCCCAACGGCCATCTGTTCTCCGTGCTATATGGCCCGCCCATTGTCATTTCAACGAGCTAATTTGTTTAGCTATGTCGGTGAACCTGGTCCTTCTACGGGTCTCCTCGGATGGGCAGCGTTCGGGAAACTCGCTACCTTACCTCGGAGCCTTAAGTAGAAAGTCTAATAGGTTTACAGTAGAAAAATAAAATCAACGAACAGTAGGATATGCCTCAAATAATGCAAATTCAGCTAGTTTCCAAAACATTTTCAAAATACATCACATTTCTGGTTTCTTTTAATTTTCTAATGTTAATTTTTAGATCTCATCGGGCATTTTGAAAACAAAAAGATTTTTACTAATCGGTCTAGCCGCTTTTTGCGTCAAAATACCGTTTATTGAATATCTTGTACTTCTGGTAACAGGGGATATTGGACAGGGCAGTCTTAGTCATAAAATTCTAGGGTACAAACAGAATTAAAAAAAAACTCAACAAAATTAAAGACCATTCATTAGCCAGAACGCGTTCTATTGAGTTGCCCGCTCTTGACCCTAAAGCGGTCCCCACACGGTAAAGCGGTCGAGGTTGCGAGCACATTGTTTGCTCGCGTGAAAACCCCGTGGCGAGGCTATGGTTTAGAGTGTAATTAGACTAACGTGTGTGAGGTTTGTTTAGTTGGTACTAGACTAGGCGTACAAATTTGGAACTAGCGGGGAGGTCACATTATGTTGATCAACTACTGTCACTGTTCATTGCATGTGGAGAAGTCAACAATGTTTCGCGTCCAATGAGAATCTACCCCCTGCCATACAGGCTATCATACCCCTAAAGGCATCAAACGACCTGGGAGGGTAGATTATTGAAATCATATCTGTGAAAAACAGTGTTGAATCAAGAAAGCGAGTGAATTAGGCAAAAATTATCGAGCTTATTCACATTGTTTCAACAGATTACTTTTTTATACCGTTTTCGAATGGTAAGTTATTTACATAGGATGTGCTTTAAAAAATCAGTCCCCAAGGATTTGGGTCTCGATGCCATTGAAACCTATTTCTATTGCCAGTTTGTGTGGAAAATCGAACATTAGTTCTATAGAATTCCGCAGTCAACATAAACCTCGAAAAGCGCAAAAATCGTGTAGTCGTCTATGCATATCATACTAATAATTATAAATGCGAAAGAAGGTTGATTGTTGTTGGATGTATGGATGTTTGTTATTCTTACATGCTAAAACGGTTTGACGGATTCTAATGAAATTTGGCACACAGTTTATAACCTGGATTAACACAGGATACTTTTTATCCCGGAAAATGACGTACCCGCGGTATAAACCAATTTACAAACGGTTCGAACGGTTTATAGGTAATTCCATGCATCATTACTAAGGGACAAATTAATGAAAAAATATGATCAGTTTTATTTTCAAGTTGTTTGCTTAAAACTAAACCTTACAAGAACAAACCCGAGAACAAAACTGGAGCACAATTAAACAACACTTTAAGGGACTTTCGCATAATGTAATTTATTCTGGACGTGATACAGAAAAGATTTGTTTACTTACTTAAAAATTTATAATAAATAAAGTTCATATTTATACGACGTAAGTACATAAAGTTCTTAAATTATTCAATACTAGCTTTTGCCCGTGACTCCGTCCGCGTGGAATTAGTAATTTGGGCAGCTTATTTTTTTTCTATCCAATTTGCTTTTTCATCAATGATGACTCTCCTTAGTTCCTCGATATAAAAAAAAATACCCAACCCCGCACCCCCTCCCCCCCAGATCACCCACCACAGAACCCCCCCGCAAGTTTTACTTCAAAAACCCCCGATTTTGAAATATTCTTCCGGTCCGCTCCGCTCCGCTCCTATTGGTGTTAGAATGATGATATATAGCCTATGTCCATTCTCAGGCTTTAGACTATCTGTGTACCAAATTTCATTTAAATCGGTTCAGTAGTTTTAGCGTGAAAGCGAGACAGACAGACAGACAGACAGAGTTACTTTCGCATTTATAATATTAGTTAGGATTAGGATTAGGACTAGCTGATGCCCGCGGCTTCGCCCCCGCTGAAGCAGATCAAAACGTGTTTTCCCGTGGGAATGAGATATTTTCCCGTGGTAAAAAGTAGCCTATGTCGCTCTCCAGCCCTTCAACTATGTCCGTACAAAAAATCACGGTAATCCGTCGCTCAGTTTCGACACATAAACAAACATACTTTAACATTTATAATATTAGTATGAATTTGTATTAAATTGCATCATGACCAAGCCACCGCCAAAAACGAGGTATCACTGAAAAAAAAACGTAAGCTCTATGCCAATAAAAAGCAGGTAGCAAATTAAATTTAATAATACTGGCAACGATATTAAATTACTGAACTTGAACGCGTACCTATCCCCGACATGTTCGGAACAAATTACGCATAAGTACATTATTTCTGTGTAACTTCGTTCGAAGTTTGAAATATTTTAAATTAAGAACGCGTCTCTGAAGTTAATTTATAAATGCGATGGCTGTAATTAAAAGTAAAGTTTGGAACGAGGTTGTGATAACAATGAGTTGTTTATGGTTAGTTAAAGAACTTATGGAGGAATGGACTACTTCTGCTGGCCTGGTTTTAAAATATTTGAATGCATGTGGTATTATTGTACAGAGGTATAGATGACAAGTAAGTATATATACGAGTAGCATACGTTAAATAGTACGAGTATTTTTAATATACCCAATGATCTTTTTTTAACAGTTTTTTTTTCTATCTTAATAATTGCAATTATACGTGACACGAATCCCTTGGCGCTTACGTCAGACTCTCTTTTCTTGTTGGAAGTACAAGATTTTTAATGACAAGATCCTTGTTGGTAGGTATTACAAATTTTTCTACTCGAAAATATCACGGGCAAATAAAACAAAACTCACGTAAGACAAATAGTGACTTCGGTCAGCTAAAAAGGCAAGTTTAAAGTATTTAATAAAAGGTACGAAGCTGTGTAACAGCTGGTTAAACAGGATAGCGTCTAGCTGCATCCTTTTCTAACGTGTGATGAAAGAAAGAGGCGACAAGCGAAAAACTAGGTTACCACGATTTAGGAATAATATTTTAGATGTACTTATGTAATTAAATAACATAAGTAGATTTGTTTTAAAAAATACATCTTGCTGACTTTCTTGGAGGATTCTTCTCAACAGGGTTTTACCGAACCCGAATAAGTGCTTATAATATAGTTTAAATTGATTCAGAATTATAATTGATTGGATTGTTATTAATTTATTGTATGAAAATTAATTGGTGTTTATTGTTTGTTATATTATGTTCTCATTTGACATTAAGTTTTAAATATTATTGAATGAATGGTTTTTAATTTTATAATTGAATTAATCTATTATTATTATTATTAATCTAATTAATGGGATAGACTATTGCAGTCTCCCAAAGACAGGACATGATAAAGCTAACTACTATAAACCTAATTAGCATCTATTTCTATGTAAAAACTCATGACCATGCAATAAATTATAATTTGAATTTGAAGACATTTTAACTATGCACCCCAAAGTTTTTTGATTGTATTATTTTGCATTATTTTGTATACCTAAAACTAACGTAATAGAGTTTCGAAATAACGTTTTATTACTGCGGAAGTGCGGAACTCCACCGAGCCCGCGCGCCAAATAGTCGAAGTTACGCCAAATTAAAATTTCCCAACTTACGCCACTACTCGCGGGCGTAATTTATAATTTTTAACCTGCGCTAACGGCTTGGGAATATCATAGACGTAATATGCACTATTAACGTGTTAAGTACCGGAATAATGTAATGTGAATGCAATGCAAGTTATAAACGGATTAGTGGAGTATAAGCACACTGCACTGAATATCTATGCCTAAGATCAAAATGCTAGCTTAGCTTAGTTACACGTCTTTTGCAGGGCACAGACCTCCTCTCAGAATCCCAGAAAAGTTCTCACACGGGCCCATTGTGGATTGGGAACTTCACACACACCATTGAATGTCTTCGCATGTGTATGCAGGTTTCCTCACGATGTTATCCTTCACCGTAAAGCTAATGGTAATTCAAATGTAATTTCGTATATAATTTCCGAAAAACTCAGAGGTGCGAGCCGGGATTCGAACCCACGACCCTCTGCTTGAGAGGGCATAGGTCAAACCTCTAGGCCACCACGGCTCACGAATTTTGGTAATCTCATTGTCATTTCATCCGCAGGACGTCCACTGCTGGACATAGGCCTTCCTCATTCATACCCAATCATTACGGTTTTTTTTTAAAGCGGTTTGTATCCACCTTGAACCTGCGATTTTATCAATTCGTCCGTCCATCTTGTTGATGGACGTCTCACACTGCGCTTGCCAGTCCGTGGTCTCTATTCGAGAACATTTTGGCCCCTACGCGGCTATCTGATCTGCGCGCTAATTGGCCTGCCCATTGCCATTTTAACGAGCTAATCCGTTTGGATATGTCGGTGACCCTTGTTCTTCTACGGATCTCCCTGATCCCCCGGATCTTCCTGATTCGACCCCGTAGAGAAAAACCGAGCAAAGCCCTTTCCATATTTAGGGGAACCTATCGATGTTTAGAAAATTTTATTTCCGAAGGTTTAGAATCCCGAAAACTTCATTTGTCCGAAAGCATTTTTTTCTGAAACTGTAAATATTTCAGGATCTATTTCAGGATCATCGTGTACTAGAACCCTTTAGGTTAGGTTAGGGTTGTTTTATAAAAATCCTGAAATATTTACAGTTTCAGAAAAAAATGCATTCGGATAAATGAAGCATTCGGGATTTTAAATATTTGGAAAAAAATATTTCTAAATTTTGATAGGAAACCCATATTTAGTTCAAAAAGGTACAGGTTCAGGAATTTTGTGACAATTCTGTTTTTGAAAATTTTCTTAAACCGAACGAACAGTCTCCACATGTGTGTCAGTCATGTCTAAATTACGTCGACATTGGCAAAATACGCCTTGTAGCCTAGGATCCGAGTATACAATGACCTTCGAGTGAAGACGCTCCCCCAGCCTTGATGTCCGTCGGTAAAATGGAGAAGGAGGAATCAAATCATGGCATTCCAGACACTCACAAAAAGTATCCGGTTAAAAACAGACTTAAGTAAAAGGTAAAAGCAAATCTACAAAGATATTCGAGACGACATGGTGTTCTTTTTGTTTGGTCTTTTGACGCTGACTATCAGCATCATTTGTCATAATATCAACGTCTCATAACGATGACTTGGCATAGTAGTTTTTAGAGCAGCGTAGTGTGAACACGCTAGCTCGTACGGTTAATTTAGATGAAACAAATAACTAATGATGTGGAAGAGATAGCGGTACGTAACTCATTGGTATAGAAGCAGTGTTTTCCAATCTTTGTGTATATGCGACCCCTTTATAATTTTCAATATTTTAGCGACCCCCTAGGGTCAGAAGTCAGAATCAAATAAAATGTGAGTGCCCAGAGCTGGCAGCCACGCTTTCAAATTATTACTCATTTGCCACTTCTTACCTGTATGAACTGACATTATCTTCATTGAACTGAAACAATTACTTTGCTCAACCAAGGCCTTGTGATAGTTACGTTTATGCACAAAATGTGTGTTCATGCAGTTCCTCCACCTCCACTGTATGAACACACACAAATCACACGAACCCAACTACTTATCACCACCACCAAACTACACTGATGTTTGTTCTCAATTAAACTTTTTCTTGTTAAGAATAAAACTCTTTACTAAACTCATTTTACTCGAAGAAGCTATCTCAGCGGGTTTTTTAGTTATCTTCATTTCTGTAACCGACCCTTTATTTTTGCTCGTCAGTTGTATTTGAATTTGTACTTAGTTCCAATGATCATCACATACAATTGAATTGGTTCTTAGGCATGTGCTGTTTTCCTTTACCTGCTATATGCGTAGACTAAAAATAAAACTAAAAATAAAATTTTAAATAATAGACATTTATATCTCACAACAATAAACGTTTAAATTAAATACGACATCAACGTTGCAATTAGTAGCGAATTACGAATGGAATAATTGCGTTGTGATTAGCATAAATGTAGGAATTAAACATAAACGTATCATAATGGCCCATTAGCATGTTGCCTTAACTGGCTCTTAACTCGTTAACTTGACGAGGTTTTTGTTTTCTTGTGTGTTAACTGACATTTTCCCGCGGTCTCGCTCGCGTGGAAGAATTCATTGGGTAGCTCTATACCCCGTGGGAATTTCGAAAATCCCTTAGTGCACCTCTAGAATCCTCAACCTTCTCCCTTTCAGTGATTTAGGCCGTGCGTTATCTGTCACTTTTTTATAAGTATAACTGACTAGCTGCTGCCCGCGGCTTCGTCTACGAAGAATTCATTAATCGTTATCCCGCGGGAAGTATGCTATTTTCTAGCATAGAAACTATCCCATGTCCTCCAGGGTTTCAAACTATCTCCATACCAAATTTAATTTATAGCGTCTATCCATTTTGCCGTTCAAATATCAGTTCACCCTGGTACAGTCACCAGCACCAATATCCGACACAACAAGCGTGCATAATTATCTGATACGACTCTATTTCTAGGGCCGGAAAAGGACGTGTCAGATATTTTTGCACGCTCTGTTGTGGCGATATTAATGCTGGTGACTATACGTGATACAGTTTCTCCGTAACTCCGTACTCACCATGGGTTGACTAGGGTGCTCCTGCTTCATAGCGGGGGTGGTGGCTGGCGCGGGGCTGGGCGCGGCGGGGGCGGGCGCGGGGGCGGGGGAGGCGGCCGCGGGCACGCCGGGGCTCAGGCCAGGCACGCCGGGCACGGGGACCGACCCGACCAGAGGCTTGCGGCCTCGGTAGCTCTGCAACAAACCGACGGTGAGGATGTTTGGAATCGGTGGAGAAAACCCTATAGAAGGTCTATAAACCCATCATCATCCCAGCCTATACAGGATGAAATCAAAATCATCATCATAAATAAATAATAAATAAATAAATATCACGGGACAATTCACATCAGTTGACCTCCCAAACTAAGCAAAGCTTGTTACTATGGGTACTAGACAACGGATAAACATACTTATCCTTATCACAAAAACCGTGACACGAGATTTTTATATATTAGACTAGATGTTGCCCGCGACTCCGTCTGCGAAGATAAAAAAATAGCCTACAACCTTTTCTTAGATCTACCGAGTATAGAGATATAGAGAAAAAAGTTTTATAAAAATCGGTCAAGTCGTTTCGGAGGAATTCGATAACAAACACCGTGACACGAGATTTTTATATATTAGATTAGAAAATCATTTTACTACTATAAATTAAAAGAAGCGTCATATCAATTTCCCATGATTAAATAGCATTACGGCAACATTGTATAATAATAAAATTTAATAAACCAATATGATACTGGCCGGTAATAACGAACGACGGAGCCATTTCGCATTAACGGTAATACGGCCCATCTATCTCAATGGCCTCTTCCTTTTATGAATGGAGCATCGTGATTGGTGGTTAACGACCAACCAGCGTCGTTGAGCCTTGCACGATCGCTTCGTAATTTGAAATTGGAAATAGAAAATACGATTTTAACGGGATTAAATAAAACTATTATTGGGTAATTGGGACTCAGGAAATTGTTTAAAGACAGCATGTAATACAAAGTATTTTTAAAATAGACAAAAACAAGAAAAAAATGTCTAAAGAACAACCTATTAAATTTGGCATAAATTCAACAAGTATTTAATTCAGGCAGATGAACTATTAGAAAAGGCAAACTCAAAAAAAAAATATTGCAAAGTTTTTAAAACTCGCGCGCTCGGTTGCACTTCTCAAACTTTTTTTTAAGATTAAGCCGAAGTTATAACATTACGTATTAGATAATTCAATGAATGCCTTATAAAATTCAATGAAAGTATTCATACCATAACGAAAGGTAATGCAAACTCGTGAAGAAATATGATGCTTTTGAAATGTTGTATGCTTAATTGGATTTCTATAGATAGACGCAGATGTTAAAAAATATCCTCTATCCACAATAGAAACTTCAATTTCACGGAATTTATGAACTCTACCGCCTTTCATTGGCTTCTCTATCTGACAGATAAAATTAATAAATTTAGGATATGTTTCACTACTATAAGGTAGATAAAATATTTAACCCTATGATCTAATTTATAAACCTATTGTCTATCCTATTTTAACTATGTAGCTAAAGATAATTTATGTCCCATTTCAATACATTTGGCGCATTCTTCGAGCACCTAAATTCCTCGAAGTTTAAGGTCACAAGTTGGAGTAGTTCCACTTCCATAGGTCCAGGTCCATAATTCAAAATTCTGTTCACAAAAGCGGTTTATTTACTAAACAAAGGCTTTATGCATCCGGACTGCCATTGTTCTCAAGTTCTCCATTTGTTTAACATAATATATAGGCTCGGTAACAACTTTCACAACGAGAACTCCTCATTCCGGTGGAGTGCGGGAGGCTGTTGTTAAATGTGTAATTTTTGATTTATTTACATTATTTTCAAAAGTACCACACTATAAAGAGACTGTTTCAATTAACTGTCATACTTTTATGAACTGTCGAAACGAGATTACCTACAAATATATGGTAAATATACGGTATATTTGGGTGAATCAACGTTTTTGTGTAGTCCCCGGTTGTCCAAGAGATACCTTCATACTGTTTCATAGAAAATGCTTTGTTTGTCCAAGTGACAAAATTTGTGTAACCATAGCAACGAGTGGCACGAAAAAGTTGATTCATCCATTTACCCTTGACTGTAGAAGCTGATAGTTGAAACCATTTTTAAACATTCCCATTCCTATTAAAAAAATCGTCGCAAAATGCGAAGTACTTTAAATTAAGACGCAAATAATATGACGTTACTGTATCTATACGATCTTTATCAATTATCATCTCAAGATAAAAAGTATCGTACGAAAAAATCCGGGGTGCGTATTAAAATTGACAAACGATAACAACCGTGGATCGTAGCGTATACGTCACGTGTGACGTTACACGGTTGTAAAATTGTTGCCGGGTTCCTATTACGAATGAGCACGGTAATTGGGTTAACTGATAGCAATAGGAATAATACGTCCCAGGCTATACGTCCCACTGCAGGGCACAGGCCTCCTCTCAGAATAAGGCTTGGACCGTAGTTCCCACGCGAACCCAGTCCAGATTGGGAACTTCATACACACCATTGAATTTGTTCGCAGGTGTGTGCAGCTTTCTTTATATGATGTTTTCCTTCACCGTAAAGCTCATGGTAAATTTCAAATGTGATTTCGTACATAAATTCCAAGAAACTCAGAGCTGCGAGCCCGGGGTCGAAGCCACGACCCTCTGCTTGAGAGACCAACAATAATCAAGTAAGTAATTTAATTATTAGTTGAGTTAAAAAATAACTGACAGAAGTGAACGTGCGTTTCCAAAGCTTATAATTAAAGCATATAAAAAATTCTTTTAAATCTGACCACAAATTGTCAAAGTTATCGACGAACATACAGACACCAACTAATCTGTGAATCAGACCAAACAATACTATTTTATGCGAACGGCGTAAAAAGATTTTCAATTCACAAATTAGTTAAATCAATCTGTATATATAAAAAAATAAAACGTTTTTAGAAGTTGATTAAAAAATACCTAACTCTGCGCAGACGGCGCAAATACGAATCTGTATTCTATAAATCACTGTCACTGTGGACATTTGAAACTGTTATCCCGCGTAACGTTATCTCCGGTTTATCCAGGATGACATTGCATGGCGACAGCTAATCGTTATCAACACGTAATAGGACTAGTGAGCCTAGGCGGGCCAAGGCCGCAGTAGGTATCTTTGATCTTTTTGGCACACCACCAAATCGTAAATTAAGAAAATTTGGGCGACTAGAGCGCGAGCGTGAAATGTGGTTTGTGGGTGATTTGGATGGTTTTTGTGAACAATAACACCTGTGCATATCTTATCTTATCTTATCTTAATATTAGGGGTATTTTCGGATACACTTCGAAAATGGTCTTTTGTGTAATTACTACCCCTCCTTCGCACTTAGCACGCGTCTATGCTGGTTGCGCCGCCAAATCGGTTGCGCAACCAAGTGGACGCCAGGTGAGATACCTTCCATAGAGCTGTATACATTTTGTTGGTGGCAGAGACTGGTTGCGCCGCCGTGGTGTCCCGGCGAGATATAGCCCTTACTCCATCGCTTTTGTCACCTCGTCCATAAATTGGATGATTTGACGTAGCGGTAGTGCCTTGATGTCTCCTGGTGCGAGGTATCCGTCGCCAAAGAGTCTCATTATTAATCTGGCTGGTTCCATTGTTTCGTCTTCCTCACCACATATCCTACAATCTTCATTGTCCTGTAGTACCATCTTTACTAGGTGTTTAGTATCGAAGTGACCTGTTGTAAACGCCCCGATGATGTGTCGGAGTTGCTTCCTTTTTAGTGCAGCTCGTGCTGATATTTTTGATGAAGCGTTTTAAATGCTTTAAGACCTACCAGTGTTTTCCACTCTTGCTGGTGGTTTGGTTTGATGTATAAGGGTCACTTTCGTGGTCCTTTTTTTTTACGGATTGTCTGCAGATTTAGATGGCGTTTTCGTTTATTTAATATATAGATATTGTAACTAACAAATGCAGCATTGAAGCCGTGATAGCCCAGTGATTTGAACTATGGCCATTCAAGCAGAGGGTATGGTAGATTCTTCGGCATTCATAAGTGCTTAGGAGAGCCTAAAATAAATAAAAATATTTAGACTTTGACTTTCACTCGTATTTGGGCCAATTTTTATTTTGTTGTTTTGACTTTTTTTTAATTTGGCACATTGTATGTGTATTCTGCTCAGAATCACGAGCTTTTTCGATCCTACTAGAAGAAAAAAACAAAACTTCTATGTAATTTTCGATTTTTTTGGACGTAACTATGGAAAAAAACATGGGACATTTTTTTTCTCATGTAGGATCTAAAAAGCTCGTGATTCTCAGCAGAAATATGAAACAAATTTCCAAATTAAAAAAAGTCAAAACAAGCATACAAAAAAATAAAAATTGGCCCATTTGAGCTTGAAATGCGTCAAGTGTGGTGGTAGTTTAGTTTTCGATGTAGATATGTATGTATGAAAGCAGAAGCTGGGTGCGCTCTGGATGAAACCATACATGTTGCACAGATGCAGCTGTTTTATATAAATGTATGAAAGTCTCTGTAAAAAATTACAGTATTTAGATGTAACAAAAGACTTTTAAAAATACCAGTTGCTGTTCGGGTTTTATTGTGATAACATTCGTTTCAATTTCAAACAAACTTATAACTGCGATTAAAACATTTAACGGCAATAATTCTGGGCATAATGGCGCGCTTTATTTATGGCCTGTAAATAAAAAAGCTATTTGCGAAGTTCATTTGTTTAAGCTCTGCACAACTCATATTTACCAGCTTAGTAACAAAAATTAAAACTTTAAAGCTATTTTTATCGCGATTGCTGGAATATACATTTAGATGGACACAGGCCTCTAGAAGAGTTTAAGAATGAGAGGGCTTGGGCTGTACTTTCGACGCGGGCCCAGTGCGGATTGGGAACTTCACACCACCTTTGAATTGCTTCGTAGGTATGTACGGCTTCTTCGCGATGTTTCCGGCATCGTAAAGCTCGTGATAAATTTCAAATGTAATGTCGCACATGAATTTTGATAAATTCAGAGGTGCGAGTTCAGAGGCCTTCAGGGCCGCTTGTTGCACAAAGGGTTAAAAAAAATCATAAACCTGGGTTATGTTCACAGTTCCGTACATTCTGACACTACTTAATTTTGGGTTAGCACTTAACTCGGAGTTATATACCTAGTTAACTTAGGTCTATACATGTCCGTTTCGGAATCAAAATCATTTTCGCCACTTCTGTCTGTTGCACGCTGTACGATGACGGTAGAAAGAGATAGTGGAGGACTCAGGGTTTGAACTCACGATTCTCTGCTCGAGAGGCCAAGTCAAATCACTAGGCTGCCACGGCTTACCTATTACATTTTTTTCCTAAAAATAAGCGAATTTAACAAAATATGATTTATAATTGCTTAAATGAAATGTCATTGACTACTGTCACCAGCCGGCAGCCGCCATTTTGTAAGACGAGCACAGATAATAAACTTTCGAACCATAGACACGGTGTTTACGGCCGCCTTGTTTAATTTCTTCGTGCCCTATATCCGCGCTTGATTAATTGCTGTTGCCCTGAACGATAACACTATCTAATGAGGCCTTCGCTTTCCAAGTTTATGTAACTATTATTTTTTTAACTAAAAATGTAGTCTTCCACATCGATGCTAAACTAACTCTTTGATTTGAACTTCTGGAACGTGTACCCGTTGAAGCACAGAATTTTAATCGATTAAAAATCTATACTTACGAAGAGTGTTGCTCATTATAAGACCCTGAATGAAAAAAAGTTTTTTAGTACAAAAAAGCAAATAAAAGTTTTTCTTTTTCTAATTAAACTACCAAAGCCAAGCTTTTGAACTGAAACTTGATATTTATTTTTAGTTGACTGTAACTGGAAAGAATTAAGCAAATATATACACATAAAAAAAGTCCTGACTGACTGACTCTGACTCTTCAACCCCTGTCGCCCAGCCCAAACCTCCCAGATGGCTGAAATTGTGCATAAAGATTTCCTTTATGATATAACCTAGGTTCCTACCTAGGACGTAAGGACGAATTTGTTGAAATTCACACGGGACAGGGAATCGGGAATTATAATAATATGTTCGATTCAGAGTGACCATATCTCCGCAGCTACGATTACAAGCTCTTCAAATTTGGCATTCATGTGGTGTGGTGAGACATACCTAAACAGTAAAAAACAGATTTCATGATTTTTGGGCGTTCCCACGGGATAGGGATATGGGACTGAGATGGATACCGATGATGTTAATGGATTTCAGGATGGTGCTTTGCCCGATTTTTGCTTCATTAAATGATAAAGATGAAGAAGTTCAGCGCGGACGAAGTCGCGGGCAAAGACCAGTTAAGAATAAGGAAATAAAGCCTTCATTCTGTCACCGAGACGGCATATAAAATAGATCGCAATAAAAACTGGAGCAGTAAAAGATATGTAAATACCCGCTCATGTTTCAGCCAAGGCTGCTCATTACCGAAATATCCGCCTTGTGTTTGGTAAAACTCATTTTACTCCAATACTTATCGCGTATTTTCGCTTCATCACGTATCTTATATCACTTATTCAAGTTTTTTCGCTGTGTTAGTCTAGTGGTTTGACCTATGGCCTGTCAAGCAGAGGGTCGCGGGTTTGACCCCGGGGTCGCATCTCTGAGTTTGACTCGCACCTTTACCTTGTGCTCGAAGTGTGAAGAAAAACATCCTTGGGATACCTGCACGCACCTGAGATGAAATTCAATGGTGTGTGTGAAGTTCGCAATCTGCCCTGGGCCCGCGTGAGTGCTACGGCTCAAGCCGTCTTACTCTGAGAGGGGGCCTGTGCAACTGATGTGAAAACTAGTAGGTTATACTACGATTCCTGTCACGAAGTTTAACGTAAGGTGTACGATGTATGTGCGTACGCGCTGCGTGGGTCGCGGGCTATTTCGGGACGCCGCGGGAGAGAAACGAAAGATTGTTATTGTAAAGCAATATGTCACGGTGCTACGAAGATCGACTGACTGTGGATCAATCAGAGGCGTTCACGCGAATTGACGAGGAACACGGTCAAATAGATGGATTATAGTCGTTGATTTGTTTATGGTCTGCCTTTGAAATGTTTGGTAGGGGTGGCTACATGTCATGCGATCGTACTAATATTATAAACTTAAATGTTAGGATGGTTGGATGTATGGATGTTGGTTATTCTTTCACATTTGCAGTTTGAAGGCTTTTGATGAAATATGGCATACAGATAGTTCGCAACGTATGGGATTTTTTTGATCCCGGAAAATTACATAGTTCGCGAATTCTTCGCAGACGGAGTCTTGGGCATCAGCTAGTAAAATATAAAAAAGAGATTTGTTGATATGCGCTGGATGTAATGCGTTAAGTAGAGCTACATTTACCAACACTTATTTAATTTTTATTTTTTTAGTTTAGGTTAGGTTCGTTCGGTACGGTATAATTCCATGAATTTTTTCATTAACTGATTTTGTCTAAAACAAACATTTTAAAAACACGTCAGGTTCCAAGACACTATTACCTGGTCAGACGTCATCATAAATACAATAATGCCGTTTCAAAAGTCAGAGTTGATTTAAGCCTTTGCCTCTTCTAATGACCCCCATTACACTAAACGATACCTTCTGTACTCTTGATAGAAAAAAACTATCATGAATACAAGATAAATTACCTTCAATTTAACTGTCATATGAAATATCATAGAATTTTGATCCATAATCCAAAGCCAAAAGTCACAGTTCACTCTGGCACACGATCGAAAAATGTCACTTTGAAATTCCGAGCAGACAATTTATTGTACATTTTATTTTTATAATGACAAAAGTCAAATGAATCATGGTTTATTTTTCAAGGCTAATGTTTTGATAAATTTAGAAGACAAATGTTTTTGAGATTTTTAATAGTCATTTCAATTTGCATTCTTAAATTCAAACAGTTTTTTAATTTTATAAAATATTGCTTTGATGTATTAGAGATAGTGATGGATACAATTTTCAATAAAAACGACAGCGAAAGGCGTTTTATTTTATATCATAAACATGTATTTGTAATAAATAGCCCTTAATTCTGTAGCCACAAACTAGTTTTAACAAGCAGTTCAGATGCAGTTCATTTCTGGGGATATAAAATCCACAAAGAAAAAATACCCTGAAATATCCATAATTCAAGTAATGTTTTTCGTACTGGCCGTTCTTGTAAAACCACGAAAGAATAGTGAAAAAAAAATGTATATCCAGGCTCAATGTCTCTCGTTTTTGTTTTAAAGAATTTCCATTTTGGAATTACAAACACACTAAAAAAGAACAACCTGACCATGGAGTGTATTCAGTCAGTGTTCCATTGCTACAAATTATACCGAAGGCCGGCCATTGTGGACAAATAACTCCGGGACCTTTGCCTTCCTGGTTTGATCTATTGCGTTTGAATGGATTGCTTCCGCGAGTTCTAGGCTGGAGACACAACGTATATGTCAAGATTTAAAGTATCTCTGAATAGAAATATATTGTATCTGGACAGTATCACACTAGTTTTAACTATATGGTGTCTCTAAAACCAATATAAGCATGGAGGCTGATATACTTAGACCATACTATGCGCGACGGGCGGCGTAGCATGCGTGTTCTTTGTCCATTGCGTGTGTTGTCATATAACCACTTTGCGGCGAGCAACTCGACGGCGCAACAAACAGAAAACTGTTGCCGCATCGTTTGGCCTTTGGTTTTTGTGTAAAGATGAAAATAAAAGCCGCGTTGGTGGCCTTAAGGAATGGAAAAGGGAGGTTTTGGCAGTATGTCTTTTTTTTTATGTTAGAAAGGCCAGACAAACGAACTAGTGGGTCACCTGATGTTAAATGATCACCACTGTCCATAGACACCAGCAGCGCTTTACACGATGCCAGTGCGTTGTCGGCCCTAAAGGAAAGGGAACAGGGGAAGGGGGCGAGGGAGGGGAAGAGGGAAGGGGTGAGGTAATGTCTGTAGCTGTACTCTGAACGCAAATCAATTTTCTAGGAAGGTGCTTTTAGTGTTGTATAAGAAGATTTCTTAGCGGAGGCGGAGGGGTTTGCGGAAGCGAAAAAATATTAATTCACCAGCTGTTGCCTACGACCGCGTCCGCGAAGAATAGGGGTATAAAAATAGCCTACGACCTATTTTCGGATCTATCGAGTATGGAGAAAAAAAGTTGATAAAAATCGATCAAACCGTTTCGGAGGAGTTCGATAACAAACACCGTGACACGAGATTTTTATATAAGTAGTAGGGTGAGTGGGGGTAAGATGGAAATAAGATGAAAGGCAGTGTAAGATGAAAAACTACTCTTAGTACCGGGTGCTACGAGTGGTTTTTCATCTTACACTGTTTTTCATCTTACCCCCACTCACCCTAGATGATTTATTAAAGCAATAGGGTGTTATGTTAACTGTTAATTTTATGTGTTTTTTTTTCATTAAAGAGTTAAAGTACATACGTACCTACTTTGGAGTAGAACTAGTCATCAAAATCAAGAAGGGGCAAATCATATATCAAAGCAATAGTTTTACGACTTTGTCTTCTAACAAAGTCCTTGGATACTTTCTTCTCGTGCGTTGTATGGTAATGTAAAAAATTCAAAAAAAAAATACGGAGGTGTACCTATACCTATGCGGAAGTAGAGGTATGATTTTCTTGCGGATTTTCGCAATAACGAAGGCGGAAGCAAATAATTACAACCCTAGTTTTTAGCACCTATAGTCTGCATATCGTGAAACCACCCCTTGCTTAGTACACCTCTACCGCCTACAAACTATGTACTACAATACGTTTACTTTTAGTTTACCACTGACTGATGGCTTGCCTTCATTTAATTTCCAACTTTAACACCATACAAATAATGTAGCTATTACAAAATCTGCAAACGTGGGTAACAGTATTCTAAAATTGGCTTTATTTGTAGGTCGTTAAAGTTGAATATGAAATGAAGGCAAACCATCTGTCAATGGTAAACTTTATGTAATTTTACTGTACCTTGTCCATACAGACACGACAAACGCCTAGACAAAACGTTCTAGACCCTACTTTCCTACCTATTGTTATGTTATATGACAATAGAAGTTAATGTTTAATAAATAGCGGCCATCGCTGCAACATCGCTAATAATGTGCCCCGGCGTTTCCCAAACATCCGCCGCGGTGTCCAAACACGTGACGACATTTTGGACAATTATGAAATAGGACACAATTATGTGTTACGTAGAGGTTATCCGTGACTTCCTCATTATCATCTTCGTCAGCTCAAAGACGTCCACTGTTGAAAAATCAAAAATCAAAAATCAAAACGTTTATTCTGAAAGTCAAATTCGAAATTCTATATTAAATTTAGACATCAATTGATGCTCCTATGAACTTCGAAGAATCTACCACCGGTTCGGAAAAACCCAGTTGAGAAGAATTCGGCAAGAAACTCAACAAAGGTAAGAAGCAGTAACATAAACAAGTACTTAAGTCTTTTACACGTCACTTTTTTTTAAACTACCAGCGCCTTTGGAAGGACCATCATTGCCACGAAGAATGCGCCGCAAGAAACTTGGCAAGATGATGACGAAAATGAACATATGTAGTAATATTCATAAAACTAAAATGTAAACGGCTCAACTCACTATTACGAGTATAAGCCCGGGGAATGGGACGACTATTTTCGGTCTCTCCGGAAGACCTGTGCGTAATGGACGGACGAAAGGTCTTCCGAAAACACCGGAGCTAGTGCTAGTAGGACCGTTCCTGACCTATAATCCGTAAGTTTTGTAAATGCTGTGTCACGAGAACTTGAAACTACTGTGAGAGCCTTTCTTCCCGGAGCACACGCCACGGCGGCTGCTACCAAACGCGTACTCTACGAGGGAACTAATTACCGAGATATTGAATATTTCATGTTTCAATCAAGAATTTTGTCAATTTCTACGCCAAGTTTCATCGAAACCCGTTGATTTCGTTGACCAATTGCGTGATTGAGTTGAGTAACACACATCTAAATATCTTCGCAAAGTTTTTCGTTTATAATAAGTAAGATATTTTGTGCAAATTTTGTCACTTCCTCATCATGCTTACAATTTACAAATAAAGTAAATTATAACACATCTATTCCAGAAACTGCTTCTAAACAGTTAACGTAACGATCTTATTTTCAAAGTGAATTTAGAAGAAAATACTTGTAATTTATAGTTTCAATGGCAATATATTTATTAGGTATACAACTAAGGTCACCCCAAACTGCATAACAAAAACAAACTTGCAACATCGCCACAAAACCATTATTAACTAATTTACATTTTAAACTCATAACTTTTCGTATGATGTGTCCTTCGTCAATCTTTCTGGAAAACGACCTCCGTAGAAAAGGACACGAAGAGCGAGATAGCGCGTGTGACGTCATCATCTCCCGCGCAGCTGGCAACGTCGCATCGAATGTTTTGTAAATAGAATGCCCGTTGGCGATTGTTGTGTGAGCGAAACAGCATGCGTCAGAGGAGAGAAGAGTAAGATTGTTAATTTGAACTTTACATCGTTGAATTTTGGAGCATTATGTGAATAGTACCATTTTCGATTCCTATGATATGTTATAACCGAGTTGTTTAAAGAACGGATCTATGAATTGCTAGTCTCTGCCTGCGGCTTCGTTCACATTTACAATTGGATGTGGCAATTGAAATTAAATACCGAGATTTCTCAAAATTCTTGAAATTTATGTCTGTCGTGGACTTTATTGACGCGGTATGAGGAACAACCAAGCAAAATTTAATGTTTCTAAATCTAGGTAGCGGTTAGGATTCCGGAATTTTACTTACATGGATCGGGATAAAAGGCTTGCGTGCTGATGAAGATGTCTAGTTTCCTACAAACCAAATTTCACCCAAATCTGTTCTGGCCGGATGAATTTGGCTGAATGTAGAAAGCTCGAAATGTTGAATAACACATAGGTTCTTTTGGCGAGCGAAATAGCTCTTCAACGCTGGCAAAGACCTTTTTTTTATAACATCAACTGACACTTAAACAGTTTTTCTTATTTGTTGATACACAGTATATTAATCTCTATTATCATTCCTAGTTGATTTTTAAACGTTATAGAGATAAAACGAAGACCAAAATAATACCTTTATCGTATGGGGAATTGGGCCCCCTCCTCCTTAAGCTAGGTGAAATTTTAAATGTGTTACAAAATTAAGTTTCTAGCTCAGTGGACAATATAATGTACTAACAGAACTCAATTGTTAACATTTGTCTAATATTTAGAATGTTCGTATTTTGTTGAAATTAAAACAATTACATAACACTAAAGATAAATATGAAATTAGAGATCATAATGATAAACAAATATGTTGCTTTGCTACTGTAATAAAATCCGACCCGCGCAGTGGAAACAATGATTACTCATAGTAAAAATTAATACATCAAATAATTCATTCATTAATAAATTTATAATTAAATCCAAACCGTGTAAACATTCGTAAACATTTGAATGAATAATTTTATTTGAATTTGATTTAGAAAGCTCATCTTTTTTTATTACAAAAATGTATAGGTAGATTATAATTATTCAACTGGTAATGTTCAGAAATTCTAAACATAAAATCGTTATTTAATTGATACACTTTAATTTATTGAATCAGGCGTTACTTTGCGGAGGTCCATATTAATGAACTAAAACAACTTGGTCGCGGGTGAGCAAAGTAATTGTTTTAGTTCATTGATACACTTTGTTAATATTATTTTTAATTTTATTATGAACTAGCTCTTGCCTGCGACTTCGTCCGCGTAGAATTCCAATTTGTGGTAAAGTTTCTTCATCTCTTTCATTGTATAAAACAAAAATCCGGCAACGGCAACATCCATCATTATTAATGTTATTATCATTTCATCATCATCAGTATCAGTTCGTGAATATTATAAATCCCGTTTATTCTCTATACCGTGGGAATTTCAACAAATTTGTCCTTATTCTATGCAAATTTTCGCTTATTTTTATCCTGCGGGAATTTTGCATTTTCCCCGAGAAAAAGTAGCCTATGTCCTTAGAAGTGTGTAGCTTTCTACCGGTAAAAGAAGTATTAAAATCAGCCCCGTAGTTGAATTCACTTATTTTTTTCCCGTGGGAATTTTGCTTTTTCACGGAGAAAAGTAGTCTATGTAAATAATGGTTGGTGTAGCTTCCTATTGGTGAAAGAATTTTTCAAATCAGCCCTCAAGTGATATTCACTTCTTTCTATCCCACGGGAATTTTGCATTTTACCGAATAAATAGTAGGTAAATATTATTTATTTTATTAGCAGTACGGCTGCTCACCGAATCACTCACTGTTGGTGTATGTAAGCGATTAAGAATTTCGGTGGAGTCGGTTGGATGCGACGTGGTTCAATTGGTAGAACACCCGTTGGGGCGCATACCCAGGAGACGTGGGTTCGAATCCCACCGGCGCACCCGAAAAACTTTTTCGCTTTTAAATAATAAATAGTAGGTAGCCTAGCCTATACCAACAAAGGATAGTGTAGCTTTCTATTGGTCATTTTTTTTTAAACTCAGCCCCGAAGTTAAATTTACTATTTTCTATACCGCGGGAATTTTGCATTTATCCGGAAAATAGCATCCTACGTTAATCAAGAACAGTGTATCTTTTCTTTTGGTGAAAGACATTTTAAAATGAGCTCCGAAGTTGAATTTTTATTTCTATCCCTTGGGAATTTTGCATTTTTCCGGAAAAAAGTAGCCTATGTCAATAAAGGATAGTGTAACTTTTTACTGGTAAAAGATTTTTTTTAATCGGCTCGGAAGTTTCAGAGATTATCTATCCCACAGGAATTTCCAAAAATCCTGCAATAAGTTTTTTTGCTGTTATGTATGACCATTTACGTTTATACTGAATTTGAAAAGTTTAGTAAATGTAGTTACGAGATAGGATCCAGTTGTTTTGAGTATATAAATCCTGATTTATCCTTATCCCGTGGGAATTTTCAAAATTATTGAAATTAGCTTTATACCTATTCTAATAGTCTACAAACATGCCCAATTTGAACAGTTTATCTTCGTTATGGGGATAGGGTCACTCTTAATTGATGAAATATATACATCCCGTATATTCCTTATCCCGTGGGAATACCGGAAAATTCTTTCTTATCGGATGCCTACGTCATACAAAGAAAACATCCTCCAAGTTTCAGGTCTCTACACACAGCGGTTTAGGCTGTGCGTTAATCCGCCAGTCAGTCATTTAGGACTTCAGGACAAAGCATTTTATATGTATTTGCATTGCACCAAGCTTTTATGCGAGTTCAACAATGATGTTTGAATACTCAATTCGATTTTATTCGAAAAAGGTTGAACTCATATAAAAGCTTCATCATCATCATTTCAGCCGTAGGACGTCCACTGCTGGACATAGGCCTCCCTCATTGACGCCCAATCATTACGGTTGGAAGCGACCTGCATCCACCCTGAACCTGCGGCCTTCACCAAAACGTCCGTCCATCTCGTTGGTGGACGTCCCACGCTGCGCTTGTAAAAGCAAAAGCTTGGTGAAATGCAAATACTTATTATAATTAATTATTATCAGAGATCAGATCAGGAAGTGGTTGACAAACGTAGACAAATGGTTTGCAAAATTTGAAGTTTCGTTTCGTTTACATTGTGTCAAAATAAAAAGTAATTTAAATCAAAAGCACTAAGGAGTATTGATATCATCTTCGAAGCAAATCACCCCCAAAATAACTTTCTACTCCTTTTTAACCCCGTCAAGGGATGAATTTCAATAAAATACGAAACACGTCTTCCATCAATTCTGTTAAAGAATGTTTATACAAAATTTGATTGAAGTAGATTGGACCAAGGAATCACGTTGTCCCATACAAACTTTGCCCCCCTTTTTTACTCCTAAGAGTAGAACTACGAAAAATCCTTTCTTATCGGATGCCTACGTCATACAAAGAACACACCCTCCAAGTTTCAGGTCTCTACGATCAGCGGTTTAGGCTGTGCGTTGATCCGTCAGTCAGGACAAAGGATTTTATATGTATAGATTATTGAGTAAAACTGACGAACCAATGAAATAAATATGAATATCGTTCGTTCGTTGTGAAATAATAAAACAACTAATAGTAGTTAAGAACTTACTAAACAGAATGTACAATTTAATTCATTAGTTAAAACAAAAGAAAAGTTGCTTACCCCTGGGTGGGACGTCACTTTGACATTGGCAGTTGTTTGTTTACATCTTTGATATCTAATATCATTTGACACTTTAATTAAAACAATTGAGTAAATAAATAAATAATAATAATAAATATTGTAACACTGACCACGATTAAAATTTCATCCTGTAAGTATTTTAATTTAATTTTTATTATTTGTTGCTGTAACGGTAAGAGAACATTTTATTATTTAAACTTTTTTATGAGCTGTCTATCTATCACGGTTACAGAAATTATAGCCTTGTGATGGTGTGACCGACGGAGAAACGGACAGCGTAGCGACATAAAGAAGGTTCCGTTTATCACCCTTCCGGTACGGAACCCAAACAACTACAATAGGGATGTTTCCTAGGTAAAAAAATAATAATTCTTATTATTCCGTATTTTACATTATCAAAAAATATTAGACACGTAATTTTTCTTTTGACAATTAAACAAAAAATGACGAAGATATGGCGCGTTGAAGTTCCGAGTGACGAGGCGTGACGTCACTTGTTCCTAAAACGCTCATACAAAGTGTAGGAACAAGTGACGTCACGCGAAACTTCAACGCGCCATATCTTCGCATTTTTTTGTTTAACTGACAAAATAAAAAATACGTGTCCAATATTTTTTGATAATCTAAAAGACTGACTAGTTAGGAAAGTAGCCTATTGCTTACAAATATTTTCCGCATTCCAATCTCAAACAGGAAGAACATAGAAATTTGAGCTGCCGAGTCATCTCCGTCAAGAAAGTTTTTATTGTACCATTAAAAAGATAACAATGATGATAACAGTACGACGGTAGTGTCAATGTCAAGCCTTCCCGTATTTTCCCAGCTAAGCCTGAAACGCAAATAAAATCAGCTCACCGACAAAAAAAGAGCTGCGCAAAAAAAACTCTTTGCC